>OV788319.1:1016633-2344820 GCA_928718305.1 Tetramorium bicarinatum | reverse complement strand
TGTTTCAAAAAGATCAATGCAGTTTTAAAATCAAATTACTCGACTAGATTATGTCCCAAGTCGAGAGCGATGAATCGCACTTTTCTTCTCTCTCGCTTTTTTTACGAGGTAATTTACAAGATTATTTTCAACGCTCGTCCCGCTTATCGGAATCTTGATCGCGATGAGCAATTATGGTTGAAACGGTCGCATGTTAACGATATCAAAACGGAATTTTTTTTTATTCTTTTATTTTATTTGATCAAAGTTACTTTGGCTCATTTGGACAATAGCACGCCTTCTCATGTCATATCTACTGATAAGATTCTGATAAACGATATGTAGTAGTTGTGGACAAGTTGTGGGTAATAACACCACTGTCATCTCTTTACCGCGATAAGCTACTTCAAATTGTCTGCTTTTATTTGCTCGCCTTCGGAAACGGGGCTTTAAGATGTTATAATCTCGCATCTCTTCACAAATTACGTACAGCGATATCGATTTAAAAATAATGATATGTATGTACGCGAAACAAATAAATCATTCACGTACCATATTCTTGACGTCGTATCACCAAGGTTCGCATGTTTGCAGTCAACTCAATCGAATCTTACGCTAAAAATAGAAGATGAAACTGAAAATTCGCGCGCGTCGACGGAAAGAAATATTCGGAAAGAAATTGTCACAATTTGAAATTTATTAATGTTTTCAGGGAAAATAATCTATATTTAATTGATCGTTTAACATTATTTTGAAATCCGTACTGCAATTTATAATTACTGAATTGACTGTCGACGCCCATTAGCCATCGGCTCTTACAGTTTTTGATCCTTGATCGCATTTATTTCGGCCTTGATTCTATGTATATGTATAGTCTGGCCAATTATCGCATGCCGTTAATGACCGATTAATCGAATGGAAAGAATAACGATTCTGAAATTATACTTATATACATTTCTATTATATTCAGATATAATATACATATATTTTTTTAATAATTATTTTGTGTAAATGTTTTAATGACAATTTTATTTTTTATTTTTAAATAGAATAATATATTTTATTAAAATTTTTAAAAATTCGATATTGCACAATAAAATAAAATTTTCAATAATCACATACTTCGTAAGGAAAATAGAATTATAAAATATTTCTAAACTGTGAAAAAAAAGAAAAAATGATGATGAAATATCTTGTATACATATATGTTATAGTTCACTACTTTATGCATAATGTTCTTAAATACAAGTTCTTTGTCTTTCTCTTGAACAACAAAATTCTACAATCTTGATTATGTTACGATAATAATTACACAATAATCGATTCAGAGTGGAATTTTTCGATCAAGTGTCTTTTTCCGGTTGCCATTGGTAAAGTTATTTGTTTGTACTGTCTTTTACCTCTGCATCGTTCGGTGTTTGTTCGATTTTTAGTCTAACTCGCACGATACCTTATCTCTCGTTAGCTTTGCTCGCGCGTTATCATTCGCTCATACTGATTGGCAGCGGTATACCTACGAATTATGTTTGACTTACGTCTTGTTTTATTGCCGCATCCTGCGGTGAGAGCGGTTCTCAGAAATTGCGGAGGTGGCGACCAACGAGCCGAGAGAGGCCGCTGCAATTAATTCATCGTCAATTGAACATGTCACGTCTGCAACAGACGCGACAGCAGATATCTCAATTAATGTTTTCCCTAATTAAGTTATTGTTCTTAATTAAGAAGCTCCGGTCGGCTTGATTGAATTTCTCGAACTTGTACCTCATTTTAATTTATTTAATTTCTGCTGCGGGAAGGAAGTTTATAATCTAAATTTCTCAAAAAATTTCAAGTGCTTTTATGAATAGAAACTATGTACAAAATCTACAAAAATCCAGCAAATATCCCAAAGTATTTAAAATTCTAAAAGTCGACATACAGATAGCTTTCGAACGAAAAACAATCGCTTTATTTAGACGAAAACAAAAACTACATAAGCGAAGATTAATCTCGTATTTCTGATGCACACTGCTGAGGTCAGCAATGATCGGTATCACTGGATACTAAAATTGCAGTGTCGTTAATACCGGAAGCAATCAGTGCGTACATCATTCGAAAGCAATTCTCGAGAGCAGATATCTTTTCGTTTGAAGAAATGAGATGATCGGGAGCATTCTACGTGAGGGTTTCGAGATCGGAGATCGAGAGACCGGGGAAGAGGTCGTCGACGATGAGGTCGTCGAGGCCTTCCCGAGGTCGTCATTATCGCAAGTACAAATATAGTTTACGTCGTCATCGAGGAGCGCCTCGGGACACATAATGCAGGAAACATATGCGCGTGTGGCATTCTACATTTGAACGACTAGACAGTTACTTGCACGCGCGCGCGTATCACGTGCACTGATAAGACTCCTTAATGACATCAGTCGGACTCGTAAGATAGTACCCGAGACCTAGAATTAGAATACACTTGAAACCTTGAATATTCGCGAATAATATAAAAATCCGAAAGATAAAGTTTCCGGATATTTCAAAATGTCGGCAATGTATTTCAAGTTATAATGTAGGAATTTGGGAATCCCCGAAAGCTGAGATTTTCGAACGTTTAAAAAATGATAATGTACTTTGAGTCATGACGTAAAAAAGGTGAGATTGTTTTTAATATTTTGTTAATGATGTTTCGCCAGTTAATATATGACGTGAAAAATCTATTTAATCCACACTTCGCGAATTTCGGTTTAGGGTCAGACTAAGAATTGTGCAAATAAAATCTCTGATTATGACTTTGAAGTAATTTTTTCGGAATTATCACAGGAAATGACGTATAAATTGATAATTTTTAAAACATTCTACATTGAATGTAAAACGTTCGCTTCACAATCAAGTTACAATCGAAGGAAAAACAGAGATATGATTTTTTTTACTGATTTGAGTTTGCTTTTGTCGTCAAAGAGATATCTACTTAAAGCAGATTGAAAAACAAAGTTTCGTTATCTATTAACTTATCAAGTTTTATTCGTATTAAAATTCTCTAATCTTTAACATTAAACAGTGTTATCATTAATTATTCATTTGTGTTAATAAAATTAATAATATTAATAATATTAAGGTATCTTTAATTAGATTTTTCATTGTCATAAATATAATATATCCTGGATTAGTATAATATGACAATTAATACCCTACATTTCATATGAAATGATTCTAAAATGATAAAGATTCTGTATTGAACAAAGAAATCTTACTCGCTATTTAATTCTAATTAATTCCTTTAAATTCCTTGCAATTTGATATCACAATGAATTATCGCGTTTAATGAATAACCGAGAAATAACGAAATATTATTGGAAACACAATCAATTAATAAAGGAAAAAAATAAATTACTAAAGGAACAATTGATTAATCGACGAAAATAATGAGAAATTAAATCAAGAATTAGGCCTGCGTCTTATTTTGACATTCGATTTGTATGTACATGTGAGGAAAACGGAGAAAGGGAACGGAACTTGCGCAAATCTCGTGACACACCGGGACATAATTGAGAATTTGATCGCGGCAAGGGCACAACTTTGAACAAAGCGGTGTCCTTCGACGCTCCGACGCTCTGACATCGAAGTCAATTGACTCTTTCGCGATGGGAAACGAATCACTTATTATTCCAATCGGCCGCGTTGACGAGCGTGTCGACTTTTCTTCCTGCATCCGTTCGGCATTTATCATGCTTCGATTACGAACGTTGCGTGCTTGCCGCTCAAACGGAACCGCTATATCACCGATATAATGTTTGCGTCTGCAATGGTATCGAATAATTAATTATCTGTATGAACGGGATTACTTTAATGATAACGCAAAGAATGTGGTCTATTATCTCAAATTATAATCGCGGAATTTCCAAACATTATCCGATCTTTTTCAAGAACGAAAAGTTCTTAGTCACCCTAAGAAATACATTTGAATATCCACGAAATTGTTGTCATCTTTTAAAGTCCACTTTACAAGATTTATAATGTACGACAAGTTTCAAGATGGAAATCTGTTTATAATTTGTGACACTGTACATTTTATGAATCATTCAATGCAATTTTAGAAAATATTATTGCGATTATTAATTTTATCTTTTTTTTTTTAATTTTTATTAAATATTCTTATCGATAATTTCATTCATAAATTCTTAAATTACTTATCTACTTCTCATTTTGTTTAACTCTGAAATATAAACTTTAAAAATTACTAGACATATGTATATATAATATAATCTGGAATTATCGAATTTTTTTCTTGAAGATTTGAAGACCTTTAAATGTCTTAATATATCATAAAAAATATTTCAGGAGTTTTTTAAATTTTTAAATACTTTAAACATTTTAAAATATTACTGAAACACGTTTTGAAACTTTACTCCATTTTTGAAAGCTTTTAGAAAGCTTGCATAAAATTTTCAAATACTTGATTTAATCTCGAAAGAAAAAGTTTTTCATCCCAAGTGTCTTTGAACGTTTTTAACTGCCCTTAGTGTGTCAATGAATTGATCGATAATGCAGGAATGCAGAGGATTAATTGAGATGACGCGGAAAATCGTTATCGAAAGCAGCGCAAATAATAATTATCGGAAGTCCTTCGCGGGTGGTAGACTAATGCGTTGTTTTTGAGACAGAGAGAGAGAGAGAGAGAGAGAGAGAGAGAGAGAGAGAGCCTTTTATCGCGGATTACATTAAACACGCAGATAGAATTTTAGCAAACAACCACAGCTTTGCAGCGGTATCTCGATCGACCGATTTCCAAACAATATATTTTCTCTAAAGGAATTTTCCTAATTCCGTTAATTTTTACTGTTATCTTTCGAATCTCTCGCGTTTCGAAATTACGCTCTTAATCCGCTCCCGCGATGTGATCTCAGTGATCGTGATCATTATCGGATTCTCCGATTCACGAGAGATGTTGAAACAGCTGACGTCTCTCTTTCTCTCTAGGCCTGACCTTCAATAGTCGAAAATTAGTCTGATAAGAGCTTGAGACACTTGACAGCTTAGGCTCTGTTATTTTCCGCGTCTCGCGAATTATCGCTGTCGCTCAAGATATCCGAAATGCCGCAATTAGAACGGAAGAGCCGCGCATACACGCGCGAATGGGGATTTAATTCGATCGACCTTTCTCCGCGGTGTTCCACGCCGCGATCAGCGGCGCATCAGTCCTCATATGACACGGTCATTAACTCCTCGTTGGATTTCCCATTGGCAGATCTTTTCTCACTTCGCTCCACTCGGTCACTCGTACTCGTCGAAGGTGAAAAGTCTATCTGTGCCCCCCTCCCCTCCGTCGCAGCATTTAGCCTTTCTCTTTCCTTCTTTCTCTCCTTCTCTCTCCGCTCCGTTTCTCTCTCTCTCCCTCTCGCTCTTTCTCTCGCTCTCCCCGTCGCTCTCTTTGGCAATCAGCTCGCCCCGTTACTTCGGGGCGCGTATCGCGCGAAGACGACTCGCTCGTGGGATCGGCTCGGCTTGGCACGGCCGCGGCGCCGGAACGCGTTAGTGCGCCTCGAACGCTTTCTACCGGAGCGTGTCCTCTCCGTCACCGCGTGCATCCGTCAGTGCGTGAACCTCTGTCCCTTCTTCCGCGTGTTTCACGGAAGCTCAGCGGTCGCCATCTTGGCGCGCCGGAACGTGCGTGCACGCGCGAGCGAGCGAACGGAATTGCACCGCCGTAAACTGTCCCATCGATCTCCAGATCCTACCGTTCCGCGTGTCACGCAGGTACGACCGCGTTTTGCGCCTGTGCCGTGACAATTCGTCGGCCGTAGCCTCGACGACGGAATATCGCCTTGGGACTCCCGTGTGTCGTCCTCACGAGGGTGGGTCGCGCCGGAAACAACGGGGGAGATTCCTCCGACGTGAAGAACGTGAAGAAATGGTGACCGGTTCGTGAAGCCGTCGACAGTTTTTAGTCGAAGACTTTCTTCGAGTGTTACTTTGAATTTTCTGACCTAAACCATCACAGCTCTCCAGATCTTCTATCCCTCCTCTCGCGTCCTCGGAGATCGCACAGTTTCACTGTGTGAATTCCTCCCGAACTTTTCATATTGCCAAATGTTTAGGAATCCTCAAAATTCTGTTGAAACGTCGAAAATTTCAAGGTTTTTTTAAAAAAACTTCACAATTATTTACATTACTTTGATTTTATCAAGTTTCTTGCGCGATCGCGCCGAGTTGTCCGAACTTTTTAAATGAAACTCGTCTAATCTCCGAAATCTTACGCGATCCGAGTCTAAAATTTTCAAAAACTCGAACTTCTACTATTGTCACCCTTTTTCCGTCATTAAATTTCCAAAACCTGAAAGACATCAAGCGAACGTCACTCCTTTCCTCAAGAAAATCTCCATAAACCCTCAAATATTTATAGAATTAACACTGAAAACCTGCGTCGAATAGTTTCGCTTCGTTCAATCGTACTCGTCGAGTTCGAGTGCCCGAGAGCGCGAGTGGCCGGAAGAATGATCGATTGACCGACCAATCTGAGCTTCTGATAGTATCCTACCGCCTGTGAGGGATTGGAGGATTGCCGTCGGCATCGTTACCAGTCGTATCTTCCAGTGGACCATGTTGGAATTCTCCGTACAACATGCCGAAGTCGGTGCGTACAACACTCAGCGCGACGCGTGCGCGGAATAACGGCAGAAAAGCACTTTCTCAGACGCGCGCTTTTGCAATCGCTTGCATTTCTTTTGTTATTCTCCTTTGTCTTGCTACGTCATTGTACAGAGTGCCTCGAGAGGAGCGCCAGATTCCTTATATTGTCTACTGTCATTTCTAATAATTAACTAAATTATTAAGATAGACGAAAATTAATATTTAATCCGAAATCCCATACAGGTAAATTAAAAAAATTTTTAAGTAATGAAATTACAAACGTGTAATAACGAGTTGAAGAACAAATTAATCGATATAACAGATGTAGCATGTACCAATTTGAACATCCTTGTCCGTCCATCATTTTATTTTCTTTTTTTTTTTCTCCGCAACGCACAGAGTGCCATTATAAACGACCGCGAATAAAAAAGGTTGACTTGCGGAGAAAGCCCAACACGGCGCAGCGGGCAAATCGCTGTTCCGGCATTCGGCCGTTGGATTTGAAAACGTCAGCTAATAATTAGCCTAATTACAGTGCGCGGAATTCTGCGAATGCAGCGATGCGTTACGCGCCCTTTCGGATATGCCGTGCTTGCACAATACCGGCAATGAATGCACGTGCGTGCGCTGCCAATGGGGGGATTCTCAATTGAATGATCGCGATGTTATCTCGTTAACTGTAATTGACTTCATTACTCCTCGCCTTCGATATAGTCTGCCTACGATTTTCTAGAATGTTCCTCCGCCGGCTTATGGAGCCATAGTTACCGGAGGGTTCCTTCAATCCTCGATTGGATCTTCTTGGAGACACTCCGAGATTGAGATCTGCAAAAGAATTCTGAACAGATGGTTTCTTATCTACATACGTATACACAACGTAATTAATATTATATACACGCGTGCAATCATGAAATATTAATCATATTATGTAAAATATATACACTTTCACTTTGAAAAGTTTTTGAAACTATTCTAAGACATGCTTGAAGGAAAACAAATTTAACATATTTTTTAATTTTTTAAAATTTGTATCGAAATAAAGCTTATCATTAATTTATGTTTATTTCGCGAGTTTCAAGTACTTATATTTATCGAATCTTTTGCATAAAAATTTTAAGTTGAAAATCAAATCTCGTTTGCTTCTTTTTTATTTGAACGTTTCCTTGACAGATATTTTTTCCAAAGGAGACAATCGGAGGTTGTGAAATCAAGAAGGGAGTGTTTGGAATGTCCCTGCCCAGTATTTCGATTGTTCTGTAATTGTTTCGCAGCAGTACATATATATGAAAAAAATGGTATATTAACAGTATTAGTTGTAACAACAGCTTAATTAAAAATAGACTTATTAATTCAAAAAGTATTAGTAAAACAAGTAACGTTAATGTTCTAACAAAAGCATGATATTTTTACTTTATTCATATTGTTATTAAGTTAACAATATTATTTTTCATTAGATTACTCTTAACTATGTTGTTACTATAATGCCATCGTTTTCCCGCGTAGTTACATTGTCACATAAAAGTCTGATACCTTGACTGAGCATTCCATCACGTTTTAGACGAACAGCTTGTCGTTGCTATTGCAAGATTTCAATGGTCGATCATTAATTGTCTTGTTTCGTGAATAGAGTCAACTAGCACGAGTCTTCTCAAGTAGGAATCGTAAATCACTGCTCATTAATTTTCTGACCTCGCATCCTCCGATTTCCATCTATCTGGAAAATTTTAAGAAAAAGAGAGAACATCTATCAGAAAAACATTTTGTTCTCATATAAAAAAGAAAAAAAAATGAGGCGCAATCTGGTTCAGCAATTTGAACGCAAATTTTTGTAGAATATATCTTCCAATTCTCTCACGCACGAATCCATCAGAAATTATAAGAAGAGGAGAATTGAGTTAATAAGCTTTATTTTGGTGTACATATACATTTTTCGAAAATTATATAAAATAATTGCTTTATTTATTTCTTTCAAGTAACTTATCTCCGCAACTTCCCTCACAATGCAATGCAACACTTGAATTAGATACCGCTTACATGCAGGAGAGAAACGAAGTATGTCCAACGAATAGAAAGCTCTCGGATGCACGCAACTTACGTGGAGTGAGCAATTAAATCCGTAAAAGACAAGATTGCTTTTTTCCTTGCGTTTTTCCTTAGATGGAACGTCAGATTCCGGATTCTAATTTTCTAGGCAGAAGTGCTTCGGGATGACTCATTATAAAGATGATTTTGCGATCCGTAATAATTATTGCGACGCGCACGAGAGAGGATATATGCAAAAAGAATTTTTAAATACTTTACGTGTGACGCGGATTTCAATATCGCCATTGTTGTCATTGTTTTAAAATAACATGACGAACATTTTGTGTTCATGGATATTTGCAGTATCTTTCAACTATTATTTTTTTTTTCACAAGCGTGTAAGATTTTCGTCGTTTCTACAAAGGAAAGAATAAAGTTTCATCGAGCAGCGCGCTACTATTTTTGTCTCTGCGGATTATCAAACGGACGAGTAATCGAATATCGCGCGAATCTCGCGGGTGCGGTCCAAGTCGGCCGATGTTCTTGAATCGAAACGCGGCAGCCGGTTCAAGGATCGTCTCGATCGCGGCGATGAGATGTCCTCAATGAATCGAGGCGTGAGCCACGCGTTTCCTCAAGGCGAGCTTCTTTATTGCCTGTATCCGGACAATCCGTAATAATTCGCAACGTTTGAACGGACGAAACGCGCTTTTTCTTCCCTTCCTCCGCTTCCTTTCTCCCTTCGAAAAGTCTCTTCGATTTTTACAATGCATTATTACTTAGCACGATAAAAGGCATTATTAATATACCATATACCATAAAAAATATATACCATAAAAAATAATATATCATACCATAATAATATACCATAAAAAATACCCGTGTGTGCTCGTAAAGTTTTATATTTAAATTGTATGAAATTAATATGAATGCTAGACAGTTTTATATAAATTTATAATTAATTAATATCTACTTAATATATGTAATTTAAATTATTATGTATTATATGATATTATTATTTATGCATAATGATAGCTTAGATCAGATTTTGCATGTCTGTTTATAAAATTACATCGATATTGTATTTTTCGAATTTCTTTTTTTTTTTTTAATCGGACAAATTTGGAAGCAAGACGCAGACTCATGAATAAGGCACGTTTAAAAACAGAATCCCGTGCGCGCACGTGGCTTCGTTTATTACTTTACTCGTTTCGTTTATTACCGTATACGTGACAAGGTTGAAGCTGAAAATCGCGGTCTCAGCCTTAATATGCAAAAGCCTTAATATGCAAATTACGTAATCGTGAGGCAAACAACGCGCGTGAAATTATTCGCAAAAAGATAGAGGAAGAAAAGGCGACACGAGAGGAAGAGACGCGATGATGTCCCTTAGTGTAGTCGTGTACCGTGGTATTTCGACATGGGAGTATCGGAATACCGTCGCGTATTTGACGAGGCGAGCACACAAACGTTTGGAAATATCTCGAAATGTCAGGCACTCGTCATTATCTTGAAGTACTCGTGTAGATTCCCCTCGTGGGAAGCCGAAATTCTGATGAGAATAATGGAAATGATGGAATGTTTGGAATGGATTCGAGAGGTAGTATTCGCTGATAGTGCAAACGCAATTTTACACTTATGTTTTCTCCAAAATTTATGAAACTTTGTGTCTCTCTCTCTCTCTCTTGTCTCTTCCCCCCCTCCGCATTCTTTCTCGCTCCTTCTGTTTTCTTTTTTCTTTCTCGTTCGAGAGTGCATTTTCTCTCCTATTACGAGCGGTCGTCTTGTCAATGCCCGTAAACGCCGATCGTCGATCACCCGGGCCGCCGCACGGCATCCAGGAATCCTGCACGTGCGGATGCCGTCGGATCGCGTGTGCTGGATTTCTATGGGAATCCAGAACAATGTGTCGATTACGTGACGGCGATGTGAAGCGTCTCCCCCGCATTCCGATCGGGAATGCACCGGTCGGAAGTAGTGCGCCTCAAATCGTTCCGTTATTTAATATAAATATGCGGGGGCACGCAGGATAGAGTCGCGTTTGTCGTAACGATTTGACGTTTTTTTCTACGGATATCCTTGGAACGGTGGTACGCTATGTGGGTTATTACTGGGAAGAGGGAAACGGAGAGAGGGGGGGTCTCGCGCAGGGGGTCAAGGATTGCCACAAGTGATCACGCTACCGACAAATTTAATTACAGCGATCGAGGGTTAATTCGTCGGCGCGCACCCTTGAACTTTTTTCAGGCGCTCGACATTCAAGAGCCATTGATGCCTCGAGCGTGATTACCATTCTCGAAATCGGCACGAGCGAGCCGCGATTTATTGAAACGGGTCTCGTGCGTTAGTAATTTCGAAAGGATGGTGCAAGCCAGACGTGTTATTCGGCGGATCGATTGCATTTGGAAATATACTGCGCAGGGACGCACGGACGAAAAAAAAAGAGAAAATATATAAAGGAGGCGCGGTCGTATTGTTCTTGTCATTCGATCGTACAACGTCGTATCAGCGCCAAATCAGCGAAAAATTGCTGATTATATTGCATACTATTTACAACCTGAATTGGACAAGGAGTGTCTCTAGATATCTCGATAAATTGAACGCCGAACAGTTTTCACTTTTAAATGTCGACCCGAGGCTCAAATAATTTATACGACTATTCTAGTATGCAACGTAGTTTTTGTAATTTTTACTCGAGCCACTTCCGTGAAATATTTTCACGTGCGCCCCTGGACGCCGAGGCTGTTTGCGTTTTTGAATGGAGCTGTAAGCGACGCCGCGGGCAAGCGCGAGAGACGGTGAGAGGCGATCTCGGGATTATAGAAAGTCTTCAAAACGGCTTTTTTAACGCGCGCGCCACACACCGCGCCGTCGCGATAAAGTGGAGCGAATTAATACTTGCTGCCTTCGCGAGCTAGAGATAGCTGATTTCAGAGGTTTATTAAGTAATCCCATTCCGACGGAGGGCGTTCGCCCGAGCGACACGTCCAAGAGGATGCAAATACTCGAGTATTTCGTCGGCCGTTCACCCAAACGTTCTGCCCAAACAATCCTAAAACAATTTCCTGATCAAATGACGAAATGTTTGAATGTTCAATGAAGCTTGATGTACATTTGGCCCGTGCGCGTCTTCATATTTAAAGTATAACGAATAAATATTTGAACAAATCCGCGTTCAAACGTCTAAACGTTCAAAAATGTGAATAATAGTAAAGCTAATTTAACATTACTATTTTGATCCTAAAAAAATACATGGATATGATTCTATGGAAAGGTATTTTTGATCTTATTTAAAAATGATCTAGGAAGAGAGAGGAATTTGATCAGGATTTACACGGGGAATGCTATAAAGAAAAGTAAATACCGCAAGGTTTCAAGGACCTGTTTTAGCATGCATTCACGGTTGATTATCGATAATACATGTGAAATAAGTGAATGAATTTCCAAGTACGAAAATATATGGAAATGTTCGAGCGTTGAACAATCGCATTTTCGCGATTTTGGTCGCGTTCGCTCGCTGAATACCATCGCTCATTCCGAGGGCATCGCACAGAGTGAAGAGCAGAAAAAAAAAAACGAACAAAGAGGAGAAAGAGATGGAAGAGAAGTACGAAGTGGACAACAGGAAGTAGACGGGGACACAGTCGTCGTTACAGCCGCCTTTCATTTGCATACGTCATAACGTAATTGGTTACTTGCAGCACGTTCGGCTCGCGCATCTATAGGGTACTGCAACTGATGGTAGCTCTGACCTTGTCATGGGACGAGCAGGAGATGCAGAAAGATTTGCAAAACTCTCCACGATAATGAATGTCAAGTATCTTTGGTTTAAACAGGAATGTTAAGCAGGAAAAACAGTTTTGTACTTGAATTTCAAATTAAAATTCCACGAAAATTCCGATCAATCTTTAACACAATTTATACATGTTAGTCTTTAATAACAGAATACTTAAATAATGAGATTGTTAGTAGAATATTGTTACAATTGTAAAAATTATAAAAATTTGTATTCCTGAATTTTAACTTCTGAAACTGAAAAAAAAAATCATAGATTTCCAATCGGTTTAAATGAAAGAATTATTTCAATACAAATAAATTGATTTTGCTAATATCGCTACTCAATACGTAATGAAGTAATAATTTCGCCGTTTGGAAACGCCGTCACGCGCCGGCCGTATCCGCATTTAAAGGCCCGGATTCGTTAATTAACGCGATTAGCGTGCGATTCGCTGACGCATCTGGTCACGCTCGTGACGTGACGGTCACGTGCACGTGCGGCGAAGTATAATGTGTCAGGTGCAATCCGTAATATTCAGGCGCTGCGTCGCGCGACGTTCCGGCAAATTATCAGGAAGCCGGTTCCGGTAATCGCGCGATTTCAGCAGCGGGGCGCGTTTTAACGAGCGCGTTTAGGGATCCGCGGGTGTACCACTTAGCGGATGCGCCGTATGTCCCCGCTCTCGTTATATCACAGTGAGAGTCCGACGTTTAACACTGACTTTCTTCTGGGGCCGCAGTCGATTTTAACGCGCTTTCCACCCGGCGCTAGTCGAGATGGAGCGCATTAGCGCACAGAGGAAATACTTCACTCTATGGATTAATGTGTAAATGGATCCTAATGGATCCTACGTTTATCTGTTTTTCCCGATTTGTACTCTTGTGTACTGTCGCTGGAATTTCTCTCTTTGTTCCTCCAATTCATATAATTAGACTTTTCATGTAAATACACAACTTTATTTTTATATTTTTATTTTTTATTTTATAATAAACTTAGTATTTTATCATTTCATAACAATGTTATCTTAATTTTTATATATCTTATCTAAACATTTTTAAAGATAATAGATTTGTTTAAGGTACTTTACAATCATGTCAATCATAGTCCTTACATAATGTTATTCTTACTATTGATTGGCTTTTTCAAATCTTTTTTTGAGAAGATATTATGATACATTACGGTGTGATCCGAACGTCTCACAAACCGAAGTTACTTAGAGAAGTCACGATTGTTTCTTCAATCTTTTCTGGGCGCAAATACTTCAGAGGAAACCTCCAGAGAGATATTGCTTACATCTACAACGTAGGTTGTCGTGGAACAGGTTGCCGACTTAATGGGTCACCGAGCAAACGCTTGTTCTCCAATCACCGCGTGGGATCGATCGTGCGAGTACGCGTGTTCGCGCCTATCGAGTAAATAACAATCAAGAATAAACGGCGAAAAATGCGTTGCCTCGTAATTGAATAAATTAAATTGTTCTGTGCTGAGAGACGCGCGATTGTGTCGTTCGCGCGACGAGCATTGTTCCTTCTTGCGATATTTTATTACGCTCAAAAAGAAAAGCAAATATCAGCAACTAGAGAATTGAGAATAAAGCACCTTAACTATGCATTGTGAAATTTCAGGGAAAAAAATGAACAAGTTTTTTATGAATCAAGAAAACGAATGTAGTTAGAACAGAATTCAAGGAAATAAAATAGTTTCATTAATAAAAATATTGTTCCCAAGCGATGTCAAAGTGACATTAAAATGACTCCAAAATGATTATTAAAAGTCAATTTTAATGTCATTTTGACGTTATCTTGACTGTGTTTTGCTTGATACAAAAAAATGTGACACACTATGTCATTATGTCGTAACCGCTGATTTCGCTGAAATTATTGAAATCGCTAATTTTCAGAAAAATCTTTGTCCAATAATAAGTATAAAGAATATAATTGTCATAAACTATTAGAGATTGAAATCTATGACTACTTATAATTATTCCGTTATTTATAATTAAATTATTATGTACAACTAGTAAAACGACATCCAGCGTCACACATTTGTTGCCATGACTCTATCTTGATAATATGCACATATTCTCGGTATTATCTTCGTCTTCATGACTTTATAAAACGGGTTACCGTGTACATAAACTTGAGAGTTGTCGCATTATAATTACCAGAACTTTTGTTATTTTATCTTTCTTTGAATATTTGTCGCCCAGGCGGAAATATGTCAGTGTCATCTCAAAAACATTTATTATAATTACTTTTTTCTCTGATATATCTTCGTATAAAAGAGTTTAAGACATTCTGAAACAATTAAATATCCTTTTATAACAGATTCCTTGACCAAAGTTAATTTTTCTGAAAAAAAAAAAATACCAAGGCCGTCATTTATCGTAACTCTCATATCATATATCTTTGTAACTGACTTTTTAAAATTCAAAACCAATTTCATCTGAAGAGACTAATTTTCTTTTCAATTTACTTTGTCAATTAAAAAGATCAGTCTCTTCGGTTTCTCGAGGAGATTTAATTAGTGAAAAGCCTGTTTCTCTTAACCGCTTATAACTCAAAAATTGTTGACGTTTCCCTGAGAAAAGTCGACCTTAAATTGGCCAGAAGATCCATGTCGTCGGCGCAGCATCCGGTAATTTTGAAGCACGCTGTACATAATCTCGCGGCATTAAGACTGTCGTAAGAATCAAATACGCAAATGAGCCCAATTTCGCATTCATCTTTCTCCCCGGGCCCAAGCCAAAGGTCACGTCGCATAAATTACTCCGGCAGTCAAAGGGTTAATTGTCGCGGAGCTGGCTACAGCTTAATGCTTATAGTTTAATGTCCGTCCGTCAACGTGGAAGGTCGCGATCGCCCCGAGGGCACGTAACTTTACGACGCGACCCGCATTAATAATCGTGGCCCCCCTTCGCTCCTCTCTGCTCTCTCTCCCCTCTCGCTTTCCCTGCGTTCCCTCTAAAACGACCGTGCGTCCCGATCTCACTTTGCTCTTTTCCTTATCTGTTGCAGCACTTTCCACAGCCACCGAGGATGTGGGGGATGGGCCTCAAGGGCATGACAACGACACCGGTGAGTGATTTACGATTTCTTTTGAGAAAAGGGATCTCCCGCGTTCTTTGACTTCTCTCTTCTCCTTCACGCTGGATTTCGTGTTGACCCCAGTCTGAAATTCCCGTTTCTTTAAAGTCGACCCTCCGTGTCGCATCGGCGTTGTCTGCAGGCTGTGAATTGATCGACACCACAGCGCTGTTTAAGTTTTCGAGTCCGATTTATTTGTTATTCATTATTCCACGTTTTTTCGATCACGAAAAGATAAAAATAAAGAAAAAACGAAGGAGAGAGAGAAGACGAAGGAACGGAAGGATCGTGAGATCGCGCTAGAACTGGGAATTCGTGAGGAGACATTTCGCCAGCCATGTTCGCCGGGATTTGGTCCAGGGTCGACTGGTCCAGTTCCCGAGTGAGCGGCAAGATTGATGCTAAAATATTAACGCGCGTGACCCACCGATTGATGCACTCGCGACCGCCGATTGAATCGCTTGATTAGCTTACAAGCCGCCAACGCGGCTCGGTATGTTCAATCGACCGTACCCGAATACTGGCCACTGTCGAGACTAGATCTGATAAAACGTCATTTTTGCAGCGCGAACGTGCCGAACGGGAAAATTCCAGGTCATTATTATTCGCGGTAACGTGTGATTAATTGGCGCCCGCGTCTCGGAAAGTGATTCCTTCCCGAGAATGCGCGAACGCTCGTCCAATCTCGCGCAATAGAGATCGGTCCCAAGTACAGTTTGTATTTCTTGCGACAGGCCAGCTGGCCATAGTAATGACCAGATGCATGTGCGCGCATATTGTGTGCATGCACATGCAGAGCTGATGCTGGTTTTTGCGTTGCCGCTCGACGGAGTGAGTCACGCCGAATCTACATAGAACTGATTTCTCAGATCATCAAATAGTAAAAAAGTTTATGTAAGCGACCAATGTTATGTAAAGATGACTTAATCTATCAAACGGAGTCTTCTACATAAAATCTGTTAAAATCCCCCCTGATGGGGGAGGAGGATCAGTGGGAACAACCGTTTAAACGGATTTTAAATTGTTAATAATGTTTTTTGTAAAAATTATCATAACATCAAGGTTGCATGTATAATTAACTTTTTCGTGCTGTACGTTTCTATATTTATCTTTGGATTGTCACCCACATTATGACATCAGAAACGAATAAATAAACATGGCGAATCTTTGTGTCCATACAAACGAGTCTTAAGGAAACCGCTTTATTGCGGATAAAACAAGAAATGCGCCATGTTATCAGGTCCGACATATCTGTTGAAATAATCCTAAAAGTCATATCTACGTTTCTTAGATGAAAACTTATATTTGATAACGACTTGTATTACTCATTTACATATGTTAGGTTGATAATAGAGTTCGATGACACATTTTAAGCCAGTCTTATCAACTTGAAATGGTTTCGTGAATCAATGATTGTGATTCAAACTACAAAAGTTGTATCTTTGATTTTGACAAGATGATTAACTCAGATTAATCTCTCAATTTTTTAATATTAATATTATGCAGAACTTACAACTGCACTAACAATTACCATTAATTTCGTTAAAATTTTGTAATGGAAATTATTTGAATCTAACTTGAATTTGTGACGAAGTTATTATAACTTTACTTGAGAGTATAATATAAAAAATAAATTTAGAGACTTAAAATGCATTATTGTACAATGCACCAAATTGAATCTTTATTTTCAATGTGATAATAAGATAATTGCATGAATTTCAATCTTGATGCCGTCTAGCAGACTAACCAAGTATCAACTCTGTAAACCTGACGAGTGTATTGTAGATAAAGCAGAGATCATGTAATTTTTTTTTAAAAACAAATAACTGTAAGTCGGTAACATCCCAGGTAACATATTATCGACTTACAGTTATCTGTTTTGCAGCCATTGCTCATATCGCATTCTGTATTTGATAGTTATCAGTAGACGTACTATTACCGACTTGCTTAATCGATAACGGTTTCGCTGGGCAATTATCATTTATCATTTGTAGCACGTCAGTGATCTTGTCATAAAGCAATTTTTTAAACAAGAATTTCTACTAATTTATCTTTTTTTCTAGAGTTAGAAAAAGATGAAAAATAAGTTAACAATAATTTACGAGATTAAAGTTAATTTACGTTAATAGAGATAGGCATTAGCCAACGAAAGAAAAGAAGATAATTATTTTACATATAAATATAAATGTACATTTTTATATTAAATTTTTATATTACTTTATTAAATTAACAAAAACTATGATTATTATATGAAGAATTTATTAAAATAATTAAAGACCATCCACTCAATAAATTTTTCCAACTGATAAATAATGAGACATGTAGCACTATTAAATTCATAACGGTTTTTTTTTTTTATAATAAAAACATCTTCCATAAAAACATACAACTTAAAAATACCGAATTTCAATCTCTCAGTTCTCGAGATATTCAAATATATTAATTAAAATAGGACTTCTGTGTTTTGATAGTTTTAAGATTATTGTTCCACCAAATAATCACTTCACCTATTTAATTAAATAATATATAATAAAGTTGTATAAAATGTACATATATGATGTGATATTGCATCATCTTGTATATACGTGTATATCGTAAAATATCTTGTACTTATATCATGCAACCAAAAATAATTGCTACGCAATTAAAAAATGTGCAAATCAGATATCATGGCTTTGTCAAACCGATACGTAGGTGGGTTATGCACGTGTCGCAATATCATGTAAGATTGTGATCTTACGAATTACTCAAGCTTAAGAAGTTAACTTAGTCAGATATACTAAAGATATCTCAAGAAAATTTACAATTATCTTCGATAATTATTATCAGTAGCATTGTGCGCCATTGTATGTACCTATCTCATGTAACATTAATATCTCCAATGCTCAAAATGAAATAAAGAGTGTCCACTTTCTATGCTTCTTGCGCGAGGTCGCCGACTCGTTTTTAAAAGTGACTGACATAAATCGTCTTCAAAGTAACGGGCACTTTTACGAGAAGAGAAAGAGAGAGAGAGAGAGAGAAAGAACAAAATTCGAGATATTTTAAGTTCACCAATATACTTGATAACTTCTCTAATATTTAAAGACTTATCTCCGGAAGAGAGTTAAATACATTAATCCAATCCAATTTCTTACGTATTTGGAAGAATTAGTATAAATCTATCTTGTTGCGACAACTGCGTCGTGCTTAATCTCCGAGATGTTATGTTCTTCTTGAAAACGCCCATGAAAAATGTCGAAACACTTGACGTCTGGCGCGTCGCTGTACCGTTATGTGAGACGTAATATTAAAAAGTAAAGAGTGAAATAAAATATGATGTAAACTAAACTTTATTAACCGGGAATAGCTATCTAGCTTCTTCTTTGCACAAAACGATCATCTGGGATATGTTTTACGTCCCATTTAAAAGTCATTATTATTAATTATATATGATATATTATTGATTTTACAATTTATTAAAATTTGAGATAATAATAATTATATTTTTTTTTGTTTAATATTTAAAAAAAATAAAGAAAAAAGGAGGTATAGAATATTAGTGAATGAAGAAAAATATCGTGTCTGTGCTTAATTTTCTGGAAATAATGCTATCTCGAATGTTAAACAAGAACTATCCTTCCTTGAAACTCGAAAGATTAATTTGCTTTTTAGGAAGAATAGAATATTTTCGACAATTATTATGGACTAAAATGTATTCAGTAGTGATATTTACTACATTTTAGTTGAAAAAACAATGGATAACAATGAGACAAGGAGGTAAAAAAATGTTAAAAATAAAGACACATTGGAATTTTTCTAATGGCACTGTTAGGAACTGCCTGTTTTCTATCTACAGAAGGTCTCGAGAAAAACGTGCAAAATTATTTATTTGAAATAATTAAAGTTGAAGATAACTTAGCGAAATTAATTAAATTTTAAATAATTTTCTAAAAGTATTTAAATGTTTTGAAAGAAACTGGCGCGGCACGAATTTTAGAATGAAATTTTGCAGTCTAGAAGCAAGGTATGGGATTCGTAGATGAAAAATTATAGTAACACGATACTCGTGCATCCTTAACCAGGACTATAACATGCCGATCGTCCGTTCTATTAATACGAACCGCCTACCGCGGTTCAATTGTCGCTTAACCTCCGCTCTCGGCGAGACGAGACATCATAGAGATGCGGATAATAAGCGTCAGCTGCGCTTCCCGGGTGCCACGTGATGGTCACACTGATGTCTTTGGCAGTTGAGAGGAGAAAACACTCAAGGCACCACTTTTCGACGCCATCTCCGCGGATTGGCATTGTTATTCGCATCCATTTTGGCACTTGTTTTAGAATTACGTGATATTATCAAATTCCACAACGTGATCCGCAATCGCGTCTCTATGATGTTAGGAATTTAGAAGGAATGACTAATTTTTAGTTTTTGACTGGAAAATGCATGATATATAAAAAAATTATTGCAAAATATAAATTACTTAAAAATAATACATTGTAAAATATAAATCTATAAAGTATGAAGATATACTATTTATTAAAAATTAATAAAGATGATGGAAAGATTGTTATTTCGTGCTAAGAAAAGGATTGAAAGCCTCGAGAGATTTCTAAATTAAAGACGTTAAAGGTGTTTCTCCATGTACAAAGAATTTCCTGTTAGAAACATTTATTGTTGCTCAATAATTTCGTAGCATTTATATTGAAAACGTCGCGCAAGACGGTGTTTCACTAAAGATCTATCGCGCAAATAATCATGTTGTTCTCCCGTTAATCAGTTGCTCGATCGCAGTTTGTATTGCCCTTCTCTCTTTGTCGCCGCGCGTTTGTTCAATATTTGCTCAAGTCATGTGTAATTAACAATCCGACATATCGGGAATTGCCAAAGAATTATTATATCGATATTAGTCATTAATGTGCGTCGCGCCGCAATCGACGATACGCCATTTACGTCATTGCCCAATCACGTGCGTATTAATGTAAATTCGTTCGCTCGTTAATTTAAAGAAGAAGAAAGCGAGCGTCGATTACACGATCGGCGATTCCAAAACAATCGTTGTGAAAATATTTGCACTATATCGCCAATTAATCGCCGTTAATTACTATCGTAGCGAGTAAATCTTTGCGTGGCAGTTACACCAGAAAGTTCATTCGTTTTTGAAAGCGAATAATTCATTAACGATGCGCTCAGGCCGTGATATTTATCTACTCACATTATCCGTCAAGAAGAATAATTAATAAAAAGAATTAGTAATATTTTATTTTTATTATATAAGATATTTACATAGAGAAAACAACGAATTTCTTGACCAGTCTAATATTATTACTAAAGCTAGCTATTTATACGTATCTATTCTATATATGTATATATATTTATATATATATATATATATATATCAGTTTTTTTTTTTGTTATTTTCTTAGCCACGTACAGAAATATCCGTATTTTAATATTTGTAAAAAAACGAGATTGAGAAGCTTATCGTAATTCAATTCCTCTAACGGGATTTGCTTGTTTACCCTTTTGACAACTCGAACGAAATATAACTCTACTATTATAAGGTGCTCGAAAAGTTTCTGCATATTTTGATGAATATTAGACAAATTTCAAATCAAAATTTTAGCATTTTTTAAATTATAAATTAAATTAATTTTTAACTAAAGTTTTATTTGATTTTTTATTTAGAAATATTTTATTTATTAATATTTACAATTTGTATTAAAATTATTTTTATAACTTTTGTTATTTTTTTAAATTTATAATAATCCATATACATATATGGGTGTTTAAAAATTTGTATTTTCATAGTAACAATGCATTAATGAAATTTAATTTAGAGATAAAAAATGTCAGGAAGAGATAGTATAAAATTATCTTTTTCAATTTAATATACTGCATTTTATATAAAAAATTATATTTATAAAATAAAAAAGTTTGTTTATATAAAATTCATAGCTTAACTCTACATATATTTTGCAATGTGTATATTTGGTATCTAAAAGTCAGGCAGGTGAAATCATCCACCGAGAAGAGGATTAATCGTACATCGTATACTTATTGTCAGTGACACCGAGTGTAAAGTGATCGTCATCTAATCCGCGTCTTCTTGCGAATTCGATGATTAAGCGCTACAACGAGATGATAGGGATCGATATAACAAACCGGGAGAGAACGGGAGGAGAACAGGGGGTGTCCACGTGGTGCACGCGTGCGCCACGTGCGCTTCCACGGGGAGTTCAGGTTTCACGTTCGTCGGTCGTGGACGCTCTTTTTTTTCTGCACGCCTCGAAAGGATGCGACGCGTGTAATTGGCTCTAATTGGTTTACCAATTGCCGCGGGGCCAATTGGCCGATGGAAAGCCGGTCTATTAGATCCGAGCGTCGGAACTGTTTGCGCAAACAATGGCTCGCGCGAATGAAAGTGAGGCAGAGTGCCTCTCTCGCAAAAGTAAAGACCTTTGTTCTACGCCTACAGAGTGACTCTGAACTACAGCGATCGAGCAAGTCTGAAATATCTGAGCGAAACATTGCGCTTTGCAAATATATTTTTTTAACTTTAATTTGCAATCAATCGTGATGTAACATGTGACGATGACAATGGCTTTGTTTTCTAGATAAGTTACGAGGAACTCAATTTTTTCCTGCAGAAACCATTTATCGAGAAAGATTTCTGATTCGATAGATTATTTCAAAAGCTAATCCTGTAAAATCGAGAAATAAGATTTTTTTTCAATAAGATTTTTATCTCATTATAATCTGATCAAAGAGTGAAGTTTTACTATCCATTTACAATCTCTCGTGAAATCTCGCGCGAAGACTTAATCCGATTTATTCAACCTCGTGTGAACTTGTGAACGATGGGCACAAAAGTAGCTTACGGATATTTAGATCGGGATATCTAATCTCCGAAGCGACTCGGTGGAAACCATAACGGTTGACCTCGGAGCGCCTAGCAACAAGTCGCGTGTATGGCCAATGTCCTCTCGAGAGATGCGATCCTTATACATTCACGGGACGTGGAGGTGCTCCACCTCGCGCGAAGTATACTCTGCCCGAAGCGAAATAGGTGATCATTAAAAGAGGAAACGTTAACAATTCATCGGGAGGACCGTTGAGGGGATTAATGAACCAAGAAAGAATTCCTAAGAGGGGAAACCTGAGTAGGTATATATTCAGGATGTTAACTCATACCGCTCATTTGCTATCACAATGATATAACAAAGTTCCGAGAATATATTTGAACGTTTTGAATCATTAAAACTTTGTAGTATTATTTTTAATTGTGATTTTGGTCAAATAATTGATTATAGAGGAATAAAGGTCTTTAGCTACATATATATTAATTTTTTATATTAAGTGTAAAGAATTCTAATCATTCTTTTGCAAATAGCTTAAACATGACAATTTTTTAATTACGTCGTTGTTGTAGCACAGTTTTACATATTTATATTTCACAGTTAGTTAAAGTTTTTTTATTTCCGAAATTATTGATATGTATATAATCTACGGAATCGTTCATGCAAAGCGAGTATTTCCTAATTGCTTTAAAACGGTGTAATATTTCGGACCCGTGTACGTGCCTGCAGGTAATGAAACTTCGAAAATGTGCACGCTGTAACGCGAGACGCGTGCAACCGCCGCGTATGCAGCGTCGATGCACCGCGTGCACTGTCTACCTGGCTATTTTTTTAACAACTTAAGCTTGCATAAAAGTACATCTTCGATCATTCTGAAACGCAATATGGATGGTATGTCGCGATTATGAAGCATAAAACTTTTAGCTCGTGTCGCGAATTTAAAGTTAAAAACGAGAATTTCCAAAAAAAAAAATAAACGATCCCGTATGGAAACATAAATAAATCAATATTAAAAAAAAATTTTCTTAATTGAATTTAATCAAAATGTTCAACGTGAAAAATAAGAAACGTATAAAAAATTCTCAGCATTTGAAATTTATTTTTTATATAAAATTGTGTGATATTTATCTCTCTCTTTCTCTCACTGCAGATTTGCTATCCTTGAGATTTAAGTGTTTTATACTCATGTTTTTACTCGACACGTGTACATTTATCGCACAAAACAATTTACATATTTACTGTCGTACCGTGTGGTTTACAAAATTGGCGAGTCCGCGGTTTCTCAACCGCACGCGCCGATGACGAGTTGCAAAAGCGTTGCAGGAATTGTTCGCGAAACCTTTAATGCGCCGCCATCGATAACTTCTACCTTGCCTACCGTTTAATTATGGAGAATGAAACGCTCGTTCGAACGATCACGCCGTTACGTCAGTGGAAAACGTGATTTCGCCTTGTCTACTCTTTACCGACAGTTCTAAGGATCTATGAGTCCAACAAGGAAGTAGGAAGAAAGAATCGACCTTTCTTGAGTTTTACTTCCAGACTTCTTCGAAAAAAATTATTAAGTTATTTAGTGACGTGCGAAAAAATAAATAAGAATTTTAATTTTAAAAGAACAGATCTTGGAAAAGATAAAACGGTAGAAAAAGAATGAACACTTGTATGCTCTTTTTATTAGTAATAAAAAGAGTGACAATTAGTGCAAAGGAAACATCATAATGAGGACATTTATAGGATAATCTTTAAAATAATAATTAACACAAATATAATGTAATACATTATCATTTTGTTGTTTTTATTACGATTAGATTATTTTCTTGCGTGACAATTTATAATGATAAATATTCTAAAGAAATTACTTGATTTGTTAAAGTAAAAATTAGATTAAAATTAAATTTTTACGGATCACTAAATTACTTACCTGATTTTTAGAAACCAAATAAAGATATTAACAATGTATATACATATAAATACTTTTAAATTAAAAATTAGTTGAAAAATATTAAATTATTGATAAAAGATATTAAATATATCTAAATATTAAGATTATAAAAATTTTAAACGCTTTTTCAGTATTGAATTTAATTCAATTTGCCTCACTTTGCAAATAATCGTGCGTACTATAATTATTTTTTTGTTGCGATTGTAGAGTCAAGTAAAATCGAAAAGATATAATTTCAACTGAAACGAAGACAACATACAATTATCGGACGAATACTTATTATTTATAAGATCAATCGTATGTATTATTTATAGAATCGCGCACAAGCAGGATTAATTGTATGAAAAGCTTATCGTATTTTATTTATCTAACGTAACACAGCGATAGACATGATTAAGATAATAAACAGGAATTAATTACGTCATGAAATCATTGCATTTCTTGGGAATGTTGACACTTATCTAGCTATAAATTTGATCCTCTTTAACTTATTAATGTTATCTAAAATTTTTCAGCTCGTTGATAATATCGCTTTTGTGTTGTTGTTTTTACATGATGTCATTTTTTGATTACAAACAATTACGAGTCCTTACCGGTTTCTTAATAATTAAGAGACCAATGTATTTTATTGTTTTAATGTGTTATTTTAATGAACAATGAAAAGAATAGTTAATTCGTTCTTACGTTCTTCCGTTTCATTTTATTGATCAAAAAACATGTTGATTATTGTTACTGTGCATCAGTATTATAAAGCAACTCATTATTCATTCATAACATATTATTGATATTTTACAATTTGCATTTTCAATCTAGATTTTGTAGAGTTATTGTGCAAAATATTTTCATTGTAAAACAGTGTCAACAAGTTTTTGCAACTTTAACAAATTAGCAAAAACTGGCCGAATGTTAATTAATCGGAATTAATTTTATTTTTCTGATTACTCATTGCGATTGACATCAATTTGTTTTCAGCAATCAACGTTGATCGACAAGAAAAAACGCGCTTTAACATAGTAACATAGTAAACTTGTTTATGTCTAGCTTACGAACTCGTGACGTTAGTTTATTCTCCGTTTCCTGGTTTTCTGACCTATTATGATTTCGAGTAAATTCGCTTTTAATCGATAACAAGTAGCCAGCAATAACAACGTTATTTACTAACAAGACGGCAGAAGAATACCATGGTGTAGTATTAAATATCCATCCAAATTACAATTACAAATTATTAATATGTACATATCAAGATCGTTTATTGGTCCATTATTTTAAAAGATAAGAATGTCTTAACAAAATGTATTTCTTGTTGGAGTTACACATATTACATCTAATATATTAATTGTATTTTTAAAAGATAAGAGTTTCTCGTATGAGTCAAATTTTTAGTGAATCTCGAGCAATTTACATAAAATAATCTGCGCAAATGTAAACACTTTCTAGCTCCTGGCAGCTTTCCTTAGGATTAAAAGGAAGGGAAAGTGATCTCGCTTGCCGGATAGCGAGAGGAGGTCAGAGTTTCGGTTCTTGAATCAGCAGCTTCCGGTTTTGTGTATACAAAATGCTTCTCTTCTCGTCTTCGAGATTTTCTCCGGAACGACGTAGAGGAACTCGAGGGATTAAATTGAATCGCGTGCAGCCGAAAATAATGCCGCTTTCGCCCTCGTGCACTCGGATATAAACTCCGCGCTCTGCCAGGCCACGGCTCGAAAATAGTCACAACATTTAGGGTGGCAATCCGTGGCTTCTAGAGCGACGCACGCGTGTCGTCGTGACGCATGAACCTCCTCTCCTTCCCCGTCTCCCTTCCTTAATCTCGCATAAACCTATTCAATTGGCTCCTCTGAAGAAAATTGTTACGACGAGGAGCTTGAGAAAGCTTAGACTCAAAATTCAAAGACGGTTTCGTTGGTTTTTGCTCTGTTTTCTCAAAAAATAGAATCGAATAGAATTTTACTAATTGATTTTTATTTATTTAAAATATTATACACTTAACTCATTGTCAGATATTTATTTATATTCAGACACTTAATTCAGACAGATATTCAGACACTTAATAAAGATTGAAACATAAATAAAATTAATGCAAATGAAAAATATAAAAATATTCAATATTAAACAAAGAAACATTCAATTAATTTTTTTATATGCATAATGTTTAAAAGAAGGCCGTCTTTTGGCCTTCAGTATGCATTAACAGGGACATTAAAAGAGATTTAGTTAATATTTAGGTTGAAAAATTAGAACATGTAGATAAAAAAATTAAATTAATATTAACTTCGAAGATAAAAATAATTTTTTTATATTAATAATATAGATAATTTTTGTAATTGTCAGTCTCTTTTTATATGAATAGATGTAGTTATTTTGCATTTAACAATATTAAAGGTTATCAAAATATGAATAAAGTCTGATTTTATATCAGAATATGATTAAGATAAAATATCTTAGTTATCAAATTATATATGATCAAATTATAAGGAATCATATATGAATAATATACATTTTTCGAAGATTTTATTTTATCGTTGTTATGTAATAAAATATATATTAACTAGACGGATTTATTTAGAAAAATTATATAGATTTATGCAAGAATGTAAATCATTTATGTAACCGAAAAAAATTTTTTCTTAAACTTTATTTTTCAATCTTATTTCGATTTTCTAAATTACGTGTTTGTAAAATACTTTAAACAAATAAAAAATCAATTAATAAAATTGATTTAAAAAATTATTTTTTCATTAACGATGTATCTAAATCAAAGTTGCAAAGTATTATTCAATTAATTGAATAAGTAATTAAATTTAAATTAAAAGTACAAAAAGTGCCACTTTTTCCTTCGAAAAACGTCTTATTTCTCTTTACTTCTCAAATGTAGAACTAAATAAAAGTTGTATGGTCCTTCTCGAACATCTCATTACGGCCCAATCAATCGGTTTCTAATGACAAGATATGTAAAAATAGATGAAAGACTGTTCGATACATCTGAGACATTCTGCGAACAATCTCGCGTATCGTTGGCCGCGACCGTGACATTAGAAACGCTAGGTCCAGATAAAAAGGAGGCCTGGAAACGTCTAATTGCGATTACGCAACGCGATAATATTTTACGTCAATTTTATCTCTAGCCAGGCATTTATTTCATATTTCGACGGTGCAAGGTCGAGGCATAAAAGTTATTGACGAGGCGCACCTGTCGCCGTGTGCGAAAACAATTTCCTTCGTTAGAGACGGGGGAAACCGTACCACGTGAGAGACGTCAGCCGAAAAATTCGTAACCAATTGCATTACATTAATATAAATTAGCACGCTCGAGGAAACTCCCGGAATGCGATTCAGATGCGTCGGATAATTAAATGCTATGCAAAGGTGTTATATAGGGTATAACGAGACAACTTTCTACGCGACGTGCCCCGAAAGATTAATTAGCACACTCGAGGGAATCGCAGTAACCTAGTTCCGATGAAATCGTTAGAATGTGTGTTATCGAGACGCTACACGAGTTATGAAACTTGGCCATTTTAGTGAAGTGCTGCAAGATAGACGAATATTGATTAGTATAATAAATTAATTACTGGAACGCTCAGTGGCTCTTAGATTGAAAAGTGATTATTTTGGCAACAACACTCGAGATTAATTATATTATCGATCCGCTGATTGGTTTCGCCGAAACGCTGTCCTTCTTAATTTTTTTGTTTCTTCTTGTCGAGGATTGTTATGAAATTAAATAAATTATGATAAAATATAATATACATGTTTTATACATATTAATAAATTTTAATATTACTATTAAGTTTTTCATTTAAATAAATAATAATTTTTGTAATATTTTGAGGAATATATTACGTGTACATTTTCTATTAAAATTGATTATATAATTAAAACCGAAGGGAATAAATTAAACTAATGAACCAAGTTAGTTGTTAATGTTATTACTTACTAATGAAACTAATTAGTGATATTTATTTAGATGACAATAAATATTATATAGCAATAACAATTCACCAATTTAATTTACTCCCTTCAACTTGAACCTTAAATAACTTTATTGTGACTGTAATTAAAAAGAATCGTAATTTTGCAGTTGCAATTTCCTTTTTCTATTAATAAGCTCGAATGATTGTCGATCGGCCGGATATAAAACATTTGCAAAAAACGTCACAAAGGGGTGCGCCTATCTATCGATTCTTTTTACCTTCCTCATCGAGAAGACGAAGCGGCCTATAATCTATAAATAGATTTTCCCTGCTACTTTAACTAATGTGCGTCGATTCAGCCAGCCTTGAACGCGGACCACACGTTCTATAATAATCCTCGACAAAAAGAAGAGAAAGAGAAGGAAGGGACAATCACTTCGACGAAATCTGTACGGAGGATCGATGACTCGTGTCGATCAAATCGAGCGAATAGCTTGTCGAAAGAGTTGCCCCGTAATCTGATATCTATTATCAAATAAATGTTTATCCCCGATTAACTACGCGTAGCGTATGTAGAAAAGGTATTACAGGAAATATGTAATTTCTTATAATAATCCGTAGATAATCCAAAGAATTGTTTATGCTTATAATGAGATTCTCAGATTATGTTACGTTCCCACGAATTTTACTGATGAAAAGTCAATTTTCTGTTTTGAGAAAAACATTTTGAAACTCTGTGACGTCAAATGTGGGAAATCCAGTTACATTGTTATCGCTGAATCGATTTAGTCTTCAATGTTTTGAATTTATGAATAAATTTTGCGCAGATTTACTGTTTCTCGGTTCCGTTCCGTGCGAATCCCGTCTCACTTGGTCTTGTTATCATAATCGCTTACTGATAAAGGTGTGCGTTTGAATTGAGCATCTACCGGTCACGAAGCTATTAAAATCTGCATAAGGTTTAATCGTGTCTGTTTCTTTTTTACTGTTTCAGATCCATATTCGTTGTCGCATCTGGGTGAGTCTCCCATTGCATGCCCAACAAAATTATATTCTTTCACTCTAACTTTTATTATCAATTTAATTTAATTCAGCTTCACTTAATTTATCTGCCATTCTTCCTGATTAACAAGTATAATTAATTGATGCTTCGGCTCCCCTCTCCTTTCCACCTGCATTATTGCGACATTGCGTGCTCTTAAACACTTGCCATTTATTCTGTCTCATGTATTTCGCTCTACTTCATTTTTATTTTATCTCATTTTATATTAATCTTATCAGGAATTAATAATAGAAGATCGACTTTGCGAAATTTAATAAGATTAAAACGTATCAAGGAGACTCATATTTTATTATCTCTGTAATAATGCATCGTTGAAAGATTAGAAGAGGTTAAACATGCGCTCAGTTTTCACGATTTCTGATTAGCGTAATCAATTTTTGTCTCAATTTCAAATACACGGTGAGAAAAAAAATTTCAAGATCACAAAGGTATCGACAACAATTTTTTTTATTAATTTCACAGTTTCAAGGAGGAAATATAATGCAAATAAACAAGTTTTTCTAACATATTTTTTATAAAATATCAACGGCTTTTTTTTAAATATATATAAAATCATACGGTGTTTAGTCTATTATTCGTATATATTTCGGTAAACTATTGAATTTTTTATTTTTTCCTATTTTTATTGTCAAAAATTATTTCCGAAAATATTTTACTTTAATTTTATATATTTTAAAAAATATTGTAACTTTTTAAAATATTAGGAAAAATTGCTACGTGCACCGTCTTTTCTCTTCATATCTGTAAAATTTTTATCTGGAAGATTTTTCTTCTTTAACGATTTCACTTATAATGAATATGAGAATCTCATATTCATTTGTTTTACGTCCTTTATATAAAATTATGTGCAGTTTGTTTTTCTAAAGATATCGCAGTCATTGAATTTCGCAAGTACAGTCCTGAATGTTTCAACTTATTTGATTTTGTACAAAATGACGAGATTAACTATGACGAATTCAATTGCGGACCGGCTGAATGATGAAACGAGATGATTTGCGCGATCGTGACAAAAATGCAATTATGCAAATCGTCCGTCACTTATCTCTTGAGGCTCAATGAAATTTGTTGAACTAGCAATTTAGTCTTGTGTAAGAGCAAGTCTCTGCCAAATGGAAAATCCCGACGATAAATTAATCGCCTTATTGGTCGCCGCTTTGCCGCAAATCTCTTCTTTTTTCGGCACGGATTCGACGAAAATAGACCGATTATAAAGAATCGAGAATATCCTCAAATCGTTAATGACGGGCAGAGAAAGCAGGTCATAAATCCGATTGAATCTGAACACTTTCGTATCTTCCGTAGTGGTTCTCAGTCGACGTTTGAAAAATCGTTATTTTATAACTTCCTGTCGTTTATCACGAAATTATTTATGATAATCAATTGTGGCCTATTATCACGAAATTAACAAATTTACTTCAATACTATTATATTAATTCATTATATACTTTGTCAAAGTACATAATAACTTAAACAAACTTATAATTATTATTTAAATAAAGTTATTTTATATTTAACTTTATTTTAATTTTGTTACATAATATTACATATAATTAATTATATAAATACTATTTATATAATTTCTATATAATCCTAAATGTTAATTATATATTTTATATAATTAATTATATAACTACATGACTTATATTTATTTTATATTACGGACTTTAACAATGTGATAATATATAACATCTTAAAATATATTAAGTATATTAAAGTAACTTAATAATTATAAGTTAGTATCGAAATCTATATGTTAAATGGACGAATGAGAATACGGAGTCGATACTCGGGATCGAGAACGTTTTCGGCGTTGATCGGCGCCTCGATCGGATCTAGGTCGCGGTAGAGGTCAGACGACGGCAATTTGCGGTCGGAAAGGTCATGGCACGATCGTTATCGAACGAAAGCAATGCGAAAATAGATCGCAGGGGTGCCCAATTTACGAGACACTTTGCTCTAATTGCTCGCATCAGCGCCAATTCGAAGACTCTTTTAGGCTTTCTAATCTTTTGTCCCAAATATAGCCTTTCTTTCTTCATCAAAGAATTCATTAGCAAATTAACCGTAGAGATCATATAAAATATTTCGCATGTTTCTATCAGAACGTCTAGCTACACTATCGATCGTAAGGATGAATTGTGACTTGGACATCTTTTCTACGTCTTCAGGATTATTCTTTGGCTTTCTGTATCCATATGTCTTTTCAATGAAGATAATCGAGTCAGGTGTACATCAGATACCATCACGTCAAACTTCAATTGCACTTTAATGATAGACATACGTATATATCTCGCGACAAAGGATCAAGCTGGAGAAGATGAAGAACGCAAATAATGACACGTGGGGGACACCTGCGCCTCGGCGACATCGCCGGAACTTCAATTGTACCAATCGCGGGACTCGGCATGTTTATAACTCGGCCGTTTATCCGCGCCGTGCACTTGCATTGACGTAGACGGGCTCAATTACGGATTGTCGCGCGCGCGCGCGCGCGCAAGTCGCCCGGATCGCATACGCACGATCCGCTCATTGCGGGAGCTTGCGTTAGCGCGAAATTCGCTCGACGCACGTCAGAATTAATCCAGCCGCGTCGCGTCTCGTCGCGGCCGCTAGATACGCTGGCAAAATGGCGAACGCGGACGAAAATTGCGTCACGGCGCGAAATCGCCTTCGTACGCTACATGAGAAGCAGAAATGTTCTTGGAATCGCTGCCGCCTCCGCGAAACAACGCGGAACGGATTGAGATCGTTTGAATTGCGTTCCTCTTTCGAGACGGTCCCTTTGCCCTTTCGCGTTTCCGCCGGCGGCTGCAAAGCCGCGGCCGTCCTTGGCCGCCATTTTGCGAAAGCTTTCCTGATTTTGTCGTCGCGCTTTGCGAATCACGTTAACAGTTTTGCGAAAGCGCCCGACAAATTTTAGACGAAAATTAGCTGGCCATTAAATTAGGAGATCCATCTCATTAGCAAGAATTATTTTCCCGAAAATGAACAGTGAATTGAAACGTTGCCATCTATATAACGTCAATAGTTAGTTTGACGTTGTTTTTTTTTTAATGTCAGTTAAAAAACAGACATCAAACTGTTACTTTGTCATCAAATTACCAGTTTAACATTAAATTAACAGTTTGACGTCCGTTTTTCCAGGAAAGCGTCGTTTTTTCTCGGAAAAATGGACATTTCCTTCCAAGACGATGAAGGATGTCAGCATACATTTCTTTATTCACGATTCGACGTAGGATAGATTTATGACAGACCGTGAGAGTCAAGAGGTTTCTATACATTAGTATGAATTCCTTTTCTTTATTTCTGTTGAGTCTAAATTTTTTGCTTGATGACGTCGGTTACCACTCAAAATATTACCATTTTGTTTAGACGCAATGAGCAACATATTTCAATCTTCTCTCACGTGCAAGAATTCCTGTAAATCATATCGGTTATTTCCACGAACTTTTGGAAACTATCCAGTACAATAATGGCATAATCGTCAAAACACATGTTGAATTCAAGATTATTAAAAGCATCCGTAATTAGAAACAACTCGGGATTTCCATTGAATGTTTTAGGATCGCATTTTTATTTTGTTGGAAAAATTAATTTTAGGACCTTAGAAATATTACCAATAGTTTAACTAAGATATTTCTTTCGTAAAGTTTACGCGGTGTTATTTTAATTTAACATAGCTAATATAATTGCAATATTTTATATGAAGCTGATACATTATACGAATTCCTTTAACAGGGTCTATAAATAAAGTCAGGGTCTCTCGAATGTCCTTCCACTATCGATCAGGTTTATCAGTATCCACGACGGTCGGTTCTGCGAATTCGCCGTCGAATGTACGTTAATATTGTTTCCATGGCTCGTACAATCAGTTAACAACAATAAGCATTTAGGCGAGCAATAACGCGCGAGGTGCCGAGTTATGGCCGAAATTTACGACGCGGCTGCAATAAATTCGTGACACGTGAACGATTAAAATTCATTTGCGGTTTTCGCATTAATGTCAAGCTCAAACGCCGTGGATTTTCTTTGTCAAGAATTGAAAAATAATATTGTATATCATGAAAAAGTAAAACTCGAACAACAGAACTCTGGCATACCGATATAATAACTTATTTATAATTTATAACGTTGACACGAATTAAATCGCGAATTAATTTCATAGAGATACAAAATCTTAATTGCAAATTATAATTTGTGTAAATTTATCTATTTTGCAGTTAACATTTTTTTTCTTACACATCTTTTTCAAATATTTTTTTACTTTAATAGTTTTTGCTTTATTTTTATAAATTTTCTCCTAGGTCTAAAAGTAATCTTCCGTTATTAATAATTTATAACGTTGACACGAATTAAATCGCGAATTAATTTCATAGAGATACAAAATCTTAATTGCAAATTATAATTTGTGTAAATTTATCTATTTTGCAGTTAACATTTTTTTTCTTACACATCTTTTTCAAATATTTTTTTACTTTAGTAGTTTTTGCTTTATTTTTATAAATTTTCTCCTAGGTCTAAAAGTAATCTTCCGTTATTATTATTAATGCAGAATGATTTTCACTTAAGGATCTTACGAAATGTTTGAAGATTTACGATCAACTCTTCTCGCTCTATATATTATTTTCTCTTCCAGTTCTGTATGTTATTCCCTGTTATTTCATGTTATATATCTCATACTGTATATTTTTTATACTTCGGTTTATTAACACACACCAGGTCATTTCTGGCGTATCCCGATTTATTTATTGCCCGTCCATCGGTGACTTTCCCTCAGGCCAAAAGAAAAATAGACGCTTTCCATTACTATTAATAACAAGAAGAGTTCAGTGTTTCTCGAAGATCTGTTCCGAGATTTCTGACGATTTCTATGGGAAATGTCTGGAAGAGTTAGGGGAATGACTCTCGAGAGCACTTAAATTAACTGCACATTATCTAAAGTGATCACATATATGTTCGTATACGAACGTATTTCCATTCCGATTTCTCGATAAAAGCAAATAAAGTCCATCCAGACTTGTAACGACTCGAGCGGATCAAGTCCAATGTTTCTTCGCTATCGAGAAAATCCGCTGACGCGCAAACTAATGCGTTGCAATCTTCGGCAGCGTTCGGGGGGAGAGAAATACACCTTGGCTGCAGCTCAAAGTGTGATGGGATGAACCAACTGCATCATCGAACAGTTGGGCGGTTGTAAACACGCCAATTATCAGACTTGAAAGTTCTTTTCTTCAACGCCTTTTGTCTCGTGAAAAACGACTTCTTTCTTCATGTGCGTCAGTTCAACACTGTCTTAAAAAAAAGGACAGAATGGATCGCTAAAGATTTCATTCGAAAATAACTAACAAAAGCTGAGGGAACTAACAAGAATTTTCTCGGAGCTTTTGGCTAGATTCTAAATAATTTTTCTGAAAATACCTCCAACATGTTTCTATAAAAATTTCTGAAATCCGATCTTCACATGTCTCGAAATATTTTTTAAGTTCGTTTGCGAAAGCCCGCAAGTAAAATTATATGAAAAACTTTTCAGAATCTGTCAAATTAACCTGATTAATTATATATTAAAAAATTAAATTATCATATTATTATATTACAAAGTAATATAATTTGTATAATTTGATATTTTGTAATTTAACTCGTTTTAAGTAATTTTGTATAAAATAATTCTTCTGTAAACCGTACATTAAGAATCCATTAATCAGGTTAATCTGACAGATCCATTTGCACACATCACATATTTACAGTAATTTTAGTATTTATTTTGATCATTAAAAATCCGGTTTTTATATTATTTGTTTTAATTATTATGGCGCAATTACATTTATCACGTAATCGACAGTTGGGCAAATAAAAAGAGAGCGAAAAATGTCGATTCATTTATCGTGTGCCAGAGATCGAGTAGCACGATCGAAGGTTGCACGTCAGAGCTAGTTTCTTAATTCAAAAAAAAATATTTTCGTAAGATAAATGAAGCAGATAAACGATGGGAAGAGCGCCGCGCGGATGCGAGTGAATCATGCGGAGCACAGCAAAAGTCACTCAATCCTCAATTAATCAGACGAACTGCACGAAGTCGGTGAGTCACCAGCCGGCTCCAGAGAAGCGATTTTTACAGTAGTATGCATACATGAAAGTGATCTTGGAACTGTGACATTATTAGACTCGACGAAGAAACACGAATAGTTAAATCTATCAAGAATAAATTTTAAAAGTGTCTGTTGCCCATTTTATGTTAGACACAAAGGAGTCAAAAATATCAGACTCGATAGAGTGTCAGCAAAAATAGCAGAATATAACGGCAAGTTGACTGCACACACACATACACACACACACATACATACAGAAACTGGGCAAAAATATGCCGCTTAAAATGACGTTTAAATATTCACGAAATGACAGAGTCTGTCTTCGACAACCTGCTGCCGGATTATATCGGCAAAACACGCGAGTTTAATGCGGATGCAGGTGATACCGGATCTATTGCGATATCGGTGCAAATCTGTTTGCGGGTGCTTGCTCATTGGGGATCTACGGCGAGGAGATCCGGTGGAGTCTTTTCGGGGCATCTACGCATTATGAAGAGCGCCGGAAGCTAATTTTGCTGGAAAATGGGTTTTCGTCATGCGCGCGTTGGCGGAACGACCGGTTTTTGAACCAGATCTCCCTGATAATCTACACACATTCTTCATTGTTAGTTTGATTAACTCCGGCGCACTTGATGGGTTCTTTGTTTTCGGACAGTTGCCGCGCTTTATTAATAGATTTTAAGACGCTCGTCATCCGGCCCAGGTTTGCCCCCTGTCAAATCCTCGAGGGTACGTCATTGATAGAGTCGTATTAATTAATCACGCCGCGCGCAGGAGAACGGAGAAAGGTATTTCGACAGAGACGCCTGGAAGCCATTCACTTCGTACGGTACCGTCTCATTACCACCAGGCTTATTATAAGTTATTTGCGGATTTATCGCTCGACAAGCGCCTTACAAGCGCGATAAGGCGGCCCTGCTATTTTTAACGGGATAATGTAACGTCTCTCGATTATACTGTTATAAATAGGGCAGACTGGATCTAGAGGATCGAGGTTCGCAAGTTGCGGACGATGACTCGACGGGAGAACGTGAAACCGTTCGCAGAGAGGCTTCATTTGCAAAATCTCACGTCTTTGACGTGATAATTCTTCTATTCTCGTCGTCGAAATTTCACGTAGGCGATGACATCACGCGGCAATTTTGCAGAATGTGACAAACGGGCGACGAGGATGACGCCGGCAATGGCATTTCCACGATTCCCTTCGCGAGCACCTCGCGCACGTCACCGCGGACGGCGGAAAAAAACGGCCGTTCGCGCGGTCGAGTTGCGTAAGTCCGAGTCCCTTGTCATGATTTACATTGCCGCAACGCCGCTGGTCGGAAACCGGCCCGGAACGGCAGGCGGCCCCGAGATATTATCACGATTCAATATCAATATCAGGAGCCGAGTGATATACTCAACTGAGCGAAAGTCCGAAGATGACTGCATTTAATTCAACATGTCTGTTTAAACACCTAATTGCGGAACGTATATTCTACCGAAGCCATGGATATAAATCTTGAATTACTGTCGCATAAGATCGTGCGATAATTTTGTCACGTATATGCGTAATTAATTCTTTAAGGAAACGTAATTATTGAGAATGTCGATAAAAAACTGCTAATGATCATTAAGAACGCCTATGCATTAAAGATAAGAATGATGTACCCTATACAGGATATCTGAGAAAAAAATATTCTTTTTTCATGACGATGTCTAGAAATCGGTAAAAGCAAACCGAGCTTGATTAAACACATTTTTAAAAAAATTGCAAAGAGATTATGTGAATGTTGTTTGATCGATTGACAGGAGAAGTCTGCAAATATTTCACGATGCTCTTTTCAGGCTTCGACAAATGATTGAACTACAGAGGCACTTTGTAGATGCAAGATTTATAACTTGCCGCATTTAGCTGTATTCAAAATCCGTAGCTACATTTCGTAGATCTGTACGTTTCGTTGACGACTGTTTATCGGGACGCTGACGATGACACTGCAGCACGAAATTGACACGCGCGCGGATAGATCTCCTCGTCTTTAATATCGTGACGTAGTTCAGACGACCGTGTCCTACATCGAGAAATGGCAAAGTGAACGGCCAATAGCGAAACCGCCGCGAATCCTACAAAGCATTACTTTTTTTTTCTTTCCCTCTCCCCTCTCTGTCTCCTACCCTTGGCACTTTCTCTAAACGTAGGAGAAAAATTTAATAGATCGTATAAATCACAAATTTGTTTAATACAATTGGAATTAAAAGATTGCAGAAGGAAAATTTAATTGAACTGCGATATTAACTTTTTAGAGAGATGCGAACGGCGAATTTTCAAAATTAAAATGTAAAGAATATTTTACCATGCATTACATGTTTAAATGAATATTACATCTGCGATTGTATGACGGAGAATGTCTGTTTTTTATTTATTATATATTTATTCGCTACATTGATTATTTTTTCTTTATCAGCGATATAGGAAAAAAAAGACGCATATTAATATGTATTAATTCCAATATCTGAGAATTTCAAATCATCTCGTGAAAACTTGAACAATTTTAAGATAAGAGACAACTTCAACCAAGGACAACACAGTCAGTTGTGTTAGTGGCGTGCGGTTTAGTTATTAAAACATTTAATGCGTTGTCCTTGCGCATCGCAGGAAGGCTTTTATATTATTAACGAGTGCAGCATGTATCGTTACGTATTGCCGATAATACGAATCCTTATGTAACGCGTGATTTTTACGTATCTTTCCTACTTATCGTGAGCCGAGTATCATAGTTCTCTACAATTTTTAATTAACAAATTTTAATTATTCTGGATTAAATTAACATTTATCTAATTACATAACGCAGAAAAATGTTACAAGAGCAAAATTATCTTTGAAAATACGGATCATTATTCTTAAAAAAATTAATTGAATTATGAAGGAGAAGATATAAAAGTAATTTTGTTTTTAGAATTTTTTGGTGATAGAGAATATAAAGAATATTTATATATAAATTAAATAGTATGTATATGTATAGTTGTATAATAATATATATTTAATATAATTGTACATATATGCAGATACGTGAGAGAATAATATGAATTCGATCACTTTTTTTAATTTTATACTTTATTCTTTTATGTCGTTCAAATGTTTCCAAGATCAAGTTTCAATGCGACACATTCGTTTAAGCCTCTTTCAACAGGTTTTGCCCGCTAAGATTAATCTAGTATTCACAAAATCATCTCTTTGTGAGAATCCACGTCGCGTGGATTCTCTGAAATATCCCGACGACATTAACCGCCAAGATCGATCAAGTGTAATGACGTGTTGTGACGATGTTATCTTGTTAAAATTGATGATATGTCCCCAAAGTTGACTCTCCACAGTGGCAGAGGCCGAAATGAATTTCCCGAAATGTTGTGACGATTATATCTGGCGAGGCCGAAAAAGCGAAGAATCTGCCAACGGCGTCAGCTGACGGCAACCTGTGGGCTGTTTTGCGACAAACTGGACTGGTTCCAAACCGCTCGCGGATGCGAGACGCGGAGCTGTTCCCGCCGCGCGCCCGCGCCGTGACGATCGGAATATTACGCTGATTCATCGAACACGTGTGCTCTCGTCACCACGTACACGAGGTACCTGTCCTCGTCCTGCGCAGCGCACAATTCGCCGGACATCCTGGTTCGGATTCTCTACGATTTTATTCTATATCCACGAGAGAAATAGTTACACCAGACAATTTACGAGACAAGAAAAACACATTTGTCTCCCTCTCTGGCGAGGTGAAGAATGTGTTTGCTCGCGCAAACGAAAAGCCTCCTGTTTTCTTTCCTACGTTCAAAGTAAATCGTATTTTCCTTCCGTCGGAGTAGTCTCTTCATTTTCCCGAGGTGTGTTTTCGTTTCGCCGCGCGCAAATAAAGCGCGTGTCGCGTTTTACGCGCGTCGCTTCTGCGAATTGGTCACGGGACCTGAGGCTGCGCGCTCCTCGTCTCGAAGTGATCCAACGAGCGAGCAAGAGGAATCCCGTAAGATTCGCCTGACGGGAGCTCGAGGAACGATTCAGCGGGTCTCACGAAGCCGGGAGATGCTGCAGCGCGACTCCCTTTTCACGCAATCCCTTTTGCCCCGCGTCGAACTCGAGAAGGTGGCGTTGAACTTGAAAGGACGACGGGTTCTTCTTCTTCTTCTTTCGCGGCCGCGAGAGAAGCCGGGGAAAAATGTGGCTCGGCCTTCGGCCGGGTGGACCGTCCCTCTCGATCGAACGAGTTCGCTTCGCTCCCCGTCTTCGCCAGCCTCTCTCTCGATCTAGCCGGATCTCGTGAGATGATTCCAACGAGACACGATTCGCAGGCAACTCGCGTTCCTCCCTCTATTAAATTAACGCTCTACAGCTTGATTATTAAGTTTTTAGATCCTCAAATGGCCGTGAATGTCCGAAGTTTCCGACATTCTTGGCTCTTGGTAGCGCGTTGACTGGATATTCGAACGACTGGAATTTGAATAACTCGGCTAGTTTGTATGCATTCGTAGTACGCTTGGGTCTCCTTGAAATTTTTGACGTTTTAATGCAGGATTTTAAACGCCAGGATGCCTCGGATACAGATCCGTGAAGTCGAAATCGAAATGTAAATTTTTACAAAATTGATATTAATTTCTCACAATTTGTCCATATTTATGTTCATAAATAATCATTTTTTGTTCACCTCGCAAAAAATGAAACAAAAAAGTTGAATAAATTGCCAATTTCACATATCTCTCAAATACCTACTTCTTAAACGTCTTAATCCCAAAATGCTTCGAAATCGAATGGTTTAATAGAGAGAGAACGTTTCGTTTTTTAAACGAACTGGATCAGAATGATAAGACAATAATTCTTTGCTGCAGATCCACCCACCGGTAGCGTCTACATGATAGGCGGGGTGCTGATCGCTATGGTTCTGGTGGGCGTCTTGATCGTCCTGCTCGCCGTAACGATCAGGTAAGTGGCACTTTATCACATGTTATCTTCCATCGTTGACGTTGTTATCAACAATCTCATAATAAGCTCATCCATCTACTAATGGCCATTAAAATCCGTCTTCAGGCTATTCTGACGTGAATTCTCTGCAAAATGCATGGTTATAGATATCCTATCTTGATCCTACTTTATCTTATTTTGATGAGAAAAATTGACCTAAAAACTCGTTTTATTGCATATTAAAATAATAATAAAATATTTGAGATATCGGCTTTTTAGTAACAGTATGAAAATTTTCAAAATTTATCAATGTTGTATCAACTGTTACATTATATTAATTCATTCGGTAATGCATGCTATTACATGTATATTAATACAAGATACTATCGCATAGTGTGTATTTTATCTTTCTCTTTTACAAAATTAATTTTTTATGACATTCTCAAAATAATTATATCATGCAATTATACTGTGCATTTTGTCTTATCAGTCCGTTTTCTTTTCAGTTTATTATAGGTTGGTTATTAATGATGTGTTAATTAAGTAATTCACAATTAGCGCAAGTGTGATGGTACAGCCTCGTGAGTGACGTTAAATGCAAGTGCTAAAACGCACGCGGAAAATACGTGCGGGAGAAAAACAGCGACGAATGGAATAATTTCGCGTGACGAACGCGCGATAATTGCGGCCGTTAACTAGATCTCGCATCGACGAATTGCGTTCTGAAAATCGCCAATTAAGGCCAACCAAGTCTCTCAAGTCTCTCTTTCTCTCTCTCTCTCGCTCTGTCTCCTTTTCCCATTTAATAGCAACGTCGATTAAGTACAACGCTTGTAAGATACGATACATCCTGAATTAGAAAATTGCAAGAAGCAGATCCAACAGCGGAAATTGGTAAATAAAAATGTGCCAATATATTGTTGGACTCGTGTGTCTAATAGTAATTTCGCATGAATATACGTATGTTTTTCGCTCAGCAAATTACTTTTTGCTCAAATTATTTTTTGTCTTGAAATGCAATCTCAAATAGAACAATCATATATTTTATTATGTAATCAATTCGCTAATAAGCATCTTCTGCAAATGGATTTGTTGCGAAAGAAAAAACGGAAATTGGATTTTTCTCGTGAATCTCCTTAATAAGAAAATTTTTTTGTTAATAAACTTATAATAGATAAATAAATTAAAATAGATAAATAGATGAAGATAAATAACCAATAAGGCAGTAATAAGTCTAAACTAATTATATGACTATTATGTATGACGTACACTGTAACAGATAAATATTAAAATTTTTTTATTATCAATTTGTCCGAGGCTAATCTAATATGAGTAAAAAAAAAACGAAAATTAACTCGTTAAAATCTTAAAATCGGTCACGTACGTTAACAAATAATTTTCGGATTTAATAGTTTTTTTTTTACTTTGTGCACTTAATGCAACACAATCTCTAAAATTTAGCTCAACATTCTCGAAAACGTACTCAACTGCAGATTCGTTTATGCGCAACTCAGGTGCTGGCGCTCGTCTTTTTTTTTGCAGCTCTTAAAATAATGGCTAGATATATTTTTTCCGCGTGGTGATGTAGAAGCACGAGGAGAAGTAAATACATCAAGAAAGAAGGTAGACGCGCAGAAGCGAAATAAGAAAAACACGAGCTCGAAACTCGAGCGCGTCCGTTTATCCGTCTGTCTGCGAGTGTCGCGTGGCATCGGCGGACGCGTGGCTGAAAACGGCACGCATACGTCTGGCGTGCGCCGAACGGAAATAGAGATAAAGGCAACGTGCTCGCGAGGCGCTCGCATTTCCCTTTCGGATGTTCTTTCCCGGAACGTCGTCGTTATGAGACACCGACGAGACGCTGTCTCGTCTCTGCATGCTGTATCGGATGAACGTCGTCGGCCTCCCCGAGACGGATCTTTTCTTTAGAAAAGAATTTTATTGTTCTATGCTACACAGAGTCCGAAATATACCGCGGTAATTTCAAAGGGACAGAATTTCGCATGTAGAAGTATAACGTTGTAAAATTTCAAAGAATTGCGAAGAAAGATGAGTCCCCTGAATTTTTAATTGTAAGATGCAGCATTTTATTTAGCTTTTCTCGATCGAAATGTGCAAAAATATTTAAATAACCGCAGTTTTTCCTTTTTACTTTATTGATTTTTATACTTAATCGCAATGTCTTGGACAATTGCCTGAAACTCGAGACGCTTCTATTTTCGCCAGCGTTAAAAGCACGAGCTTTCTAGTTACATTTATCATCTTCGCAAAAACCAGTCAAACAGCTAAGTAGGTATAAAATAACGCGAGAATGTAAAATTGAAATAGCTGTGTTCCATGTATATTTCATTATCAAATAGTGAATTTCGTATTACAATCTCTTGTCAGTGCGCGATATTGATAGACTGATGTAATTTTAATCCAATTTGTCACGATGGCTTTTGATTTTGTTTGTCAGTTGATTAATGAGAGAATGGAATGACTCACGATCTGCCGCACTTTGTAAACATGATTTCCGCAGAAGCGTCAGCGGCAAAACACAATTGCGCGTTCCGAGGAACCTAGATTTTACAATTATCTTTCTCGCGAGGTTCAACGTTTCCTCTTTCCACCTTTTTATTGTTTCGCGCTAAATTACGATCGCGCGTTTGATTTATCCGCGTTATCGCGCCCGTGATAGGCCTGTGATAATCAATTAATAATAGATTTCCCGTATCTGCATCCTCGATAGCCGGTGAAAAACCGACTTCTTGAGCAACTTGCTCTAGGAATCGCGGGATCTCCTATCTGTGCTGTCATGTACGAGAATAGAATTCAAAATAAGTGGAGAACAAGTGCCGAGATTATATATGATGATATAATAGAATAATATAGTGTAATAGAGAATCTCCTTGTCTTGCTCGGTCCTCTTTTCTTCCGTCTTGTTTAACCCGGTTACAATATCTTCAAAGGCTGAAAATCAAAAGCCTCTCGCCTTGCATTCTCTTAAGCTGAGACGATCTATAATTTATCGGATCTATAATTCGCGTCTCGGACTTTAAGATAGAATTCTATTTATAATTTTACACACCGCGTATTATTATATACATATATACAATATGTGTGTGTGTGTGTGTGTGTGTGTGTGTGTGTTTTTCAACATGTATATCTTGTATCTCTGCGTATCCCGATCATTTACCATTGTTCTTGAAATTTCGCAGTATAATTATAAATAGAATACTATCTTGAGTTGTGACAGAAATGACAGATCGTCTAAAGTGGACTCAATTCTTTATCTTCATTTTATCTTATTCGATTCAATTGAATCAAATTCCGCGTCCGAGATTCAACGTTGCCATTCTTTTTACTTCTTTTTCTGCTTTTTCTTTTTTTTTTCCTATCTTTTCCCGCTCCATCCAACGTGACAACTTCGCGCGAGGAATGCCGATAGCGAAGCGGCAGCGCAATACAAATGCGCGCGATTTGAGAGATGAGGACCTTGCTGTTATTGTTAGGTCAACGTAAATGTTGCGCGTGTAGCGCAGAGACGAGCTCTCTATGCGCGTATTGTGTGAAGTAATAAAGGCGTCCTCACCACAGCCGTCGTTGCATAATCGCGACGACACAGCGTGGTCTCTAAATTATTATTTCCTATCGCGGTCCGGTAAGCGCAATCCTCGCGTGATTTAGGACGAATCTCCCTGCTCCCCTCCCCCATTTCTCTCACCCCCTTTCGCAATCGCCGTATCTTTTGTCTCTCGACTTCCTCGAATCGAAACTCGATTTATATTCGGTGCAACTCGATTTCATCTTATCTGCGTTAATTTAATTCAATATCTTTTGACATGATTGATTACAAATTGTCTTTATTTAATTTAATAACTTTCCCTTGTTTTTATTTTGATCTGATAATACATTTGTCCGATATCAGCAAATTATATTTTAATTAAAATTACTTTAATTTATGTCCCGTGTTTTAAATTAAAAATTCGATATGTTTTTTCGTTTTCTTAAATGCATAAAATAAATTTTTTTGTTGTGTACATTTTGTATGATAAAATTTCTTGATCTTTAATTCAATCTAATTCTATTTCACTCCATTCGCGAATAAAGCATGAAATTAATTCATAGAAATACAAAATTCGATCATAATTCTCAAATTATTGACTGCGTATTAATAATGTTGATACGTGACGAATCTTTTGGTAAACTGCATATATCGCGTGCATCGCGGATCGTCACGAAAGAAAAAAATCGGCCTTCGGCCGAGCGCGCGAATTCCCCTCAGAATACCCAGAACGATTATATGCTAAGTACGTTCAGCTAATCATCGCGATACATCGCGGTGCACAATGCACCGGTGTATACAATAACGCAGAAGAGAAACAGGTGAAGAAAAAGAAGCGAAGAAAAAAAATAAAGAAACGTGTTACGACGACGAAACGAGAGGCCACGGCCGCCTCGCGTCGCCGTCGGTTACACGTCGCGATTACACGCGACGTAAGGACGCGAAGTCCGCTCCGGTCGGCCTTCCGGCGCGACAACTGTGACGACGCGCGCGCGCGGCGAGCGGGCGGGCGGACAGGCGCCGTATACCGTTTGAATTCGGCCGCGGCGGCGATTGGCGGGCGCCGCTCGCGCCCGCCAATCGCCGTCGCGCCCGTCCGTGACGTCACGCCGCGGTATAAGAGACGGCCACGCATCGCCCGCCGATTCAGATGCGCGCTAGCTTGCGAGCGATGTGCGGACGGACGTAGGACGTGGTAGTCAACGTCGGCTGCGGCCCTTCGGCAGGTTAAGAGACGACGCCGTGCGGCCGTTTCCCCGAGTTCGCGTCCACGTGCGCATAAATAGAGGAAGAAAATTCGAGGCAGAGCAGAGGAGAGACCCTTCCGCGTGATCCGAGTGCTGAGGATTCACAAAGCTAGTCAGTGCGAGTATCGCGCAAGTGTAAATGGTGATATCCTAGCTGCGAGTGAGACGGAAGGTCGAGCTACGAGAGCGTTGGAAGTGCGTTGAGTAAGGAGCGTTTGACAGAGCGAGGCGGAAATAAGAAATGGTGCGTGCGACGGAGACGGAGAGTAACCTAGAAAGAAGGCCGATGTGTTCCTAAAACTCTCGCGGGAAGAAAGAGACGTGAAGTACGTTAGTAAGAGAGAGACAGAGACTTGAGGTAAAGGTCCGCATTAATCCCCGCGAGAAAGACACACGAATGCAAGAGCGTCGGAGAGAGAAAATACCGTAAAGTGTTCCGAAACTCCGATTCAGTCGAGCAACGTTCAAGAAAACAGAAATCAGGGGAGAAACAAGGAGAAATCGTTTCTCGACGTGAAGACAGCTGATTTGACGACAGCTCCGCGTTCCGTGTAACGTAAAAGCGCGCGAGAGAGAGAGAGAGAGAGAAAGAGACATAGACTGAGAGAGAAAAGAACAGCCATTCATTTTTTTCCTCATACTTTAGAATTCCCGAGTCGCTCGAGGGAAATCCGGAACGTCTCGATAGCCGGAATCCTTGACAATTCGAATGGAACGTACGTCGCCGCAGTCCACGGAACCGTGTCGGCTTGCGTAACTTCGAACTCGCGGAATTTCAGGGCACGAAGGAATCTGAGCGCCGCGGAAGCGTGCTTGGTTTTCGAAAATCTCTGCTTCTCGCCCGTGGGGATTCCCCTAAGATCCGCGGATCGCCAGATCTCGGATCTTGGATCCTCGAGGAGGAAAACTCCGGTTGAACTTTTTTTCCAATTCTCCGAGCTTCGGGAACTCGCGTACCCTGGAGAGCTCAAAGAATCTCGTTGCGAACGAGCTTCCGGGTTCCGGGAACGCGGTCGCGAGGACGAGCAAGCTTGCGAGGCTGTACCGAAAGTGCAGGAAGATGGTCGGCAGCAACGGGACCATGATCGCGATTCGTCTTGTCCGCAGCAAGCTGCGGAAGCGCGACGAGCATCACTCGAGCGCGGGTGCGGTGCACCCCGAGGCAACGGTGGTGCAGACGGCGACGTCGCTCGCGACGATCGGCAGCCCGGCGACGCATCCGGACGGCTGCTGCACGCAGATGTCCACGACCACCATGTCGACCGACCTCGGCAACAGCGTTTGCGACGAGCACGTATTCGCCGCGACGACGGTGACGCCGTCCGCCAATCCGGTCGATCCGTTCGCGTGGCAATTCCCGCCCCCGTACCCGCCTCCCCACATGCCGCCGGCGCAGTACGCGTTGTACAACGATCAGGTTGGTGCACACCTTGTATGTTTTGTGTTTTAAACTGGTGCTCTCGCGACGGTTCTCAACCTTTGTTTCTGCCCGGTGTCGAAGAACCGCGATTTTCTCACTGGCAGATACAGGAGATCCGATTTCTTGGGAATGGGGTCATTTAAAAGTATAAAAAACTGTCATATGTGGAAAAAATCTCTTGTAGAAAATTGTTTTACTCCATATCCGATTAAAAATATAAAATAATTGTACATTGTATCTCATAATTTTTATTTCTTGGAAAATGGAGTACATTTAAATATCTTTTTTTATATTTCTTTTTGAAATTCTACCGATTTTTTGTGTTTGTGTTAACGATAATACGTTAAAAAATACGTAAAAAATGTTTAAGAAATGTTCTATTGTAATGCAGAGTATTTAAATTATTTTTAATGTATTGAGTCGTGTGCATCTCTCCTATTCTAGATTTTAGTCCAATTTATTATTCAGAATCATTTTTAATCATTCACAATTATGTCGTATAAACAAAATTATTTTATAAGTGTTATCAGAAAAGAAACAAAGAGTAACTTAACCGAAAGCACCAGTTTCTTTCAAACATTACTCTAAATTAGTAGATAAGAAAGACATTATATTCTAATGCAATGTGGAAAGGTTAGACGGCCAACAGTACAAAGGATTTAACATAAGTAAAGCCTATACTTTAATTGTCCCTATAGAGACTTGTAATGTCATAATTCTTGTATACAGTTTCTTATTTCTTAAGCCAGGTCAAACCTCTCGATCAAATTTAAACGCAAAAAGTAGACACGTAAAAATGATCCCTATAGATTTATTCGTCAGTGGTGGTTATCGAAATCATATTGGTTTCAATTTCGTAACTATTACTTAATTGTACGCAAATGTGGAAGAAGCAAAAGTAATCGTTACAGATTATAATACAATTATTTCAATAGATTTTTCGTACATCTATCCGAGATATCTGATGACAGTAATACGGAAGAGAATTTCTTCAAAGGCCTCTTTTGAACCTACCTAGCCCGATGAAACGCGATTAGTTCAAGTCAATGGCATGGACTTCTCTCCTAATCGCTCCCTGCGATCTATCGGTCGATCTAACCGTCGCAACGGCTAACCGACCAACCGGTGGAGCCAGTATTACTAGATTTTACTGGTTTTACCCCTGCTGCGCCTCCAACGACTCGAGGACGCGCGGTATATCGACCGGAGACACCCGAAAAAAGATTCGCGGGCGTAGAAAGTGATGGACGTAGAGCTGTTCCGTAGGGGTGATTTCTCCAAGAACGTGCAATAACGAGCTTTACTTTCTCTCTTTCCCCCTCGGTGATAACATATAATATTAACTTTATTCATATCAACATTATTCTTGGTTTATTAACGATCTAATTGACTTAATTTTAAAGTCAAAGAGTAGGCTATTAATTTGCAATTAATACTGAAAGATAAAATTTCCAAAGTTTTTCGAGACTCTCGTATTACGTCAGAAGAAATACGAATCTTAATGTTCTCCTTATCTGAAGTTACGCAGTTTTATTTAAACAACCAGGATATTTTGCGTTAAAAAGAGGAGGGAGCGATAAAATTTCAAGTTCTGTTATCGCGTTTCTGTAATTTCAAGTTCTGTTATCGCGTTTCTGTAATTTCAAGTTCTGTTATCGTGTTTCATAATTCGAGCTCGAGCGAAAAGTATTTTTGATGAAAGAAAAGAATCGACAAACTTGCAGTCCGGTTGATTTCCGTCTTTTCTGATACATGTATACCCTCTGTAAACGTTCATGGGGGGAAGGGGGAATAACAAGCCCGTTCATCAATCGATAGTCGGGACAGTGACCCGCGGCCATCGCGGTTTCACGCTACTTCGCGGACGATCGATTATTCCCGCCGTTCGAACGGCGATCGCTGATTGGTTGCAGCTGCGATGCGCCTTTTACTGCCCTAACCTAACGTGTGGAAGTGAATTCGATCGCGACGAATGGAACACTGTTTTTTGTTTCATATAATTCGACTCCGTCGATGTGATTATAATAAAATGTATTGTTATGTAACAAATATCAGAACATTGAAATTTTTTTTATTAAGCAATTTCCTCCTTTTCATTCTCATCACAATTAGATTGTGGCAATTTATCGATCTTGCGAGGAAGAAGCAGTTCAAATCATGGAATTGACAATTAAGAAAATTAACTTCTTTTTTTAGAAAGAGGGAATTAAAAGGGTGGCTTTATATAGATTGCTCGAAATAATTCGGAATCGCTTTTTCTGTCAAATAGATTAATTAAAATTGTGAACAAATGCTATATCAGAATGGAAAATTTTGAAAAAATGCTATATCAATTTTATAAAAATTTGCGCTTCAATATTCCAATTTCACGGACCTATTAAAATCGCCACTGAATTAAAAGATACATCTCTATCATTTATTAGGACGACGCCAGATGCGAAATTAAAAATTATTAACATTACGTATCGCCTCTAATTGATAAATAAATTTTATAACGGTGAATCATAAATTGTTCGTAATGCCGTCACGACGACGTCGATTGACTTTACGGCCGTAAGTTTAGTGACAAAATTATCACGCGAGATATAATAAAGCGGCAGAACGTATGTATAAATACACCGGCGAAATGGGTGCAGCTCTCGATGCTTCTCCGGCCTGGCGCTAAATTTAGCGTCGCCGGTGGGCGTCCACCTACCGCCGCTTACCAGCCGGGCCCCCGAATAGGGTGCAGCTGTCGAGCCGTTCACGAAATACCGTTCCTCCGTCTGCGAGATTGGCAGGACGTTGGAGTCGCGATTCTAGCCAACAATGCGAATCCACGGCGAGCAAGTTTAAGCGGCAAAAATACTTAAAAAATAAAATATTGTTTATTTTCTTGAACCATCAAATAGTCGCCATTTTCAGCTGTGAAGGAAAGAAAAATTGCAAATCGCGTTCCAGAGATGAGAATAAATATCTAACGAAGAAATATTTTCTAGATCAATTTTGAAGGATATTAAAGCTTCAAAAATGTACGATGTCCACAATTAGAATATTTCATAATAAGAGATACCTTCCCGTTTTTTAATTCGTTATTTTATCACGCTTATTTTCATAGACTTTGAACGTACGATATGAATAATGCGAAAACACAGTACAGTTAAGACAATTTCGAGAAAAATACCTTCCCATTTTGCAATTCGTTATTTCATCACGTTTATTTTCGTAGACTTTGAAACGTGCGATATGAATAATACAGTCATACTTTTATATATATCTCACATAATATAACTCGTTACGTTAATATGAATTAATGGATATATAAAACGAGGTCTCTCTCTCTGATTTTGCAGGATACCCTTGTACACGCATTGCCGTCGGACCGGCCTGGGTTTGCGAAGGGCTTCCGCAAGAACCTCGGTGGACGTTGGCGTCGGTTGGTGAAGAGGAAAGCGGAGACGGATACCTGTGCCATTCCCCCCGAGCTGAAGGATCAGCTGAAGACTATCTATGTCTATTGACGGCCAAAAGTTTGTCCCGAAAGCCTGAAAGCCCCGAAGAGGAATCTGAAAAAATTATCAATAAAGAATCGAGGTAGTAAACAACACGAGGCAGCCTTGGTGAAAGCAAGAAGAGGCTCTAGTCAAGAAGTCGAGGAAAATGAATCGAGAAAGTTGAAATAAAGAGAGAAAGATGTGAAAGGAGCTGAAACAAAGATATAAAGACGAATGGTAGAAACACAACAGCTTAAAGTGATATAAGGATAAGAAAAAGATTTTGGGAAGCGTACAAAAAGACCGAAGTGTAAAAGAACGAGAGAAAGTTCGGGGAAGGAACGGCGCAGGTACGGGAATCGATTCCGGCCAATAGTCGACATATCAGAAAGTGTGCCTGAAGAGGATGCAACGAAGTGCCTTCTTTTATTCCACAAGCGCCTTCTCATGAGACTGATACCGCGAAGAAATATACCGCGATACATGGGTGCGACAAAGCGAGTTACCTCGTAGCTTCTGCGTATGTTTTTTTTTTTTGCGCGCGATTAATTAGTCGACAGATCGCCGTACTTCGGGTAGTTAATTAGTATTAGCGCGTCGGCTGGACTTGCGGTAAAGTAACGCGAGCGGCGTGCGATCGAGCGGATTGTTCGGCAAATTTTCGGGATTTTTCTAAAAGTCCGACTCTCCTGCTTTTTTTAGTCAAGTCCCTTTTGCAGCCTTGACAAATCGGCAGTCGCGATCTCGAGGGGAAATTCAAAACTGTAAACCTTTAAGTTATTATTTATTACGAGAGATAAAAACAGCGTACACATTTTTTTTCCTATTGAAGTGCAAACTAGTCGTATATATCGAATGTGGGAAGACTTGCAGCTGCTGCGGTGTCATCGGTACGTGTCACGCTGCTCGGCGAGGCAGCACAATAGAATCGGCGACAATCCGTACTTTGTCCAGCTCTAAGTATATAAAATGTCGTTCGAAGCTAAAGTAGATTAGACACCTAAGTTAAAGTCCTCTTTGAATACTTTGATCTCGTATTTAAAGTGGACCTTACAGACCTTACAGACTCGATTCACTTTGGCTTTCTACGCGTTACACGCGTACGTAAATTCCTTCTCGGGCAGTTGACTCCCCGGTTCATCTTAATACCGAATGAAGTCGATCGCCCGCTATCTCGCTCCCCATAATTGGCTTCGAGGCCGCCGACGTCAAAGTGTGTAAATAAGATGTAGCGATCTCTCTGGACAAAGGTCCGCGGGATGTACGGTTTAATCAACGAATGGACTTTGGTGTTCCTAAAAATCCTCAGGGGTCTGAAGGAGGGACTCTAGGATTTGAGAATCTGCTGGGCCCTCCTGCCGTCAGAACGGAGTGCAGCGCCTCGAAAGAATAAGAATAGGCCAATTTAAAATTATCGAACTACTACGACGGCTCATATTGAGTCCGTTTTATTGTAACGCTGACGTGATATTTCAGCTTGTGCGCTCGCTTGACCCTTTAACTGTTCTTCGATCATGTTTACTCGACGAATAAAGTATTACAAAGTATTACGACTGTTCAAAAGTCATTCTTAAAATCTTGAAAGCCATTTGCGACAGTGAATAATTATTTTTATATTTAACTCAACAATATTTATGTATTTAATATTTGCATGTTAATATTTAATAATTTAACTATTAAGAATTACTGGAAATTTTAGTATCTTTTCGAGCAAACGAAAATTGTTCGTTCTATCAAGTGATTTTATTTACAGACCGAATATATTAATGGATTAATTTGCGGTTAAAGGGTTGAGCGGCGTAGCGACGCCATGAAAGGAGCTTCTCGCGTCAGTGATTAATTAGTTTAAAGAAATCGACGGAGATGACATTCGGTCATTCGGTTGGAGAAGTTCTGCGGTTGATTGATGTTATTAAAGATGTAGTACATATTTAACGCGAAACCTTGAATTTTACCAAAGAAAAGCATAAATTGTGATTATATCATTTTTATTGCCGTAAATTTTATCAGGTTTTTTAAAGTGATTTGTGGATGAATTTAGAAATTTATGTAATTTTATTACGATCCATTGCTTTTGCTCGTAACACCGATTATTTGATTGTTTTAATTTTTTTATTATTTTACACATAATAGATTGATTTTAATATATTTATTTTGTTTCGCACGCATCTGGCGCGATTATTTATTTTCACGCGTGTGTGAAATCCCGCGAAAATTGTGCAGCACGCTTCACGAGTGACCGAAAATCCAGAGGATCACGATCCTCCGTAATAGTATTGTAGAATGTAAATAGGATAACGGGTGTGACCCGTCGATTTTTAGAGTTACTTTTAAGGGCGTAACCGGCAATATTTCTTGCGACGAATTTAACAAGAGGTTTTATCGACTCGCGACTTGAATCCTTTGAATGCCAACATTTGGGTTAAAAAAAAACGAACAAAAAAAGTTACAATTTTTTATACGACAAAATCCCATTCTGCATGATGTATTATTAAGCAAGTAATTCTATGACAATCCAGTGACCACAATTTGTCGAGCGTTGAGGGGGAAAAAAAAAAGGATAAAATTTAACTTTTGCGAAGGTGGCGGATAATTGAGTTCATCAGTTTTATATCCGGATGTATATTTCAAAATTCGAATAGAAAATACACGACGGAAAATAAAAAGTATTCGATAAAATTGCCAATCAGTTTGAGGCGAGTACATAAAATATCGTCTGAGATGACGTTAGCGCGAAATTGTGTTACGTAAAAAGTTCAAACTTAAGTGAGATTCGTTCTACTGCATTCGAATGCGAATTCGGAAGTGCCTTCGCGTAGAAGACCATTGCACGAGATTAGTTGCAACACACACACATACACTATGCCTGCGGTAATGCATTGAAATGCATTAACGGTCTCCGGTGCGCTTTACACTTAGCGATCGAATTTCTGTGTAGAATCATACCTTCTTGTTTATGTAACTAATTGTATGGTTCGACTGCTTCGTGTAGGATAGATAAAAGAGAGAAGGAAGGAAAAAAAAGGAAGAAAGATCGATGATTCGCGTGTCACGAAGCGTCCTCGCGGACATAACGAACACCGCAGACCCGATTGTACAGTGTATAGCAAGCCGTTTCTGTTTCTCTGTCTCCGTCTTTTTGTAAATAATAGGAAAGTATCAGGACGGGAGGGGAGTCGCGCTTCCCCTCGTCACCTAGTCACTCGCTCGATTAATATTTCGTTGAAATGTCGTAGCTGTAAACGATGAGAACCGACCGACGCAGCTTTCTCTCCCCAACAGTAAAGACGTTAAATAAAGAAGCAAAAAAGATGTTGCAAATGAAGGAACTGTGTCTTATTCGATTACAGGCGAAATTTCCTACTCCAGGCTTTGTCCTTTAGTCCCCATCATTTCTATAACGAAAGTGAGGGACGTCCAATCGAATGTTTAATATAGAAATTTTATCAATCTTTCGATACTTATATTTTTATGTATCCTAAATCCGGTAAAAAAAATACTTCCTTTCTCATTTCTTTTTTTACTATAAATATACAGAATATTATGTGTTATCAAAACTTATTTAAAAAATTTATTTAAATCGTAAAAGAGAACAATGACGATGTAACATTAGATTGTAAAATAAGCCCCACGTGAGTAATTGCATTTAAAAGAACCACATGAGTAATATTACCTAGGTAGAATAATGACGTCATTTCAACGTAATGTCAAGTGCCGTTGAGATGACTAAAATCACAATGACGTCACATTGATGTCATTATGAGTTTTATGTTTTAATAGACGTTATAGATGTTCTAAAAGACATTTTAAATATTCTATATGATGTCTTTACATCCTATAAGTTTGTATTTCTTTACGTGTATGTACGCATCCCTGGTCGACGGTGAATCTAAAATTCAGATAGATTTCAGAATAGAAAATATTTGATTGGAAATATTAATTAAAGCTATAAATGCATAAGGCAGGATTGATAAGATTAGCATTTAGGAAAAGTGAGTATCTAACGTGATTAAAATTGTTCTACATAAATGAAGGTTAGAATAGAAATTGACTCAAGCTGAACTAACCAAAGCAGACTTGCGTCGATAACAGACTATATCTTTATTGCATCCTTATTATTATTATACGTGTATCAATTACAAATTTATTTCTTATACGAAGTACTTAATCGCAAGTGATTACAAGGTGATTATGTAAAAATGCGTTGCATTGGAAGACACGCGAGGATACGACTTCCTAACCTCAAAAATCGTCCCTTAGGTGGCCGATTGCGCTTCTCGCAACGCTGAATGGACGATTTTTATCATTTCACACACTAGAATACACACGTGGATAAAGTTTTATTGAAATCCCTGACAGACTAGACAAGCTCCACTCCGAATTCGCGAAAAACAGATTTCGCTATGTGTCCATTAGATTTTCTTTTCAGATCAATCAGAATAACAAAAGCAGAATCTGCCAACAGAATATGATGGCAAATTGATTGTAACCAAATAGCCACTTTATAATAATTTAAATGATTGAAAGGTGACAGGTTCTCTGTTGGCAGGACACAAACTGAATAATCGATGATCTAATCTATTACAATTTTCCACTGAATTTACTGATAAATTTCTGGCACACTATCATTTTATTTAGCGAAACATTTAGTCGAATTTTTCTCAACTTACTCTGTTTTACAAGTCTCTTAAGTAAAAACTATACTATAAGTATCTCATGCTTTGAATAATTTGTCTTTTTACATTTTGACACTCCAAATCATCATAGCAATCAGTATGCCAACTTGTGTCATTTCTTTAGAAGGCTAAACATTCAAATATAGTTTCACTTTTCACCTAATGTATATTATTTATATAACAAATGTTAATTAAGTAAAAATTAATGTAGATTACAGTGCGTTTTATCATCGAGACATGAGCAGTTGCGAAACACTGCACAGGCCTGTAGAGAGTTTGATCAGGGGAAAACTGGAAGCTGCGCTGAAACCCCTTCACTGCGACGTTATCAACGAGTCCTACATGCACAATGTTCCCAAGAACTCCGAGACGCACTTTAAGGTAGTGGTTGTGTCGGAGAAATTTGACAAGCAGCCACTGATCAAGGCAAGTATCACTAATTCGCGTTTCTTAATTACTGAACATTTTACTTCAATTGATTTTAAACCCACTGAACATGAAAAAATCATGAGATAGAATATAACATAATATGTAGCGTAAGATATATAAAAAGAAATTATATGAAAAATAATACCAATGTTACATAAAGCAAATAAAATAATAGAAAATAATAGTCATCTATGGGTTTAAATAATCGCGAGATTAAAGACATTATTTCGCGTAATTAAAGTAATGAAAAGAGATACCTGAATCAATTATTAATTTAGCGACACCGGATGATAAACCAGTTGTTGCAAGCGGAACTGCAAGGAGGCGTACATGCCCTATCAATTGTAGTAAGTGATGGCTATTATTTTATTTATTAACTAATCTTTCACTATTAATGCGAGAGAAGAATTATGCCCGATTTAAAATGCGCGTAATAAATCTATATTATTGGTATGCTGTTATTATATTATCATGTTGTCTTCAAGGCAAAAACACCAGAGCAATGGGAAGCAAGTAATACGGTGACTGCGAGTCCCGCTTGCAGGGGCGGTTTCGGAAAGTAATATAATAATTTAACGATCAATTATATAAGGGTAATAACTTAAGTTGCGAAAATAATTTATACAACTATTATGTAATAAACACATATTCCGCTGCAATTTATATAAATATTTTTCTTTTATTAAATGAGATCATTATGCATGAAACGTTTTCTGTGTACCAAATAAAATCAAAGGTAAGGAAATTAAAAAAAAAAACTTTTCAATTCAAAAGTATTAACGTAGAACGAAGTTAAATTATTTATACTGTAATACAAATCAAAGATCAGTAAAAAATTCAGTGGTTTAACATATTTATCGAAGTGTCATTTTATCAATCTTCATCATCTTGATTTTAGGATTTATCTTGTCAAAAGATAGCCAAATTTCGGTTAAGATTAAAGTTCTTAACCGTTGTTGTGCATTGACTCCTTTAATTGCAAGGTTTTGGTTCAACAATACAATAAAATACATGGTGCAAGTTCGACGTGAAAGAAATGAGTTATAAATGATTAATGAGATTCATTACTCTCCTTTGCGTTGATTTTCTGAGCTTATTTTAACATATACTAAAAAGTACAAGAACTTTTAGAATAGGCACGCACATACAGATAAGTGCAAGTAAAAAATCCTTCACGTTTTATTTTTGCTTTTTTGTTTTGCTTTAATTAGGCCACGTATTGTTGTGCCAATCCCTGCAATCGTAGCAACTACAGAATGTACAACGAAAATATAAAAAAATTAAAAGGTTCACTAATGTCACAATACGAATGTATCTAATCTTAATTTGCCTTCGTTTTCGGTAAGATAAAGTATGTCCGCCATTGACTGCTCGGCTATTGCCTCTTCCGCTTTCTCGTGCATCTATAACAATTGTATAATTAATATTAGCAGAAATTAACACACGCAATACTATTCAGAATTAATTCGAACAAAGTGTCATATCTTTATAAAACTTGGATTAAGATACGTAAGAAAATTGCACATTCTAAATAATGTGAACGCAAAGTTTTTATTTTTCCTTTAAATCGATATGAATTAAAAATTTTATAGTTCAGTCATATCTTACTATTATAAGAAAAGTGTCTTGATTTATAATTGTAGACACAAGATGTAGATTTTGTAGATACAAGAATTAGTATTGTCGACAGCAAGAAAACAGTAAGAAATATAAATTTACTTACACCTCTAAACGTAGCATCTGGAGGAGGATATTTAAAATTCGGCCCAAAATTCACGGATACCATCGCACTCTTGTAGAGAGATATCCCTGGGTAATAAGCGCCCTTATTGATATCGATGAAAGCATTACCTTGGTTGACTCCGTTTTTGTAATATACAATTTTACTGCCTCCTAAAGGCCGCAGAGCTTTTAGGGCTTCCTGCACTTGATCCTTCTCCTCGTAATATAAGTGGCTCTTGAACTTTACTAAGGGCTAATAAATTAAAAAATACAAAATAATTTACAGGTACATTTTTATAAGTATTTTATTTTGAAACATATCAATAACAAAATCATAACTTGATAATTTCTGAAATAATTAAGTTGTTATATTTTAGTTTTAGCTTTAGCTTTCGAGAAATTCCGATATATTATTTTAAATGCTCTGTATATACATGTATATATATTGGAAGTTATTCAATATAATTTAATTTGTTGAAATATCTTGTACTCACTCTGTCTTTATAAGTATTCGGAATGTGCGACGCATCATGTGTGTCCGGAAGAACTATGAGAAAGCCCAAGGTATCACCCTCGCCATAACCGTCACTATAATGCTTGCCGCGACTTTCGTGAAACCGTGTCCCTTTTCTGTCAAGAATTTATTACTTTTTTCTTTTCTTAAAAACAATATGTAATTAAAGATCTTGAAAAAATGCACATTTTTCTACATTAAATAAAAGAAATACTTAATAGAAGAATTGTTCTAACAAATGATATTTTTCGACCAATTATCTGTTATGCATTTTATATGTTAGGACAATAATTAAAAATGATGAAATTATCGATTAATAATTTTTTTAAATATAATATAATCATGATTATATATAATACCTGGATCTCCATGAGTAACCGAACTTGTCATAGCCAAGCGGAGCTTGCAAGTTCGCATATTCCTGTCCCCATCCAAGTCTCGTCGCAGATCCCTCCGGCATCTCTTCGATTGTAGCTTCCCAGTACCAAGTACCCCTACTTACGTCTATAATATATTAATAGATGTAATTAGATCATCTATACGAAATATCATCAATCGATTATAGTCGCATAAATAATACAAATATACACGATATCGACATGTAATTAACGAAATTAAATATTTATTTCCTGAGACCAGAAGGTCATTATCGTTTTAACACACAAATCGATAGATAACGTTCTTACGTACTATGCGTAGCTCTGATCATACAATATCCCTTTTCTCCGGTAACTGCCAATCTATCCTCGGCCACTTTGAGCTGCGGCGCACGATCGTGCAACGCAAGCAAGACTGTACTCGGGCTAAGAGCGCGATAGAGCCATCCGGGTATAGGTTTACCAGCCCAATCGCTGCTTTCGTCAAATTCCTGAATACAGATTAAGATATTTTGGGGATTTATGGACATTAGGCACTGTTTAAATTGTCTTTTTGCAAAATTTCCAATAAAATAAAAAAAGAAATCCAGAAGTAGAACGTTTTAACGTATTATATGTTTTGTATAAAAATAATTAAGAGAATTGTTGAGTAAAGTGAGTATACCTGTCGGAAAGGAGCATGAGGATCCGGCTCTGCCAAGATGTATCTGTAGCCGTCTTTGTTGAAAGGATGCTCGAGTGGATAACCATGAGCCGGCAGCTTGGGAGTGGCCATATCGGATCCTCTGCCTTTTTTCCCGGAACCCGTGCCGGTAGCTTCGCCTGGGAGCTTCCGCTTGGCGTTACGACCTCGCAAGCCTCCGCTAAGCGGCACTAAACGTTCCATTATAATATTTTAATATAATATCCGATTCTCGATTTGATTCTCAGTATTTCTCGCCAATATCGTTTTTAATCTTCTTTTTCTCTTTTTTTAGTCACAGTCTCTTCCTTTCGACATTTTCAAAAAATTAATAATAGTTTTAATAAATTAATGTTTCCCTAAACAGATTAATTCATTCTCACAGCGACAAACACCTTGTATAGATAACGATACATAAGTGATTAGCGATATCGAAAGTCACGTTTGCAGCCGTTAGAACGAAGTGTATCAGAACAAAGTTTATTGAGATGCTTACTTGATTTCACCGTCATGATTCAAACTTGAGCAGTTTCCTGATAACTGATAAGTTGGTGAGTGCGTTTGTGATAAGATAAGAAAAATGACAGATCTATATATATATTATATATATATAGCTATGATCACAAAATGATTCTTGTTATGCGTTTAAACAATTGGAAAAAAGCAGAAATTTAATTAAAAATATAATTCCTTTTTTTGGTTTTTTTATTCCACAGGATTGGAATATTTTATAGCATAAAAATTAAAATATTAAATAAAGTGTGAATGCTTATGTATAAAAATATGCAAAGATTAAGATACGTGAGGCGATTCCAAATTTTTGCACGCGCATTGACTTTGAAGAGGAGAAAGAGGAACTTTTTATTTTTATAGATTTTTAATTTTCGGTATTTAAGAAAATTAGCTTAACTTTAAATTAAAACTTTAGAATCTAACAATCTAACAAAGTCGATGCAAAACTAATAATAATAAAAACAATTTAAAAATAACGGATACGTACCGACGTGCTGTATGCCCATCTCTGTCGCTCGGAGGTGACCATTCTTGATCATTGCCTCGTAATTCGGTTTAATTGACGTGAGTTCAGAACTTGCCAATCCAAACAGCTGACCCTCAGACGTGCTCTCGTCCATTGTGAACAACGTCCCAATGTCTTTAAGCAATGCTCTGTGAATCTAGAAGAAATCAAAAGTGCCGATCATGTTGTCAACGACAATTGCAGAACCACTTAAAGTTCGCAATCATCATTGCCATCTTTATAATGTAAAAGATGAGATAATTCGCGCAATGCTGTATTGTCACGTCTGTCCAACGTAATCCAACGTAATAATAACGCTTTAATTAGATACCGTAGCGTGCCAGGATTGAGTGGCTCTGCGAGGCATTGTGGTCATGCTCTCCCAATGGCAGTCGATGAATGATATGATGTCCTTGTCCTTGTGGAAAAGAGTCTTCTGCTCATTCTCCTTTTGGCACATCTGCAGTAGATTCGCGATTGCCGTCACGCACATCTGAGGAAATGCTGGAAAGCCATCATTTCGCAATTAACGGCTAGCTCGACGATGAATCTCATTGTATAAACTCACGCTACAGTCGATACTCACGCGCCTGGTTTTTCTTAAAACTTTCCAATCCAGTCGGCGAACAATTCTTGCACACAAATACATAATTCATCATGAACGGTACCAATTTGCCCAACTGATATCCAATGCAGGACTCGTGAAACCAGCGGGAGCAGCTAGCGCAAAGTAATTCCACAATATTCAGATTTCTCTCCTTGCCACTGCAAACACACGTTCTATGGTAAATCATAGTGTTGCAAAGATATCACCGGCAAGATTTATTACAGATAATCACCAATAACAATTGCCGCTTTCATTGTTGTTACTTGATACGCTGGTCTTCTCCGCTGCTTCGTCCTGCTTGGACTTTTGCTTGAGCTTGTCATCGGGCTTCGTTTTCTTTTCCTCAGCAGCCTCTGTCTGCTCCGGCTTGTCACTTGGACTTAAATTGTTCATTTTTAATTAACTAATTTATCGTAACATATAGGTTAATAATTATAATTCTACAGTCATATACGATTATACATTTCATTTCTTAAGTCCTTATAAATTCTTTATATTTAAACACTCTACTTCAACTTATTTAAATTTGTAGAGAAATTTTTTTAAGTATTATTTCAACTATTAATTATAGAGGATCCTTAAATTCTTAGATTTTATGTCTCGGAGATTACTTATATCTACAATTTATAAGTCTTTTACCACCATCAATTTTACCAATACCAATTTTTTATACGTACAAGCCTTTCATTTTCAAATATTCGAACGATTTTAATTTTTCGTTCGATTGTTTGTCAACAATTAAATCAGAAAACATAACCTCAACTTACGATACCCGGTACATCATGCATAAATAACAAATGCAAAATATAAAATATACACATGAAGAAATATACGTAACACGTGATTTGTCGATGATAAGCATTCGCTACCTGTCACTTTTCTCTTCTGCCATTGCTAAATGATTTCACGTAGCACAGAACTCGTTATCTCTCACAATCTGCTTCAAACTCATCATTTTTGCTTCACAAGTTTGTCGATAAATTCGCGTCGCTAAAAGCAATTCCTACTTTACCATCCGTTAATATCATGATATCATGCGATATCAACATTGTAGTTCTACATACGTCCACGTTTGGCGCGGATGCTAGCCCAAAAATCGGTTTCACGAAAAAAAGCCGGGATAAGCCGTTCTGAAGATTTCTCTCTGCAATTAATAGACGCGAATTGTGAAATATACAGTATCCCTTTTATATACCTCTTATTTCACTTTAACTGTTTCTCAAGTACTCTTTTGAGAATTTCCTCGAAACTTTTTACAACTTTTTTTTACGCCGAAAGCAGTCTTAGGAGAAACTTATATGCATGTCTATTCCGCTGCGTATCATTCAGATTCCGTATTTCATTACGATCTTTCGCGATTTAATTCGCGCGAACGGCACGTACTCGGAGGATCTCGAGGGATAGTCGGATCCTGGGCGGATAAAGAAGACCGTAATTCCCTCTATATAGTGGGCGGAGGAGCAAGACGTATTTAAGGGTTAATGAAGGAAGTCGATCTCGCCACCGTTGCCGCTCTCCGCCGCTCTGTCGAACTTTATAATGTCATGGAACGTGAGCGAGACAGAAACGAAATTTATTGATAATAACGGCCGGGAATGGCGGCGGCCGGAACGAAAGGACGAGGCAGGACGTGAGGTGAGTGGCGGCTTGGAGAGAAGAAGGATGGGGGGGGGGAGAGGAAAGTGGAAGGTTGAAGGCAGGACGGACGAGTGCGCGGCGGCTTCAGCTGACCTTTTTAAGCCGTGAAGGGGAGATTCGGTCTGCTCGACGGACCCGTCTCTGTCCTGCCCCTGCGGTCCCCGCGCCATCGCGTAATGATCCGTAGCGGCGCTCAACTTCTCGGAGGTCTCTGGATCGCCGCTAATAATTCTCAACTCTTCGCGCGCCCAGTCATCTCTCTCCTTTCTTTGCGGCGAGATGCGGAATGCCCGCGACGTGGAAATATGACGGAATAAAGCGTAAGATTGGATACCGAGGTACACTGTTAAGTTCGTAATGTCGAATTACGCTCAATTTGAGTCTTTCTTCCAACCGATCCGCAGGCGGGGGGAAATCCTTAATATTAAATTTATTCACACCCCCAGGTGGAACGAGAAATCACAGAGACATCAAAATGACACCAAAATGTCATTATCGTGTTACTTTATCACTACTTTAGCATTATTTTGATGTCAGTAAGATGTCATTATAATTTTTGTTCTACCTGGGCTTGCAACATTAATATTTTCGAAACGACCGTCTGTTTCAGTGATATGTCTGTTGCACTGAGAGAAAAATATAGTTACTTTTGGACCCAGCCATAATGTTTCTAACACGAACTATGATTAACTCAACTATATGCATTATTATGTTAATTATTATTATTATTAGAAATACTGTAAAATTGTGATTGGGTCCAAAATTAAATATATTTTTTTCTCAATGTGGTTATTCAATAATCAAAAATCGTTTTTAAAATATATTTAATGAATATTTAAAATATAATGCTGTATTACTTAATTTTTATCTTTCAGTTTCAAAGATTTCAGCATTGCTCTTAAATAATCATTTCCTTGCGACGATTTTTGTGAAACGTCGCAAAAGCTAATTTATTTTATATCTGCCTTTAGATACCGCTTCTTACTTTCAGTTTTACTCCGCTTTGTATTTTTCGAGGTTTACAATTTTACATTTTTGCAGGTCCCTATGTTTATACCCTGACTCGACTCGCCAGTTGAGTCGCGCAAAGTTTGCCGCGCGTAACGAATCGATGACGAGCGAGACCGAACGGAGCCGAGCGCTTTTTGCACTCGCGATTTTTCGACTCGCGACGACCTGCGTTTCGATCTGTGCCAATAAAGTGCTTCGGCCGTGCAAAAAACGATCAATTTCCGCCGAGGCCTCGTCATTGTGTTGCGACGGAATTGTAAAATTTCTTAGGAATGCAACCTAATCCAAAGATTCAAAATTCCACGAGGATCTGGATTAAACAAAATTAGAGAAGCAGTCACTGGTCGAATTGAAAAATTGGCCGTCACTAATTGTAGACGAATCCGAACCTGGATATGGGTAATATTTTTAGCAACAAATTTTTTATAGTAATTTAAAAAGGATGCTAATTACCTTCATTACATTCAAAATCGATTGCCAGTTTTCAAAAAATTAAAATGTTTCAGCATGAAAACTTTAACAGAAAATACTTATGACAATTCAAGATTACAAAGATTCTTTTAGGCTCCCGATTTCTAAAATTTCATGAAAATCTGTAACTTATTCGAAATTTCTAAAATATCAAAATGATATCGAAAGATCAGATCCCGCGATATAAAACCCTCCGGGTCGATAGAAGCTAGAATGAAATTACGAGCAGCGATTTTTCGCGCATCTGGCATGATGTATGTATAAAGTATAATATACGTGGAGGGCCCTTCGGGACTAGCCTAAGGGGCCTCATTCGCTTTCGCGTCTCGCTGGTGTAATGAAGGGTCTGTCGTTCACGTATCTCGGAGGTGTGACCCTGCGCATCCCTTTTACCGCCGCACGATTTCATGCTAAACTCGCTAGCCTCGCCGTGGATGATGCGTTATCTAGAATGTAAAATCTCGGATTGTATCAATCAACATCTAGAATACGTTTGTAACACAAAAATATTCTGCGACGTTTTAAAAATATACAGTTTAAACTGTGCAACAAATAAATAACAAATTAGCATTTAAATTGTGTACAATATTTGTATGCAATTTAAATTCTTTTACATACACACATCTATATTCATAGAATGATCTAAAGAGACTGTCTGTTAATCTTCTTGAAAATTTTATTTAAAAATAAAAAAGAATTAAGAAATTCTTTTTAATAGTTTGATAAATATAAACTATTACGTTTCTATAAAGTTTGTTTTCTAATATAATTATGTATCAGAAAATGCATTTTATCTTTGCTATACTACATTATATCACACGCGTGTGTATACATATGAGAAGGGAAGAGAGAGAGAGAGAGAGAGAGAGAGCACAATTAATTCTCGACTGTGTAAACGAAAATCCAAGTAAACACCCAACTTTAACGTATGTTTCCCATCAACAGGGTAAGGGCTATCGAGCCTGAAGTGGAACAGAGGGCAAAGCGAGGAGGTGAAAAATGGAAGGGGGCAATTCATTAAAACTGCCGAAGGCGGTGAACGATTGCCCATAGCCTTGTACTTGAAGCCACGCATTAAATCTACGTTATTACAGGTTATTACCAAGTAATGAGAGACTTCCTCGCGCCATTTACGTATCTGCCGGCCTGCCGATGCAATCCCGTTTCCCTTCTCCCCCCTCCCCCGTCCGGCCACGCCACCCTGTGCATCTCATCCCTTACGTGACTTCAACGCGCGATGGAATATCCAGCCGCGCACGAGTGCACGATTCGGTCAGGCAAATAACGCTCTCGTAAATTTGGGTCGACGAATCGACTTGAATTTTCTTGGGCGCAGCAGAAACGCGCGCGTTGCCGTAATAAATATGTTTTATTAAAACTCTTAAATTGTGCTTTGAGTTTCGACAAAAAATTTTCTTTATCGTTATTAAGAAATCTGCTGCTAAGAAATGCTATAAATATAAAATTGAAAGTCATAATCATTATTTTTATATTACTTTAATAGTTGTTTGAACAAGCTCCATGTTTTTTTAAATATAATCTCTATCGACTGAAATATTTTTAGATATTTAATTATCTCAGCCAACACAGAATATTTTAATAATATATTGCAGTAATATTGTAACATTCCAGTTATATTGCAAGAATTTCGTCGGAATGTTTTGCTTTGGCTGGAATACAAGCCTTCTCCAACATTTCAGCGACGTAACAATTTTATGGATTCAGTTTCATCGCACAAAATTTTGATATGTTATCAGTAAGTATTTTTATTCACGCATAAAAAAAATATAGGCGTAACATAAAAGTTTACGGAAACTTTGTTCCCGTGTTGCGCAGGTATTCCGAGGTCTTTCGCAGAAAGGGATCTCAATTAGAGGGACTTTGCGCGCTCGCAAGATGCACGTTGGAGAGGGTGGTATTCGAGGTGGAAATAGCAAGCAAAAAACAGAGATTCCCGCGTCTGGTGCTCCGGTTGGCCGCGCGGCACATGCGCGACTAATTACAATCCTCTTTGATGGCTCGCCGCCGCCTTAACCCCTTCCCCCGCTATTCTCTTTCGCCTCCGCCAGTCCCCGTTCCGTCTTCGGACTTCACCGCGCACTCCGGTAAAAGCACTCCGGTATGCCTTGGGTATGTCTTGCATCTGGCTAATAAAAATCTACTCGCGGACAGCGAACAATAAATTCGAGTTTATATTTATCTGTACGCTAACAATTATCAGTTGCAGTTGTAAAAATTTTCTTCGATGGGACTGAGAATCAGGAAGGGCACACGGGCGTATCATCAGGAGGAAAGCCTATATGTACAAAATACGCGTAATTAGCACTTTCGCGTATCCGAAAGGGAGAGAAGGCGGCGAGAGAATGGGCCCCGTCAAAGAGAAGCCGAAGCCCAACCTGTCTCATTGTAGATTTCTTTATTCTACGCTTCACAGTCTCTGCGTCGAGGTAAACCAAGGTCATTCTTCAATGGGCGTAACAGACTGCGCTCTCCGGCCGGACCCAAAAAGGCCCAAAGGGACCGGCCGTGGAAAGCCCGAAATCGTGTTAACACGCATAATGGTAGACCATAACGACTCGGCTCGGCGAGTTCTGAATTCATCGTGCGCTTTTTTCCGAATAAAATACCGGGACCGGTCCGGTCTTGCGGTTGGATCGCCATCAATAAATCTCTGGGATCCGCTTCGTAGTATTTTTATGGAAAATGTTTCATTTACGTGAACTTAAATTTTCCATTATAACTTTTGCATATTATTGCGATCTCTTGCAAAGTTGAAAAATTAATTATTCAAATTACTTTCCGAATATTTTTTAATTTTTCATTACAACTTTTGCGAAATGTTATGTTGTTACAAATTTCAAAATTCTATTATTACAAAACTATTTCTTACGGTTAAGTTTGAAAATGAATTTGCATTCATAAAAATTATATTTTTGTTATATGTATAAATTATTTTCATTGTTTCTAAAAAAAAATTAAATCCATCATCTTTTCCAGATATATGATCTAAAAATCTATTTTTTTTCATAAAGATTAAAGATTAAACTTCATTGAATAGACAAATTTATGAAAAATCGTTGACATTAATCTTATCTGTCTCTAAAGGTAGATTTTTGACAAATGAATTAATATCCCGTAGGAAAAGAAGATCCTTTTTCCTTTAGATTCGACAAACTGTCGAAACTTAAGAAAAGAGAAGGGTCATAAATCAATATTTAGGACACTGAAATATCCGAGGTATCATAGTTCCAAAGTTTTCAAGATTATAAGATTAGTCAGCTGATCACGGTTCAAAAAAGTTGTCTTAGCCCTCCCGTCCGAGCTTCTCCCAAAACTTAATTCTATCAAGACAAATTCCCTGCAAACTAGAGACCGAACGCTTAGGCCGATCTTTCGTTTCCAGGAAAATGACAGAAATTCATGGTGGAGAGGAGCGCAACGTCCGGCGCTCTCTTTGTTCCTAATTATGCCTGGAGGATCGGTCCCATAATCCTCGGCGGTCGGGCCGAGATGATAGGGCCCGCCGCGACGGCGGCTGTGGCGGCAAAAAGTGCGGAGTGGAGGAAAGAGAGCGCGGCCGAACGCACGCGGAATCGCCCGAACGGCCCGCATCTGCAGCGCGCGACTCGCGCGAGCATGTTAGTCGCGGTTAGTCGGCCGTCGACCACCGACGCGGATGGATGTGCCTAGGAAGGTCGTGTGTGTCGCGATCAGGTGATCTCGTCACCGCGAGTGTGTACACGCGAATTAAATACGTATTATTACTTGCCATTCGGCGCGTTGTACGCGGAATAAAATGTGAATGCCGTCGACGTTGAAAATGGTGCTACGCATCGTGGTGCTAATCCTCGCGGTGGCGTCGGCCCGAGGATGGGGCATCAACCACGCGCAGCCTGGGACCGGTGCCAAATGCGAACGGCTGAACGTATCCTTCTGCCGGGGATTGCGCTACAACCTGACGGCGATGCCGAATTTCATGGGCAACGAGGATCAGCGGCAGGCGGAACGAGGGGTAGCTTTTATTCCTAATCCTTCAATTGTCGCGCTATCTTCCGTAACGCGAGTCGGCGCGTAAGATCCTAAGATATATCCCAATATAAAAGATCAGTTTATATTTTTGGAAAATAATATTTATTCAGGCTTTCAAAATTCAAACGACAAAGTTTGCGTTTTATTGTGAAAGAATATAGTGTACTAAATAGCGGACTTGTAAAGATCCCGCACGACGACTGATATTTTGAAATGCCTAAAACCTTTTTTTTTTTTTTATCTCTTATACTTTTAGGAACACTGAAATTCATTAATGCTAAAAGATGTGCTTTGTAAGCTTTTTTTTTTTATTGTTATTTCTTTTATGAAGATACATTAAAATTCTTTTTCTTTAAAAAATATTTATATCAACAAGCTAGACATTCTAAAGAACCGACAAATTATATTTTAAATGATCTATCTTATACACGGAAAAGATAAGTTGTTTAAATTTTATCTGACAATCATTCATTTTTGGATAGAGTATAATTTCTAAACAGTTTTATGTATTTTTTTGTAAAAAAATCCTAGACATCTTGAAAATACTGAAAAGCAGTCAAAGAATTATTAAAATTCTGTATAAGAATAACAGTCTGTCAATGACCCTGTCCAAAAGTTGATAACTAGTTACTTAAAGTTACTTAAAATTTAATGAACTTATTTTTTCCGTGTGCATAATGCAACATAAATAATGTTCCTAATTTCTCGACTAAACGTACAGTTATACAAATTTCTTGAAAATTTAGCGGGAACTGATGGAAAATGTAATTTTCTTAAGAATGCAATTTTATCAAATGCATAAATGTTTGATATTTATAATGTTCAGTCAATATATTTGTGATGTCCATTTTCGAAACAATCGCATTTGAAACAAAAGGCAATACATTAAACATACCGCGGTCTTGATAGCCCTCGAGGGGCCGAGGTAGAAAAAAGGGGGAAAGATTTTCATGGCAGCGAGCGTTAATAAGCGATCGAAGATCAAAGAACGCGCGTCCGGCTCTCATTAGCAGCGATAAGGCGAATCAAAGTCGCTGAACCGCGACGTTACAGGAGGGAGGGAACGAGATGATGGGAGGGAGGGACAAGGGGAGAATACCGGTCCCTTTTTCTCCGAGCAGGATGTACGGTTCTCTCCGCAGGAGACATAATTAGAAGCCGTTTTCTCGTCTGCGCCCGCGGATCGCTGGATTCCCTGATGCTTCGATACTGTGACTATGACTTCCGGTCAGATTCCACTTCCGCGAAAGGCCTCCATTAATTAGTGGCAAAATGACGGAACCTATTCGCGCGTAATCGATAAAAGATTCTATTTTCTGTATCTTGTGAATTAACTTTAAAACAATTTATTTATTATTATTTATTATAGTCAATTTGCTAATTTATTTCTTGCAAAATAATGAGATAGTAATATTTATAATCTAATTTCGACAGGTATATGAATTATGAGCGTCGAGAACAGATTTGGGCATGGATAAAAAGAAAACTTTATCGACCTGTTTCTCTCCCAGCGGAGGCACTGACTTCTTCGCCGCACCATTGACCTGCGCTAATCCGTACCGGTTCCGTTTTCATTTCGTAATTATGATAGCCGAGATATTTAATATTTCGATCGGCCGGCTTAAGCATTCAGATATTTCCAAGCAAGGATCATGCGCGAATTTATTGAAATTGTTTGAATGAAAAGCAATTACTATATCTAGTAGTCTAAACGGCGCCTTTCACTACGTCGATGCGTATTTTCGACTAATAGCGGTTATTGTAAACGCACACCATGTGTGCGTACGTGTGGAAAGCTGAAGAGACAGCGAAGGAGTCGCACTTACGCTTACACGTGTGTATAATCCGGTGCGTTAATGTTCCATCGGCCTTCTCGTTGATTAGGGATTACAATTTTACATTCTACCAATCACAAGTAATGTTAACTTTAATGTTAAGTGCGTCTTTGCTCCGATTTGTAATCTGGATTTCGCTGGAAAAGGAAATCCTCTTCGTTCTCCTCAATACGTAATCCAATTAATTTACTCAAATTAATCTAATATTTAAGCACGTTGCCTTTTCACTTTTATTTTATTTTATTTTATTTTATTTTATTATACGGTTCAGTCACTTTACGCTCGCGAGGATCAAGGGGAAATAGATGAATCGCGTGTCGTGAGGTAACCCTTGGAAGCGCGGACGCACCGTACCATTAATGTACCCGATTGTACACGCCGCTCTACGCACGCACACACGCACGCACGCACGCACGTATACAAGACGTAAGGAAAGAGAGGTATTTATAGCCGAGGGTTCACTCTCGCTCGCTCAGTTTTATTATCGTAATAACGTTAAGGCGGCTTCCTTTGAAGCCGCCTGAAGCGAGATAGCCCTGACGAGCAAAACTGCGTATTTTTGTAGCAGCTGCGTTCCCCGCGCGCACGTGTGCGTGGCGCGCGTGGAGGCGTGTGCGTGCGTGTATGGGAACATCGTCGGCGGATGCGGATTTGATATGCGCTTTTCACGCGATGGGCTGGGGAATGACGACATTGGACATCGCGCGAAGGGAACTTGAAATCCTTAGCTCTTTTTTTTTTTTCCAGTAATAGATTACAGCTATACACGATGTAAGCTTAAGCCTTTGAGGAGACTGGCTTCTTTCGCCAACAGGAAAAACTTTATTTCAATGAATTGTGGTTAATTTTTTTTTTTTACAAAATTCAGAAGATTAGTAAAGTAAATGTCTTATCTTTTTAAAGAGCGACTGGTTCCTCAAAGAGTTAAAGTTGCGAAAATGTTTGAAAAAATAAAAAATCCCTAAATTTATAATAAATAAAATTTTAAAAGATATTGATTTTAAGCAGACATTACTAAAATTTTGATCGGTTGAATTTAGATTAAAAGAATAAAGAAATTTAAAGAAAGGATTCTTAAACAATTTTTTAATTTCTAAAAATATGTCTATTATACATATAATCTATTTTACATTTTGATTTTGAAAGATTCGAGAGAAACTTGAGATTTTGAATGCAAAATTAGAAATTTCTAATTCAAGGGTATTTAATTTTCGGGAATTGAAAATTTCGAATTAGGAATTTTAAAGCTTGAAAGAGTATAGAATTATTGTAACTCAATTACACTGCAATATAAGCTGCTCGTGTCACGCCACGTAACGTAATTGACAATTCCCGTGCGTTGTAAGAGAGAACCTTACAGTTATTTTACTATTAATCTAACATACAATTACATACAATCACGATACTAATCTCACGTGTATAATTACCTATAATTATCTTTGCGCGAGGCGCCTAAGTTACAAGTCCAGTTTGCATTTGTAATCGAACGCATCTGTAACTTTAATACAGTTGCAACCTGGCGCGGCTGCAATTACACGATTGCGCTTTAATGTCTTTACGACTTAATGCGAGCATAATGTAACACATATGATTACATGCATCTTTACCAATTACTCGCGATTACGATCGCGACGTACCCGTAATCTTTTTTTCTTTTACAAAGACGCACCGATGAGAAAACGATTGCTCGGGACGAACCCGTTCGAACACGCGAATCGATTATCGCAGCATCGAGAGGCATTGGTGAACGTATTTTTGACTTACCGTTATTATTGGATAAGATTATATTTTTAATATTGAACTGCATTCGTTTAATTATATTAGAGTTTTGTTAGATTAGAACTCTTTCACGAGAGCTGCAACTTGTAAGCTCGTGATAACTTTTAAACCTTTTCACCTCACCTTTCCTCTCGCTGCCTCGTGGGATTTTTCTCGGATTATCGTCTACGCGGAGCATGTTGCAGTTAATGTTTGTCTCATAAATGGTATTGACAAGCCTTCGAGATAAATCGCAGCGGCTGGTCATCCTAGGGTATGCACCGAGCTCAAAGGACGCCGCTATCATGCTCCGCTTCCACCCCGCCCTTCTTATCTGCCTCTCTCCGTTCTCCATCGTCGACAAGGCTTACGCTTGATATCTGCTGGTGATACCATTAAACGCACATGTGTAAGTCGTCACGAATGTACACACTGGCAATCGTAAAGGAGCCGTTCCGTGATTCTTCGAATCGTTATCTTGGAATCGCCAAAGCTTTCATAGTGGTTCTGTCTTTAGAATCGTTTCAACCAGCTAGTCGTATCGAGTTTTGTACCTGATAAAGTTAATTGTGTTTTCAAAAAGAATTGCTGGAATTTAGAGTGTTCTCCGAATAATTTTGGAATTATTGAGCAGGTTTTTTAAAAGAGCTCTATCATTTAAATGGAAAATGACACTTGAAAGAAAGGAGATTGACATTTAGACATAATTTTCTTTAGAGTTCTAAGAAGATTTTAGATAATTCTACAGCTCCATAAATCTTTATATCCATTCAATGTAGATTAATTTTAATCTTGATTCAACTTAGTTTAGTTTAGAATCTTGATTCAACTTTTAGTTTAGAATTAGAAAAAGATGAAAAATAAATTGAAGAAATTAAAATTAATTTACATTTGATAGAAATGGAACATTAAAGAGTTTTATCTAAAATGTCTTCAGAATTCAATTTCGAAAAATGATGATCAGCTCTAAAATAGCCCTTGAAGCTTCTTGAAAATTATATCTCTTTGTCAGTCATCCGGAACTCTATGCATTTCTTTTCTTTTTTTTTTCAATTTTGAAAAACTACAAACTTCAGATTCACGTTCGAGGCATCTGTAATTATTTACGATCGAAATGCGATTTCGTCTTCAAACTTTGTACAATGTTTCAGGACCCAGGTATCTAATCACAAAATTGTCTATGATTCCGATCGGAAATCGGACGAGCTACAAATTCCCAAAACTCTTAAAATCCGTGTGTACGTAATTGTTCCTTCGAACCGGCCAATCAACATGCGGTCGGGACAATTACAGAGAGATTAGCCCGAACACGTTTCGCAGGCTGATGACTTCCCCAAGCTCGAATGAATGATCCTAAGAAAGGCGCCACCGCCAATCACGTGCCGTCGTGTTCCCGGAAGGCGGCAAATTGCAGGGCGTGCTTGGTCATCTTCTTCGTCCTACCTGGTCCTACGATATTTCGAAGATACCAAAAATCCACGTCGAAGAAATAGAAAAGATCGAAAATCATAGAGGAATCGTTGCTTGAAATTCAAAAGAATAAATATTTAAAAGTTTCAAGAATTTGCAAGTCAAACGTTTCAAGAGAACGTTATATAACGTAGCGATGTATCTTTTAAAGCGGTGGCGTTCGAAAATTCTAAAACACCCTTCGAAAACAATTGAAAAAAACTGGAGACACGCGAGTCTCCAGTAGCCAGAAAATTGCTAGAACTTTTTGAAGCTGCAAGGCTACCGAGAATCAAAGCTTTGAAACTTGACGAATCTGTTCTTTTCAAACATTCTGCATTTTTGATAATCATAAATTTTTTTTTATTTGAAATCACGATATCTATCGAGAAATTTTATGTTTTTAGTTTGCAGCCTCGGTAACGTGCCTCGGAATCGACGGTAGTTTACTTTCCACGCGGAGACAACGTAGAAAAACGTAATCTAGGCTGCGAAAGCGAGACCGATCGCACCCTCTCGCAAAAAGCATCCCTCCCTTTTTTTCCCTCCCTATTCTCAAGCTTCGACGTCGCGTCTCGGCGATTTATGCGTCACGTCGTATAAATATACATGCTGGCTCACAAAGGATCTCACGACGACTCGATCAAGGCAGAAGAACGAGCGAGCCGCGTAAGGACAAAAGCGGGGAAGGAAAAGGAGCGGACCGCAATAAGAAGTAAGTCGGTCCCGCGTCCGTCCATCCGTTTGCTCGGTTCTTCTTCTATCCGCGAGTTGTCTGTCAAGCCGCTTCGGAAATGCTCCAAAGGACTCGAGTATACGGGCAGCGCGGGTGAGAGGGGGTGGGATGCGCTGTTTCCTACTCCGTCTTTTTCTGCTCATTCCCGGAGGAGAAGAATGCGAAATAATGAACGAACCGGTCCGCTCAGATTTCTTCTTCGTCGGCGTCGCGCGTCTCCCTCTTTCGCTCCCCCTTTCACTCGCGATAACAGAGAGGGGCGAGATTTCAAATCACCAAAAAAAAAAAAGACCACGGTATTGTAATGTAATTTCGATTGGTTCGAATCTCGGTTCCGTGTAGAAAAATTGAGACTTATCGCGGCTTTATTATGTTTCAGCAAGCGAGGAAAATAAAAAAGCCTTTTATAAAAACCTTCTGTCGCAATCGTGCTTATTTCTTAATTATAAGAATCTAAGAAAAGGTTTTTTAGAATTTCATTAGTTTTGAATTTTGCGTTTCCAAAATATAAATAAAATTTTTAAGTTGTTCTCATACACATTCTCTTCTAACGAATAGATCACTAAAAAGAAAAATTAATCACACGTATTACAACATAGTTTTGATTAGCTCAATTTTCGGTCCCGAGTAGAAGAATTGAGACTTATTGCGTCTCTATTATGTTCCGCAAGCGAGGAAAATAAAAGGAAGTCTTTTACGAAAACCCTCCCTTCTGTCGCAATCATTTCCTAATTAAGAATCCAAAGAAAGTTTTTCCTTCGTCATATGATTTTTTTCGTTTCGTCAGTTTCGAATTTTGCGTTTCCAAAATATCCAAGATTTTTAAGTTTATTCTCGTTCTCTTCTAACAAATACAGAGAGATTTTTATAAAACTACAATGTTAATTAGCTTCTTCGCATTTCGTTAGTGCCAATTGGGAATCGAGATCATGTCAAGTGACATGACTTCTTCGACAGATCGATTACCGATGCATCGCGCGCGTGAGAAGACGATCGCGCGCGATCTCCGGACGGGAGGTCTCTCCCTCTTTCTCTTTTTCTCTCGACTGCTCCTCAGCTGGTCCACCTTGATCGGTGAGAAGAAAACCCGGCGAGAAAGAGAGAGAGAGAGAGAGAGGGGCGAGATGGAGGGCTCTGTCGTTACGGGTTACCACGTAATTTCATGAGGCTATAATTTGGGGAGCGCCGTGGAGGAGAAGAAGCATCGGGCCCTGCTCGTAATGGGCGAATCTAGAGGGTGAGGGTAGAAGGGGGCGGAAGGTAGAGGAGAACGGTCTCGGTGGGCCCCGGCGACGGCGCGAGGGGTCCATCAGGATTGAGGCGGGAAGAATGGGCGGGATAATTACCCCTGATGCCCACCGCTCGTTATATTTCATGGAAGCGAAGCGTCTCCTCTCCCCGCCTTGCTTAGGTGCATTACCCTCTCGCTCTCCATCTCCGTCCTGGGTCTCGCTCCGCGTTTAGACAACGGCTGAAATGTATACAGGTTTACCTCAAACACTAAAATATCATATAAAGAAAAACACCATTGTGCAGCATGCTGAAACCCATCTTTCGTGTATCTCCCTTTCGTTGAATATTTCGCCTTGGTTGCAATCGATTTGGAACAGTGTAGATAGAAAATAAGTTAAAAAGAGTTTGACCCTTTGAGGACTGATTCTTTAGAGAATCAAAAATGATTTATTTTACTAATTTTTTTAAATTTTCTAAAAAAAACATGTAACTCGTTTAATTCATAAAAATAAAATTTTTCCTCTCGGCGAAGAAAGTCCGTTTCTCAAAGGACTAAAGATTGGGGATTAGGGACGCTGATTGAATCACACGGGTTTCAGGAGGGCAAAATTACGCGAAGTTTATGCACTTGCCATCATCTGGTTCTAATAACACGTACATTTGCAGCTGGCGACCTTCATGCCACTGGTCCACTACAACTGCTCGAGACATCTTCGGCTTTTCTTGTGCGCCGTCTTCGCCCCGGTCTGCTCGGAGCATGTGGCCATACCGGCCTGCAAGTCCCTCTGCCTTTCCGTAAGAAGAGACTGCGAGCCGGCTTTAACCAGTCTCACCCTGCCGTGGCCGCACATGCTGGATTGCGATCGCTTTCTCGATCGCGGTAAGTATCACTCGCTCACCTTCGATTGATGGCTTTTTTTAGCGAGCAAAAGTGTCAACAGTCTATCAGTACATTTGAACAGAATTTACAGCAAATTGGCCTCAAGTACATCCGCGTTAAAGCTTATGCTCTATCGACAGAATTTGTGAACGTAATATGATGGCATATTGACTGTAGAAATATAGAATCTGCGTTGAATGCAGAATTTATCAGTAATCCTGTAAGTAAAATATTATCTATGTACTAGCAGTTTGTAGAGACAGAATCAAGCACAATATTGCAGCAAATTGGCTTCAAATGCAACATTAAATTTTTATTCTATTCTTTATATAGGATCTGTCTTTTGTTATTTGTCGTTATAGCAAAGATATTGTAATATATATTTTCAACGAGTTTATATCAGAAATTATTATTCAAATTTGCTAATTTTGAATGGACTTAAAAAACTTAGATAAAAATCTAAGATATTTTCGCATTTTTAATCAAGCGTATAAAAAGTTTTTCTTCGAAAATATCACTGGACAATTGGAGATTGATTTAAATCATATAATAAATTAAACATAATATTATTGGTGATTATATTGTATATTATAATAGCCTAACTCTCTCTGTATTGCAGAAAACACATTGTGCGTGCAGCCGCCAGACGAAACGTTGGACGACACTAGTTCATCGATACTACCAACTGTTCAGCAGCAATGGCCGGTGATGCACGAACGACCGCCGCAAATTTCCACAAATCTCCGAATACAACAGCAACATCATCAATGTCCACCGCATTTTGTGCAGATACCTGATATGGAAATGGTTAGAATAAGCGAACGAGAGAGAGTGGGAGAAAGTAAAAATTTATATATATATATGTTTTCTTCCTTAACATTTCTCACGATTGTACTTTAGATTTCTTGCGCACCGCGTTGCGGTACCGATGCTTATTATCGTGCGGAAGACAAGAAATTCGCCGAGCGTTGGATGACCGGCTGGGCGTGGCTGTGCTTTCTGTCGACACTCTTCACTCTGCTGACCTTCTGGGTCGAGCCGTCCAGATTTCGCTATCCCGAAAGGCCGATAGTCTTTCTGGCGTTCTGCTACAATCTCCTCTCCATGGCCTACATCGTCCGCGGTGCGGTCGGCGCTGAGAAGCTCAGTTGCGTCAGTCAGATCGATGGACCAAGTTACGTTCCAGTAAGTAAACAGATTTCTTTTAATAAATAATGAAATCATAACGAATAAACGAAATATAATATGTGATTTTGGTTCTCTGTAAATAGGTCCGCGATGCTTTGAAGAGCGTTCCCTGCACAATTTGGTGGCTGATAAGCTACTATTTGGGACTAGCCAGCAACATGTGGTGGGCGGTGCTGTGCGGTTGCTGGCTGCTGAGCGCCAGGAACGAGTGGAGCAGTGAAGCTCTTCACAACATTGCACCCTATCTTCACGCGGCCGCGTGGATTGTTCCAATATTTTTCACAGGAGGTAGCTTACATATTGCATAGATCTAAATTCTAATTATATAACGTCAACATTCAATTTTAATTGTGACATTTTTTTAATTAATATTTATACAATCTTCTCTTAATGATTCCTTCTGATTTATATATGTCTATATAAATTTAATTTATATATGTCTAATATCCAGCAAATACAGAATAATAGCAATATTGTAATATTGCTGTAATGTTCTGTTTGCTGGATACATTGTAATTTCTTTGGCAAGCAATCACGAATACGCGTATCTTTCTTCGTGTAGGAAGTCTGTTGTCGCGCAACGTAGTGGCGGACGAGCTGACCGGGCTGTGCCAGATCTCCGACGAGTCAGCCCTCTGGCTGGAAGTCCTGCCGCACGCCGTGCTGCTGTTGCTAGGCTGTGCGTTCGGCAGCGTCGCTGGAACCGCGCTGGTACGCGTGCGGAGGGCCGTGCGCTGCGCCGGGCGCAGCGCAACGAAGCTGGAGCGCCTGATGACGCGGTTGGGCATCTTCGCGCTGCTGTACGCGCTGCCGGCGCTCGGCGGCCTCGTCTGCGTGCTGCACGAGGCCTCGGTGAGGCCACGATGGCGAAAACTGGCGTTGCTGGCCGCGCTGGATTGCCGTGCGGCGCAAAACTGCGCCCCCGGTCCGGTATACCTTGCCGCCGGTCTTGAGGTTGCCCTCCTCAGGCTCTTCTTGTCCCTCGTGGTCGGCGTCACCTCCGGCATGTGGGTATGGTCCGGTAAGACCTGCCGCGCCTGGAGTAGACTGCTCGCCGCGCCCAGCAAATCCGCCAGGATACAAAGCCCTTTCCAGGGCTTCAAGCAGGACGATAATATCGCTTAACGATCTAGGAACTATTCTAACAATGCAACACTTAAGACATTTTAAATCTTGCGGACGTGCTTTAAGTATTTTAGACGTTTCTACGTTATTGAAATATCTTTTGTGAGATTAATTAGAACAATAGCGCATATTATTGTGATTTTTTTATTTATCTATGGGATTATATTAATGCGTTGGAGGAATGAGTGCTACGAACGATTGCATTTTTGTGTATATATATCTTGTATATATTGTAAAAATAATGTATGCTTGCGTCTACATGTGTACTTTAACTCGATTAATTAAAATAGACTTATGTCGTTAAATTCAAAACTCTAATAAACGAAAGCGTATCTCGATGGATACAACTTTAATAAATATCAGTCATTATTTTTATGTACATCATTCTTATTTTCAAACTTTCAGCATTCTCTTATAATTAATCTATATAATGGAAATAAATTATCATTTATTTCAATATTATATTTACTCTGTCAAAATCAAAATAAAGTTAAAGAAACATGATAAAGGATTACAGGAAATTCGGAAATGTAATATAAATCTAATAGAAAATTATATACCTTATTTAAAAGTTTATTTTTGCATTTAAAATCTTACATAAAATGTACATTAATCCAATAAACAATGATAGAGTAATTATATTATTTATTAAAGTAATTAAGTTATAATTATATATTATCCAACATTTTTTAAAAATAGCTCTGAAAATAAAATATTGCTGTTTCTGAGAAAAAACATGATTAGCTCTTGTTTTCGAAATATTTATATTAATATTATCAAAACGTAAATATACATATTTTCAAAGTTTAACTTAATTTTATATTCCACAGTAGTATATATACACATATAAAATATAAAAAATAAATTCTGAAAGGAATAACATTAATATAAAAAATATGATATGAATATGAAAAAGTTACAAAGTTTCCAAATTAAATATTAACCTTATCTAAAAAAATTAAAGTTCCTTTATTGTTTCTTATATGATATAAATCCCACAATGTTGAAGACAAGCTAAAAATTAGTTCAAGTAAAAATATTTTAGTTTGCTAATTAAGTTTAAATTATCAAGTAAAAAACATTTAGTCTATACATGCTTGGAATTGTATGATAGAAATCTCGTAACGTTATCAATTCAAATATCTTGATAATAAAGGCTCAGATTTTGCCAAGTTAAAAATTTAATTTTTATAATATTAAAATCAAAGTACCGTAATCAAAATTTTATAATGCCATACAAAATGCCATCAAAACTTTAAATCTTACGTTATTAAAACTCCAATTCCTACAATGTCATGAAGATTTAGGTTTCACGATACCGAAGCTCCAAGTCCCACGATGTCGAAGTCCCAAGTCCCCCGTCCTGCGATGGCGAAGTCCCAGATCTCCTATCCCGCGATGCCGATGTTCCAAGTTTCAATGCTGTGATATCGAAATCTCAGACTATATGATGTCAAAGCTTTAAGTATACGATATCGGATTTCAAATCTCTTCTGCGATGGAATTCCACGATGATCCTCTTCTGCGATGGAGTTCCGCGATGATCCTCTTCTGCGATGGAGTTCCGCGATGATCCTCTTCTGCGATGGAGTTCCCTGATGATCCTCTTCTGCGATGGAGTTCCGCGATGATCCTCTTCTGCGATGGAGTTCCGCGATGATCCTCTTCTGCAACGAAATCCCACGATGATTCTCTTCTGCAATGAAATCCCACGATGATTCTCTTCTGCAATGGAGTTCCGCAATGATCCTCTTCTGCAATGGAGTTCCGTGATGATCCTCCTCTGCGATGAAATTCCACGATAATCCTCTTCTGCGATGGAGTTCCGCGATGATCCTCTTCTGCAACGAAATCCCACGATGATTCTCTTCTGCGATGGAGTTCCGCAATGATCCTCTTCTGCGATGGAGTTCCGCGATGATCTTCTTCTGCGATGAAATTCCACGATGATCCTCTTCTGCGATGGAGTTCCGCGATGATCCTCTTCTGCAACGAAATCCCACGATGATTCTCTTCTGCGATGGAGTTCCGCGATGATCCTCTTCTGTAACGAAATCCGACGATGATTCTCTTCTGCGATGGAGTTCCGCAATGATCCTCTTCTGTAACGAAATCCCACGATGATTCTCTTCTGCGATGGAGGTCCGCGATGATCCATTTTTTTCAATAAAATCCTAAATTTTGAATAATAAAATTTTTGGACAGATTCTTGATACAATCCCATGATTTTCCTTTTCAATTCAATGTTAAGAACTCTTCCTTAAGATATGGTAATTTTTCATGGATGCATTTGGAGAAATAAATCTACAAAAGAAACATTTTTTTATAAATTTCTTTAACAAAATGAATGTTTAAAATAGAATCAAGTATAAATAAAATTACTTACTTTTTTTTAGGAAGAAGGCTGACATTTTTCTGGAACTCTGCTTATTTTGCACCAGCGCTGAAAAAACCCAATCCCTCGCAAGTCCTACGACAATTGTATTTTGCATCGAAGATCCGTCGATGATCCTTTTGCGATGAAATCCTAGTTGACGAAGAATTTTGCCGATCTAGCGGATGATGAATCACGTACTAGTTCTCGCATGTCCATAGGAGGAAAAGTTTCAAGATCTCGAAGACCGCAGACAAGAAAAATCGAGGACCAAACCCGCAAGCTCGCGCAGTCGAGCAAGTGTTTGGAGAGCCAGCGTCGAATTCGAAGGCAGACGATCATGACATGGTTGATAACTTTTATGCCTCTCTAAAACACTCCATTAGTAGGCAAAGTTTTAGAGGGACGGATAACTCACGCGTCCAAGGGGCTTCTTTAATCGATGACTGCAACGGAATCTCATGCGAGAGACGAAATGGAATTAAGCCTCTTCGGGATACCAAAAGAAATACAAGATTGTGCATGACGGCATTCAGGAATGGAAGTGCAAGTCGTTTCGTTCACGTACCACTTATTTCGTTCAGCTCCATTTTTAAAACGCGATTACTTATACAGGCATCTCTTCCAATATACATATTCTTAAATATACATTTATAACATATGGAAAAAAGAAAAACATGAATATACCTCATTAAAACCAGAATATATAAATTCATTCACATCCAGATATATTGAATGTAAATATAAGAAATACTAATAAGAATCAATTTAAATATCAATGTATCTAACAATTGATCACACGATTTGTTGATTAATTCGACAAATCCAATCTATAACTTTGCATTGCAAAAGAAGGTCGACATGAAATTAGTTTTCACTTCAATTTTCAATTATCTTTATCAATGTTAAGTAACTCGAATATCTCACAATGAGATCTAGCAGATTTAAGAAAGCAAGTGCTAATAACTAATAATTAAGCAATTTAAGAAAATCAACGCTAATTTCTAAACGCTTGGTAATTAAGCGATTAAAAAGCACAATGGCAAAAAGTTTTCTAGAAACCGTTACCTGACTGAAATCCTGCAGCTGTTGCTTACCTCTTTCATTGCTCTCTATTCCGTACATTTTCAACAAACTATTATATTTCATCGAGTCATGCTATTATCGTCCTCCTGTTATACCATTGTACCATTAATTAACCCAGCTTCTTTCTATTTAATTCTATAAAAGTTCAAAATCCGAATTTTCGGTCCACACAATTTATGTCAAACTTTGTAATCTGCATCCTCTTTGGAAAATTTTTTCGATCTCGCGCTCTGTTGCAAAATTTAAAGCTATCTCTTGAAGAGACAAAGTCCTTGTTGAAAGATAGGATAAAACGTTTCTGGCGATACAGCTTGCTAACTTTCCATCGAGAACTGCATCATTTCCTTTTTCCGCAACTAATACATGTCAATTTTCATACATTTCCTTGCTTTCTTAGAAACATTGCGTATGCATTGCCTTAAATGATCAAACCATCCTACTTATTCCATGATTAGAACACATTTTGGACGTAATAAATGTTGTGATTCAAATGACTGCATTCTGTGAAAAAAACAGAGTGATATTTGATCCCCTCCCCATTCACAATATTTTCCCACCCTCGTTATATATCTCACCCCTAAAACATGAACGTAGAGACGTATATATTGACAATCATAATTAGAATGAAATATTGTATACTTCTCTTTTTTTCTTTTAAGAACTTTTAAAATTATCTTCAAAAACAATGCAATAATTTCTTTGAGTTAGAAACTTTCAAATTCATTATTTGTTGTTTCAATGAATAATCTTCAATTCTTTTGATAAAAATTGCTCCGTATTGGACAAATAGTCATAATTTCTTCTATAAAATAAAAATTTTGGAGATGTATGCAAATTGTAACAATTCCGTTTTAATTAAATTGATGAAAATGAAGTGATTTGAAAAGGAAATATCCAAAATTTTGGATCCTTAGATGTCTACAAATCCTTGAGTGTGCCTTCCAAGTTCTTAAAGGGTCTAGAATTATTAAAGCTTCATATGCTTAGCTCTTTGCGTTGATTGGATGGTTATAAATTTCATATCCAAGATTTTCAAAAGCGGGCTCAGCTCCTTGCAGAGGTTTCGTGCAAATTCAGTTGAAATTACATCTCGCCAAACCACCTAACCGAAGCAGGGACATCATCGATTATATTTAGTATATCTTGTGCCGTCTTGAAACATCCTCCAAGTGCATTTTCCTTCACCATTGTGCAAAGCAGCATCTTCCTATGACTCAAAAAAATATTGTTTTGCCCTCTACCCCCCTCCCTTCTAACATTTGCAAACGCAAGATACGAAGTACAAGGTACAAGGATCAACGACGATCTCTCGTTACCTTTACCGTTTTCACGTAACACGCAAATCCAGCGAGATCTCCCGATGATCACGGAGCTACGTATCGTCCTACAGGTTAGGTTGTCGAATTATAGATGAACAGATGACACGCCGGGGCCGTTTCTCTAATCTATGAAAGGCTTAGATCTAGTTCTTTCGTTCTGCCGCCTTGCTGTGTGAAACAAAGAGAAACCGAGCAAAGCAAAATGCAACAACATATAGATATATTACGATTATGATTTAAGGAACGATAGCTAGTTACGCTCTAGCAAATTCACTCTCGTTATCATTCTCCCTTTCAAGCCGTCCACAAGACCAAACCTCCATGGATGATCACGTTCACCTGCATTTTACATGGGTACGCCACGTACGATCTCAAGCAATTTAAACCACATTCTTCACGGTCTGCTGATTGACCGGGACGAGGGATCTTCCAAACGCATGCAGCTTTCTGTCAATCAAAAAGATTTCTCATATTTGCACCCCCCCCCCTCCTATCTTCTCATATTTCTCCTTTCATCTCCATCTTTTTAATAAGAATCATGTTATCGAAAAAAATTCTAAATATTGTTACCATACAAACACCTCATACCAAACTGGAACTTATCTAATTTACCATGTAGCCACAATTACCAGATAAACAGTTTTGTCAAAAATCCAAATACATAAATCCCATTTATCCAGGTTACTTTTCCCGGATTAACAGTCCCATTCAACTGGTGATTGAGTTACTTCTGCTATTTGTATTGTGTGTGTATCCTTATAAATATGTACATATATCTCCATTAGACTTTTCCCTCTTCGTACATGCGATTTCCCTCGATTTGTGTATAGACTTAAATCCTTAGGATGGCAGGCTAAGACTGGGATTTCGGGATCCGTGAAAAGACCAAGATTCGCTAGACTTCAACTCCGAAAGCTCTGGATAGTCGAGATGTTTGGAGGTGCACAGGATGATTTCTCCGAGTTTCAGAACATTCAATCTTCAAGCTCTTGGATTCTCCCTTCAGGACTTTTTTAATTGACATTCGATATTGCGTTTAAAAGATTTCAAGATGCATCATTGCCTATTAGAAATTATAAATGAGGTTGAATCCCTATTTAAATTGAGATCAATGTTACCGAGTCGAGATAAACCTAACGCTTTCACTTTTCATTACACAACGTATCCTTGCGCGTATACCCTCTCTCTTTACACCGACATGAATTTTTCGTATCCTTCGTTCGCTAAGTCTCCGGTATCTCTCCCGCGAACGCCTCACGCTCTTCGAGCATCTAAAACACACGCGTCAACATCCTATCTTGGTCGTGGTCACGGCGTGGCCCAAGGCAGACGCAGATCTATGGACACATTATTATGGCAACGCCGAGACAGGCGTACATAGGTGGGCACCTTTATATCAAGCAGGGAGAAATGTTTCGGTAACTCAAATAGGTTATTCGCATGCTTGCATGACGAGTTACCTTACTTGAAGTATACCTGCAACCTGTGGACTAACTGCACGGTCTTCCGCATCGGTTATCCTACGTTACTCAACGAGAATGGACCTGTTCTGGATCTGAGAGAATGACCGATTCGGGAGAGTGATTCGGTTCACCGCATTGAGAGCCATTTTTTTTTCTCACTCGTCGTAGTTATTCACGATTCACGTGCGGAGGATAATTTCGCTTGTGCGCCGATTCGACCAGCCTCTAGAAACACAAACTCTTTCCCGCCCTCTCTCACTCAAAACGCAGAGATATACTCCCCTAGTGGTTCTCTTTCACTTTCGCTCGCTGCAATCTTATAGGTACGCTTTTTCTAAGCCGGTGCCGGGTGACGACGACGTCGTCCACATTGGCAGCCATAGACCTTCGTTCGCGATAAGGTGTATTTTCTACGATGTATATGTGAGCCAGACTGAAAACGATTGACGGAATTAATAAGTTGGTGAATAGAGAGAAGTTCAGAAAAAGAATAGTTCTACATTCTGTTACTTGCAAAAATGTATTTATTCATCTTACACTCGTCTCAGAACTTCTGACTTTGCCTTCTTACGTAATCTGTATCACAGTTTTGTACTTACAAATTTATTTAATACAAATTAAAAGTATCACAATGGCTTTCGGCTTACAATAATTGAGATCCTTCGTCTTCGTTGCCTTGATCCTAAACAGCATAAAACATCTTGAAACAGTTGCGAGAAAGAAATTCAATCTCAAAGTCGAGGGTTGCCTGGTGAGTTTGCAAATAAAATTGATACCTAGCTTTGTAATCGAGTTACTAAATATAAAAAAAAAAAAGACATCTCGATTATTTGTTATACTGTTTAGGATCAAGAGAAGTTAAATGCTACACACTGATAGAATTATTATCACAATGCAAAAGGCAGTCTTATAATACATCTACATGATTTTACAGTTTAAAGGAACTTTGAAAGAAATCTCTGAAAGAATTGTGAAAACGTTCTCCTCCTTTCTGTTCTCTAATAATTCTTTCTACATACGTTAAATATATTACTGACAAACTCTAAGTAATTAAAAGTACTTTGGTTTCGATACAGTTTACAAACCAAATCGGCGACAGGCAGGAGGGCCGACGTGTGTGTCTGTGAGCGCATGAAATCTCCAAGGTATCGCCTGCACCTGCACTACGGCAACTCTTTCTCTCTCTTTTTCTCTCTCTTTCTCCCTATCCCTTTCTTTCCCGCCGCCGCCATCTCAAACGGTGAGACTGCAATTAAAAAATACCCAGATATATATACCAGGGTAACGATGAGGAACTGCAAGGATCGCCGCACGGCTGCAGGACTATTCTCCTCCGGGATACGCTGAGATCGCCTTGGAACACTGGAATCTACTCCGCTCAGCCCTGAACGGGGGGAGGGGGGGCAGAGAGGGAACAAACAGTAGACAGACACCGAGGTACACGTGGCCGTGGATCGTCAAATAGTTCATTACATAGTACGCCGCAATCAATTCGAACGCACTATCAAGAGTTAATGCGGCGGAGGTGGCTCCCTTCGCTTCGACAAAGCCTAGACAAGCTACGAGGACAGCCTCGTAGACAGACAGATGATAGACGTCTCAACGACTACGATCAGTAGAAGGAGGGAAGCCGCACACTCTCCGCGGGGCGTCTCGTCATCTCTGCACCGGCGACTTGACCTCGCTAAGCTGCTGCAGGAAGTCCACCATGCTGCTGAGATCCTCGCAGAGGTCCTCCCGCCAGAGATTCATGTCGGCCGACTCGGGCCGCTGACGGCACCGCTCGTACTCCCGCTCGGTCGCGTTGTACCGGCCGCAGCTGCCGTACTCGACGCCCTTGAGCAGGTGCTTCCGCAGCCGGCGCCAGCGCGAGATCCGCAGCAGCTGCTTCGCCCGCAGCTCGTACTCGGCCTTGTGCAGCGCGTGCGTCAGCACGGCCTCCACGCGGAAGTCGCGCTTCGGGCTCCGGTGGCACTTGAGCTTCTTCTGCCGCACGTTGGTGATCCAGCTGGCTAGCTGCTCCGTGTGGCTCGGCTTGCCCATCTCGATCTCCCGCGGCCAGTCGCGCCCGTCTCTCGCCGCCGCCGTAGCCGTGTATGGCCGCGCCACACTCCCGCACGTAGCGATTATCCGCCCCATTGTACAACTAAGGTATTTGGACTAATTATCGTGTACACCAACCTGTATCCAGCTCGCGCCTACAGCGGGAGGGGGACGAGGGAGGGGGGGACAGCGGCCACTGTGCCCTGCCTGCGTCGCTCTCGGTTGGGAGGCGCGCGCGCACGAGCCGAGATCCAGCCGCACCGCTCGGAGATGGGACTCGGAATGACCGCGCGCCGGCCGCGGTGGGGAGCTATATACCCGAGCGGCCGACGCTAAGGTGTAACCCTCCGCGCGTCAGCGCGAAATAATCCCTCATTTGGCGCCGAATTTTGTGCCGATTACCGCGAGTTTCTCGCACCCCGGCGACGTGGTTCTTCAATCTGGAGCAAAGAGCGCCATTTGAGGTCGAATCGGGCTTAAATTATCGGCTGTATGAAGAAAATCGATGCAGCCGAGAAAACGGCTAGCGGCGTAGGAAATAAGTCGCATGGGCGACGCGGCTGCCCTGCGTCGCAGTTGCTACGTACCGTTAACGGACCAACAAGGCCTCGACCGTGTGCTGTATCTTTCGAGATGGTACAGTCATTCGCGAAAGTTTTATTCCCGGAGTCGGATATAGAGAGGAAGGAAATCTGAGAAATCCGATTCCCCGTTGCTGCGTTCTTCTTTACGGTCGCAATGTAAAATGTGTGCAAAATGCGTTCTTTGCAGATACCTTTTTTTTTCTTGGAAAATTCTCGAAGAGCCGGAGAGCCAAGGCGCAGCTACAACGTACGCTCGAATTATTCAGCGCAGAACTTCTGATCCAAATGTCTCATAAATTTTATTAATCTTCTCGACTTTTATAATTTCTTACACAATCCTATTGATCCTATTAATTCTTGCGGTCTTTCTCATTGCTTCATGTATGCGGATTATGTGTAGGATGAGCCCTTCAATCACGCGTTCATGCGAAGGCACGTATCGTCCCGTTTTCTTCTAAAATTAAATTGGGAATGTCGATAGACATTGAAGAGGAAGGACGGAAAAAGAAATTCCGTCAGAACGAAACTAAATGTCAGGGTTTCTTGAATTCATCCATATGCAATATATTTTCAGAGGAAAGTAAAAAATGTAAAGTCTTACGAAAGCATCGAACGTACCTAACCTAAGAAATTGTACGGCGCAAAATTGATATGCATATTAAATAATTTTATATTAATTAACTTTGACATATAAATTAAATATTACAAATATTTCCTATTGAAAAAAAAAGAACAAAAATTTAGCTTGTGGCGTGTTTGATCTGAAATCCCAAGTAAATAACGTGGAGCTCTGCAAACAATGAATCATAATTCCTACAACTCATTATCGAGAGATAAGAAAGTTTCTTCTTACAACTGCATGTATTATTTCAACTTGTGACTGCTGTTGGGAATTTCAGGATTTTAATTGCATTTTTCATATAATGTCCAGAGTATTCAGACAGTTAAGAGTAATTGTTTTAACAAATTTATCGTATTGCTTTCTTACTTACACTGATAACAAGCAAAGTAAAATGTACTGAACTAAATTAAGATAACATTCCAAAGCTTTCTCTCCGAAGAAAATTTTACTAAAAGGCTATATTATCCGTAACACAAACTATAGCGTTTCAATAAAATTGTTTCTTAAAGAGGAACTTTCGGAACGTAAACGTAACGTGTTAAAGTCATAGCACAAAAATTGTTCAACGTTGAGCATTTAAGTATGTTGGCACATACTCAAAAAATAAATAAATGTAATTCGCAATAAACTAAATCGCGTCAGCTTGAAGGTAAAGGCGAAATATACTACGCGTATACTACGCAGTTAAATTAGCTGTTGTGACAAAACAAGTAGAAATTCCTGTTCGAAATTATACTCGCTCAGCAGGCTAGCTGTTTTGCTATTGTCTGACAAACAAGGCTACGCTTTTATTCTCAAGCTCATTGTAGAGAGAATGCCTTTCCTGTGCACGGCAGAGAGAAGGGTTCTTTTGCCATTTCTCTTGCCAGGAAGGAATCGTCTCAAAGAATATTAATTGTAAGATTAATTTAAAAAAATTTCACGCTGAACAATCGCAGTACATGACAGTGCGTGTGCATTGTGCGTCAGGCTTGAAAATCATGTTTATAAATGAATGCTATAGTATGTTTCCGCGAATATAATGTGATGACGCACTTTAAATCGTTTGGTATGAGTCACTGGAATAATCCTAATTGATTGCACATAAATTTGAAAGTCATTTTGAAACGTCCCCGTTCTCATCCTGCAATTCTAAAAATAACCTAAAAATAGTCCCGAAATAATTAGAATACAAAGATAATTTTTGACAGAGCAAGAAAAATTTTATATGATTTCAAATACTGTCATACATACGTATGAAACATGATCTGCAAAATTGAATATGACTAATAGTTTAAGAAGAGAGGAGGTTTCTAGCAAAAATTGATTTTTGCAAGCTAATGTAGTATGATTTTTTAGGAATAGAAAGCCGTTGGTCTTATTAATTCGCAAAAGTGGCCAGGTAGGAGCTGAGAATTCAAAACAGTGCAAAAAAACCAGGCCTTGCAAATAACGGACTCGCTGACAAAAGAGCAGCTGTGGACGCCTATCGTAGAGAAAAGGGAAGGATCCTTTCTTTGGAAATGTATAGGGTGTTGCAATTTTTTTCAAAAGGATCTCTTGTACAGTTAGACATCATTGCAGAGTACAGACATCGTGTAGAGACAAATAAATGATAAATAAAAAAGAATTTTCTTGAGCAAGTTTTACAAGCGATCAGGATCACCAAGAAAGAGAAAATTCGATAAAAACGTAAAAGAAGTGTATAATTTGCATGTCTTTGTATAATAAAATAAATTCCATTAACATGAATGATATAAAACAGAACAGAGATTGCATATGAAATTATAAATTTTGTAATAGTTTTTATAGCAGTTAATTCTTTTGTGCGATACATAGATTAAACAGCCTTATAAGGAAAGAAAGTTAAGGAAAATTTAAGATTCAGCACAGTTTCATAGAAAGAAATTTTGAAAAGAGAGAAATTTTCATGAACATAAATATCTCAAATCTGTTTTTTAAAAAATAATTATGCGCGCACGCATATTAGGACTAAAAATAATAAATTAAAACAGAGATACATATAAAATGAGCATCTGCGGATTTCTTATAAAATTTGGTTAAGATTCTGCCTAACAAATCAGAAATGTCAAAGTACGACTATTCAAGACTTGTAAAATGGTTATTGCAAATAAAATTCCTACATCGTCCCCGTCCTATGATTTAAACAATATTAATATTTGTATGAAATTAAAAACGGTATGTAATAACTGGCAGGGTAAAGAACCTTAGAAATATATAAAATGCAAGAGCTATGAAATTTATATATTAAAATCACGATTTGATAATCTTACTTTTCTAGTTTAAATTTTGTAAAGCTTACTGCAAACCTCGACGTCGTATTTGCCCACGAGCTCTTGCGAGATGTAAGCATGCTTCTTTTAAATATTGTATTTTATCTGTATTATATTTCATATCTACAATATTTATCCTAATAGTTTTATATTTAATATGAGAATATTACCTAATACATTTTTTGCATTAATGATCACCTGGGGTATATCTCACAGCTCCCATCCCAATTAAAAATTATTATTAACTGCATAACGTATATATATCATTAGCTGTTCTAAAATTGATTAGAAATTAATTTTGAGATTACTACAGATTTACTTAATTTTTTTAAAAAGAAAAAATAAATGAAATATAAAACTGCCCCAAGTGACTACACTCAGAATAAAAATTAGTCTTATCAATCTCAATAAATTTTATAAATGAAGCACAGTTAATTCGACAAAGACACGACAAAGAAAGGAACGGAAATTTTATCCTCATTAGCATAAAGTACATTACGCAGTTTTATCATTGGACGAACGAGTACTTGTCCACGGATGATTTTTTAAGATCAATCGTCGAATCGGCAATTTTATTTGCAATCGGAGTAAAACTCACCAGGGAATTGAAGGCATGGAATTTAACGAGAACCGTCGTTTGATAAGATTGGGAAACTTTTTCAAGAAATTCAAGCATTGTTTGAAATGATATATAATTTAGTGCTATGCACTATGATACTAAAACAATGTCTTACACAAAACATTCGCTTAAAACAATTTACATCGTTAAATTATTTATTCCATGATCATGTATTAATAAACGATAATTATGTTAGAAACTAAATTTATTACATTATTCTCGACATAGTAAAGCTATTATTACACAAACCTACGTTAATCAATTTAAGGACGATATAAATATAATAAGCTTGCTTTTTCTGTACTTTTTATACACTTACGTTCGGGACTCAACGATACATTTTGTATTTACTAAGTCATTACTCGCGACTTTGTCATTTATCTGATCGATCGATGATTCGGAATGCTCGCTTTCTATCTTCTCGATGCACTTTCCAGCATCGTCACTGGAATCCCCGCTCTCATTCGACAATGCTTGCTTTTTCGCTTTGGTTCTTTCTACAGGCAGTGCCTCGTCCTCATCACTGTCATCAGAGTCAAGTTCGTCAGAGTCAATCTCTAAATCTAACATGGTCTTGCGCTTATTAGGTTTATTATCGCTCTCCTCCTGCTTTCTCTTAATACCCGACGTGCCAGCGGCTTTGAATCCCTCCTCCACAGCGTCGCCAATCTTCTCGGTCAGCTCTTCACGCTCCTTGTCGTAACGCTGATCCTTGAACTCGTGCCTCGGCTCGGTGCACAGCTTCTCCAGCTTCTTCTTCTTGCGCTCCACCGCCTCCTTCTCTCTCTTCGCCTGCTTCTCAATCCAGGCTTTCAGCCTTTTCTCCTCGTTTATGTCACGCAATCTGCGGCCGCTGAGATCTCTGCAGGCCTCGCGGTTCGTGGTCTTCTCAATCTGTGCCCCTATCGCGCGTAGCATAGACCCGAAACCACCCTTGCCGCCCAACAGTCTTGGGACCACAGTCGCAGGGCCATTTGGGCAGATATCACCCTCCTGCAGAAGCCGACCATTGTGCAGGACATAATATTGATCACATGAAAGTCCCTGAAAACGATAATTAATCTATGATACATCTTTATTCTTATTATAATCGATAATTCTTTCATCTTTTGATAAAAAAACAACTTAAAAAGTTATAGCTTATTCAATGTCTTTTTGAATAGAAAGAAGCTTGAAAAATCATTGTTTCTCTAAAAATAGTAATTAAATGCTAAAGATGTATTTAAAGAATAAGAAATTTATCTACCTATAGTGTCTTACTTGTATAACATATTTTTCCATCGTTGTTTTAGAAACAAGTTAGACGTTATGTATAAAAATTAAAGAGAGATAATACAGATAGCAAATTATTGATACAAGTTCAAATCAAATCGTCGTAGTAGAAATTAAAAATTTTAGGAAGTGAAAAATAATTGAAGGTTAGATCTCAATATCGATCAACTTACCGTCGCTTCTTCCGCTCCTTGCTTCAATTCTCGCACAGAAATCGGCGTGTCGAAGCTGCATTTCACGGATGCTCCCACAATTTCCACGTTCAGCATTTTTAATCGTATAAAATTCACTTTTAAGCTGCGGAAACTGAACGAACGTGAACTGATACCGACGCCAGAGAGAAGCCTGAGAGACGACACGGCCCGATTTTAGCTGATCCGCGAAGGCAATACGCCCTCTGCGGAAGTCCGAAAACGTGCACATGAACTACATAGCCAATGTGCACGTTTGGGCCGAAGGGTAACGCGTATGTGCACAATCGTGGTTCTGTTCCGTGCTATGTATGTACACGAAAAATCGGTAACATTGAGTTACAGAGTTTTGAGTATGTGAGAACGTGGAACAGATCGTTGGCCTAGCATCCGCGCCAAACGTGGATGTAGAACTACGTGCAGGCCACGTTCACTGACGATAAATCGCTTCCGTGCATGGTGTGCTAAATCCTGCATTTTTTGACCATGTCGATAAAAAATATATCGATCGTAAGATACAGATTATTTATTAAAATTAAATTAATATAAGTTTTACAAATTTATACCCAGTGAAAAATGATGATCGACGCGACATCGACGTGATGCCTTTTCGATGCAAAATTTAAGATATTGACGCGATATCGCGTCGACATCGATTTGACCAACCATTTCTCACTGGGTAATATTAAAATTATTTATTATAATTAATATATGTATTTCGGGATTTGTGTCTTTGAAATATATTATACGAGCAGCAGTGAGTCGACTTCAAAATTTAGATTTTCAGCGATTTGAGTAATCGTTATTGATCTCTATCAGACATTGATTTGACTCGCGTCGTACCTAAAGTTGCCGCTACTTTCCGAGCTTCCGTCGCCATTAGCGCAACTAAACGCGACCGCGACGCAAGATGGATCGATCTCGAGCTGAATGCGGCGACGCATTTAATTAGCAAGCATAATCATCGTCCGCCATAAGATACAGGTATTTCACCACCTATATCTTATAATATTCGCGAGATCCGCGCAGCCGGAGAAGCGTGGCGTTGCACGTAAATTTCTATCAGGCGGTAATAGTTGGGTAAAGAACCTGGCGCGAACGAACGGCAGCGACGATCGTCACGAATGTGCGTATCGTGTTTAGCGAAATCTCCACCTTTGATTTTAAGTTGTTGATATTCAGTCGTTCACAATGTAATACGCGCGCGAGAAAGTAATCATCTACTATTTAATTAATTACTTAGAGAACAGACAGTCGTTGGACAAAGCGCGAAAAATGCGCGAGCGCGTAGTATTCGAAACCCGCGCAACACTGCAAAATAACAATAATGCAGTTTTATATAAGCGAGATTTACGAGTTTGAATGTTGCACACATTTTCTAATCGATCCTCGCGCAAAGTTAGCGGCCTCGTATATTCATATATCCTCGTATATTTTATTGTCGTGGCGACGAAACGACGCCGGCGAATCGGCGACGCGATTCTTTTAATTATACATTTTAAAATCTATCACGGCGATTTAATTGTGACTTGTACATTATCGTTATCGGACTGACACGTTCAAGTACAGGTAATTCATTCAAGCGATGAAAAGCTGAAACATAGTCGCTCTTAAAATTTTGATATATTCAATGAAATATTCGACGTAACGCGCTCGGCGCTTAGCGGCGACCCGGCGGCGCTCGGCAATACTCGGCGTCCTCGCGCGCCGCTTACTTAGCAGTTCCCGCCAGTTCCCGCGCATTCCCGCGCATTTCCGCGCATTCCCGCGCATTTCCGCGCATTCCCGCGTAACCGTTGTCCCGAGTGTTGACCGACCGTTGAGCCAGCAGCGCGAGCAGAGCTTCGTTTATCGAAACGCAATATTTTACGAAATAGGTATAAAGTTATTGATTGGTGCGACGAATACTGATTGGACTGATGTGCGATAAGATAGAGTGTCTCGTAATTCTTATAAAGTAATATCTTGTGTAATGAGTAATCATTCGGAGTCGGAGTGAAGTTCGCAATGCTATTTTCGAATCGGACGCGGAGTGAAAAGTGTCGCGACGATGAATGGATTGAGCGGTATCGCGATCCGTTCATGTAGCAATTATTATAGTGAACATTATTATAAATGCGCATAAGAATTATTTCTTTAAACGTTGATCATTTTGAACGCCTCTTTAATGTGAATTATATATTTGTGTGTTGCAGCGTCATTGCCCGATGACAAGTCCCAGATGTCCTGAGAGGAGGAGGAGGAAGAGGTCTAGGATAGACCGCGGACCCCGACGGAGCAACCTTGGGGTAAGCATCATTTTTTATTTGTATAAAATTAATAGTTTTCTCTTATTTATTCTGATTCTTTTATTTCGCTAAGAAAACTTTTTGAAATTATAAAAGTTTATCATTATGAAATCTTCGGAAAATAGATAATTGTATAATTATATTTTTTATTGAAATAACATAAATTAGACGCACGTAAGAATTATCTTGCGAAATGTTAGTCATTTTGAACTTTATTTAATTTGAATTTTATATTTGTATGTTACAGATATTCTATCATCATAGCTACGTGGCTGAAATAACTCCACCCGTTGCGCATCGGATCGGTGAGTCAAATTTTTTTTATTGGGGGAACGGATCTATGATTAATTAAGTATAGAGTAAATATATTTTGGTTTTACACAATCGGATGACGACAATAAATAATAATAGAAAAATATTATATTTAAATGACAATATTGCATTATTGCACTTTATAGATCCGTTGTCTTAAAATGGATGGACTAGAATTAATTATGGTAGATATTTAATCTTGGTATTATCTATATTGTCGATGTAGTACGTATTATGCGATTGTGCTTGAGCAAATGCTCGCATACTTCGTACACAGCTCGTAATATCGAGCTCATTGTTTATCAAATGTTTGATTTACCATTATTCTAATTATTTGTCAAATCATATCACGTCTAAATAATTGTGTATCAATGTTACAAACTTTATATAAAATATATAAAATTAATATTTAACAAAATATGGAAATCTGAGTTTTATTTCGCGAAATTTTTTTAATTTGCGTAAATTAAATATTCGAAATTGCATTATATAAATTAATTTTTCTTGTATTAATTACATATTCTTCTATAATGTGTATTTTAGAAACACTGAGAAACAAGTAAAATAATTCTATTATATATGTATATATATATATATATACATATATATATGTGTGTGTATATATAAAATAAAGATTTTTTAAATATAAAATTTTTCCTTAGATTTATTTTTTATGAAATTATATTTATTTAAAAAAGAGATAAGAATAAGAATACTATATTAGGTATTATTAAAAAAAATAAATAACTGTAGTTAGAGAAAAATGATACATTAGTTAGGATGTGTTTTATTTATTTATCTATTCCTCTCCTTCATCCTTTCCCATATTTTTCCAAGATTAAATATCATATAAATCATTGCAAAGAAATTATATCTAGAGATATTTAGAAAATTTTAATATGTATAAATATCAGCATGAATTAAGAAAATATGAAAAATTTTCTTTTTGAAAAAAAATCATTTTTTAGGAAACTCAATAATGATTATTAAGTATTAAAATTTATTTCAACAAAGCAATGATTTTGACTTAATTGTTTCTAGCCTATATATCTATTTACATATCTATTTTTGATTAAGAGAAATTGGTTTTATGATATACATATAAATGACGCGAGATTGTAAATATTTTGTCAAAAAATTATAAAACTTTTTATATATTTCTAAAAAATGTCAATTTCAGTATAAATATTTAATTTTGCAGAAATATATAATTACATATTTACATATTATGTTAAAAATTATTTTAAGAAAAAATTAAAAATTTATTTATGTCGATACTTAATATAAGTTTATAAAGACTCGCATATATTATTACATCAATGCTAAGGTTTGTAATCGATGCGCAGACATTAATGCTAATAATGTTGCTGTTTTTTTCTGCTACATCTTTGGCTTTTAATTGAATAAAACTTAGAAGATAGAGCTTTTCAGAGTACCTAAGAACTGGAGAGATATCTCCCGTCGTAACATACTTTGGTCTTGACGGGTTTTCCTTACAAATACCTCTTAAAAATCGTGTGATAAGTCCGTTTTTTGATATATTATCAAAAGAAATAAGTGTAATAATCGCTGATCTGATCGTATTCAAGGTGTTGTAACCTTCGCGCCTTTTTTAAATCTTTGAGATATTTATATCGATATGTTTAAGTTTATTACGACTTACAGATATTAGTCACAATAACACGTTATTAATCCTAATATCTAATTATAACGTTAGATCTAATCGTGTGGGAAATAACGCGCGATTATGATAATTTAATAAATTTAATAAATTATTATAAATTATTTGACCATACTTATTACACATTATGGCGTACTATCAAAATTTTCAGATTACTGCTTCATCTCGCGTCGCTACCCTGAGGTGATTGCAAACAACTCTCTTTCTCTCTCTATCTCTCCCTTTAATTAGTACATATTCATAATATCTATATACATGTTTAAATACATCTCGATATATTTAAAGAATTACAATATATATATATGAATACAAACATGAATTTTTCAACAACACACATTTTGCTCTAACTTTCTGTAATAATTTTGTAATAAATAAATTTGTTCGTCCTCTATTTCAGTGGTACGTATGTGAGATCTGACGCGTCGTCAAGTACGACAGTACTGTGCAGGAACCCAACGCGCACCTATCAAGCAAGGGCGGTAACAGATGGCCGCGGAAGTCGTTGAACGTCGTGTAGCCCCCCTCGTTGCGTGCCACCTTGTCGTGGTGAGGGGGCTCACCCGTCGCTCCTAGGAGCTTTGGGTGCCAAGAGCACGCCGTACCTTCTCGTCTCTTTCGAGAGGGAATTGGTACAACCGGGGTCGAGCAGGAGCCGGGGTGGCCGCGGAAGTCGTTGAACGTCGTGTAGCACGACGATTTCGACTTTCGCGGCTAACTCCGGCGCGCCTGCGGGGCCGGGCAGGAACCGGGGTGGCCGCGGAAGTCGTTGAACGTCGTGTAGCACGACGATTTCGACTTTCGCGGCTAACTCCGGCGCGCCTGCGGGGCCGGGCAGGAGCCGGGGTGGCCGCGGAAGTCGTTGAACGTCGTGTAGCACGACGATTTCGACTTTCGCGGCTAACTCCGGCGCGCCTGCGGGGCCGGGCAGGAACCGGGGTGGCCGCGGAAGTCGTTGAACGTCGTGTAGCACGACGATTTCGACTTTCGCGGCTAACTCCGGCGCGCCTGCGGGGCCGGGCAGGAACCGGGGTGGCCGCGGAAGTCGTTGAACGTCGTGTAGCACGACGATTTCGACTTTCGCGGCTAACTCCGGCGCGCCTGCGGGGCCGGCAGGAGCCGGGGTGGCCGCGGAAGTCGTTGAACGTCGTGTAGCACGACGATTTCGACTTTCGCGGCTAACTCCGGCGCGCCTGCGGGGCCGGGCAGGAACCGGGGTGGCCGCGGAAGTCGTTGAACGTCGTGTAGCACGACGATTTCGACTTTCGCGGCTAACTCCGGCGCGCCTGCGGGGCCGGGCAGGAACCGGGGTGGCCGCGGAAGTCGTTGAACGTCGTGTAGCACGACGATTTCGACTTTCGCGGCTAACTCCGGCGCGCCTGCGGGGCCGGGCAGGAACCGGGGTGGCCGCGGAAGTCGTTGAACGTCGTGTAGCACGACGATTTCGACTTTCGCGGCTAACTCCGGCGCGCCTGCGGGGCGGGCAGGAACCGGGGTGGCCGCGGAAGTCGTTGAACGTCGTGTAGCACGACGATTTCGACTTTCGCGGCTAACTCCGGCGCGCCTGCGGGGCCGGGCAGGAACCGGGGTGGCCGCGGAAGTCGTTGAACGTCGTGTAGCACGACGATTTCGACTTTCGCGGCTAACTCCGGAGCGCCCGCGGGGCCCCCCTCGTTGCGTGCCACCTTGTCGTGGTGAGGGGGCTCACCCTTCGCTCCTAGGAGCTTTGGGTGCTAAGAGCACGCCGTACCTTCTCGTCTCTTTTGAGAGGAAAATGGTACAATGTCCCAATCTACGAAGTAAGACACCGTGTCAAGTGATGCATGGCCGTGGGAACATTAACCCGTTTCGTCCGGGAGCGACCTAAATTTTGACTTTTCTTCATGTAGTAAGTTTTCAAAGAAAAAATCGAGGAATCATTTAAAAAATTCCGTATCCTATTGTATTTTTGTCCGCTCTTTATGTTGATTGTTCGTTTTTCGCTATCATTCGCCATTTTCCCAATATAGCGGCAAAAACTTAAAAAAGTCGTAAAAAAGTCAATTTCTATTTCGTTAAATCGTATTTTTGAACATTAAGACGTTGTCGGTTTGTTCCCAAATGTTTTTACTAAAAGAAAAAATTAATTTCGTTTATAAATTCAAAATGGCAAATCCAATGTGGCATAGTAACTGTAGGCTGATAGAAGGATTTGGAATTAGTACGTTCGAGTTTAAACAATAAATTATAATAATATTAGTTTTCGTTTATGGACAAATGTACAGAATTTCATGCCAAAATGTATCTGAAAAAAAAAAAAAAAGGTTTTCACAACCAAAAAACGTCTGTTTATTACATAGGAATGTATATTACACTGGACTTTATAAACAAAACTAAATTTTCTTTTAATGAAAACATTTATGCCGCCAGATTCAAACGATGAAAATGATTCGACAACGCTTTGATTTTCATTAATACGATATAATGAAAAAGAAATTGATTTTTTTGCGATTTTTTACGTTTTTGCCACCATATTTTGAACGGCATTTTGTAGGGCGTTTACGCGTAAAATACATTTTAATCATAGTTTACATAAACTATGATTAAAATGTCTTTTTATATATGTGTAGAGGTAAACAATCGTATTTTACGCGTAAACGTCCTATCTTGGTAGCACGGATATACACCATGTATTGAAGCGATTTATCGACAGTGAACGTGGCCACGTAGTTCTACATCCACGTTTGGCGCGGATGCTAGGCCGGGCACAAACGCACCGGGTGTCACGCTTCTACTCCATCTAATTCTCTCTCTGGAATAGTGACAGTGCTTTCTGAACCCTAATTGGGAGAGTACTGTCAGAGAGAAGCCTTCTCTCTGCCGACGCTCGCGATAATCTAAAAACAAAATGGCGGAAAGAGGAATAATGAAGAAATGGTGTGAAAAAGCATGGAACAATAAGTCTATTCTTTTTGCTACGTACATACATACAATCGAACTTATGATCTGACTTGATCCGACTCGGAGTCGGGTCGAGTCGGTAAATCAAAAACGCTATGAGATATATATATATATATGCGATCTAATGATCTCAAAGACACCGCCGCCGTCTTGGTGATCGATCTGCGCATCTTATGTTCTCTTGAAATTCTGCAGAAAATCGTCCCGGCCGAGGAAGACTCGAATATGACGACGCTCGTCGAAAGCTAATTCCTCGAATGCTCATCGTTCTGTTGGGGAAGTCGGGAGACAGGGAGAGCGCTATGCGAGTTTTCAACGATTCGCGAAGATCTATTAGTTAAGATTACAGATTCGAAACTTTTAGTTAAATTTTTACAGAATTGATAACGTGTTCACTTTTTAATTGTTGAATTGTTTTGTTATAAATTGTATTGAAAAATATTCTATGATTTAGTCCCTGAAACATATGACACATCTAACTTAAAATTACTTAAATTTCCTGGGATTATTATTTATAGTTACTTACAGTAATCATCAGATCAAGGAAAACATAAATTGTAAGTTTCATAAATCTGAGTTTTTGAAAATTAAGGGACTCAAACTTTCAAGGGTCTGAGAATAAAGGAAAAAAAAAAGATTGCTCTTATTTTATAATTTTATATGGACCTCTTCGTAAGATCCTTCTTTTGTTATGCAGTGAAAAATATTCTATGATTTAATCCCTGAAACATATGACACATCTAACTCAAAATTACTTAAATTTTCTGCGATTATTATTTATAGTTACTTATAGTAATTAATTATCAGATCGAGGAAAACATAAATTCCAAATCAAATTAATAAATCTGAGTTTTTGAAAATTAAGGGACTCAAACTTTCAAGGGCTTAAGAATAAATAAATAAATAAATAAAAAAAGGATTGCAACATTGCTCTTATTTTATAATTTTGTGGACCTCTTCGTAAGATCTTTCTTTTGTTGCGCAGTCAACTGCGTGATACCAACGACTTTAGGCATTTGGTCCTGAGCCAACTCCAGTTTCAACAACGCATCCAAATTTTGAATCTCGCCTTGCGCCTTACGTAGATTCTGAAGAATTTCAGTTTAAAAAAGATACCGTTCTTAACGTTATTATATATTCTTTATGATTATTATATCTAATGAACATATCTTGCCTTACCAATCGTAATTCTTCTTTTACTTGAGGATCTGACTTGGCAAGTTTCTTTTTCTGCGAAAATTCCTGCACGGTGAATCCAAGAAATTCTTCCAGAACCTAAAAGGATTTCAGAGATTCACATTTATCAATGGTAGGTCTTTTGCTCTTTTTATAGACAATTATTAAAAGTGAGAGAAAAATTCTCGATTCTTTCTTCCAATGTCATGAAAAATTACTGCGGTAAAATACTCCCAGTAGAGAGTATTAGAAAATCGTTTTATCTCACATACCTCGGATTTGAAGCAGACTTCTACACTGGAAGTATGATCCGTGATAAGTGCCGTTACCGACCAGCATTTACCCTGTTTCATTAGCGTGGAATGATTTTTCACTTGACCTCTCACTGTCCTGTACATTGTTCCCGTGATAGGTTCACGTAACACATCACTCAGGGCATCGCAGATTTTGGGAGCCGGCGGAGGTTTGCTGCATAAATTGTGCGTTGAAGTTGATGCTTCGTCGATTATTACTATGTCATTCTCTTTAATTTTTTTAGTCTCCATTCGCGACGGTAATACTCGCGATGGCCTTGGAGAGTCAATGGACCTATAATAATTACTCGAAATTAGAGAACAATACACAGCAAAGTAAATTTTGCTTCCAGGAAAATTATGAATTTTAAAGCAAATTCTTATGTGATTAAAAACCATATTGCCAATTATTTATGTTAAATCATATCAAAAAGCTGATATGATTGTCTTTTCTAACTTCATTACTGACCAATTTTCGAAGGATTCGAAGTCTATGTCTTGCCGAGTTTTAAATCTCACTTCTAAAATCTCAGTTGTTTCTTTCCTAGGTGTCTCTTGGCGACCGCATATACTTTCAAAGCGTTCTTGAACAGCTTCGGTTTCCTGGTTCGAATGCTGTTGTTCGAATGCCGTCACTGCTTCCAAATCAACAGCTTCCTCAAAGTCATCGTCGAAAAGAATATCGTCGTTACTTAGATTCGATGCTGTGTTCTGAATCTGAATATTCTGATTCGCAATCCTGAGTGGTTTATTATCATTGTACGGATCGGGATTTTCTGGTTCTCCTCTGGACAAGTGAACAAAATAAAAATCAAAATCAGCTAAAATTAAAGCGTCGATAACAATTTAAAGTCCAGAAAAATTTGAGAGATTTACAGAGCTCTCGCCAGAACATTTTCCAGCGCGTTGGGTTTCAACAGAGAATCCACTTCTCCGCCGATCTCCTTGTATTTGCTGTCTTCTAGAAGAATTATACCACGTCTGCAGACTATCGGGCCTATTATCATTACCTTGTAACCAGGAAGCAATGTGCCCTGCAAAAAAACATACAATTATCATTCTTTAATCTAACAACTTGGATAAGTCATTCATTCAAATCGTGCAATGGAAAAAATATAATACAGTTATTTGTTTGACTGGAGTATGTTCTATTGCAGTGATATCCTGGACGCCGTCAGTAAGGCACAGCTGCATCATTCTTTTGCCCTTGGGCTCTGCTGGTTCCTCCTCTTTCATCACTTCCAGGTTATCATTGCTGATTTTGCGAATTTCGCAAAGCTGCTTGTGCTTGGGATTCGCTATGTCATACATTTTGTCCACCTACGCTGGACATTGGACGATATGCATATATGACAGTTTAATCTCTGAGATAAGAGAAATGCATATTTTATGACAACATTGAACTCACTTGAAGAATATAGGTATCAGTCAGTATTGTGCTTGTCTGCTGTACCAAATTGCTTGACAGACATCCGTTGCTAATCTCTCGCAGATCGCTGAGCTGCCACTGGCTCTCCACAAATTCAAATATATGCCTGTCTGTCACCTGCAGAGACAACATCACAGAAGTTTAATAGGTATCAAGTAATCTGGTATCAAAAGCGAATTGGAGTTTTTGTTGCAAATCAGCGATCGTAATTACATAAATTGTAGAAAAGTAATGTTATAAACATATTTTAATATAAATTTAAATTCAACATGGTTTAATAATTAAAAATTTTTTAAAAATTAAGCCTTCTTGCACTTTTCTTTCTTATTTTTTATAACTGTCTTATTGGTTTATAACTTTGCATGTGATACAAACATATCTCAAGCATTTGATATACAAAGTAAAAAAATTATTAAGCATTTAAAAAATATCTATAATTTTACAATTTATAACGCAAAAACTAACAAATCTTATTTGACGAAGTAAGTACAAGTTGTTGACAAAATGTTTTTCGCCCAACATTTCTTTATGTGAAGAACATTTTCTTTATATAAAATAATCACAACTTGCAATTCTATTAATTTTACTTAATGATGAAACGTCGCCAAGGTAACAATAATTCACGACGTACCTCATGAGGAGGCTTATCTTTAACGAAAAACTCGACGCAATCTCTTAGCCACGTGTCCTTCATCACATAAAACTTTTCGTTCAGCTGCTTCTTTATCCGTCTTAGCAGGTTTTCACTCATCATTGCGCTCTTGTCCCTTGTTCTTTCTTAATTACGAATCCAACAATCTAGCGCGCGACAATATTGACGATATCGCACTAAACTGACTAGTGTTGGAAAATTGTAAAGTTGTAGAGACTCGCGAATTAACACACTTGCGACTCGCTAATATATTTTATGTCATCTCAAATCTCAAATCTCAAATTCAAATTCAAAAATCATATTTTATCGTAATTACAAATTTTTTTCTTTCCGCTAAATTTGGTATTTAATGCTAAACCATTATTTATAATCGTATTAATGAGAATATAACTGTGCTAAAGTGACCTGTTCTCGCACTTGTTTTACTTAATGTATAATTTATAATAATATACATTATAATGTTAGAGACAAACATGAAAATTTCCTTTTAAAATACAAAGTATTTTACAACGATTAAACGCTACGACGTGCGCGTACAGAACAAAAACCACAATTGAATTCGGTATCTCAAGCGTTCTTAAAGGCACACATAAAGCGTAGTGCGATAAAGCGAGAGTGCTGATTGGTGGTTGACCTTTAGCCAATGGCGTGGCTGAGGTCACCACAAAGTAAAGGTCTGTTCTTTTTAGCTGAACTGGCTGCACTAGTTCAGAGGTTATCCTTTTCCCGCCGTATTGGAAAGAGAAAGATAACCTCTGAACTAGTGCTGCCAGTTCAGCTAAAAAGAACAGACCTAATAATTCACGACGTATGTATCTCGGGGTCAATTTTGTATCTTTTGAAAGAGTGAAAATGTGAAAAGTGAGCAAATTTACTAGGATTTTTGTAATTTCATTGGCCAACATCTAGTAAATTTACTCACTTTTGACATTTTCACTTTTTTGAAAGATACAGAATCGACCCCCTCATGAGGAGCCTTATCTCTGATGAAAAACGCGACGCTCTGTCTTAGCCACGCGTCGTTCATCACATAAAACTTTGCGTTTAGCTGCCCTTTATCCGTCTCTTAAATGCAGGAATTTTTAGAAATTTTAAGCACAAACGCTGCTGCACGCTATAAAGCGATGTGCGTTTCCAGCAAACTGACTAGAAATCTTGTCCATCTCTGTCCAGCTCTGACTCTTTAAATTTATAACCAATCAAAGTGCAGCTTTTACGGAAAAATAACAATTTTATTGGCTACACGTTTCTCGGAACTAGAACTCGGACACAGTTCTCGGATCGTGGACACAAGGCTTAATGACGCCCGCTGACAAATGCGCGCGCACACCCACACAAACACACCACCCACGTATACAAGGTACCGTAACGTGATAGTGGCGCTAGGTTATCTCGCGCGCGCGAGCGCGCGGACGAACGGACGGACGGGCTGTGTTTCCACATGTTTTTTTTACGCACGCAAACGTCAGGCTTTAGCTGACGAGCGAGGGGATAATTCGGCGGGGGCGGGCACGGACACGCGCACGCGACGACGAGAAACGTCCACGACGGCGAGATGAGCAAGAAGCGGAACAGACAGCCGGACGCGAATCCCGACGTCAGCGAGGCCTCCACTGAGTCCTGCGAGGAGGCCAGCGCAGGTTAGAAGCGCGTGCACTCCACACCCAGAACGCCCGAGCTACCCGGAGCCTCCCGGACGGGGAGGAGGCTGGAGCCGTGACGTTTCGAGTCTCACCTGTTCCTCGTTTTTCAATTCCGCCTCGGCTTCTCGGATCATATCTTTTGAGTTCTCGGAGCGAATCTCTCGCTCCTTGGAAGCTCAGCGAGCTACAAAACGTTGGTCTAGAAATTTCAAAGCCCAGAGAGCTGAAATTCGAGCATTCAGTAATTTAAATATGAGACTGCAATTTAATGCATTCAAAACAGAGAGTGTCTGTCTTTAAAATCTTGCGTCTTTCTTTGTTCGCTCTGGTTAGTTTAGCGCAGAGGTGCGAATCGAGCAGCTTGGAAGCTTAGCGTTACAAGCGTTACAAAGCGTTGCAAAAATGACTGTAGTTTGACTTTAAATGACTTTAATACGTTCAAAACAAAGAGTGTTTGTCTATAAAAGTCTTGTCTCTTCTTTGTCCCTGGATTTCCTTTGTTTGCTCCAGTTCGCTTAGTGGAGCAAATCAAACAGCTAGGAAAGCTTAGCGATACAAAACGTTACAATTTGGAAATTTTAAAGCCCAAAAAACTGAGATTTCGACAATTTTTATACGACAATAACTCAATAATTTTTAAAAATGGATTTTAGATAAATTATTCATTTTAGTATTTTTATAGCCAAAAACAAATTTTGTAATTCAATACGTGCAAAACATGGAATATCTGATAAAATTTATATTGCAACATTTAGGTCGAATTTGCAGCTACATTTTAATATGTAAGCAGTATTAATTAATTGTTAGCAGGTGCAAGATGTCCGCACATAGCAAAGGCCATCAGTCTGAACAAAGTGAAGAAGAACCTGAAAAAGACTGGTATATTGAGCGAATGTTCCATGTGCAAAAAACTGGAGGCGGACAAGACAACGGAAGAGGTAAATGACATTCTAAACACAAGTTTGATTGAGAGACATGCCAGATATTGACGTTTAAAGCTGAGAATTTGCAGTGTGATATTTCAAAGCCCTTGTGGATCTGCCTGCAATGTGGAGAACAAGGCTGTGGCAAGGAGCAGAAGCAGCATGCTGTTGAGCACTACCGCAAGCCTCACAGCGACTGCCATTGCATGGCGACGGATTCCCACCATTGGAGCGTTTGGTGCTACCAATGCGAAATCGAGGTTCATCCGAATAGTAGGTGAGCTAAACAATAAACTGTTTTACTTATAAAAAGCACTTTTGTATTTATAACGTTTGTATGTTTCGCTTTCTTTAGGAAAAAGCTCCTAGAAACTGTAGAGTTTATAAAAAAATGTGTCAATATACCGCAAATATCTCAACAACCGAAAATGCCAGCGATTCAGTGCCAAAAAGAGGTGATAGTCGATGTACAAGAGAAGGAGAAGCATAAAATGTTAAACAATCTTCCTAAAGTCGGGGTATGTGAATTAATATGATATATCGCTAGTTTTTGTTTAATTTCAGATTGCTCCTTTCTTTAATTTCGAAAGTTTTGCAATTTCTTTTTTAATATAATGTAATATATTCGAAATATATGTTTACAATAAAGAAATCTTTTAATTATGCAACAGGGATTAGCAAATCTAGGAAACACTTGTTTCTTCAATGCCGTACTTCAATGTCTAGCGCAGACGCCTTACTTGGTGAAGGTACTGGACGATTTACGTTTGCCTGGGCAGAAATTTGTCTTACCAGGTGGAAAGCACAAACCTGTCGATGCTGTGGAAGAAGTGGAGCTAGTACGTTTATAACTTTTATCAATAATGTCTTTTATTATCTTAAGATCTTGGCGGGATGGTGGATAATTTAATGCTAGTTGGTTTTAGCTCGTTTCTTAATTTTATCATCCTGTATATGTGATATTAGAAATTTTGAATGGAAAAATAATTTCATTTAAATAAAAACAAATAAAATATAAAAAAATTAACTTTAATTGATAAGGAAAGGATATGCAAGATAGATTATAAAATCTAATTATATCTAATCAACTAAACAAAAATACATGTCAATGCTATGAAAGATTCACATAAGAAATAAAATTAAAAATTTTTGCATTTGTTTTTTACGGAGAAAATAATTGTTTCCTTTATTTGTTTTAGCCACCAATCGCAGGAACTTTGGAACGATGGGGCAGTTTCACATCAGTTCTATGCGAAACTTTGTCGAAAATGCAAAATACCAACGGTCATCAAACGTATACGCCTATGAACCTTCTCTACAAACTCAGGAAAAAGACTACACAATGTGTGGACGGAGGGCAGCATGATTCACACGAGTTTCTTAGACATTTGTTAGAAATAGTTCGGAATGAAGATCTCCGAGTAAGCGAGAAAGCTCTTTTAATTAAATGTTTTGCTCTAAATATTATTTTCTAACAATTTTCCTAAAATCGCTTTCTTGAAGCAATGTCAGATTAGCTAGCTCTTAATTAATATATTTAATATGATATAACGAATTCTCTCTGTAAATTGAAATTTTGTTGCAGAGATACCAGAGCATAATTTTGAAGGAGGTCGGTCTGAGCGAGAAGACCAAGCCAGATTGTGTAGAAAAGAGTTTGAAATCTCGCGTGAAATTTTATGGCAATCAAGCCAGCACGCGGCTGCTGGGACCAGAGGCGGTATTCCGCGGCGTGTTAGTGTCTACTCTGGAGTGCCTGGATTGCCATCATTCGTCGCAGCGCACCGAGCCATTCCTAGATTTGAGCCTTCCCGTTACGGCGGACAAGCCGCAGCCTCCGCTCTTAAAGTAAAAAGAAAATTTCTGATTTTCTCTAGACTATGATAATTAATTTTATTAACTTCTAAAGCAATATATGATTATTTTAATATATAGAAGGAAGAACAGCGAATTCGAAGATGCTTTCGACATGATGAATATTCAGCAACGCGATTGTCAAACCTCCGAAACATCGTGGAAACAGTTCAAGAAAGAGAAAAAGGCAGCCAGGAAAAACCGAAAGAATAAAAGGCACGAGAATCATAACAATTCTAACATGTTAATGGATCTGAATAATCCGGAAGAAAATAACGACAATGTTTTGAAATCAGGTATCGCTCTTTTTCTCTTTTGTTATAAATATAAAGAAATTATTTATATCAATTTTTAATGCGATATACAAATAACTTGAAAAAGAAATATTTTCTCATTTTCAATCTCAATTTTCTCGTAAAACAAGCTTTGTATAAAAGAAAAAAAATTTTTTTTAGAAGAGAGCGACGCTGACGTGGAAGACAACATCGAGGTAGACAATACTCATCCGGAGATCGGAGAGTCTGGTTACAGCTCGGAGAAAGCGTCCGCCGTCACCAGTCCTGTATCCCCCGCTGATCACCATCCTCATAATTCGAACAACGACTTTAATAGCACGGTCAGCCTAGAGGACAGTAATCTGGAAAACAACTTGGACCCAGCACAAGTTAGACTTCCAGTGAACATTAATGCATTAACTAGCCCTAGTCCAACCGATGTATCGATGACGGACTTGACTCAAATCAGGATGCCGTCCGAGAAGACTGATAAAAACGTCGGCGCGGTCAGCTCCGAGAACGAAGCATCGGCCACGGCGTTGAACAGCTCCATGATCGTCAACTCCGACGTCATAAGTTCTGATATGCCCATTACGAGCCTAAGCAGCTCCGCCGCTTCCAAGGAGAGTCCCACTAGCCCCGTCAACGATGAGGAAGTTGCGAAAAGGTCAGATATGCAGCTGCTTATAAAAAAATATACAAATTTCGAATGTTCTCTCAATTTTTCCATTGAAAGTTTGAGATTGATTAACGATTTTTGCGATTCTTAAATTTTAGCTTTTCTAAATTTTAATACTTGAATTTTAATTGCGTGAAAAAATCAGCAATGTAGATTCCTTTTAAACGCCTGTGCTTTTGAAAGTTTTAGATTTAAATTGTAGAAATTGTAGGCAAATTTAAAGCAATATATTTGCAAAAATTTCCTTTAGATTTCAATGAGTGTTGAATTAAGCGTTTTATTTTCTCTTTCAGATTGGACGGTGTTGAAACATGGATGGCATCTGCTGTATCGAAGTCCGATAGAAGAAAATACAATAATGGAACTTCCAATGGGGATGATCCTGAAGAGCAAGACGTGTATAATGAATTCGGTGATATTATGGCGGGGATGTCTAGGCTGGGAATCGCCGAGCATCAATCGCCCGGCAGGTACACGACCAAGGAAGGCGAGTGTTCTGTGGAATCGTGCTTGAATCAATTCACCGCGCTGGAGCTAATGACGGGAAGCAATAAAGTCGTATGCGAGGCGTGCACAGCTCGCGAGAAGAAGGTAATTTGAAAGAAAAGAAGAAACTACAAAAACTATCTAAATTACAATAACATCTAAAAAGATATGTAAGAATCGTTAACATTTTCTTTTTCTCCTTGCGTAAGCAAGGCTTAATGATATCATCTTATATTTTTGCTCTTCTTTTTTTGTCAGAATCAAGAGGGCTCGTCGAAAATGGTGTGCACTTCGAGTACCAAGCAATACCTCATCTCTCAAGTACCGCCGATATTGATATTGCATCTGAAGAGGTTCCAAACGCAGAGAGTCGGCTTCCGAAAGGTTTCCAAGCACGTGTCGTTTCCGATATTGCTAGACTTGGCGCCGGTTTGCACAGATCACAAAAAACCTCGAATTTATGCGCTTTATGGGGTCGTCGAGCATGGTGGAACTGTTCATGGTGGTCACTACGTTGCTTATGTCAAGGTAGATTCGGCACATCGGATTTAAAAATTTTAGGATCTTAAAATCAAAATACTTGACATTTTATAAAAATAAAATAACTTGTTTCTAAAAGAATTAAACAAGAGTATGTATATTGGAAATAGCAAGTGAAATATCAAGTTAAAATATACTACAACTTCTTATTATCTTTTTTGTTTATATGAATATATCAAAAGAATAAAAGTCATTATAATGCATTACAAGGATGCATTGAAGAAATCAAAGAAAAAGTAGATACTAGACGTTTTAGATGTTTTGCTTCTGAAGATTTTTTTGTACGAGAAGATACGATGTGATTGATTGTGATCATTTGTCATCACTTGAAGAATTATTATTACTTATCTTTTACTTCTGTTAGACGAGACTAGCGTTATCACCCGATGATCCCCGATGGAAATTTCTTCCCAAGGATAAAGATCCTAAAACGGATAACGAATCGAGTAGTTCAGATTCGGAAGGAGAAGAAGCATCGGCGAAACCTGCATCCGTCGTGGAACCACCACCTGGAAGATGGTATTTTGTGTCAGATTCTCGGTAAGACCTTTGCTATTATAATACATTTATCAGAAAATGCATGAAAAAATATATAATAAAATTAATGTTGCGGGAGATTATAAATTTAATTCCAGAAGTCCTTTTTTTTTGTTTAGAAAATTAAATTAAATTTTCTAAAGCACAAATCTTTTCTCCATCCACAAAAAATTAATAATTAATAATAATGTTACGTGGATTGCTCTTCGTCATGAAAGAATATGATAAAAATTACACTTACTTTGTTACATTTTACTGCTAATTTGTTTCATGTGTGATACGAGTAACTACGTTTAATTCTTACACTTTTATATTTATTTCATCATTACCTCGACATTTATTAATTATTGTCCTTTGTGTTTATTCTAGGGTGTCAGAGGTAGATGAAAGTACAGTGCTACAAAGTCAAGCGTATCTCTTATTCTACGAGAGAATTTTCTGATTCGATAGAACGAAGCAGAATGGGAACGAAAGTCGACATAATTGCGTTCGCATTTTCGACTCTCGGGAGAACAAAAACAGACTTATAATAAATTTGTTACTTCTGCAATTTTTAGTATCGTATCGCGCGTTATCGAATGTATGATATATGTAATTGATTATGTGTATGTATATTGCAAGAAATTTATAATCTATAGTAGGAAAACTAAGTTGTTTCTTATGGCCGGTTAGCGGGCAGATCGTGAAAATCATTAATAGGAAACTTTTTACAAACGTTCAATTATGTATTGAAAATCTGAATGTCCAGACTTTTGGATCTTCAGATTTCTAAATTTCTATTGAAAATTCTAGTAACATTGGTAAAATCGAAATTACTTTGTGATTCAAGAGTGCTTTTCTTTACGAATCGCATAATTTTATTGGAATGAAGTTATTAGTATAATAATATTATTATACTAATAATATATTATTAGCATAATAGTTAGATCATATGAATTTCAATTTGAATTCATAGAAATATTTTGTGAAGATATAAAACTAAACGAAAGAAAAATTATTTTTCTTGAATGATATTTTTATCACAAAATAATTCCAATTTACGTTTCTGTTTCGTAACTTCGAATTATAATATAATGAAATTTAATTCGTAACTTAGAATATTTTTAAAAATATACATATGTATATTATATATATGATATATATAATATATATATACATAATTATATTTTTCGTATACATTGATTTAGGTAGATGATTCTTTGCAAAAATTAAATCGGGAGATAAATGTGATGACGCGCGACTAATTTGTAATAAATCGGGGTGAATTGATACTGACGGAACAGCATAATAAAATGTTCTCAATGGTGTGTCTCGATTGTAGCGAACGCTGAAGTATTATGATCGCTGCATAATAATTTTACCTAATCCTTTAAGTACAAAGCGAAATGATTATTTGTTTGCAGATACGCTTATTGTTCGTAATAATGATTACGAATATGATTACAATATAGATATCACGGGGACGCTAGTAGCTTTTGCTTGAGTGTTAAATCGAATTATGCAGATATGCAAAAGTTAATGAAAAAAAAGGTCACTGATAACTTTCACTAAATGCATATATATTTATAGAGAAGTTTCATTAAAATTTATGCATGGATTCATCATACTTAAAAGAGCAAAGTTACTGATAACGTATATTTACATACTTTTTTAATTGAACAACTGCTGTGAGTAATTATTATTCACGAACTGCGACGTTAGCGTTCACTGCGTTCGAAATACGCTATTGCGAAAAAAGAAAGTATTGAATGTGCGCACATAGCAATACGTTTTTCTCAATGGACAAGACTTTTCTGTCGCGTTCTTACGACGTATTCGCAATTTTGCATTTATAATAAAATTATTGCGATGACAGGGAATTCGTTAATCGTGCAATTATCTCTTTAACTTCCTCATTCTGTTCGATTTCCGGTTCAATTGATTCAACGTTTTAAGGAAATGAATTATCAAGATTATTTCAATTATTTAGAACATAGAGATCTTACGATCTCACAATTCATTGGTCGGGACATTTCCGGAAATGAAAACAAATGAGTAGAATAATGTTCGCACGCGTTATGTATGTATAAGGTGGACAGATTACCGTGCTGCAAGACTCGGAGCCTTAATATGTTAAGTCATCCAATTTTTAGAAATTAACTTTTCAGTGTATACAAAACTCCATCGCTGGCAATATAAATAAAAGAAAAAGACCTTTATTTGCAATATCCATTCGCAATAACATTGATACAAATTCCACTCGCACATACGCAAATAGATTAACGTCGATTATAAAAATTAATAATAATCGTTTTCCACAACCGAAACGATTATCGTTCTCCTCCTTTTTTAGTTTCAATAGAGTAATAAATGTTTTATTTCACTTCTTTGTTAGATACAACATACTATATAATATTCGCTTCGCAATTCGCGGATCTTCAGCAATACACGGTATTGCGATTCCGAGGGGAAAAGAAAGGAGGTTTACCATTATACATATGTATACACATGTCACACACATACGTGTATGTATATATTTATATATATATATATTAAAATCTTAACATTTGTGTTAAATAAACATGGGGAAGACGAGGGAAAAGGACAAGAAGATCGCACGATCTTCGGAAAAGCTATAAAAAGCCTTTCATAATAGTATAAATCCTTTTATACTATTAATGAACTACAAATTGGAAAATATTCATTTGTTAAAATATTCTCGCTAAATTTGTTTCTTTCTTTGATTACTCAACTTCTCGTATGACTTTCTCATACATACACAGACACACGCACGCACATAATCTTTATAATTTGATAACTTTCATAAAACAGTATTTAAAATTGTATTAGTCATAGATTAATCATTTACTTCTCTTCAGTTATTAAAAATACCGTAATGTTTGCTATAAAAATAAACATATCTGGCATAAAAAGATTAATCTCAGTTCATTGGACCATACAACATTAACAAAGTTCCTCTATTTTTTATTTTGCGATATATGTTAAATAAAAGATAGATTTCAAATGGATTCTAAAAATTAAATAATAAAAGTTCTTAACATATCCTGACTGAATCAAGTTAAAATAACAGTCGAAAATCAATCCTTTTTTTTCCTTCGTAAGCTGCAATATGTAGTTGTCAATTCCGTGAATTAAAATACTGTACAATATTCTCCAAATGCGTGAGGTGGAAAAACAGCGATATAAAAGTCGGTTAAATATTAATTAATCCTCGTACAATTTGCACGATATTACTCGTCCTGTTTCAGGTCACTGAAATGCTCTTCGTGCGTTATACACGTATAGAATGCCCAATTGCAATCAACAAGAGTGAAATTTTTTGTCGATACCTAACCGTAAGAGAAAAGATTAGATCTTGTTTAATTTGGAAGAAGTTCTATTCTATTGACTGTAATTGGACTCTTTCTATATCATGTATTATATTAATACGAACTATATTAATATCGCTGGGCGATATACATATATACATACACATACACGCATTTATGTATGCACATAGTTATGTGTACGTATATATATATATGGGTTTTCCATAATTCACAGCCGCTAATATAAACGACCGATTTTCGCAGCATCGTCTTGTGTCAAAAATTACATCAATTTCAATCTGTCACACGACCAATGTCTTCTTTTTCTCTCTCTTGCATGATGAAACAAAATCATCTGTTAAAATCTCTTTAAAATCGAATAATTACCGTTGATTACAATTGTTACAATTGAATATCTAAAATTGTACAATAAATCATTACCTTGCAATAAATTACATAAAATTTAATTAGAACACGGTAAATAGAGATTGATGAAAGAACAAGACGATTTTGCGAGTGTGGTCGAGGAGACAGAAGTTGATCGGCTCAATATGAGACGATAATTCGATGACGTATATTTATTACGTTTAAAAACAGATTAAAGTACGAATCCTCTCATAGTTTATTCCCCGAATAATATAACAATGAATTCGTGTTATAATGCCCTAGACTAATGCGCGCTCATCATGCACAACCGTTCCTCTCTCGTTAATCACTTCCAAACAATGCGAAAATCTAAGAGAACATCTGAAAAATTAGAACGTTTCTTAGATTTGTCTTCTGAATTGTTAGTTTTTATTTCTCGCTTTCTCCGTCCAAGAAATACTAGCTTCTCTTGGCTAGTAGGACGAAAACGCAACAAGAATTTTAAGGAAATTTTGGAAGAGAACTTCAGAAAAAAGAATGAGAGAGAAATGCATAAAGATCCAAAAAATACAAATATTCTCTATAACGATTCGATCAATTAATATCTTCAATGCAGATAATCGTTAGATATGCATTCTGCATTAAAATTTCTCTGCAATACACAGTGTCCATAAAAATAATAGAAAATGACTATATGTCGTTTTCAATGTTTCAATTCGTGAACAAAATTTATAATCGCGTTAATTCTGATTCTTGGGAAACATCGCCAGAATGGCAGCGCAAATCTGCTGGGGATCGGTCTCATGGGGATGAAGCGCCATGACGGTTTGCACTTGCTCCTCGGGGAAGATATTGGCGAGGTGGTAGTGCAGGCGACGTCGAACATCCTGAGTCTGCGTGCCCCAGGGCACGTGTAAGCTCGTGGATTGCGGCGATGGTAACAGATTCAGTTGGGGATCCGAAGTTCCTAACCTCTGCACCCGTGACGGCGGCACCAAGGCGTTACCGCGCGGCGGCCACGCTCTATAAGAATCCGGGGCGGAAGCGATACGCATCACGTGCTGATGATGATGCTGAAGGCAGTCAGGATGGTCCCAGCTGAAATAAAATTTGAAAATAGAGTTTATTCGTTTTACTCATTAAAAGGCAGTGTTACACTTGCTATAATGAATTTTAGAACTAAATCAATTGCTTTTATTTTGTAAAAATTATGAATTAACATTAGAATCATTCTTAAATAGTTAATTTTATTTCAAAATTATAAATTGAAAAAATTTATTTTAATCGTGGAATCTATTATTTTATATGCAATTTATATTTAATTATGATATACCAATTCATGAAACACGGGATGATGAATATGTTCAAATAAATCAGACTCACCTCATGGCGGTAACTGGATACGACGACTCATTGCTGGCGAGTCTCGTCAATGGTCGGTGTTGCATACTGGAGCGCGGTGGGCTGATGACCGATTGCTGTTGCGGTGACTGACCAGTCTGCTGTTGTTGCTGCTGCTGATGATATCGTCTGAGTTGATAAAGCCGTGGATCACACACTGGATTCAAAGTCAGCTGCCGCTGTAATTTGCGATGCATGTTCACCGGTTCTGGCTCAGGATTGCTCACTCTTGGCGTGGCCCAATTCATCGCGGATGGATAACCTTTGACAGTAACACAAGATTATTAGATTATCTGAACTATCTGATGATTAAAGAAAAGAAAGAAATACAAAAAAAAATACAAAATTATATATTAAAAGAAAAATCTTTCTATTAAATAATTTGTAAATAATATTCAGTGTTTCCTTGATTATCACCTTGAGGATTTTGTGCAGGAGGCATCTGCTGGCTATACATGGCGGGACTAGTTGCGGACAAGTCGGACGTGACGTTCTCCACCGATCTGCTCTTCGGGACCGATGACAAAGGTTGAACGACATTCGGCGGCACGGCTGACCTGGCCTTGCAGAGCGACGGATGCTGCGGGGACACGGATGCGTTCGTGGACGGCAACGGCAGGCTCAGGCTGGGCCCACGTGCTTGTAAGTGACGCTGAGCGTGCTCCACTAATCGCTCTGTCACAGATTTATGCGGGTGTGGGCCTCTCTCGGGATGCCGGAATTTACACTTGTTGCCGTATGTACATTTCTACAAGTTGAAGAAATAACCATTTGATTTAATTCAATTCTAAAAGTATACGATATTTATTCAAATTTACAACAAGCATCTCTCCATCAGGTGTTTCAATCTGAATTTCAGTCTCTTAATTTTAACGAAAAGTCCTTTTAGCTTTTGAAGTTTGAAAATAATAAGAATAAAAGAACGAAAAAAGGGATATTACCTTGGCGTAAGGGCACGGAGGAGCAGGATCGACCTTTTTGGGAGCGATTCTGAGAAAATTCTCCAAGGTAGGTCCACTTCTGCCAAGCGGGTCGTCCGGTGGCATGAATCGATCATTTACAAAACTATACATCAGAATTCTCTCCTCGACGACTCTCCTAAACTCGGGATTTTCCTGTGCCAAGTCCCGGTAGTTGTCGTTGCTGACAACGATGCCATCGACCTCCGCGGCCAGCTTTAGGATATACCGATCATCGTAGCACACCATACGTTTCCCACCCACCAACCTGCAGATATTTAATATTTTCGTTAAAAAAAATAAAAAATAATTTTGCGTCAATAAACGTATTATAAATTGTATATAATATTATATAATTATATAAACGATTATATTATACAAAATAACGTCATATAAAAATCTAGTTACAAAAAAATAAAGTCAGTCGGATCAATCGAATGTTTTTAAATTAATGTACTTGTTTATTCGGACAGATCCGGAAAATGAGAATAACGAATTGTATTTATTCGCAGACCCTCGAATTCGCGACACACGATGTCGAACGCCTCATTTTTGTTTCTGGAAACGGAATACCGGGAAGAGCGAAAAAGAAAAAAGAACGGAGGAGAGAGGAATGGGAGATCCTTGAGACGATTTAAGTCCACGCGGATAGATCGTGCGCGGACAGATAGAACGTGGGGCCGGTTATTCCAGCTCCGGATAATATTAGCCGGTGGCAAAGCAAGTCCAGGTGTTGGAATGAGAGAGGGACATCTTTCGCTCCGTTTCCTCAATGATCTCAGTTTTAAATTCCCGTTTGTCACCGCCGAGACTCGCAGTTCGTTGTTTACAGTTTAAACGTTTATTTTTATTTGCGTGATGGGTGCATCATCATACATTTAGACGAATATATAACTTATTCATTTTTTTCATTTCTCCTGCGTTTTCAAACTTGAGTTTCAGATTAATTAGTTGATCATTGATATTAAATATGTGATTATTTGATTTAGAAATTCAGTGTATTCAAAGAATAACTTTAAAATAAGAGGAAACTGAGAGAAATACTTGTAAAGTCAGACGAGTTGCTTAAATCTTTCTGAATCTCGGACCAGAAGTCGTACCAACCTGGAGGGTGTGAACACGAGCAAACGATCTCTCTCGAGCTCGCCCAGAATCTCTTGGTCGGCGACCGGGTTGTCAGGTCTCGAGGCTTCCTTCCGCCATTTGGGCACAAAGACGGTGATCTCCTTGTGGCCCCTGGCGCGGAACCAATCGACGCAGATCTTGATGCCACGGCAGGAGAACACCTCCTTATTGCCGTGACTCATGGCGACGTTGCTCCCATCGATGACAACGGGCCTCAAGTCCATTGACGAGATCGCATTCGTCGCCATGGCACTCGTTGCCATCGTCGAGGTCAGGATCGACCCTCCGCCCTCGTCGGTGCCCACCTCGGCGTCCAGCAGACCATCCGATTCCTCGGGACTGTCGGTAAACTTTGGCGAGCAAGTGGCTCCGAGTTTGATCAGCTCGGCCAATAGCTCATTCTGGCCCGGGTCTGGGCCCAGTTTCTGCAGCGCCGCTTGCACCAATTTCTCAGTGTAGCCCAGCTTGAGGGCGAACTCCACACGAGCGGTGTAACCTGAACGAACAGATTTTGTTAATATTAATACAGAATTTCGTGAAGTTTTTTCAAAATAAAATCATATTTTTCTTGATTAGTTTTTTAGTGAAATGTATTTAAAAGAATTTTAAGTCGAGCTACAAAATGCAAAAATAAAAAAGTTGTAATGAGTTTCTCAGAAGCCAAATTAAAATCAACTTTATTTTTTAAATTTCTTTATTTTAATATTAGAGTACACGATTAATTTACATTGTCAATTTCTTCTGCTTTTTATTTTGAGTGAAATTGATCAATTTGACTTTCGAAAAGTTTAAATTATGCCTCGAAATTTTCTGTACCTCGGATTTTTCTTTTGCTTAGCCGTATCGATTGCAAGGGGGATTCGGGAAGACTTACCTGGACTCTGCGTGGGTGACGGTGCCTGGATGGTAACGTATTCGGCGAACTCGGCCGCCAGGGTGTCGGATGTGGTGCGAGATACATCTGAATGTGCCGGAGACACCTGCGACTCCGAGCGTGGACGTCGCCCTGCCGCTGTCGCCGTCATCGTCGCCGTCGTCGTTGTCGCCGTAGTCGCCGTCGAGTCCTCGGCCTCGTAGTCGCTGTCGTACGACGAATCCTCGGCGTCTGGCATGCTGCCCGTGCCCAGTACCGTGCAGTCCACGTATCTCTACAATACAGGCGGTGAAATTGTTTAAGACACATGGTGTCTCAGAGATATTCAGATATTGTAATAAAGACACAATTCATACTCAAGTATGAATAATTATATTTAAATAATTATATTTAAATATAATTATTCATATATATATATTTAATTATATTTAAATAATGTTAAATTGAATGAATAATTATATTTAAAATAATGTTAAAAATAATGACACTTTTTAAAAACGCGAGTTTATCGCGATAAGGATAACTCGATTAACGTCAGAATTTACGTCAGAATATTTACATACAAAAATAAATAACAATAATTTGGAACTAACATAGAGAAATTTACACAGCTATAAGATTCCATTATATAAAATTAACAATGAAGACTGAGAACTTTGTACATAGTCAGTAAGCAAACTGTCTATGGTATGCCAGCAGATTGGCAGCAAATTGCTAGTAAATTGGCGTCAACTGTGTTCGCATTAAGCTCGAGTTATGTCAGCAGAGTCTGTTGATATAATCTGACAGTAGATTGACGGTAAAGAAACTGAGCAGAATCTATCGAACACAAATTCTACTCTGTTTTTGCTGACAATTTGCCATCAGAATCTTCCCTTAAAATTGATATCTCGCGCGTTTTAAGAAACGTGTATTAGTTGAAAAAATATCATCAATATTTTAATTATATTTATGATTTATATTTAAAGAGCCGTCAGACAACTCGCACATTTAAAAGATGTCTTTGAGACTTTATTCTATGTACATGCAAAATGTATTGTAAGGAAATTCCATAGATTGATTGCATTACTTGTAGCTTTTTATCCCTTTACGTTTTTCTTATTTCTTCTATTCTATATAGTTATAAGATTTGACAAAAACGAAAATTGGCTTACAACAGAGTATAATTCGATCGAAATTAGTTTGATATTTTAGTATTAAAAGTCCAACGGAACGAGTGCTAAAAGCTGGCATAGAAAAGTCACAGTTTACAATATAAAAAAAAATTAGAAAAGAACTTTACATTTCCTGTAAACATTAAAGCATCAGATTCTGCTGTTACAGCACTGGTGGAGGGTGGACGAAAGATCTGCAGATCTCTTTTGGGACTGACGCGCTGCTATCAACCTTGTATCTCGCATCTGCAGATCTTATCCTCTTGCGCGGGGTGGAGAAGACTCGCACGTACGAAAGCGCAACGGCCAGCAAATAAGGACTTGGTCGATTTATGGCTTACAGGGATGAAGCTACGTAAAAATCAAGGTTTCACTCGCTTGCGAAAGGTCCTTGAATTAAGTCTCGAAGGACCCGAAGGAATTATGCGCGTACGCGGGACGTGAATCGCGTGTTAAGGTAGCCGGTGCGACCGTTTGTGGAGTTTGAGGACGTGCGGAGGTGCCGTTCTCGCGGGGAGGAAAAAGAAATGAAGAAGATCGATTCTTAACCGGGAAACGGCGGGACTCGTAGGCATTCACCTTGAATGCGAACGCTCGATGCCCGGGGGTGTCAATAAACCGCCGGGCAATGCGGAAATGAACGATTTGCAGGGACTGCAACGAGTACGCGCCGACGAGCGACAGCAGCCGCCGATCCGTACTCCACTTGACGCCATTTCCCTCATCGTGCGTTTGCGTTCCGTTACTTAACCGAGTCCTCGTTGTACTCATTATGTCCCACCTAGTCCGCTATTATTCATCCTTCTAGCGTCGATTATTTAACTCACACCGCGAATCGGTCGTACACGTCCGCTTCTACGGCGGACGAAATAAATAAGGACGCTCGGAGAGGCTCGAAATCAGTAAAGTCACTTCATCAGTAAACTCCCATCACAATTCACTAAAACGAACAAGACATGAAATTGAGAATGGTATTACGGATATGGTGTATTGAACCAAAATTCAATTTCTTGTAATTCTTTTTTTAAATATATGAATTGCAAAACGTTCAAATAAAGTGAGGGAAGAAGCATGTAAAATAATTTCTGACAAATTATTAGATCTAATACATTTTTATATCAGAAATAATAAAGATGGAACTTAAGAAAATTTGGAAAAACATTTCAATATCTTGAGAGAGAAAAAAGAAGAAAGGAAAGCAGTAGATAGAATTATTTATAAACAAATGTGAACAAATGATGGATAATCGGAGTCTATACATAATTTTAAAAAACACACATTGAAAGGCATTGATGATAAAATATTTTTTTTAAGTAGCTAAAAAGTAATTATTTATAGACAAATGTGGATAAATTATGGACAATTAAATGCTATCAATTTTGTAAAAATTCGCATTTTATTTTGCGAACACTTTACAGATCTAATTTACCTTTGTATAAACAACACATTTGTCTAACAACAATTAGTACCTTTCCTAATAATCCTAATAATATTCTATTTTTTAAATATAATGTCGCTAAAAATGCTCGGAGAGATATTCGCGTCAGATAATTCGCGCGCGACTCGTCTCCAGTTCGAGAAATTATCGTAAATGGGGCATAGCTCTCCCAGGTTGGCGGATGTAACCATTAGCGGAGATCCAGGTGAAAGTAGAGAGACGCGAGGGCGAGAGAGAGAGAGAGATACCATACCGGTCATCAGGATCGCTTGTTCCGCTGGCGGAACGACATAATGTTACAGGTGTAGAGTGACAATGAGAATTTTTGCGTCACTCGCGTCTCAAAACGCACGAGAAACGCAACTAGAAAGTTACGTAAGAATAATAGATTCCTGGACAACTTTAGACAAGCATAAAGTATCTTCGAGTCTCAATCTCGAGTTAGTTTAGAAGCACCGCGTACCATTATTCTGAAATTTGAAGAAAAGTGCGCGTGTCGGACAAAACTTTCTAAGTGACTTTGTAACTTTTGTAAAACTTGGTACATAAAAAAATAGTATACAGTATAAAAATAAATAACGCAGAAAAGTAAAAATGAAACTTAAAATTCTTATGCACGGCAACATTTTACATTTATATAAGGTATACAAGTCTTTTGATAATAATTTCTCCAGATGTACACTACAAAATACATTCACAAAAACGTCAGAAGTGATAAGATAATTGTAATATAAATTGGAAGCAGATAACGCGAGTCGCGGGTGCGTCTGTACTTACGATCCGCCTCGCGCGGCGCAAGTTTTCGCGAGAGAGATCCGGTACGTGGAGGATGCGACCTCACTGCGAGATTCATTGATTTGGGATGCCCCATCGCCCCTTCGCAAACTCGTACGCGGCCGATTGCGAAAACCGAAACCGAGCTGGCGGCGTTTTGCGTTTTGCACGCCGCCGCGATCGACGAATTCCTCGGCAACCTTGCGTTGTCGCCCACCACTCCCGGATCTAGCTTAGCGTGTATCGGGTACACGTGAAGAGCAACGACGGACGACGTGTACGTGGCATACGTGACAAAGAGACGGAGAAAGAAAAGGAGGAGGGAGAAAAAGGAGAGAGAAGCAATCGAGTCTCCTCTATTCGGTCCCGATCAAATTTGGGACCGACGAAATACAGATCGAAATACAGATCTCCTCTCTCTCTCTCTCTCTCTCGCGCGCGAGATTCCACAGAAGAAAAAGATTTTTACATCAGGTGGCTCAAATCAATAATTGATAAATTAAAACGGGGCTTGGAATGATTAGGTTTTCGTGCCAGTAAAATTTATTATAAATAAAATTAGATAGCCAACGTTTTGATCTATAAATCATCTTCGGTGTCGAAGCTAAAGCGGAGACAAATTCTTAGAGACGGATTCCTCGTCCCGGACAATGACGAACGTCATCGGATTTTTAACTTTTGGAACTTCTTGTTTTAAAATGATTAAATCTGCAAGAATGTTAACAGCAATAATATCTCGTGTTTTACAACTTTATTATCTACAGCGTAGATAATAAAATATTATTCTGAAATAATACACGGGATAATAAAGTATTATTCTGAAATAATACACGGGAAAAAATGATTAAAAACGGTAAAGACGGTTTTTAATTCTTTCCCATCTGTATGACATACTCGGCCGTATAAAGAACTGCAAATGCGCACTTAAATTACACTTCTCGATATATTCAGTATGCGTAAAAACTGGACCGTTAATATATGTATGTCGTTGCGCATGCAGCGTTGCGCGTTATTAAAATATTAATGAATTGCGTTTTTCTTTTTTTTTGTGGTCGTCGAGTTGCGTCATGGGATTTGCCGGAGAACACTCCTCGTGTTTCCCGTATTTCGATGTCGAAATTCGGAAAGGAAGATAGGAAGGATAAGAGGAATCTCTTTCTCTTGCGCACAAGTTATACGAACGTTCCATATGTAAAGATACCATGATATAACTTCCGGATCCGCGATCACGGATACGTAAGCATTTTGGTCTTAATGGTCTTTGTCGCAAAATATCGGTCGTGGATGCCAGCTAGGATTCCGGTAGAAAGTCCGCGAAAAGATAGATCAACCGGAAGACGGCAATTTTCCAAAGAAAGTTCCGTCGCCGCGCACTTTCTCTCCCGCGCTGGCTCTCTCAACATTATTATTCGTTTTGTCATAAAGCAACGTGAAATACGTATATATTCGGGTCGCGCGATTTTTTTCACTCCATCAAATGAGGAAACTCATGATAAAATAATAAATTAGTAATTCATATTAGAATATCTGTTTATCCTTTCTGAAGAATGCAAAATTTTCGATCCCATCATTTCAGAACATTTCAGATAAAAAAACTTTGGAATTCAGAATTCAATTACTTTAAATATCAAGTTTTATAATTTTTGTAATCCGAAAGTTGCGTTTATTGTAAAAAATCGTGGATTCCGCATTAAATGCACGAAAATAAAGTATGCTGTATTAAGCAGTCTAATTAAAAATAATCTTGTCAATTCAGTTTTAATGAAATACGTCATGCTCTTGTTGTAATGAAATGTAATTCGTTTAATTAATATTGTTACTAAACTAACAAGATTATTTTCAATTAAACTAAGGCTGTTAATATGAGTTATCTTATTCCGCGTATTATTTCAGAACGCTGTAGATAATAAAATTGTAAAACATGAGATATCATTGCTCTTAACATTCTTATAGATTTAATCATTTTAAAACAAGATGCTTCCAAAAGTTAAAAATCCAATGACGGTCGTCATTGTCCGGGATGAGGAATCCACCTCTAAGAATTTGTCTCCGCTTTATCTTCGAATGTTTTGGAAACTGGTTCCGCGGTGCTTGCGTATGGAAGATACGATACGGAAAAGGACGGAAAGGCAAAGGACAGAAGAAGAACGGCCCGGCACTGGTACCGGTACCAGAGACCACCTAATTTATTCCGATGTCGGCTCGCGCGCGAGTCGCGGTGACGCCAACTATAGGATGTATACACAGAGAGATCTTGCACAACCTCCACGTCATCCTTGTAACTTCATTTTCGTCCCCACCTCTTTTGTCCCTCCATTAATTAGCTTCACTCGGCTCTTATTCACCCGCCTGGTATTATTCTTCTTCTTGACGTAGAAAACTGAAGTTTACATTCGCCAATTTTGCTAAAATACGATATTATATCAATATGAATTAATAAAATAAATAACATTTATTAAATCGTTATATTATTAATTAATCTCTGAGTTCGATTACCGGTTAAAAATGTGACTTCCTCGTGAATCATATAATCTGCTTATCGAATTGCTCTGTATAATTAAAAATTAACAAAAAAGACCCTAAATAGAAATATTCTCTACGTGTCCATGAGTATTCTAAGTTGGAGTCTCCTGACGATTTCTTGCATGACGGAAGTACGGTCAGGGTTCCATATCTCTTACTTATCTTTCACTTGTTAACTGACGAGTCAGCTTTTTTATTTGTCTTATCAAATAAAATACTAAAATAGTTCAACCGTCAAGCCATTAGAGCGCGAACAGGGCATCAACTGGAAACGAAGAAACAGAACCAGCAAGAAAATTATCTCATTTCTTGATATCTTTCTTACATAATATTTTTTTTCCTGAAATTTTTCTTTCGTGGGAACGCGAGGTGAAGTAAAATTGTCGCACGAGTTTTAAGTTGCTAACGTTTTAACCGATCGCAATTCAACAAACAAAATGTCAGAAACCAGAATCATTGTCATCGCGACGACTCGTTTTCCTTGCGGTCTGACCGCAGAGGAAGGAGGTCGGAAACACGACAGGGATCATCCGTTTAATTTCTTTCCGTGGGATGTCGATCTCGCGCCTTGTAGAAACTCGGCGAGATTATTGAATTCGCTACGCTATTCACAAACGTTGAACGTTAGAGGATTATCGTATGTCCAAAAGTATGTCGCCTCTTGACAGATATCGCCGCATATAATATGTAATAAATTATTATATAATTTATATATTTTAATAAAATTTATTATGTAATAATTTATATAATAAATTGACTGTAATATTCAGCAAAATTAATTAAAAAAAAAAATTTCCTGTTCATTTCGCGAGCAGAAACTCTGAGATTGTTGAGCAAGAATTGCTTATCGACACCCGTTATTATATAATTTATATATTTTAATTTATTATTTAATAATTTATATAATAAATTGACTGTAATATTCAGCAAAATTAATAAAGAAAAATTTCCTGTTCATCTCGCGAGCAAGAGTTCCGGGATTGTTGAGCAAGAATTGTTCATCGACACCCATTATTATTATATAATTTATATATTTTAATTTGTTATCTAATAATTTATATAATAAATTGACTGTAATATTCAGCAAAATTAAGAAAGAAAAATTTCTTGTTCATCTCGCGAGCAAGAGCTCCGGGATTGTTGAGCAAGAATTGTTCATCGACACCCGTTACTTCGGAGGGAATGCCCCCGTGTGTTCATATTACACGTATTCGCTTGTTTATTACAGCAAGTCGCGCTCATCCTCGGCCGCACACAAGGCGTGGTACGGGATTCAACCGGATTCGACACACTTCCAGGCCGGAGCGGACCGAGGCGCGGGCCCGAGTTTCGAGTGATTAATGCGAGCCCGATCGGCGGCTGTGTCCACTTTGCTGTGCTCTCTCGCGATTGCGTGAAAGGCCAGAACGTCAAGTATTCCCAACCCGGAAGCGCGCCTTCGAGAGCGGCGCGCGTTCACCAAACGCGATCGTTCGACCGCGATCGGCCGCCGTTCCCTCTCCTCGTCCCGGACAGACGAAGCATCCCATAATTAAACAACGCTCTCCGGATGTTCTTGCCTTATCTCCAGGAATTTTTCTCTAGCAGGAAATGTCGAGGAGGATCGTCGTCGCTCCCCTCACAATTATCTGGTTTATACGTTTACATTATTATAGACAATAGCTTTAAGATTTTACCAAAAGAATTTCTATCAAAATTTTTTGAAGACATTTAAAAATTATTTTTTATAAAATATCTTTGGAGCGCATGTGTACGGTCATTTGCATTATTGATTAAAATACGTGACACCGATCTGGATTTTGTAAGCTTATAAAAATATTTATTATCAGTTAATCTGATACTCTTTGAGTATTTTGCATTATTCAGTGTCACAACAAGATAATTAAGTTGAAGCTGGTCGGAAGCGTGTCAAGAAGAGGAAGAATATGAGACAGAAGCTGGAATTACCTGATAAATCGGTATATCAATGATTTAATACTTACATAACTTTGCTAATGACAAAACTGATCTCTATTGTAACACATAGATCGTTATCAAAGACGTGTAGATATTATTAAATTACTTATATACCGATTTATCAAACAATACTAGCGCCTCTTCTTGTATTTCTTTTCTTATATTTCCGTAATATTATTAATTAATTTCCTTCCTTCATAATATGTCCAAACTTTTAAGACATCTTAAAACAGTGTCTTAAACATAATCATAAATTGAGATTTAAGATATCTTAAAAAAAAAACTTTGTAACGTCTAAAAAATTTTAAGATGTTTTACTGGTTTCTGAGACTATAGCTTTACTCTAATTAAATTTAATAACATTGGCGAGTTAATTATTAATTGAATTTATTTTTAGTCAATTTTAATTACAATTAAATTTACTAAATGTTAAATTAATATGTTGCAGTAAATATATTTCTTCATGGTAAATTTAATTATAATTAAATCCAATTAATAATTATAATTTAATTGAATTTCTTATAATTATATTCAAAATGGAAACTAGTAATGAATTAGAATTTCAAATTTTTTAAAATAGAGTTCAGTTTCTTTTCTAAATTTCTTTAAAAGCTCTTTCTTATCGATATCTCTTCTATCTTTAAAAAGATTGATAAACGAATTCGAGCCAGAGTAGCGATTAAAAAGATTCAAAAAGATCAGTTCGAGACCATTTCAAGAAACATCTCAAATACAAGTCTATACATCGTCGTGATTCCAAATAATGTCCAAACATTGTCACCGTCATTATTTACCAAATTATATGATTAGCTGAGAAATGACGCGACTTCCATGAGGAAAATTAAAAGTCCGCCGGACTGCCTCCCCCCCCCTCTCTGTTGTCGCCTGACTTATCAGCGATATCGGGCGACCAATTAGCGGCCGAGTGAACCGACTCGATGTAAACCGGATGACAGCTAATCGCGAGGATAATTATAGTCACGTTTAACGTCAGCTCGATTACGGCGTGTAACATCACGCCACGAGATGGGCGATAACGCGCGATTCGACCTGCGCCGCGTGTCGAAATTCCGGGGTGGTAGAGAGCTCCGTAGATCCTCTTTTGTGTATGTACAACAGGGAAAGTATTGAGTGTCAACGAGCATTTGAAGAGCGAACGAAATCGGCAGCGCCTCTATAACATCCTATTTCCCATTTTCATGATTTCTCATCTCGCGATAATAATCGAATACAATTTTGTTAATCATCTGTAACAAACAAACATCTGTATTTGTAATATGTAGTAAAAAAAAAAAGAAGGCATTTTCATGAATTTGGAAATTTGGATGCCTGAAGTTTGGCTCTGAATGTAGTTACATCAATAAACAACGAAGTATCTCAAGTGGCGCAGATGCTCGTGAACGATATCGATTGCAAGCACCTGGAACACGTAGTTTAAAAACAATGACAACTTTTCGGAGCAATTACCCGTTGAGGGAAGAGCCTCGAAGGAAAGTCCGAACATTCGAATGCATTCCGTGGTTCGAGCGATCCGAACGATCTCTCGAACGCACGTTCGAGCGCAAGAAGCGCGAGAGAGCCTCGCGACGATTCGCGATCGACAGTAAGATCCGGCATTACGGGCTTACCTTTCCAGCGACCGTCATCTCGTCGCGTGGATCGCGAAGCGTAGATCCTTCTCACGTAAGGAGAATCGGAGCTCGAACGGAAACGGTGGTGGCGGCGGCCTGCACTTTTCAATGGCCGGTCGGGCGACACATTTCCCCGCGGATCACCAGCACGGCACCACGGCACCACGGCACCAACCGCTGGATCACGTATCACTGGATCCCGCGACGTGTACGTGTACCTATTATCCTTCTCGGTCTCGCGTCGCGCGCTGATCGGCGAGGCGCAACTGCGTGCGGACGCGGGCGCGGGCACGGCGAGTCACAGGACACGTCCGTACGCGGCGACGGCCGACGGGTGAATGGAGCCGCGGTGGCGCGGTCGCGCGTCGCGCGCCGCGACGGAGCCGCCCCCACGTCCCGCCGCCGCCGCCGTGCATCGAAGCGCTGCCCGCGCCCCCACCGCTCTCTCGCCGCCCTGCGCGTGACCCGCAATAGGACTTCGCTCGGCCGCACTCGTGATTGTCGCAGCGGCCACGTGATTTCCACCTGTCAGGGCCGTGCGTGAAAAGGGAGGCTACTTTCGGGATTATCGCCGTTCTGAGATACCTGACGACCTTTTTTTTTTTTCTTCAGAAAAAGATGCAAAGTTTGAATAGAGATTAAATCGAAAGGAATCGAGCATAGTAATTCGAATCGCGAGTACTTACGAATATCTTATCTTTCTCAGATAAGATTTTATGAAAGAGATTGCAGCGGAAGCATCAGTAATAACGTTTATATATTAATTACGTATTAATTTATTTGATTTATTAACCAAATCGAAGTATCGCGTGGTAATTTCAAAATGAATGAATTATCGACAGCGATAATACCAAACTTTTCAGTAATTAAAAAATGTAGCTAAAAAATTACTAGAAAATATAACCAAATCAAATTTATATTTTGAGATTCTTCTTTTCTCTAAAATATATTTACCTATCTCTTTCAAGATATCATTCAAGCAGTATCATTCTTTTTCCTTCCTAGTCTTTGTTTTTTTTTTATTTTTTTAGTTGCTTTCATTTTTAATTGTTCTTGAAGTTATTTAATTATGAACTCGAACTTCTCCGCGTTAAATTCGCCCGACTTTTACCTGCAAGTAAAGTGCGCAGGGGTAAACGACAATTAACAAATAATTCGCTCAATTGGACTCTTACGCTTCTATTCACTCCTGAGGCCGTATTTCTCAATCCTGCTTGAATTGCAATAGTTGATTAGAATTCAAGACTACTTGCACGCTTTCTATATTTACGCCGCCATCTTCCCTCCTCCTTTCATCATCGCCTCCAAGTACCGTTGTCATTTTCGCAGATCACGAACGTCTAGCCGAATGTATCTAGGCACGGTGCATGTTCTCGTTCTAAAAACGCCTCTTCAGGATGAGGAGACTTTCGCGACGACGAGAGCGTACGTGTGACGTGCCAATCGGTTGCGCGCGCGAGCGCGTTCGAAAACGCTCCCGCGAGGGAAGAGGCGGCTCAGGTCTTTGACCGTTCACCGTGAAGCGCTGGGCAGGTGGGAACCCTGGCAACCCGGATAACGTTCACGCACGTGCACGCACGCAGGCAGGCACGTACGCGCGCGCGGCCCGTCGCTCGTAGGCTCGTCAGTCGATACATACGTCCGTTCTCCTCGCCGCCGACCGGCCGACACGAGGGTGAAGGCGCAGAGGGGGTGGGAGCCGACGACGCACCGTGGCGGCATACCCGGATCCGCGTATCTCGCCCTGCGATTGGTCCCCGCGACGGCGACGAACGTCAGTGCCGTATCAACCGAGTCTCGCTAATGGCGCGGCGACGTTCCGATCTCCGACAACTGGAAATCGGCGCACGACTGATTTTCCGCGCGATCGAAAGCGGCACGAGCGCCCCGAGATCGGACGTTTAAATTCAAAACACCTCAGCTCGAGTTGTTCGAGCATGAAGTACGAGCAGGTCGAGTAGCATTATTTCGTAGACTCGACTTCACGACAGACGAAAGTTTCTTGTTTCCTTACTTCCTTAAAAATGAAAGCAACTAAAAAAATAAAAAACAAAAGCTGGGAAGGAAAAAGAATGATACTACTTGAATGATATCTTGAAAGAGACAGGTAAATATATTTTAGAGAAAAGAAGAATCTCAAAATATAAATTTGATTTAGATATATTTTCTAGTAATTCAAATGAACGCTATTTTCCCTCAAATTTTTCTTACACGTAGGCTGGGTTCGGAGAGAACACTTTTGGCGCTATGAGCGTGCTCCATCTTTCCTCGACATTTACTGAGCAACAAAGATAGGCTGCGTTCGGGAAGAGGCTATTAGCGCTAAAAGCATTATTCTATCTTTGTTGCTCAGTGAATGTTGAAGAAAGATAGAGTACGCTCATAGCGCCAAAAGTGTGCTCCCCGAACCTAGCCATAGAATGACGCTTTTAGCGCTAATAGCGTCTCCCCGAACGCAGCCGCAGTGGGAAGCAACGCGCCGCACTGAAGTTCGCCGCGTTTGAATATCTAACGTCTTTTTTATCGGCGATACAAAAGAAACTCGAGTATTAAATACGTAATAAACGGATGCAAAGTTGAGACGCGAGTGCGAGAGGTCAGCCAGCGGAGACGTTTCAGCGAGAGAAGTGGGGAAACAAGGAGAAAAGAAAAAAATCTCGTCTTAATCGATGACCGCGAATTGGGTCGCGCGCGGTGCCAATCAAACGGATCCGCTTTTCTCTCACCCGGATTCTTCCTACGAGATAAGCGATAATCGATGACCCATATCGACTGCCCGTTCAACGGCGGCCGCGCGCTCTTCCTGGTGGACTCGTTTTACGTATTCGCTTTATATAACGTTCCTCCCCCCTCTCGCCCGCTCGCTCGCGCGCAATGAAACATAAGCGCGGTTATTCGCCAAGTCTCATGAATGAAATTCTTTCATCCGCATCCCTGCACCGGTCAGCGTCCACAATGGCTATTGTCCGAGCGGGATGCGAGGAAACCGATGGCCGACTCGTAGAATCGTCCTCGCGGGTCCAGTGGGATCCACACGCTCCTCTCCAACTGCATGCTGGATTTCTTAAATCTGATTAACTTTCCTAAGTAGTTAAATAGTAGTGACATGGATAGCTTGACACGAGCGCAGCTGCATTCTTGTCGCGCGCGCGCGCGCGCGAGCGTCGCGATGATAATTGGGTCGCGATACCCGCGATATGCCACGCGCGCGCGCGAACCCGCGAGGCGGGGAGGCCAACGAGAGCGTGAACACGAGCGTGAACCAGTTCCGAAGCTGGGAAAAACCTCTCGCGGCGCGAGGCGTTCACGCCTGGATTTAGGATTTCTTTCGCCGCGAGGTATTTGCGATCGGAGGATCGAGATAATCGCAGCATGTAATGGAAACCGCTCGATAAGAATCTTTATTGGAAAAGTTATTTTATTTCTTTCTTTACAAGTTCGTAAAATTGTCAGTACTATTGTTTTTTCTTAATTGCATATATGTAACTTAATTTTAGTTAATGCACGATTATTGTGTTTGGGTGTACACATACATATACAATAATGGAACAATACGTTAGTTTTGTAAGGGTTTTTGCGTGTGCGTATATGTGTACACGTGTGTACGTAGATAGATAATTACGAAAAAGAGTAAAAGTTAGTTGAATCATGATTATAAAATTAACGTATTATATAATTTATCGTTACAAATAAAGAAACAGATGTTCGCGATAGCACCTCTAGATCCCACAGCCTAATAATTTATCTTAATAAATGCTCCTTGTGAAACTCAATAATAATCGATTATATATGATTAAACATAATTCTCTTTGATAAAAAGATGTGTACCTTGCACCGCGGCTTATGACGGTGGAACCCAACCACCGAAAGCTGTTTCAAGTTCTTTAGCCACCGCAAAGCAGAGATGATCATTGTACGGGGCTGCTACCACCTTCAATTGCAGAAAATACGTGTTTTAAGAATTTTAGTAATAATGATACAAGCTAGAACTAAAGATATTTTCTTAGTCCAACGAAAGCACATGGCCGTCATGATGTAGAAATATTTATTAATCTTATTGACATGTATACATACATTTATTATTGTATGTATTGTAGGCTATATGGATGGAATTTAAATAAATGAAAATTAAAAAGTGAATTTTTAAATTTTCGCACTAATATGTAAAAATCTCACCTGAATACCGACTGGCAAACCTTGGTCATCCAGGCCCAATGGTACTTGGCAAGTTGGAAACCGCAAAACATTGAACAGACCCCAGTAGCCAAAGTTGTAAGGTCTCAGATATGCGGTGTAGTGATAACTGGCAGGAAACGGTGCCGAAGGATAAAACAATACCCCGTTGTCACCCAATTTGTCCTGTGGAACGATTTCCACGATAAAAATATAACGATACATAGAAATTCACAAGTTCATTGAGAGAGATATATTGCTCCATTTATAATTCTTTTCTTGTATACATCTAATTTCTCTTTCGCGATAATTACCGCCAAGAATTGTTTCGCTTTTGCAACGGCATTCTTTGCCCATTCAGCGTTCTCCCGCGGAAAGACATCCTCATCTATTAACTTCATGATAGCAGCAAACGTGAACTCTGAGTTTCCAGTAAGTAGATTATAGATTTCTCCACTTGCGCTAGCGACATACTGCAAAATGAATGCTCTTGAATCGAGAGTCAAAATTTCAATTTCAATTTCAATATTTCAATTTCAATTTCAATTTCAAAATTTCAATTTCAATTTCAAAAGCATATGACTCAAACATCGTGAAGACATATATTTTATCTTGCATGTGAATTTAAATATTTTTAATTTGCATAAATTTTATTATCTTGAAGCGTATGTTGCAACGCTTTAAAATAAAATTTAATTCTTACCCTTCTATTTGTTATGTTCAATTTGAAATTAATATTCTCGCAACTCATACAATATCTCCACAGTCTGATGCTATACTCAGAACTTGGTATTTTAATCTGTAATATCACAAATACATTATTTTTTATGTGCAAACTTTGAATTTACTAGAAATTTAAAACTGATTTTTTGAGTATTAAAGCGAATCGACTTTTATAAAAAAAAGAAAAAGAAAAGCAAAGATATAAACACTTTTCTAATTACTTTCAAGAATTAAGTAATGAGATCTATAAATTCCTACCTTTGTTGCAGAACCCGTTAATTCTTTAAAATGTTGTACCGCTTTTATTAACGTAGCTCGCATGGTGCTATTTACTTTGCTCATTCTCAAATCACCAGGGCTCTCTTGATAGAATATTTTCAGATTCTTTACATTCACCGACTCGTCTAGTTTTAATTTAGTCACGTTAGAGCCGATTAGTACCTTCAAAAAGGGTACTAGATCTTCAGCCTTCCTGCAAAGTGGTCCAACTGCAGCTATAGTATCTGGATAATCTTTCTCGCGCAGACCAATTCCAGCCATTGGTGTCAATCCTAATAACAACAATATAATCATATTATTATTATTATTAATTACAGTATTTCAAAATTGCATATAATATATTAAAGATACAATAAAACTTAAAAGTTTTATTTTGATTATTGTAAATTTCAATTTCATTTCAATTTCCATTTCAAAATTTCAATTTCAATTTCAAAAGCATGTGACTCAACATCGTGAAAACATATATTTTATCTTGCATGTAAATTTATATATATATATATATATATATATATATATATATATATATATACACACACACACACACACACACACACACACGCACACGCACACACACACACACTAATCTATTTTCTCTTAAAATGAAGAACGTGATATATTATGTTATCAACTTGGAATCACAGCAATAATAATCTTTAATACAGACTAACCTTCACTAGGCTTGTGGCCAAACAGTCCATTAAAGAATGCGGGCATCCTCGTGGAGCCTCCTATATCGCCAGTGATGGAAAACGGAACACCACTTGCCGATAGTATGGCACCCTCTCCCCCACTGCTGCCCCCGACTGTCCTAGTGGTATTGTAAGGATTATTTGTTTGTCCATATAGATTATTCCTCGATTCACACCATAGATTGAGCTCGGGAACATTGGTCGTAGCGATTAAAATTCCACCGGCTTCTTTGAGGTAACCAACCACAGTAGCATCTTCCTCAGCGCGATAATCACGACGAGAGAGCAAGCCCAGGGAATGGATTAAATCTAATGAATAATTAACGATAATTTAATCAATTAATTTAATTTCATGTATCTTTAAAAAAAATCTTAAACATTTCATATATTTCTACACCGCTGTTTTGTATACCTTTAACTCGATTGCTTTCCTTCGTGGTAAAAGGTACTCCCAAGAATGGCTGCGTTATCTTTATTTTTTCCAAATCCACACATTTTTCTATCGTGGCGTCCACCGCTTTTGCTTCTTCAATCGCATCTGAGTATCTAGATTCCACGATTGCATTTATCAAATCGTTTACTTCCTTGCATCTTTCAATGTAAGCTTTTACAATTTCTTCCGATGTAATTTTCTTTGTCCTAGAATAAAGTACATACATATAAACATGAGCATTCTTTATATATATATATATATATATATATATATATATATATATATATATATATATACATATATATATATACATATATTTCAATTCTATTTAAAACTATAAAATTAATATTAAAATCTAATCATCCAAATGTTAGCAGAATCATTAATTTTTAAATATTCATTATCGAATTATTTGACTAAAAGATTAATAATTATTCTACCTAATCTTCTCTGCTAAAGAAACGGCGCTTTCTAACAGCAGCTTGTTCTTCACGGGTGGCACCTTTTTGGCTTTATTATCATAATACATGCCAAAAGCAAAGTCTACAACCATATCGAAGAGAAAATGTATCTGCACGATTATACATCGAAAAAGATCCCAGCACAACTTTTTGACGAGTTGTAACATATCTTGGCATGGTGGAGATTCCTGTAAATTGCAATAGGTTAAACTCATAAAAATATTTATACAATATTGAAACAATATAAAGTTTTTATATTTTGTGCTAACTCAAAATAAAAAATAATTATTTGGACATTAGATTTTGTGTTACAGACTATATCTAACGTTCAAAACTTAATAGCATTCTAAGTAATACTTATAGTAATTTAAAAAATAACTCAATAAGTGAGCACAATTTTACAATTATGATTAAACAAATGAACAATGCAAATCACCTTCTTTAAAATCTATTTTCACACACATTGCAAGAATTGTAAGATGATTCAAAGGTACAGACATTAGAAACGATGAGATTGTAATTATTATAATCATGTTAATATTAAAGGAAATCTGAATTCACCTTATTTTTCACAGAAGTGCACATTGTTCCTTGGAATCAGCGAAAGATGAAAAGTAGCCAATGTATCGATAAAATCCTATTTAACATTACATAGAATTGATTATGACGTCGAAGAATCTCAAAGTATAATTCAGATTTTGTTTTAAAGTATTCGTATAGATGTGTTCTTTTGAAACTCACAAGTACTACACTCTTCTTTTTTCGTACGTTTTTTCTTTAGTTAAAAAGACTACTCTAAATGATATTTTTCGCAAGTTAACATGTCGAAAATTGCTGGAGCTTCTATAACAGAATTAGTAATTGCTACTAAGTATATAGTCCAAGTTTCAGAATTATGAAATTGCTGAGTAAGACTACTGTACGTGCTGTATATGTATGTATATATATATATATATATATATACATATATGTGTGTGTATGTACATATATACTATGCACTATGTATACAACACTGATAGTGAATATCCTTTTGATGGACTGCTAGCCGTTATGTTCATCTTTGACTACATAAGTATGAATTGTTTTATTCGCCTTTGACTGTATAAATATCGACTACTAGTTCTGTTCACACTTGTTATTAAAGAGTAGTGCTATCATCATTAATGGCCATTTCTATTAATGTAGATAAATTTGTTTTTATCTTTTAGAAAAAAAAAAGATAATAATTAGAAATTAACCAAAGTTTGTAGTATGCCACGTAAACTATAGATTGCCGTACCTAAAAATCTATAGTGCATGTGACGTGAGTATACATTTTAAGTTTGCAACGTAACAAAACGCATCCAAAATGCAACGTTAAGCGGGGAGCACAGACTTTTGCATAACGTATAATACATAACGCATAAGGAGATCAACCAATCAAAGTTCTCCATTTCTCTCTCCAGGTAGGAAATAAAGAACTCTGATTGGTTAATTTATGTATTCTCTCATATAGCGTTTTCGATTTACCGACTCGACCCGAATCCGAGGCATAACGTGATAAATCTTATTCTATCATTTAATTCTATCTGACATTAAAATAATGTAATTAATTTAATAATTGTCAGATTTATTAATTATTACAGAAATGTTCTAAAGCATTGTTGTATTTTCTCGTCAATAGATTTCCACATTACCCAGGAGGTACTATTGATAATGCGTTTTTTTTAAAGTGGTTTCCCCAGTAGGCCTAATCCACTTGGAGGGGGAAGAAGGGGCGGGCGCGCCAATGAGTTATCGCACATCGAAAATGCGCCACTGCCGTACTAGGACGGTTGCGTGCACGTATTTCCGCAGGTATACCCATCGCGTACACCGAGGGAAAGGAGGAGCGGGCGCGCCAATGAGTTATCGCACATCGAAAATGCGCCACTGCCGTACTAGGACGGTTGCGTGCACGCATTTCCGCAGGTATACCCATCGCGTACACCGAGGGAAAGGAGGAGCGGGCGCGCCAATGAGTTATCGCACATCGAAAAGCGCCACTGCCGTACTAGGACGGTTGCGTGCACGCATTTCCGCAGGTATACCCATCGCGTACACCGAGGGAAAGGAGGAGCGGGCGCGCCAATGAGTTATCGCACATCGAAAAGCGCCACTGCCGTACTAGGACGGTTGCGTGCACGCATTTCCGCAGGTATACCCATCGCGTACACCGAGGGAAAGGAGGAGCGGGCGCGCCAATGAGTTATCGCACATCGAAAAGCGCCACTGCCGTACTAGGACGGTGGCGTGCACGCATTTCCGCAGGTATACCCATCGCGTACACCGAGGGAAAGGAGGAGCGGGCGCGCCAATGAGTTATCACACATCGCGTACACCGAGGGAAAGGAGGAGCGGGCGCGCCAATGAGTTATCACCCATCGCGTACACCGAGGGAAAGGAGGAGCGGGCGCGCCAATGAGTTATCACCCATCGCGTACACCGAAGGAAAGGAGGGGCGGGTACGTTAGCTTCCCCCGAAGGGTACTGAGCCCTCCCACCACGTCAAGGTCGTACCCATGGGAGGGAATATTTTATTTTGTATTTTATTTTTGTATGATATGATATTGTATTTCGGTACACGAAACTAGCCGCTACCTGCGTGCTCTACGGTCGGTCAACGTTCGGAACGCTTGGTACGCAGTGGTACGTACGCAGCAGTTATGTCGCGCCGGTACGAGGGCGCGGCTGGCCGAGCCGTCTACCGCTGTGACGTCACAGCGCGCCTGCGGCGGCTCAAGTCGGTCGGCGGCGAGCGCGTATAGGCACGCAAAAAACATCTAAATAATTTTTACAATTCTACAAAACCTGTGAGACAAACATACGCTGAATTTTTACGACTTTAAGCCTGGCGTCCCATGGAATTTATTTCCCGCGTAACCAATCAAAAGCATTATTCGAGAAATAAATAACATAAAACGTTATGTGATTGGTTACGCGAGAAATACATGCCATAGGACGCTAGCCTGACAGAAAGTTACTCAACGCAGTCGCAGTCAGTACAGCCAGTTTAGCTAAAAAGATCAGACTTATAGCGTTTTCGATTTACCGACTCGACCCGACTCCGAGTTATATAAGTTCGATTTAGAGTCGTCTGCTACGTACATACAATCGAACTTATGATCTGACTTGACCCGATTCGGAGTCGGGTCGAGTCGGATAAATCGAAAACGCTATAAATTTTTTTATTGTTAACATATTTAAATAATTAGTTTTTAACAGTTTTAAATTAAAATTAAATATTTTTGGATCCTGAATATGTATATTTATGAAACAATGGGATAATAATAAATCATAAAATTAATATTACATTATAAGTTAACAATTTAAATTTTAATAGTCATGTGATCGTCCATAAGAGTTTATCAGTCTTTTAAATATTTTAAATATATTATCTTTTAAATATGTTATTAAAATATAATAGTACTGTAGTGTACTATTTTTACTATTTCACCGCGTTTTATATATTGATGTTTATGTATACAAAGAATTGCTATAGCCACAAGCTCTCCGAAATTTATTTGTTTATAATTTTATTAAAAACATGTATAGAAAATCGAATTGTCTCCGCTGCCGAGGATTGCCGAATGTCGCCCGTTCTTTTCGTTCATGAGATCATCGACGAGATATCGATTCAAACATGTTAAAAGCCATATCGAACTGCAGCATTGTATTACAAAACAATCTAATTATATATTTATTATAATTTAAATTATATAATTTAAATTATCAGAATTTTATTACAATAATTATACTAATTATGTATTTTACAAATTTAAATAATTTTTCTTTATCATTTATTTTTGGATCGATATTGTATATATCTGATAGAATCAGAATTCGGAAAGACTTTGAACACATGTAACTTACATATTTTACAAATAATAAGCTTACAGATATATAATTTTATATAGAGTGTTATATATTAAATCGATAACTATCACAAAAATTATATTTCATATTTATATTAACTAAGAATTATTTTATGAATTACAAGTTGTCTTTCTGAGGAGGCGTTAAATCCTGTGTCTCGTGATAAATTATCTCCTGTATTTCCTCGATTTCTATTTCGGTAATTTTCGCATTTGCCGTTATTGGCCATTGATCATTTTTTGAAGCTGCGTGAAAAAATAGTTCATTCATGTTACATCTGAAAATGAAATGTTAGCTCAACCGATTGATCGATTGCCGCGATACGTTTGAAACTGTCCAAAATCTAAAAATTGTCTACAAAATTGGAATATACCTGAGATACGTATCGTTATTATTATATTCTATCACCGGAGTAATCTGTGGGGTACAGGTCGTCGAGTTATCGTGATGTTCTTGATTACTAACTAACAGAAACACCGTGCTCAGACTGCTGCGACTTTCGAGTAGCTGCGCACGAAGCATTGCTTTTGTCCACCGATCTTTTAAATCGTTTCATCAGATTTTCATCCTCGTCGCTGAACGCACACTTTTTCTTTCTCGATAGATACGATTTGCTTTGCAAATCTCTTATGCTAAAGTTTTCCTTGCTCTGCCTATTCATGACGAAATATCAACTTGAATGAAAAAGTACAATAATTATCTGCTGTCCCAGTATACCCTTACCACCGCTCGTGAGAAGATAGAACTGATTGAGATGAACAAGAAAGATACCTATGTCATTTTGCAAAATTCGCAATTGAGATATTACTTGTTAAACGTTAGACAAATGATAGTGTGTGGAGATGATATAAAAAAGCGATGGCTCGAGCTAAACACAGCCTAATATATCTTCAATATTTAATATCTCGATTATTATTTTGAATTTCGTGAAACAGTATCGCATTTTAAGAATATACTGGGACATCCTGCAGATTTATATCCAAATTAATTATTAATAAACGTTACATTTTGTCATTTTTATCAATAATCACTTTTATATTAAGATGAAATGTTCATCATCATCTTCCGTGTCCTCCACAAAAGTGATATTAGGCTGCTTTTGCGTTGCACTGCTTCTGTATATGTAATCTGAACTTATTTCCCCTGTAAAGAAATAAAATTCGTATCTTGCAGAATATTGATAATAAAAACAATGCAAATTTTATAATGGCTGTTCTAATAATTTACCTCTCATAGTGAGTAAAATATTTTTGTAATCAATAATATTGCTCTCATTATTGTCCATCTTTGAAGTAGATTGAGATATTTTGTAATTTGAATGATTATTATTAATAAGAGGCGAAATCCAGGATTTTTGATTAATTTGTCTGTCACCAACACCTTTATCCATGATCTAATAAACAGCTGGCTATATCTGCATGAAATTTAACAAATATGTTCCTTTTGCATTAAAAAAATTTTTAGACAAGCGTTTTGAGATTAATGTAAATATGATGCATGCGGATAGAGGTAATTCTTTCAAAAAGACTCGAAAAGTACGCGAAATGACAATCGTCAATGATCACAATCTCGAACTTTCTATCTTAAATAATATTTTCTGAATTAAATGAACGTTTAGTCGCGTTTGATATTTTATTTCTTTATTTCCTTTCTTTTCAAAGTCTCGGCCTTCTTTCGTGCTTCTCGATTTTACGTCTTTTTTCTTTCAACTCAATAAAAATCGAAATCAAATGTGTATGTGACTCATTTTTAACGCGCAGCGTGCATTTTACGATGCAGTCGAGAGTTACGACACCGACAAAATATTATTAAAGACACTCTTTCTTTCGTCGCGTGCCGACAGCCAGTGGCCATTTTCAACAAAATATTTATTTTGCAACTGTTGGAAATTTTCTTCGCGTTGATTGGATTATTCTTTTGGGTCTAGAAAAATAATCAGATGTCAGCGAAAAGAATTTCCCACAGTTATTCAGATCAAGCGTCTCAATAAATACATAATATATTCATAATACATAATATATATAAATAGTCTTTCCATTATTTAATAATAATTTAAAATTCATATGTATTTTTTATCAAATTAATAATGTATCAATTAATTCATTTTTGCTTATCAAGGAATATATTGATTTTAAAATAGTCCTCGAAATATTGCTCGAATAATAATTCTTCCTTTCATTTTCCAATTTACCCGCAAATTGAAAAATGGTAAAATAATTTAAACTTTATTTTCTCTTCGATTGTTGTTTAATAAATTTCTAACAAATATTTTTTTTTTCTTTTACAAATATTATTTTAATTTCAATGTATAGATGATTATTACAGCACGTTCAAAATGATCTTCTTACATTTAGAATAACATATAATTTATCGCGTATTTATTGAAATTTATATGAGTAACTCAATTTGTTACTTTGCACATCATACTTTTGCAGTTCTCTCTCACTTTGTCTCTTTCTATTGCTCAATTCCACTCCCTCCTGTTGTTGTATGTACATACAACTCCGTCGCAGTTACGTTGAATCAGGTTAGGACCAAGCTACGCACTCGCGTGGTATCGCGTGTCATAACCTAACCTCTCTCGCTTTCTTTTTTTTCCTCCCGCTTGGCCAGCAATTCTCGCGTGAGTGACAAGGTAGCAAGGGCTGGAGTTTCGCGAAGGTTTCGGAGGACCATGCGACTCGTGACAGCGGTGAATGCCAAGCTGCCGCAGATCCTGCGGCAGCGCGGTGCGATCGCGCGCTCCTTCCGCGGCGACCGGTCGGCCTCGTATCATCGCGCACCGTCGCCGTTTTGCGTCAGACCGCGGCTGGTGCGAGCGGAGCCGCCGGATCACAGGTCGGGATTGCTGCGGATCAGCCGGGTTCATCCCGCGGTCACGTTGGTGAGACTTTTCACGACGAAAAAATACTCCGATCGAGACCCCCCCGAGGTAAACTGAGTTTATTTACTTGAATCAGTTCGATCAGCTTTCGTATGATCTTAATTAATTTCTGTCTTTATCGCTTATTTTATCTCTTATTTGGCCTGCCTCTTTCAAACTCGAGTAATTCTTTTTTTTTCTTTTTACCTAATTGATTCGAGTTTTATATGATTTTCTTAATTAATGTGTGTTTTATTTCTTAACCTGCCGGACTTTTTCAAACTCGAGTATCTTGTTTTTCCTCTAGTTTTTCGTAAACTTAATAAATTTGTTCTCTCTATAATTTACTTGCTTCGTAATTCAGTAATAGTTATTCATTATCCTCCCTATACTTTAATTTGTACTATTTTTGATACTGATATTTTTATTCTGTCTGTTATATTTTGTGTAATAGCTATGATGAAATATATTATTATATTTCATCACAGAAATATAGTAATGTATACTTTTATATTTTTGTATATATATGCATATATCCAATGCTATTTTTGAGAAAGCAGTTTTTTGTTTTATATATATGTGTTGTTTAGTGATAGCGATGGAGAACAACCTGCAGATTATTCTACTTCTCTGCCTGCAACCGTATTGGTACCTGAAGTATGGCCTCATGTTCCAGTCGTTGCTGTCAATAGAAATCCAGTGTTTCCCAGGTTTATTAAGCTAATTGAGATTAGCAATCCAGTTTTGATAGACTTAATACGTAGAAAGATAAAGCTGAATCAGCCTTACGTGGGAGTTTTCTTAAAAAAGTCCAAAGAGTAAGTGCTATAAAATTATTTTCCAGCAGTAATTTATACTGATATAAATAGCGTTAAAATTAATTATTATCCATTGTACAATACGAATAATAAATGTAAAATTCAATTTATACAGGAATGAAGCTGACGTTGTTCAAAACTTGAATGAAATTTATCCGATTGGAACTTTTGCCCAAGTACATGAGGTACAGGATCTGGGAAATCGATTAAGACTGGTGGTTATGGCACACAGAAGAATCAAGATTATCAACCAAATTTTTGAAGATATTACTCAAAAGGCAGAACACAGTAAGGAATGTATTCGCTATTTTCATATTACAATAAAATCACATTTTGTAGAAATGTTCCGTTAGTCGATAAAAAAAATTTTCTTGTTTGATTTGGTGTTGCTCTAATCTTTCGGTTAGTTCTGCTTAAATATTGTCCTGTCCACTTTGCACAGAGCTTAAACTGGACTTTCCACTATTAAATACCACAATTACCATCCCTGTAGACAACACAATGACCAGTGCCAAGAACCGTAGATCGTGGCGGAAAAAGGCAGAGAATAAAGTTACAGAACGAACTGAGAAAACTGAGAAAACAGAAGCGGGCTCTATGGAAATAAAACCGTCGATAGATTCGCCCGAGAAGATTATAGAGAAACCATTAGATTCATCGAACCCTTCGTCTGGTAGTCAACCTATATTAATAGTGGAAGTCGTAAATGTCACACATGAAAAGTTTAAGCAAACTGAGGAGATCAAGGTAATATAAAATAATATTTAAAGGATTCACAATATCGCTATATTGAAAGTAATATTTATTTCTTTTTTTAAAGTTAATAAGAGCATAATAGTTCAGTTAATAAGACAAAGTGTTTCCTTCAAAATATAACGGCCTAGCCTTACATACGATACTATTAGAGAAACTGTAATTTCACTGCTAAAAATATTTTTTAAATAGGCATTGACTCAAGAACTTATCAAAACAATGCGAGACATAATCAGCATGAATCCTTTGTATCGCAAATCTCTGCAGCAAATATTGAATCATTAATAATTATTAAATATTGAAATTTTGTAGACATGAAATAGCATTAGTAAAAATTACAACTAAGTCAACTTTCATGAGAAATATATAAAAACAATCGATTTTTAGCTTGTATCTTGCTGTTATATATGATAATTTATCATATCATTGATAAGTTTAGCAATGTGGGTACAGTTCGAAATATTCGAAAACGTAATTGATTTTATGAAGCGTTATTCATTTGTGAAACATGCATTTTGTACAATATCTTGTCTTCTAGCGATATTTCTTTATTTTTTGACATTGTCAATTGTTACGTATGGAGCAAGAAATTCTTCTCAACAGTCATAGCATAACAATCACTCGAGACGGTTTACTTACCTAACAGCATAATAGTTCAGTTAATAAGACAAAGTGTTTCCTTCAAAATATAACGGCCTAGCCTTACATACGATACTATTAGAGAAACTGTAATTTTACTGCTAAAAATATTTTTTAAATAGGCATTGACTCAAGAACTTATCAAAACAATCAGAGACATAATCAGCATGAATCCTTTGTATCGCGAATCTCTGCAGCAAATGCTGCATCAGGGACAAAGAGTGGTGGATAATCCGGTTTACCTCAGTGATTTAGGTGCTGCTTTAACTGGAGCGGATGCGCAGGAATTGCAGGAAGTTTTGGAAGAAATGGACGTAAGTATATCGTTCCTATTAAATCATATAGGATTCCGTATCTAGAAAAAATATTAGAATATTTTATTCATAGATTCTAAAAAGATTAAGGTTGTCGCTTGCGCTTTTGAAAAAAGAATATGAATTGAGTAAACTGCAACAAAAGATTGGCAAAGAGGTTGAGGAAAAAGTAAAACAACAACATAGAAAATATATTCTTCACGAACAATTGAAAGTTATTAAGAAAAAATTGGGGCTGGAGAAGGATGACAAGGATGCGATAGAAGAAAAATATAGAGAGAGAATAAAACACAAGACAGTTCCTAAACCAGTCATGGATGTATTAGAGGAGGAATTGAATAAGCTTTCCTTTTTAGAAAGTCATAGTAGCGAATTCAAGTGTGTATCAAATATTATAATATCAAGTATGTGTTACATACATTAATGATTAATTTTGTATTTCTTAGTGTTACGAGAAATTATCTCGACTGGCTTACGTCTATGTCATGGGGTGTAACGAGTACAGAGAATTTAAATCTGCAAGATGCCGTCAAAATTTTGGACGAGGATCATTACGGAATGGACGATATAAAGAAAAGAATACTTGGTACACAAATGCGCTCATATACCTGTAGACATTATTTAAATAATAATGCTTTTCATTGTATATTATATCTTTAATTACAGAATTTATTGCTGTTAGTCAACTGAAAGGCAGTACACAAGGAAAAATAGTGTGCTTCTATGGGCCTCCTGGCAAGACCTCAATAGCTAAATCGATCTCTCGAGTCATCAGGCAATGGCACTGCAACATACAAATATAAAATTCACATTTAAAAAACGTTCAAAACAATCAATGTTTAAAAAACTAATTCTTATACTCATTTATAAAAATTTAATTCGGGACTTTAAGTGAAATATTTACTAAGACAATTATATATTGTTTGAAAATATCTTTATAAGAATGAAAAACTATTATAAAATTTTTAGATAATTACCCTTTCTCTTATAATTATTAATTTATTCAGATGAAATAATTTAATTTAATCAGAAATACTACTAATTTCATATAGATAAGAGACAATACTCACCCAAAGGTTGGTACGCCGAAACCCGATGTCTGTCCTAGACCTTCTCCTCCTCTCAGATACTTGTTCTTCCACAGGACACACGCAAAACGCCAAAATTATTTTGGCCATAAATTTACTTATTACGCGCACTCGCGAACGCGGCTTTATTAATTACAAACGCTTATTTTTTATATAAGTTTTATTCGTCCGATTACTTGAACGGCACTCCCGAAGCAAACCCGACGAACCGGCTGCGGTTCGTTCATTTAATTAAATCGACGACGAGGGTACGTTAGCTTCCTCTGAATATTGTCCAAGCAGAACAAAGTTTTGCTTGGGTAATATTCTTTGAGTACTAGGGCCCTCCCACCACGCCAAGGTCGTACCCATGGGAGGGAATATTTTACTTTGTACTAGGTAATATAAAATCATATGTATATCAATATAAATAAACGAGCTACGAAAATATTATTGAAGAAAACTAATAGTAGTATACATATGTGTATATATTTCAGTATAGATAATATTATAAGATTAGTAATTTTCAAATAAATCGTTTTATATAATTCTTCAAAAAAAAAAAATGTATGCGTGTAATTGAAAAATTCAGTGATATTTCTCGGAAAAAAAATAATTTTTATAATCTTACTCAAGCAAATGAAAAAAAAATTCAAGGTAAAGAAAGGTAAATGAAAAGTATAATTTTAATTTCAATATTGCAAATGTTAAATTTTGTAAATATCTATTATTATATCTTCTTATTATATTATCTTAGCGTTGTGCTATCTGCATTCACAAGACTTTGTACGAATATTATTAAAATTAACTTAATTTTATATTAGAATACATATATGTAATTATTTCAAATGAAAATATTTTAAAATGGAGAACGGAGAACGATATATTATAAATATTTCGGAACTTATTAATTTCACATACACGGATATATACATACGTAAGACATAATAATATATAAAAAAGCAAATATGAAATAAAATAAAATATCGCTTACCTCATAGTTGCTCCGCCGTCTCTCTCGATGTCTCCCAAGCCTCCTCCTCCTCCTCCTCTCAGATTCCTTGCACTCACGTAACATTCACTCGCGAAACTTGTACGGCACTTCCGAAATTGAAGAAACTGCAAAGTTGAAAAACAAAACGCAATTTATACATCGAAATCTTTCGTTTTGTTAAATACGCAACGTCTTAAAACTCCGTTAAAGAAAATTTTTAAATCTTTAACGTAATATTTTATATAAACGTGTCCACTTACGATTTTAATTGTATTAATTTAATAACAGTAAAATCGTACGATATATTTATGGGTTCGACACTTTCGATGTTAAAAATGTGATGTACTTTTTCGCGAAATACTTAATACAAAATATTTATGAAATGTTTCACACGTGACGTGTATGACACTTCACTGCTTTAAACGATTTAGCTGGCGATTCGCGTGTTACTCCGTATTCTCCGCAAACGGTAAGACAGTCGGAATTATAACGTTTAAATCGAATAAAAAATTAATGCACGCGAAGAAAATTTCATGAGAATAGTGTCAAATTAAAAAAATACATACTAGCACGAAGAATGTGCCAATGGAATATTTATACGCGATATACGCGAACTCTCATTTTTTTATTAATCTCTAACGTAACGAACGAATGGAGCTCGCGAAATATCCGTCACATAGAGTTCGTTAATTGTAACGTGATAACTAATTTCACTCGCGCGACGTGTTCGCAAGGACGACGCGCGTTTTTTAGAATGGAACGATAACGTTGCGTACGACGCGATCGTGCGAAAATGTGCGAAATTGCGATTCAAGTTCGCCACTGCCGTCGCGTGTCGCGTACGTGTCACTTCGATTCGCACACGAACGACGGGATTGCGTGCCAAGTTCGTACTTTTCAATCAAGTCACTCACATTACTTCGATACTGCCGAACAACACCGCGCGATGCGTAAATGCGTATTGTATATGAAAAGAGCGATCTCGAGAGAAATCTCAAGGTTACGACGCACAGAACGGCACTACACGGCTCGCTGACCTGTCCTGACAAAGCGCGCCGCGTATCATTCTTCGAACACAATGACGTCATATTCTCCGAAATATTTAAATGTTTTCCAGTAAAGATTTCTCGTCGAAATTTGAGAGAACCGCGATGCCGCGTATTATTCCGATTCGTCGCGTTGCGTGTTCACCGCGTTCATGGCGACGAAATGTTGACGCGACACTACGCGAGTCAACGTCCGTCTGCACTATTAAAATAATTCGATTTATGATTTTCTATAGTATAGATCGTTGATCGAGAGAGTGAATTATTCACACAGTCGACAGTTAATTGTTTGTAAAATATGATATCGCGTCTCGGTACACGGAACACTCGATCACGAAAATTACGATCGCAATGAGCGACGACGATGAAGAACCGCGCGTTTCCATGCATTCTTTTTCATTTTTCGTTTCGAAAGACGCGAGCAGTTTGTGACTTTCCGAACGCGATCATCATTTCACATTATAACTTATAACGAGAATGAATAGGCGGACTTACGAAAATCTTGAAGACACAGCCACGACATAGCACTGCAAAGTACGCGTTCGCCGTCACTTTCTCGAATCTCGTGAGCCTTGAAGGAGATCGCCGATATAAATCCTGACACATGTGACACTCGATTAACGCGAATCTCCAAGCAGCACAGTTATATTTCACTACGCGAGCGTATGGCGATGCCACTCAATCCATTCGCACTTGCAACATTTTTTCATTCGTCGCCGGCGTCGAAAATAGCACTGTTAACTTCACTCCGATATAGCGTGATTCGTTGCACGAGAGATTTACGAAGATTACACATTATAAAAATTACAAATACTATGCTTGTATCACAAATCAGTCCAATTGAATCGTTGCGCGACAGCGAAATAATTTGTATTTCGTAAAATATCGCGTTCGGTAAACGAACCTTCGATCCCTGTGAGCCCGACGATCAAGTGAGTCAGCGCTCGATGCGACTGCTGCGCCGGCTGCGTGGGAACTGCCGAGTCAGCGGCGCGCCGGGCGCGTCGAGCCGCCTACCGCCGCCGAGTCAGCGGCGCGCAGGCGCGGTGCCAGCGCCGTGTGACGCGCCGTCGAGTGCCCCGCGCGCTAACGCTGAATATTATTTTCAATATAACACGAATTTTTATATTACAGATTTCCATCGCTCGAATCAATTACTTGTATTTCAAATTGTCAATCTAATAATAATAACGATAATGTACAAGTGACATTTAAATTACCGCGATAGATTTTTCCTGTAAAAGAAAATTAATTAATTAAAATAATAAAATAATAAAATAATATGCACAGTCCTCAAACTCTTATGTAAATCTTATGTAAAATTAAACTATCTGTCAATGTAAAATAAATCTTATGTAAAATTGTATAAAACTATATTAGTACTATATATTATTAATAATTCGCAGTGCTGCGTAAATTTTTTTCGAATACTACGCACTCGCGCATTTTTTGCGCTTTGTCCAACAAATTACCTGAATTCTCTGTATAATGAAATGAATGAATTAAATGGTCATACATACATTACACCGATTATTCGAGTATGAGAAAGTTTGAAAGAGGAATAATAAATTCCTCGGCTAATATTAAAATATGTACAAATACATTACGAACGATTGAATATGATTTAAAATTAAAGGTGGACCGCTCGCAGAGCGCGATACGATCGTCTCCTTGCAGTTCGCTCGCGCCATAGATCTTGATCGATACGTGAAATTTCGACGAAATTTCGTTGTTTTACGAGCAAATTTGCATTGCACGGATTTCGAATACTCCAAGATATAGCTAAATACAAGTGAACGATAATTATATTTACGTTAATTAATTAACGACGTCGATTACTGACGTCGCGATGCCGTTCAACTCGAGATCGTCTATCTTGCGTCGATCGTGTTCCGTGGAATGATGACAAAAATTCAAAAGTGAAGACAACATTAACTACGATTGGTTTTGACATTTTAAAAATATTTTAAAATAAAGTTTAGTAAAATAATAATAAAATAATAAGTCTTAGATGAACGGATTTTAATTAAAACTGCTGCCGTGCCTGTTGGAAATATCGGATAGAATGCATTTTTATATCGATGTACGCGTATAATTATATAAAGAATTATATTATTACAACAGTTCCCAAATTTATTTGCTTATATTACATATCAGAGTGATTCCGTTCCGCTTCTTCGCAGCCGGGTTTCCTATGGCAAACATTTTAACGGAACGGAACAAAAACGAAATCACTCTGATTGGTTAACTCTCCAAATTATAGAAGGCTAACCAATCAGAATGATTCTGAACGGAACGATTCTGATTGGTTAGTCCCCACTATGTAGCCTTTCCGATTCCGTTTTCCGAGGCCCATGGGACGGCACCCTAAATCTGGCTTTACGCAATTGTAGAATGGCCTTAAGGAGGCATATTTGACCGTATTGTGTATTTGTCTCGTATTGTGTATTTGTCTCCTAATTGGCCGTATTTGTCTCGCCAAAGATCAGGTGCCAGAAAAAATTGAAGAAAAAGACCATATAGGTTAGTTTTTTATTGTTTTGTTAAAATTTTCTCAATTAATTTCAAACATATATATATATATATGTATATATATATATATATATATATATATATATATATATATAAATAATTACTTTACTTTAACTTACAGAAAAATAGAGAAAGAGTAATTACACATATTTTTTTTCGTTTTTATAAGAAAAATAGATGTGCGTATTTTTCGTTTAAAAAGTGAGGTTATATTTAACTGGAGGAAGAGAAAAGACGCGCAAAATAATTTTCACACAAATGAAGACAGATTGCTTAATATTGGACTACTCTCTTTCTCTTCACGCCATTTATTTCTTTAGGATATCAGTTTATTTATCAATACTCTATTAATTCAAATAATGAAATTTTTCACAGTGTTGCTCGTCCGTTTAAATGCCGCACGACAAGAAGATCACGCGGCGAAGCCGATCGCGCGATCGCGAGCGGGAACGCGAGCGCGAGCGCGATCGGGAGCGACGCGATCGTCGACGCACCAGGAGCCGGTCCAAGGATCGCAAGAAGGACAGGAAGCGGTCGAGATCGAGGGAACGATCACGAGAGCGCGATAGGTCGCGCGAGAGGGATCGCGAGCGCTCGAGGGAGCGACGGGACGTCAAGGACCGATCCAAGGATGATAAGAAGCGCAAGGGTAGTCCTCCGCTCGCCGAGGATGACTCGAAAAAGGATCTAAAAGGCGATCTCAAGAAAGAGGAAGAGGAAATGGATGAGAAAATGAAGTCTGGGCTGAAAAAAGAGCCGTTGAGTCTGGAGGAATTGCTGTCCAAGAAGAAGGCAGAGGAGGAAGCTCGAGCCAAGCCGAAGTTTCACACAAAAGAGGAACGAGCAGCCCTGGCGTTGCAGAAGCGCCAGCAAGAGGTAGAAGCAATGAGGAAGCAACAGGAGGAAGAACGCAAGCTGTTATCCCATAATGATAACAACATTGGCAAGGAGAGAGAATGGGATGACAGAGACAGGTATCTAGAAAATAATTTAACTTGGAAATGTATTGTTAAAATAATATTTGCATGATATAATAAGTCTTGTATTTTTAATTCCAAGATGAGACAACATTGAACTTATTTTTAAATATAAAAAGAAAATATTTGTCAGAATTTATTTTTATAAAAGAGAAACTATTTGCTAGAAAAATATATTTTTCATTAATAGAAGGAGAGAAGCACAACGCTCGCGCGATGAAGATATTAAGGACAAGGATAAAGAAAAAGAAGTGGAGGCTATCAAAGAACGATATTTGGGTCTGGTGAAAAAGAAGCGACGCGTCAGAAGGCTGAACGATAGGAAATTTGTCTTTGATTGGGATACTTCGGAAGATACTTCTGTGGATTATAACAACATTTACAAGGAGAGACATCAAGTGCAATTTTTTGGTAGAGGCAACCTCGCAGGGATCGACATTAAAGCGCAGAAGCGGGATCAGAGCAAGTTTTATGGGGAATTGTTAGAGAAGAGACGTACCGAGGCTGAGAAGGAGCAAGAGAAGTAAGTATCTCGTATCAATAAAAATCCTTGATTAAATTGAAATGAAGTTGTGCTATAATTTTATGTTGTATTATATTATCATTACTAATTGTGAAAACTGTTTACTATAAATCAAGTACTTTTGTAATTTTAAGAATGAGGTTGAAAAAAGTGAAACGGAAGGAAGAGAAACAAAAGTGGGACGACCGACACTGGTCCGAGAAGGCCTTGAATGAGATGACCGAACGTGATTGGCGTATCTTTAGAGAAGACTACAATATCACGATAAAAGGTGGTCGCATTCCCGATCCTATTCGTTCTTGGAAGGAGTCCGGGTTTCCAAAGGAGATCCTAGATATCATTGACAAAGTTGGCTATAAGGATCTCACGCCCATTCAGCGGCAGGCTATTCCTATCGGTTTACAAAATCGTGATATCATTGGTGTCGCTGAAACTGGCTCAGGAAAGACGTTAGCCTTTTTAATTCCTTTGCTACTGTGGATTACTAGCTTGCCGAAAATTGAGAGGCTCGAGGAAGCGGATCAAGGGCCTTACAGTATTATTTTAGCACCTACTCGGTACTGATTATTTCGCTACTTATATTGTTTTGTGTTTAGTTATGCGATATATATTTATTCTTTAAAATTGCAAATATTTAAGTCTATTAATATAGAATATAATAATAAATCAATTAAATTTTATGAGAAATATCTTGATTCATATAATTAAGTACTTGCTTTACATTTACGTTACAGTGAGTTAGCGCAACAAATAGAAGAAGAGACCAACAAATTCGGCCAACCGTTGGGTATCCGAACTGTCGTGGTGGTGGGTGGTCTATCGAGGGAGGAACAAGGTTTCAGATTGCGAATGGGATGTGAGGTAACGTTGGCAATGTATTATTATCGTTATTATCTATAAAAAATCGTGAAACCTAAAATTTGTAACTCTTGATTAAAAATTGTTCGTTTTAGATTGTCATTGCTACACCTGGTCGATTAATAGACGTTTTAGAAAATCGATATCTTGTGTTGAATCAGTGTACTTATATCGTATTGGATGAAGCCGACAGGATGATAGATATGGGCTTTGAACCAGGTATTTCAAGCATGTTAATATTACGTAATTTCAAAAAAATGAAAATTTTTCTATTAACATTTTTCTCATCACATTTGTAATCAATCAAATTATTTTACGAATATTCTATTGGGTAAATTTGATGTTAATTATTATTTTTTATAAAAAGCTCGAGTATTCTGTTACACAATGTAAAATTTTATTAAAAAGAGAAATATGTTATTAAAAAGAGAATAATTCTTTTAGACGTTCAGAAAATTTTGGAGTATATGCCTGTGACAAATTTGAAGCCGGATAATGAAGATGCAGAAAACGAGGAGAAACTTTTGGCCAACTACAATACAAAGAAGAAATACAGACAGGTATGAGGAGTTTTTAAGTTTCTTACATTTGTTTGTGTATTTATGTTTAATTCTTCGTGATTTTTTGCTTCTAGACAGTGATGTTCACTGCCACAATGCCACCGGCTGTGGAACGACTTGCTAGGACCTATCTGAGGAGACCGGCGGTAGTGTATATCGGCAGCGTTGGTAAACCGACAGAACGCACCGAACAGATAGTTCACATAATGGGCGAAGCTGACAAGCGAAAGAAGCTTGTGGAAATACTCAGCAGAGGCGTCGAACCACCTGTCATTATATTCGTCAATCAAAAGAAGGGTGCGGACGTCTTAGCGAAGGGCTTGGAAAAATTAGGAGTACGTAATTTGAATTTGAAAATAAATATAATCATTTGTGAATTTACGCGATTGCGATGGATTTCATTTCTATTTGTTGTTAAACAAATTTAGATTGCTCAAACTTTTGAAATCTTCTATTACAAGATCATTCACAACACAAAACTAAGAATATAAAAATTACAAAACGAAATTTTCGCGCTGAAGATCTAGCTTTTTGCTTCGTTCTGTTTTAGTACAACGCTTGTACTCTACACGGTGGTAAAGGCCAGGAACAACGAGAGTACGCTCTGGCGTCTCTTAAGAATGGAAGCAAGGATATTCTAGTGGCGACCGATGTTGCAGGACGAGGTATTGATATCAAAGATGTGTCGATGGTCATTAATTATGACATGGCTAAAACTATTGAAGGTAAGTTACTTGAGAGATGTCAATAATAAACCAAATTATTTTTAAAGATTACAAAGCTTATAAAGACTTAATGAGGATAAATTCTTTCTTAACTGGATTTCTGTTTATCCATTATAGATTACACACATAGGATCGGTCGAACTGGTCGCGCCGGAAAAGCTGGCCTCGCAATTTCCTTCTGCACGAAGGACGACAGCCATTTGTTTTATGATCTTAAGCAAACGATCCTCGCTAGTCCAATATCTACCTGTCCACCGGAGTTGCTCAATCATCCAGATGCTCAACACAAGCCTGGAACAGTGGTCACGAAGAAGCGACGGGAAGAGAAGATCTTTGCCTAATTTTTCTGCCTAATGTTTTGAGACTCTTGAATTCAGGACAAAGTACAAAGACTCGATATTGCTGGGAATATAAAACATTCTGTGCATGTGAATAGGAATCGAAGAGTCTCTATGGAAATTCGAAAATACGGAAATTATCTTATACGTTTGATCTCGAGAGGAGAATTCAAGAATTCGACTTGTACTTCTTGATAAATGAGATTTCCAAAAACGGAACCAGATAAAAGATGCTTTGATGTTTGATGTAAATAATTACAATGCGCATACAATAAAATCACTTGAATTATAACATAGCCAGTAATGTGAGAGTTTCTATAATTATGGAGGTGGCGCAGGTGGAGTCGTATAGCCACCGTCGACCTTGCATTTTTCCTCCCAGTCATCTGGTATCATCGGCTTCAGGATCTCCACGAACTTGTCAAGAGGACATACGACAGTGCATCCAGGTATTGTCATCGGATACGGTTCGTGAGTTGTCGTATTCCTTAGAAACACCTGTAACAAGGTATTTAAAGTGTTTAAAAATTTTGCCTGAATTAAAATTACGTTTTAATTAAAATTTAAAAATTAATACTTGCCTGAACGTTCCATTCGCCATCGTCCTCATGCAATTCTATCATCGTCATGATGTTGTAGAGAGGCATTTGATTGTACCAAATGTGCATTGTGTCCAGTAGGGTGACGATAGTGCTGTCGTGACCGATATACATGAACATTTTATTTTTCTCAGGCTTTTGAATACCTTTCTTTCTCGCCAGCATCTCATCGGTGAATTTCTTCAGCATGGGACCACCTTTCAGTCTGCGGAATTCATCGCTGTATGTATTAAGTTGCAGTTCGAACAGGGTCAAGGGTATTAATTTATCGGGATAGTAGTTCTTTGTCCATTCTGGCAAGGTTAAGCCCATTTGTTCCTGTAACAATTCGGACAATTAAAAGTTGAATTTTTTTATCGAGGAGCTGAATAGACATATGTAGCGTTAGTAATTATATAGCGCTAGCACTTGTCTGCTTAAAAAAAGGGCATTGCAAAGAATAAATTACCTCAGCTGATATTGTGGCGTAAAGCGAGCTGACATCATCAACAGACGTGATCGACATGCCTGTGAAGTTCGAGAGGTCTGCGAACAATTGTTTATTGTCCTCGTGCACCTTCTGGACTTCCGGCAAGTCGTTCGCTGACGAGCGCAGTTGTGTATACCTCGGACACGTATTCCATACTAACAAAAGCTGGAAAATTTATGCGCTGTTTATAACAATAATTCCAACAAAAACAGAGGCTCTTCACGGTTCATTGTTTCGGCTCATGATATCACAGGAGCGACCGTCACACAATTTATACACGCATTGAAATATTTAAAAAAAAAAAGGATCGGTTTGTCTGGCCAAATATTGACTGAGGTGCTTTACCGTGTCGTCTTGACGTTCCTGGTAGAACAATGTAGTTGGCTGCCAAGGTAAATTAGGTTTGAATGTCTGCTTCTCGCTAGGTTTCCACAAAGCAGCGGCCTCCACGATGCCCGACATTTTCGTACGATCCACATCGGTGGTCTGCAGATGGAATATGTCGGGCGAATACACTGAGCCTAGAAAGCTGTCGTAACGCTTCCGCAGGAACAATCCTTGTTCGTACTGGTTCTTCCTTCCTTTCTAGTTTAATAAATTACAGTTAAGTTTCCGTTCCGATAAGATAAATTCGTTTGAAAAGCAAGAAGCAGAATATTTACATTTGTTAGCTGACCCCAGCCATAGGGTTCCATACTAGCGTTGACGTACGGATCGTTTGGATAGGTATCCACAGGTGCCCTCTCTCCATGTCTTATTACCTAAAACCAGGAAGATCTCACATATCATGCGACATTAATTTCGTTCTTTAAAACAAACCAATGGTAATGATCGAGTTAGTCATTCTCACAAAGAATACCCAGTTACTCTTGACTTTGAAGAATTCCGAGCCATTTGATTACATTATACGCGATGAAATATTACATTTAATAAAATTCAATAAAATGAAAAATATATCCAATAGAAAGCAGATTTGGCTTTATCAGATTATTTGAAAAATATCTGGGTTACCATTTTCTCTAAATAAAACTGAAGCAAAGAGAATACATACAGAAAATTGTTATCCTTTGATAATATTAATCCCAGTGCAAATACAATTTATCTGCTCATCCGACTTTTGTGAGAAGAGTCGTTGATTTTGAACAGAATGACTATGAGACGGCATGAATTGATGAGACGTGATGGGATGCTTGAATCTTGTTTAAATCTCTTTTCTTTGCCTGCTAAAAATACATAAATTTTATTTAACATCAACTAACCGAAAGAAGAGAGCTAAGAATTTATAAAAATTGGAAAGAAATCTTATCGTAAATTATTAGAATAGACTTAACATTTGTTATTGATGAGAATATTACTTATGTCAATGTAAAATGATCTTAATGATCGAAATAGAATGCAGTTATATTAATTACGCATAATGATGATTTTATTATTAAATGAAGAATAAAATTAAAATCGAAAACAGGATTAAATAGTAAAAAAATTATTTGTTGCTATAAATTTCATAATATACTGTGAATTAATAAAGAGATTAATATAAAACTATAGAACATAGAATTATTGTGCTTGTTTATATGAAATTGAAATTTTTTAAAATTATTTTTTGAAGCTGTAAAGGTAAAACTTGAGGAAACATAAAAATTGCATATAATATTGAAAATGTTGTTATCTAATACGTATATACCACTATGACTAATTGCAAAGTGTTCTTCTTAAGTTTATGATATGCCATGTCTTCTTTCGTGTCCGTAACTTTAGGAGTCAAAGGTAATCCTAAAATGTAAAAAATAAGATTTTTTTTTACTATAAACGTATATATATTCTAAAAGTGTCAAACAGTGTAAAGCTCGAGTTTTCCTCAAGTATGTATTTTATATCTTTATAATAGCTAAGCAACTATATATAACATATTATATAATTTAAAAAAAAAACACTTTTTGCATCATAGGAACATGTTTGAAACATCGCAGTCGAGAAAGAGGAACACGCATTTACGCTTATATTAAATTACATTTATCTCTATTTAATAGTGAGATGAGAAACGCATTTACACTTAATAATAGACTATATCATTGCCAAGGTTTTATAGGATCTTTTTTTTTTAAATAACTGAGGTGAACTCGAAAGGGGAGACAGGAAGAGACAGAGAAAAAAGAACTGATTTACCTAACGTCAGCGTGAGTAGCGCGAAAAGAGGAAGAGCTGTCGCCGAGGGGATCATGCCGAATTAATCGCGGACCAGAAGGGCTGAGTGGTCCACAAATAAACCTGCAGGAGAGACCGTGAGGCACATACGGACGTGTACGAGCGTGTACTGAGGGATCCGCGACACGTGCGGGTAGATAAAGTCAGGCATCCCCTCCCTGGGGAAAAGCAATTTGCTTTTAGAGCTTGTAATCTATTGACAATTAATTGTCGAACGTTTTATCATTAAATCACCCGATCAACGACTTGCACATTGAACGAAACCGCAAATATTCCGTTTTCTTTTTTTCTATTTTACATTCTCCGTTTGCTTTGTTAATTTCTGGTCATTGTCATATTGCGTAAGCGAAAAGTCATGTAATGATATATGCGCCCAGGTACCATGTCAGAGCGTTCAAATACGGAAGTAACAATTATTACAAAATCGCATAGTCGATCATAATGTTCTTGACTAAATGTTAAATTCCTTAGATCTAATCTCAGAATAATTTTTAATTATACGTCTATTGAAAATTTATATCATGAGTGATACTGAGTGATTCTGAGAAATTCTCTCAGTATTAGTAAAATATTACTAACTATTATTAAGTAAATTTTAAATTATAAATCTATTAATAATTTTGTATAATAGAATGATACAATTTTCACAATATTCACAATTATTTAAAACATTAAACTTATAAATTCGATATTCCCAATATTGTGTCTTTCTTTTTTTACTTCTTATTAATTATTCTCAATTGATCCTTCGATTCAATTGTTAATTTAAAGTTGATTATACATACATAATGATTATACATACAAAATGCGCATATAAAACAATTTCTGCTGTATATTTCCTTTTTAATCAGTATGAAATAAAACAAGAGAGTAATCATATACATACGTAATACGACGTGAGCAAGGTTTTTAAATAAATTTTTGCAACGTAAAGAAAATATCTTGCTGGCGTTTTATTTTCTTAAGTTTATCGCGGGGCAACATACTGAAAAAAATCACAGTGGTATGAGAATATTAGATTTTTTTAAGGTAATTAACTAATAAGTTAATTAATTTGATAAAAGAATCTACAGTTAAATTTTTTAATTATAAATTTTTAACTATATAATACATAATGTATAAAAAATATATTTCTTATTATATTATGTATTATATTAAGATAGATGACGACATGACAACAAGTTGATAATAATAATAAAAATTGGACAAAATACAAAGAATTTAAAAAAATTTGTACGAAACGAAGACAAAATGTTTAATAAAAATTTTGCTGAAGAGTTTTTGATCCTTCGATTCAATTGTTAATTTAAAGTTATGATTATACATACAAAATGCGCATATAAAACAATTTCTGCTGTATATTTCCTTTTTAATCAGTATGAAATAAAACAAGAGAATAATCATATATACGTAATACGACGTGAGCAAGGTTTTTAAAGGATGAAGACTCGTCGACTAGAAATTTTTATCTATACGTAATGTGTATGTTGACGTTCTTGAGTGATAACTTGGTAGTGTGTGGCCGGAAAAACGCTGCAATTTTCTTGATATGAGACAGTAATTTACGTAATTTTAATCATAATTCTGATATGCGTAATTGTTAGAACAAAAAAACATTTAAAGCTAGTATATAGAATAACGTTCTTCTTTTGCTGTTTATTATGACCTTCTTTCCTTTTTATTCTCTCGACGTTATCACTTTTCTACGTTGATTTTTCTACCGTTTGTTTGCTTGATTAGTATATTAATTCGTTCTGCGTGCATATCTTAATTATATGGATAATTAAGCCTTGTTAGAATATAAGTTGAATTAATTAAAATTAGTAATTCTTGAACTCTTCGAGTCGTCGCTATGATTTTCCATGCTTCAAGTCTATGTATGAAAAATGCATGTCTCAATTTGCATTTCAATAACTAAAACTTATCTGGTCGATTACGATAATTACGAGATGTTATGTAAGAATTCATCAATAATCACGTGCAAGAGAGCTGGCAAGGTAGAATATGAATATCCCGCATAGCAAGCTGACGTTATTTATCGTCAGTTTGACGTCAAAATGACGTTTTTAATGACACTTCAAAATAATGATAAGTAACGTTAGCTGGATTTTTAAATTCCCGAATTACGAAATTAATTATTTTCCCACATATACATTGCATTGTAATTTCTAAGATTACTACATATAATATGTATATAATATTTAAATATTCAAATATCCTAAACGATCAAGAGAATAGACGGAGAAGCATTCTTTCAATGTCCAAGTCGATAATACGCAAAGATTCCATCACAAGTTTACAATTGCAACACTGGAATCTCGCACAATTCCGAAAATTATTCTTCGGTTGTGATTTGATCTTCTATCTAATATTTTTATCCTCTTCTTTCTATCGCTACAGTAATCGCGCGAGCGGAGATCCACGTCGGCCGCGGCGACTTCCGGATCTAACGTGAACAGATCATCGGCTGTTCTCTCGATGAAATTGCCAGGGCGACCGAGATGCTCGCTTGTCAGCGCGGCGTCAATCCGCTTGTGCGAATTTCCGCTTGAGAGAGTGAAGCTTCCGCGCGAGCGAATAGCTACGGCGCTGAGACGCGGTCTAACCGTCGGTACCCGGGGAACTCGAAATCGCTGCAACCGTGGATCACGCAAGCGAGGCCGGCCAGGCGGCGGTCACCAAGCACCGGAAGTCCCGGCGCAAGAAGTCGAAGAACGCTGCCGCCGCGGCCGCCGCCGTCGCCGCCGCCGGCGACTCCAAAGTGCGTTTCTCCACTTTCATCTAATTGTTCTGCCTTTTGCGTTTCTTGTCATTTATAATTCTCACTCGCAATTTGTTATAATATAATCATACAATTTCTTTTTTTTTTTTTTTTGGTTCTAACGCTCTTCTTGAAAACCTAAAATTTCTCGACTGTTAAATGAGGATCGTTTCTTAGACGATTCGGAATTAGATTTTGTAGTTACGAAAGCAAAATTCCGAGGCTCTGAGAATTCCAAAATTTAATTTTTCCTCAACTCCGGCGAGATCTTCTCGGGACTTTTTCCTTTAAAGCGAACGCCGTGCCGTTTTCTATCTAAAATTAAATAAAAAGCGTCGATTGTCTTTTGAGGCGAAGGAAATGGCGAATACCTGCACCGAGTTCCGGAAGGAGATACATAAATCCTTCGTCCTGCCGGCGATGCAGACAACGCCGTCCTACTCCGTAACAACGATACAGAACCAGACGAGCTCAACAACGGCTATGCGACCTCGATCCCTTTACACCGCGCACAATTATCATCCACAATCCGAGGATCCCAATTTTCAAGTACATCCTATCCTTGAGCTCCGTCCCTCATTTCTAATCTATCTGTTATCATTACTGTAAGCGCAAGACGCGAGTAATTTTACAATGAGACTCTGTTTCAATAAAATATCAACAAAAACATAAATAGAGAAACACAAAAATAGAGAAACAAAGTTTGAGAAATTTAGATCCTATTCTTCGGAAAAATAATTAAAGATTAATTAAAGTATAAAACTGTAGAAACGCAAACGTATATCTCGTTAAAAAAAAAAAAAAAAAATACGAAAATCTGTCTCATATGTTCTACAATCGCTCATTGCATACAAGATGACTTAGAATTCGACACATATCAATAAGAATGCTACTATTACAACAGTTGCGTGTTCAGATAAGATAAGGCGGTAATAAAAAAAGAGCAAAAGAAGCTCTGCAAAACTTCTGGGATACTAAGAGCACGTTTGCTCTCAGGCCGTTGTAGAAATCTTAAAATATAATGTATAGAAATTTCTTATCATGACCTCGTGTCCTCGATGATTAAGCTTCTTCCGGGCACCTTGTAGCGATACAGCGAGCTGTCCAAGTACTTTGAGCCCCCGGCCGAACAGTGGAGCGGTCTGGGTGGGGCAACCGCGTACACGGGATCGGCGGCGATCTGGCGGCAGGCTAGGAAGTCGATCGGCGGGCCTTACTATGCGGCCGAAGAAGCCTCCATCTACGCGGAGAACTGGCGAGAACACGACACTGACGTCGGTGTCGGCGGGGCCGTCGCCACCCCTCATGGTACCATATCGTTGAGGCTGCACAACAGGATACGCGTAGACATGACCATCGACCGCGCCGTCAGGGTCATCAACTTCAAGGTGGCCCATTCTAAAATGTTTTCATATTTATATCCGCGATATTATTTCCAATAATAAAATAAAATATTTCATCAAATATTAAAAATTAGATGGGCTATTGCTAAAGAATAAATTTTAATTGAGGAATTAATCTTGAAAAGAAACTTTTTTCCATTTCTATCAATGCAGATTAACTTTAATCTCGGTTTAACTTATTTTTTCTAATTCTTGAAACTACAGGAAGATAAAAAGTAAGTTGGAGTAATACCAGAGCTATGTAAAAATTTGGAGATTCGTGAAATAAGAGATCTGCGAACAAATTCAAATCTGTCTAGATTTGTTTAATCCAGTTTCATTTCCGAATCTTGTAGAACAATATTGTCCTGTCGCTGAGCGGTTCCGGGGCAGCTGCTGCCTTGTTGCATCCCAACGGCAGAATATATCAATACGGTTCCCGAGTGGAGATTGTCGCCCATGACACGCACGGCAATAACAAGTTGGTCCAAGTTTTATCGGTGGTTAAGCGTTCGCTAATTAATTCTTGATTAATACATCCTCAACTTGTTCTGTCAGATACGCAAAGATGTGGTACAAGGGAGTCAGTTTCACCTCGGAGCAATGCGCACTTGTCTATCTTGTGGACACGGCTGGGACCAGGACCACGACGGATTCCTTCTCGGACATGAGCCAGGTAGAACGAGCAATTAAAGAAAAAAAAAAGATTTTGTGTGTGTGTACGTGTGTGTGAGATGAAGAATGCAGTAAAGGTTTTGCAATTGTTTACGTAATTCGTAGGACTTTTCGTTGAGTGTCTTTTATTCGGGCTCTCGCCATGGACCAGCGTGTCTGCAGGAAGCCGCGGCACATCTCAGTACAGCTCAATATTGGCAAACCGATGAGGGTGTTGAAAATTGGATTATTAACAATGTCAGAGTATCCCAGACTCCCGATGGCCTTGTCAGGTATTAAGCCTAACTCATGAATCTAAATCGGAAATTTAAGGATAAAAATTAAGAGAAGGTCGTTTAATGAAAAGTGAAATTCAAGGTTGTCCCCCTTCCTTTCCTCCCGCGATTAAAAAGTTAAAATAAATTATATAAATTTTATCAAAACAACGAATTTTACTAATGTTAAATCCCACTATTGTGTAATTGAGAAGAGAAGAATTATATTATTTCTTACGTAATAGAAGATAATTATTTCTATTATTTTAATATAAAAATTATCTATTGATGTGAATTTGTAGACCCTTCCGATATCAAACTTAACGTTGAAACAAATTATTCCAAAACAAAAGAAAAATAATACAAAATACGTATATAACATGAACAAAATATTACCGTTCCTTTATATTAAACAGTATGAAACAATTTTTTGTTATATTTTAATATCTCCTTAATATATTCTTATATTTAACATATTCTTAATACATTCCTCTTTTTTCATTTCTCACAACAGGATTGCACGAAATAGCAATAAGTATCAATTACGTACATCACCCAGCAATGGTACGGCTTCATTGACGACGCCCTTCCTGCATTGTACCGCGTCCCTGGGACAAACGTCCCATCTGTTTGTACGTCGTGGCGAGCGTCGCATGCATTACGACGGCACCAGCTTCATCGTGAGAAATGCGGGTCACAGCGCTGGCTTCGACGATAACAACCAATTGAAGGTCTATTAGAACAAGAGCTCCGCGAAACGTCTTCTCGCTTACAGTTTATCCGCGAAGGAACATCGACGAATACGGTCAGCTTCGATTGCTAAACGGATCCAAGCGCAACTTGATGACCATTATGATGCTGTAATTTTGAACGTATGACGAAAGTTAGAGATCACCTTTCGTCGAGGTCTTGAGAGTGAACTAGACCATTATATTGAAGTTTAATTATGCCCGCACTTGTACGTTCAGAGATTTCTCTCGAATCTCATTTTACTACAGTTTAGTAATTTAATTGAATTGAATTGTCTTGTCCGATACGCTGGTACAACTCAGCATGTTCAATAAATGATTCAATCGAGCATTTCATTATGCAAAATTAATATTTAATTATTATAATCGTCGTGTGCCTTATACGCATAATAAAAAATGTCTCAAGAATACAAAAAATATAATGTATTTACTTTCTAATATTAATATGCATACTAACATTCATACTAATATTCGTACTATGATAACACTATAATTATCTTCTTTGATTATCCTTGTCTTCTTTGGAAGAGAAATGTTATAAAAGTTATTGTAAAGTTTTATAAGTCTACAAGATCACAGTTCCAAGCAGAATTTCATGCTGTATTCTACAGATTCAAATTTTACTCATTGTCAGTTGAATCGTGGCTTAAAGAAGATTATAATTTTAAGCTTCTTTCATCTTAGCTACACTTAGAATTGATACTTGAATCGATTCTTGCATGATAATTTTCTGCAGTCTTTAATAAAGCAATGTTGAGAATTCTTCATGTCTCTTCTGATAATTCTGATAATTTTTCCATCTCCTCTTCTTCAGACTCTTCTTCGGACTGTATTCCTTTTTCAAATGCTCGACCTATTTTGGATAGGACCAGTTCCTTGCGAACTCGGATGCTGCAGAAGAATTGCCATCATAACTGAGATGAACTTTTAATAAATGGTTATCTAATTTTGAATTGTGTAACAATATTGAATACAAGGTCTATTTTTACGTATACGATAAAAATCTTGCTCCTCTTTGAAATAAAAACACAAAAAAGCGTTCACTTATGCAATTACATATTTTAGATTATTAAATATAAATATTTTTCAATAATTCGAAAAAAAAATTAAGAAAATCAGCAGTAATTATATCAAGAGACAAAAATATATGGTGCGTTCGAGGAGACGCTATTAGCGCTATCAGCATCAATCTATCTTCATTGCTCACTAAAAATAGAACAAAGATAGACTGATGCTGATAGCGCGAATAACATCTCCTTGTACGCACCAATAATAATAGAAAGAATAAATTTTCGATAAAAGTCGTATTTTATTATAGAAAAAACAAATAAAAATTATTCTAGAAGAGTTCTAATTTTTTCAAAAACTTTGTGTAGAAAAAATGGAGCTTTTGTATTCTATTTTCATCTTTTTATTTTATACTCTTGCTCAGTTCTAATTTTTTCAAAAACTTTGTGTAGAAAAAATGGAGCTTTTGTATTCTATTTTCATCTTTTTATTTTATACTCTTGCTCTATCTTTTGATGTAAAATTATCATTACTTTTGTGACCTTGTATCACTTAAGGATATAATTGTAAATTAAGAAATTACTCACCGCTTCTGACCTTTCTGAACCGACGACGATGGTGCCGTTGATTTACCACAGCTGGTATTTGTCACTTGGGATTTGACAAATATTCTACTTTCTGACTGTATTGTGCGAATGTTATCAACAATACTGTCTGCCATGCTGGCATCATAAAGTTGCAAGCTATCTCCCTCCGCGTTGTACAAAACGTGCTTCTTTTTCTCGTAGACCTTGCTTAGATTACTAATAATGGATAGCAATTTCTCCGGTGCTGCTAATTCTTTAATTTCTGGCATCAAATTAGCATCCAGCTTAGGCTGTTCTTGCTTCCGATAAAAGAATCTCTCGATACCATACTGTAAATAAAACAACATTTTTATATTAGTAACACTAGTAAACATAAACAAATATATAGCTAATAATATTGTAACATTTTATTTTGTTACAAAAAAACTTAGTGGTGGAAGTTTTAATGTATACCTCTCTGTCACTAATGCAATGAATAAATGCATGGTCAACAATCAGTTTGCACAAGATATAATTAGCATCAAGAAATTCTTGCTGTTTTATCTGATTGTGCAGCTCCATCAAGCACTTCCAATCTGACAATGTCATTCTGATCTTCCGATCCTTTACTGGCATCTTATAATATATTCCATATATAAGATACAGAGCCCCAATACGTTCCTTCAAACTGGATGCATTCACCAGAAATTGCTTCGATACGCAAAGAGCGTCCTCGCAAAATTCTGCTAAAGCACTTTCGGAAGAATGATACCTGTAAGTTTTCAATCTTCATTAGCTGATCATCTGACAAATTTAAATCTTAAAAAGCGTTCAGAAACAATTTGTTAACATTTAAGAATAAAGTTTTAACAAATTAGCATTAAGATACTCACAAAAAAACCAAGCCAAACTGCATTTCTTTCCAAATCTCACAGAAGTTCTGGAAGTGAGTATTGTACGACAGCTCAAAGCGCGTTATCAGCGTCTGGCAATCGGTACGAAAAGCCTCCATCAGGCACTTCTCTGTTAACAGAAGACGAACATTTTATATAGTATAGTATAATATAATCACTACTTACAAATTTTATTTATAAAAAAAGGTTTCTATTACTTGATATCAATTATATATAAATTATATATACATATTTACATCTATTTCTGATATTTTTTAATTTTATAATGGTAAGGAAAATGATGATATGTGCATGTACAAATGGTATAACTTATTATATTTTATATAATATTATAAAACATAATAAATTGCACTACTTACGCTGCGAATCGTTATGCTGCATAATTCTTTACCTTCCGTTCTGTAGACGTGAAAGTTAAACTGGAAAAAAAATCATAAGCTGTTTAGGGATTAGGGACGTTCACACATCGGAAATATAAAGTAGAAGTAATTTGAATCTACACGTCTCTCTAATCCGATGTATATTATACAGAAATGCCATTTTCTTTTATTCTATCCTTTCATTCCGTGCATAATGCTCTTATTTTAATAAATGAATAGTTTAATCCGTACCGCTTGAATTTCAATACAAATATGCTTAATTGATGTGTATTTGTAAAAAGCAAGATTTGAAAAATAAAAATCGTTACTTGATAGAGGAAAAAAGAGTTATAAATCGTCAAAAGTGGAAAGTGGAGGTTAGAAAATCTGTCGTACCGACGAAACGCTGCAAGTCCGTTCTTTTCAGCTGAACTTTTTGCACCCATTTACGTGCACTGCGCGTCCCTGGGAGCTACAGCTTTTCGGTGTAGCTAGGGAGATAAACGCACCGCGTCCAGGCTTCCCATTGGTCTTCACGTTGGACCGCCCAATGGGAGGCCTAGAGGTGACGCACTCCGCTACCCTAGCTACACCGAAAAAGGTTAGCAAGGAGCACAGCTCTCATTGGTCGGGTGTTGCGGGCCAATGGTGGCGCGGCGCAGGCGGCAGCGCGCAACATCGTCGCACCGCACAAGGCACGCTCAATAAACGGCGCTAGTGTCTGTCAAGTGTCACAGCCGTTCCCGTCGGCCGACAGTGTTGTGAGACTCGAATCGGTGATTTAATTAGGAAATAACGTACTTCTTTTTTTTTAGTAAAATTGTGAAACTTTAAGCAATAATGACCGACAAGAAAGGTAAATATGACGTGATTGCGCGTTACCACTTTAGCTGCGTGTAACGTACACTGGACAGAGGAAGGGAAATACACAGGCACCCATACAGGCATACGACAGACGCGCGTTCACACACGTACACGCGCACGCACGTACACCGACACGACGCCGACGGGCGACACACGCACGCGCGCCCGCGCGCGCGCACGCACACATAGACACACCGACGTGCACACATACGCCCGTTGAGATAAGCCGTACCTCACCACTTGTCACTTGGCGCGACGACCGGTCGTTGCCTGAGGCGACGTCGTCGTACGCGACTCCTGGTGCGGGCGGCCTAACGACATGGCGGCTATGGCGTCGCCTGTTGGGCTCGCGCGTTGGGCTCCGGGCGCCGGCACGGACCGCTCGACGACCTGGCCCGGGTTGACAGGACAAATCAATACCGCGCATCGCGCTGGGAATACAAAATGGCCTCCGGAGAGTTGTTCATTCTCTTTCTTGCTAGAGAGGGAGAGAGAGAAAGAGAGGAAAAATGAAAGGACAACAAGAGAAGCCTCTCGTGTTTACGCCCCGAACTTTTTTTTTCTCTCGCGACGTCTCTGAGATCTTTTTTTTGTAAATCTTCAGATTTTTGCGATTGTTTCTTTTAGCCAGTACGGAAAGCCCTCGAGTAACAATTTTTGTGGTTTCTGAATTTCCGAAATCTCGCAACACGCGTGTTCTTGACCCTCCCGCGTTCACGAAATTCTTGTAATTCTTGTACTTTTGAAGCTTTCTCGAACATTTCTCAACATTTGTAAATCTGCGTGTACAAAGTCGCCTTTTCGTTGGCGACTGATCCCTTTGCACTCTCAAATTCTTGGAATCCCAGTTACTTGCTATTGTCTTTTACTTTCATCTCTTAGCCTTTTGTTCCTAAGTTCTTGGAGTCTTTTTGAATTCTAATTATTTTTCGTCAGCTATTCCAATTTTTCATGATAAAATATTATATTGAAGTGAGACAATGAATTTTTAGAGCCAGAGATTATCAATGTGGTTACTGAAGCTTTAAATTCCTATTTTCTTTTGTCTTTAGCTAATATACATATCTGATAATACAGGCATATAGTTTATACAAACAAGTATATGTAATTTAACAAAAACATACATATATGTACATAAATACATACACCGTCATATATATTTATGTATAGAGTACAGACTCACATATAATACAAAGTATAATAACGAGATTGTCAAGTTTCAGTCAAGTTCTAGTTAAAGTTCAAATCAAGCTATACATTGTACATTTTTGCAAATTATATACACACACACACACTTACAGACATCAAGAATGAGTTTTCAGTTGGCTATTCTCAACAAAGATTCCAAGGATACGAATTACATTCTTCTCGGCTTGCGTCTACGTGACAACGCTTTGTTAAACTGGTGCTCCGGAAGTCATTTCCCTGTATTACTCAGTCGTATTCTTACAGATGTAAGGGGCCTGGGGTTACAGAAAGTGAGAATGCGCAAACGCCTATGTATGAGGTGTATGAAGTTAAAGGACCCGTAGAGCTTAAGAGTCAAGAATTTGCCAAATAGTTCCGTTACCGATAAACGCTCGAGCAGAGCCTGGTGTCGAGGTGTGACCGTGTTCACTTGAGCGTCTGTTCTGTTTTGCTCAAGCCGTTCCAGACGTTCCTTGGACGCGCTCTCGTTCCTACCCGCACGGCAGAACGCGATCTGAGACACCCCTGGAATAGCTTCGGCAAAGAGACCTTTTATCTCTCTCATGTTATCGAGCGCCGTAAGAACGGTATACCTCGGTATACGGTGCCGACGAGTGTTTCATTACCGAGTCTGGTCTGTGTCCCCCAAAGCAGTAGGTGCTGCGCTCCTCCGTAGAGAGCGCAGTGTATCGCAAGGATACAATACGTAAAGAGCCTCTAGCCTGTAAGAGTGGAGAGCTGACTTATGCGCTCCTTAATGATAATTATTGGTAATGTGAAGATAACGTAATATACTGCCTGCGAGTCTGCTACCGTTTATACCTATGGCGGTGTAGCAGCTGAGCGGAGGGATAGTGCCTACAGTTTGGCTGTCAATATGTTTGCAGCGGACCATTACAAAGACGATTTGATCCCAGTCAGTAGGTGGAGCTCCGGAGACCGGCGCAGCCTAAGCCACGTATCTAACCTCACCTTACTCTATATATTACCTTAAATCACTACGTGTTTATATACCAACATATATTACGTATACACACACATAAATATATATATATTATATATAAATATGTATACCACCTTAATTATGTTGAGGCTAACGTAAGGACATTGATTGCTTCTAGCTTCGCGTGTGTATTCCTTTGCCTCGTAGCAAGGATAAGACCCTTAAGGACCAAGCGACGCGGCGGCGACATCTCGTTCCACGAGCGTGTCTTGCTAAGGAGAGGAGCTCCCTATTCTTCTCCGCATCGAGATCGTGTTTTTTTCTTTTCAAATAAGAGACAGTGTTTTGTAATGCGTGAAGCCATTGCATCGACAAGGTTCGACCTTACGTTTTTTCAGACCCACGAAAGTTCTCTTATCGCAACATCTCGTAGTCCTATCTTTCATCTTAGAATATCTTCGAAAACGATCGCCAGCCTTCCGTCAGCCTCAATGTACATAAAGATATAGAATGCACCAGGCGTCTTCCGATTTAACACAGAAAATGCCCCACGCTCGAATCACGTGACTTCCGACGCCGGCCACGCTTACCCCCTGAAGCTGCGGGGTTCTTCAACGATTGGTACACGCGATGATTGTCTTTTCAGTTTTCTATTCTGAAAGAAAAAAAAACAGGCGAATAACTTGTAATTTTTTTCGCAAAAATTTGACGAAAAATAATGTGAAAAATTTCGAATTTATCCTCACTTTTGTGGCCGTGGACGTCATGTGACGCGTTCGCGGGCGAAATCGGAGGCGCGGGTCGCTATATATCCAAATCAATATGGCCGTAAGATATTGATATGGGTGTACCAATATTTCGTACTGGAATTTCGTGATACTGGCTGACTGCTTTTTCCTTTTACTCTTTTTCTTTTTTCTCCATTATTATTCTACGGCCCGACGTGTCTGCGCGCATGCGTGATAGCTTTCCGATATCGCAATGGTCCATTGCGACGGTAACTTCATCGTGTTAAATGGAATCCTACTATCTTCATCGGATAGAATCAAATTGAAAGGAATTCTGAGAAATTCTTTTCCACAGAACTTTAACTAAAATTAACCAAGAGAGTCAAGATTACTTGTTTGATATTTTTTTTTTACTTTATTGTTATATCATTTATTTATAAAATTGCTGCGGAGAGCAATTGTTGTCAAACAACTGAAAGTTAATAATCGCTTTAATAATTTTCTAATGTTAAATTATTGATCGGTAAAGTTTGCTGTGTATAATCGTTTAATCGTTATTAATTACATTATTAATTCTACCCTCTTGGTTACTCGGCCGCTTGGTGTCGACACAGATGATTAATCTTATTCGAGCTATTACTCTATCCGCGAATTGAATTCTTTCGAAATAACAGTGAAATTATAACGCGCGCGCGCGCGCGCGCACGGCGGGCTTTGCGGGTGTACACGAATGCTGTATCTAAGCTCGGCGTTATACTTTTGACGATACTTTTGTCCTCTTAGGAAATTTGCTAGCTCACTTTTAACAAATAGTGCATGTCTCGCTTTAGAACCGCCCCGCGAGTTTCCCGAATGTCAAAAACTTCGCTCGAACAAAGAGCGAGGAACCGAGAAATTCGAGGGAGAGACCTCGTGGAGAGACGGAAGGGAGTCGCGGTCGAGGAAATTCACGGAAACTCGCGGCGGCGGCTGCATGATGGTAGAAACACGTGATCTAGACGTCAGATATAGATATATATCTCGACTTTCTTCTTCGATGATTCGATAGCGTAACCAATAGACTGACTACGGTAGCTTGAGCGTAGTGGTTTTTTTTTTACTTTTTTTACTTTTGAACGTTGTAGCGAGAGAAGCGGTGAATCACGAAACGTAATCTCACGCCCACCGTCGCGCGCTGCAAGCACGCGGTCCTCGCGTAGCTGACTTCGGAGGACAAAGAGAAAGACAGAGAAAGAGAGGGGGAGAGAGAAAGAGAGATAAGGCAGCTGCGGCGGAAAAATTCAAAGTGAAATTGCGTTCCACCCTTTAGCATCCCTCAGTAGATCTCCGTGCAAGTATTAAGCTACGATCTTTCTACGAGTTGTTAATCTCGTGCTCGCATGCTCAAAAGAACGTTTTTTCTCCTCGACGGCGGGGAAGGCCCGATCGCCCACGTGCTCCAGGGGGGCCGGGAGGGGGGATGGGAAAAAGAAAAAATAATAATGAGAAGGGTGGGGCGATCGCGCTGCCCGCCGTTGTTGTTTCTTATAATCGTGCATGTTTTTTTTCCTTTCGATATGCTGTTTTAATCGGTTTCTCACGATTTCGCTTTTGGACATTTGTCACCTCATCCACGTTCGATCCCATCCTGAGATCGGCGCCCCCCTCCGTTGGGTGGGCGATCCCGGGGAGGATCGGGCGGGCCTGGTGTCATCATTTTTGAATCGTCGTATTGTTGTGTGATCACCGTAGTTACGTAGTTATCTCGGTGTCGCGTACCGGGAAGACTCGCTCGCCTTTCAGACAGTGCAAATTCTTTCTTCTTTTGTTCTAACGTTTTTAATCCGCCACGAAGAATTGTTGGGCGTCTGTATCTCCATTTGTTTCTCTTTCTTCGCGTTTCTGTTTCCAGATCGGTGCACCAGTCTTGATCGCGGCGAGATCTCCCGGCGACGCGATTGCTGCATGCGCATGATCGGCAGGATTTGTTAATCGTGTACACTGTTAATAGTGAGCTTAAGCGAAATAGCATTCGTTGATACGCTGATCGATGCGTGAGCGTTCTCACTGACGAGGGTCCAGGGGTTGTTGGGGGCGAGAGGACGGACTTTGGGAAATGCGAAGATTTTACCTTTCATCGTTCCTCGCATCTGTTTCCTGCGTAAAGCTTTGAAGAGATATCTCTCACTCTTGTGTTTTCCGTCGACAACTTTCACTGTATGTTTAAATAGATTTTTTTAAAGAAAGAGACACAGTACTTTTCTCTTTCACGTTATCGTATGTCGTTGGAGTTACAGATGCTTGGAATCGCAGATTCTTAAGTTTTCACTTCGCGGACTGGAAATCACATGTCTATGCGTTTCCCAGCGTGTCCCTGCTTCCGGCGACCCCGCTCGTCTCGAGGACACGTCCTGTTGTCCAGGAAGCACTTCGACGAATCGCTGTCTGGCAAAAAAAAAGGACGCATTATTGAACGTTCTTTGCCGGTCGTTTAATATGGGCCAACTGAGAGATAATTGAAGAAAGAGAGAAAAATCAGAAAGAATACTTGGCCCTGAATAATGAATGTCGAACTGCTCATTGGGACCAATCGAAGAGATGAAAGAGCAAGAGAGTGTGCGTGCGTGTGGCAGAGAGAAAGAAAAGAGCGATAGACACTTTTACCATTAAGCCGTACTAGCATTAATATTACAATCGGTTGTGACTGATTCGATGATTGTTTGCACCGTGACACATAGACACTTAAATTGTTATTTCTCAGAGGTTGCACGAATGCGCGGATGGACTAGCGTCTAGAACACGCGCAGGCTTTTAAATGAATTGTCAGGGTGGTCCGTCTCCAAATTTTCATCTAAACGGGATGCAGAGTTAAAAAGAGGATTAACGCGACGATCGTCATATTCTTTGATCTTTCTCCATAATCCATAATTTTATTTTATTTAATCATCTTACCAAGAATCGTCGGAAATTATAATCCTATGCTTTTCCAGCTGCTCTCATTGTTCTTATTAGCATTTATTTCTCTGAATCTTTAAATCCTTGAATTTCAGATCTTCAAATCTTCTCTCCTTTGATTCTTCCTAAATTCTGCCATTTTCAAATTCTCTTTTTTTTTTGTTTCATAATTGTAATTGATTTTTTCCGGATTTTTCATATTGCCAAGTTCTTCGAAATTTGGTTTAGATAATATTAATGTCTGTAAATATATATTGAAAGTAAAATATCGCGTTTGCACCACCTATCACATATAATCTCAAATCGTGTAAAAAGCTGCGTTGGATCGCTCGTCCCTGCTATTTCGATCAGCCTTTGATCATATCATAAACAATTTTGGTATGGGCTGACATTTATGTTAGAGTACAACATGTCTATGCAGCACCAGCGCAATCGCGCGTACGACGTTCGGAGGACAGAAAATCCACATTTTTTTTCCTATTCGCTTTTTTACAAGAAAAACATTCGATAGCTTTGTAATTGAAGAAATTTTTTAAAATACTTATTTAAAACAATTTAATTTTCAATAATTTTGATATATTTGATAATTTCAAATATTTTTCGAGAATGTTATTTCCTTGGTAAAGTCTAGAGATGCTCAGAGAAACAAAGTTACAGAGAATAGGGAGAACAAAAGATTTAATAACATTTATATATGCATACATTTTTTTGCAAATATTTCAAATATGTATATATATTTTTTTCTCTCCCCAAGACGTCGCATCTCGTACTGACGCGGAAGCGTTCAGAAGGATAATTGGCCTCCCGATGGCGGCGGTGCGTGGCGCATGGCGCGGTTTAGATAATTGAAAGGATTAGAGAAAGAAATGGGCGGCCGAACGTCTCGCGGCGTCGCGACGCGGCCGGTCGCCAACGTTACTTATTTACTATTTACACACGATTCCGAGGAACTTTTAATCATGTTTAACCTTTATCTCTGGATATTTGCAGAAATTTGTGGTTTGCTGAGTCTTGTCACGACTTTTTGAATGTGTGGAGCCCGATATGCATACATAGTCCACCGCTATATATGCATATATAAATATTATATATATATATATACATAATCATCGTACCACTATACTCATTGTATAAATTACACATTCACCGCCCAAAAAAAAAAAGAAGAGAAAGAAAGAGATATAAAGACTCGTCTTCTCGGCTCGATTTGTGAAGTCGCATCTCGTCATCGCTGGCGATGACGAGGACGGCGATGACGACGAAGGACGATGACACGATGATAATGATGATAATGATGATGTTAAGACGGACTGCCGTTCTCATATCGCGAGTCCTTCGATTACTTGGGCTTGTTTTAACATCACTTTTTGGAGCAACCGTTATCCTTCTTACCTCCTGGCTTTATTTTAGCTCTGTTTTTTGTCGTTTTTCTGTTTTTTGAACACGGCCGAGCCTTGGGATTTATCGATTTGCATTTAGATTGAACTTTAACCCGTTACGTCCAAGAGCTACGTTCTTCAGATATTGTTGCAAATATAAATCCGATGTGAACGATAAAACTAGAATTGAAAAGTAGATTGGAATATAACGGGTTAATCAGCCTTGATGAAATGAAGTGATTGGATGGATTGTTGACGTTTTGGATAATTGCAATCGAACAAACAAATCGAGGATGCTAAAGAGCAATGTCTAATGAGACACTAATGAGAAATTCAAGTCCCAATCTGATGCAGCCTTCAACTTTGCGAATTTCAAGTTCTTCTCGTATATCTGAAAAAGTACAAGAGTTTCAAAGTTAATTAAGATAATCACAAGATTGAAGCTCTCGAACGTTTGAAGCAGTAAAACTTTCAGCAATTTAAAATTCAAATTGTAAAACTTACGAATATTCAAACATTCCAAATTCTATGCTTATGAGCTCTAAACTGCAAAGATATATCAATTGAAATAGCATCCATGTATTCTTACCTTCGTATGGATTCGAAGAGCATCTGTTTATTGCAAGAATCTAAGATGTTAACAATTTATCTTGAAGATTGCATATATTTGAACTGGTGTTTATGTTGACGCCTTACTTGTGTGAATCCCTCAGGCTCGACCTCTTAGACGAATGTATTTGGCTTCTACCTTGATTGCGTAACGCTATTTGCTTTGAGATCGGTTTCGTATTAAATCTTAGTTCTAGAAGTAAAGGTTGCTCAATAACGAATCATTGTTCGAGAATAAGAAAGAGAAATTGTTTGAGAATTTTCTGCGAGTGCAGAAATTTAAACTTTGAATAACGAAAATTCAAAAGAAACTTAAGGAACGTCTAAATTTATTAAAATTTTGATAAATTCTTTCTATTCGGGGAGATTTATTTGTCGAATTATTCTCGAGTGCGATTCGTTTTAACTCCTTGATCGTGGATCCATTTGTATGGACGATCTATTAGTGATCTCGATGGATCCTCGAGTGGGTATGGTCCAAGGTGATCAACCTCTCGAAAAGAACGTTTCCAAATATCCTATGCAATTCTAAAATTGAAATTATCTTAATTAGATCTCGGTTGTTAAAAACCTTGGCTTTTTTCTATCTATTTCTCTTTAATTGTATTTACATCAATAAATATGAGAGCATATTACACACCGTCAGATAAAAATTTGAAGCCATTAATTGAAAATGTTTTGAAATGAAATCAAATTTATTTTAATTTAAATACTATTAAATATTATAATAAATATTTTTATTATTTTATTCATTGTTTTATAATTAAATAAAAAATGATATAAAATATTTGAAAGTTATATAAAAAGAATTTTTTATAAGATGAAATAAGTATTAAAGCTCAGTTTTGGAAAAAAGACTCGATAATTTCCATTTTCTTGAAATTAAATAATGCTAATTACAATTGTGCTAAACATAATCCCTATTTACTTTCAAATTAATAAAAAATATTGAAGTCGGCAAAATGGGACTTTTAAACAGTGTTTTACTAGAATATTTTTAAATTTTATACATGGTTTCAAATTTTTAACTGGCAATATATCGATTATATAACTATATTGAATCTCTTTCGTTTTTAATTTAAAAAACTGCTCGGGTCACTACTGCTACGCAAAATTTTCTTCCTTTTCACATTCTCTTATAAATTTTTATTTGTACTTGTATAAAAGAGGATTTACATTTTCAAGAATTTTTGCAAACAAATTTCTAAACGCATGCCAAAATAATTGAAAGTCATTAGTCGTGCATATTACGGATAAGTAATTTTAAATAAACGTGAAGCGACTGAATCGACAAGTCCAGCGGAATGAGAGGAGTGGTTGGTCACCTTGTAAATGTTTTTTTTTTTTTTATATATATAAAGAAGCCCGTCTGCGCCCCGGCAGTTTGCGCCGGGCGGAATAAAGCTCAAGGAAGGCCCCGGGCGCGACAGGCGGGCGTGATATCTTCGGTTATTTCTTTTCACCATTATTTAGTGACTAACATTGTTTGAGCTTTGAATAGTATCTTGATCAAAACGGTGTATGTCATGTGTAAGATATACTTGGGTGTGGGAGTACCACTCTGGGGATCGGCAGCGCGTTTGGACGATCTCCCTCCGATGTGGCGGGATTATCTTTGGATATACTCCTCGAAAAGTTTCTTGATATTATTAACTGCGAAAGAAGTATTTCCAATTAACGACATCGAAGTGGTTGTATTAAAACATATTAACAGCTTGAGTTCGAAAATGATTTTCAGATAATCGTTTGGCAATTAGCTTTTTCTCTATCAAAACAATTCTCAAAATTGTCACCTCAAGGTGATTTTCTTTTATTCTTTTTCAAAATTATTTGCCTGTTGTCAGAAATAATATCGCTTAGTTGAACATTTATGTCTTGATTAATTCTAAAAACTAAATTGCTAAATTGATTTTAGCCTTTAACGACTATCTTAAGCGAAAAATATCAAGTATTGAAAGAACATGGATAACTGAAAGTACAATGCAGCAGTTATAGATGGCTGAAAAGGCTGAAGATCAAAGTATGAAAAATTCAGTCGAATCTGCTCGGACCGCTTCGAGTCGCTTGAAATGAGGTCACAGATTCTTGAAACGCCGATGCTGAGACTCAGCATCCCCCGCAACGGAGGGGTGGCTCCAATCGCGTCCCCGATCTCGACGACGCGCTCTACGCGTGCTCGACGCGGACGGGGTTTACGATCTGCCAAGATCACGCGCGGATTCCATTCTTCGGTGCCGCGTCGGGACGCGGACGGGGTGCGCCGGCACTCGTCCTTTCTGGCAGTGTGGTACCACGTACCATGTTGGCTTAGATCGAACACACAAACACACACACACACACGCCATTCGCGACCTGCGAAATTCCTGGTGGAGCTGCATTACGCATTGCCTTATGTTACAGCGTATCCGGTGGCGCCGCATCCACCGACTGGCTTTGTCCCCGCGCCGACGCAACCCCCGACCTACGGTGGTAAGACAATACCTTTGCATCTCTCTTTCTCGTAAGCACGATCCCGCGAGGAATGCGGAGAACGCGAGAACCGCTCGCCGACGAGTATCCCGTTTCTTTGCCGATCGTTTAAACATCCCGTTTTGTATCGTCTGCGAAAGATGAGGTACATCCGGGAAGCGAGTACCAGCAAAGTATCCAAGTCGCGAATGAAGGAAGTTTTTGAAATTAGCCTTTGCATACCTGTCTACGTCTTGAAGTAATTGTTTCCTAAATCAACGGATCTCATCTCTCCCTTGAACAAAAATTAATCAAATTATCAAAACGAAAGACTCTTGAAGCCAAGAGCGTAAAATGAATAGAAATCAAAAACTTACCGGGGAACCGAGTAGACGAGTCAGAATGTTTTTTTTTTTTAATATAAATTTTTTCGACTTCTCATTCATCTTGGTGCAGTTATCACGTGAATTCGAATTTAAATGGAGCAACATTCTATATTTCGTGCATATGTATGCCATTAGAAGTGGGGCATGCTAAGAATAGGGATTTGATTTGATCTCCATGAATTAATGAAAGAGACGTTTTGTACCTGGAGTGTGCTCCCCTTTTCTTTTAATATCCATTCCAAATTTATTACACTAGCTATTGAACGATTCCGATAACGTTCGCCGACAGTTGCAGGCGCCGCCCCTTATGGAGTATTTCCCAATCAGCCTCAATTGTACGCGACGCAAGGTCCACCGCCGCCGACGTACGATCAGACCCTTACGCATCCTATGGTAAGTCACTCCGTATTTCCGTATTTTTATCGAAGACTCGAGAAGCGGGAACACCTAAATCTCAACAATAAATATTGATTTTCGTTTAGATGTATCAACCAATGTATGGGCAGGGATACCCTTTGCAATATTATCCACCGGGATATCCTTTGCAATATTATCCGCCGTTAGCTGCAACAACGGCGTATTATCCCACTATGCAACCCGCCCCTGTAAGACCTACCATTATGGTACCTGTAAGTATCGACATATATTTCTCTAAAAAAAAAAAAATAGCAAGAATGCCATCGCGCAAGCTTGAAGTCGAAAGAATTCGGAAAGAACTTAAGCTTGCGTGACGATATTCCTTAGGATATTATCATAGTGCAGTAAAACCAGACCACAACCACATTATGTGGCATTTATATTTCGATATTAAAAATCTTTTATCTGCGAAAATGATAAAAAAAATCTGGATAAATTTATAAATTGTTCTTTCAAAAAGATATCGAACTCTCTCGATATTCTAATTATTAACATTCCTAACGCTTTGCAGAATGGTTTTGACGGTACCCGGTTCGATGGCATCTCGCAGCCGGTATTGCCACCGCCGCCACCCGGGGTGGCGAATGCTGCGCAGCTGGCCGCGATGGCCGGCCACAGTGTGGCTCTTTCGCAAAAGAAGGGCTCGTTCCTGGGAGGAGGAACGGAGGGCGGTTATACCTTTTGGTAAACCACCAAAACCACCTTTCGTAACACACGTAACACGCAGAAAACATATACACTCCACACGTACACGCCACATTAACTATAACTCGGAAGCGCCGTGTTGTTGAGACGACGAGAATTATTGTAGGTAAATTTCCGTTAGAGCTCTGCTTTTCTCACCTCTGCCGGTGGCAGCTTCATCTATATCCATTAGTATACCGTGTGCGCGGACTGATCACACCAACATATACACGTCACACATACAACATTTATACATACTACACACTACATATGTATACGCCATACAAATGAAATATACACACGTACACAAAATATACATTTTAACATGATACTAAGGCAGCAACCGTGAGAGTTCCCACGCGATTCACATACGGCGATATATTTGCGATCGATAGAAGCGATCCAATGATCTCAAGGACACCGCCGCCGTCTTGGTGATCGATCTGCGCATCTCATGTACTGTTGAACTGCAGAAAATCGTCCCGGCCGAGGAAGACTCGGATACGACGACGCTCGTCGAACATCTTCGAAAGCTAAATTCCTCGAATGCTCATCGTTCTGTTGGGGAAGTCGGGAGACAGTGAGAGCGCTATGCGAGTTTTCAACGATTCGCGAAGATCTATTAGTTAAGATTACAGATTCGAAACTTTTAGTTAAATTTTTCTTAAATTTAATCACCGATCAAGCATTTCCGATGAGAACAAGATATTAAGGATCATACATGTGTAAGCTCGCCGAGGACCCGTGTATTTGGCAATCCGCGAATTCAGGAGTCCACAGTATTGGCGGAAGACCCGAAGGCTCGAAAAGCAGTCAATGTGCGTTTCCCACAGAGAGTAGTTATTTGCGAGAATGTTACTTTACGAAAGACAAACTAGTTAGATCAACGAAAGACGGACTGATGCAACTGACAAGAAACGACATTGCTACGACATTGTCGTTGCGCTCATCGAAGGCAGAAAGAAGGAATGGATCAAGAATAAACAGAGAGTAGAAGCCCAATGTCGACGATTGTAGAAATTCACGAGACATATTGCGTTGATATTTATATTTAAATTATTGTTATTTAAACGATTTATTTGCAGATCCTCCTTAGAGACAGAATCATCGGTGCGACGTGTTTCAACGATTTATTTTATATCTCGAGAGAGTGAGAACAAATAAAGGGAGTGAAAGAGAGCGAGAGAAAGTGGAATGAGTTTTATATCATGAAGAAAAGCGTGCAATAAGCGTAAATCTATTGTAACAATAAAAAAAAACGATATTAATTGAAACTGTGAACTTGTTATCACGTTGAATGAGTGAGAAAAACAGAGAGTGTGAGAGAGAATATGCACGCGAGTGTGAATGGAAAAAAAATGAATAAGTGAGAGAAAAAGTGAACGAGGGTAAACAATGAGTTGAGACAAAAATGTACCACTGCGCGATGATCAATTGTACCAGTTAATAAATGCTATGATCATGCAATTCGTTAATCGGAATTTGTTCTTTTCTTTCTTTCTTTTGGCGAGTGACGGTTTTTCTTTACGCGTAAGAGTACGTAAAGAAACTAATTTTGAATATTTCTAATAAAATGTCGAGATAGTGATCCGAGTCGCAGAATATAAAACATATAGAATTGATACCGTGTGTTCACTTTATAATTGTTGAATTGTTTTATTTATTATAAATTGTATTGAAATATTTGCTGCATTTAACGACTGATTTTCTAAAATAAATTGTTGCCAAAATATATTAATCTTTAATTACAATTTGTTTTTGTATAATAAATGATTTTTTTTATTAATGTTGCTCACATTGAAGACTTTTACGTCTAAATATGACAATTTTAATTTTCGTGAAATGAGAAAAGTGAAATATGCATTATTCGCCTACGTTTGTTACTTTTTTATAACATTATTTATTTTTACAAATATATATACATATATATTTGTACATGTAATGATCTTTTAGCTGTGTTATAAAAAGTATATCTTAATAAAAAAGAAAGACGGAATATTATATTATGTTTCATTGTATTCTTTTTATATTGTAGATATTGACAGGAATACTTATTTACAAAAATACATTAAAGTCATTTTTATTTCCAATACTGAAAAAGTAATTATGAAATATAAAAAACTAAATTTGTTCTCGATTATATTCTGTAATTTTTCCGAACCCAACGAAATTTAATATTGTAATGCAAAAATTATTCGTGAAATTTTATTTTAATTTTAGAATGATCTTCAAGAGCTAATAAACGGCAAATATTTATTTTCTATTTATATACAACTGATTCTTATAGCAAAAGCATTTTACAAGATTGCACTTCATGATCACGTTACAAATTACATTAATAAAAAGTTTAGTGAGTTTAGTGTTGAAGCTGATTTCAACTTTGAATAATTCTTTTTATTTTTACATTTCGTAAGAACTAAGTAATGTTAAATAAACACGTGTTTCAGTTAATCCTTATCTAAAAGTGTCTTGTAAAATCGGTAATCTTGAAATGCAAAATAAATAGCACTTATCTATGGACTCAATGCTCCATAGACAAGTAAGCCAACGTAGCCTATAATATTCTTTCGTACCTACTAAACCCTAAAACATGTAACATACAAACTATCAGGCTGCTTTAAATCTAAGAATAGAATTTTCTTATTTTTCTTTCTTACTCGGGCCATCAACTTATTGTTTAAGATTGAGATTTGGAAAACGTATTATCATACAATACAATGTATGTAATTATAATGCTTACCATAATATTGGGGATATATTACATTAATTTATAAAACATCTGAATCACAATATATATTAAAGCAGTTTGTCATTACTCTCTAAGTCGCGCCAATCTCTGCGTTAGTTCGTCCTGCTCCTGACTCACTGCCGTCGAGGTGCCAATACTGCCGAGTTGACCCGATGGCAGTTCCATGTTTAGTTCCAATCTGCAAAAATAAAAACGATTAATTTAAAAACTCTTTCTCTCTCTCCAGTAATAAAAAAGTCTTTCATTTAAATGTAGCTCAAAGTTTTTGTTAGCAAAAGTCTTTGTTATTTTTAATAATATTTAAAATAATTTCTTTTATATATAAAATGAGAATTTGAGCTCTGTCTTAAAAAGAACTTGAAATAGCAGACAGAAATAGATTCTTACCCAGCTTCGTCTGCAACCTGCTGCATCAGAGCATCCACATCGTTCTGAGGTACATTGGTAGTTGTGGTCTGTGACATGGCATTCTCCATATACGAGCTTTGCACATCCAGATCCTCGAACTGGCTCTCAAATTTATCCATGAGCCCGGAGATCTTTTCTAAGTTCATCGACTTCATGGCAGCGTCCATGGCTTTGACTACACCAGCCATGGATTGAGTAACCTTGCGGGTTGTCAAGGCAGTCTGCACCCTGCTAGCCACTGCGTCCACCCTGGCGCTCATTCTGAGGTAATTCAGTGCCTGGTTCTTCTGTCGAATCGCATTCTCCGCGTGGATGCGCGCACCCTCCATGTTGCCCTTCTGTATCGCCTTCTTGACCTTTGACTTCTCTATCTTCTCCTCCTTCTCGCATTTTTTCGAATTTCTCTCCAACTCTTTCACGGCGAACTTCAAGTTGAACAAATTCTCTGTGTCCCGCTGTTAAGGAAAACGGTTTCTAGTTTGCTCTACGAGGATCTCTTGTATACTAAATAGAAGCAATTACAGGGCAATACTCATAATTTTATTTTATATTCAAGATCAAGTATGATCATCACATTGATTAAAAGGTATTCTAAGACTGCTTAAGGCCAGATAATCTTAAATTTAAGATAAAATCCTGAATACTTACAATCTGTTTCATACAAATACATCATTAACGATTGTAATAATACATCCTACCAAATTAAAATTATCAAAGTATCTTTTGAAGATGTTTTCACATATATATTGCCTCAAATTTAATTCTATAAAGAAACATGCTTTTATAGCTTTTCTCACGAGTAGATGTTGATGCACAATTGATATTTAAAGGATACTTTCCATCTGAGAGACGGACATGGCTGACTGTTCGGCCCCCGTTGTGACGAGAATGGAATTCTAACCTCAAAGCGAGTCTACCCAGATTCAACGACGTTCTCTGCCGATGACAAGTGTCGTTGAAAACTGGGGTAAATTCGTCACAAATTCGCGCGACGTGATATTTACAATGATACGCTATTCTTTGCGTGAGTTTTATTACCGAAAGCACAAAAAATGCTATCTTCCGATTGACATGACGGATCGGATCAAGATTGATTGAGATTACTCATCAGCGCTCATCGCCATGAAGATCGTAATGGCCGTATCACACGACCGCCGTTACCTCTCGGTCCGAGAACCGTATAGCCAATAAAATTGCCACTTTTCTGTAAAAGCTGCACTTTGATTGGCTACAAATTTCTCGAATCGAGATCTCGGACCGAGTTCTAGCATCGTGGACACAAGGCTTTAGCCACCAATCGTAGCCATCTTGGTAGTTCATATCCGTTTAGATTTCAGTTCAATCCCCTCTTTGCTTCAATCCCTCTACACTACGCACAACTACGCAGTACTGCGTAGTACGTTCAATCTTCGATAGTGGGATTTTTGACAACGAATAGAAGACATTTCGTAGACCAGGTAGGTAATGGAATATTAAATAGAAGAAGATGAGAAGAAGCGAGTTATTGTTTCACAGATTAATTGTTATTCTAGGAGCGACAGTGAATATTTCCCTTCTAATAGTGCAGCATTGTTTGAGGAAAATATGAGGAAAGGAATTCTTAACGATGACGCTGACGTCATTCTTAAAGGTACAGAAAGTAAACCTAAATTTTACTGACTCCAACCAAATTCCGATGTATAAAGCGTCGTCTACAATGAGTCGTAGTCGTAAGGTCGTAAACAAATCGACCAATGACAGTCAAGAATTTGTAAGAAAATTTCATTGTGATTGGTCGATTTGCTTACGACCTTAGCGACTACGACTCATTATAGACGACGCTTGATACATCGTTTTAACCTTTAAGGGCCGGTTGTTCCACCTTCAGATAAACTGTCGAGTAACTTATCTGTCAGTTAAAACTGAAATTTGCGTTGTTCCACCTTTTGGTAAAATTAATCTTCGAGATAAATGAGCTTATCCAGAGGATAAATTACACGATGGTCTGGGTACCGTGTAAGCCACTTATCTGACAGATAAGTGCATAGTGGGGGTAGAAATCACTGGGCACGTAGCATGGTGGAGTAAATAAAGTGGACTGAATAAGCATATGCGTAAGATACATAGAGGTTATGTGAAATTGCACTTATATTAAAAATTATTTTTTTACGGAGAGAAATCATATAAAATGGAACCAGAACTGTGTGAAAATGATTTACTTTATTGTGATGAAAATGATAGCGACGAATGTGAAATAGAAATTGTGGTTAGGATTCGCAAACCATATACAATTCGTCCGCGGCCAGATTTGTTGAATGGATACGATGACACAGAATTTATACGACGCTTTCGATTTCGCAAACACACTGTTTTAATGATTTTAGCTCTTATTGAAGAGCAAATAAGAAGTAAGAGTGACAGGTAAATATTACACTTTTTTAATTATAAGATTATTTTAGAGAATGTTATCTCACGCAGCTATAATTGAAGACGTAACATTACGCTATAATATTAAAGAATCTTTTTTTTATTTCAGAAATCATGCTATATCACCACTGCATCAGTTATTGTTGACACTACGATTCTATGCAACTGGAACTTTCCAAGTTGCAATTGGAGATTATGGTGGAATACATAAATCTACTATGTGTAGAATTATTAAAAAAGTCACAGAGGCAATAGCATCTTTACGTCAACAATATATTAACTTCCCTACAACAGATGAAAATTTCAAACAAAAAAAAAGAGACTTTTACAGTATTGCTCGTTTTCCTCGAATCATTGGAGCTATCGATTGTACTCATGTCAAAATACAATCACCAGGTATAAACAGTGTTAAAAATAAAAAATTCTAAACATAAATTAAAACTATGTTATAGTGTAATAGGTTATTTTGGTATAGCACTATGTTATTTACATATATAGTACATTATTTACATAAATATTATAGTTATACTATAGTATTTATATCTAATTTATATTTACAGGTGGTGAAGAGGCTGAAGTATACAGGAACCGAAAAGGGATATTTACTCTCAATGTACAAGTTATTTGTGACAGTAAATTAAAATTTTTAGATATTGTAGCACGATGGCCTGGTTCCACACACGATTCTACTATTTTTAATGCCAGTAGGATTCGTGCGAAATTTCTGAATTGTGAAATGGGAGATTCATTATTGCTTGGCGATAGTGGTTATGCTTGCTCTAATTTTTTATTAACTCCAGTACTCGAGCCGCAAACTCAGGCAGAACAATTATACAATGAATCTCATATCAGAACAAGAAATGTTGTTGAGAGAAGTTTTGGTGTGTGGAAACGTAGGTTTCCTGCTTTGGCATTTGGTTTGAGAACACAACCGCTAACTGCACAAGCCATAATTGTTGCTACTGCAATTTTACATAATATTGCACAAGACATGACAGAACCAAATCCGCCGATTGATCTGGAATTTGAAGCTGCATATGAGGAGTTAGAAATTCGGGATGTACAAGTTCATGATGGAATTAATAATGCTAGTGTTCGACGGTTATTAGTTGATATATATTTTGCACGGTATATTTTTTATACATGTTCAGTTTTTATTTCTTTTTTACTTCCAATGACTAATCTAATTTTTGTTATAGACTTGTTCGCTGAAGTGTTCAAATGGATAAAAAAACTGCTTTGCATTTTCTGCTTCCTGCTTAAAACTTTGAACGTATTTTTTAATACAATTATGAACATTTGCACATATATATATTTATCAATTTTTATGTTACGAAGGTTTCAATAATTGTACATTTAATTTTTTTTATATTTATATTTTTTATTTATATTTAATTATAAACATAAATGTATCAATTTTTTATTCTGTATAAATCTTAATAAAAAAACGTCATAAATGAACAATAATTTAAGTGAACAAAAAACTTATTAAACAAAAACAACCTATTCAATATTCTTTATAAGTATGTTTAATTTCGCGTCTTATATCTGTTTTTGCGCAAAAATAAAAAACGAAATAAATGAATATTTTGTTTTAAATTATAAAATTAAAAATAAAAAGTAAACTTAAGCAAAAATTAATTAATTGATATCTTTCTTGAGTTTGATTAATTTCGCGTCTTGTACCTGTTTTTGTACAATTCTCATTTCTGTTTCACCTTTAATTGCTTTTAATTTTTCCGTATTAATTTCTAATTCAGCTAAGGCTTGACTTTCTTTAATCTCTAACTCTTTTTTTAAAATTTGTATTCTTAAGGCATGAAGCTCTTCTTTCATTTGGCGGTCTCTTTCTATGTTTCCATATTCTTTGAGCTCGTGTGTTTGCTTTAACCGTTTGTTGATGCGTAGTTCTGGTGTTGTCCTTTTTCTTAAAATGGACACACCAGTCTCCTTGATCACTTTTTTTTTATTTTGAAAATCTTCATTGCTCTCACTCTCCACAACAGGTACTTCATTATATTCATCTAATAAAAATTCTACATCACAAAATTCTTCATGTGGATTAATAGGACTATTCTGAAAAATTAAGAAATCATTATTAATTGTTTAATTAAAAAAATACACATAATTTACACACACACACACACACACACACACCAAGTTTACGTTTTCATTCTCAGGTGGCAAATTTTCCTTCATCTCTGGCAGTAGTACATTTGCAGCTGCCTTTGTTTCTGTATACAATTTTTTTTCAAAGGTTATTAAATGTTTTTTATTTAAACTTTAAAAAATTATTTATTATAATTATAAAAATTATATAACGTATAATTAATATCAGTACCTGATTGTTGGTCACAATCCCACACAGATGGAAGTCCTTCTATGCATGAAGGCATTATGGATAAAATGTTTTCTTCGATATTTGTTAATGCTTTTAATTGTGGTTGACCCCCACCAGTTTTAAACTGTTCCATTCTATTGTGTGCTAGTTTCTTTTTCATTGTTTTCTTTATGTCTTCGTATTTTGCTTTCAATGTTTTTTTTGTACGAAAGACTTCTCCAGAAGTTGAATTAAATAAGGCAGTCACTTTTTCCCATGCTTGATCTTTGTCTTTCCATGTTGTGCAATCAGTTTTTTTGCATTCTATGATACTTTGATGATCCTTTATAAAGGAAATTAAAATTTGCACTTCTTTGGCAGAAAAATTTGCACTTCTTTCTCTCTTCTTTAATTCAGCCATCTATTTAATGTAAAAAATATATAAGATATTTATACTAAATAAAAAATAATATATTTATTTACTAAAGTGCATAATTACTTACTTCAATTTTCTTTCTTCAAGCTAAATGCACAATAATCTCACTTTCACTAATTATCGTATAAGAAGGAATAACATAGGTTATGTGAGCACATATAGTAAACGTCACGTATACTATAGATATATACGCACATACTATAGATATAAAATTGAGACCGGAAATAGTAATAATTTTTATCTTTAAGGTAACTACCAATAGGATTAATAATCGTGGAACAACGCTCACGCAAAGGTGGTCGGTAAACTGTCCGATAAATTTTATCTTACGGGTAGTTATCTATCGGGTAAGCCGAAATTAACCTGAAGGTGGAACAACCGGCCCTAAATGCTGTTGGTAGCACTGTTAATCTGTAAAGTTAATCGTCGAATAGTTTAATCGGAACTTGATTGGAGTCGATCTTTATGCTCTGTCTATAGCTCATTCTACAATTGCGTAAGCGTTGTTCTAAACGTGAGACTAAGAAAATGACCAATTATAGTCGAATATTCTTCTTACAATCGAAGAATAATCGACTATGATTGGTCAAATTCTTACAGCCTTACGTTTACAACAACGCTTACGCAATTGTAGAATGGCCTTATGACTACGTTTACACGGCACCTTAATCGGGTTTAATAACATCGGTAGTTGTCAGCAGACCAATCACAGTTCGTCCATTCTATTTTGATAGGTATATCTATTGGCCATCCTGCTAACTTTAACCGTCGGTTAGTCCAACCGTAGTTGGTGAAATTGGCCCCAACGGTGCCATGTAAACGTAGTCACTCTGACAGTGAATTTTGGAACACAGCCAGTGTAGACATGGCATTAGAAACATGAGGCTGACGTTTCATGGCATTTATTTCTCGCGTAACCAAACAGAAGCATTACTTGAGAAATAAATAATAAATATATAAAACGTTAACATTACGCGGGAAATACATGCCAGCCTAATGATATAACATCCAATAAACGAGAGGAGAATGCTTTAATTTCAGATTTTGATACCAATAGTTCTAGTTCAAAATACAATAACAAGAGATTACCGAAAAAACGTGTTAACTTTGGTATTAGAACGAATCTGAAAGATTTATATTTAAACAAACAATTAGGCCTGTGGGTCGAATATATTGAACAGAAGTCAGCTATGTCGATGATACCAGTAAGTTTTTATAATATACAAGTTGACATTTTGCGCGTAGATATATAAAGATTGCATTCTTAAATTTGCGACAAATGCATCTCTGTATCATGTTATCCTTGTTGTTCATTAAATGTTAAACAATAGTAACAAACAAATAGTAAATGTTAAACAAGGATAACACGATACAGAGATGCATCCAGCTACATCTGTTGCAAATTTAAGAACGCAACCAAAATGTTTAAATTCGTGCTACTTATTCACTCTCTTTCTTCGTTTATTTCCGTCCATTTTTGTTTAGATTACTAAAGACAAGTTGCTTAAAGAACGACAAGATTTAAAGGAACTAGAAATTAAGATTCTTGACAAATTCTGCACTGCACTTGAATTAATCCCATTACCAGTACTGGAACAATTTCCAAGATTTCATTCAGTCTCCTTCAGAAAATTGCAAGGCCTGCGTCGACACATAAAAGTTAAATTACATTTAATACAAACAGAATTATCAAAATTCGAAAAGGAAAATGAAAAAAATTTCGAGTCTTTGGAGACATCTGGATTTGCATTATCAAAATTATTTGCAACACCAATCACATCTGATGTCTACTTAAGACATGATTGTGATAAGAGATTACCAAAAAAACGTGTCAACTTTGGTATTAGACCGAATCTGAGAGATTTAGGTTTAAACAAAGAATTAGGTTTATGGGTCGAATACATTGAACAGACACCAGCTATATCGATGATACCAGTAAGCTTCATATTATACAAGTTGACATTTTGCGCATACATAAAATGTTTAAATTCGTGCTACTTATTTGCTCTCTTTCTTCGTCCATTTTTGTTTAGGTTACTAAAGACAACTTCCTTGAAAGACGACAAGATTTGAAGAAACTTCAAATAGAAATTCTTGACAAATTCCGCACTGCACTCGAATTAATCCCATTATCAGTACTGAAACAATTTCCAAAATTTCATTCAGTCTCTTTCAAAAAATTGCAAGGGTTGCGTCAACAAGTAAAAGCTAAATTACATTTAATACAAATAGAATTATCAAAATTCGAAAAGGAAAATGAAAAGAATTCCAAGTCTTTGGAGCAAGACTCGGACATGGTAACGGACATGAAAATGGAAGAATATGTAAATGTAAAGGAATCTGTTACAAACCTGGGATCTACATCAGTAGTCAAGTCACCTGGCACAGTTCCAAAGAAAAGTACCTATCAATTGAAAATACCTATTAAAACAGTAATGGTACGGTTAAAACAGTAAGTTACGGTAATTAAACCTGTTAATGAGAAAATATTTTATAGGCATCCGTCAAGGATTTATTACAAAAGTTGAAACCTTGAGACAAGAGTTGGAACAATTACCAGCTTCGGGAGAAAATTGTAATATAAATATAAACGACAATTTTACAGGTATGAATTTTGTGTGTATAAAACTTTTTATTTCGTTTGTACATTATACATACATGCTGACATAACATGATAATTACTGCTTTTGTTAATGATAGAAATTTCAACAAGAAAATTGAATGATATAAGTGATGTGCCGACAGTTTCGGCAGTTACGAAGAAACTCGATGGCAAGATAATGGAATTGCAAAATCGTTACTATGCCGAGTTGATGACAGTAACGTCAAGGGGAATCGTTGGTACAATGGTTTCGGCTTCTTCTATCATGAACAGGGTAGCTGACAGAGCTATGAGCCAGCGTTTACCGGAAACCGAAGAAGCCATATTACAAATACCACATGTCATCAATGCTAGCGTTGTTGAATATGGTAAAGCTCTTTTAAACGTTCCGCAAAAATTCGCAGCAGAAATAACAGGTATGGTACTCGCGCATATCATATTATTAACTATATGTATATAGTAAAGTAATACTTGACAGATTATTGATTATTCCATTATTTTTAGTATTGATGAATGAAAATGACGAAGAACAGAATAACAGCGATGGTGACAATAAAAATTCCAGCTACTCTTACGCTAATAGTAGTACAAACAGTTTTGACACGAAACGAAAGACTGCCAATAAAACTAAGAGTACTAGTAAAAAATATAAAAAAATAAAAAGATGGCTCGAAATAATGTAAAAGGAGATATGTGTGTGCGTGTCACCTCTCTTGTTACACACGATGAAGTTACTACTAGGAAAAAAAGACTGAATATTTATTTTTCTCGTTCATTTACAGTAGGGAAAAGGCAATCCAAAACAGAAACATGAACATTGTCTAATTATATAATTTTTTCGTCGTTTATTGCAAATTTACGTGAAAATACAAATAAAATTTGTTATAAATTATATTTAAAAATAAATATGAATTACATTCTTTAGGAACATATTATTTTGATCCAAAAGGGGGGGCACTGCGACGGCACATGACCGTGATCGGGCACCGCACCGAGGCGGGGGCGGCCCGCGGCAGGTAGGACGCAGGTACTTGGCCATGCGCGGCAGGCCGTTGCTGCGGCGGCCGCGCGGCGCCGTACACACCCGCCGCCATTTGCAATCGCTCGCCAAGGGCCAGCGCACGGCAGGCACGGCACACGCGGCTGCCGTCCCACGCCGTACGCCGTCCGCCCCTCACGAGCGCAGGCCGAAACTCTGCCGGGGTTCCCGCGATGCTGCACGCTGTGCCCGCCATCCGTTAAGTCATCTGTTGCCACCGCCGAACGCTCGCGCGTACAGGGGGTGAGTGCTGTGTCGCGGTGACACCGGGGAGGGGAAACGTGCGTGCGCGCGCGCGTACACGTGTGTACGTGCGTGCGTGTGAGTGCTTGCCTGCCTGCCTGCGTGCGTGCGTGCGTGCGTGCCAAGCAGTGCCAAGCCAGCCGCTCGGTCTGTCTGTCTGTGCCTTGCGTGGCCCGCCGCGCGTTGCGTGCGTGCGTGTTCGTGTGTCGCGCCGAATCGTTACCCCTCCCTCTTATCCCATCTTCTCTCCTCCCTCTCTCTCTTTCTATCTCTCTCTCTCTCTGTCTCTCTTCCCCGTTCTCTCTGTCGTTCCTAACCTAACCTTCTTTTGCGGCTCGAGCGCTCGGCAGATCAGATCGCGGCGCACGCGACGACGAATCCGCGACCGTCGCCAAATGGGATCCCGCCGCGGCCATTTGGAGTAGCCCGCCGTTTCGCCGACGGTCAGCGTAGCCCCTTAGGGGAAGCCGTCTCCGGCGGCCTTTGCCTCTCTCCCCTCCCGCCCGCCTTCGCAACCTCGACGAGCAGCCATGGCCTCCTCGAACCGCGGCATCCAGATCGGCTCCGGCTGGTACCAGACCAAGATTAATCTCAGGCCGCAGCACCGGGGCGTTCACCTGGTCACCGAGGAGATCCTCAGGCAGGTACCTGAGCTCTGCCAGTTTTCCATTGGTCTCTGCCATATCCAGAGTGAGTACCACTAACCTCTCTCTCTCTCTCTTTCTCTAAACAGCCTGGTTGTCGAGCACTTGCCTTCGAGTGTGTAGATTAACGATATCGAGTCTTGTTTTCGATCCCGTAGTGCACTGAAATATGTATGTCGCTCGTTTGCTGCAACGACTTTGCTCGAAGAGCAAAGTTTCTCAGAAAATCCATTTGAATTGTTAAAATTTGATATTACTTTTAAATGCCATTTTGATATCAACAATTGATAGTAGAGGAGTAAAAGTTATGTAGTTGTATATTAGCTTTTCATTCAGTGTATCGAATTGTCATCATTTTTTTGCAAGTAATTAAAAAAAAATGATGATTTTTTCAGTTTGTTGTTGTTGCAGCAAATGAGCGATGCATTGTAAGAAGGAATATACTCAGTGAGGTGATAAACATTAAATTCATTCTTTTCTATAGTTCTCCATACCTCAGCTAGTTTAGCATTAAACGAGAGCTGGGATCCAGACGTGAGAGACGACATGGAGATGATGCTTAACAAAATAGTTCCTGAAGGCTTGGAGTACAGGCACAGCTGCGAAGGACCCGACGATATGGTAAGTCCGATGCTTCTGAAGATGTCTCGTTTTCTTCCTTTGGCAGAGTAACATACTTTAAAGTCTTTTTACATTATGAATAATCTCAATAGAATAAAACTTGACTCCATATTAAACCAAATATCATTATTTTCTACATTAAATATTTTTCAATAATGTTGCATATTTTAGTATGTTTTAACTAGTTATATAAATCAATTGATCAAAAAATTTTTATAAAGAAAAAGGAGATATATATTTAATTGATTAAGTTGCAAGAGAATAAATTATGTAAAAAATTTCTTTGATTAGTGAGTGATTTGAAAGCTTACAAGACAACACTGAATATTTCAAATGTTTGACAGCCGGCGCACGTGAAGGCCTGTTTTTTGGGCTCATCGCTGAGCATCCCAATCACTGATGGCAAGCTGGCGCTGGGCACGTGGCAGGGCATCTGGCTGGGAGAGCACCGTGACCACGCTGGCAGCCGCAAGCTGGTGGTGACGTTGACTGGTGTCCTGAGGGACTCGGCGCGCAGCCCCCTCAGCCCGGTCAGCCCTATCGCGTCTACCAGCAGCTAGGACCACTCGCACCCCCGAAGGCGTGGCAAGCGTCAGCCGCGCGCGTCCACCTCGAGCGACTCGAGCTAGCAGCCGCTTTAAGCCCTAGTCAACTTTTAAAGAGTACAATCTATTGAGGAAGAGTGAGCCGGATACCTCGCGGACTTACCCATCGCTCGGGGATAACCACCGTCAGTAGCGATCAACCGCGTCCTCGGCGTTTCGCGTCGAGTGGACAGACCGGGGATCGTGCATCGTTCAAAACTTCTGTGCGCGCGTGTATGTGCTTCAGGGTTTTTCATTTGTGTCTCCGACGTCGTTTCGGCATAGACTTTTTTTTTTTCCATTCATGCGACGATGAGCCGTTAGGGTTGTTGCAAGAGTTTCCTAGACGGAGAAATTCACTACCGGAGACGATAGGATTTTTTTGCACCTGGATGTTACCCTTGCAACTCGGGAACCCAGATTCAAAGGGAACTTTTTCTTAAACGTTCGCGTTAATTCGTATAAAGTTTTGCATTCGATGATAAAAAAAGCTAAGATTTTTTAAAGCCCCTTCTGTTTTGGAATCCGACAACTCGGAGGCTAGAATCTTTGCAACAACTCAGAATGCTTCTCTCATTTCATTTCTGGTATTTTTTTTAGCTCGTGTTGATCACGTTGGACATCCACGACATACAATAATAATAGTAATAATATTAATAATAATAAAAGAAGACAAATGGATATAAAAAAAAGAGATAGAGAAAGAGATATGAAGAAAAAACTGCCACGGCAGATGCGCGCATTGCACGCGTCTCATGTAAACAAAACGAATTAAACGCGAGTATCCAGCACTCTTCCGCCTCGCTCTTGAAGAGAAAGAAAAGCGAAAAGTGGAAAAGACACGCTCTTAAGGAAGGCAATTGAGAAACAAAGAGACAGAGATAGAATGAATCTGTGCATTCCGGTAACGCGTCCAATACTCCGAATTTACGTAGCTTTATTTAGGAAACCCTTTTGTATAAACAAAGTTAACGAAATACGAGCAGCCGTGCAGGGACTCACACTATCCTTTTTTACACTCTGCTATCTTTGAGCTGTCTAAAAATGAGAGACGAGGATGAAAAGGAAAGAAGATTAAACAAGAGTGAAAGAGTGTAAGGTACGCGTCGCGGACTTTCTGATTCGCCGCTTAAAAAAAAAAAACGATTAGGAGCTAAATCAATCGCTCGTGAACAATGATGTTTCCATCGCGTTGGGGGTGTGTATATGTATATAAAGGGAAGGGGCGATATGATTCTCTACCTGTGCGCGTTTCCGCTAGAGTTATAAGGTATGTTATATCATGGGCACATAGCGCGATTACATCCTACGTGAATTATAGCGCGTGTACAGAGTGCGCGAAAAATTTCAGTATGAAAGAGCACCGCGAGGGAAAAGAATTTTGCGAAGAATTAAGCGATGAAAGTACAAGCGATTTTTCTTCCGAATAACAATTTTTTTTGTAACAATTTGAAGGTTGATAATTAACTGTGAGCTGTAATTAAAGAATAGTTTTCTTCGATGAGTCACGCGATGGTGACTGCTGAAAATTGTAATATTGCTGTATATCTGATTTGCGGATAGACAATTCTTTAATATCCGTAGTTTACGATTTAATTGAATCTTGAATCTCTATATTTAAAAATGGTTACTCGGTATTACAGGATCGCATATATTTCCTGTCACTTAATTCCTCGTAGACTTTTCGGCTAAAGTGTCTTTATGCTCGAATTTTATGCCACTCTGTACAATTAAAGCAAAGTTACTATATACTCGAAGAATCGATTGCATCAACGTCGATCACCTTTTCTTTCATTGTTCGTACTGCAGCAACTTGTATTGCCCCGTTGAGTCGCGAAAAGGCTCGACGTTTCATTTCTCCAACATCGAAACTTTTGCAAATTGCAAACATTTGATTGTCCTGCGTTACGAGATTGCGGTTTAGTTCACCGGCGTTAAAGGCGTTCTTCGATGAAGAATAGGCGCGATTAACTCTCTCGATTATCAAAAAGACCGCTTGTCCTAGGAAGGGCTCGCAAGTACGTAAGGCATCGTTTTTAAAGGATCCAGCACTGCGGTGAATTATAACGTTGGATCGTCGCAAAGATAGCGCGGTTTCGGGAGAGTCTTCTTTTGGCCTTCGACCTTCTTGGAGATGTGAGGAAGTTCTAGTCACGCTTTCGGCGCTCGGAGCCCGCGCGGTCTCTGGGCGAGTACGTATGATTTTTTTTTTCTCTGCGTTCTCTCTTTCGCGCCGAAGGTCATCGGAAAGGAAAAAGCCGAAGGGGTCTTCGCGACGAACCGACAGAGCTACTTACACTTACACGATGTTATTAATCGATGCTTAACTATGAGCTTGCTGCAGCGTACCGAACGGGCTGGCCGACAGGCAGAACAAGTTGTCGTTGTTTAGTCGTTAATTCTCAACGTACATAGGCGTGCAAGAAGAAAAAAAAACCGCGTCGTCGTCCATTAACGTGATTTAAATGGACTTATGCTTTAATGTAAAATACGTCTCTATCTATACAGTTCACATAGCTTAAAGAAAAAAAAAAAAATTATCGGAGCTCAAAGTATAATGTAATGTAATGTGATGTAATGGTACACTGTCGAGGTTGTCGTACGTGTCGCCCCTTCGAACATACGCAAAATGAGGGCATGGGGGGGAGACGAGGAGAAGACTCGTAACATTGCACAAAAAGAAGAAAAAAAAACGCGTTATCTTCGGTCCTCTCTGCGGTTCCTAGCGTGACCTCACGAATGCGACCTTAGGTTCAACAGCCAGCCGGTTCGTGGTTTTAAGGCAAGGCGATTAGCGATTTTAATCTGTACACATTGCATATTGTAAATAATAACGGTTTGCTGAACTCAAAATGGGAATGCGTTCTCGAGATTTTAGGAGGTACGTTATTATATTCAGCGCGATCTGTAGGGAGCCACGAACTTCCGGTTCGGACTTACCTTTGTTTGATCTTTTGAGCGGCGGAGATTTTTTTTAAATTCCTACCGTTATAGATTTTTTTCTTTTTCAGAAACTTGTATCCCGGAATCTTTGCAGCGATCGCTCGAATCCTTTGAAATTGGAGATTGTGCCGATTTAATTTCTCGGTTCCCAAAATTTCAGACTCTTGAAACACACATTTTTTATTCTCTGCGCAGAAAACTTGTGGAAGTCTGTGGAAATTTTGTTTTTCGGAATCTTTTATTTCTTAGATCCTTTGATGGAAACATGGATCCAAACGGAGGTCGGGCTCCTTCTGACGCGTTGTGAAAGCTATAAGAATCACGATCACTTGTTGTATTTGCCAAAAAAAAAAAAGGATTTACCAGTGAAAGAGATAAAAATTCATTTCCAAGCGTAGGCTTCCGCTTGCGCGCAGCGAACGCGGATCTAATTATTGCAACGCATGCAGGCTCCGTCAGTCCCTCTTTGCACTCTTGCGTAAGTAAAAATATTTTCTACCGTTTAGAAATAAAGAACTGTTACAACACAAACGTCTATAGCACATTGATATACATACATTATCAATTAAATACTGCCATTCTACGTATAAAATATTAAATTACGGCTATTCGAAAGTAAATATTTCAAAAGATATTTCATATTTTATATATAAACTTGGGATACAATATCTGCTGAAATATTCACTTTTCAATGAGCTTATATTAATACTTTTATATGCAGAACAACATTTTTCTCCTCAAAGTCCTGTAACTTTTTTTTTTATCCTTCTCTAATACATATAAATTTTTTTAAATAATAAGAAATTGAGACATGTTTTAAATGAAATAATTTAAAAAAATGTTCATAAGTCTGAATTAATTTTTTCAAGTTCTTTGTTTCTTTGTTAAAGATTTATTTATTTTTTATAAGTAGTAGGCAATAGAAACATTCCAGTAAAATCTGTAGTATTCTATTAAGTATCCTCCTTTCTTTCTCTCTGTCACGCAGAGATTAAATGTTATGGAAGTTAATTATGTCGTATTGTTTATCTAACACTAATGATTAGACTGCGGATGTTGTATAAACTATTCGATATAAAAATTATATTTTAAAATCATTTAACAAAGAACCAATCATTTAAAATATGAACCCTCTTATTTATTTTCTCTAGAAATGTAATTTGCATCCGCAGTCTGCTGATTACATCCTTAAGTATATGTAACATTATACTTTAATGAATATTATTTTGTTACATACCGGGGTTTTTTAAGATATTTTTGAACCGAGGTAGGTAAAACAGATTACGACGAAGACGACAAGCAGAACAAAAAGTCCTTATAATGTCAAAATAGCATTAAAATAGCGTTAAAATGATTTTGGAGTCATTTTAATGCCATTTTGACATTATGACTTTGTTCTGCTTGGATAAGAATATAAGTATATTTAAAAATTTATCATAATAAAGCGTATTACAGTCCGATGATTATATAACGGTGATGATGAGATCGCCGGTGTGCAATGCTGGATATTAATTCACTAAGGATGAAGATGGCTTCCGCTAACTGATGATTAACCCATGATGATCTGAGAGTCAAATGGCTTACTTTACGGTCACAACTAAAACAAATGGTTTGCGCAGTGAAAAAATCAACAGCAAGTAACTGAGGCGAGATATTTAAACATAAATTCGGACGATCGTAAGGAGAAAAAAAAAAGAAATAAAACTTTCAATGCTTACGAAATTTTATATTATCTCAGTAAGTATACGCAAGTGATCAAAATTCTTTGAGAGTATATTGATTCAAAGTCAATTGGAGGGTACATTGGCGATGTGACTCGTGAAGTCCGATAGGGGCTTACCGTCTGGCTTCCTGGTCTCAGATTCGCTCGGATTCTTATAGTTTTCCGGAAGTGGATGGGGACCCGGATGAGTCAGATCCAACGCCTTCTCCTGGACTACCTTGAAAGAAGCCTTTATATTGTCCAGTGCGTTTCCTAAGCCTGTCTTAATCTGATTAAATTCTTGCGTAACTAAGGAGAGACGACCGAGCAGGTAATTCAAATTCTCATCAACCTCCGTCATGCGTTTTGTTATCTCGCCAACCTGCAGAATTCCAAATATTCAACCAATTAGTTTTGTAAAAGTATTTGAGTAAATTTAGGACAATATGTGTTGGATGTTATTCAGAATGAAATAAATTATCCGCGATTATTTAACCTGTAAGAAGTTAGCCCCCCACTTTTAGAATTTAATAATTTTGAAAATTGTGCTGATCTAAAAAATCTTTTTTTTTATTTTTGAGCGCATTTTTCATATGATTTTAAAATTCGAGCACAATGTAGCATAAACCTAGCCCAATTTTCAAAATTAAATTCTAAAAGTGGAAGGCTAACTTCTTATAGGTCATTATTTAGCCATTAAGTTTGTCCCAAAAATGGATGCTTTATATTAATTCTCATTATTTGAGATTAAACGTATGTTTTATCATGCATCTTATTACCTTGTTTTCCATTCCACCCATAGTAGATGTTGTGCCATTAACATAGGCTTCATTCTGTTCATGCAGCTTATCTAGAGCTCGAGCACTTTCCGTCATTTGTTGGTACATGACATTAATCTGTCGCCAAACCTGTAATCAAGATAGTAACGACAAATTTAGACAGTGGTCAGATCAGTCAGCAAATAATAGATCTTTACTTTGTTCATTTCTTGCTCCATCTTGGTGGTAAGGTTCGCCAAGGCACCATTCTGGTTATCCATGATATCATTCGAGATTCCGTCGAACCTTTGGCTAAGAGTGCTATTAATATTGACGCCCTGGGTCTTCACCAAATCGCCCACTTCCAGCAGGATCTGATGTACGCCGTACTCCACTCTCTTCTTCGTGTCTAGCACATGATCGGCCATGGAAACCATCACGGACTGGCCCTTTTCCAGATCCTGTAGCTCCTGGTTAACGCGTTCCGCATTGTTAGCCAAGTCCATTCTATTAAGAAAGCTCAAGAATTAAAAGAGGAAGAGCTACGTGATACGTTTAGATATTTAACGCTAAGTATGGTCCTCCAATTCCAGTTCTTGTCTGTTTAATATAATTCGATATTTAATAAAAGAAGATCATATTTAGCGTTTATTCTATCAGGATTTACCGTAACGCCGCCACCGAGTCCTTTGTTTCTTCCTTGCCCTCCGTTATTCTATCCTCGATATCATCGATACCCCGTGTAACAATGTCCTTCAACGCATGCTTAGTTTCCTGCAATAAAGCTTGTGTCTCGTTGTGGAGCGCCTGTACTTCGTTTATCCTATAACGTAAAGTGGCAATTAGTATCGAAGTGTTAAAGATGTTACATGTTCTCATATTCTCGTGTAGAAATCTGTCGAAATTGATATTAAGAGAGTCGAGCAAAATATTACCTAGGTAATTCTCGTAATTTGTGTCCCAGCAGCTCTTGCTCGTGCATTAATGTTTTGACGTGCTCTTGAAAAGCTGACAAATCCACTTGCCGCTCCGACGGTTTCTCTTGAACGCTTTGCGTCATCTGTTTTACCTTTTCTAGCGATTTCTCGAGTTCTCCGATCTTAGTGGCTACATATTGCACCTACAACCCAAAACAGATTTACATTGGACTGAGAAATGTACGTAAACTCACGCAAAAATATTAAGCACAAAAATACAGCCCAATCGCGTATAATGGTTATTTTTTTCTACTTAGATTCATATTGTTTAAAATATTTAGTATGCACGCAAAATATATATTATTTTTATTACAAATGAATCACCTCCGAGAAGATCGTATGCGTCTTTTCCAGCAGCGTGGCCGATTCTTTATTCATCTTTGCTACGTTATTATGCAGACCCTCTTTGAATCTCGCAACCTCATCCATCAAGTTACTCTCTATGCCACTCAATTTATTGAGAACGTCGGGAAGGTTACTGTCCGGGGCAGACGTGGCTTCGGCGCGGCTGTTGATCTCCGTTACCTTGCTTTCGATATTCGTGAGCCAACCCTCCAAGCGACTCTCCAGATCTTCCAGACTATCCACGGTCTTTTGCATCTGTATACGCTCTCTCTCATCCCTCTGCCCGAAGAAACACCGTCAACGCTTCAAGAATTAGTCGCTTATATCTTACCGAGTGGAATGCAAGTAATCACCTGTGCGATCTGATGTTCTATTCCCGAGATCCTCTCGTCCAACTTGGTCAACTGCAGCTTCAGGCCGTCTATGACGGGCACGCGTTTCGTCAGGATGCCTATTATCTTTTTCAGATGCTCGCCCAGTTGCCGTTCCCTCGCCTCGTGCCTCTCCAGCTTCTCCGTATTCTCTCGCATCATGTGCACAAGGCTCAACATGGCATCCTTAATGTCTTCATGGCTGTAAGGATTAATACGATTATTTATAGGACAGTATAAATATAATTCAATAAATAATCATTGTAAGTTAGTTTTTTTTATTTGAAGAAGGAAGTACCATGTACAAAGTATCAAACTGTAAACTGATCGAGTACTTACGTTATTTCTCTAGTGTAGCTAACGTCGATGCAAGAGCAACACAAGAGTATCAAAAGAACAGGCAGTTTCATTGTGTTACTGGTTGTTTGTCCGGGGAATTGTTAATCTCCAGTGTTGTTCTGCTCGACGGCGTCAAGTTGATTAGAAAGATTCCTTTCGGCGATAGGCACTTATTAAATCTGATCGAGAAGATAATAGGAAATCAATGAACGTACGCCATGATGACGAACAAAGATGTTACTATTCTGCAGACTACAGAGTTCTTTCTTCCTGCGTCTAATTGAATGCAGTGCCATCGAGATAAGAAAACGGCAGGTCACGCACGATGACCCCCGAGAAACCGTAGAGAGAAATCATCATTCACAATAAATTACTCTTAATCGTCAGTGGTAGCCGCATAGATCACAGTTCTATATTCCGCCTTTCAACGTGTATAATAGAATCATTTCATTCACTTAATTGCGTGTCAATACATTAGTTACAAACCATTTCTGTTTATATAGACATTACATTTTATATTACTTAAATATGATTTTTAGTTTTAAATAATATATAATACAATGCTTTTTTTACATTTTTAAAATTTTCTATTTAAACCATTTCAACCATTATATTTTTATATATTTAAATATTAATTTTGTCAAATAAGAATTAATCAAAAGTGACATCTTAAACTCTTTTATTTTCAGCGTTTCCATATTTTCTCCCTCTTGAAATATTATAATTTTTACATCCATTATGTTTTACATATTAATCTCCGAATTTAAACATATTAATATAAAAGTTTAAATAAAAAAAAGTAATATTCCTCAATTTATAGTGCAGTGCTCGGAGCCTTTCTTCTGTAGATGGAAGTGATGAAGGGATGAAATGCAGCTATTTATAGAACACGGATTCCTCCGAGAAGCCATATGGTTCATCATAACCATCCAGCCATGTGTTTCAAGTGCAACACATTTGTTTTGCCCTTTATATAAGTACGCCAGCAGATGCACAATGTAAGTTAGTTGCATTCCATTTAGAGAACCTAACTCTTTCGCTATATTAAGTAAATTTAATCTTTACAATACAATGCCATTTTTAACAAATAAATGTAATTTGATGACACTTCTATAAATGAGAAGCCAAGTTCTTTCTTTTCTGACAAACTTAATTTTGAAAATTTTAGTATTACTTACATTTTAAAATTAACTGTGAAATTAATAATAAATCTTTCTTTTTCTTATATTTATATTATAGTTTGTTAAATTTACTCGGTATATAGTATAATATCTAATACATGCAAATAATAGAATGTAAACAATTTGAATCTCTGTGAAACAATGACATTTTTACACTTGCAGACGACTTTTAATAATTTTTAATATGGAATTGTTGGAAGAGCAGATTTTAATATAATTCTTAAAGTAAAAACATAAAATATTTCTTTACTAACAATATTAATAAAATATTAATGAGAGTAATAATATGACAATAAAGATTTAGAATATTGAAAATTTAAAAGTTAGAAGTAAGCAAGAAATATAAATTTTATAATTTTTTGTTGATTTTATGTTTTAATTATTCTTTTTATTATTCTTCTTATATAATACAAATACAGTTTATGCAAGAGAAAGAAAATATACGTGGACATATATTTTATATATAAAATTATATGTAAAAAAATTTGTTCCCAGGTGCACAAAGATTATTTTGCGTGCAAAGAGAACGCAACGTAACGCAGTAAGAAGAACAGATCCAAGATATAAAAGCTGTCCATAAACCTAGTTCTATTTTCGCGCGTAATTCGCGTTTGACTTCTGCTAAGATAGCTCTGCACCTTGATAAAAAACCGTGTTGTACGATTATTGGAAAAAAAAAGAAATAAAATAAAAAAACTCATAAAATAATAAAAAACGACAAGATACGACTCTTGTCGATCTGGAGGCAACTATTTTCGCGAATCGATAGCATCAAACTCCAAGATCAGCAAAACGAGTTGCGAAAGACCGTGATATAAAAGGAGATGTTGGCGATATAAATCGCGCTTTTAATGCACGCATGTATAAAATGACTGGACTGGTGAAGAAAAAAAAAGCGATAGAGCGGAAAAGAAGGAAAATTAAAGCTCGAGAGAGAGCGAAGGAGAGAGGATGCAGGATTGAGGTGAGGAAAAAGCGCGCTGTAAAGGGCGGTGAAAAGCCAGCCAGGTGGAAAAAAAAAGAGTTCGCCCGCTCCTTTTTTTCGCTCGTCCACGCAAGAGTCGCGTAGGGACAGATAATTGACTGGGTATTCGATCGAGAGTGAACGCGATCGGAACGGCTCTGTCGATATCGCGGACCGCTCGACTTTGCTTCGGCGCGAAAAGCCCGACGCGGCCGCTCTACTCACTCTGGCCGTGCCTTCCTTCCGCCTTCCTTCCTCGAGGCGACGAAAACGCGCGGGGGGTGCCGCAGGAGAACGCAGGTCGAGCGCGGCGAGGCGTTTTCCGACGCGACTAGCGGTGAACTGCGGGCCGCCGATCTCCCGCCTGCCATTATGTAGATGTAAGAATTTTTAAAAAAATCCGCCTAGTCGAATAACTCGCGCGGCGTTACCAACCTACGCACGCGCTCTCGCGCGGTGCGGCGTCAGCGTGCAGCACTGCAGCGCGTCGCTTGCCGCGCTACGTGAGACTCGTAACCCGCGGACGAGGACCGGCTGACTCGCTCGGTGGGGCCGCATCGTCGTCGCCCGTGTGCCCGCGCGCGCACGGCATGGAGGCGTCCTGATTTCCCCCTTCCGATGAGAGGCACGGAGCACGGGAGCGACCGGAGGAACGCCGAAGGCACGCACAAGAGCACACCGTCGACGCACCGCGTTAGTGAACTTTGGAACTTCGCACTTTGATTCCTACGTCTTTCGCCGCCGCTCTTTGTTTTATACATATATATATGTATATATCTCTCCTTTTCTCCTACACACATACACACCTGGCGCACATCCGCGCGCGCACAGTTCTCCTTACCGCACGCTCGCATTAGCTTCCTCGCGCTCAGTCACGCTCAGTTGAGGCTGCCGAATTGAGGTAAGACCCGACCGATCTGCTTGAAAGATATTCCGCCGCGCTCGCGGGACGAGGGATGAGGGTGGCGGGGGTGTGCACGTGTTCGGGTTCGCGCGTCGCGACCCGAAGTCGCGCCGATGACGCCTCGGTCATCTCTTTTTTTTTTTCTTCCTTTTCCACGCGTTTCGCTCGCGCCTGTTCTACGCACCGTGCGTGACTCGCCGCAAAACCGAGGTGGAGATCGTCACGCACGCCGGACACGTCTCGCGATGCCACGGGCAACGAGAATGTAGGCGACGTCGAGCGTTGCAGGCCGTTTCATCGCCTGCAAGTCTCGTCTCCGCTGTGTAAATCGCTACGATTGTGAGAAGCACGTGTGGTCTCATTTTGTTTTACTTTTGTCACTAACAAACTCGCTAAGCATGCATCTCTTCGGCGCTTGTTAATTCTCTAGACGATGAGCAGCCGTTTTCAGGTCGGCGTCCGGGTTTCAGGTGTAGTCGCGACATCCAGGATTCTTTGGAGAAGAATTGTAAACAGTGTTACATAATGTTACCATAACGTTAGCACGGTTGATTCTTTCAGGTTCTTTCGTTAGCATTCCTTCTAGTTTGCGCCCAATGAAGTATTTATTATTTAACGGATCTCGTACGGTGAGAAATTGCAGTTTCAAGTTTTAAGAAATGTCATTCAATTTGCATTTAATGTACATTAAGATTTAAATTTAATAGATTTCTTCTATCTATATATCTATCTATTATTCATGTCAGTCTTATGAAGACTGATATGAATGCTAGATTAATAATTTTTTATAAGTGCAAGATTTTTTCAGCCTGTTTAAAAAACACCGGCCGTTATAAAAACCTGCTGCATATGTAATCTTTTTTCTAACTTAAAAAGATATTCAACTTGTTGCTTGTATTTACATATAATTTATAATAAATTTTCTTTTTTATCATGTTTTTTACTCCTCGTCTCAGTTCTAATGGATCAATTAACAGTATTTATTTGCTATCATACAATCAGCAATAAAAAAATTATAGATAACAACGCTACAATTATTTCTTTCGCTCTCAGGCAAGTTTTTAACATGAATACTTGCACACGTAGCAGTCTAACACACATGTGAAACAGTTAAAAAATTTTTATATTGTTTATATAATGACAATTATGGATATAATGATAATTGTTTTAATTGGATTTAATTTCACGTAGAAATGGAAAGAATTTTTTCAAACACGTTTATCTCTTTTCATCTTTAAATACTTGTCGACTTGCTTCTGTTGCAGGCAGAGGAACCAAAAAAATTTATGTTTTCCATAAAGCACACGGTCTAGTGTTATTCGTTTCGCACCATGGGAGTGCTCGCCTCCGTGAAGAAATGGTTGGTGGTACATCTTATGTTCGCCATCACATTTTTTACTTCCGGCTTGATAATAAATTTCTTCCAATGCATTTTATACTTTGGACTGAGGCCCTTTTCCAAGTATCTCTATCGCAAGATTAATTATTATCTCTGCTACTCCTTCTACTGTCGTAAGTATACCTTCTTTCGTATTAAAGCCCCTGTTTTGTTTCCAAGACAGATTAATACACTCTGAAATCTTTACTTCCACCAGAATTAGTATTCATGACAGAATGGTGGGCAGGATCGAACCTGATATTGTACATAGATAAGAAGGACTTTGATAAATATTTCGGTAATGAGCACGGCTACCTCCTGATGAATCACAGTTACGAAACCGATTGGTTGTTAGGTTGGCTATTATGCGACCGCGTGAGATTACTAGGTGTACGTAACTTTAAAAATAAATTTCTAAGAGAAAAAAATGAATTTTTCGATACATGTTTGGTGCGTTCGAGGAGACGTTATTAGTGCTATCAGCATAAGTCTAGCTTTGTTCTATTTTTAGTGAAGATAGATATGATGCTGATAGCGCTAATAGCGTCTCCTCGAACTCATTATATACATAGGTGCAATAAGAACATTTATTTTGAAAAAATATATTTTTTAGAATTGCAAAGCTTGTGCTAAGAAGTCGATACAGTATATTCCTACGCTGGGATGGGCGTGGAAATTCGCCGAGAGTATCTTCCTTGAAAGGAATTGGGAAAAAGACAAGGAGAACATCAAAAGTCAAATCAAGGAGCTCGTCGAGTATCCTGACACAATGTGGGTAAGTATGTCTTTCCACTTCTTTTTTCTTTCAACGCGAGCGTATCAGCTAATCCGGCGAACAATTTCAAAATGATTGGTAATTTCCTGCTAGAAAGTTATATAATTTAAAGAATAAATTATTATTACAGTTGCTGCTCTACCCCGAGGGGACGCGTTTCACGCCGAAAAAACTGGAAGCCAGTCAAAAGTTTGCCATCGAAAAAGGTCTGCCAGTATTAAAATATCATTTAACGCCACGCACAAAAGGCTTTATCGCCAGTATTCCGCACATGAGAGGCAAAGCGACGGCCATCTACGACATTCAGATAGCATTTAAGCCGTCTGATCCCGTGAAGCCGACCATGAGGAATCTCCTCTTGGGCAAGCGGCTGGAAGGACATATGTATGCTAAAAGAATTCCCCTCGAAGAAGTGCCGGAAGGAGACGAAGCCGCTGCTGAATGGTTGCAGAAGCTCTATCAGCAAAAGGTAGCGTAATCGACTTTGTATTTTTTCTTGCATCCAATGGAAAAGTTCGTATTTTAGTAGAGGTATAATTCTGGTACATGGTAATGTTTTTTCGAGTTCAAGTAGAAGTGCTTAATTCGAATTAGAAGCTTTGAGTAGTCTTCTGTTTCACAAAGATAGAATCATATGTAATCATGATAATGTAATTGACCTACCTAAGTTATACGTTATTCAACTAGAGCATTTTTAAGAAATCACCAAAAACCTGAATTGTTTCTTTGCGCATTAGAAGATGAAGAGTTTGTAAGTTCTCTAATTAAATCGAGCAGAACAATGCGCGAGAAGTGATTTCTGTAAAATTTGTTTAATTCGCTCTGACGCGACAGTATAACGCGGTAACGTTAGACGAAATGTTTGCCTGGTAGGATCGTATGATGGAGAGCTTCTATGAAACCGGCGATTTTTTTGCCAAGAGCGGGGTGCCTAGGACAGGCTCCTTCAGGCTAAAAAGAAGATACTATTCCCTCGTTAACACCATTTTCTGGGCGATAGTTGTACTTGTACCAATGCTATATTACCTCCTAAGGCTCCTCCTCTCCGGCTCGATCTTTGGCATTACCATCGGGGTCGGGGTTATCTTTGTATGTAAGTAGTATCCTCCATATCCATTTATATACATCATTATCTTCAAATATTAGTTACACTGTCATATTCTCTCACATTCTACAATTGATAAATAGTAATCATTATAATGTGTTAAAAGTTATATTTGAATTGAATTCTGAACGTAGCAAATGTAGCGAATTGAATTCGGCTTTTTTTAAGACTGATTGGTCGATATGCCTGCTGTTCTATCGCTTACGTTCTTTTTTCTTTTATATGCAATGCCCTTACGTCACAGAAGATAACTCAATTCATTTCAAATGTTATACCATTCTCATGGAAGCAAATCAAATTACAGTTTATGTGCTAATGTACAAAACCCTCGGAATGTCGGAGATAAGCAAGGGTTCGTCGTATGGTGCGGCGGACGCGAAAAAGGACAAATAATTTCAAAGCACGTGCTTTACAAGAGACGATTTCCGTAAAGGATAAAAGTGTCAAAGAAAGGATCAGAAAATTGCGCAGAACAAAGGCAGATACGTATACATTTGATTTCTACTCTTGTGTAATCCATTCAGTGCGCGCGAGCGCGCGTGCGACAAATGCGTTCTCTGTATGGATTAGATATGTAAAACATATACACACAAACTTACACGTACACATAAGAATATATATACATACACATATATGTATATGTATATATATGCATACATATACATAAAAATACCTATATATACTTGGTATTATATATTAATATGACGTTTACATCTTTTTTTGCGTTGACATTTTTTTCTTATATAGCAATTGTTATTGTTAAATAAACGGTTTAATCCCAGTCGTCGGCAGCGGTTATTTATACAAAATGCCTCGGACGCTTTGTGTCTTCTTCCAATCCCGGATTATACAGATTGTATTTGGATTGATGTAGTCAAGATGTTAAGTTTTAACATTTACAACGAGCGCTCGTAGTAGCGTTAAATTTGCAAGTCAGATACATGTTGATATATTCTCACCCTTTTTCTGAATTAAAATTAGAGAATATAAAACGATGATCGCGCTTATTATCTTATTGACAACTCAGTCTAGAGTGAAACATGTAAAATCAAGATGTTCGGACAATTATATTATAAATTCGAACTTGGGTGTTTTACTATTCAGTTATGCAAAATATATGTGTCATGACTGGGGAGAATAGCACAGTAACAAGTACAGTCTAATGATAGTTCAAATTTCATACATGGAAAAGCGATGTAAATGAATAAATTATATATTATTAAAAATAATGGATCCTACTTTAAAAATCTGACATTAGCTGCACCAACACATGAGTCAGATAGTAATGTTCGATATAATCTGCATAATTTAAAATCTATTTCATCAATTGTTACTTTTTAACAGGTGCAAAATGTCTGATATATACATGAGAGAATCGTTAATTTTATTTGATAGAAAAGCATCTGAGAAATAGACATAAGTTAAATTTCAGGTTTGTAAGTGATGGTTTCGTGATGGCGTTCTTGATAACCGCCCATGGGGCCTGCGATGTAGTGGACAACTCTGAGTTTCCCATTCGCATCATAAAAACCATATTGACCCTTGACGCTTCCATCCCGACGGCGCTCTTCCATTTTGTATTGTCGATTTTTTCTACAACGGAACCGATGTATCATTCTTTTCAGTCTTTGTTTCCTCGAAAATTTTTGTGAGACTCGTTAAGCAATTATATTGATTTTGCGTATTACAATTAACATAACTATAATACGAGATACAAAACGATGTATGTTTACCCGTGTCCAGTATCAAAACCAAGTATGTATGTCCCTGGTCCCTTATGATTCCTTATTTGAAAATCTGTTCGACTTCCGTCTGGTGATCGGTCCGTTGCCCTCTTAGATATAGTGGAATAAATTGTCGAAATGTTGCTTGCGTATGGCGATGCGACTCTTCCGTTTGTACTATCGTCATGTATCGGCAATGTGATTGCGAGTGAAAAAAGTTTTAAAAGAAGCTATGAAGAAAAGTATAGATAATAATTAAAATTCTAGAATTATAACTTCTTACAATTCTATTTTAGATACTTAGTAATCTCTATATTGAGAGAAAAAGGATTGAGGAAATTTTAGAGATGATGACAAGGAGAATGAGAAAATGAAATGGAGCCGAACGAAGATTGGATTTTGAAAACATGAATATGTAACGCGAGCTAAGAACGCAGGATTATAAAAGGCTTTCATTTACAAATTTTTCTTATTTGGCCATTGGTTTTGCATCGAACAATGATAACAACAGAATATTTATACAATTACTCAGCGAAATCTAGCAACGTAATTTAGTCACTTTCACATCTTCGCGGTCTGTTACTCTCCTCAGTTTACTCTATATTCTCTCTGCGTATGTGTTTTTATTTCGGGAAAATTTACTACAATTAAATCATCTTTCGTCAGATAGATTTTTTTTGCAGAATATATTTTTATGATAATAATACACAGGTACTTACAATGCACTTGATATACATCGTATCTTCTTTGGTGAGCAATTGCTGGAGAACTGATCGATCATCGAAGTGTGCAAACTTTCCCGTGTTTTTTCGGGAGATGTTTCATGCTTCGGCTTTGCCGAGCTAAAGATTGTCCAGACGGCAGCACTATATCTCCCCCATTCAATCGTCCTGACCAGGTTTAATTGTTGCTGAGCAACATCAGGCATACTACCAGCAGCTACTTACAACGACTATATAAGGCATATTATTTTTGTACAATTTATCTATTGTGTTACTATTATGTGTGAATGATGTGTGCATTATGATGCCGTTGTGCTTTGCATCATATTTTTTAATCACGGATGGTAAATCCGATAATTCGCAGTCAAGCGGGATGAGAAAATGTGTTGCATGACACTAAACTAATGATTATATTTGATTTATTGTATCACATTTGTATTTGTAAAAAATAATCACTAAAGAGTATAAATATATAAATTATTGTTAATTATTTATATTAATATGAATTTAATAAAAAAAAATGAAAAAATTGTAATATATTATATGTATATAAAGATGTGCATACGCGTATAAATTTATATTTACATTTATATTTAAATTTATATGAACAGAAGCATCGGTAATTTTAAAACTATTTTAGTTTCTAGGGTTCCACGCCTATTGCGACGCACATTATTTCCCACTTTTACAAGAGAGAGTTTCTAGCTCCTGTTGATCGCTCGAATATGTCGTATCTTCACGAAGCTCTCACTTTCCACATGAATGAATTCTTTCCTTTTTGTCTCTTAATCTCATTTCCTTGATGATCCAATGCTTTTCTCTCTCTTCCTTGATAATCCAATATTTTCTCTCACAAAGGACTCATCCGTAACCATAGTCACGGTAATTCAATCGGTAATTAGAAGAATTGCATAAGGGAGTAGTCGAGCGTATCTCCGTCCGGATATATGGAACAATATTTTTTGTTTTGTAACAATTATTTGTCTATCAACTTGTCTCACCGATGATACAAGCATTCTTAGTGCTACTGAATAAATACGTGGAAAAAAATGAGATTTATTTGAAAGGATAGAACCTGCATACGAGATGGTGAGCAGAGTGATTTTCGTTGTTCTGTGCAGTCTTTGCTTATCGCTGATAGTATCAGTGAATGTAAGTAATTGAAAGAGATTCGTTAATCATGTAAAATATGTACTCAAATTCTGAAAAGCAAAGTATTGAATTTATTTTCTGTATATTATCTGTATCGTGTGTGTTTAAGGATATTTTGCTTATACTTAAAAATATACATATAATAATTAATTCTTTGATACAGTAAAATTTTCTATGTGTATAGTCATTAAAATGCAGATCAGGTGTTCAGCAAGCGAATGATCAGTATCAGAAGATTATGCAGATTTGTAAGAAACGATCTACGACTGATAATGATTACAGTACAGACGATTCTTCGTCAAGTGAAAACGAAGATAACGATGACTCGAGTGTAGATTTGTTTGGTACAAGGTTCTTCATAAGTGGCAGCAGCAAATTCTCCAACATGCAGTCTTGGAAAGATTCCAATGAAAATCGGTAGCGAAACGAAATAGAATAATCGCGTTCATGAATAATTGATGTAATTAGATCATTATTTACATTATTAATATTAATATAATAATTAAGGAATCGCGGGAATGACCAGAGATACAGTAACGATCGGCGCTATTCCGTTAATTATACAAATGGAAACTGGAGGAATAGTCAATATTCTTCTCGTGGTAGCAATAATCGTGATAGTTACTCTGATGGAATTGGCAGATCAAACTACGACCAGATGTATAATGGCAATTCTGAAAACTATGGCAAGCAACAAGAACAAGCTGTAAGCTATTTCATCAATAGATTTCCAAATATAATATATAAATATATTGTTCTCTCAAAGATTGAATTCAAATTAAAAAAAAAACGACAAACTATAATAAATATAAAATGAAAGAATTGCAATTATCACCTGTACAGCACAATGATTAGATTTTCTTATCTCTAATCTTTCACAAAGATTAAAGAAAGCAAAAAAACAGTAATGAAAAAAATGTTCCTATAACAATAATAAGTATTGCTATATTTTATATTATGTTCTTTGTATTGATTTCAAAGTTATTGCAGATCATGTGATTATATTTTTTTGCATAACATGAATTTATTTTGGACCAATATGTCCTATGCGTTTTTTATATAATTTATATTAATGAAATATTATTTGAACTTGCAGTGCATCACCCAGTGTTTCTTCAACGAATTAAATATGGTAAATACATAGACTATTTCAAACTTAATAGATAGCAGTGGTTAATTTTTTTCAATTTCGGCTTCATTAGGTGGATCAAAGAGGATTTCCCGAGCAAATTTCGATCGTTCAGTTTATGACACGTAACATACACAATCCAGAACTACAGGACTTTATAGAGGAAGCCGTCATAGAATGTTTTCATTATTTGGATTCAGAAATAAGACAGAACAAATGTTATTTCTCGGAAAATCTTCTAACTTGTTTGATTGATAAAGGAAAGGAAGTATGTATACAAATTTACTAATAGAATTGTTTAAACTTAATAGATGCCACAAATCTAAGATGGCATCTTAGAATTTTTCTTTTCTTCATAAAATAAAATTTTTAAGGATAAGTTTATGTACTCTGATTTTAAGTTAGCACTCGAAAATTAAAATTTTTTCCATTTAGCAAAACGAAGTATTAAGAATATTAAAAAATTCTATAAAAATAAATTTCAAAAATAGAGAATTATAATATTCTTTATAATTAATACAATTGATTTTTTCAGAGATGCGAAGATTGGGATAATTAATATTGTACAGACGCGTCTTTTATACATATACACATATATATATATATATATATATGTGTATAAAATAATTGACTAGTTAGTCTATACTTACTATGAAACGAGAAGAAATAAAGAATAGGAAAATTTAATCATTCTCATAAAAATATGATTTGAATAGATATTATATACACTTATGAACATTGTAGAACACATGTAATAATCATAAAAAGATGTATATTAAATTAACACGTACATTAATTAATATTATAACAATTCATACTTGAGTCTCGGATACAGCATAACTATACATTTTTATTTTTCTCATTGCAAAAGCATAAAGTAGACTGCCTTTCCCCAAATCCTTTCTTTTTGCAGAAGGCACTACTATAAATACAATGTCTCTCAACAATAAAATGATAAACAATATTTGCAAATATATTACTTGTATATACTGTTACTTCCTCTTCTTTAAGTCCTCAAATCGTTTCATTAAGTCATCAAAATCAATGTCATCATTCGCGGATGGATTTGCAGGTGAATCACTGTTCTCTGACGGCACTGCTGGCAAATCCGGAAGCTGGTAGTTGTTCATCGGCATCTTAGACCTTGGCTGAGGTTTTGGTTTCTCATCTGACTATATATAGAAAATAATTGCATGTTTTTTAATATTTTATAGAATTTTACTATTTAATAGAATTTTACAAGAACACTTCGTATTTTAAAGAAATATCGTCCTTATGTTCATTTTAATCATTTTAATAATTTGTAATTTGCAAAAATTAGGATGAGAAGAATCTTACAGTTTTACCTGTTTATTTAAATCAGGCGGAAAATCAGGCCGATATGGCGGCGGTAAATCTTCTTCCTAATTAATAATTTTTCAAATATTATAACCAAGAAAACTATTTTATTATTATTTATTATTATTATTACTGTTAACAGAAAAATATAATTTAAGAAATTTTTGGCAATATTTGCAAGTAACTTACAGGTTTGTTCGAGTTGGCATTATCCAATGGTATGTTGTACGAAAATGCAGCCGGATTGAAAGGAGTATTCTGATCTTTCTCAGAAGGTGGAGACATCGGAGATACGAATCCTACAGAAGAAGTATCTTTCTCCGAATCCTAGAACATTGTGATATACTTAATAATTTAATGGTTAAAAACTAGAAATCGTCATACTGGATAATTTCGTAATCCAAACTTGGCAATTGAAATTTATAAAAATTAGCAGTTCTTTTTTTTTTTAAACACGCCTGATTTAAATTACCACGCTCGAATGGAATCCAGGATCAGGTAACAGAGGTGCCTGTGGAAAACCTATGAAGCCGAGAGGGTGAGGTACTCCACCGCTGGCTGTGTCTAGATTGTTCCTCGATTCTCCTCCATTGGCTCCTATGTCTATTAACATCGCATCCTGGGCATCTGCCATTACTTGTGGATCCGGCTCATACTCGACGTTGTAATTCTTGGCGATTTCTATTAGATACTTCTCCACAAGCAATTTCGATGGCGACTGCACGCTCATCTTGTGCTTCAGTTTCTCCGATATAGTTTGAATTGCTTCTTCCCGGCAGGCTTCCGTATACTGTTTACCATACTTTGACGTCAAAATGTCTGCTATCACCTTGATTTCCTGCACATCTGTCTGGATGCGAGGTGCTGCCCAGAGAATGGTCGATATAGCTTCTGCTAGACCTTCGTCAAGGTTTCTGAAAAGATAATAAGTAATAAATTGAAATTGTATATATATGAATGACAATTAACTGCAATAGGTTAAAGTACTCATTATTATTTCATTTTAATCTTATTATTTAATATTTAATATATTATTTAATTTTAATTTATTTAAATGAAATATTGATAAGTCTTGTTTGTCAAAGAGAGAGAGAACAATGAGTAAGAAAGGAAACATGTATATGTTGCTGAGCTATAAATAAAGATACTGACTTCATTTGCTGGATAAGACCAAAGCGTGCCAGCAGCAGGTCGCAGTACATCTCCAACAGCTCCATTGCCTCCACCATGTAGTCCTCACGGATAATATGCTCCACCCTGATCTTAGCACGCTCCGTCTTGCCAGCGGCAATGAAATCGGCGATCTCGCGGCGCGCCTTCTGCGCCAGCTCCGTTTTCTTCTTTTCCAGCAATTTCAATCGGTTAATCGCCAGACGCAAATGCGTCTTCAACTTGGTATAGTTCGGCCCGCTTGAGAACATCCTTGATGCGTTTCCAGATGCCTCGCCACTAGCTACGCTTCTCTTCTGTTAAAAAGAAATCTCATTTATATTTATCTGCTTTTAATTTCCAAATGGCTAGAATTTGATACTGGAAATGTACGTTTGCACTTTAATCTGTTATAATTAGATAAGAGCCGAATGTGGAGCCGATATTTTTAGTCTGATTTTTGACGACATAAGATTCTAAGATTATTTTTGTCTCTATGAATTTTTTCGCATTATTAAAAATAATGTATTGCGATACTTGCGACAAAATTTAACAGAACATTGATTCAGTTCGATTTTAGGTTATACTTGCGTATTTTTCTTTGACAACGACAGGATTAAATTAATAGTGGTTAACAGTGCAAACAAGATTAAATTACTATACCTTCTGTCGACGATATATAACCTTTTCACTGATTAGGAGAATGACAACTCCTGGATGACATCACTCGAGTGGCGTTTCGTTTGTCACTGCAATTCACCGAAAGAACTGAAAAGAACTCATCGTCAAAGTCAGTGAAAGTTATACTGTCTGCATTATCCAGTGTTGCTAAAGCAGATCGCAGTGTTATTGGCGGTAGTTTTTCCTTCATTCGGCGCTAAAGTGACCTTCGGCAACACTCGGCGGCGCTCGGGCGCGCTCGGCGCGCTGCTGACTCGGCAGTTCCTGTATAGCCGTCGTCCCGATCGAGCGTTGACCGACTGTCGAGCTCGCAGTGAGCGGAGCTGATCGTTTACCGAGACGCGATATTTTACGAAATAGATAAGTTATCGATTGGTGCGACGAATCAACTGGACTGATGTGCGATAATGTACAGAGTATCTTGTAATCAAGAGGTAGTGTCTCGCGCGCCAAATTACGCGCAGCGGGATTTTTATAACGTAATATCTTGTGCGAGTAATCATTCGGAATCAAAGTAAAGTTTGCAGCGCTATTTTCGAATTTTTCGCAGTGAACGCGGAGTGAAAAAGTGTCGTGACGACGAATGGATCAGCGGCATCGCGATTCACGTTCACTTAGTGAAATAGTGAAATGCTGGCTGGAGATTCGCATGACACAAGTTCGGGATTCGACGATCTTTCAAGACTCACAAGATTTTTTCGAGAGAGTGATCAGAGACGAGCATACACGTCTCAGCGCTTCCGTGGCTATCTTCAAGATATTCGTAAGTCTCTCTATATTCATTCTTGTTATAATGTAAGATGATAATCGTTCCGAATCGAAAGTCACAAGCTGCTACCGCGCTTTCGGTTGAAGCGCGAGAAACATAAAAAATGGAGGCGAGACGGGATTGCGCGCGCTTTTTCATCGTCGTTCGTTGCGATCGTATTATATATAAGTATTTTATTAAATACATTAGATATTGTTTCTAAAATATACATATAACATCAAAAACCTTTCATTCGCACGGTATTACACAAAATGAAAAACGGAGAATGGTATATATTATATGAATATTTCAGAACTATAGTTAAATAAACTTTAATTAATAATAATATTTATGTATGATAATTATATTAGAATGATTAGTAAATTTTATTAGAATTAATTACCTTAGGGATAACAGCGTAATATTTTTGGAAAGTCCTTATTGATAAAAATGTTTGCGACCTCGATGTTGAATTAAGATAAAAATTAAATGAAGATATTTAATATTTAAGTCTGTTCGACTTTTAAATTTATGGCCAAAATAATTTATGTACTTTCGGCATTTTTGGTCGTGATTTCGCGACTATAGTAATTTCAATATTTAATTTAATTATTCAATTAAAAAATTAATGTGTTTGCGATTTCAAGATTTACCCCTTTCATCCTTTGCCTTCCTTACCCCTAACACAGCATAGCCACGAGTCGCTGTTTACGGACCAAATGGCTCTAATGTGGCATCTGATGTGTTGTTTCGATATACCGTTCAACACGTTACGTAGCTCAAGTCGTACGATCAATTCGCGTTTCGAGATTTTCATTTTAATTATTATTTTATATAATGCGCGATTGTAATAAATTATTTTGGCCATATTGTTTTGCGTGTGTCCTGTGGAAGAACAAGTCCCTGATGTTCTGAGAGGAGGAGGAGATCTAGGACAGACATCGGGCCTCGGCGGAGCAACCTTTGGGTGAGTATTGTCTCTTATCTATATGGAATTAATAGTGTTTCCGATTTAATTTAATTATTTCATCTCAGTAAATTAAAATAATTAGAGAAAGAGTAACTATCTAAAATTTTGTAAAAGTTTTTTTTTACAAAGATCTTTTAAAAAAATAAATAATTATATTAGTAAATATTTCATTAAAAGTCGAATCGAATTATTATAAATGTGTATAAGAATTACTTTTTGAAACATTCATCATTTTGAACGCTTCTTTAATTTGAATTTTATATTTGTATGTTGCAGTATCATCGTAGCGACGTAGCAGAATAACTCCGTCCGTTGCGCATCCGATCGGTGAGTCAAAGAAATTATGCACGTAGATATAGATGTAGGAATGCGAATAATAATTATTATAATAATTACTTATAAGTTGATAAAAATCATGTAAGTAGGAAAACGAATAAACAGTTGTACGGGTAGGTAGGAATAGGAGAATAGGTTAATTAATTAATATTATAATTTAAATATATTTAGATAGGAATAAGTAAGCATGCGCATAGATGGAGGTACAGTTAGGTATGAATATGGATAAATAAGTTTGGGTGGGTATGACTGGATAATAAAAAGAAATTAATTTACGTTATAATTTTGAGAAATTTTTAAATTTATTTTTACGGAAATGTTATCAGATTACATAAAAAATTTATAGCTTTAAATTAATAGCAATTTTTACAACAGAATTTATTGTTTCGCACATTATTTTTATATAATGTTTTATATAATCTGTATTATACATTAAACACATATAACACAAAATTTCCTAAATTAAAATCTTATTACATGTTTTTAAAAATTTCTTATTTTATCTTCTTTTTTAACAGCGTTTAAAATTATTTTAATAATGTATAATAATAACATTTTTTAAAGTAAGAATAAAAGATTTTATGCTAAATCAATAATCGAATATTAACTTTCTACTCGTGATTTTATAAAAATAAAGTCGTAAATATGTTCGAGAAAATAATTCCGTGATTCTGCCAAAAATTATAGCATTATCATCAACTACCAGTCAAAAGTCGCAAAATCTTAATTTTAAATGGGATTAAATTAATTTTCTAAATTCCTTTTAGCGAAAAATATTTATCTATTGACAGGCGATTTCAAATCAACTCAATAAATACTTATCGCCAAAAAAAATTAAGGAAATTAATTTAAAATTAATGCTATTTAAAATTAAAATTTTATGTCTTTTGACACGTTGTTGACAATAATGCTATAACTTCTAAAAAAATCTTGGAATTATTCTCTCGAATATATATATATATATATGATGAGTAATAAATTTTGCATATCTATATATGATATGTTATGTATAATATCTTTAAAAAATATACATTATATCACCTCCAATAACGTCCCGATAAAATATATACTTACATCGTATTTTGATCTTTTATCCATTCTTTGTTAATTACTGATACAATTTTTTCGTTTTCCATCATTGTAACATGAGTTCCTTCCACATAATGAATTTGAACGTTACCACTGGTAACCTGAAAGTAAATTTTTTATTATAAATTTTCTTTAAAAATCAGAATCTTATTTCAAAGATTTTTATTCAAGTTTTATTTACCTTATACAAACCATAATCTTCTTCAGCAAAAGAGATAATCGGAAATGTGGGTTTTAGCAATGTTATAGGTGTTTTAAGTCGAGGTAATGAAGCTATATTATAATCCCGTATAGCAATTATATGATTGTAAAGTGTCGAACATAAAAGTTTTTGATTTTTGATGGTCAGTACATTTAACTCCTTCGGGAAATAAGTATGAAATATTTTTAATTTCCCTTCCCATGTATTATATTTGCTCAGCTCTAGCATAAGCTGTAAATAATAATATTTGCACTATGTATGATTAATAATGAAAAATATGCTAAAGTTTTTCATGATATTTACAAAAAAATTGATAATTTATTAAATAAAACTTTATAAAAACGAGAAATATACGTCAATCAGATAATAACATGTATAGAAATATATATTATTAAATTAAATATTAAATCAAAATAACTGCCTAAAAATAAATATGAAATTAGTATAATCAGTAAAAATTAATAACTTAATTTTAAAGAAATTTTCTAAATTGATTTTAAATCTGTTTGTAGTTAGAATTAGCATAATTACATAATGAAGTAATTACATAATTACATAATGAAATTACATAATGAAGTCATGGAAAATTAAAATACAATTTTTATAATACAAATAATTTTCACAGTAAAATCAAAAAACATTTTTATAATTTACTAACCTTTTCCTTGTTAACTGTGGTGTACATTTCCAATATTTTAAGTAATATTATATTTTGTAATTCGTCTTGTGAAGAAAAAATAAAATATTGATTAATCCAAAATTTTATCTGATCAGGAGCTCCGTCTATTAATAACAATCGCCCTGAGAAATTACTAGCCTCCAATAATCTTGCTAATTCGATTGCAATCAAGGATCCAAATGAATAACCCACTATTAGAAATTCCTTCTGATTTTTCATCTTCTTCAACACGTGCTAAACAAATAAATATGAATGAATGTATGAGATGTAAAGTAAAATGGATTTGACTATCAAATGTTATTTAATTATATAAATTACAAAAAATAATCAAAATAAAAATGATTTAAATGATTTAAAACTTACAGGCAGCAAATAAGTAGCTGACTTTATTATTGAGTTACTTTCGTCCGGAATATTAAGTGCACCATGCTGCAAACACGTTGCTGAAGATTTAATTCCCGGTGCTATAGATTTATATACACTAAAACATCCTTCAATTCCCGGTAATAAAAATATATCTCCTCTATCAACTTTATTTTTTGTAACTAGTTCTATAAGAATGTCTGGAACAAAGTCTGAATCTTTTGTTTTTCGAACCATCATCTCCAAACCTTCTAAATTACTCGTATTAATTTCATCTGTATCGCATATTTTTTTTTCTTGAGCTGTAATTGTCATTTCTTTAAGTTTAGCAAAATTTAGATTTCTAATGTCTTGCGCCGTCGTGGTAATATCAAACTCTCTTTCCAACGTTTGCTTAATTTCAACTGCCATCATAGAATCCATACCCATTTCGGCCAGTGGTACGTTTGGTGGCACTGTATTTATGTTCTTTAAACCTATTTTGAAATAATATAAGAAATATATATATATGTATATGTTCATATAAATTATTCGTAACTCTATTTTTTAATTTCTTAAAATGTTTCATACCAATTTCATACCAATTTCATACCAATAAAAATTGTAATGTAAGACATAAATCATTTTGCACATGCTTAACATTCAGCTATTTTAATACAAAAACTCAGTAATTAGAAACATTATTAATTATTTTTTAATTGGTACACAGTATATATTTTTTATTTAAAATTCTTTGAATTTTAAAAATATCTTTTAATATTGTCAGACATTTAAAAAATGCTTTGAATTTGTGTAAGGGATATAAATTATTACACTATCAATTATTACACTACATTCTTAATAATTTAAGAGCCTTTTGCAAGAGTCTATTGTGGAAGAGAGTTTCTCAAAATATCATCCACATTTCTTTCAACTTAATTGTGCAGATAAGATAAAATATATGTTAAGTGATATTACTTATTATACTTCGAACAACAGTTTTAATCTTTTTCGTGACATTATATTTCATTTAGCCTTCTCAGTTGTTTAGCTTCGTACAAGAATATATAAGGATGCTTACCCATAATATGAGCAACTGTTTCATAAATATTCATTGATCCGCCAATTTTTGCTTTCTCAGCAACAACCATACTGCTTACGACAGGTCGGTCTTGGAGCAGGAATATTTCTAACGTATTCAAACAGGAGGATATCCGTTGTTGCAGTGTACCTCCGATAATCAATTCCTTATTTTCTTCTTGCATATCTGCAACGAGTCCAACATCACCAACAGCGCCCCATTGTATTGCTAAACCGTGTAATCCTTCTTCCACCCTTTTCTCACAAATTCTTTCCATCACGGAATTAGCCATCCCGTAATTTGCTTGACCTGCATTTCCTCTTCCACATGAAACGGAGGAAAAAACGACAAAATACCGAAGTTGTGGACAGATCGTTCTCGACAATTTGTCCATTCTTTTCGTCATCCATGCTTTAGATTTGAATGAATCTTCGAAAGTTTGCGATGACTGATTTTGGAATATACAATCTTCTAAAACAACTGCAAGATTAAATATGGCATCCACTGGTGCTATTTCTTCAGCAAATTTTAATACATATTCACAGTCATCATGTTTCGAATTGTCTTTGACTGTAACGATCTGTACATTTACACCATAAGATCGCCATAGCTTTACTCTTGATTGTTGATAACCTGTTTTAATCCCGGTTCGTGATGTCAAAACCAGATTTTTTGCACCTCGAAGAGTCAACCAATCAGCCAGCTCTAAACCAAAACCGCCTAATCCACCCAGAATAATGTAACATTTATGCTCGAGGCAATAATATCGTGGACGTGCGAGTATAGGAGTATCCAAAGCTTCTTCCTCTTTATGAACTTTTATTATTATCTACGAACATTCAATGATAAAATTATTAAAATAAAATTGTTAAGAAAGAAAATGTCTGTAACTAGATTTTAATCTTTTATTTCGTTATTGATATTATGTGTATTTAATTAATAATTTATCATTAATTTTATTATTAATTTTAATTGCATTCGTGATTTATTATTTTATTATTACGAATAATAACATTTGTTAATAATGTTTAAAAGAAACTCGAACAAAACTACGTTTATATTAAATTGTTCTGTAATTCACTTTTACGTAGTGATAATTTGGCACAGATAGCTTTATATGTATACCTACCTACATATATATTAAGCTATCTGATGTAAATCAGAATATAATCAATAAAACATAAAAATTATTTGCTACTTTTTTGTTATTTTTTGCATTTAAAACTAATTTTTTTGTTTTAGTTTTTAAAAAGTTACGAGAGGCTCGATAGCTCAATATTAAGGACAACTGTTTAAAAGTCGAATAGAAATAGTGGAAGGCTTTTAACTAGGTTAACACATTTTTGTCAGATAAAAATTTTGGCTTAAAACGTAAAATTACAATTATAATTTGGTTTAAATAGAAAAATTTAAAGTCTAGAGATGTGTGTATTGTAACAGTTTTGATAGTTCAGGTTATCGAAAAAGATTTAAAGAATTACAATTTTTTAAATTTTAAATTTTCAATTGTGACACCAACGCGAAGCGCGTGTCTTACTACTAGTGATAGTAAAACATAAATTATTAATAGTAATCATTTATGTAAATAAAAACAGATCTTCTTGATCAACTTAAATGCACAATGTTAAACCTGTATGTGTTACTAACACTATTGATTGCTTTTTATCCATTAAATAATGGCGATGTTTCGAATTTGACTGGATAGAATGTTTTATCATAATTGTGTATTAGGATACATGTATACAATCGTACCTTGCCAATATGTTTTCCAGCAGCCATATATCTAAAGGCAGCTTCTATTTCATTTCTTTCAAAAACTTTTCTACACAATGGTTTAATAGCACCATTTTTTAATCCTTCTGTTACTGTCTTCCACAATAATAATTTTTGTTCTGCATTTGAAAGAAATAATTTATCTAACAAAATACCATAAAAATTGATACCTTTGGAACAAATAGACATATCTAAAGAATTATTGGAAACCATATCGAACTTTCCAATTTCCAGAAAACGACCACCATTTGCTAAGCATCGAACAGTTGCTTGCAATTTCTCTTCGGCTAAGGAATTCAGCACGATATCCACTCCACGACCTCCTGTACGCTGCATAATCATTTGTTCAAAGCTTGTATCTCTAGAGTTTCCGATATTATCTTCGGGAATAGAAGGAAACGTTTCTCTTACAAACTGCCGCTTCTCGGCAGTTCCAACTGTCGTAAACACTTCGCAACCTTCATAAAGCGCGAGATGGATCGCAGCTTGACCAATACCTCCAGTACCGGAATGAATTAGGATTTTGTCTCTTTTCTTCATTTTACCCTTTATATATAGAGCATAGTAGCATGTGCTGTACACACACGGAACAGTTGCTGCGTCTTCCATTGTCCACTCGTCAGGTATAATCCAACTGAGTAATTTATCAGGCACCAACATGCTCGTCATTCCTCTATACAAAAAATTTTGAAAATGTGTTTATTTATTGTAAAATGTGATTTTAACATTACTTTAAAATTATTTCCTATATTGTAAATATAAAATATACATATAAATTCGAAATGCATTAATTTTTTAATTTCTTATTGTAATTTCTTATCTATGTGTCTAAGGATTTAATATTAAATTTTAGTTAATTAATTAATAAATTTAAAAATAAAATGGCTACTAATTAATACTATTAATATTAATTTATGTGTTGATATAAATATTAGCACTTTTAATTTAAAAAATGTTTCTTTATCAGACGTGTATTGATATACAATTCTAATTTACCCGTGTGAGCATAATCCCATTATTCTTTGCCTATGCGCATTGAAACCGACAAATTCCAAGCCAATAGAGCAGTCATTAGTACGTTCCAATGGTTCGGCATTGATCCTACCAGTAGCTATCATAATATCTTTAAAATTTACAGACGCATAAACTACATTAACAAGATCTTCATTTTTAATGGGAGACGATCTGTTCTCTACCCAACAGAGACTACTCAGATCTCCTTGTACCTGTTACAAAACAAAATATAAATAATTATCATTTTCAATTAAATTTGCAACAAAAATTTTTGACGCACCATCTGTGTCACGTAAGCACACTGTACGAGTTTTGGTTCCAACGATGGTAATGGAAAATGTCTGTAAGATCCCCAACTGTTATTTGAATGTATCACATTGATAGGTAGGTCTAACTGCAATTGCTTCGTATATAATGGCTCTTCCAAAGAAAATACAGGTATTTTGTCATCTTGTATAAATATACTTCTAATCATTTCTCCACCTGGTTCTTTTCGCAAACAGTTAATAAGACCTAATAGTCCGCATTCGAAATCTTCAGCAACAAGTATTATTCTCTCTGTACAAGTATTATTTGTACTAGTTTCGCTTTGCATTTTCATGATTGACTTCAGTTTATCTACCCACGAAAAATCGTAATTTTTCACATGTACAATGTGATACTGCTTTTTCGAAATATTTTGCGTTTTTCTTAGTAGTAAAAGTTTCTTTTCTTCAACTTGTTTCTCTAATACGACATCCAAGTCGTAAATTTTCAGACACGAATAATCATAGACCGCATCAAATTTTTCCAAAGTTAATATAAAACCTTGTGGCATTAACAAAGGCAATAACTGTTCATACAGTCTTTTACTATTTTTTGCCAAAATATCAAAACCAATAACCATCAAACAATTTTCATCTCTAGACAATTTATTAATCTCCGTTGTGGAAACGTCATTAGGTAGAGAAATATTTGGGAATCTCTCACGAGACATCACAATTCTAGTATGATGTCGAATTTGCGGCAAATCATTTAAGATTTCACTAACAAGTGGAGAATTTAAATCTTTCAGTGTCACTTTGTCACTATCATCTATAAATTCAATAATTTTAAGATTTATCATATTGCCACACTCGAGCGCAATGTGTACCGACAATCTCATTGCATCTTGTAATGACATTGTTTCTAAATCCCGATGAGCAACAAATTTGTATTCTTCAAGAACAGTATTAACTACATTTTGTCGGCGCGATATAGGTGTAGCTACCATCCCATATATTTCTATTCCTCCAGATATTATGGTTCTTAGAGACTTGTAGTAACGAACAGACAATTCTACGATAGCACAAAAATGATATTGATTTTTCAGACGATTGCTCTTAATTATATTGTGTCATTTCTTATGTTACTTACGTCCTTCATCTATTGGACAATCCCGAACTATACGTATGTGATGCTGTGGATCGATTGTCAGTTTGCGAATTTTTGTTGGAACCAAAAGACTTCTTGAATTTTGTCCTAAGATCATCATCTGTAACATATTATCCATAAATGCCACCCAATTAGATGCCCATGCGATATGGCCATTTGATCCCGTAACAGTCGCGCTTTTTAGTCCACGAAATACACCGGTGTAGTGATAACCACGAAGTCTCAATTCCTTATAGATGTCTTTTGTATTCATTTCTTCTTCATCATCAACACATTCAGTAAGATTTGCAGATATCTTTTCACTTTCAATGTTGGTTGGAATTCGTACTTTTCCAGTAACAATAATATTATCTTCTTCCATTATTGCGAATCTATTGGTACCTATATAGATTGGTTAGAAATAGCTCGTAAAAGTGGTGTTGACTTCACAAAAAGAAGATTTTTATAATTTTATATTTTAATTAATCTTTTTCGAAATTTTTCACTTTAAATATAACGTAAAGAAAATTGTACATCTTAAAATTTAATATTTATATGAGGAAGTTAATTTTTTATGTAATGATGTTACCTTCTTGAATTGAAAGAGTTAATTCGATTTCCTTTTGTTGTGTTAGCACTGTAGCACGTATAAAATTAACGTCTTCAAATACAATTGGTATATTATTATATTCTTCGTTCTTGAATGATGCCATCATCTCCCAGATATAGAAAAGGTATCCCATAGCAGGAAATAAATTTTTTTCGTTAATGACATGGCCCGTTAAATATAGAAAGATCTCCTCGTTTATATTAATATTGACTACTGTTTCTCTAGTGTTAATTATTTTTCGTTCAATATGTTGAAATACGAAGAAATCTTCGGAATGATTCCATCTACAAATGTCATTAAAACTCTTTAAAATTATAATACATTCATCAGTTGTTCATTTGTTAGCAAAATTGATGCGACATTTGATTATTGTTTTTAATATTTTAATTTTTTCTTCGTTTTCTGCAATACGTATGATAAATTAGCATATAAATTTATTTATCACTGGAATAAGTAAATCAAAACGATATATTAAAATATTGATGAGTTTTAAGATTCGACTGAGTTTGAAGAAATGTTGAGAAGTCTAAGCCAATATTACATTATTTAATAATCATATTCCATTAATTAATTGTTTAAAACTTTCAAAGTCCATGAAAGTTTTCGTTATTCGACAATTCATCCGACATTCAGTTGTATATTATATATTAAATATAAAACGTGCATACCTTACGAGAGACGAAATCATTGGAGTACCGCGGCTTACGGGAAATTCTACTATTGGATAGAGATTTGCAATTTGTGGCTGCAATCCTGCATTATAAAGTTTTCCGATTGATTTTAAAAATATTTCACTGCTTTGGTCCTCGACATGTTCACATAACGCTATATTTGTTATTGTGGAATCCAAAGACTCTCTCATGATATGTTGAAGAATATTCTGAGGAGATATCTCAATCGTTACTGTATCTCTTGGAATTGAAAGGATCGCTTTTTCGAAAGATACCAGAGATGACAGATGATTTGTATAATATTTTGAAGATAAAGGTAAAAGTATATTGGAATACTCGTGAGCGGATGTTGTTAACCACTTTGAGCTACGAAAATTTCCTTGTAATATTCGATTCAAGTATTCTTCGGACTTAATTGTAGCTGATTTAATGTAACGACTATGAAATGGTATAAAACCACAAGAAATTTCTTTAACAAAAATATTTTCAGCCTAAAAGAATAGAAAGAAAGTTATAAATATTTTCAATTAATTAATTTAGTAGAATTAAAATGATTAGGCCACACGAACATTATATATCTTGTATTATAAATGACAATAACATACCTGTAGTTTTGCAAGAAATGTTTTAATAGAATCCTTTGGTCCGCTTACAATAAAATTAGAGGAACTATTGTAACAAGCTATATCGATGTCTGAAGGACACATATTTTTTAAGGTTTCAAGATCGAGATTAATTTCAGCCATAGAACCATTAATTATTTGTGACTCATGAAGTGCTAAACCAATGAAATATGCTGATAAAATTGTTTCTTCGGCCGTTAGGCATCCATCAGCATATCCACAGATAAGTTCACCAATAGAATGACCGATTATAAAATCAGGAACAATACCAATGGATGTTAAAAGATCAACCATTCCAATCTATAACATAAAATGAATCCTTTCGCCATTTGTTTTAAACAAAAATTAAGATAAGAAAATAAAAGTTTATTTATATCTATATAAGTTTTATATAAAATGGTTTTTGTTTCTATTATGATTGTTATCTATTGTTATCTATTTCTAAAAAAAGGCATGAAATCGATACTTGAATATATCAAAGTGCTGTCAGTTCTTTTTCGCGATGCTGATTAATTTTCTCGCTCACTTCGTATTGTGAAAGCAGCTACAGCGCGGAGATGTATGTATTGTGACAGTTTTAAAAGTTTAGGTTAGCGAAAAAGATTTAAAAGATTTATATAAAATTAATAAATAACTGTATATCTACCTGTATATTAAGGTATCTGAGCCAAATTAGTCATCAGAACATAATTTTTAATTTTTGCTTAATTTTTTGCTTCTAAAACAAATTTTTTTTGCTTTAGTTTGCTTTTTAAAAAGCTCGATAGTTCAATACTAAGGACGACTGATTAAAATTGGAATAAAAATAGTGAAAGGTTTTTCAACTAGCTTAACACATTTTTGTCGAATACAAATTTTGGGTTAAAACGTAAAATTACAATTATAATTCGGTTTTAGTAGAAAAATTTAAATTCTAGAAATATGTATACTGTGACAGTCCAGGTTATTATCGGAAAAGATTTAAAAAATTACAATCTTTTTAAATTTTAAATCTTAAATTACAATAATGAAGAAAAATAGCGCGCGTTCCATCATCTGATATATTTATAAAAGTTAAATAGAATTTTTCATTTTTACCTGTAGTCCAGCGAGAGCTAAAAGTAGATTAACGATGTTATCGAAAATACTTTCATTCTCTTGTGTTAAAATATCTGTAAGAAATGTGTCGTAAGATCTCAAAACTGTATCACATTTCTGAATTGTCTTGGCAAACACGGGAAATTTCATTAGAGCTCGACCTATCGAATTTTAATAAAACTTTTTAATTCATTGTTGTACAGATGTTAACATGCATACACACGCACGCACGCATATATTACTTAATATATAATATATTACTTACTCATTCCAAACCATTGAGATCCAAGTCCAGAAAATACAAAACAAACTGGTCTTTTTATATACGGAGAATGTTCTATTTTATTAATTGTATGATGAGGTATTTTAGATCCAGTTATCATATATCCTCTATAAGGATGACCCTCTATATTATCATTATAAATATGATGTAATAGAGATATATATTCCGCATCTACGGATCGATTTTGAACCTGCAAATATTAGTATAAAGAAATACTTACAAGAAAATCGTCAGAAGTGTTCCTCACCGATTTTAATGAGCTTTGGATATGTTGTAGAGCATAAAAAATATTAGACTCCTGTTTTTTAGCTGCGTATCTCAACATTTAGGTGTTTAAACAACCCCTCAAAAATAACGAGGGTAAATTAAAAAAATGACATTTTTGAAAAATATGAATATGCATTTCCCTAAGAGTATAAAATAACGTAAAATTTTTATATAAGACATTTTTTCATATACTTAATATTTTCAAAGATATTTGTAAAAAACGAAAAAAATCTATTATTTTCGAGTTGTTTCAATCCTTAAACGTTGAGATACGCAACTAAAAAAATAGGAGTCTAATATTTTTTGATGCTTTACGACATGTCCAAAGTTCATTGAAATAGGTGAGAGATACTTCCAATGATTCCCTTGTTAGACTTATTCTTTTGTGAAATAATTTTACACAAATCAATTAAATTTTAAATACTATTATTCTTCCTTGTAAGAAATATTTCTATAGAAGATAAATATAAAATTTAAATCATTTTTAAAATAAAGAAAATAGGACATTGCAGTATTTGCTTACGTCATCTAAAATGATTTTAACAGCTTCCTCCGTCCGTCCAGATACGGCTACAAGCCTAGGTAAATCATCATTTGGTGTCCCATTGTTAATTTTTTGCTTAGAATTTGATTTTAATAATATATGGCAATTAGCTCCGCCGAAACCAAAAGAATTAACACCTGCATAACCACCTTCCCATTCTGTCGGTTCAGTAATAACTTTTATTCTTCCTTCAATAATAGCAGTCAATTCTTTTCGTGGATGTTTGAAATGTATAGTAGGTAATATTGTACCAGTTTCCATCGATAATATTACCTTCAAAAAATTATATTCTTTTATTACTAACAATTTTAATTATGCAATTATTAATTGTTATAATAAGTATAAATCCAGTAATGATATAAGGAAATATAAATTGCTAAAATCACACAGTAATGTAACTTTGATTAAATTATATTAATGTCAATTCATTTTATTACCAATGTACCTTTACGATTTGAGAAAGGCCACTGGCTGCTTCGGAATGTCCAAGATTCGATTTTACCGAGCCAATTAATAAAGGAGAATTTCTTTTAGAGCATACAGCCTGATCAATAGACGTAATTTCCGTAGGATCTCCCACAACCGTACCAGTTGCATGAGCTTCCATGTAGGATAAATCCGCGAACGAGATTTGACATTCATCGTAAAATTCCTCTAACAACATTTTTTGTTTTTCGATCGATGGGAAGGTGACACCTTCTTCTTTAAAGCCGTCGCAATTTGTTTTACCGTATACGAAGGTCGCATATATTCTCCTTGCATCTTTTGCTTTTTGCAAATATACGACTGTCATCGCATCGCTGCGCATATATCCACAGCCTTCTTCGTCAAAGGGCTTACAATAACCATCAGAAGACAGAACCCCTGAAAAAAAATTCGTTCTAATAAATCAAATCGTATTTTGATTTCAATATTGAATGCAGAAAATTATAGAGTAAGCAAAGGCAAATAACACTATAGATAAAATAAATTATATTCGAATTTTTATTTTAACTAAATAAAACGCGAATAAAATTTATTTTTTAGAGATGGGTGAGGAGATATACTGAAATATTAATCTTATTTTCATTTCACGTTATTAATCAAAATACTATAGTGTTATATAGTGATATAATATAGTAACATATAAGTAGTTTTATTTTGCTTAATGTTTTTCTTATTCATATTTCCTCTAATATTTCTAATTAAAACTGTTTATCTCATTAAATATCAAATTACTTCCAAGCAAATATGCACAGAATTGATGTTGATAGTAAAGTTTAAAACTAAATATAAATGGCATTAATTGGCATTAAATAAGTACTTATTAATTACGTACTTTTAGTTTAATAAATAAAAAGAAAATATGTTGATATTATAAAATAACATAATTATTAGAGATACCGAGACGATAAAATCCAAAATTTATGTAAGGATGGAGACATAGATTGCCGGCAGCGACAATAGCAGCGTCACATTCCCCAGATCGAATCAGTTTGTAAGCGTCTGTCATAGCAAAGTTGCTTGAGCTACATGCAGTATCAATATTGTACGATGGTCCAGAAATACCGAGCCAGTAAGAAATCATCCTTGCCAAAATAGATTTATTACACCAAACTGGTATTTCAACAACCTAATCACAACACATATGTCATATGTTTGTCTAAACATTTGAAATATTAAAGTGTGTAATTAATAAGCTGTATATTTTTTTATTTTCAACATTGTTTAAAATTATAAATTTTTATTTTACATATTAGGGAGATAGATTTCTAAATTTTCAAGAAGAATTTAACCTGCACTTGCTACTTTTTATATCAATTTTTGTTATAAAAATATATTTTATATATTTCTAATAATTAATTATATCATTGAGCATACCTCAGAAATTCCAAAAAAGAATAGGCTTTGTAAATCAGTACACACTGCTGTACAAACAGCTGTTCTTGTTCCTTGTAACTCTTTCGGATTGACGCCCGCATCGATAATTGCTTCGTAAGTATGCTCGAATATCATTCTGGTCGTAGGATCTGTTAAATGAGCTTCTACACCTGGGATGTTGAAAAATTGTGAATCGAATTTCTCTATGTTGTTGATTTTACCAATTCGATAAGGCATCTCATAACCTATGTAAAAAGTGGAGTAATTTCATGAACATATTTATATATTTACTTTTTTTATCAAGAATGTTAAATGTACTAAAATGTGTTTTCAAAAAGATTTACATTATCTATCTTGATTTTTTCAGACTATGGTATACACTATTTAACAATTATTTTTTTCAAAACCATATGTCAAAAAGACCAAATGTACATGTCACTTACAACTACGAAAAATTCTTAAATAAAATTATATTTATTTTAACATATCACCAACATTATACATCAAAAATAATACAAATAAATTAGAAATGTCAGAGGAATATTTTATATAAAAATAGTTTTAAAAATATTAAGAAGTCGGAAACAATTTTATGCAAGGAATATTATAAAACGTAAGAGATACATATCACAATCTTATTGTTTAAATCTGTTTTTTCTTAAAATATTATGCCTAATAAAGTAGAATGCGGTTTTCTAAAACGATTGAAAATTCAAGTATTTTATATAGAATAGATATTCTAAATATAGTTCTATGAAAAATTTTGAAAACATGAATAAACAAGATGAATGCGCAGATGTATTTCAATAGAGCAAAAATCTTATTCCAAGAAAAATAAATATAACATAAAAGAAAAAATATTATCAAATTAGTTAGATGTTTAAAGCAAAAATACTTTGAATTATTAAGAGTATAATTTAAACATAACATTTATATTTAGATTTTACTATTTTATTTAACATTAACTTATTTTTTTATGTAATTTTATTTTATTTAATACATGAGCTTAGTGTGATCTGCGAGAGATAAGTTATATAAATTTGAATTTGAACTAAATATACTATTATTTTGAATATAAGTAATTGTATATAATTACGAGCAAAAGTACAGTGTATGAGATACGATATTTTGACGCGGATATATCTTAATCTCATTTAAAAAGAAAGAAAAAAAATTTCATTACTATCATTCCACCGTCCATGATCGCTCGAACCAAGATCCATCTTATTCAAAAGATTTTCTTGAAGCTCTTTGATATTATTGGTGTTAGAAAATCGACCAGAAATACCAGAGATAACGATTTCTTCTTCAGCATAAGTGCCGATATATGAATTTGATCGATTCATAGTATCTTTATTTTTTGAAAGCAGGTTCTATAACAAAATTACAAATTCAATTTCAGACAAAATAGACATGTATATAAACTGAAATTTGAATAAAATATAATTTAAAATTATACGTACGTACCTGCAGAAAATGGTAGCAGCAGTAAGGTTGAAATAAAAATCAAACTAAACGGCATAACGCTGCTTCTTTAATTTATTATATCTCTTTCCTTAGACATACATATTAATGTTGCACCTGTGTCAAATGTTGAATATTCAATAACTAACATTTCCGTCTTTTCTTTTTAATCAAAGTACGTTCATTATGATTCACGTATTCTTGTTAATTTATAATGTACATTTCTCTAGTAAGTTATACAATATATTTTCTAAATCTTCTGACGCGTGCGAAGTATGGTCCAAATGTTGATTAACTCAAGATTTCATTTGATCAGAAGTTTCGAGTATTAATATTATAACCATCCTGAGAAATCATTAATATATATTTCTTTTAATATGCAGTACCCTCCAGAAGTTTGGAAACATTTTATAAAAGTGTACAATTCTTTAACCCATTAAGGCCGATGGCCAGCACAACCGAGATAGCGACAAACTATTGGATTCGTGGCATAAGGTAAAAATAAAGTTCATATTTTTTTTGTTTGTTAATAAAAAATTGTTTAAAAAATTTTTTTCGTTTATTGTTTCTTGCAAAATCTAAAAATGTCATTGGATTCTACAATAAAAATCACGAAGATTTTGTCCGAAACATTATTTTGCAGAAGCTTTAATTTAGCCAGAAAAAATTAAAAAAGAATAGTACCCTCCATAAATTTGGAAACACTAGAAATGTACAATATAAAGAAAATACATAATAAAATCGATTTATTTTGGTTCGAAAATGTTTGTTTAACTAAAAGAAACAAAAATGTACATATATATATATATGCACGTTAACTAATAAGCTTTTAGAATAGAAATTGTTTATTAAATTTTAACGTTGAGTGCTTCCAAACTTATGAAGGATATCATTTTTCTTTAATTTTTTCTGGCTAAACTAAAACTTCTGCAAAAAAATGTTTCGAACAAAATCTTCATGATTTTTACTGTAGAATCCAATGACGTTTTTAGATTTTGCAAGAAACAATAAATGAAAAAAACTTTTTTAACAATTTTTTATTAACAAACAAAACAAACAAAAGAAAAATATGAATATTTACCCTTATTTTTACCCTTATGCCACGAATCCAATAGTTCGTTTGTCGCTATCTCGATTGTGCTGGCCATCGGCTTTAATGGGTTAAAGAATTGTACACTTTTATAAAGTGTTTCCAAACTTCTGGAGGGTATTGTATTAGTTAACAAAATTATTGAAAGTAGCATAATTTCAAATAAGCATAACATCGTTGCAAAAAATGATCGTATTTGAAATCATTTTTAAAATTTTCAGTCTATATTTTAAACAACACTTGTCATTTTTAATTTATTCTCTCCCTTTCTCGCCATCTTTTTAAAAGTAAAGACGTATGTCTTCAAGAAATTGCATAATTTAATTTACTTTACAGAGTGAAATTTTTTTCACAAATTTAATGATAAATAAGTAAAATATAGACTTTTCCTTATTTAATAGAGTTTAATAGAGGTTTTATTCTTGAAAATAAAAAAAATAATTTCAAATATGATAATTTTTTGCATGTTGTACTTATTCAAAAATGCGAAAATTTGACATGTATTTACTTGTACGATAACTTTTGTTGATCCTTGTAATGTAGTTAATGCGATGGTAATTAAGGAATAATCCACTTTTAAAAGTTTCTTTTGATTATTTATTTTCTTCAATACGTGCTAACAAAATAAATATAAATATATGTATATATATATATATATATATATATATATATATATATACAATATAAGCATATATATCATGGTATTACATATACACTGTATATGTGGTGATCAAAATTATCGCATAGGTAATACCATGCCAAAATTTTAACATACGACCACTTTTGAGGGAGTTATGCTTATTTGAAATTGTGCGAAATTTTGGCATGGAATTACCTATGCGATAATTTTGATCGCCAGTGTGTGTATATATATATATATATACATATATATGTAAGCTATAATTACAAAAATTTTGTAATTATTAAATATTACTTACATATGTAATCTATTAAAAAAAATAATAATCAAAGTAAAAATTTTATATAACTGTGACTATAATTTATTATGCAACCATGGAAATTATCATGGTCCAGTATCATGAAGATAGATAGCTTACTAATATATATTAATAGAATAAATTCAGAAAAAGAAAAATATTAAAATATTACTATTTGTTAAGATTTTTTTTCAATTTTAATGACATTTAGATATGTTGTGATATATAATTTATTTTAAAATAGAATCTAACAATATTTTAATATTTAATAATCTGAGAAATAATTAATATTTACATCTTTACGTAAATTTAGAATTAGAAAAGTCTTAGATTGCATTCTGATATTTGCTGTCATATTGAACATTTGTAACATATGTTACGTGCTCTATAGTACTGACAGTGAGCACTGACATAGCATAAAATTATTGAAAAATGAAATTATATACACATTCTACAACAATCATTTTAAATTCAAATAGAGTCACACAAGTCAAAATGTGTTAGCAAATCTGTAAGACACAATTTTTACAATGTATTTGTTCTAATTTCGATTTTCATTTAAATCTTTTTCAACTTTGTTTATTAAACTCATTTGTTTATTAACTCATAAGTTAATGGTCAATATGAAAACTCATAATTGACATGAATGCATTATGAATATTGCACTTGACATAATTATGCGCTTGGTACTTTGGTACCAAAGCATAGATCTACTATAATAAAAGAATATTATTTAGATACTTTTACTAAAAAAAGGTAAATAATTTTTTATATTATTTATTTATACATATGTAGTACTGAATAATGAAATAAATCGAGATTTATTCTGATACAGGTCATTCACATATGTAAATGTGTATTGATTCAATCACACTCTTTTTCCTACATTAATTGTATTCATTCATGGCACGAAAAACATCCGGTATCTGATGCATATGCCAGTTTTTATGTTGTTATTTGTTTGTATAATCTTTGTCGATTATCAAAAAATTAATTGTTCAGAAATAGACATAAAATGTATCTCATTAATTAAGCATTTAGTTAACAATTTAATTTTTCTGACATAATATTGATTTGACGAATACGCGACCAATCTGAATAAAATTAATATAGTCAATTCTGAGACCTCAGTTATGTAAAAAGATATTTTTGGCATCCCAATTTTAATTTCAGTCATATATATGTGCACACATATTCATACTGATTCATACGTTCTCTCGACGGTTTTCACAATACTTATACACAAAATAATTAAAATTGTGTAATGTAAGTGAACACTGATATACATACACGCTTCGTAATTTTTGATAGTGCAGACAAGTGAGAAAAATATTTGACATTCGTTTTTAGTAATTTATTATATAATGTAAATAATGTGTACATTTCTCTCTTAAAAAGTCTCTCTTTCTCCTCTCTTAAAAAGGAGATGTAGAGATTTGTTGCTATTCCGCGATGCTGATTGGTTCTCTCGCTTGACTCACTTCATACTGTGAGACTAACTATCAGTGAGAAGATGTGTGTAGAATAAACTCGGGTATTATGGCCATACCGAAAAGATGGCCAATAGCTGTGATTTTTTAAATACATTACTAAACAGCGCATTTTTATAATCAATTTTAAAAATAATCGATATTTATTGTAGTTCATACATGTACATACACTATTCAAAATAACGATATTATTTATATTATAAAACATTTTTATTTTTGATTACTTGCAAAGTTTTTCATGTGTCCACTAAAAACTGCTGTAACGTCGGATAAATTACAGTTAAAGTGTCATTATCAATTATACATAATAAAGATATAATAAATTATAATGTGAATTTTAATTTTTATTTCCGTTTTTTGTAAATACTGTGATTATCTTTCCCTCATAGTTTGGATAAGATGGCCCATCTGAGACGTTCCCGTCAGATATTGCTTCAAAATTTTGAAATAATAATGTAGTTTTAAATATTGTCAATTTAATATGTGGTAGACAGATGATTTTTTTCACAATTATAGATATTACACTTTTTGCAATATTATAATATAAAATTTCTGTAAATAATTTTTTTTTATATCTTAATAGTATTATGCATCTTAAGCTTCAGTGAAGCCATGGTATGCTGAATGGTATTAAAAAAATATTAAAAATAAAGATATGTTTTTTGCTTTTTAAAAAACTATGATCATCTTACCCGAGTTTATTCTATTGTAATAGTTTTGACAGTTTGACAGTTCAGGTTATCGAGAAAAATTTTTTAAATTAAAATTTGTTTAAATCTTAAATCTTAAATTGTGATAATAATGAAAAAGGCATGCGCGAAGCGCGCGTTCTATCACTATTTTATTAAAATACGATAATTAAAAAATTGATATTTATATATAAATATATCTGAATCTTATTCATTTTATATATATGATTATTATATATATATATATACTGCTTAAAAAAAATATGGCATCAAAAAATTTATGCCAAAAATTATCGAAATTTATCAGATCATAACTCTGCAAGAAATAATCGTAGAGCAATATACTTTTTTTTTAATTAAAGGTTAAAATCTCAGCTTTAAAATGGTGTACATATTTTTTTGATTAGGGACATTTATGCAACAGAAATCCCTTAAATTAGAGGGCATGTTTGATATTTTAAAATTAGCCTAATTTGAAAGCGTGCACGGACTTGGATAACTTGGATTTTTTTCCGAGCATGTTATATACATCAAATAAAAGCCTAATTCTTCTCCTTTAATTTGAGTGGTTGTTGATCGTTGTGCGATTTTTTTTCACCGAGTTATCAAGGTTTGAAGAAGAAATGATCATTTCATTTCAGTGATCATTTTGCCTTTGATCACTTATTACTCGTAAACAAATCAACATACAGTACTCTGCGAAGAAGCATTAAAAAGCTGAAAATTCTTTTAAACGCTCTTTTAAACCCTGTTATTATTTTCTTCTTAGCCTTACTTTTTTGAATAAAAAATTAAGTTCAAATGTCATGTAAAAAAATCACATATTTTACGTTTCTTATTTAATTCGATATATTGTCATGAAAAAAGATCCAATCAAAACACTAAAGCAAAGTTTTGTAGTTCAAGTATACCACAATGAAAAACAATAACGTTTATCAGCTAAAACATTTTTATTTCATATGTCCATCGTTATTGAAATTATCTAAATTGCTAAAAACTAAAAAACTATCGATATTGCCTTAAAGTTCAAATTTTAAGCTTGAATAATGCATGTTTAATTTCTTCAGACGTTCTTTATTCATTTATTATGGTAAAACAGATCGTTCTCTTAATTTTCAACAATTTAAGTTAGATCTGCGATCAACGTCAAAATGACCATTTCTTCTTCAAACCTTGATAACTCGGTGAAAAAAAATCGCACAGCGATCAGCAACCACTCAAATTAAAGGAGAAGAATTAGGCTTTCATTTGATGTATATAACATGCTCGAAAAAAAATTATCCAAGTCCGTGCACGTTTTCAAATTAGGCTAATTTTAAAATATCAAACATGCCCTCTAATTTAAGGGGTTTCTGTTGCATAAATGTCCCCAATCAAAAAAATATGTACACCATTTTAAAGCTGAGATTGTATCCTTTAATTTAAAAAGAAGTTTATTGCTCTACAATTATTTCTCGCAGAGTTATGATCTGTTAAATTTCGATAATTTTTGGCATAAATTTTTTGATGCCATATTTTTTTTGAACAGTATATATATATATATATATATATATATATATATACATACTATAATACATATTTTATTAAAATATTATATTATAATAATATTTTAACAAAATATGTAATTTACCATCAAATGAAGTACGTATAATATTCATCGTATTATGTGATCTTTTCATTTTCTTGTATCCATTCTTCATTAATAATTGATATAATTTTGTCGTTTTCCATCATTGTGATATGATTACCTTCCACATAATGAATTTGCACTTTATTTTCGGTAACCTGAAAATAAGTTTCATGTTACAAAAAGTTTTTATTATTTAAGAAAATTATCTTATTTCAAAAAATATTTCCTCAAATTAATATTACCTTATGTAGACCATAATCCTCTTCAGTCAAAGAGACAATAGGAAATGTGGGTTTTAGCAATGTTATAGGTGTTTTAAGACGAAGAAAAGAAGATATACTATAATCCTGTATTGCGATTATATAATTGGAAATTGTGAAATATACAAGTTTTTGATTTTCAATAGTCAATATGTTTAAATTCTTCGGAAAGTGAGCATGAAAAAATTTTAATTTTTCCTCCAATGTGACACATTTCTTCAGCTCAAATGCAAGCTGTAAATAAGAAAATTTGTATTTTGTATGGTAAATAATAATAAATATACTAAGTAAAAAAAAATTTGCATTTTATCAATAATACAAAGATTTATTGGATTCTAATACGATAATAAAATTGTTTTTATTCTTGTTTGTTTTATTAAAATTAAAAATATTTTTCTTTTTGAATAATTATTAATATTTGTTTATTGGGCTTTCTATCTAAAACTATAATTATTAGTTAATCTTAATTTTGTGCATTAAGACAAAAATTTTATTTTAACATTTCAAGGTTTAAATATAAATTCTTAAGAAAGGATTTACGTTATAATATGAGTTATTTTATACATGTTCTTACATGTTATTAAAATTCATATAAATAAAATTTACGTTATATAATAAATAATTTTGACAGTAAAAAATTAAAATGCTTTTTTTATAATTTACTAACCGTTTTCTCGTTGATTGAAGTATACATACTCAATAAACCAAGTAGAACCACATCTTGTAACTCTTCTGACAATGTGTAATCCATAAATTGATTAATATAAGATTTCATTAGATCAGGAGCACCGTCTATTAGTATTAACTGTCCTGAGAAACCATTAGCTTCTAGTAATCTTGCTAATTCGATGGCAATTAAAGTTCCAAATGAATAACCCACTATTAAAAATTTCTTTTGACTCTTCATCTTCTTCAATATGTGCTAAGCAATTAAACATGATTAAACGTATGAGATATAGTAAAAAGAATTTGTGAGTATCAAATGTTATTTAATTATGTAAATTACAAAACATAATCGAAATAAAAATGTTAAAAGTTTTAAATGCTTTAAAACTTACGGACGACAAATAAGCAGCTGACTTTACTATTGAATAACTTTCGTCGGGAATATTAAGTATGCCATGTTGCAAACACGTTGCCGAAAATTTAATTCCAGGTGCTTAGATTTATATACACTAAAACATCCTTCGATTCCCGGTAATAGAAATACATTTCCTTCATCAAATTCCTTCTTTGTAACAAGTTCTACAAAAATATCTGGAACAAAATCTGAATCTCGTATTTTCCGAATCACACGTCAAAATCTTCCAAATTACTTTCATTAATTTTATTTGTGTCATATAATTTTCCTTGTTCGACTGTCATTGTCATTTGTTTAAGTTTAGCAAAATTTAGAGTTCTAATATCTTGTGCTGTCATAGAAATATCGAACTCTCTTTTCAACGTTTGCTTAATTTCAACTGCCATTATAGAATCCATACCCATTTCGGCCAGTGTTACGTTTGATGGCATTGCGCTTATATTTTTTAATCCTGTTTTGATAGAAAATAAAAATTACTTAATTGAATAATTTTTATGTCACTTTATTATATTTTTCAAAATTGCATGCTACCTAAGATTCAAATTATTACATTTTTAAAATATATATTTATGCATTCAAGTATTTTATTACAAATTCTTAGTAAATGAGGACATTATTAATTATTCTGTAATTAACATACATTAATATAAACCTTTTTAAAAATATTTTAAATTAGTAAAATGTTATCTAATAGTGTGAAAGACGTTAAAAGAACTTTGAAACAATCAACAGACAAGAGCGAGGAATCATTTAACCTAATATTCATGAAGTTTCATAAAGCAATTTGACAAATAAATTCGTGTTCAGTGTCTAAAGACCTATGATTGAAATGATTATTCTCGTTCTAGTGCTCGAAAAAAAGTCATTTTTGTCAAACAGTGTAATGTAATAACTGTCGGTACAAGACAGAGGACACTTAAAGAATCACCTTCGTTAAATTTTAATATCTTTTTTTTTGTGACACGTCATGACTAATTAGATTAATGAAAAAGTAAATTTTTTATTGATCAACATTGATGAAGGTCTCAAAATTTTAAACAGGATCCAAATAAAAAAATTTTTAGTAGAAAAGCGCGTAAGGTTCTTACTGAAAATTTATTTATACATTATTTATTTATACATATATATATATATATATATATATATATATATATATACGAATACATATATGATAAGGCAGATGTAACTGTAAAATAAAGAAAAAAAATCAAATCCTCTCTTAAAAAGGAGATGTAGAGATTTAATTGTTGCCGCTTTTTCTATTATCAAAAAAGATTAAAGAATTAAAAACTTCTTAATCTTAACTCTTTACAAAAATTATGTTTCATCATATAATAATGAGAAATTTCGCGCGCAAAGCGTGCCACCTACCACCACTAGCATAATAAAAATAAATATAAAATCAAATAATATACTTATGCACCAATCTGTAATAGATACGTGGCAACAGGAACAATCACTACTGAAGCTAAAGTGAAACAAAATCTCACACTGCCAATCACTAAATTTATCTCTTTCTATCATTCTTCCTCTATACATATTTATGTTGCAACCGATTAAAATTTTAAATATTTCAATAAATGACGCTTCCGTTACATTAACTTTCTTATATTCAAGATTAATAATAAGACAATTTACTAGTATGTCGTAATAGGTTGTAATAGATTGTAATATTACAAATTCAGTAACAAAATATCAAACAATTATTATTATTATTTATTGTCATTTTACAATTGTATTTTGTGATTATGTGAAATTTTAGATATGTTTTAAAATAATTATTATTCTAATATATGTATAATAATGTAAATTATAGTTTTTATTTATATTTTTTCATGTAAATTAGTTTGGAACAGTCTAAATTTATTGATAAACAAAGTTCATCTTTTATATATTTAATAATAAAATTGTACATTTAAATAGATATGTACAAATCCGAATACGCTGGCTAGCGTAGATCTGCCTATTCTTTGAATGTTTACACGTAATATACGTAAGTAATATATTTGTTCTAATTTTGATTTTATTCAGATTCTCATCACAAATGTTGAATTATGTTAAGTTAAGTATTATAGCCAAAATGGAATAAACTTCAAAACTACTATGAAATATATATGACAATATACAATTTTTTATTTTCCCTGGTTAGGTGAGAAACCTTATTTTTCTTTCTCAGTCGGACTTTGACTGTTATTTCTGTTTCGATATTACAAACTATACTTAATTATCAATCAAATTTCACTTGAATTTGTTTGGATATTTTTTCTGTTTTTAGATTTTTTTATATAAAAATACTCATCTTATGTTTGTCGGAGATTGTGCAATTATCTTACATTTACACATAATATGAATGTATAATATCCACTAAACCTTGACATCTGATACATATGCAAAATTTTGATTGTATGTAAAATATTTATATATTGCCGAATTTAAAGGGTGACCTATGTTATGTTACTGTACGAACAATGTAAATGAACATTGAGAAGTATACTTTAATAATAATGTCTAATGATGCTGGATAGAACATTGAGAGACAGAGAACGAGAGAGACAGAGAGAGAGAGAGAGAGAGAGAGAGAGAGAGAGAGAGAGAGAGAGAGTAAAATGTTTGGTAATCATTATGCGAGCAAGTATCGCATATAACATAATTTATTATACTCTGATAATTTCTCTCATTTGCCTACTTTATGTTATCGAATAAAGCAGCGTATAACATGCTTGCAACATGATTTCAAAATGACGTATAATATCTCGCTCAATAATTTGATAGATTATCGTATGGATGCAGATACATTTTATTTGTTACAGGATAACTTAAAACATTTATATATTTTATTATATTTAGATTACATTTATTATTGTGCTATATATAATATTTTAATAAAGTATGTCACACCACATTTCAATAATAATAAAGTATAATATATATTTATTTTATTATATTTTCTATGTTATCATGTTCTATTCATTCTTCATTAATAGTTGATACAATTTTGTCGTTTTCCATCATCGTGATATGAGTACCTTCCACATAATGAATTTGCACTTTACCGTCGGTAATCTAAAAGTAAATTCCGTGTTATAAAATTATTTTAAAAATCAGAGACTAGTTTCAAAGATTTCTATTTAAATTGTGTTTACCTTATGTAGACCATAATCCTCTTCATTAAAAGAGGCCACCGGAAATGTGGGCTTTAGCAATGTTATAGATGATTTAAGGCGAGGTAATGAAGATACATTATAATTTTGTATAGCGATTATATGATTATAAACTGTCAAGTATAAAAGTTTTTGATTTTCGATGGTCAATACATTTAAGTCCTTTGGGAAATAAGTATGAAATAGTTGTAATTTCTCTTCCAATGTGTTACATTTGCTCAGTTCTAACGCAAGCTAAATAAAAAAAATTTATTTTATATAATTTATAATAAAAATAATCCAAATGAAAAAATATCACCTACGTTTCATCAGTAACACAATGATTTTTCAAATTTTTGAATGAGAAAATTAGTTGTTGTTTTTGTTTAATTTATTAAAATCTGTAAACTCCCATAACAATTATATTAACTTCTATTCATTGTCCTTATCTCTAAAATTATTATTATAATTTAATCTTTTTGTATCTTTAAGTAATAAATAATGATCTTATTGTGTGTTGCAAATGTAAATTTAAATTTATTTATTTATCGATGTTAAAATATTTTTTAAATCTTAGTTTAGATTTCATACACTCTCAGGCGAAATACAGACTAAATTAATATAAATTAATATAAATAACTTTTATAGTAATTAATCAAAGTGCGTTTTTTTTATTTACTTACCATTTCTTTGCTAATTGTGGTATACATTTCCAATAAACCAAGTAATATTATATTTTGTAACTCTTCTTGTGAAGAGTAAGTCAAATATTCATTAACCCAAAATTTCATTTGGTCAGGAGCCCCATCTATTAGTATTAACCGTCCTGAGAAATTATTAGCTTCTAATAATCTCGCTAATTCGATAGCAATTAAGGACCCAAATGAATAACCCACCATTAGAAATTCCTTTTTATCTTTGATTTTCTTCAATACGTGCTAAAAGAAATCAAATATACATACATGAGCTCCAGTAATACCTTACGAAAGATTTATAATTGTTAGATATTATTTATTGTACATAAATGTTTAAAAATAGTCAAAGTAAAAGTTTTAAATAAACTTTTTCTTCATACAGGCAGCAAATAAGCGGCTGACTTCATCACTGACTGATTGTCATCAGGAATATTAAGTACACCATGTTGTAAACATGTTGCTGAAAATTTAATTCCTGATGCTATAAATTTATACACACTAAAACATCCTTCGATTCCTGGTAATAGAAATATATCTCCTTTATCAAATTCCTTCTTTGTAACAACGTCTACAAGAATATCTGGAACAAAATCTAAATCTGTTGTCTTTCGAATCAGCACGTCCAAACCTTCGAAATTATTTGCATCAATTTTATTTGTTTCGCGTATATTTCCTCCTTCGGCTGTAACTGTCATTTGTCTAAGTTTAGCAAAATTTAGAGTTCGAATATTTTGCGCTGTCAAGGAAATATCAAACTCTCTTTCCAATGTTTGCTTAATTTCAACTGCCATCATTGAGTCCATACCCATTTCTGTCAATGATACATTTTGTGGCACTGCATTTATGTTCTTCAAACCTATTTTGAAATCATTTAAGAATTATACATTTAAATAATTTATATGTCACAATATTTATTCTTTTAAAATTTAATAACAACGAAGATTCTAATATACAATTCAAATTGTTACTTTTTTAAATGTATTTATGCACTTTGGGTTTTCAATACAATTCTTCCCAGCAAATACAACGTTACATATAACGTATATGTTAGTTGTAATTTCCTATATAACTGTTATATAACACGCGTGTTATATAAGAATTATATTGTTGAGTAGAAAATTACAATTAACATGTAACATTGTATATGCTGGGTTAGTAGTAAAAACATTGTAAGAAAGATGAGAATATACACATACACACACACACACACACACACACACACACACACACACATATAATTTTGTTCGAATTGAATTACAATAATTCATCATTTATTATGTACTGGATGAACCCAACATTTACTTAATAATGCTTCTCTTCTTGAACATTTAATATAATATATATATAAAAGTCGCATTTTACTACATCGTTTTTCTTACAAATAGATATAATACAAATCTTCATTACATGGAAATCGTGCACCATTATTATAGAACAATAATGAATGCAGTAAAAAGACATTATTCGTAATGCACATAATCATCACATTTTCTAACCGTTAAGTTTAAAAAATGCAAAATATATATACATATTATACATACATACATATATATGGATTGCAATCTAAAATTCAATTTGTGACAAGAATTAAAAATATCGCAATAGAATATTATATAATTTATATAAAATTGCTTACCCATGATATGAGCAATTGTTTCGTAAATATTCAGTGTCCCGCCAACTTTTGCTTTTTCAGCAACAACCATACTGCTCACAACAGGTCGGTCTTGGAGCAAAAACATCTCTAACGTATTCAAACAGGAGGACAATCGTTGTTGCAATGTACCTCCTATAACCAATTCCTTATTTTCTTCTTGCATATCTGCAACAAGTCCAACATCACCAACAGCGCCCCATTGTATAGCTAAACCATGTAGTCCTTCCTCCATCCTTCTCTCGCAGATCCTCTCCATTACGGAATTAGCCATTCCATAATTCGTTTGACCCGCGTTTCCTCTTCCACATGAGACGGAGGAAAAAACGATAAAATGTCGAAGTTGTAGACAGATTTTCCTGGATAATTCGTCAATTTGTTTCGTCATCCACGCTTTTGATTTAAACGAATCCTCGAAAGTTTGCGGTGATTGATTTTGGAACATACAATCCTTCAAAACAACTGCAAGATTAAATATCGCATCCACTGGTGCCATTTCCTCAGCCAATTTTAATATATTTTCACAGTCTTCATGTTTCAAAGTATCATCGACTCTAAAGATTTGTACATTTACTCCGTAAGATTGCCACAGTTTTATCCTTGACAGTTGATAACCAGTTTTAATTCCGTTTCGCGATGTCAATACCAGGTTCTTTGCACCTCGAAGAATCAACCAATTTGCCAGCTCTAAACCGAAACCGCCTAGTCCACCCAGAATGATATAGCATTTATGTTCTAAACAATAATATCGTGGATAAGCGAGCAAAGGAGTATCAAGAGGCTCATTTTCTTCTCGAACTTTTATTATCACCTATAAATATTCAAATAAAATGCAATAATTACTATAAAGCAAGATTTTATAAAAAATCGATATTTTTGATACTTATACATATTTTAATATTATTATGCATTTAATTGTTATGCACTTAATCATTCATTTCTTATTAATTTTAATTTTGCACTTAATGTTTCAATTTTGTCAGTACAACAATAATATAAGAAATAATATTTATCTATAATATATCAGATAGGACGAGAAAATTATATTATATTAATGTATCAATAAATTGATATATTAATTAAAAAACAAATAATGCTATCCATTAATTTAAATAGAACTATATTAAATTAACTGTATTAAATTTACTTAAATAAATCTGTATTTGTTACAATATTTAGAATATTTCTCTAATGTGACTTGATAACACATTTAATATTATAAATATATAGTTACATATCTTCGTATTAAAACATAATCATACCTTGCCAATATGTTTTCCAGTAGCCATATATCTAAAGGCAGTTTCTATTTCATTTTTTTCAAAAACTTTTGTACACAGTGGTTTAATAGCGCCATTTTCTAAACCTTCTGCAAATATCTTCGACAACGTTATCTTTAGTTCTGAATTCGATAAGTATAATTTATCTAATAAAATACCGTGAAAAGTAATTCCCTTAGAGAAAATGTATGAATTCAACGGATTATTAGAGACCATATCAAATTTTCCAATTTCCAGGAAACGGCCACCTTTTGATAAGCATCGAACAGATGCTTGCAATTTCTCTTCGGCTAAGGAATTCAGCACGATATCCACTCCACGACCTCCTGTACGCTGCATAATCATTTGTTCAAAGCTTGTATCTCTAGAGTTTCCGATATTATCTTCGGGAATAGAAGGAAACGTTTCTCTTATAAACTGCCGCTTCTCGACAGTTCCAACTGTCGTAAACACTTCGCAGCCTTCGTAAAGCGCGAGATGGATGGCCGCTTGACCAATGCCTCCAGTGCCAGAATGGATCAAGACTTTGTCACTCTTCTTCATTTTACCCTTCATATATAAAGCAAAGTAACATGTACTGTACACACACGGAACGGTTGCTGCATCTTCCATTGTCCACTTATTCGGTACAACCCAAGTGAGATATTTGTCAGCCACGCAAACGTTCGTTATACCTCTAAATGGAATTTTTGAAATTATATAATGTGTGCGTATGTCCCACAATCGTTTTTACTGTGATGAATATATTATACAGAAATTATACGTTTAAAATGTAAAAGTAATTTTTTATTTTCTATTTTATTTAAAACATATTCTTTACATAAACTGAAATTTATTTTGACAAAACTGAGATCACTTTAAATATAAAACTAATATTACAAATTAATATAAATAATTTTCATCATTGAAAGATATTTATCATCTTACCCACGTATACAGATTCCCATTACGTTTCGTCCTCTGGTATCAATTCCAACAAATTCAAAGCCGAGTAAGTCAACTGCATTACAATATGATGCCAAAGGTTGAATTCTACCAGTAGCCAACATAATATCTTTGAAGTTGAGAGACGAATAAATTACATTAACAAGTTCTTCACGCTTAATGTAGGAAGGCATTCTGTTCTCTTCCCAACGTAGAGTACTCAGGTCCCCTTCTACCTGTTAAAAATAAACGTAAATATTATTACTTATTATAATAAAATTTATAATAGAAGTATACTCTTCTTAACGCACAGTTTGTTTAACGTTGGCAATTTCTACGAGTTTTGGTTCTAATGATGGTAATGGAAAATGCCGGTAGGATCCCCAGTTATTACCCGAACGTAATACATTAATGGGAAGGTCTAACTGCAGCTGCTTGGTGTATAATGTCTCTTGCAAAGAAAAAGTAGGAGCTTTATTATCTTGATTGAATACGCTTCTAATCATTTCGCCCCCTGGTTCTTTTCGCAGACAATTGATAAAACCTAACAAACTACATTCGAAATCTTCGGCGACAAGTATTATCCTCGATGTGCAAGTCCTATTTGCATTAGTTTCGCTTTGCGTTTTCATGATTGATTTCAATTCATCTACCCACGAAAAATCGTAATTATGCAAGCGCACAATGTGGTAATGTTTTTTCGAAACATTTTGCATTTTTCTTAGTAGTACAATCTTCTTTTCCTTTATTCGTTTCTCCAGTATGACATCCAACTTATATGTTTTCAAACATGAATAATCATTTACTATACTGGAATTCTCTAAAGTTAGCAGAAAACCTTGTTGCATTAAGAGAGGAAGTAACTGTTCATATAATTTCTTGTTATTTTTTGACAAGATATCGAAACCAATAATCATCAAACAATTTTCATCTTTTAACAATTTATTAATCTCCGTTGTAGAAACGTCATCAGGTAGAGAAATATTTGGGAATTTCTCAGGAGTCATCACAATTCTAGTATGATGTCGAATTTGCGGTAAATCATTTAAGATTTCACTAACAAGTGGAGCATTTAAATCTTTCAGTGTCACTTTGTCACTATCATCTACAAATTCGATAATTTTAACATTTATCATATTGCAACATTCGAGTGCAATGTGTACCGACATTCTCATTGCATCTTGTAATGACATCATTTCTAAATCACGATGCGCAACAAATTTGTATTCCTCAAGAACGGTATTAACTGTTTTTTGTCGGCGAAATATAGGTGTAGCTGTAATGCCACAAATTTCTATTCCTCCAGATATTATAGCGTCTAAAGGTTTGTAATGGTAAACAAGGTATTCTGAAACATAATAAATAAAATTGATTGGATTAAGGGATAATTGGCCGTGTTATATTATTTATTTTATTTTATTTACGTCTTTCTTCAATTGGATAATCATGAATGAATTGTATATGATATTTTGGATCAATTGTAAGTTTGCGAATTCTTGTTGGAACTAGAAGACTTCTTGAATTCTGTCCTAAGATCATCAACTGTAACATATTATCCAAAAATGCCACCCAATTGGATGCCCATGCGATATGGCCATTTGATCCCGAAATTGTCGCGCTTTTTAACCCACGAAATATGCCGCTATATTGATAACCACGAAGCCTTAATTCCTTATAGATGTCTTTTGTATTCATTTCTTCTTTATCCTCGACACAGTTAGCAAGAATAGCAGATATTTTTTCATTTTCAATATTGATTGGAAATCGTACAGTTCCAGTAACAATAGTACTACCTCCTTCCGTTATTTCAAACCTGTTGCTACCTAGATATAGATATAAATTTATTTAAGCATAACATGTTAAAGTAAATCTAGTGAAGGTAGCGAATATATCATGCTTCATTCTTAAAAAAAACAGCTCATACGTAAAAAAATATTTCATGTTCGGTTAGTTTAGTTACCCATCGATATAATCTTTATATTTTTAATATAAGATAGAAATATTTTATCATTAGATCAGCATTACTTTTAAAATCTAAATCTCGCATGAGAAAATTAACGGTTTAAAAAATAATATTACCTTCTTGAATGGAAATAGTTAGTACAATGTCATTCTGTTGTGATAGCACTGTAGCACGAATGAAATTAACGTCTTCGAATACAATTGGTGTATTATCATAGTCTTGGTTGTTTAATGATGAAATCATTTCCCAAACATGAAAAAGATACCCCATAGCGGGAAATAAATTTTTTTCATTAATAACATGACCTGTTAAGTATACAAATTCTTCATCTTCTATATGAATATGAATATCTCTTTCTCTTCTGTCAACTACATTTCTTCCTCTAAACCGGATTACAAACATATTTTCTGAATGATTCCATCTGCAAATGTCAATAAAAAAAATTATACTTGTGTCAACAAATTAATGATCAAAATTAGTCATTAAATTTGATGTGATATTTAAATACTAATCCTACTATAATTATTCTTTTTATTGTATTTTTCTATTTTTTTCTCTTTGAGACAAGTATGAAAATTTAACGCTTATGTTTTTATAATTAGGGTAAATAAAAAATGAAATACTTTCAAAATATAGATGTAACATTAATTGCAATTCTGTAACTCTTAATGACAGTTCGTTGTCATTATAATGTTGTTGCGAAGCATTTTCACATAGTAAAAAAGCTGCGCAACGATATTATAACTGTCTGTGATAGCGAACTGTCGTTAAGAGTTACAGAATTGCAGCATAGTCGAGAAATGATTGGAAATCTAATTCGATATTACATTATTTGTTGAACACGAAGTTTTTAATTAATATTCTTAAACGATTCAAATTCCTTAAAAATATCTTTCTCCGGCAAATTATCCATTTGAACTTGAATATAACATATGGATACTGTACCTTACAAGAGTAGAAATCATTGGGGTACCACGGCTTACAGGAAATTCTACTTCTGGATAGAGATTCGCAATCTGTGGCTGTAATCCTGCATTATAGAGTTTTCCAATTGAATCTAAAAATATCTCGCCATTGGAATCCTCGGCATTTTCATACAGCGTTATATTTGTTACTGTGAAGTCCGAAGTGTCTTTCATAATATGTTGAAGAATATTGTGAGACGATATCTCAATCGTTACCGCGTTTGTGGGAATCGAACGTATCGGTTTTGCGAATATTACCGGGGATAACAAATAATTTATATAATAATTTGAGCACAAAGGTGTATTGGTGCATTCATAAACGGATGTAGATAACCATTTTGAGCTGCGGAACTTTTTTTGTGGTAATACCCGATTTAAATATTCCTTACATTTAAGTGCAGCAGGTTCAACATAACGACTGTGAAAAGGTATATAACCACAAAAAATTTCTTTTACAGAAATATTATTAGTCTAAAAAATAAATAAGATTATATATATAACTAAATGTAATTTAACTGTTATTATGTGTTTGTTTTAATGAAATTATTTAAAGAAAGCAGAAGCAGAGAAAATATGTATTATGTTGTTTCTAAATATTGGTATACCTGCAGTTTGGCAAGGAATGCTTTCATGGAACTTGTTGGTCCGCTCACGATAAAATTAGAGGAACTGTTATAACAAGCTATATCGATATCCATGGGACACACTTTTTTTATGGTTTCAAGATCGAGATTAATTTCAGCCATGGAACCATTAATTATCTTCGATTCGTGAAGTGCTAAACCGATGAAATATGCCGATAGAATCGTTTCTTCGGCCGTTAAGCATCCATCGGCGTATCCACAAACGAGTTCGCCAATGGAATGACCGATTATAAAATCGGGAGCGATACCAATGGATGTTAAAAGATCGACTACTCCAATCTGCGATACACACAAAACAAATATTTTTCTATTTTAAAATAACAAGTAGAGTCGTAACATAAAAATTTAATGATTTTTTTATACGTCATGATACATGTATAACGTTTAGTCAAAAAGCTTTTCTTACCTGCAGTCCAACCATACCCAATAATAAATTAATAATATTATCAAAAATATTTTTATTATCACTTGTTAAAATATCTGTGAGTAGTACGCCGTAAGGTTTCAAAACAGAATCACATTTTTGGATTGCGTTGGCAAACATTGGAAATTTCATTATAGCTCGACCTATTAAAATTTTAGATTCAGATTGGATTAATTTTTTAAAAATTAGATACAAAAATGTAATAATATAGTTATATAATTTGTAATAAAATATATTTATGTACCCATTCCAAACCATTGAGATCCTAGTCCAGAAAATATGAGACAAATCGGTCTTTTTACATATAGAAAATGTTCCATTTTACTAATTGTATTATGTGACATTTTAGACCCAGTTATCATGTATCCTCTGTATAAATGACCTTCTATATTATCATTATGAATATGATGTAGTAGAGATATATATTCTGCATCTACTGGTCGATTTTGCACCTGCAGTAAGAAGATTATATATCGTATTGCCAGCTTGGAATAATTTTACACAGTAAAGACGATAATATTTTTTTTTACAAAAAGTATTTTGCTAATAATATATTATTATTATTTAAATATTAAATAATACACATTCGTTTCTCTTTTTTGTGCAAATTAGAAATGATTACTGAATCGACTATGTATTCAACATTGACTTGTTAGACACTAAACGTATATTTAAATTTGTGTTATGTTTGTTGTATTTGTGCGAGGTAATAAAAAATAAATATTATACAATTGAAACCATTTTTTAATAAACAAATAAAATAAGCCATTATAATGTTCGCTTACGTCATCGAGAATGATTTTCACTGCTTCTTCTGTACATCCAGATACGGCTACGAGTCTAGGTAAATCATCATTCGGAATTCTATTATTGATTTTCAGTTTAGAATTCGATTTTAGTAATATATGGCAATTCGCTCCTCCAAATCCAAACGAATTAACAGCTACATAACCACCCTTCCATTCCGTTGGTTCGGTGACAACCTTTATTCTTCCTTCAATAATAGCTGTCAACTGTTTTCGTGGACGTTTGAAGTGTATAGTAGGAGTAATTATACCAGTTTCCATCGCTAATAATACCTTTATAAGAAATAGTATTTTTTTTACTTACAACAATTATAATTAACAATCACAATGTTTTAATTAATTATAGCAATATATGGTATATAAATAAGGTTGTATAAATTGCAATAATCAAATCAAGTCTTTAAAGCAAAATCAATGTTAATTCGTTTATTCATTTTATTACAAAAATATACCTTTGCGATTTGGCAAAGACCACTGACGGGTTCGGAATGTCCAAGATTCGATTTAACTGATCCTATCATTAAAGGAGTGTTTCTTCGAGAGCACAAAGCTTCGTCAATTGACGTTACTTCCACGGGATCACCGGCAAGAGTACCAGTTGTATGAGCTTCCATGTAAGATAATTCATTGGGTGATATTTCACATTCCTCATAAAATTCTTTCAACAGTAGTTTTTGCTTCTCGAGCGATGGAAAAGTAATACCTTCTTCTTTAAAACCATCACAATTTATTTTACCGTGTACAAAGGTCGCATATATTCTCTTTGCATCTTTGGCTCTTTGCAAATATACTACCGCGACTGTGTCGCTACGCATATATCCAGTGCCTTCCTCGTCATAGGGTTTACAATAACCATCGGAAGATAGGACTCCTAAAGGAAATTAAGTAATAAATCGAATTTATCAAGTTTTGATTCAGTTACTAAATGAAAAAATAAAAGATATATGCTTATATTGAATATTACAAGCAATGAATGCAACAATTTTTTTATAAAGCAACAGGCTATGTAAAATTTATCGTTAAATTGGTACATGATAAAATAAAATAAAAATATAATTAATGTATGAATTAACTACAGACTTTTCATAATTATAGAATAATAGAATTCAACGAGTTACTGAAAAATTGATTTTAAGTGTCAAACGCGGTTATTTGTGTATGATTTTACGTATATACATAATATTTAATCTAAATTATAAATAACTATAGAATTCATACCTAATTTTAAACAGGGAAAGATTTTTGTCGATACGAGGTAATACATTGTCGCATATATACATACACATTCCCTACATTACACATATATATCTTAAATGTGATTCACAGAACATGATTTATGGTTGTATTATTATTATTTATTTTTAATTATGACCATAGTACTTTAATTTAAATAAAGTAAAGTATTATGGTGATCGGATTAGCTCTTAATAGTTTAATACAATGATATTTTAACAAAAATTTGTATTGTTTTTTTATTAGCAAACTAGAATATTCAAATATATTAATTAAAGCAAAATTTGAAAATGTTCTACACATGGAAATAAATGCAATATAAATAACCATTTCAACAATTTATTATGAAGCAATATATAATATATAAATTTTATTATATTTAATAAAATGTAATAAAAATATAATAAATACATACCTAAGTGGTAAAACTGAAATTGTATATAAGGATGAAAGCATAGATTGGCGGAAGCGACAATAGCTGCGTCGCAAATTCCTGATCGAATCAGTTCGTAAGCTTTTACCATAGCAAAGGTACTTGAACTACATGCAGTATCAATGTTAAACGATGGTCCAGTAACGCCAAACCAATGAGAAATTCTGTTTGCCATGAGAGAAACGTTAGTCCCCAGCATAGATACTCCAGCCAACTAACAAAACATGTTTTTAAATAAACTTAAGGTATTAAAATGTGCAAATGATAAATGAAATATTTATTTTTAATCTATTTAAATTTATTGCTTGACTTATTTATATTTCATGTAGAAAATGACAGATTTCCATATTTTACAAAAATTTTCATCTTTCTGTTAAATAAATCTTTATTATTTATATTATATATATTATTTAGACATGTCACACCTTAGATTCATAAAGAAAAAATGATCGACTCTCAGATATAGACATTGCTGTTAAAACACTCGTTCTTGTTCCTCGTAAATCTTTTGGGTTTATACCCGCATCTACAATGGCTTCATAAGTATGCTCGAAAAACATTCTACCCATAGGATCCATCACATGAGCTTCTATGGCAGATACGTTGAAAAATTGTCGATCAAACTTCTCTATATTATTGATCTTACCAATTCGATGAGGCATATTATAAGCTATATAAAAAGTAAGTATATTTTATAATCATGTGTTTATACACACACACACACATTTCTTATATAGAAAAGAACACACATATATTCCTTTCTACATAAGAAATTAATAATATCTTTAAAAATCTGTAATGTGTCTGATTTGTTTCAAACTATAGCCTTAGAAATAAAGAAGACACGAAGGTATTGAAATTCAGATAAGATTTACAACTTTACACTAAAATTATAATAATTATTTCCATTAGTGTAACACAGATCTTTCGTTTTTTTTTAATCGTTGGACTAGATATAAGGTAAACGTACAGAATTACGCCACTTTAAGCAAAGACTAATTTTTCGTAAGCTATTTGAAAAAACTGGTATAAGATAAGACTATAAATTTTATCTAAAGTTAATATTGTAAATTAGCAAAAACACATATGAAATTTAAAAATGAAAATATTTTTATTTTTAAAAGAATTAAGTGTGAATTGTAAATGTCCTGAATTACGCCACCAATATTCTAGGATGTCCCGATTTACGCCATTGATATGAACCAAATGACGCCATCTCATCTGATCTGTTTTCAGTATAAATATTACAGTAAAAGAAATTAAATTATTACATTTATTATCTATTATCTTTTAAACATATTAATCGTACAAAACTAAGACTGCGGAACTTGACGCTTCAAATGTGTCGAAGCGTTCTTCTTCTCCTTCTATCTTTATTAAAAAGAAAAGGAAGAAAAATGCTTCAAAGCATTTGTAGTGTCAAATGGACCGCAGCCTAAAACACTTTGTACCACAACACAAAATTATCTTATTTTTTCATTTAATAGGTTATATTGTCGTAGTAACAATTTAAGAATAAACTTAATCATAGATAATTAAAAGTCACAGGTTTTTGATATGAGTTTTTGAAACCACTTTTTATGAGAGATCATTAGATTTGTGTATACTTAGACAATTTTCATACGTTTTGATGATTATTATCCGATGACATTTAGAGATTTTTATTTGTGTTTTGTTACGCATATAAAATAAGTTACGATGGCGTCGTTCAGGTCAGTGGCGTAATTCTGTACGTGTACTTTATGTATATTTTTAGAAGAAATACCAAATAGAAATATTTTTTCTAATGATTACCAAAAATATATCTTATTGTTAATGTTAAAAACAAATTATTACATTTATTCCACCGTCCATGCTTGCTCGTACCAAGATCCACTTTGTTCATAAGATTTTCTTGAAAATATTTTAAATTGTCACTGTTAGGAAATCGACCAGCAATACCAGAAATGACTATTTCTTTTTCAGCATCGGAGCTGAAATACGACTTCGGTCGATTCATAGTATCTTACAATTAATTCTTTTCAATATAAGTAAAATCTATAACAAAATGTGTGTCATTATTTATTTATACATACATACATATATACATATATATACATATATATATATATATATATATATATATATACGAATACATATATGATAAGGCAGATGTAACTATAAAATAAAGAAAAAAAATCAAATCCTCTCTTAAAAAGAAGATGTAGAGATTTAATTGTTGCCGCTTTTTCTATTATCGAAAAAGATTAAAGAATTAAAAACTTCTTAATCTTAACTCTTTACAAAAATTATGTTTTATCATATAATAATGAGAAATTTCGCGCGCGAAGCGTGCCACCTACCACCACTAGCATAATAAAAATAAATATAAAATCAAATAACATACTTATGCACCAATCTGTAATAGATACGTGGCAACAGGAACAATCACTACTGAAGCTAAAGTGTAACAAAATCTCACAACGCCAATCACCAAATTTATTATCTCTTTATATCATTCTTCCTCTATACATATTTATGTTGCAACCGATTAAAATTTTAAATATTTTAATAAATGACACTTCCGTTACATTAACTTTCTTATACTCAAGATTAATAATAAGACAATTTACTAGTATGTCGTAATAGGTTGTAATAGATTGTAATATTACAAATTCAGTAACAAAATACCAAACAATTATTATTATTATTTATTGTCATTTTACAATTGTATTTTGTGATTATGTGAAATTTTAGATAATTATGTTTTAAAATAATTATTATTCTAATATATGTATAATAATGTAAAATATAGTTTTTGTTTTTATTTTTTCATGTAAATTAGTTTGGAACAGTCTAAATTTATTGATGAACGAAGTCTTTTATATATTTAATAATAAAATTGTACATTTAAATAGATATGTACAAATCCGAATACGCTGGCAAGCGTAGATCTGCCTATTCTATGAATGTTTACACGTAATATACGTAAGTAATATATTTGTCCTAATTTTGATTTTATTCAGATTTTATTCTCATCACAAATGTTGAATTATGTTAAGTTAAGAGTTATAGCCAAAATGGAATAAACTTCAAAACTAATATGAAATATCCCAACAAAATTACCTTTTCAAAAAAAGGTACAAAAATGCGCCAAGTACACAGAGAGAACACGTTTCTTTGGATTTAGTAAATGTGTTTGTTTGAATTATATTTGTTTGACTAAAAAAAAATTTGAGTATACAAAACATTATTTTATTGAATATAAACTTAGTTGTTTCGTTGCACTAAATGATTTTTCTTGACGGAAAAATAAGTATTATTTGAAATAATATTGTAAATACGTTTGATTGAAACAAATGCATTATTTCTTTCAATTAGTCACCATTTTTTTTTCGAAAGTCGCCATTCGTCTACGCCGATAGGCGTCGCATAAGACCATAAGCTTTCTCGTATTTAAAATTTACTTGGAAACATATATAAGTAAGCTTGAAGTATACTTCTTAATAAAGTGTATTAGGTTTTGAAAGTTACACTTCCAACGACATTAGAGTTGGAACTTGAGAATGAGATGTGCAAAAATTATAACAAAATTATTCAAAGTAATATAATAAATTTTTAAAATAAAATAAAATTTTGTTACAAGAACCAACATAATTATTTAACAGTACAATACAATTGTTTCACTCCACGAAAAACTAAAATTCTTCCAAACAACATTTTATTTCAAGTAAACATATATGTTGTTTAAAGTTTCAAACAATTATATTTGTTTGTTCAAACATTAGTTTGTTTGACCCTATTCCAATAATTAAATTTCTTTGACTTTAATAAAATTTATTATATCCAAAGAAACATTTCTCTCTGTGTATACGCGCCCAAAAAATCCCTACAAAAAATCCTTTAAAAAAATGTGATATCAAGAAAATGCGCCCTAACTATAAAAATGCATAGTTACATAAACTAAAACACCTATTTCTTCACTAATACTCTTTGGCTAGCGTTCATAGTCTGATCTTATATATAAAATTGAGCTTATTTTCAGATACTAATTATTTTATTGATTACGAAGCATTTGAAGATGATTGACATGATTTGACCCTAAGTGTTCGATTAAGCCTACTTAGAATTCGATCGGTTCCGTCGTTAATGAGATCCGATAATCGAAGGATTTCTCAATACGACGTCTCGCGTAAAAGAGACACGGCATACAGAAAATCAAACAAAGCGATGATGTTGATTCATTTGAAATACCTTAACTCTTTTGATTTTGAGCAATTCTGAGAAGAAGAGTGTAGTTCAAAAGGTCCCGAGGGTCGCTGTTCACGAATCTGGCACTCAGATTTCCACAATTAAACCTGACGAATCCAATACGGCGGACAATGATCCAGAAAATTAAAAGCATATGTTGATTTTTAAATGTTTCTAATATTTTTAATATGTTTAAGAAATGTATATAAAACGTGTATAAATCGTCATATGCTACTTATCTATTGTGCTTTACTTCCTTTTATCGGTCAGGTTCTTATTATTATTCCTATATCGATCTTGTTTCGATCATATTACAGATTATGATCATTAACTAAATTATTTGGATTTTTCCAAATTTTTAGAAAATTACTGTTTTTAGATTATTTAAAAATAGTTGTCTATTTCTTGTCAAAGAACATGAATTTATTCTTTTATTTTAACTATTACCGTATTGTTCAAAACAAAGCTAAAATATCCGATGTGTTAGTACAATGATACATTTATTAATATCAATTAATAAAAATTGATATAATGTTAACTTATGCACTTGACTATTGTTGACTATTATTAATCATGTAACGGCTACTTGAGCCTTTCAAAACCTATTCTCTTAATTATTACTTGTTAATTTCACTATCAAGTGTTCTTAATTTTATTTATCTATTTATTTTGATACGAACATATTATATAATTTTTGTGCATCGTATTCTGCGTATGCTGTCTCGTGGTGACTTAACACGATCCTTATTGTTATTCTTATCAAATTTTTTTATAGAAAGTAAAATTATTTTTTAAATTGTACAAATAAAGGTGTAACATAAATAATAAAAAATGAAAATTTACTATATATTACATGTACACTGCTCAAAAGAAATATGGCATAGAAAAATTTTAGGCAAAAATTGGCCAACTTTGACTGACGGTAACTCCGCGAAAAATCATCGTAAAATTATGTTTTTTTTTTTAAATTAAAGCTTGAAATCTCTACTTTAAAATACTATAGTTCAATTTTAGGAGTGATGCATTCCTATCACTGTAACACCTTAAATGTGAGGGCATGTTTGTTATATTGAAAATTACAAAGTTTAACGGAATGCATGGACTTGCTACATTTTTTTTCAGGGATACTGTTTGCAGAAACATAAAGTACGAACCTTCCTCTTCAATTAAAAAAAAAAAGAAAAGTCGCTGCCATTTTTTTTCGCAAAGATACAGCACTTTAAAGTAACCCTTGTATTTTTGGCATATACCGCCGGCATTGGCATTACCCGATGTGCACCACGGGGAGGTTGCCGGTCGGATTTTGCACATCATGTGGCCCTGAAAAGAGCCGTATTTTTGTGTGTAAGTGTGTGTGTGTGTGTGTGTGTGTGTGTGTGTTTAAATTTTAATACCACGTGTTTCCTCCGCGTTGTTGAATTACTGCTTGCAGCCGATTTCTCATGTTAATGCAAGCCCTAATTTCTTCCTGTGGAATGTCATTCCAGATTTGAATTAAGACTTGTGACAAGTCTTGAAGATTGACAGGTTGTCTTGCTAAATTTCTCAATCTACGACCCATAATGTCCCATACGTGTTCTATGGGGTTCAAATCTGGACTTACTGCAGGATGTGGAAGCAGTCTAATTGAGTTTTCCGCCATAAATTCGCGAGTAATGCCTGCGGTATGCGGCCGTGCGTTATCCTGCATAAGGATGAAATTTCTTCCTATGCGACGACTCATTGGCAGCACATGAAGTCGCAAAATTTCTTCCACATATCGTACCGCTGTCATTCCTGGTGCTGGTAGAACAATAAGATTAGTACGATGATTCAAAGTGATTCCTCCCCATACCATTATGGAGCCGCCGTTGAATCCTCTTACAGGAGCGACGCATGCTCTGTCATACCGCTGACCCCGACGACGCCAAACTCGAATTCGTCCATCAGAACCGAATAATGAAAATCGTGATTCGTCGGTGAAGAGCACGTTTTGCCATTGCCTCACTGTCCAGCAAACATGAGCTCGCGCATAATCTAAGCGAGCACGTCGATGCCCAACATTTAACATTGGTACACGGCAGCGACTCCGGGATCTTTGACCTGCCTCATGCAAACGGTTTCTCACCGTTTGATCATTAATTTGACGACCTGGCATGACTGCTTCTGCAATTCGTCAAGCTATGATCGTTGGATTTCGCATAGTAAAATTTACAATAGCGCGATCTTCTCGTGCAGTCGTAATGCGTGCTCGACCTTGTCCTCGTCGTGGCTGCAAATTTCCCATTTCTTGATAACGAAACCAAATGCGAGAAACTACTGGCTGGTTTATGCGAAGTTGTCTTGCAGTGTAGGATTGAGAGAAACCTTCTGTTATAAGCGCAATAATATGCGCACGCAGAACTTGATTTAGTGGCCGCATTTTGTAAATCAACACTTTTCTCACTTTTCTAAAGGAAAACTGTACGTTCTCGGGACAGTACAACTCGAGAATGAATGAAAAATGCTTCCAAATGTAAACAAAACACTGGTCCGACTAGTGTACGTACAATCACAACGTTGTTTACATTGAGTAATTTCCGTAAATACCGAAAGCCGCAAAATTACTGTCACAAGTCTTAATTCAAATCTGGAATGACATTCCACAGGAAGAAATTAAGGCTTGCATTAACATGAGAAATCGGCTGCAAGCAGTAATTCAACAACGCGGAGGAAACACGTGGTATTAAAATTTAAACACACACACACACACACACACTTACACACAAAAATACGGCTCTTTTCAGGGCCACATGATGTGCAAAATCCAACCGGCAACCTCCCCGTGGTGCACATCGGGTAATGCCAATGCCGGCGATATATGCCAAAAATACAAGGGTTACTTTAAAGTGCTGTATCTTTGCGAAAAAAAATGGCAGCGACTTTTCTTTTTTTTTTTAATTGAAGAGGAAGGTTCGTACTTTATGTTTCTGCAAACAGTATCCCTGAAAAAAAATGTAGCAAGTCCATGCATTCCGTTAAACTTTGTAATTTTTAATATAACAAACATGCCCTCACATTTAAGGTGTTACAGTGATAGGAATGCATCACACCTAAAATTGAACTATAGTATCTTAAAGTAGAGATTTCAAGCTTTAATTTAAAAAAAAAAACATAATTTTACGATGATTTTTCGCGGAGTTACCGTCAGTCAAAGTTGGCCAATTTTTGCCTAAAATTTTTCTATGCCATATTTCTTTTGAGCAGTGTATTACAGACATATATGTATAATTCTCATAGAACATATAAACATGTGCATTGATTTAATCAAGCATTTTGCACAATGTATTTATGCAGACATAACATCCGCTAAACTTTGACTCATGCAAATTTAAATTGTTTGTAAAATTATTATCATTTAAGTTCAAAAGGGCGACTGTATGATCTATCACTATGAATATCGAATAAAGTTTATTCAAAATTTTTATATTACACGAATCTTTATAATAAAATCAGAAGAAAACAAGAAAAAACTGTTCTGACATCATTTTGTTGTAAAATATGGAAAAAAATATATCAGCAGTCAGAATTAGGCAAGTATTATTTTAAATAATGAATGATAAATAAATCCATAAATAATGCTTTGTACAGTGAAATTCAAATAATTAAATTATTTAAAATATTTTATTTAAATGAACAAAGTAATAATTTATTTGTTATTCGCATTTCTAGAGTTGGACATTATTCGAATAAATTGTTATTCAGTTTGTTATTTAAATAAAATTTTATTTATTATTTATCATTTGTTTATTTGTTATTTTTGTAATTATTCGTTATTTGTATTATTCGTTATTCGTACATCTGTAATTATTCGTTATTTGATTTATTTGTTATGTGCTTTATTTCTTATGTATTATTTATTATTTACTATTTCTTGTTTTTATTCCTTGTTAATTATTTTATAAAGGATAATAAATAATAATTATTTGGCGATATGTCACGATAACATCCAGATTACAGTTTTTTTTCACCACCTTTATGAAAAATTTTTCTTTTTGAAAACAAATGGATAATTTTATTAATCCAGCAGGTTAATTTATGTTTCGTAAAAGAAACAGAACTTTTTTGCATGTCTTCTTACGAAGTAAAGTATCAATTTTTATCAGACAATATAGAAACTTTTAAAATCAGAATACATTACTTGTCATTCAGAGATCATTCCTCTTATAATCAAAGAAATAATAAAAAATTTTATGTGCAGGATTGCGTTATGTTTAAAAAAGTGGTTACATCAAACATTTAAGTCAGGTATTATTATTATCTGTATTATTAAATATTTATTTTTGATATTACATAATTGAATTTTACACTATATCATAATGGTAAAATTCAATTTCTCTTCATTCCTCGCCGGATTTGTAATCCGATCTTATCCTGTACGGCCGGTAAAGCATGCTCCTGCCAATAGACAGATAGGAAACCTGACTTACTGATGTGTAGGTTGCAAAAGCACATTCTTACAATCATTGATTTTATTCTTCGACAAGTTTTCAGAATGCCTATATACATGTGCAATAATTTCGAATGTTGCAATCAAGACAGACAATGAAGTATGGAGAGAGAGAGAAAGAGAAAAAGAGAAAGAGAGAGAGAGAGAGAGAGAGGAAATAAAATGTTTAGCAATTATTTTCACAGTGCATATAATATAATCTATTATTTTGTATTTTATTTATTAAAACAGAGTAATTAAAAAATTTATATATTTTGTACATATTTATTATGTGCTATATGTAATATTTTAATAAAATATACGCGTGTCTTAATAATGATAAAGTGCATATTTATTGTATTATATTATCCTGCATCTTATCATCTTCTATCCATTCTTCATTTGTAGCTGATACAATTTTATCGTTTTCCAGCATTGTGACATGAGTACCTTCCACATAATGAATTTGCACTTTACTGTCGGTAATCTAAAAATAAATTTCGTGTTACAAAATTATTTTAAAAATCAAAGCTTATAGTGTCAAAGATTTCCATTCAAATATGTTTACTTTATGTAGACCATAATTCTCTTTAGTAAAAGAGGCTATCGGAAATATAGGTTTTAGCAATGTTAAGGGTGATTTAAAACGAGGTCATGAAGACACATTACAATTTTGTATAGCGGTGACTAACTTTCTCGCCCTAGCTTATATGATTGTCAAAATCGAGATTAATTTCAGCCATAGAAATTAATTATTTTTAATTCATAAAGAGCTAATCCTATGAAATATGCCAAAATCGTTTCTTCGGCCGTTAAACATCCATCAGCGTATCCACAAATCAGCTCACCAATAAAATGACCCATTATAAAGTCAGAAACGATACTAATAGATGTAGATCAACTATTCCAATCTATATAATATATATAAATAGTACAAAAATTTAATCATATTTAATTATATGAAAAATACAAAATATATTTAAAAAGTTTAATGAAAGTGTTTCTTTTACGTGTAGCTCCAACAAGAGCTAAACATAAATTAATAATATTGTTAAAAATAATTTTGGTTTCACTTGTTAAAATATCTGTAAAGAATATGCCATCTTAATATAAGATCTTAAAACGGTATCACACTTCTGGACTGCCTTGCCAAACACTGGAAATTTCATTAGAACTCGACCTGTCAAATTTTAATAAAATTTTTTAAATTCTCTTATATATATGTACATGCACGTGCACATACACACATATACTTACTGATTCCAAACCATTGAGATCCTAATCCAGAAAATATGAAACAAATCGGTTTTTTTATGTATGAAGAATATTCTATTTTATTAATTGTAATATGGATGTTTTAGATCCTGCTATCATATGTCCTCTATAAGGATGACTTTCAATGTTACCACTATGAATATGATGTAGTAGAGATATATATTTTGCATCTATTGATCGACTTTGAACTTGCAGTAAAAAGAAATATTTGTACGTTCTATTCGTTTATATAATTTTGTATAAAGAAGATGTTAGTATTTTATGTTACAATAAATACTATTTTATTATTATTACTTAACATATTAATTAAAGAACTTAGACATTTTTCTTTCTTTTTGAAATGTATGCGAACATATTTTTTTAAATGCTATATAGTTCAATTTATTTTAATAAATGTAGTTAAATTTGCTTTAATTATCTATTATATTTCTGATATAAAAATATAAAATACAGCCATACAATATAATACAATACAAATAAATAATTTCTTCGCAATAAAAGAGATAAACGTTATAAAATCGAAATCATTTCTGAAATAAATGAAATAAACTATATATTAATATTAGCTTACGTCATCTAAAATGACGTTTACAGCTTTAAAATGACTTTAACAGCTTCTTCCGTCCGTCCAGACACGATTACAAGCCTGGGTAAATCATCATTCGGTACTCCGTTGTTAATTTTTTGTTTAGGATTCGATTTTAGCAATATATGACAATTAGATCCGCCAAATCCAGAGGAATTAACAGTTATATAAACACCCTTCCATTCCATTGGTTCCGTAACAATCTTTAATCTTCCTTCGATAAGAGCAGACAACTCTTTACGTGGACGCTTAAAGTGTATAATAGACAATACAGTACCAATTTCCATTGCTAACAATACCTTCAAGAAATCATATTTTTTTACTAACAGTAATTATAACTAGCAATCATTATATTTATATACTTATATACATATATTGTAATTGACAATGACGTAAAGAAATATAAATTGCTACGATCACGCTTTAAGCAAAGTCAATGAATGATTTTATTTCAAACATACTTTTGCAATTTGACTTTGCAAAGACCACTGGCGGGTTCGGAATGTCCAAGATTCGATTTAATCCTATCATTAAAGGAGTGTTTCTTTTAGTACATAAAGCCTGGTCAATGGACATAATTTCCATAGGATCACCGATAAGAGTACAGTTGCATGAAGATAATTCCATGTAAGATAACTCATTGGGTGATATTTTACATTCCTCATAAAATTCTTCCAATAATATTTTTTGTTTTTCAACAGATGGGAAAGTGATACCTTCTTCTTTAAAACCATCGCAATTCGTTTTACCGTGTACGAAAGTCGCATATATTCTTCTTGTATTTCTTGCTTTTTGCAGATACATAACCGACGCCGTGTCGCTGCGCATATATCCAGAACCTTCTTCATCAAAGGGTTCACAACAACCATCAGAAGATAGGACCCCTAATAAAAATTAATAAAAGCAGTTTGCAAGCAGTTTGAATATAAATGTAAAATAATACAATCTATAAGTTTATTTCACACATACAAGAAGAGTTTGTTTACAGTGAAAGTATAAACTGAAAAGAAGAGTTTGTGCAAATGTGTGTCCGAACAAGATATAATTTTTGCAGATTATCGAAAATTTATCGAAAATATCTCAATTACTTAAAATAAGATGTCATTATTCATTTTTAAAGAAATCAGATATCATGTAAATGTAAAATGTAGAGAAAACGTTATATACATTGCAAAATTAAATACATACCAAGAGGAAATACTAGCAATATGGCAGAAACAATCAAAGTTAAGTTGAAGTTAAAGCATAACTAAGTTGCAGAATTCCGCTTCTTTAATTTATTGTTTTTGTTACATATCTTCTAACATACATATTAATGTTGCAACGAATATTTAATGTTTCAATAGCTGACTTTTTTCCACTGTAATATGTTTATTACACAGTCGTGGAAATTATTAATACATTGACACAATATGAAAACGAATTCAGAGACTCATACTAAAAAGTTATTATTTATTATTTTAAAATTTTTACATATTTTTTTCTTCCAAATAAATCATATTTAACTGCAACAGAAATTTAGTCACAAAATCTATTGACAAACCCAAATCTGTACAATTTACAATATATATGTATCTTTATTATTATCTTAATTATTATCTTTATTGCGAGGTTTTTCATCAATGTTGATTAATAACTCATGACTTACTGGCCAAAATAAAATAAAACTCAAAATTAAGATAAATATATTATAAATAATGTACCACATGGTTCTATGCTTACCATCCCACATTAATCCATCACGTTACAATAATCTTATTTAGGTATTTTTGTTAAAAAAAGGAATTATTTTTATTTTATTTGTTTATATGTATTGCAGAACGAAATAAATTAAGATTTATTCGCATACATGTAACACACGTGATATACAAATGCGCATTGATTTAATCGTATTATTATTTCTACTTTGTATAATGTTCATGATTATGCAACCGTATTATTATGCATTATGCAAGAATAATATCCGGTAAACTTCGACATGGTATTGTATAATTTTAATTGTACTAGTGATGGTGGACGCGAAATTTTTTATTATTATATAATGAAACATAATTTTTGTAAAAATTAAAACATTTTTAATTCTTTAATCTTTTTCGATAACTTAACGAATTGTTCAAACTGCTGTAACCAATCAGCAACCATCGCGGAAAAGCAACAATTAAATCTCTACATTTCCTTTGTAACAGAGGAGAAAGGAAGGATATGACTTATGTATACGCTATTTTTACATACCTCATAACTTTTTAAACAGCAAAGAAAAAATTATTTTTAAATGCAAAAAATAGCAAAAAATTAGTAAATAATTTTCATGTTTTATTGGTTACGTTCTGATAAGTTGGCATAGATAGCTTTATATACCTATTTGTGACGTGAATGAACATCATATATCGACAAACAGTATAGCAAAACTTATATAGCTTATAAAATTGTCAATCTTCTATTTGATTGAGTTTTTCTTATCGTTTGCGACATATGCGACATATGCAGTCCGATTCATTAATTTTAACAATACGCTACATTTTATTTATATTTTTTGCCAAATTTGATCGATGTAAAGAATAAGAGTAAGTAATTTTACTATTTCTACGGCTAAATTTTGTTTGACTCCGATCGAATTGCAAATTAAAAATTTTTTTCAATCCTTATTTACAAATTACAGAAAAAATATTTATTTTGTATAAATGGTTTGTTTATTTATAATAAATTATTTTTTTTAATTACTAAAGAACGATATTGTAAATATTCTTTGAACGAACTTTCTTTACGTCATTGTTGGTCATTATGTTTTCACCAGCAGTACTTAAATTTTGCTGATATTAATTGTGATATTCAACTACATTCGGAACTATTTCTAAATATTAAAATATATTAAAAACTATTAAAATACATTATAAATATTAAAGTACATAATTACTCTTATATTATATATCTTTTGTATTATATAACTTATCTTATATAAATTATACAACACTTTTAATTAAATTGTGCTCGGTTTTTCCTTTCATTCTATGAATAGTAAATCTTGTAAGGAAAACACTAGCTTAACGAAGTTCCAAATGACATCAATTTGATAGAAAATTCTGATTTGTAATCGTCTTATTATCATTTTGTCTAAAATACTAAACATATAAAGAACTTTTATTAAGAAGCCTTTATTATCGTCAAATTTAGAATATTTGATTGAGAAGGATAGAACTATCATTAGAAAACAATTCTTATTGTCTTTAAGTAATTTTAATCATTATCCACAAGAATCAAGAATGAATTTACGAAATACTTATATGAAAATACCCAATTCATTGCATTTAGTCAATAGCAAACTATTATGTTCAATGATATTGAACAAAGTCTAAAAAAATATGCTTGAAAATACATAAAACTTTGAATTAAACTTTAATCAGTTATGAATAATATAATAAATCTATTTTTAACAGTGTATCGTAGCATTTTCTAAAGTAGAATATATAGTTAATATTTAACAATATAATATCGTTAAATATGTTTTACATACAATCGAAATTAGCATATTCATCAGATGTCGATTTACCGGACATTACGTCAAGAATCTTGAATACATAAATTATAATTTCGATTGTAGTGAATAATTTAAAAGGTTTAAATTAAATATAAAATTTATATTTCTACATATAACATATAAAAAATAATTTTTATTTATTTTTATATTATATAAAAAATAAAATATTTTGCCAACAATATTTAAAAACTAAGAATAAATATTATATAAAGATCTTCTTAACAAATGTCTATATCTTCGTTATAATTTTCTTTGTTCTAAGCAGCACTTTTAAAGATTTATATAATGAAGCACAAAAGAAAAAAAAAGAGCAACTTGATACAATAACACGAAATTATGAAAATAGTTTGACCGTTCAAATAGATTTTCGCATCTTATGTGATTAATGACTAATTAATATTTAAAAACTTTATACAAAGCTTTAATAGGCAGCACTTCCAAGTACAAGAACCTACTTCAACTAATATTATTTCCAAGTACAACAATCTACTTCAACTAATATCACAGATTTTACGAAAATACATATTTTTAAATTTATTTGCGAGTGAAATACTTCTCTATCATTTCGAATGAGATAAAATAATTGATGAAACACAGCTACGCCGAAACAATTATTACATAGAAATTACCACGCAGAACATTCATGTATATAAAACTGCATTACATATCCATATACGTATATATAATTATGACATATTAGTAGGATATTAGTGGGATCTCGGTATTTGTAAATAGAGGTAAGAAATTTTTTCGCTGAATGAATTTGAACAAGTCTGATTTACAGCGTCAGTGTTTGTGATTGCGTCTAACAATAGAAATAACTTGTCCGTTTCGTTATCTTCATTTTGTACTTGATCCTTGAAAACTATATTAATTTATTTTTATCAATATTTTATTAATAAATACAATCTTTAAGTTATGTACTAATAAAGACTAATGTTTTTAAATATATTTAAATATATAGCAAAATATGATATTTTACATATTAATATTTTATCTAATTTTATATACTATTTTATATTATATTTTTTTAACCAACGCGTTTACTTGACATGTATACTTGATGTTTTTTTATCGTGTTTACATAATTGTATATAATTCACTTGTTATACTGCGGAAACAGGATTGGTACGTAACTCCGTGTGAGTGCGGACAATTAATAATCAACGTGTCTCAGCTTTCATTCTACACTTATAATTTTGATAAGAGGCTGAGAGAGTTTAAAAGATTCTGTGGATTAAGAGAGAGAATATTAAAAATTGGAAAGGACTAAACCAAGAAACTCTATTTTACATAGTCTATTTTACATAGTCTAAAAGTGAGAGATCGAAGATACTTATTTTCACATAACACGAGAAGGATTTTCAAAGAAAAAAGTGTATCCACTATGAAAACTCACATGTATAGGCGATACGTTTTCGTTGATCGTAATATACTTATATGTCGAAATATGTAGAAAAATATGTCAAGACAATGTTTCTTATATACATTCTTAGAAATTTGGACTTTGCGTTGTAACATTCTCGTTTTGCGTGAAGAACAAAACTAAAGACACTTTTATTATTATTTTATTCCAACTATCAATCGAGGGTATCATAAACTTAACACATTCACACACCATTTCAAAATTTTCTATCTTTCATTTCAGATGGTGCAGCACGAGGAATCTTGGTTTACTACTCAAATAGCACATGATCTCCAAGACATAGCCTATGGACATTCTTAGAACGTATAGACATTCTCAGAATGTTCTTGAGATGTTTTTGGGAGATTTGGGAGATGCTATCTTGGTAATATTTAATATGTAATTGATAGTAGCTCGATTATATCACAAATATGCGAATACATAACATATAGTATGCTGATTCACTGGTTGTCAAATCGGCGTGAACGTGATGTGTTAATTTCTATTAAGGCAAATTAATATTAATCTCAGTTTAATTTACTTTTTCCTGTTTTTAATTCTTTAAACTAGAAACAAAAGAAAAGTAAGTTAAATCGAGATTAATCTATATTATAGAAATTAATATAACACGTGTAAATGGACATTCATCAATCCAGCCCATTATTGAGATCCGATAATCGTACTTCGACTCAACTACCACTCGTGTACAGATACACGGGCAGACACAGATCGCGATCTGTTTATCCATTATCGTGCGTATATCTAATATGACACGATCTCTTCTTTGTTGGACAATGTAAATTTTACATACAATTGAAATTAACACATGATTTGGACCAGATGTCAAAGTTTATCGGATGTCACGTGAATACATATATTGAATACATATATTATGCAAAATAATAATAATGTGATTTTCAATAGAGCACTTAGGCATGTGTGTTAGTCAATAGTCTAAACAAATGTCTAAACAGATCTCAATTCATTTTATACATGCAGGAAATGATGCGCTACAATGTTCGTAATGTATTGATTTTGTTTGAATTTTATATAATTTAGATCATTAATATAGAAATCAATTGCCATCAATAATGAAGAAATTTTGAATTAAATTAAAATCAAGACAAAAAATAAGTGGGGGGTGTGCTTAATTTCGTCTAAACTGGATTGGTTGTGCCAAATAATATTTTTAAAGTCTAGAAATGACTGAAGGTACATTTCTGGTATTTTTAAAGACTAGAAATGACTGAAAGTACATTTCTGGTATACAATTATTATTTCTCGAGATTCATATTAATTTCGGTAGAATTTTATGCCAATCTCATTTGGACTAATACATCATCAAAGCCATCAAAGTTGCCATCAAAGCTTTGTATTAGAAAAATGTTCTTAAATTTTGTAATGCTAGATTAGTTTCTAAAATATTTTACTCGAAAGCTCGTTTGACATAAAAATTTCAGATAAACCTAACAGGTCTTCAACGTTTATGCAGTAACATCATCACTATGAATTTGGCATTGAGATATTACCGCGATAAAATTAAAAATAATAATTTTTTTAATTATATTAAATACTAAAATCATTTTACGTTTCTAATAAAGTTACATTTTACAATGTTTGTAATATATTAAAACTATAAATACCATAATACTAAATAATAATTTTATTGTGCATGTTTCTTTGTTCTATTTATTTACTTAAAATTTTTATTGTATTGATAAATAATAAATATTTATATAATAAAAATAATAAAAATGAAACTATCTCCGTTAGCTATTTCAATTTTCATAAACATATTTCCATAAAGAAAGTATCGATTGTTGCAATATTCAACATTTGACGCTACTCAATATGTATACAATATTCATACTCAATATGTATGAATTATAAGTAAATATAAATAATATATGTAAAAGTATAATACTATATAATAAGAAGGAAGAGAATAGGAATAAGAAAAGAGAGGAACAGTAATATATAATTTAATTGTGCTTTAACTTCGACTTTAGTTATTTCTATTGTTACGATTGCTGCTATTTCTTCTTGGTACGTATACGTAATTTTCTGCACAATAATTGATTTGTTTCTACATTTTACAATTACATCTGATTCTCTAAAATAAAATAATGGTGTCTCGATATAGAATTCGTCTACTTTGAAAAAGTAACGATGATCCAACCGAACTCGTATATCAGCGTTGATGCTGAAGAAGAAATTGTTATTTCCGGTATATCTGGCCGATTTCCTAACAGCGATAATATCAAAGAACTACAAGAAAACCTTTTTAACAAAATGGATCTTGGTTCGTGCGATCACGGACGATGGGATGATTGTAATAAATTTTTCTCTTAAGATTAGATATATATTCACGTATTTTAGTAAAAAAGTTTTCATACAATATACTTTCAATCATAACTGTAGATTCGTAATATAATTCCAATATTCTATTTAGTTCGTTAGTTTAGATATTAACATATTTTTTGCAAATATGTTATATTATCTAAATTACGCTTGTATTAAGTAAAATTAAATTGTATAAAAAATTAATATTATAAATAATCTATTAATTATAATTGTATATAAATTAATATTATAACATAATAGAATTATGTTACATTTAATATTTTTTGTTTTATGTTATCATTTATTTTCTAAACTTTTTGCTTCGTAAAAATATATTTGATTGTTCATATTTTCCAAAATTAAAAAATTAAAAAATATTACGATACCATTTTCGTTTTATTAAGGAGGTTCGGGGATATTACAAAAAATGAGAGAATGTTATAAAATATTGAAATATGATTCTTAATAGCGTTATAAAGCCCTATGAATTTTTTCAATTTTTTTTACCGTCATATAAGTTTATACTTATATGACTTGCGATAGAAAAGTGAACATTTCTGTTTGAAATTAGTACAATAATATACCATTCACAATATACGAAATCATTGACAGTAAAAAAATTGAAAAAATTCATAGAGCTTTATAACGATATTAAGAATTATTCCAAAATTTTATAACATTCACTCATTTTCTGTAATACTCTCGAATCTCCTTAAAATCCTTCACATTATTTTGGAGAACTATATTCAACTTTATTGGACATATTTTAAATACTAAAGTATAATATTAAAAGCATTATTATGATATATTATGATTTTTCATAGTACACAACTTTGTGATATTTAAGAAAAAAGCAAGATTGTAATATGTATCTCTCACATTAATATTTCTTGCACAAAATTATTTTTGTTTTTCAATTAAATCGTGGAATTTTAAAAAAGACATTGTTTTATATACAATATTTTTTCGTGTGACATGTTCTTTTAATGTGTTTATCTATTTTTTGAAAAGTAATTTTTGAACAACATATACCAAATTTGATAAGATTAAAACATATATTACGAATCTTATGGAAAACTTTGATGCATTTATCATTTTACAATTAGTACAAGAAAATGTGTGTGTGTATATATACAATATATATATATATATATGTATAGCATATAAATATGTATATATATTCATATAATATTCATAAAATTATTCTCTTTCTATAGGCTATGATATGCCTTATCAAATCGGTAATATTAACAATTTGGAGAAGTTCGATTCACAATTTTTCAAGATTCCTACTATTCGAGCTCATCTACTAGATCCTACGGCCAGAATGTTACTCGAACATACTTATGAAGCAATTGTCGATGCCGGTGTTAATCCTAAAGAGTTACAGGGAACAAAAACAGCTGTTTTGTCAGCAATATGTGCTGATATACAAGGACATGCCGTTTATTTTAAAACCGAAGTATGATATATTCAATGATTTAATTAATTTATGAAATATTAATAAAACTTTATATAAAAAAACAAATAAAATTTTTATTGGACATTCGGAAATATCTAACCATCTAATGCAAAATAAAAATTTGTATTTGTGTATTGTGACAATACTTGGTAAAAAACTTTTCATATAAAAACCAGGGTTGGGAAGTAATGCGTTACTTGTAACGTCGTTACCGTTACAGTTACTTTTTTTTGGTAATTGTAACGGTAACGGCGTTACAAATTTTGTTTGTAACGGAAAAAGTAACTTTGTTACATTTTTTGGTAACGAGTAACGAATTTTATAGTTACTTTTATCGTTACTTTTTTCGAATTTACGATATTTTCTTTAATTGGCCCGCTGCGCCCTCTTATTATTGATTCGAGGGCGATTCTGGCCATCACCAGAATTTAATAATTATTTATTTACTATAATTTGCCATATTTTGACGTGATCTTTAGTCGCATACACAGACATACAAACACGTATGTATGTATATACATGTATTGCGCAGCACATGCATACATTCAACACTAAAACATGCGTTCCATGGATGCACTGCTAGAAAGTGATGTATTATATTTAATAAAAAGTTTCTTGATCTTTGGATAGTTATTTAGCATATCGATATTACATCTAAAAATTGTAAAAAAATGAGTATTAATGCCACAACGAGGTCATTTAAATTGATGATACCATTGAGCAACAACTTCTTCTAAAAATTAATAAAGATTTCCAATGAAATTTAATAGTTTTATGTTAAAATAAACCTTGTAATATTTAATAAATTTATTATATATTTTTATAATTATAAAAGTAATGGAAATTGTAACGATTCGTTATTTATTGAGTAACGGTAACTGTAACGAGTTATTTTTATGATGTAACTTTCCCAACCTTGATAAAAACGTATATAAATATATGTAATTATGTATCAAATATGTTCAAATACATGTTCATATATGTTTCTTTTCTTTTGTATAATCTTTCTTCGTATTAATAGGAAGAATAATAAGAAGAATTAAAAAATAATTTAAAAAATCATTTTCGTATTTCTTTTTATAGAAAAGGAAGTTTGCAGAAATGAGAAAAAATTGTTTATAAATAATCTTGTAGAAATGTAATTTATATTTATATCAAGAGGCACGGTAGTGTCTCGCGTCAAGTATAGCGTGACCTACCAGGTCTCATTGACGCGTGATGCCGTTTAAAGAGGATATTGTATTATCATATCCAATAAAATCTTTTATTCAATTAAAATATTGATTGATTTCAATTTTCAAGAATTATAAACATATCTTAACATAATTATAAACATATCTTACAACATCTAATCACTTTTAATTAAATATAGAATGTTCAATATTTTCTTTAAATTAATATTTAACATATTTTTTTATTAATCTATCAATGCTGATACATTAAACAATAAGCTCCAAACTTTTACTGTATAAGTTTTCATAACACAAACTGTATAAAATCATATTAGTTATTGCATAGCATTTTACTATTAAAGATACTATTAAAGATACTAATAATGAAATAATAGCCTTTCTAGTTGGTAAATATACAAACATTTCTATAGTTGGCGCAATTTGATGATATATTATTACTTTTTAATGCGGGCGTATATTTGACGCTTTTTTTACCTTTTTTTAAAAAGGTAATTTTGTTATGATATAATCATACATATAAATGTCATTACTACATTTATATATAATTATACATAAACAATTTTTTCCCATTTCTTTAACTTTCTTTTATATAAAAAAAAATGCGAAAATGATTTTTAAAATAATTTTTTAATTCTTCTTATTATTCTTCCCATATATGCGAAAAAAGATTATACAAAAGAAAAAAAACATATATGAACATGTGTAGACATATTTGATACATAATTACATATATTCATGTATGTTTTTATATGTAAAATTTTTTACCGGATAGTAAAAAATAGTTTTAAAAATAAATATACAACTTATTAATTGTACATTCTAATATTTCAAGTATTACAAAAAATACGTATATTGTGAGACTAGATTCCTATACCACAATGGTGCAATAGATCTAATATGGCCAATATGATTTCTTACTGGCTTGGCGTTACTGGACCATCACAAAATATGGATTCCGCATGTAGCTCGAGCCTCTACGCCATAGCAGAGGCTTTTAGGATGATTCACACTGGGATATGTGACGATGTTATCATCATTTCTGCTAATATATGCCTTCACCCTAATATAAATCTTGGATTTTATCGTCTCGGTATATATTTATTTATATATCTTCAATGTAGCTATTTTATAATATTAATATGTTTATTTGTTTTTATACATATATCAAAGTAAATTACTTATGTTTTTGTTTTTATAACACAAACTGGAATAATTAATATTTAAATTATCTCTTCACTGGTAAAAGATACATGTTTATATTCGCGTGTTTAATTAAAATAAAAATATTAATAAAACTTACTTTGTAATGTTTGTGCCTATAATACTTATTTGTCAGTGATTATTCTACAGTTTTCTGAATTCAGCATTGAAATTAAAACTCGAAGAATTTGGTTTGTTAAAATGAATTTCTTCCAGGCGTTCTGTCTGCTGATGGTTATTGTAAACCCTTTGATGTAGAAGGCTCTGGATATATGCGCAGCGATACGGCGTCAGTCATATATTTGCAAAAGGCAAAAAATGCACGAAGAGCATATGCCACTTTAGTACACTGTAAAATAAATTGCGACGGCTTTAAAGAAGAAGGTATCACTGTCCCATCTGTTGAAAAACAAAAAATATTATTGGAAGAATTTTACAAAGAATGTGGGATCTCGCCCGCTGATTTAGCCTATATGGAGGCTCATGCAACTGCTACTCTTATCGGTGATCCCATAGAAGTTATGTCGATTGATGAGGCTTTGTGCTCTCAAAGAAACACTCCTTTAATGTTAGGATCGGTTAAATCGAATCTTGGACATTCCGAACCCTCCAGTGGTCTTTGTCAAATCGCAAAGGTACATTTATAATAAAATGGAAAATATTAAATTTACTGCAATTATAATAATTATTATAATTAAAAATTTTTTCATCATTATTAGACTTAATGATTATAATGATCACACAATTAAAATGACTGCTAACAAGAGAATATAAATTTTTAAAGATAATATTAGCAATGGAAACTGGAATAATTACTCCTACTATACACTTTAAACGTCCACGAAAAGAATTAACTGCTATTATCGAAGGAAGAATAAAGATTGTCACCGAACCAATGGAATGGGAAGGTGGTTATGTAGGTATTAATTCTTTTGGTTTCGGTGGAGCTAATGGCCATATATTATTAAAATCAAATTCTAAACAAAAAATCAACAAAGGGATACCAAATGATGATTTACCCAGGCTTGTAGCCGTATCTGGACGGACGGAGGAAGCTGTTAAAATTATTTTAGATGACGTAAGCAAATATTGCAATGTCCTATTTTATTTATTTTAGAAGTGGTAACAATTTTTTATCTAGCTTTTGTATTGTACTGTACATATATGTCGTACATATATTATGTTAATCGTTAGTGTTAATCGTAAATTGTAAGTCTCCAATAATTTATTTATCTTCTTAAGGGAAAAATTACTAACATTATCTTTTTATTTATTAATAATTATTCATTATAATCTCCATATACAATTAGACAGTTATAATTATTGTCAATAAAGGAGAATGATTTGTTAATAGTATTTATAAAGATGGAAAATATGATATCTTTAATCATATCCATTATACATATAATCTAAAAGCCTCTGAAAAGATTTGTCCATTGTTACTAAAGGAAGAAGAATGAAGGAAATTAAATTAAAAGAATAAAACAGATCTCTCGAATCACTCTGACAGTACACTAACATTTTATTATATTTCAACAGAAGTGATATTTTATACCCGTAAATTGATATTATTTGGCTGTTGCCTAATAACAAATATAAACTTGTTATAATAAACTTTACAATATTTAAACGATATCTTATTAGTATAGAAATATCAAATTAAATATTAATACTAATTTAAATATGTAAGATGAAATTTTAGTTTTAGAAAAAGAATACAAATAAGATTTAACAGTAATAAATGCATGGTTCGCGATATAGTAGATATACGTATAATTTATATATTAAAGTTGATCCGATAACTATATCAAAAATTGTCATATTTATTTATATTTATTCTTATTTTTCTTTCTTCATTTTTTGTAATAAGAAATTTATTTATTCGTATTACATATATTTCAAAATAATTAATTGTAAGATGTAAGAAGAATTTAAAATAATTTTAAATATATATTTATGTAATTACTAAAAATATTTTCACAAACATAATTGTTTCAAGAAGAACTTTAAATTTATCCAAAGAAGAAAAAATCAAAATATTTTGTATAATAAATTAAGTAATTAAGTAAGTTTTTCTATTTGAAACATTTCTTGCAAAATAAAATAAATTTTCTTTTTTTGTAAAATTACTTCACAAGAGGATGCGATGAAAAAATATTTCTTTATATTGAACGCAGGTGCGAAATCGATTGGTCGATAGAGAATACATATCTCTACTACATCATATTCATAAAGACAATATAGAGGGTCATATTTATAGAGGATACATGATAACTGGGCCTAAAATATCACATAATATAATTGATAAAATGGAATATTCTTCATATATAAAAAGACCGATTTGTTTTATATTTTCTGGACTAGGATCTCAGTGGTTTGAAATGAGTAAGTATATGTGTGGACATTATGCTTGTATATTTTTAATCTCTATATTTGAGAATTAAAATATTTTTATTAAAATTTTAACAGGTCGAGTTCTAATGAAATTCCCAGTGTTTGCTATGGCAGTTCAGAAATGTGATACCGTTTTGAAATCTTATGGCATATTTCTTGTAGATATTTTAACAAGTGAAAATAAATGTATTTTCGACAATACCGTTAATTTATTTTTAGCTCTCGTCGGACTGCAGGTAAAAAAGAAAATCTCTTGATTAAATTCTATAAATCTATTTTGTATAAAACATATGAAATCATATAAAACAAATAAAATATGATTAAATTTTTGTTTCACTATCTCAATTTTTATTTAAAACAAATAGGAAGATTGTATTTCTTTTATATGTTACAGATTGGAATGGTCGATCTTTTAACATCCATTGGTATCATTCCTGACTTTATAATCGGTCATTCCATTGGTGAATTAATTTGTGGATACGCCGATGGATGTTTAACGGCCGAAGAAACAATTTTATTGGCATATTTCATCGGTTTAGCACTTCATAAATCGAAACTAATCAATGGGTCCATGGCTGAAATTAATCTCGATCTTGAAACCATGAAGAATACATGTCCTTCTGATATTGATATAGCTTGTTACAATAGTCCTTCTAATTTCATCGTGAGTGGACCGACCGATTCTATAAAAGCATTTCTCACCAAATTACAGGTATATAATTATTTAAACAACATAATATTATATCAGCTTAATTTCTTTAAATATATTAATACTTATAATATGTTGTAAATACCTAACAATTAATACTTTGATGAATCATCAGTAATACGTTTTTATTCATTCGTTTAGGTTACTAATATTTCTGTAAAAGAAATTCCTTGTGGATCTATACCTTTTCATAGCTGTTACATTCAACCTGCTGTAGCTAAGTGCGAAGAATATTTGAACCGAATATTGCCACAAAGAAAGTTTCGTAGCTCAAAGTGGCTAACAACATCCAATCACGAGTATTCCAATACACTTCTGCCTTTATCTTCAAAATATTATACAAATCATCTGTTATTCCCGGTATTATTCGCAAATACGATATCTTTGATTCCAAGAGATACAGTGACGATTGAGATATCTCCTCAGAATATTCTTCAACATATCTTAAAGAATTATTTATGCTCTACAGTAACAAATGTAGCATTATATGAACAAACCGAGGATCATAGCGGTGAAATATTTTTAGAATCAATCGGAAAACTTTATAATGCAGGATTGCAGCCACAGATTGTAAATCTCTATCCGGCAGTAGAATTTCCTGTAAGCCGCGGTACCCCAATGATTTCTCATCTTGTAAGGTGCATATTTTTCATTTATAAATATAAATAATTATACTTCGCCGAATAAAGATAGTTTTGTGTTCTTTGAAACTTAAGTAAATTACTTCTTAAAAAATGTATTTAACAAACAACATAATATCAAATTATATTTCCAATTTTTTCTCAGACTTGCTTATTATTAGTTCTAGCGCTTTATCGTAAAGTCACATTTGTATTTTATATGTATTTTTTATTTTACTTATTTCACTGACAAATGTATAGGTACATTTGTCCGTATGGTTCCCGGAATAATTTATCTATGCAAAATATCTATCTTATATCTCTTATATCTTTTTATATTATAGCAAAAATCGAAAAAAAAATAAAAATATTAAGATCAGGATTAAATTATCAATTTTGGTAACAAGTGAGCAACTAATTATATAATTAATTTATAAATCGTATAAATTGTACATAACGAATTTTAATAATATTTCTAGATGGGATCATTCCGAAAATTTATATGTATTTAAATGTTTCGAAAGGAAAAAAGTTGATACAAGAGAAATTATTGTCAACTTTGATGTAACTGATAAAACATCTGTATACTTAACGGGCCATGTCATTAACAAGAAAAATTTGTTTCCGGCTACGGGATATCTTTTCCTTGTCTGGGAAATGATTGCATCGTTGAGAAAACAAGATTATAACGATGTACCAATTGTATTTGAGGATGTTAATTTTATTCGTGCAACAGTACTATCACAACATAATGAAGTCGAATTAGTTGTTTCGATTCAGGAAGGTAATATAATAACATAAAAAAACTAATTTCCTCATTCAAACATTAAATTTTAAGATGTATTTTTCTTATGCTATATTTAAAATGTAGAAATTTTAATGGAGATTGACTAAGATATGGAATCTTTTTTACAAATTAATTAAAAATTTTGAAAACTATCCACATTCGTATTGACATTCTTTTGTTTGCTTAACTCATACATATATTACATTATATTACGTTAAAAAAATTTATTTTATATTTATATTTTGTATCTAGGTAACAGATTCGAAATAAATGAAGGAGATAGTACTGTTGTTACCGGAACAGTACGAATTCCAAATAATATTAAAAATGAAAAGATATCTGCCAATCTTATTGAATGTATGGATGATGAAGAAGAAATGACTACCAAAGACATTTACAAAGAATTAAAACTCCGTGGTTATCAATATACAGGCGTATTTCGCGGATTAAAAAGCGCATCAATTACAGGATTGAACGGTCATATCGTTTGGAAATATAATTGGATAACATTCATGGATAGTATGTTACAGATGATGATTTTAGGACAGAAATCAAGAAAACTTTTGGTTCCAACAAGAATTCGCAAATTGACAATCGATCCAAAACATCACATGCAACTGATGAAACTTACTGAGCACTCACTTGAAAAAAGTGAGTAAATAACATAAATATAGTATCACATAGAAAGAAATTAATTTCATGATTCTACAAATCATTATTTTTCACTATGCTTGCAGTATTTCCTGTTCGCAATTATAAGTCTCTAACAGCTATAATATCCGGAGGAGTAGAAATTTGTGGCATTGTGGCTACACCTATAATTCAACGAGAGAAAATAGTTAACACTGTTCTTGAAGAATATAAATTTATTGCTCATCGTGATTTAGAAATCATGTCGTTACAAGATGTATTAAGAATGTCGGTGCACATTGCACTCGAATGTTGCAACATAATAAACGTTAAAATTATCGAATTTGTTGATGACAGTGACAAGGCAGTGTCAGCAGAAGATTTAAATTCTCCACTTGTTAGTGAAATCTTAAATGACTTACCGATGATTCGACAATATATCAGACTTGCAACTATTTGCGATAAATTTCCAAATATCTCTTTACCCAACAACATTTCTACAATGGAAATTACTAAGTTATCGAGAGATGAAAATTGTTTGATGGTCATTGGTTTCGATATATTGGCAAAAAATAATAAGAAATTATATCAACAGCTATTGTCTCTATTAATGCCGCAAGGTTTTCTACTGACTCTGGAGAAATCCGGTGAAGTCTACGATTATTCATGTCTGAAAACATATCAGTTGGATGTTATATTGGAGAAACGAATAAATGGAAAGACGCTCGTACTATTAAGAAAAATGCAAAATATGGCGAGAAACCAGCGGATCGTACACGTGAACAATTATGAGTTCACGTGGATTGATGAACTGAAATCAATCATGAGCGTGCAAAACGAGTCGAGTATAGATACGAGAGTCATACTTGTCGCAGAAGGAGATTTTGAATCCGGAATACTTGGTCTTATTAATTGTTTGCGAAAAGAATTAGGCAGCGAAATAATTAGAAGTGTATTTATTCAAAATGACAAAGCGCCTATTTTTTCTTTACAAGAACCATTGTACAACAAGCAGCTGCAGTTGGACCTACCTATCAATGTATTAGGTTCAGGTAACATTTGGGGGTCCTACAGACATTTTCCGTTACCATCGTTGGAACCAAAATTCGTACAGAGTGCCAACGTTAAACAAATGGTGCGTCAAAAAGTATACATCTATTGTAAATTTTATTATAATAAATAATAATTTTTATGTTCATTTATAACAGGTAGAGGGGGATCTGAGTACTCTGTCTTGGGTACAAAAGAAAATGTCTTCTTACGTTAAGCGTGAGAATCTTATTAATGTAATTTATACGCCTCTCAATTTCAAAGATATTATGTTAGCTACTGGTAGAATTCAACCTTTAGAATTAGAATATAATAATTCGACGTCTGATATGCTCGGCTTAGAATTTGTTGGAGTTGATACATGTGGACGAAGAATAATGGGTGTCTGCTCATATGGGTAAAATGAGGAATACCTTTCTATGAATATTTAATAATTATACATACTATTTACGTTAAGTTACTGCATTAATTAAATTTTTAACATGATCTCAATTGATCAAATTAAATTTTAGTTTATGTGGAATATCTTAGATAAAATAGATAAACTTCTACATTTTAATCTTACATACTTTTGTATATTATATACATATACTTTTCAAAATTATTACATTTAGAGGTATAACGAACGTTTGCGAGGCTGACGAATATCTCTATTGGATCATACCGGATAAGTGGACAATGGAAGACGCAGCAACAGTACCGACTGTATATTGCACATGCTGTGACGCCTTGTATATAAAGGGCAAAATGAAAAAAGGAGATAAAATTTTGATACATTCTGGCACTGGAGGCATTGGTCAAGCTGCTATTTATCTCGCACTTTACGAAGGTTGTGAAGTATTCACGACAGTTGGAACTGTCGAGAAACGGCAGTTTTTAAGAGAAACGTTTCCTTCTATTCCCGAAGAAAATATTGGAAATTCTCGAGATACAAGCTTTGAACAAATGATTATGAAGCGTACAGGAGGTCGTGGAGTGGATATCGTGTTGAATTCCTTAGCTGAAGAGAAATTACAAGCATCCATTCGCTGCTTAGCAAATGGTGGTCGTTTTCTAGAAATTGGAAAATTTGATTTGATTTCCAATAATCCATTAGACTTGTCTGTTTTTTCTAAAGGCATCAGTTTCTATAGCATTTTATTAGATAAAATAAATTCGGCAAGTGTAAAACGAAAGTTAATGTTGGCAAAGAAAATAACTGACGGTTTAAAAAGTGGCGCTATTAAACCACTTTGTAGAAAAATCTTTGAAAGAAATGAAGTAGAATCTGCTTTTAGATATATGGCCACTGGAAAACATATTGGCAAGGTACGATCATTTCATAATATACACATAAATAACTAATTAATATATTATTAAAACATATAGAAACATTTCTTTCATTTAATTAATGTTAAACAAAGAGTGACAAATGTTTAGTTAAATTAAATTATTTTCTTTAAATAACGTTTTACTAATATTTTGATCACTCCTATTCAAATATTACAAGTAAATGTTATTCCTTATAATAACAAAATAATAAATTATAAAATAATATATTAAAATTAACAATTAAATACAAAACAATATTAATATGAAATAAAAAGAAACTTTTGCTTTTTGTTTTATTGTTATATTTTATTTATTGCTCTATAATAATAATGATATTTTAATCGATTGTTTTGTAGATATTACTAAAAATTCGGGAAGAAAATGAATATTTGGATGCTCCTATACTTGCTCATCCACAATATTATTGCTTGGAACATAAATGTTACATCATTTTGGGTGGTCTAGGTGGTTTTGGCTTAGAGTTAGCAAATTGGTTGATTCTTCGAGGTGCGAAAAATCTAGTATTGACATCACGAACAGGGATTAGAACAGGTTATCAACAATCACGAATAAAGTTATGGAGATCTTATAATGTGAATGTACAGATCTTTACAGTCGATGAGACTTTGAAACACGATGACTGTGAATCTATATTGAAATTTGCTGAAGAAATAGCGCCAGTGGATGCCATATTTAATCTCGCAGTAGTTTTAAAAGATTGCACATTTCAAAATCAATCACCGCAAACATTCGAGGATTCGTTCAGATCAAAAGCGTGGATGACAAAAAAAATGGACGAATTGTCCAGAACACTCTGCTCACAACTTCGACATTTTGTCGTTTTTTCCTCAGTTTCATGTGGAAGAGGAAACGCGGGTCAAACAAATTATGGAATGGCTAATTCCGTAATGGAGAGAATCTGCGAGAAAAGAATGGCGGAAGGATTACATGGTTTAGCAATACAATGGGGTGCTGTTGGTGATGTTGGACTCGTTGCGGATATGCAAGAAGACAACAAAGAGCTTGTTATCGGAGGTACGCTGCAACAACAAATATCCTCTTGTTTGAATACATTAGAAGTATTCCTGCTCCAAGACCGTCCTATCGTGAGCAGTATGGTTGTTGCTGAGAAAGGTTCAAATATGACTGGATCAATGAATATTTATGAAACAGTTTTTCATATTATGGGTAAGGAATTTTGTAAGTAGTTAATATAATATAATACAAATGTCAAAAGTATTTATAGAAAGTATATTATTAATATATATACAATTTTTGAACATTATACATAGAAACATAAAATTTATCTCTAATTTTCTATTTAATTTGAATTAGGATTGAAAAATGTAAACACAGTAACACAAAACGTAACTCTAGCTGAGTTGGGTATGGATTCAATGATGGCAGTAGAAATTAAACAGACATTAGAAAGAGAGTTCGATATCTCTTTGACGGCGCAAGATATTCGAAATCTTACTTTTGCTAAACTTAAACAATTGACAGACACAGCCGATCAAGGAAAAACAGATAACATAAATAAAATTAATACGAATAATTCGAAAGGTTTGGACATGCTGGTTCGAGCAGTTAACAATTCAGACTGTGTTCCAGATATTCTTGTAGAACTTGATACGAAAAAGGAGATTAATAAGACGAATGTATTTCTCGTACCAGGAATCGAAGGATTATCGAGTGCATTTAAATTTATAGCATCAGGAATTAAATCTTCGGCAACGTGTTTGCAACATAGTATACTTAATATTCCCGGTCGAAATTATTCCGTGATGCAATTAGCCGCTTATTTGCTGCCTGTACGTACTTGTCAATTAATTATTTAAATTTCTGATTTTAATTTTTATTATTGAATGATTTATAAGTATAAGTAATATTTATATAATTATCTTTAATAAATCTTACGTATTATTCTGCAGTCCATGTATAATTTATATCAATTTTTTTTTAGGCTGTATTGAAGAAAAGTAATGATCGAGAGGGATTTTTAATAGTGGGTTATTCATATGGATCTTTAATTGCTATTGAATTAGCAAGATTATTAGAAGCTAATAATTTCTCAGGACGATTAATACTAATAGATGGAGCTCCTGATCTAATGAAATTTTGGATTAATATACACTTCATCTGCACTTCACAAGAAGAGTTACAAAATATGATATTATTCGGTTTATTGGAAATGTACACTACAATCGACAGAAAAATGGTCAGTAAATTATGAAATATATACTTTAAGTTTTTATTGCAAAATTTATTTATGTAAATTTAACTTATGTAATAAAATTATATATATTTATTTGAGTATATACTAATGGAAGCAGTTTTAGAAATTAATAATAAATAAAGTAAAATAAAAATAACGATAGATTTTACAACACTTTAAAAGTTCTATAAATATTTATATTGCTGTTAAAATGCAGATAGTGTTTTCAGTTTTACATGTTTTTCATTAATTGGACAAGTAAGTAAAGTACTAATATTGTTATTTGTAGTTTGCATTAGAGCTGGATAAATGTAACACATGGGAGGAAAAATTAGAAATAAGCCATACTTATTTCCCAAAGGACTCTAATGCATTGAGCACTGAAAATCAAAAATTTATAAGCTCGACAATTTATGATCATATAATTTCTGTACAGAATTATGATATATCTTCATTACCCCGACTTAAAACACCTATAACATTGCTAAAACCCACACTCGCGATTGTATCTCATAGTGAAGAGGATTATGGTTTACATAAGGTAGATCTAACTCGGATAGAGATTTTTAAAGTAAGATTCTCTGAAAAATAATTTATTAACGAAAAAAATTATTTTCAGATTACCGAAGGTAAAGTGCAAATTCATTATGTAGAAGGTACTCATATCACAATGATGGAAAACAACAAAATCGTATCAGCTATTAATGAAGAATGGATAGAAGAATAATATGTTTATATTACATATGAATATAAGCGCATACGTATAATATACATAAATATAAAACAATATAATATAATTTCAAAACGGTAGTAAAATATGGGGTAAAAATAACTGCAAATAACTCTCTCACTTTTTGAAATTTTAATAATTCGTGTAATTTAATTTGTTTGCATACAATATTTTCCGAACGTTCAATTTCATTCTTGGGAAATGTTTTACGTATTGGCCAATTATTAAATAAAAATAAGTAAAATCGCCAATTATTAAAATTTCAAAAAAAAAAATGAAAATGTATTATACTGCAGATTTATTAAATAAAAAATCTGTAATTTCTTTAATTTGAAATAAAATGCAAATGCTATAATTCTACTCTCCAATTTACAATTCTCAATCTCTGTTGTATGATTTAAGATACACGCGCCTATGTTTAGTGTATGCCAATTTTTATTCTCTTTTTAGTTTTTATTTATTGTACTGTAAAAGTGTCGCATTTATCGCAAAGACAAACTAGAATTAAATAATATTTTTCCGATATTATTTTTGTCGAAGTGTGTCGAAATAAAATATAAAATATCTCTTATAAACTCTATTGATTTTTGGCATTATATAGGCTACAACCAAGACAATCAATATACACACGAAGAAATATACTACTTCAGACATTTCTTTTATTGTATCATTTATAAAAAAATCTAGTAAAAATTTTATATTTAAAAAAATCTTTAATTTAATAATCATAGAATTAATTTACTTCTTGTTTCTCTGTGTTAAAATATTTATATTAAAAAAATTTATTTAAGTAACAAAATTTCGAAAATTTAATCCATTATCTTTCTGCTGAACGCAAGTATTGATTGGTTATTGAATAGAAAATTTCTAGGGTCCCGAGACTTTTTCAGCCTCAGCCAATCACTATGTTTAAAGGATTCATATGAGAAATGTGGAATTAACCTAAAATATTTGTTGCACGTGTCTCGAAGGATCGTAATTGGATCATTAACGATTTATCAGAATAAAAATGAACAGATATGAAATTTGAACTAAGGAATGTAATAAGTAATGAGAAATGGCAGTTTGCGTTTTAACTTTGTAAGTAACGAATAAAAAGAAAGAAAATGAATATCTACCTAATGCACTATCATTTTTACAGGTTAGAGAAACTGTTGTCATTTTCATACTTTTTACTTTATAGCCTTATTAGCTTTTCTTTAAAATCGTATTTTTATTTTTTTGTTACGCAAATCTGTATATAATTAATATCCCGTTTTGTTTTACTTGGACCATTAATTGGACTTCTTCCGTAGGAAAAGTAAACTATTGTAAAATTATTAATCATTACTGGAATAATTACTTTTTATAATAAGTCACATTTTTAAAAACTACGTGTTATTTTTCCCATAATATTACTGTTATTTTATGTCATCATGCAACTATGATATTTCAAGTTTAAAGCTTTGAACTTTAAGCAACTATGATACTTTATATGATTATAATTTATTGATTTAAAAGAGGATTAAACATAGAATTTCTTTTTACAATATGCATGTATACTTTAATATATATTTTCCTATGATTTTCATAGTTCTATATTTTATAAGATTTTTCTCACAAAGTCTGTCTAACAGAATTATCTATTATGCTTTCAGATAATGCACAGATTAATGTATACAAACAAGAGATCCTGTCTACATCAAGTTCTCATAAATTATTTATGACAATCTTTATCCACTGATCCACATAGTAAAATTAACAACAAAGTTTATAGTTCAATTAAAAACAAAAAATTTTAAATTACTATCTTGGTTAAGAAGGATTCGGTATCTTCTGTGAAGAATTGGTGTTTTACGAAAATGGCAAAAGAAGTAGCAAGTGATTCTACAAAGGATTCAGTACAATTTATAAATTCAGATGACGGAGGATCCATCTGCTCGCCATCCGCGAATCAGCAAAACCCATTGGGCAAGGTACAGATGAAAAAGCAATTGGGCCTTCTGGAAGGAGTAGCTATTATATTGGGAATTATATTTGGCTCAGGTACTCTCCATACACCTATGAACTTTCAATGAATAAAAATGCCAGTTTTCTTAAATTACAACGTACCTTTACATATTTCGTGTCTTCATACATTTGTCTTCCGTAATCAAGCTACATGTGTTTGCAGGCATTTTTATCTCACCCAAGGGAGTAATACAAGAAGTAGGTAGTGTTGGATTATCTCTGATCATATGGGTGCTATGTGGCCTGCTTTCTATGGTAGGTGCCTTGTGTTATGCGGAGTTAGGTACTAGCATACCTCGCAGCGGAGGAGACTATGCTTATATTCACGAAGCCTTTGGGGCATTGCCCTCATTTTTGTACTTATGGGCCGCTAACTTAATTTTTGTGTAAGTAAATTGAAAATTAAATTTCAACAGTTAATGAAATTTTATGGAGAAATACATTTTTGTCGTTTACAGACCTACAACAAATGCTATCATGGGACTGACGTTTGCTCAGTATGTTGTACAACCGTTTTTTCCTAATTGCACCACTCCAGATAACGGTGTGCGATTAATCGCCGCGCTGAGCATATGTGAGATTTTAATATCTTGTTAAAAATCAATATCTTTTTGAATTTAAAACGATAAATGCATGGATAAAATTTTTATGGCATGTTACGTTTGAATGTAGATATATACTTTAAAAGCAAATAACTGTGGATACATCTAGCTAGATAAATTTAGATAATCTAAATATATTGCTCAAGACTTTATTTATAATTTAATTTATAAAATCTGTTGTATTTATAGGCTTACTTACCTTCATCAATTGTTACGATGTGAAGGAGACGTCAAAGATGCAGAATGTATTTATGTTTGCTAAAATTGGAGCGCTGGTGATTATTATTATAGCTGGATTGGTTTGGCTTTGCTTAGGTATGTCTCTTAAAAAATCTTTAACGATGCATCGTTCTTTAATCAAAGTCTATTATGTTAATTAGGACACAAAGAAAATTTTGAAAACTCTTTTGAGAACACAAATACCGATCCTGGCAAAATCGCTGTAGCTTTTTACTCCGGTATATTTTCCTACTCGGGATGGAATTATTTGAATTTTATGACAGAAGAGCTAAAAAATCCTTACGTGTAAGTTGTGTTATTTATGGCAAAGATGATTAATCTTTCTGTTATACTCTGAAACTAAAGAAACCAGTCGAAACATCGAAATTCAATTTTACTGATTGTTAAAATTAATAACCAAACTTTTTATTAGAAATTTACCACGTGCAATTTACATATCACTGCCGTTAGTGACTTTGATATACGTTATGGCAAATGTTGCTTATTTGACTGTTTTAACTCCGACTGCTATGATAGCTTCCAACGCCATCGCTGTAGTAAGTAATATTCAATACTAAATATATGATACGTTATCGGACGTTGTGACAATAAATTTTGTCTTTTTTTATTAGACTTTTGGCAATCAACTTCTTGGATATATGGCTTGGATAATACCTGTAATGGTAGCCGTGTCTGCTTTCGGAGGATTAAGTGTTCACATTATGACGTCATCCAGAATGTGCTTCGTTGGTGCCAGGAATGGCCATTTCCCCTCTATGCTAAGTCACATCAACATGTCCAGGCTCACACCTACGCCTGCCTTAATATTCCTGGTGTGTACGATGCTAATTATATCTGCTAATTGTGTCAATAAAATTTTTTAGCACTCTTAATCTTTCATAGTTACATTGGATTATGGCCATGGAAGAACAAAAATTATTCTATTCTCTTTTACATTATACGTTGAAATAAATTCCTTTTATATATCGTAACTCAACTCTTTTTGTATTTGCAGTGTATTCTGTCTCTTGTAATGTTATGCACGGGTGATATATTTGTATTAATCACATACTGCAGTATAGTAGAGTCATTCTTCATCATGATCTCCGTGGCTGGAATTTTATGGATGCGTTATAAAAGACCTGATATGGAACGACCAATTAAGGTAATGCGCTTTGCATATATAAAATTATCAAACAATATATCTATACATCGAAATTGATGAAAAATGTTTTCCCTCAGGTACCATTATGGATACCTATAGTGTTCGTAGCGTTATGTGCTTTTCTGGTTATTGTACCGTGCTACGAAAGACCGTATGAAGTCGGTATGGGCATTCTGATCACCGTGTCTGGCATACCCGCATATTTCTTCGGTGTTGTTTGGAAACGTAAACCAATGTGGTTCCAGAAAATGAACAGTTCGTAATTCCTACAAATGCGATTGACTAAGCTTATTCAATAAACAAACTTTTTTATATTCTCTTGAGCCATTGTGTTTACACGCTTGCGATTTTCTTATTCTGGACTTTTTCTTCAGTCAATTTCAATGATGTGCGCAAAATGGAAACATTTTTATACATTTTTGTACATAACATTGTTTATATATGTATCATAAATAGAAATGCTAAACATTTACAAAGATTAAGAAAAAATGATAGAAAAATTCAGAGTATTATTTAACTATATATTTATATTTAATTATATTTTCTTATTTTGTTTTCAGTTAAAACTACTCACGCTGTACAGAAGTTATTTCTGTCTGCAAGGGAAGAGCTTGAAATCGATTAAGTAAACCTAAGGTCTACAATTATATTCGGTTGACTGTTCAAATTTGCCAAAGAAAATTTTGAGATTTGAGAAGGAAGGTACAATTTTATGTATAAATACCAAAAAAATACTATCAAGAATGTAAAAAGAAGCAAGATAAGTATATAGTTTTAAAAACTAAGGGATAATAGGTAATCAGAGAATCCTATAAGTATTTATATCTAAAAATTTATACCAAAAGTAAGATAAAAGAACATTAAATTATGAATCTGTATTGCGAATAAGACAGATCTGAGAATTGCATTTTCTGATTTTCAATATTGCCAAAGATGTGTCTTTTCTTTTGTGTGCTGCAGTATTACTATTTTTTTATATTAATCGATTATTTGGATTAATATATGGATTAATTATATAGATCAGTTTTTGATGCTTTTGTATATCAAATATTTATAAACTGCTGATGTATGAAAAAGTTTCATAAGCAGCTATATATTGCAAAAACTGTATTTTGATAATATCAGTATATTGCAATAAAAGTATATACATATAAATATATGAAATTTGTAATTAATGAATTCTTTTTAAGATGAACCAACAATTTATTTTACAGCTTCAGGATTTGGATTAAAAGTTAATTAAGTGTATATCCTTATAACTAAAATACATAATTTTTCCCACAGAATTATTTCCATTAACATTATAATTATATATGTATTGTATATATTCACAAAAAAAATACATTAAAATGATGAGAAAGAATCTATCTCAATCTATCAGTTATCACTCATGAAAGTGTATTAAAGACAATTTTATATTATTTTTATCGAATAACAGACACATGGAATGTGATAACCAAAAAAATTCTATTATACACATTTGGTGTAATCTTGTTAACATCATATTTATATTAATGAATATCTTCTGGATTGAACATACCCTGTAATAATTATAAAGAATAAGATTTTCTGAAAAATGAGATTATCCAATTACAAGATAAATTGAACGACAATCCACTGTCATGTGATGTAGCAATTTGGCAAACAAAAATGTCATACCTTAGCACGTCTCAGAATGGAATCTTTGCTGGCGTCATACGGATGATCTTTGCTTGGAATTTCCAATACAGAAGGTATTGGTTGAGTATGACTGTCAATTACATGACGAATCATTTCTGCCACCTAAGACAGAATATCAAGCATCAGATTAAGGAACGAAACACTGTTTTTAACGACAAACGCTTCACAAAATTGCGTTTGTCGTCATAAACATTTAATATTAGAATTTTAGAAAAAAATGTAAACGAAACAATGACCTCAGCTACTTACATTCTGATTAATAAGAATGATGTCGATGTCATCGCGCTTGATAAATCGCTTAAAAGTATCCTCTATCTCGCTCACCGGTGTGTCTGCAAGGATCATTATTTCATACTGTTAATGAATTTATACTGACAACAAGTACATTGTACAATTATATGCGCTTTGTGCGTATAATGTACATTATGTTTCTTGTAATGTAAAGCAAGCTTATAAAAAACAATGCTGTCATATTAGTCAATCAGTTTTTCCGCATTTCTTTTAAATAATAACGGAGAATAATTAGTTGCTGTGTGCAAAAGCCTTATAATACACATACTTTTGTCGACAACCATAAAGTTAGGTTGACGATGCTTATTGATCTCTCCAACTCCACCCAGCAAGAAGCCCACGCAAGTGTCCTGCAATAACGTGTGATAATTAATCTCGTATCGCCAAGCATTAATCGATATTTTTTGATTTAACAAAAAAAAAAAGAATTGAACGACTAACGTCCAATAAGTTTGTCATTAATCGTTTACTCTCAACATTCGCTCACCTCGTCGCCGATCACCGCTAAGAGTTTACCCTTCCCTGCGGAATGAAGCGCCATTATATTTGTCTTGGAGGCGAATTGAATCCCGCGTAAAAAAAGTTCCCGAGCGAAGCGAGAATCCCTCGTTTACCTGGTCGGTCGCACGTCAGCTGACGGACCGCACCGTAGATCGTCACGTGCACCATTGAGGGACAGAGGTGCACATGCGCGAGCTGCACTTTTCGCGCCCTTGTTTGCACTTGCTTGAATTTCTCCAGGCGTCGAGCGGCGTGACCGAAGTCTGTTTAACTATACTTGAATCTGTTCTTTGCAGCTGAATCCTCTCTGCCCTCTTATCTTTCACACGGTTCTTTCCAACACGTCGTGAATTTCATTTCATGTGCAGAAAGTGGAACTCGGTGCAGCTCGAAGAACAATCCGCCATTTTTTGCCTTCCCCACAAAAAACGCTCGACTCCGATATCGGCCTCACGTGAGACACGCGTCATTAAACGCTGTTGTCATTTGCGCTGCCGAATTTTTGGTGCAGCGTTGTTTATTTAAACAATTGAATCGAAGCGACGAATCGATCATGGAGACGCAGCCGCCGATAGCGCCCGAAAAACCACCGCCCTATTCCGCTGCAACGGCCCCTGCAGGTGCGTCGCGGTTTCTAGGTTAGGTTAGGTCTGCCTGCAGCGTGCTCCTTTTCTTCGAGATCACATAAAAAATTCTTGATTTTATTGGCGTTGATTTTTCCGCAATATTTTGGAGCCAATAACTCGAAACTACAATCATGTAAAACATGAAAAATTTATGAATGTATAAGATACGATCTGTCGTAGTTGCACTGTTGAATGGAAAAGTATAACGTTATATTATTTAATGTTTACTGAGTATTACTTCAACATTTGTTCCACATTACTCTCTTTTTACTAATCTAAAGAATAAAGCGTTCTCATCAGGATAATAATTGCCAAAAATTACATTGTTTACACATATAAGTTACATAGTTACATAATTATGCCTTTGATTCTAGCAGAATCTTCATTTTGCAAAAACATACTGCTGATAACGCTTATCTCGAGGAGCGTTTACAAATTTGTTGTAAAAACTGATTTATTATAATATAAGTTTATTGTAAAAAAATTATTTAACTATTTAAAAGAAAGAATGTTTATTTAAAGAAGAAAAGGATACGTTATGGCGATTCACTTGCAATTTATATCTCATGTTTATAATACAACTTTACCACCAGTGAATACGTCATGGACACCACCTCCTGGGTACTATCCCAACAACAACCCTATCTATCAAGGAACTCACGTCCCATCGTACGGTTCTACACATTCCACCGCGATCATTGTTCCAGAAATTATCATAGTCGGCGGCTGTCCAGCATGCAGAGTATGCAAATCTTTTATTAGCCGAATGTTACAGCGGTTGGGCTAAAATAAAAAGTTAATGACATTTAAATTTTCGCAAAACAGGTAGGTGTAATGGAGGATGATTACACGTGCCTCGGCCTGCTTTGTGCGATTCTCTTCTTTCCTCTCGGAATTCTCTGCTGTCTGATGTTAAGGACAAGACGCTGTTCAAATTGCGGAGCCTATTTTGATTAATTAAAAGTAAGAATTTCCTACGTTTTTCTACAGAGAACATAAGAACGTGTCAGATTTAAAGTGAGATAGAAATGTTTAACAATCAACAATGTTAAAAATGGTAAGAATCCGATATTTAGTTGGTATATTTTTATAGCTAAATAAATTAGTATATTGATTATTAGAATTTGAAATGAAAAAAGAAAGCTATAAATGAAGTTCATAGTTATAATAATAACTAATTAAGAAATAGGGATCATTTTTTTATGTAAGTTAAATTTTGTTCATGCCCAGTTTCAAGTGTACCTTATTAAATACACTTGCTTTATGTAATTAGTTTTAATCGATTGACCGTTTATTTATTCCTAAGATAGCAATAGGATTTTATCTTATTAATTTGAGAAATATTGAATTAGAAAAATATAATCGATATTATTACAAAAATTAGAATAATATATAAAATATATTATTCTAATTGTTGAATTAGAATAATACAACGTATTGTTAGAAAAAAATATTTCTTAATATAATAAATTATATCCCTTTTAGTTTCAAAAAAAAAATCATTTGATATATTGCTCCATTTCCAATCACAGATTTGAAAAATTGAAAAGTGGTATTATATCAATATTTATACTAACAATAAGTACAAATATTCGATCAATATACTATCAGAAAGATTCAATCAGTCATGACGAAGAGAAAGGGAGATAGAAAGAAGCAAAAGAGTAAGTGCTCCAGGTATTGCTCGGTTGCCTAATTATTAGTGCAATCGAATTGTTATCTAATTATACGAATATTGTTAAGTATGTATAAATAAGTTTTGTGAATTGTTAAAATTGAATAAAAATTTTAACTTTAAGAATTGGAGATAATATAGAAGAATAGCCGATGAAATTGTCACTTTTAAGATATAAATCAAACATTGTAATACAGACAATAGTTTTTAAATGTTTCTGTATGAATTAAGATAATATCTTTCACTGCACTTATATTAAGAAAAGATAATACTTCTCACAAAAATATAAATTATAAAAATTGAATTCTTTTCTTAAATTATTATGTTGTTATCTCTCCTTTCTCTCCTTCCCTATAGTATATTAGAAAAGTTTATTATCTAAAAAATATAATATTTTTACATTCTTAAGAATATTCTTATAATATTCTAATATTATATTTTTTTAATAAATACTAAATTTATTCTAATTTTGAGAGTAAATATATTTTTAAAATATAACGCACACACACACACACACACAAATATTTTTCTTTACTTATTTTTTAGATTATCTGCTTTTTCTATTCCTAATATTTTACATATATTTTCAATATAAATATTATACGTATCATATTTCTTACGTTTAAATGTGTTTATATTGATTGTTAAAACTGGAAGCTTGTATTTACTAATGAATGTTAACATGCATATGTACGACGCTCAAATATTTAGCAGACGCTGTCAAAACATTATCACATCTCTTGTTAATTATAAAACGTTCTGCGATTAATCTTCGTCTTGAAGATTATCAAAACGACGTAATAATTCGACTTAAAACATATGAAATGTGACCTCACGAATTTCAAAAAGTCGAATCTTTAAATATTTATTTGCACCGTTGTGCTGTAATAAATGATTTATCGCGTTAACACAGCTGCAAATAATTATTTTTTAACTTTGTCGTCATCGAAGTTCAAATTTCTTTCTTATATCAACAACTATAAATCAAGAATGAATATCAAGTATAAATATTGTTACATGGGATGACATAGAATTGGTGAAAAACAAAATCATGGTACTTGAAATAAATTTTTCATCAACCTGATAAAAAAGTAATTTATAAAATTACGTATTTAAATATAAAAATTATATAACATCATTATATCGAAAAGAATGAAACAGAAAGTAATCTAATTTTTCTAAGTAGAATTATTGCTATTCCAATTCTACGACGAATTTCTAAAAAGATAAAAATAGCATGAATATAAATGATCCGTCATTAAACTTCATAATTTAATGAAAAAAGTTTAATAAAGCCTTTCATTCAATTCACATATAATCCGTTGCATCTGATAAGATAATTTATAAGTAATCATTCATCAGTTCTTTATTACGTGCAAGTGACTTATTGGAAAATTTGCACAAATATATAAAGCAGATGAAGATGCACATTCGCGTTACAGTTCGCGTCGAAATTTCATTTCTTATTCGCTATTAAAGATACAAAAAAATGGCATTCACAAAATTATTTGTATTGACGCTGGTAGTTGCCATTAATCTACAGGAAATTTCTGGACACGGGATGTTGTGGGACCCTATAAATAGAAGTAGTGCGTGGAGGAAGGGCTTCCCTGTAGAACCCAATTACACTGACAATGAGCACTTCTGTGGAGGAATTGGTGTATGTATAGAAAACTACAAAATTAGTCGCGAAATTTTTTAAATTTTATTCCTTGATCTTAATCGATATTTTGTTAATTGTTATAATTATAATAACAATTATAATTCGTTGTTCAACTCATTTTTCTTTATACATATTAAACAATAAAAAATCATAATTCTATCTGTTATTAAAATTCTGCAGTCTTATTCCTGTAATGTTTAATAAATATTATTACTAAAATATCTTATATATCTTATAAAATAAATATCTTATAATATCTTATAAAATATAATATCTTATAAAATAAAAGTTATATGTAATAAATATGATAATAATAGGAATAAATTGATGGTCAGAAAAAAAAGGAAAAGAAGATATACATCAATTGATAAAAACATAAAAATTTCTTATCAGATCCAACACCAGAAAAATGGCGGCAAATGTGGAGAATGCGGCGATGATTATTCAAAACCTCGACCACGGCCAAATGAAAATGGCGGCATTCATGGTTCAGGTGTTATTGTTCAAAAGTAAGTAAACCTTATATAATACCGTTCTAATAAATCGAATTTATAATTAAAATATAAAACTTTTATTCAGCATTCTTAATTCATCTTACAATTTTACGTTATTCAAAATACAAAATGATTCTAATTTAGCTTCTAATTTAGCATGGATTATTTCAACTCCTAAACATATAAGAATGCTTATAAGAAAATGCATCTTTCATTGAATTATTCTATCCAAATATCCAAAATCTAAATTAAAATTGGAATACATTTTTTATATGTGTATGCTAATTACTATTATATTGAATTACATATGTGAACTTACGGATATTCTATAGATACAAGGCAGGTTCAGTCATTGATGTAACCGTTCGCCTCACCGCCGCCCATCTGGGTCATTTTGAATTCAATCTTTGCCCGCTGAAATCGAAAAAAGAATTAGAAACCGATGAGTGCTTCAATAAGTATCCCCTGCCAATGGCTGACGGTAGCGGTTACAAATACCCCATTACCGTCAATGGCAACAAGGATCACACTATCAAAGTGGTCCTACCAAAGGGTGTCACGTGTGAACAATGTGTGATCAGGTCAGAATTGAGAACAAAATTTCATACAGAATTTTCATTTAATTTCAATATTATTAATTCTCAAACAGGAAATTAACACTTGATTAATTTTAATTATGAAAACAATGTGTCTAATTTTTTAAATTAAAGATGTAAAAAAAAACACTAACCAAAAATTTGCTTAGAAAGAGGCAAAATTAGTTAAATAATATAAAGATTGGTTTTTTTAGATGGCATTACCGCACCGGAAATACCTGGGGCATTTGTGAGGACGGAAGAAGAGGCTTGGGTTGTGGACCCCAAGAAACATTCAGAAGCTGTGCTGATGTCACCATCTCGAATTAGCTTATCACGGACCTTAGATTGGATCTATTGTATCATCTTGAAAGTGTTGACTCGTGCTCATAAACATTTTTTCTAAAGAAACTCAATTTTTCAATTGTTGAAATCTCTAAACTAATCAAGATCTAACTGAATAAATAAGGAAAATAAATAGCAAAAATATTTGGATTACGAAGAGAGTGAAGATTTCATATTCTGCGCTCTTAAAAATCAATTTGAAAAGACAAAATTTTTTACATTAATATGAAACGTATCGCCACGCATTTTCGCATTGCAGAGGCAACAAGTAACAACAATTCCCAAAGGCTTGATCTGAAATACAAAACTGTTTTAAATATGTATTATCGAGATCAGAGGTGTAAAGACAGATTTAAACTTTAAAAAAATTGTAATCTTTCAAAAAAGACTGGTTCAAATGATATACTTCTAATCTTGGTTTAAAACCACGTTTTAAGACTGAATAGCAATCGAAATAGTTCAAAGATTTAAAATCAAAATGTATAAAATTCAATTCAAAAGTTAGACATAAGACTCCGCCCAATGATCGAAATTTACTTAATCTAAATTCTATGTTATACGCATCTCAGAAATTATGCAATAAAATGCTATACAACATGCATACAACTCATATAATCATTGCAAATCATAGTTTTCGTGGATTTTGTGTAATATTGTTTCAAATTATATTATATATAGTATTAACGAAACTTACTAGAAATTTGAAACCAATTTATAGAATAAAACTCCAAAACTTTTTTTCTATAAATTGTATTCGACAGCAATTTATTTCAATATATTTATTCAATAATTTTTACTTAAAATCAAATGGGGCTATCAAGATAATTCTTACAATTAGATGCAATTTTTACTCATAAATTATTATTTATTTATCTCTAAATGTGATGCGCTTAATTAAGTCTTTATCGGTCATTGTCCGGCGATTCTTCTTAACTTTAGAAGTCACGCTTTCTGACTTCTAAATGCGGTGCAGCATTTTCGAAAATGCCTTCAGAAGTTGTACTTGACGTACTGAGGCCGAGGCATTTATATGGCGCCTAGTGCAAGTGTCTACGACCTGTAGCAAGGCTAAACGCGGCCCGTGCACGGGCTCACGGTGGAAGACGCACACGAAGAAGAGGTAGGCCAACGCGCGGTGGCGAATCCCGTTCACCGCGTCGTGTTGTGCCTGCACTACAGCTCCGGCCTCGGCACGGATCGCCAACGAAACGAGAGAGAGCGGCCAGTCGATCGGTCACCGTGCACGCGTGCTTTCAGCGGTGTCCCCGGCAGTGTTTCGAGAACTGCGAACTCTACAAATTCCTTCTCTCTCTTTCTTTCTCTCTCCGTCTCTCCCCCAGCCCCCTTCACATCCATACGCACATACAAAGTGGACCGTTCTCTCTTTCTCTTTCTCTCTCCTCTCTCCTCTCTCTTTCTCTCCTCACCATCCAGGACTCGGAAACTCGTTTCAGTCAGCCACGGACTGTCCGTTGTTGGTTCCCGCGTTGTTGGTTCACGCGTTGCTGGTCGCGGGCGGCAGCTCGCCGAGAAGAACGTGGATTTGGATTTTCCCTCCGTTTCCGGTTCTTTCCGCCGACGAATTAGTGGAGTGCGCGCGTGAACGAGCGAGTGTTTGCGTGTACATACGTCTGTGTAGAAGAATGCGGTAGGATGCGTATCCAGGAAAGATGTTTCCTGCTGGGTCTCTGCCTCTTAGGCGGGGTCGCCTTTTCCTCGACAGCCACCGATGCTGAAACGCAAGTTACCACGACACCCGGTAAGCTTCCCTCGAGAATAAACTCCGTTCCGACTGTAAAAAAACTGCCCCGTATTACATATTACTGAGAAAAATCATGATGATAGGCGGCAGAAAGTATTTTAAAAAATTTAAAAACTACACTCTATTCCGTAAACAACAAGTTCTCCAAAAGTACATCAATTATCTATGCTAAGAACATCATTATTCATATTGAAAAAAAAGATTATCGAAATTATTAATACAGAGCAATATCGGTGAAAAATGTCACTGTTGAAAGGCTTAAAAAATATCTTGTTTTTATGATTATTATTCACTCATTACAAATCATAAGAAGACAGCTTTGAAAAATTATCTATACTCTTAAGATAAAGATTTAGATTTTTGGCTGTAAAAAATGTTCATTTAAATTTTTTACATTGCTCCTCAAATATTTGTGTTACACGAATGAAAAGACAAGATAAATATTAATTATGAGTGAGAGAAAGAAAAGTTCAAAACATTCCTTATGTTTCTCTTCTTAATTAAAAATAAGACACTCACCCGACATACGTTTTATTACATTTGCGTAATAATATAACGCGCCTTCATTAAATGCGGTGAATGAAACGCGTAGGATTGCGTGACGCAGCCGGAGACTTTAACGACCGCGAAGGAGAGGCGCCCGGGTTTCCCAGGCTCTCTTGCGGCATTCGCGTCAGATCGGACTGATTAAAGAAAATCAGTTCTAGGATACCTGCGGTTTTTCTGTGAATGACTCGCAACAGTGAGCCAGTCTGCTTAGCGAGACATTCATTCGTATTTATATTAGTCATTCGAGATAATTGCATGCCATTTTATTCGGCGAAAGTTAATAAGTATTTCAACTTTTCGAATCGCTATTAAAAATATATAAAATACAAATGTCGAACGACTTATTAACACTTGACAAATATCGAAACAGATGCATTCTTTTTAAATATCAATCATCACATTTCTTTTCTCTTTTGGTTGCAAAGTGACGAAAAGAAATACGTGCGATAAATTAATTGATAGATAAATTAATACGTATAATAAACAAAGAAGAATTGGGTTTTGCTCAAATATCTAAAATTTAGGTAGATACAAATCTGAAAATAATTTTCTTGGATCATCAAAATAATTATGTAGAACGCGCAAGTTGGTTCTTAGAATATCAAAATTTTTTGCAACATGTCATCATGCTTAGATTGTCTTACATAATTATTTTCTGATTTAGTTAAATTTTAAAACATATTATATTATTTTCGAATTTTGCTATAATAAGATCAAAATGTTTTTTTACTTTTTTACACGCTTTTAGATTTCGTGGAATTTGCAGAATCAATTCTTTTCAATAAAAGAAAAAGTATTCGCGGTAAATATAATTTGTAAGATCATATTTTTAATTTACTTTCAAACATTGGATCTTATTTCAATTAGTTATAATTATACTAGTTAATTTAATCATTTCGAAATTATGTACACAAAGAGACACAATGTTAAATTAAATGTAATAAAGCTGTTGGATTTTTTGCGAAAAGGTCGTCTACAAATTAACTAAACAGAGAGTTGCTAAAAAGATGGGTTAACCGTAGAAAGGAGATCGCCGCCTACTTACGGTGTCCTTATAAAGTAGAATCTGTTAGTCGAACACGTCAGGTGTATCTTCGTGATGAATACCGCATTCGTGCGGACCGGTTGAACCGTTACAATTCACCGTTCTTAGTGCGATTAAAATTACCGAATATTTAACTCTAAAATCTAATTAGACACATTTGGCTATTATCTTTATGACAAATTAATAATACAATTGTAGGTGCGCGCTCGTAAAAAGATAGTCTCTTATTCATCACAGATTTAACGTTCCCATTGTGAAAAATTTATTCAATCTAAATATCTAATATCTAAATGTCTTAATATTTATAAATAATTAAAGTATATATGTAAATTTCATTTAATTTCCTCCTTTTACGAACGTGCACTTTCTCTGATGCAGCCAGGACGAGAAGCGAAAAGTTCTCTGAAAAGAAACGGTAGCTAGTAGGAAAAGTCTCCGACTTACCTAAGTCACGCTCGCGTTTCCATATATAATACGATCGTATAACGTACACATTATATTATGCAGTAACGGGCGGATTAAGTCACGTGCTCGAATGCAATTTCCAGTGCATTTATTGTACAACATATTCTGCTGCGCCCCGTCATTAATATCCTCGTTCCTTTTGCGCACAAATTTGATGCTAGACAAATTACACACTCATGTTTAAACGCCTGAAACGTAATTATTAAAATTATTTGTTCTAACTTAAGTTAAACAATGTAATAAAATAACTGTTACATGTGAACGTAATAAATGTATAGGTAATAAATGTGTGCAATCGTGCAATAAGTGGTACATGAAAGAGGTACGATCAATCAGGCAATTGCGTGTGCGATCTCTTTCTTCGAAATAAGATTAATAACAGTAATAAATGAAGCAAGAGTAATTTCTCATAAAAAAATTAAATTACATTTTCAATCGTACATTATTCTTTATGACAACTTACAAACATAGAAATGAATAGTATGAACAATTAGAAATCAATACAATAGAAACCAATTTTTGGAAACAAAAGAAAATTATTGCTGGTTTGTTATTAAAATCGAAAAAAATGCTAATTTTACAAAAACTATCGACTTTCGACAAGGAAATCTTTCACAGCTGTCTTATTGAAAACTTGAAATGTCAGGAACTAAATTATTGCATAATGTAATAGGATAAATGGCTAATAAGAAAAAAATTGTAGTACAGATATAAATACATGAGTTTTATATAACATTTTCAAGAAAAATATTAGAAAGTTATTATTAATTTATCGTGCTAATAAATGTATTTTTGCACCTTGTTATTCATGATGTCAATCTATCTTAGAAACAGGACATTCTCATTAATAAATGAATGAAGATTATATTATCGTTTATAACTTCGAGAGATAGTAACCACCTTGAAACAATTGCAACATATGCATAATGCAAGGTGATATACACATGTATAAAAATCACATAATCTTTTTAAATAATTCAAATATCTAAAATATTAGAGAGTTAAAAATGCACTTTTATAGAAATATCCAATTGAATTTGAGAGATCCAGCACAACTCATGTATCTAAAAATGTGTATTTCTAGAATTATTTGTTTTTCGGCAAAGCAAGATTATTCCATTTCTATAAGCTTCAATATCTATAATTTTACATGTACTGAAAATTCAAACATATATTATTATTAATTTTAAAGAAGTAAAATGTTTAATAATTTTACTAGATACTTGAATCTCCTAAGCGTTGTATTCCTTTTGCTCATAGGTACCAATGGTGATGATGTTCTAGGGGTGCAGCCCCTTCATACAGAATGGCGGAATGATACAACAGAATTGAGAAGTGTGTATCCGACAAAAGAGGCTGACGTCAAGGCCACAACTGAAGCTAAGAAAAAGACCGTAATAGACTTTAAGGCCAAAGGCGATCAGAAATACCAAAAACCCATCGTAAAAGATGATGACGCGAGGAGAATTGTAGATTCCGATGCTTCGATGACGTCATCGATTTCACCCACGACATCAGTCGATCAATCTTCAACGACGATGAAATCGATGGACGCTATGGGTGTAACGGTTCCGTTTCTTCTTCATGGAGTGCCAATCGTCGCTGTGACGAAGACGACATCGCCGAGCAGCCTTGCTGTCCAGGGTACGACGAGCGGCACAGCGGGAGCTCAAGTGACGGAAGAAACAACGTCATCAAGAGGCAGAGCCTTAAACGTCACCGCCTCAGAGCCAACGAACTCGTTGCACGCTAATATCACGGATCTCAGTGACATCAGCATGGACGAGGACGACAAAGAAGTCGAAGGTGAGTATTGTGGCATAAATTTTTGTCATCGATGGACATCGATTTTTTTTTGTTATGGTTGACACTGGAAAGAATTAAATTACAGAGAATTATTAAATTGTAACATATAAATTTGCATTTCGAAATTAATTAAAATTCGTTGATATGAAATATACACATTTCGAAAATAGAATACAAAATTACAAAGATTTGTTGTTATATTAGCAATACTATATTAAGACTTCTACGTGAGCCGTTTTGAAACAGACACATTTTAAGTATTCAACAATATATTGTATGTATATAAAACTAAAAAATAAGGATTATTTCATGTTAAATAAATTTACAATCACAAAAAGATGATAAATTAGGATTAAAACACTTACATAATTCAAATCGTGCGCAATCAAAGCGATTAGATAAAATCTATTATTCTCAAGATGACCAGTAAAACAATTAATAAAATTTATTGTACAGGATTTGTAGATCTTACGTCTTTTAATACTTAAAAAATTAAAACTAGATCAGAAATATTATTACGTTTAATTTTGTATATTTAGGATCTATTAATTTTAAAATTGTATTTTACTTTAATTACGCTATAAAAGACAAATTTGGGAAATCATTTTTAAATTTGGAAAGCCTAAATAATTTGATCGATTGCTTCCAGGCGGAGAGTACATTGCGCCACATAACGAAACTGCCATAAACATTTCCTCGACATTACTTCCGAAAACGTCAATGTGCATTCACGAAAATCGTACTTATTTAGCGGGTGAAAAAGTTGTCCGGGGCTGCGAGGAGAAGTGCGTATGCTCCGAAAGTGGAATTATGGAGTGTCAGCCGTTATGTGCCTATCCTTATGTTAGAGCGGGCAGAGAGATTAAGGATCCTATGTGCCAAGAGAAATTGGTTGCTGAAGAACCATGTTGCGCCCTTGTTCTCTGTCCCGATTCAGGTGTGTCTTCTCGTATTCTTAAAATTTGATGATTTCCAAATTGAAATGCGGGAGTTCGCGATTTCTAAGGCCTTAATTTATCTACATTCATCTACTTAAACATAAAATAATACGTTTAAAGAAATCTTACAAAGGAATCGATAGGAATTTATTAAACCACATTCTTGCATTGAACTTCTTGATTCTACCTTCCTTATTGGTCTAAAGATTTTATTGATTCATTTATTGGCGCTCATTAACGTTTGGATTTACTTATATCTATTTGCTGTTATAAATAGAACGGAAAGAATCATACTTCATTGTTGAGATTATTCCACGATTTATCAGCGATATCACAAATGGAACAAACTATTTAATCAATTTATTATAGTCCAGCTCATTTGCAAAATATCTTATTTGCCTATTGAAAAAGGTATTCAATTAATATAAAAAAATATATATTTGATACAGCTACTGAACCGGACGAGACGTGTGTGTTCGGCAACGTTACAGTGGCCAGAGGACAACGTGTTGAAGACGGTTGCTCCAAGGTGTGCATTTGCGAGGCTGGCGGCCACTTGAAGTGTCAACCCAGGCCCAAGTGTCCACCGAATGACACCATAACCAAGCAACACGATCGTTGCGTCGCGTTAACCGATCCCAGGTATAATCTTTAACAAAAGAAGTTGTCGCGGATTAAATCGCAAAATTATATAATTCATAAGCAAGATAATAGTTAGCTTATCTCGATCACTTTAGCGATCACTGCTGCACAATTACATTTTGCGACGTTACCTTGGCCGATCACGAGTTTCAACTGGAGAATGTCACAGATCTGAACGTGCAATTAATGGACGTGAAGGTGTTGAACTCGACGGCGATCAAATTAAAATTGTCCGCGAAGAATCCTCAAGATGTTACCGTAGAGATCTCGCAGGACAATCACGTATGGAGGCAACAGCATCCTGATAAAGGTAAATAAAACTTATTAATGAAAACAAAGAAGTCATTATTGTAACGTCATGAATTGAAGCAACGATAATCTATATGTTTGTTCATTACAAATTTCTATCATGTTAGACACCTAAAATGGTGTTTTTTTGTCAATATCTTGAATTATAAATTACTATTGTTTCAGCTCTGAGAAGTTTAATAAAAAAGGGATGAAAAATATATAAGATTAGAAAGTTATATTATTTATATTATAAGTTATATTATTTATATTATAAGTTATATTATTCGCAGATGGTGTAGTTTCGAGTTTGGAGCCGGCGCATACGTATTACGTTCGCGTGGCGGAAGACAGCCGTACCGGGCCAGCCATACAGGTGTCCCTGCCAGCCGAAGTGGTAAAGACGAATATCTCGGAGAAAACATCCGACAAGAATACCTGCAATTACAGAGGAAAGTCGTATAAAATTGGCGCAGAATGGTACGACGAGTGCATCTCCTTCTGCACATGTATAGAGGGTGGAAAAAGTGAGTGCGCTACGATACAGTGTCCTACGGATTTTGGATTAGACTTGCTGGATCCCCACTGTCTAGATTGGGAGATGGTTCCAGCGAATTTCGTCCCAAAACCACCGCAATGCTGTCCCCAGGTATAGCTCTCAAAGATTCTTTCTTAAACTAAAATTTTATTGATATGCCATTTATTCTTATATAAAGAAAAGCATGCAAAATTTGGATAAGCAAATTAGGAGTTGTATAATCTGCCTGTTTTCGCAAAAAATATTCAGATATACTGCTTATTAATTACAATTATAGGATTTATAGAACATTTTATTTACAATTTTTATTCAAAAATTTTATTCCATTCGATAAAAATATGATTCTATTTTTCAAATTTATTTCTTGTGATTACATATGAACTATAAATGAAATTAATTCTATTCCAATTCGAATATCTCAAACGAATTCATTAGAAATATATAATACCTTATTCAAAGATAATTAACTGATTAAGTTAAATAATGATCCAGTTTTATTCTCGGGTTTCCCTACTTCTCACAAAAATAAGTGAATATTCTACTGCATTTTATCCTACTTTCCCCTACATTAATAATTCAAGAATATTCATAAAATATGATAAAATATGTATTAAGTTAAACTGAAAAATACACAATAAAGCACATATAATCTATCAATATGTCCTAAAAAAAATTCTTATTTAAAAAATGTTTCGAGTAAAAATTGTAATATATTGATAAGGAATTTTTATCCATGGCTATTTCTTCAAAAAAATTCTGAAGGAAGCTTAAAATATTCCTAAACAAATTTCTACATTCTCATATTGACGATTTCTAGGAGGTACGCTGTAGAAACAATGGCTCTTGTAATTATGAAGGGATCACATACGATAATTGGAGCGAGTTACCGTCGAACGTCACCGGCTGCGAGAGGCGTTGCTATTGCGAGATGGGCAATGTATCCTGTCACTCTGCTTGCAAATTCGTACCAGCTCTGCCACCTGCTAATTTACCATGTCCTCCCCATCAAGCAACATTGACGCATATACCTTCTAATCCGTGCTGCACGCAGTGGACCTGCGGCCATCCTTCGTCACAACTGCCAGGTAAATAGCAGTTTAGAGGACAAAATACATACTTTCCGACATCCTAGTCTCAACCGAGTGGTTCTTAACTCCTAAGAATGCACGCAATATTTGGGATGGGAGATTATTGTGTGACATCGTTAATTTGTCATGAATGTAAATTATGTTTTCTTTCTTGAATACTGTCGTATGTTTGAAGAAAGGTAATCTCTGACATTTAGATTTAGACAAGATCTGTTATCAGTATCCGTTTGTTTTTGAAATTACTCAATTTACATATGTCTAAAATAAAAATGTATCAAATCAATAACATTCTTTTTCTAATAACGAAAATATTTAAAGATATGCAGAGATGAACTTTTAATTACGCAAGAATACACAAAAATGTATTCTTATACATTAAAATTAAAAAATATTATTCTAAAACAAGTTAAGAACTACTTCAATCAACAAGTCCATTGTAAAAACCATTATTATCATTATTTCTTATCGAGGGAAATCGAGAAATGTTTACAGGGATACATTGACAAAAAACAATCCTACGAAAATTCATGAATGAAAACGTTCTAGATAAAATACTATAATTGAAAACCGTTACTCTTATTGATTATCATAAATAGCGCGTAATTAGTAATGAATTGTAAATCAAGTACTTTGGTAATCCTTAAAACCAACAAATATTTTTATTATTTTCAAAAGACAATTGAAGTTATTTTCAAAATAATTGTAAATAATTTACACAAATTTACTGGATACGTCAAAGAAAAAAAAATGATAATAATATGTATTAAGGCATTATTGTGCATAGCCGCGATGTAAATGTATAGACATTCTACTGTGATTTTACTCATTAATTACATATCTTAATTGTATATTTTAAGAAATCTTAAGAGACTGCTTTCTCTACCATAGTCTATTAACTTATACATATATAAGACTCACAGGATAATTATTTCCCGTCCCTATTTCGGTTTCGCTCTATAAAGAATTAATGCGATTATTCAACAAAAAGTTGATTGTGTCCTGTAAAAAAACAGATTTATTCAGTTCAATGAAAACAATTTTAACATCGTTTCTAGAAAAAGAAAATTACCATTCCCTCTTGATCATATTAATATTTGTATAACAAAATTGAAATTAATATTACTTTACTTAGTTTTTGAAATGATAAAAACACATAAAATGAAAAAAAAAACATAGGAATCATATTACTCTTGCATAATATTAATATTTATATTCAATAAAAAACTTGCATTACTTTTCACTCTTAATACAAATTAAAATTTAATAAGGAAAAAATTTTATTTTTAATTATATTATGTTTTTGAAATTATCTATAAAAATTATAATTATTTTAATCTTTTATGAAGGTTATAAATATAGTCAGAAAAAATATCATTTTATAATATTATAATACGATAACTATTTTTTTATGATTTTATATCTCTTTCACAAGGGTTGCAGAGAAATAAACTTTTGAAAATAATTATTTTTTTTATATTGTAACGTAGTTAAATATTTTTTTTATTATAAAACTTTGCTATTTCGAATAGTTTTTGAGGAAAGAAACCGAACTCATTCTATAATACATATAAGAGCTGATTTTATCCTTTAAAATCAGTTTTTAGCCCCAATCGATAATTTCTATACTCATTTACTTTACCTATACATGTATATAAAGTTTCATTAAAATTAAAATGATACTTTGCGAAGTTTCCTTGTAAGATACACGCTTGCTTCATAACGTGAAGTCACGGGCATTAAGCGTTATGTAATAAAGTACAAAATATATCTTGTATGTCTAGTTACCCCCCACAATTCAATGTAATCTTGTGTAAATAGGAAAATTAAGACAAGTCGTACCAAATGTGCTGTAATATGGGCATTATTGCGCAATATCCATTTAGGATTGCACTTCTTTAATTGTACTGCGATAATTTAATGGCTTCAGGTTATATTCCCTCGGTATATATTTCACCCTGGAATTTATATTTGTCAATTTTGTTCCCTTTCCTCTCCTTGTACATACCACGCATTGACAATGCAATAACCGAATGAAAGCAAAACTGTAAATGCATGCTTCATGTAGCCGTGGCGGCGCTTGGAAGAATTGAATTGGATCCCGCTGTATATATGCATGGACCCCTCGGACAACTTCTGACCGATCACTGACAATCTCTATGACAATGGACTTTACTTATTGCAGGAGTGAACGTGACGACCGCGTATCCCGGCCCCTTAGCCACAAATACGTTTGATCGGCAAACGATTGACAATATCAAAAGACCGAATAACAAGTCGGAAATGCTCAAGCCCAGCCAGGAACCGGAGCACGGTACTTCTCCCTCCTCGGAAGACCCGAAAACCGATCAAACGGATACTACTACTCACGGACCTCCACACTATCCTATGGATCCAGGTCACCCTACAGTGCCCTACAACGGACCTTACAGTCCCGATTTCCTATCCATTCATCACAATGTAGAGGACATCTTCCACATGCCCGTTCACTCCGAAAAGCCGATATCAATCCCAAAGGAAAAATCAAAGTCAAAATCCGATTCGAAAAAACCCGTAGAATCGCTGAAACCTCACAAGGAAATGATTGATCAGTATTTCCCTGGTCCGTTAGCACCTGACAGGTTTCCCGATAAGACCGCTTCGGTGTCTACATATCCCATCAACGAAAACCAACATGTACCAGGTTCGTTAAACCCAAACAAATGGGCTCCTTCGCAAAAGGATCGCCCGGTCGATCAGGCTCAATTCATTCCGTTGCACTCTCACGCGGATACATCAGGTCCAGGGTTCTCTTTCACCCCTACTAACGGAGAAAATATGTCTCCAGTGAATTTCAATAATCAGTACAACTCAGGGCTTCCTTATCAGGGTACAATTCCTCTCAAACCCGATTCGATCGACCCGAACATAGTTGTCCCTATGGTTCCAAAGAAGAAAACCACACCCTTTATCGACGCGGAAAAGCCGAAACCGTCCTCGGTGTTGCCAGATCGGTCGAAACAGAATCAAAAGAATCCCGATCACGAGACACTGCCAGAGCAGTTGTACCACTTGATTAATTCGCAACACCCTGGTCTGATTCAGCTCAATCACACCCCTCCCCAAGGTCACCCGGGTCTGTACGATCTTCACCAGCAGATCTCTAGTCAGAAACAGACCGGTAATCGAGCGCAGCAACCCACTTATTTCGGGACGGCACCCACCGCGACGAAGAAGACGACCAAGCCCCATATCTTTAGCCAGAAAGATGAGAACGGGCAGACCACTTATCACGTTCACACACCCGACATTCCGAGTACCCCGCAGCAAATCGAAGAACTATTAGCGCACATCAGTCAGCACGATTCCAATCCTGGACCCTTCCAACATTATCCTGGACAACCAGCTATCCCCCATAATGTACCGAACGGCCCGCTGCCAACTGTACCACTCCATATAGACGCTCACATACCACATTCAGGACTTACGCACTTGAACCACCCGCTCGCAGCACAAACGCCCAGTCAGTCAGGTTCGTTCCTGATCATCAGAAGAAATAATGTACAGAATTTGCGTTAACGGTCGCGTTTGACAAACAAGTCGATCTTTCTTGTTGAAAAGTGAAAATAACGAAAAAATAATTATGACATTCATCGTACACGTTCATTCTTTCAAAATTTATAAACCTCTAAGTTTAAATGTCTTCGTAATGCTAGAATTTGAGCTTCTCTATTAAAATCTATCAAATTAGTCGAGGGTTTATTTCTATCTGATTACATTCCTAACGTGCTATTTGCAAAATACATTTCTTTTTAATTAGTCTAGTACGAATATTATACATTTACATTCTAATATCTTCAGAGAAAGTTATTTTTATTTTTCAATAAGGAACATCGCTACATGCGCCAGATATATCTCTTATAGAATATTCTATATAATTATAGAAGGAACGTGTACGTTAATGCTTTTAAAGATGCTCTAAAAATATGCGTTTACAGCATATTTTTGCGATTAAAAACACCTGCTGCGTTCTTAAAAAAATCTTAAATTTACAGAAGCATATGGAGATGAGAAAACGAACGAAAAAGATTAATTTTATCGTAAACTTCGTTATCTGTTCTCACATATTTCTTGATTTTAACAGAGATAGAAATTGGTATTTACCGTATATATATAATAAATTTTCCATTATAGGTTTGGACCATAACATCGTACCTCCAGGTTTTCCTCTACCTGGAGGAATAACCGGATTCCCAGCCGCATCTCCCTCTAATGAAGTCACAATGCAAATACTGGAAGCTCTCGATGAACATACGGTTCGGTTAGTGTTTACCGTACCTCAAGTTCTGGTGGGACTGCACGGAAGAGTAGAGCTACGATACACCAGCGATAAAACGTACGTTACAAAACGTTATTTATCATTGCGAAAAGAAATCTTCTCAAATTTCACAAATTTGCGGAAAATGTTTAAATCTAGAAAGCAAAGAAATTCATAAAAGTATTATAAATATTATTCTAGATAATAAATTAATCTAAATTAACGTAAGACAGTGTTACTATACATACTGTACAGTACTTTCCAATTCGGAGAGATCGATTGTGTAACTTGATATGAAATATTCGTTCTTGATATTCTGTTAAAACAATAAAATTTCTCGTCTTGTAGGAATTTCGATCCATCCACATGGAAATCACAGGTGTTCGCGCCTCCTAATGACTTGATCGCGACACCTCAGCTCGAGTTTGAGCTGGGCGATTTAAAGCCGATGACCGAATACAAAGTGAAGATTACAGTGAAACTAAAGGACCTGGCCAACAGTCCAACTAGCAAGATTTACAGTGTGCGTACATTAGAGAAACACGCGGAAGTGACGACTTTGCCCCCGCAAATACCAATTGACGCGGAACTTAGAATAGCGGAGACGAATTCAACCTGGGTCAACGTTATGTGGAAGAAATTCACGGAATACGAATTGCAATTCATAGACGGCGTTCAGTTGAGGTATAAAGAATACGATAGTAAAGTTTATGCAGCAACACCGTTGATCCATCGTGCCGTCACGAATTACGTGATTGAAAACTTGAAACCATCGACCACATATGAAGTCGGCATTTACTTCATACCGTTCCCGGGACAATTAACGGAGTTAATAAGTGAAAAAACGGTAAGATATTTAATTATGAAATTATTTAACGTTGGCGACTGGATTAGTTATTAGTGAAAATATCGCTAAAGCTAAAAGCAATTTGCTTATGATTAGAATTAAAATGAAAAGTTAAAATTATACAAAAGAATTATACAAAAGAAGAAGAAATTATACAAAAAGAAAGAGTTAAAATTATACAAAAATTGTACAAAAGAACAAGTTATCAAAATTACAAAAATTAATATTTGCAAAAATATCAAAAATATGAAGATTATTAAAATTATAAAAAATATAACTATGAACTATTATGAAAATAAAAAGAACGTGATAAAAAACTTGTGTACAATCTCTATTAAATTAGAATTATTATGTAAAGCTGTTCCTTTTTAAAGCTTATTTAAAAAATATATAAATGATCTATTTCAACCTTTTCATACTTTTTGATCTTTGATGTTAAATGCATTAAATATTATTCATTAATAGTTATCTATAAGAATAGAAAGATGAATAAGATAAAAATTATATAATGTTTTAAATGCAATAAAGCAATATAATAAAAAGAAATATTAATAAATGATGACTTATATTGCAGATTCAGGTAGCTACATTTACGGAGCCAGATCCTTATTCTTTCGATGTAAAGGTTGAAATTAAAACCATCAAATCGACGGACGTAGAAGTATCCTGGAGTGGCGTACCTTATCCAGAAGATAAATACGTAAACATTTATCGTGCGATTTATCAGAGTGATACCGGCAAAGAAGACACTAGTACCTTCAAAATCGCCAAGAGAGACTCTCATGCTAAGACTGTAATCAGCGATCTGAAACCTGGCACTAGATATCGATTATGGCTTGAAATATACTTGACGAATGGCAGAATAAAAAAGAGTAATGTTCAGGACTTCGTCACTAAGCCAGGTGTTCTTTTACCGGCTACAGTATCTCAGCAAGGTAATGATATAGATGCAGATTTCATATTATTTTTCTTCCTACTCTTACGAAATTATCTCCTGAAAAATTTTTAGTAATTTCTATGAGTAATTTCTATAAAAATTCCAAAAGAAAGATTACATAATATCTCAAACTTGTGATGTTACTTCAATTTGATGTAAATAAGACGTCATTGTCAATTCATAAAACGTGCAATCTTCTTCGTCCTCATTTCCTAAAAAGATAATTTTTTGAGCGATTTTATCTTCTTCTAGCTTTCACAGAATTAATTATAAAATCTTTCCTCCAGCTGGAAAATTTGCATCGCTTCCCTTGCATGAAGGAGATTACTATGGTCCGCTAGTGATAGTGGCCATCGTGGCCTCCTTAGCGATATTATCGACTTTAATTTTACTAATGATGCTGATGAAAAGACGGACGAGTAGTAAGGCTGACATATCACCTCGTAAAACGACATCAGCATACGACAACCCTTCCTACAAGGTAGAATTACAACAAGAAACTATGGGTAATTCATTGTTATTGTTATTGTACCCGTAGCGTAAGATAAGTGCATCTATAGCTATGGCCGATAAATTGGCCAACACCTTAATTATCGAATGCTATTTCAACATGTACAGTAAAAGACATGGCCATTGCTGCATTTATCTTACAAGTTTTTTCAATTTTAGAAAAAATATTCATACAATGTATATGTTTTTTCACTGAAATTACGAGAGTAAATTCACATTAAATGTTGCTTTTTCTTAGACTTGTGAGGATGCAGTTACGATACCCAACGGAAGAAACAAAACTACAGCGGACCATGAAATGGCTACCATCAATTCGAATGTCAAAGAAACTGCCTGAAACTAAAGTTCTATGTATAATTTATTAAATCTGTATTTATTTATAGTAAAGTCTTTAAAAGTGCATCTATTAAATCCGTCCATACGTACGACCATCTCAAGACTTAAGTGAATAGGAGAGTCCAGATGGATTTTGTTTACACTTGTACAGTTTACATTTGTATTGTTAGACATTTATAAAATAAATAACGTACTTTTACAAGTTATAATTTTATGTAAAGAACTAACGAGATTTAATAAGTATTTTTTAATAATCAATCAGTTCTTGATTAAAAATTCAATTAAAAAAGATTTAACCATCAACATGAAATAAAATAAGAAAAAAATTGTGATCCATTAACATTCTTCATGTGTACATTTGGCATCATGAATATCTTATAAATAGATAAATTTACGTATAAAAATACGTATTCAGAATCTGCATATTATATTTAAAATTCATACATCATCGTGTATATGTGTTGTGTTGGCATAATAGTCATAGTCTTTCTCATGCTAGTGTAGATAGTGAAAGAGAATTTATAATAAATAAAGCTTTTGAAATAATTCAGTGTTTTGTGATTTTAAAGCAATAGCCAGACTTCGGCAAGAAAGTACTTTCATCTAAACGAAGCTAAAAATATCGATATCGAATTATAGTTTTTTAATAAAAGAAAATTGTGGACATTGTATGATTTAACTACTTAATAGTTTTACATATCTTACATATAAATATAATCTACAAATTTTCGATTAAAAAAATCCCAAGATCGTTAATCTAATAATTTTATTTTTGTTAGTTATACCGTCTTTCAATACATTTTCCATATACCATAATTTGAAAAAGGTATTTAAAAAAGAGAAAAATATTCTTCATACCTTGTTAGGATTACTAATACATATTTATAACTATATATTTCTAGACTAAATAAAAAAGAGAATTATTGGAAATATGCAGATAGAAAGGATAGGACAGAGGAAAGGAAAGCAAGTATGTCAGAACTTAAAAATACTTTTTCAATGTTTCCTCCATGCTTAACGGGTCAGTTTTCGGAGAGAATCTTTCCACCACTTGACCCTCCTTGTTTATAATAAATTTGGTAAAATTCCACTTAATGCTGTTGGTAATGAAACCATCTTTCTGCGTCTGTAACCACTTCCACAGTGGATGGGCATTCTCTCCGTTTACATCAATTTTCTCGAACATGTCAAAAGTAACGTTGTACTGTTTCACGAAATTCCTTATTTCCTCAGAAGTGCCCGGCTCCTGGCCAGCAAATTGATTAGAAGGAAACGCGAGAATTCGCAAGCCTTCCTTCTCGCTGTATTTATCATACAACTGCTGGAGTTGCTTGTAATTGGTGTCCGTTAAACCGCAGTTGCTGGCAACGTTGACAATGATAAGTACGTGGCCACGATACTTGTCCAATGGAACATCCTTGCCAAAGATATCGTTTGCATGGAAATCGTAAACCGAAGTAGCCGATTGCCAGTCAGTGTCTTGATTAAACGCCGATGGCGTGGAATCTTGTGCAATGATTCCTGAGATGGCCAGAAGCAAAAATATTGACACAACTCCTGTGAACAATGCAATATATTAATATCTTGAAATAGTTTTTCTTAGTTTCTATTTGAATGCAAATTTGTATCCTTTCTTTTCTTTCATGAAAATGTCTCCCTTCAGAAAAAAATATGTCAATCTTCAAGTATCATGATACAAATAACAAACTGAATGTGCTGTTGTGATAGAAAAATAAAATTGTAAAATATTTTTCGTATTATTGTTTGGTAAGAATCTTGGTTTTAATAAAATAAATTATCTTTCCATTTCATTTATCTTACATTAATGTATTTCTTTCTGTTAAATACAAACAGCATTTTTTTATTTCACTTTGCTCTAAAGACTGCAAAAGTAATAGAAGAGATGAAAAAAAAAAAAGAATTTGAAGTGCATGTTTTGTTAAAAAGATGAAATTCGCTTTTGATTTGCAGCCCACAAATTTTCCGCGTTTTTTCAAGCTTTCGTTTAATAACAATAATTACAACAGGAAAAAGTAAAAGTTGATATAACAGAGAAATATGTATTCAAAAATTTAAAAAAATACAGATGAATAACATGAAAACTATAATTACCCTTTTTTGAGATAACTTTTTAAAGAACAATTTTTGTTTACCGACAAACAATCGGCGCGCAATTTACTGAATTGAAAATTAATGCGAAAAATTTACACAGAAATATCGTTAGATTATCAGGATCCAGCCCAGACTGAAAATGACCTTTGTCCCTACTTAGTTATGCATTCATCTATCGATCTTATTTCACTTATTTTTAGTTATAATTTTTCTTATTTTTTTATTCGTGCACAATGTGGAAAACAAAAGCCGGCCGCTATTTGCCATCGAACAGAAAAATTGAAAGAATTATGTGAGAAATATGGAATCGTTTTGGAGTAGATTCTAAATTTGGTAAGTTTCTTGAAGCCGGGAGAATCACGATGAATCTTTGAAGAGACAGATTTTTGTATGTTTGTGAATAATACTCACGCAGCATTTTGTCGAAAGGCGGAATCCCGAAACTCGTGGTCGAAAACGCAGCTACACTTCACGTCGCAGTAAAGAAGCAACGTATTATCGTATCAATAAAAAGCGACGATGCCGTGTATTATGATCAATTCGACACGTCGTCACGATCGGAGATAACCAGCGACACGCGATGCGACTTCATTGGTTTTGTAAAGTCAGCGCGATCGAAAATATATATAGCTTACGGACTCTTTGTCAATATTTTTTATTTCTCGGAACCTTGAAGACACACTGACCTCTATCCTTGAAATACGTCTCGCAGCCAATCACAGCGAATCACGACGCAGCGAGTCTCACGTACAGGGCGTTCCACAAATCCAGCGTCGCGCAGAAGAAATATCGAAAGAGCGAAACGAGAACTTTTCGTTTTTGTAAACCGCCTAATATATCTACAATTATTCTTAATATATAAGATTTATACAGTCAAGAAGTTTACGATGAATATTTTTTTTTATATTCTTGCAGTTTTTATTTGCGTCAATGATGGTCTTGCGAGACACCTGAATTATGAGACACCCTGTATTTCGATGACCGGTGTCTGTTGCGCCATCTAGAAGTAAACATTCGCTCGAATAAAACTACATCGAACATGGCGCCAATCCGCTCGATTTAAATCGTTTAAATTTAAATCGGCCTGAGCTTCAAATAAATGTTACACACGCATGCAATTGGGAATGTTTTTCTTTCTTATTTTATAAAATATATGATTCGGAGCGAATTGTTATGAAATACTGCATGCGTGTTACCAGCTCATTTTTCTAAAATACCATTTCAAAAGATAACAGCAACTAAAACAGCCATCTAAAATTTTAAAATTTTTGAGAAATAAAACCGTGATTATATTTAAAAAATCTAAATGTACAATTGTAAAATCTATTAAATATCACAAAACTTTCGTCTAATGTCCATTTTTATCAATGCGGATTAATTTCAATCTTGGTTTAATTTACTTTTCATCGTTTTCTAATTTTAAGAATTAGAAAAAGATAAGTTAAATCAAGATTAATCTGCACTGAATATGAAACAGTCTCCTTACAATTTTATCTTTAAAGAATTATCTTTAAATTGTTATCTTTAAAGAATTTTGATCTCTAAATATGCAAAAAATAGTTATTAAAAAAGTTTTTCACTTTTAATCATTCTACAACACATGCGAGTCGAGGTACCGTTATCGAGGATCGTCATCGCTGAGTTTATCTGGATAGAATGTATATAATAGAATCAATATAAAGTGCAAGAGGAAAATTACAATTTACAAATGACTGATTCGTTCTAAAAAAAAAGAGGATTTTTATTTACAAAGCAAAGTGTACTCGTCTGCGTCTTGTGCGCACCAAGCTGCACGATACTGCTTTTTCTATCGTCTGACTGGGCCCTGCCAACCGCGATGTTACATAATAAGATAAATAAACAAAGTTGGGAGAGAGATTTCTTGGAGACTCGAACGATCCCGGATGAATCTTAAGTCCCCGACAAGGACGAACGTCTCGTCCTGGCACGTCGACATTATAATAGAACGATCGATCTCTCTTCCTCGTTCACGTTTCTAATTGTGGCTTTGTCGTTATAAATTTATATCTCAAAGCTCAAAAGAAATGTAAAACAAATTCAATGTATATTACAAGATATATCGTTCGATTTATCGCCCAAAAATATCGTCTTACGCCATGCAATTTTTTGGCAAACAAATAAAATTAAAATAAAATGCCCACTCTATTTCATTTTCGCGCACCTTCTCAACCGTGACATTGGTCTCTCTCCCCCACACTTTACGCTATTTCGAAGAACTCAAGATCCGAGAATTCTTGCGCGTATGATCACAGAAAAATAATGTTGTTGTGAATAATCAGAAAAATACTTTTTCTCGCAATTATTTGAATCACTATACATTCGATAGTTCTTGAGAAAAATTTTAAAAATTTGTCTTATTTAATTAAACAAGATACATTTTTTTCAAGTTATATACTTCAACAAAAAGTATGCTATTTGTAAGAATCGAAAAAAGTTAATTTCATCTATTTCTTGCTTTTTATATCGCAATCCAAATGTTTTTTTTTTTTATAGAAATATAGTCGAAAATATTTGACTATTTTATTGTACTGAGAAACATAAAAACCCCACATTTTTATAATGTATGAGATATAAATGCACCAAAAAAAGAAGTAACAGCAGTATAATTAAAAATAAATAATCTCTTAACAGTATTAATGAAAAACTGATGCTGTTCTTTTAATAAAATGTTAGTCGTTTCATTAATACTGTTATCAAATTAACCAGATTATTTTCAATTATGTCCACAACTATCAATGGAGATTAACTTCAATCTCGATTCAACTTACTTTTTATTTTTCTCTAATCAAGAGGAAGATACGCCAGCGATTCGCCAGCAGAGCAAGATATTGCAGCTGAATGATATCGATCGACAGAATCTGATAGTCAGATTCCCAGCAAAAATCGAGCAAAAAAGAAAACGAGGAAAATCGCAACTTAATTAAGCGATACCTGAATAAGTCGCTTCTCGGATGTGACTACAGCTACTGATTGTCCATACAGATCCAACATCCACACACATTTATAACGAATCACATATACACACACAACCACATGTGGCAAGTGTCCGGGTCTCTCCTGGTGATCGACAGAAAGCGATCGACGTCCGTCTTCGATCTTTTCGCCAACGAGCATCTCTTTCTCAAAAGTACGAGTATCTTTCTTTTTTTTTTTTTCTCTTGAACACGCGATATCATGGGTACAGCTACTTGAACTTGAATTTTAAATGTGGAATTAAGCTACATAGGTTCGATCCTGCTTACACGATTATATCAAGATTAATCCCTACCTAAAGTACTTGTGCGTTTAGTAAATACGTCGCATTCTAATATCGTGTTCCATCGCTCATAATCGCTCGTGGCGAGTGGTTACTCACGTCTCGCTCGTACTATCGCTTAATTCGATGTCAGTTAAATTGAGTTTTAGTATCCTCGCTCGCCTCGCTCGTAATAACCCGAAATCGTCAGGGGAACATTACTGGCAGTGTGGCGCATTTTGTATCTCATTCTTTTGGCGGATAAAGTCGCACGGGTGGTTCTCAACCCTTCCAGCACCTGGAAGCTAATATTCACATAATTCATTGAATGAACCTCACCCATGTATAGATTGCACGATTAGGTCTCGTATAAAGTAATTAAACGTCGTGTAAAGAAATTAGTCTCCTTGCTCTCGGAATACAGAATGAAAAATTCTTTAAATACTCTTTTACTGCTTTTCCTAGTTGTCGTATCTCGTCAGATAGCTAAGTGTTCAATGAAATAATAATTAGATGTCAATTAAATGTAAGTGAATCGTTTGACAGTGAAATTGAAACAGTATAATAAAAACTAATAAATTTTAATCAACGTACAAAAAAATATGCTGTGATGTCGAATTATAAACTCGTTGATCACTCGATCTCCCAAGAACCACTTCACAAAAATGTATAAGTTCAATTTTACAGAGATGTCTGAAGTACACAAAAGAATCAAAATATACAAGTTATTCAAGTGTTTTGTACATTCGGAATAAAATTTACATTACAAATTCGATTTTGCAAAGGGGATCAAAAGTTTTACCGAGGAATAAAACAAAATCACGTAGAAAAAAAAACAAACATTCCTGTTTAATGATATATCATATGCTTAACGATGTATAATCTTTAATAATTTAAAAACATGTACCTTTTAAAAAATCTCGCAAATTTTTCAAAGTCTTCGTACATTTCGATACTACTTTTTATTGCGATGAAGATTAGACAGTCGTCGGTACAGCCTGGATAGTAAATATATATGTCAAAATATAATTTACTATAAGCTGAAATAATGTCTTCTATAAGAAATTTATATATACAATTTGTAGTAAAAAATAATTAAAATATTTGAAAATGTATAATCGAATTACATACGTAGATACGTAAGATTCCGAATTAGTCTACATCTTAAAATTGAATAATAATATCTTAATTCTTATTAAAATTCACTTATATATCTTGCTTCTAACCGCCTCTCATTTACTCTAAAGTGGTCTATGAGATAATACGATTGAGAACCACCGGACCCAAAACAGTCTATAATTTTTATCACACCTCTCCCTGTGCAAATGCGAAAATTACGATAGACCGAAGAGATGGTCTCAGCGATTAGGCTCCGTGACTTCGTTGAACAGCGGCGTCAACGAGTCCATATCTTGCAGGCCGTCAAAATTACCGAGGGGATCCAGATCGTCCGTCTCCGCATCGGCCTCGCCGAGAAAACTGGCCTCCAAAAGATCGGCGACGTTTCTGCAGAGACTGTTGGAAGAAGCGGCAGCGACGATGTCGACGTCGGCGCCGGCGGCGGCGCCGGTCACGGTGACGACAGCGACGTTTCTCGTGTCGCCCTGTAAACTGAGAGAATTAAGAATGGGACTGGACAGTATCGGCTCGCCCGGATCCTGGTACATCTCCTGGGATTGCAGCGTATGCAGAGGCGTCGACGGGTACGACCTGGAGCCGTTGCTGTCCTCCGTATACGAGGGCGTGTACGCGGATACCGGCGCCGGCAACGGCGTGTTCGGATACGATCGCGACTGCATTATCTTCTGTAGCGTGCCACCAGCGTCGGCGAGGATGCTCGACGGATCCAACATATCCTCTTCCGACAGATTTAAATTGGCATCCGGCAGAGCGTCGAGAACAATCGTATTGTTCAACGTCTCCTCCGTAGTCTGTTCGGACAACATTTGCAAATTTGGCTGGCCCCCCTCGTCCAGAATCGTAAGAATGTTGTCAATGTTCTCGGACGTGATTCCCTTGTCCGTCATCAAGAACTGCTGCTCGTCCGACATAAAGTTCGTGTCGTCCAACACATACGTGCCCTCCTGTCCGATAGAAGAACCGAAGTCGTTGTACTCGCTCGGTACCGGGGTAGGCGCAACGGAACTGCTCGTCGACGGATTGAAGCTCTGACTCTGTACCGATGACAAGCATTGCTGCGTGGAGATCGGGGACATTAAGGACATGGGATTTAGCATCCTGTGCAACGGCACCGATTGCGACCTGTAGAATAATTGCTCATTGCTCAGGTGTCTACCAGCGTCGAGAAGCTCCGTGATCTCCTGGTCGGGTGGAGGTGGCTGACCTTTTTGATAGGCATTCTTGATCTCCTGCAGATTCTCTTGAGTCGGGTAATTGATTAGCAATTGTTTCTGAGGTGTAAAGTCCAGAAACGCATTGTATGGTGGTCCCTTTAGAACCTGCATCAGAGAAACATTTTAGAATTTCTTTTATTGAAAAGCCTAATGTGTATACATGTGTATACATTTCAAATGTGTTTTTAATCTGGTCTTTCTCTTGCCAAGAGAAAATAATTATCTCTTAATTGCTCTTCTATTCTTAATAAAAGTAAATAACGTAAAGCTTTGCTTTTAAGAAAATTAAAGTAAGGACATACCGACCAATACAAACGCGATATAATGTATTGAAAATATAATACAATTCGCAACAAAATTATCGTTTTCGATCTATACTTTATTTAGCCAACTATTCACCTGAAGATGAGTATATTTTAAATATTATATCGTATGAATATCTACATTCGTTAATTAACTATATACAGATCAACCATGATTTCCATATATATAAATTCTTTATCATTGTCAAAAAGTTTAGTTGGACTTTGATCTAATCGAGCTTCGTGTTCGATTTCAGTCTTTACCTCCGACGACTTGGTCGTTGCCACTGTCAGCACTTGTCGCGCGTGTTCCGCTCCGCTCGACGTCGGCACGATAAAGTTGCCCGTCGTTGCCGTCGTCTTGATGGTATACGGCACGCTGCACGAGATGGAACGAGAGAGCGTCTTTTGGCCGCGCGCTCGCGAGCTGCCGGCCTGCAAGTTACTGCGCGACCTCGGCACCGGAGTGTTACGCGGAGATACGAACGGACTCGCGTTCGCCGAGTTCGACTTGGACGCGCGGCCGTTAATGGGGGAATGCGGTCCGGGTGAGATCGGGGTGAAGTTAAATATTCTGCGTCGCGTATTTGGACTCTGTGGCACAGTATTGGCTACAGTCGGCGTTGCCGCCTCCTGAACATGTTCGACGACGTTGGTCTCGAAGCTGACGCGACGTCGCGTGTTACCCGGATTGGGATGATTCAGAAGTGTCGGGAGTATGAGATTATGTTTCTGCACGGGATCCCGTTTCTCCACAACGCTCTCGGCAACATTTTGCCGCACGACGGTTACGGGCGTCAGATCAGTAGCGATAACGGGCGCCTTCAGATTCTGTTGCAATATCAATCGCAGCTGCGACACTTTGTCCGACCGAGAGATCTGCTCGGCGTCGGAACCAACGACACTTGTCTCCACGTCGGAGCTGGACGAGCTGCTCTGCTGAAAATACTGTAGCAACTCCTCTTCCTGCTCCTGCGAATTGTTTCCGCCGTTCAAATAATCGTCCAAGGCGTCCGTATCGATGTCGCGAACCTTCCCGTCCTTGAAGACCGGCGTCTCTTGCAGAAGGCGGATCTGGTCCCTCGTGAGTAGTCCCGAGGACGTTTCCACCACGTTGCCGGTAGTGGAACAACTCGACTTTGACGAGTCAATATCACAGTTTTTAGCAAGTTGACTGTCCGCAGCCTCAACTGCTTTGCACTTGATAGATTTTGAATTGCTAGCTAGTATCACTGATATCTTGCCGGCGCGCTGAATAGACGCTAACTTGGGTAACAAAGCGTTGGAATGCTCTGGACTCTCCTCCGTGAGCTTCGTCTGTTTCTCAGGGCTGGGCTCCTGCTGCTGTGCTACAACTGGATTATTGGCACGTTTCCTGGAATTTTTACCTTTGACATCGCGCTGCGCACTCATCATTACTCTAAGGTTGCTATTACTCTGTCTGTCGTCGCGCGATTGTACCACTAGGTTATCACAGTTAGACTCTTGGGAGACATTGCAAGTTTGTTGCTGCTGTTGATTGCTGTTGATTGTTTTCGATACCTTTCTTTGCCGGTTATAGACTATAGTAGATAAGTTCAATTTTGCCAGTGAGTTTTGTGCGACCACTGTTGCTGCTGCATTTGTACCTTGAGGTGACTGGTTGGACTTAACCTTCTTGCATCCTTTGCTGACATTTCCTTTACTGTCGACTTTTTCTTTGCTCTGTACAAAAAAATTAATTAGATTCTCAATGCAAAAGTATTACACATTTTTCGCATCAATTAAATTATAACATTACATTGTATACCTGTACAATGGAATCGGAACAACGATGCTTCTGATCTTTTATATGCTCGCGTTGCTGAAGCTTACGTTGCAATTGCAACTGAGCCTCTCGAAGCTTAGCAGGTTTACCACTTACAGGCGTTGTTGGTAAATCCGAGATCACTTCTAACAATTGAAAATTAGGATTTAATTACAAAAAAAATGGATAAAGCAAGAGATGTATTTTATAAAACTAATGTTGCTCACCTTTATTAGACGAAACATCGTGCTGATCTGAAGTTGCAAGAATGCATACAGCAGCCAGAGACCGAGTATCGACACGAAAATTATCAACAAGATGCCGCGCTAAGGCACTCAAATTTGGAAATTTCATGCCCAACATTTTCTCCGCCCATTCCCTTATCAATGTAGATGCAGCGCCTAGCATTTCCTCAGTGATATTTTCCTCTGAATGTTCCTCCTGAATTTATGAATAATTAAATGTTATATGTATATTTGCATATTAGATATGTTTGTCTACGTTTGTAAAAGAGTTTAAAAAGGAAGTATTTGCAGTAAAAGAAATAAACACAATGCTCTGCTTTAAAACGTAGCAAAAATTAAAAGAGAAAAAGAGAGAAGAAAAAGGTAAGCAATTTTCCGAAATAAAATAGTGAAAAGTTTTATCGATAAAATGACTGCAAAAATTATAGAATATATCATTTGCTACTCACAGTTTCAGAGCCAGATATCTTTGGCAGTGTCGGAGGATCCAATTTAATTCGCTTGCGCATACCAGCGTAACAGTAGCGAGAGTTGCCTCGTGTGCCCAGTCTACGAGGGCGCACTCGCGGATACACTTGTTTCATGACTTTTCCAAAATCAGCCGTCGATAATGGCTTCATAGAATTTCTTATACAATACATGCTAAAAAGAAAAATCGTATACAATGTCTTTTAAAACAGAGATACCTATAAATAGATAGATTCAGAAACAATTAAAAATCAATATTTGTAAAATTTCACTATAATGGATAACAGATATCCATCTCCTTTATTTAATTTCTCACTTTAACTTGATTACACAATTAGATTAAATAGGAAAACGAGTAAAATATCGCGAGGTAAATTCTTACTGAATGCATAATTCTAAAAATTTCTCCCCTCTGCATTTTGTACGTTATGTATGGCGAAGAAACTTACTTGTATTCATCGTACACTTCTTGTTTCGGTAAAGATACATCCGGGTCCTCTTCTAAATGAGTCTTAATCCACATGATGGTCTGATGAATTTCATAGCGATTTCCTAATGGATTTAGCGGCTGCCTCAACGGATCGACGGTCCCACTCGGGTTTGTCAGCAGCAACGGAAGTTTCAGGTACAACAATAGCTTTTCTTCTATCTTAAGTCGTTCCACCTGCGAGAAGATCTCGTCCACGTGTGCTCTAGATTCTTCGCTACAATAAAAAAAGACATATGTTATTGATTTTGACCGAAGTTAAACAAAGATGTAAAAATGTTAAGTATGATAACAGATACCACGAATGTAAAATATTTAATATGAAATTTCTTCATTAATGGATCAGATTTCATATATAATAGAAACAATTTGTTAAACTAATAAAATCCGTGAAGTAGAATATATTAAACATTTTTATGATTTTTCAAATATATTCTTGGAATACGAAAAAATAATGAATAAATTGTATTTTTAAAAAAGTATTCTATTCTATTCTTTGAATAAAAATATTTGAACATTCTAATGTCCAAATATATGTATAAAACTAATACCATATATAAAAATAAATATGTAATGTTTTGTTAAAGTCAATATCATATATCAGTAATAAGGAACATGCATATTAAAATTAGAGCTCATTAGTGTTATAATTAGTGTTATAATTCTCAGATGAACTATCAGATACAAGTGTCTAATAGTTAAAAGTAGTTAAAGATATATTAATGATAGAACCATGATCCAAGTATCTCTAAGGTTTTTATTACATTAAACATAAATTTAAATTTCTGTTTAGATTTTATATATATATATATATATATATATATATGCAAATATACACAATACGATATACACAAGAGGACATGGTACACAATATTAAAGTGTAAGAGTAGCACCGAACAATTTAATAATAGAACAGTCAAGCGAAAGCTTTAAATTCAATTCCTAATCTTGCTGCTGGACGTACAAGAAATTTTGAATAAAAAGACCATTTGAGATAAATCAAATTTTAAAGGGAGCACGACTGCAAATTTTGTCAGCAGAATATCGTAAAAACGTAACAGAATCTACTAACAGAACATGCAGAATCTTGCCAGTGAAACCCACCATTCTGCAACTATTAAAATGATACGTTCCAACTTGAATGAAACAACAACTCTGTTCAACTTTTCTTGGCAGTCCATTGTCAGACTCTAACTGACAGAACATGAGATCAACATAGACTGGTGAATGCCAATCTGCTGGTAAACTGTTAGCATATTACCAACGTTTCGCCTGAGACTATCTTACCACGATGGAAACAAGAAACAAAGGCAGATAACGCGTAATGTATCAATCTCATAAATTATAAATCTCAAACGAAAGTTTCACAAGGAGAAGAGCACGCGTTGGACTTGCACGAAAGTGAAAAATCGTCTTAACCTAATGCCATCCTCTATCACAATCCGAATCTTGTCCTGCTTCGTGCCGTGGTTGGCCAAGTTGGCGAATTTGGCGGCGACGAGGTCCTGCAGCTGGTCGGCGTCCCCGTGGAAGCCGTTCGAGGCGAATCTGCCGGCCGGTGGCCGCTTCTCGAGGACGGCGGCCACGGGAGTGGAGACGGCGTCGCCATTCTCCACGCAGACGTCACTGCGCTCCTTCTTAATCCGTTTACCGTCGAACGCGCTCTCCTCGTCGCTTCTCGCGGGTGTCTTGCAGGGCTTCGTCTGATCATGACTGTCAGTACTCATCGTAGCCTAAGCCTCCCTCCTCCCTCCACCCCTCCACCTCCTCCGCCCTCCCGCCGGTCCGGTAAACTCACGTATGCGGAAACGTCGTCGTCGTATCGCCTCCCGGTGCGCGGCCACTGCGTGCTACCATGTTGTCTACCACGTACCGGCGCGGTCAGCTGGGCTGCTACTCGCTGGCATCCCGGCGCGCCATTGCTCGCCCGGGCCGTTCGCCGTTCGCGCGCGAGGGGCTGCCGCACGACGAGTCGCCGAATCGCGTACGGTGCGCGGCGACGCGCGGATCCGTCATAACGGCGCCCGCACGCGTGCTGGTCGCTCGCGGTCGGTCGCGATCGGTCCGGTCGGTGCGGGTCGCACTCGGACTCGGGACTCGGGACGGGAGCGCCGGCCAGCCGGATGGGAACCAGGCGAGAACCGCGCGCGAATCGATACCGGCTAGCGATGGCCCACGAACGTCCACTCGGCCTGTTCGCCGCGCTTCGTTGCTCGGGGCTTTGCGCGTTCTTATTCCGTCGCCATAGAGTATGCGCCTCCAATGACGTCTCATGAGTCTCATCTTCGTGCGACACGTAACCTCACGTCCTCCACCTAGACCGGCGATCGGTAAAGCGACGCGGAACGCGTCTACCAATCACCTTTCGTAGAGAACCTATAATAAGAGTCTGGTCATGAGATATCCACTTTTGATTGGTTCTCTAGATCTGGACAGCTCCCGCTCATATTTGAATTAACCTTATTATTAACATAGACATAATATTTTAGCAACATAAATAAACAATAAACATTTTAGAAGAGTGCAATATCATTATTTTTTATATAAAACGTTAAAATAATATATATATATATATGAAATTCCTTACATTTATTTTTGACCATGAATATCAGAAGAGGTTAGAGGCGCTTTAGGTTAGAAAAAGAGATAGTGAATATATATTCACTTCTTTCTCTAACCTCACCTTCTCGCTCACAGAATTTTGCCCAGATTGGCTTAATGACTAGACTCTTATTATAGGGTCTCTAATCTTTCGCGACGAGAAGCGACGTGGTTCTGTCTTTCTCTCTTCGACGTTGGCGGAAAAAAGAGGAAAGATGTACGGTGCAAAAAGTTCAGCTAAAAAGAGCGGATCTTATATTTAGGGCGGTTTTGTAATTTTCGGAAACGTGAAAAGTAAAAAGTTCGATGTAAATGCAACAATGCTATTGGTTGTAATCCTCGAGTTCACATGAAACTTTTCACTTTTCACGTTTTTGAAAATGACACGATCGATTCGACGCGGTTCCGCTACCTGCGTGCTCGACGGTCGGTCAATTCTCGAAATGACGGATACCCAACTGATAAGTTAGCTCGTCGAGCCGCCAAACGTCGCCGAGTGCCGTCGAAGATTGCCGAGCATCACCGAGCTGCCGACCTTAACCGCTACGAAACGTTCAAAATGTCGAGAAGGAAATTTATGTCGAATATCTCATTCAATCGCGAATTTTTCAGCGATGGATTTGTCACTCGTATATGTGTGTGTGTGTGTGTATGTGTGTATGAGTGTGTGTCGCGATCGCGTTTTAAGATATAATGCGTACGGAGTGATCGCTATCCGTTCACTCGAGACATACTTGCTACACGTAATTCGACCGCATAAATTTCGTGAAATGCAAGTGTAATTAAACATTATTGTATAACTGTGTTACTTAAATCATTTAATCCGCATAGTAAATCGCGTATTCGCGCTGTCGATGAGAAAGCGATGGCTTAATTATTTCCGAATTAATGAAAAATCCAAAGCACAACACATTGAAATTTAATTACTCTTCAAGAAATAATTATCGTTAGATCGAGACCGAAAAGTTAATCTAGTATATTGTTCTCCCTTTTAGTCTTTATGGATAAATCGTGCGAGATATTTGTTGTTTCGAAGAACGAACGACACCTCGATTTGTTCGTGAATAGTGAGAATTAATTAGACTTGTAGAATTAAAATCAAAGAGTATGTTCTTGTCTATAATATTCTTTGTTAAAACACTCGTTGATTTATTTTCAATTATACAGTCAGAATAGTTGATAATGACAATATCTTCAATTACCTTCGAGCCCCCCAAGCTTCTCTTTTCATCGCGAAAATTTGTTTCCACTCCAGATTGATAATCTTTAATAATATCTATTGTTGATGTTGTGATTAAAGTAGAACGATCTTAATAGTATCTCGTCAGTAATCGGGCTACTATAAATCATAGAATTAATATTATAATATCTTAATTTTAATAATCGTGCCAACTTCTATAAGATCTTTAATTATCAATGCTATTATTAATTTTGTTTTCAATCAGGGTTCTCTATTAAAGTCCCGATGATATAAATCTTTTCCATACATTCATATTTTATTATTAAAATTAAATCCGGGAAAAATTATATTAACCTAAATGTAATAAAACATAATGTGTATAATTAAATTCATTTTTTTTTATACTTAATTTTTATCAACTCTGTGTGTTTGTATATGTCTGTAATAATATATATTTTATATACATGTGCATTTTCGAAGATTTTAAATTTTTTTATGTTGTGTAATTTTTAATTTTTTATGTTGTTGTGTAATTTAAAATTTTTCATGTTGCAGAGCAAAATTACGTAAGCAGAATTTTGCAAACTAGAGATCGTATAACTGGTGGATGGGCCTAATGCAGTCCCGTAAGTGTTCTATCTGCTAATTAGCCTCGCAGTCCGTCCTACATTCGTGGCGAGGCCCGTTTTACCTTTTACCCCACGTCTCTCACTCGGCGGCGCGCAGTAGCCGCGCGCAACGCGGGCCCGCCGAGAGGAAAGGATGGAGCTCCATCGCCGGGAAATCGCCGTGATGCGTATCCGAGAGGTGCGCGCCTACCAGCACTTTCATTGTTCTTCAATGTCTCGGCGCGAAGAGGCGCGAGGAGCAATTTCGCCTGCGTACAACACGGGCACCCAGCTTGACGTACCTGCCGCCGCCGCCGCCGCCGCCGCCGTCGTCGGGAGACGATCCGAATATTCCGCCAAGTAAGTGTGTAAAAAAATCCTTCCTCTAAAACTATTGCCGAGGTATTCCGGCGAGTTCGCAAATTCAAATTTATGTGTACGGCGAAAGGACGTATGTGTGTACGCGCTGTGGCAATCAGAGCGACAAAAGTGTCCGGGAGAGAAAATAGAGGTATCTCCCGACAGCGTGAGAGCACTTTCAGTCAAATTTAAGTTGAAGATAATTTAAAGGGCATCGTGACCGAAATTTCTGCACTGTTAAAAAGAGAAATATTAAAAACTTGTGTCAGAATGTACTTAAATTTGTCTTTATCTAAAATTTTTAACATTTTTCTTTCGACTTTGTTTTTCTACATTTTAAAAAGGAAAAACGTTACAAATTTTTTATTACAATTTTTATTACAATTCAAATGTGTATTTGAATAAATTGTAATAAAAAATTTGTTTGATATCAAGATTTTGGAAATTCCGTTAAGAAGTGGAGATGTTTGGCAACAAGCCTTTTCGAAATCGAAATCTATCTGGAATTTATATTTTAATTAAAAAATATATGTAGGTAAAATTATATAAACTTCTCGTGAAAAAACATGTGGTCGAGCCGAGCAGACAGGCTTAATGAAGAAATCTCTTAAAATCTGCGAAATTACTTGTATTCTGTACACGTGAGAACGAAAGTTCTCGCGAGTTACACTAATAAGGAATACGCGAGCCATAGGAAATCCTGTATAAATTTTGGACTCCTTACAGTGTTTTGGATAGTAACGTAATGGGAAGTTAGGGAAGCGAATTGCCCAACTGTACTACGTAAATATCTGTTGAACGCGGCCAAAATGATTAACGGAGCGCGAGAGGATGGCGCAGCGGGATGAATGGAGTCTGGATTCTGTATTAGCATACAAGGGCGAACAATGCAATTTCGCCATACTAACGTCGTAGAGTCTCGCAATGTTAATTCGCCTGTACAGGTCGTAAACAGTGGCAGGAGTATAATGCACGGCGCATATAATGCAGGTGATCAATTGCGAGATGTTAGCCAGTCGGAAAATTAGGTACTTTTATCTAGACGGTAGATTTTAGTTTAGCATGGAGTTTAACTATACATGTAAACATTTTATTAATTAAAATTAAGAGAGCGAGAGCGGTATTTCCTGATCAAAAGTCTTCCTATTAATTAAAGCTCATATTGATTTAATTCTTCCGCTTTTCCAGAGAGCCGATTGTGCCAAAGATGACGTTAACAGATTCATATCGCTTCGTCACGTGTGACAATTAACGTTAATGAGCCACCCGAAAGATCATATACTTCCTAGTTTCACACAATTCGATTGTTGCTAGCGACAGGCGGAATGGAGACGCTTTCATGCTCTGTTTCGGCGCCTCGAGTTCACCGAGTTTCTACAGGATATGCCTTCGGAGATAATTTAATGGCGCGACATAGGCGGACGCATATAAAACCCTCTCGCAATCGTCGTTCTACAAATAAAAATACATCAAAATTCAATTGATACGGCGTTAACTACGAGTAGCAATAGAATTCAAATCTACCTAGTCAGGATCGCGAGTACAATGTATGAAATATTATTTCTTATGAGCGTTATTGAATCCTAAAAAAATAAACTTGATTATTAGATTTAATTTTTAATCGAATTTCAAGCGCATACTGAACTTGATCCTTAATTATGAAGAAACATACTCTTCCTGTCGTGTCATTATTACCAGCGATCGGTTGCGAAAAATTAGAAACTTAATTAGAAAATTAATTACACTCGACGCTAATTAAATTCGCAAATTTTCTTTTTACGCCGCATTATAATGCATGGAACTGTAATGTTTGTCGTAGGTGATGCAGTTCAGACACTCGGCAATCTGGTTATTTAAGTTCTTGTCGATCGGCTTCGCGTATACCGGTATCAACGATTGGGATGCGTGCAGTGGACGATTGGAGCGCGCCTTGGACGCACTGCACAGGGATTCCACTAGAAGAAACAAGTTGGACGAAGAAGAGGCTGGAACGTCGTATCAGCGCGAGCTACATTCCGCCCCCCTGGAAATGTCAGTCTCTCGTATGGCCGTGAAGGTGATATTCTCTTCAAACGTTAAGATTTCTCTCTTCTTTTTGAAATTTACTTGAAATAAATTTCATTTCTCTTTATTAAAAAAGTATTTGCTTTAATTTTATATTTAGAATATATCTGATTATTAGTAATGCAATTCCAGTATGCAAGATTGCCCAAGGAAATTGGAGAATGTAAATATCCCTTCTTTTTTTTTAATTTTCAACTAGCACAATTCAATCGTACAAGAATTCAAATTAAGTTTGAAAATTATTCGAAGATTTCTCATTCCAATTTTCAAAGAAAGCTTTGTTCTGAAGAAATTTAAAATATCTTTTTCAGAAATCTTTATAAATTTAAAATATAAAAAATTCTTGAAAATATCGTCAAATATTCTGAAAATATTTTTTTCATTAAAAAGTGAACATTAATATTTGAAAAGTTATTTAAGTCGAACAAACTGAATCATTTTGCAGCTTCCGGAGAACACGAAGGAGCCCGGAAGTCAGTGGGCACGAGTGGAGGAATGCGTATACGATCCCGACCGCACCTCCCTGAAGACGCGCGTCGTCTTCAACGACTTGTCGGTATCGGGGATGGTCTCTCTAATACCACGAGATCGTCGCGCCTTGATCTCCGCCGAGTCTTGCAGGATGACGTTGCGACTGAGACGCGCGGGAATAGACTTTCTCACCAGCCCGATCGCTCGTGGACGTGGCCAGATGCGTATACGCACGGAATCGAGCTTCCTAGAGCCCAGATTCGCGTCGATTTATGCGTATGGCTGCCGTTCTACGCGGATCGATAAGCAAATCAAACGACAGGATAAATGGCCACCATATCATTCAGCTATCATCAACAAAGTAAGTAACTAAATAATTGATAAATGCAAGTAAACTTATTTATTTACTTGTGCGCATTATTTAAAATATATTTATTAGCACGAATTGTGTTGGTTCCTCTGTCTTTTTATATTCAATTTGATATTTTATCATCAGAGTCTTTATAATTTTTATTTTTATTTAAATTTTATATTTAATTTCAAACTTTTGGCCAGCAATGCATATTTTTTTCACTTATTCTAGGTGACACCAACACTGTCGTTGCCTCTGAACGACAAGTACGATGCGGCAGAACCGAGACAACTGGCGAGCAGCGCCGAAGAGATGGACATTGTCATACCGAACGAAACTCGACATCCGCGTTATTCGCATGCTCCGGAGACAAACTTCGGTGTATGGAGGAAGAATTCCTGGATTACTAAATCATCACCACGCCGGAAACGCTCGGTGACGCGATATGCAATGGTCATCACGCCGCGGGACTTTGCAGACGCTTTGTTAAATGGACGTAAATCGACGGAGAGGCCTGCAAATTTCACTAAAATTCTTAATCTTACCGACAGTTTCGGGAACGAGGAACCACCGCAAAATGTATCGCGGGAGGTGAGAGAGCTCGTGATAGACGACAATCTGTTCCCTATAGACTCAGAGGAGCCGAACAGGAGTTGGCAATCGAAGGAATATATCACGAGGGAGATGGAAGATGTCTTCTTGCAAGGTGCCAGCCAAGCACTGACGAGATACATTGAACGCCAACTGCATCCAGCAATTAAGGAGACGTTGATGCTGTCTATGGGCTATACTATCAGTTACGGATAAAAGTGAGAGAATTCGGCACGGCGATATTATAATTATAAACACTTGAAGTGTTAGATCGTTACCAAAACGTTATAAATAAAAAATTGAATCACCTTCGCTCCTTTTCGCGACAACTTTTCGCAAAAATTGTTTAATTTCTGCTCACATGCTAAAAATTTCTCAGATTGCGCAACAATTCGTATATTGTGTCGATTAAAATTCTTAGTTGCATTGTTCCATTTACAATTTTATAATAATTTTGTTTTCTATTAAATGCTTTCCGCATTTCGACATAAATCATTTTTAATTAGTCACCTAGAGAACTTGGGAATGTAAGAACGCTATATTCATTTTGTAATTATGTGTTCTTGATGATAGTTGCGATAAATGCGTAATGCTGCGAAATATCTATTAATATATAACATTAAAAAATATTCGGTGCACTAATTGTGTAATTAAATATAGCGTATATAAATAAAATAATATGCAAAGAATATCTGTGTATGTACAACTGGACAAAATATATTTTATTTTCCTGCATTGTAAATATGGCAAAAACAAAGAAACATGGCTAAAATTAACATTGCAATATATTGTTGTCCAGTTTTTAATTAATACTTAAATGAAAGTTATGTTAGCAATTACGTGCGTTGGATGAATTTCTCCTTGCGTTTCGCAAGTCGAAGATACATACAGAGTTCATTGAACGCAACAAGAAGAGCGCAAAGCGCATGTCAAACAAATTAGATCCCTCGGCGGATTTCACCTAGTTACTGCGAATTTTTGTAAGTAATTCTTTCTGATTCCAATTAATAAAAAAGAAAACGAAGGAAGATGAGCTCCGAGCTGCAGAGAATCCAGTCGCCAACAGCGTCCAAGAAATCACGCGTGACGGACTGGATCGGATCAGCTTTCAACAATAACGCTTATCAGAATGTTTCAAGGTTACTGTGAAAACTGAATGTTCTTATCGTCTTAGCTGCGTTTTTTCTCGCGCCTTTTTTGGCTTGAAATAAAGCGTATATCCGTGCTCTCGGACATAATAAATCAAATATGTTACACGAAAAATTTTGATGACTTCGTAGAACGCGACATTATTCGACCAATGGTCACGAATTCCCGAATAAGAATAGAAACGTGAGAGATGGACAATCACCCTTTGCTTTTCCTTCCTGTTCTCAAACCCTGGCCTATCTTCAGTGGTGGAAAGCACAGAAGAAGAAAGAGATATCCGAACGCGAAAAAAGAGTCCACAAGGATCGATATAAAATCTCACACTCCCGCGATATTTTACAAAGATTACACGTAAGTTATGCCGTTCTACTATTATGACCTGCAATAAATATCATTTACACTACAAAATAACATTATGTAATCCTATTTATTAAATGCTCGAAATGTTGTAAATTTTGATAAAAAGAATTTTTTATCTTCGTCAGGTATTATAATTTTCTTCAGAAATTATAGAATGAGACATTTTAAAATGTTTCAAAAAATTTGTTTTCATATGTAAAAAAAATTCTAGAAGAAATGTAGAGACTTTCTCAGCATTTCTGAAAAATAATCCAATTAATGTATAAAAAAAAATTATACATATAAAGACTTTTAAAAAAGAAACTGAAAGAAAATTTCAGTAGTCACGTGTTAGATGTTGTCATGATTATTCAGAAATTTTATACAGGTGGACGTTGAGATAGAAGCGGAAGAAGCAAAGAAACACAAGGATAAGATAATCGCCATGACGGACGTTGACCCGCAATATTTTACAGAATTATCCGGTAGACCTGTAAAAGAAAAGTTCTCGTTAGAACAATATGTTCAAGACATACGAGAGATCCTAAAAACGAAACTTCTCATCGGCCAAGAAAAAGACGATTGTATTCGCATCGATCAGCAGTTCGAGCAAGAAACACGCCGATTACGACAAATTCAGGTATAAGTTTTAACTATTAAATTAATATTTTTACGAGAAATGTTTAGAAATTTATATTTTACATAATTTGAAAAAAATTATAGATTGTTTTATACTTTATGATATTTATGATATGATAAAATATAGAAGTACTAAAAAATTTTGTTTGGCACTTTCACCCTTTTTTACAATTGATTCTCATTTATGACCAATTTCTCAAGCAGATATAAATTCATCTATTTTACTGTTCTATAAAAGCATCGCTGCCAGCGATACGTAAGTGGCTTCGAAGAATTCCTGTCGAAGGATCATGAGAAAAGTATGCACATGCTGGAGAAAGCGGAACGGGAAGCGAAACTGACGGAGGAGATTAGCGGTCGAAGGAACGAGCTCGCGAGGCAATTCGGCCAGAGCAGATTGGACGTTTACGTCTGGGAGGAAAATTGGCGACTAGTGAAGATGTGCCAGATGTTCCTCCGTCGAATATCGCCCGTCGCCTGGAGGACAAGGTACTCGCGGTTCGAGTCGGTATCATCTTCGCCGAGGGACCGAAAGAGCATCAGCTTCGTCGATGAACCATCGATGGACCTGTTTAGCAAATACAAAACACCGGATGAGGGCACATCCTTGGAGAATTTGATAGGTAACTCGGGACAGGAACTATAATGCTTGATATTTTACAGAATTTCTTTTCGCCAACCAACGTTTCGTGTCAGAACTATTCGAGCGGGACATCGTTGTCGCTGGCCCAGCCGAGCTGTACTTCGAGGACCCGTTCGACTTGATTCGTATCTTCCGGGCGATGGAGACTCAGAATTTAAACGCCCTCATACACCTCGAATCGCTCGCCGCACCGATGGCGGACATGGCCACGACTATCGCCGTGACTAGAGAGCAGATTAAGCGAGAAATCAACGAGATTACTTCGATGATCAACGATTTGGAAGTCTGTATCGATTCAAATTTAATTAGTTTAAGTGAATTGATTATCTCAATGCACCTGTTAATATATATTTTGCACGTTTAGAAAAAAAGAATCCAACATTTTAGTAATATATTTTTTATGAGGAATAAACGATGCTTAATCAGTATAAGTCGAAGAGTAAATCATATCAAAGATAAAAATGATTTCCGCTTTCATTAATACAGGTTGCTTGTATTCTTTTATAAAGCTATATTTTTTCTCTTTCTTCCATTATCGATTTTTTGATCTATGATAATTCAGAGAAGTTATTTTTAATTCTCTCAGAAATACTCTGTGTACGTATGCACTTAAAATATTCGATTTATATTTATATTTATAAATTATTTTTATAAATATATTTATGTTTATCATATATTTATTATAGCATATTTTTATATATGGAAGCTATACATATGTATATATCCTACATTCAAAATATTTTAAATGAATTCTTAATTTTTCTTTCAAATTCTATCCATTTAAAAACATATATAACTCACCGATTAACAATTAATTTAACGATTCAAAATATCTGATAGAATTCCATCGCCAAGACAGAAAGTAGAGCGGTAAATCTCGAGGAATATGCTAATTACCTTCTTCGAGATGTTTTCCGACATCTGGTCTGCTCCGAAGAGGTGCTCTATCTTCGCGTTTTCGTAGAAGATGCCTACGAGACTTGCATAGGCCCGAACTATGCGAATCTTGATAGTTTCTCGATGATGAAGTGGGTCGAAAAAATCCACGAAAAACTTAATCTTCAGTTGGATAATCTGCCGCGCGAAATCGTCCGTGCTTGCGAGCGGGAAGGTTTCCGACAAGAGATGAAAGCTATAAAGGAAGCGGAAGACGCCGCGAGGAAGGTAAATAATTTATCTTAAACGTTCCACTTATACTCGTGAACGCGACTAACGGAGTTAAGTTTAATTTCAAGTCTTCGGTCTTAAGCTTACCATCTTAAACAATTAAGTCTTTAGTCTTCAACTCAACACCTTAAACAATTAAATCTTTAGTCTTCCACTTAGTATCTCAAACAATTAAGTCTTTAGTCATAAGTTTAACATCTTAAACAATGATTATATTACACATTGTCTCATAATTATTGGCGCAACTAATGTTTCAACCATAATTCGCATGATTGCCAGTTCGAGCTAATGCTCCGACTATTAGACGCGCTGAAGCGCATCATGGAACCGCCTTCGAAGAAAAAACGGCCGCTTGTTCGACGCTCGGTACCTATCACGACCAAGACGAGGCTGCCGTCGCGCCTGCCGAAACCGACGGACGAGGAAGTTCAATATCTCACCTTCTTCACTGATTACTGCAGACACGACGACTTTGTCACATATCGTTCCAAGTTTCCAGACGACTTCGATTTGACATTTCAGAGCAAGCGCGACGACACCGAGACCGAAGTGGCGACATTCAATGACAATGTATCTTTGAGTCGAGAACAAATGCGGGAACAGGAGAAAGAGGAGGAAAGAGACGACGAGAGGTAGGATGGCGAAAGAAAATGAATGTACCGTCCATTGAAAACGTAACGGAATCAGCACATTTATTTGAAAATTCCTCGTGCGTATATATCCGAAAGGATCGTATCAGTCTAACGCGCTACGCATCGTCGATTACTTAGCTAGCGCTATTAATAATATGTATACATAAATAGGCGATTTAACGATCGATTGAAGCACGAGATAAAATATTCAGAGATAATAAAAACACAACAAGGGGCAAGTACAGTGTACAATAGAATTTGGAACGACAGTCGATATAAAAACAACAACCATGCCTGACAGTTATCTCTTGGCTACAAAGCGCCAGGTTCACGCATTCCTTCGTTATAAACCTTATAAGAAGACTGCGATATATACTCCACCTTCGAGCACCTTTTTTTCCTTTACACGAGCAACTTTTTTTAAATAAAATATTCCACTAGAGATAACGTACATACATACATACACACATATATATATATATATATATATATATATATATATTTATGCAGATCTCTTTCTCTATATATGCTATATATATATTATATATAGATATATAGACATATACATATGCACATTACATACATATATATGCACATACATTTATCTTCTCCAGTAGAGACACCAGTGATTCCACGTCAAATTAGATAGCAAATAAGTGAGTTTTTGGTTCTTCCTGAATCTTTTCTTACTTATATATTGAATATTAGTGAAATGTATTTTAGTGTCTATAATGATTTTTCTGAGAGAACTTCCTATAGAATATATGTAAATGACGTTGACAGCGGCAATAACTTATTGGCATTAAATAATCATCAGCAAATAGGGCAAATAGGAACTCGAAAATTTTTCATAGAAACTAGTTTTCTAGCGGCATTTCGATGAGCAACAACATGATCATAATTAATCGCAAACATACATTCGTTTATCAGATGTTTTGATTCATTCCATAAAGAACGTAATTAATAAATTAACAAAACTGCGCTGTATCAAATTTTGTAATAACATCGGTTATTCTCTCCAATACATCTAATAAATGATAAAGTCTTTACAAAAACGTATAAAACTTTACGAAACAATCAGCATCACGCGCGTACAAATGGAATATATTGCTGTGTTGCTTTGCATTAAAAAAATATGGCAACAATTAACTCTCGCAGCAATAATAGCATTCAATTTTGCTAAGTAATTTATGACGACTTATATTGCCACAGATTTCCCGGCGTTGGTTAACTTCGTTGCTCGTGTTAAAATGCATCTTCGCATTTGAAATTTGTGCCAGCATGAACTTACAACTTTCTTGATTTATTTACAATTATTTACTTACACTTACACCACTTTCGCATCGACTCGTTTTCTTTGTCGCAACGATAGATTTTCCGTCAGTCGACTAGCATCGTCACACGTTTATATTTACGATCATTTTAATCATTACGTTGTTGCATACAAAATAAATTCAATTTAGCGTGAAACTGAATTTCATTTCAAGAAGAAAATCTCAATAATATAGCGGCACAATGTCTGCATTATTTCAAATTTGTAAATACAAAATGTACGTTTAAATGTAAAAAATTTTTATTTTTTATGTCGTGAAAGTATCTTCTCTCGCATCGAAAAGGTTACTTAACGAATAGTATTTTGATTAACATATTTCGATTTAAAAAATTACATACCTTTGAATAATTTTTAATAGAAAAAATTTTATATGCAACAACCTAATAGGAACAGTAGTTGTTAAAATTCCCCGTTTTTACCTTTTTTCATAATCACATGCTCTACACCAACATATACTTATATGTACACGCACGCACACACACACACACACCTAAAAATCGACGCAAGCTCCAAGTAGGTCCAACAGCGTCTCGCTGAGAGCGAAAGTCAGACGGAGGTGATCGCACCCTTCGTGGGTCACCGTCCATCTCTTTCAAGTCAATGTGCTACGTCCTCATCGCAATTGGAAAGAGAGGACGAGGTGGAAGTTGTGGAAAGCGTCGCCAAAGGAGAGGCCGTCCGCGATCGGCAATATCAGAAGACGCATGTGCAGTCTTCCGAGGCCCTGGCCTACCTGGCTCGCTTCCGATTCAGCTTCGCCAGCTTACGTCGCTTCAAGATCAGCTGGTACAGCGTGTCCAGGCCTTCGTGAAGTCCTTCGCCCGTAATAGCGCAAGCCGGTTGTACGCGAATGCAAGCGCTACCCGGCATCCCGGCTAGTTCCAACACTCCCAAATGCTTCTCCAGCTCGCCGACTTCTTTCGCACCTACGTGGGAGAGAGCTTGTTTTAACGGAACGAAGCAGACGGTAATTATGCTTACATTACTCTTATTAAATTTCTTCTCAACTATTCTGTAAATTAATAAAATACCAAAATGAAATATCGATTAAAATTGCAACGCTTCGCTGAATAAATTTGCGTAAAATTTTTATATCAAGGATTTACGTAAAATTTACTCATATATCGGTTTCCGTTATAATTCAAGAATTATTCAAAAGTTGAATGAAAACTATGTAAAATAAAATATTCGGAATTGCGAAACTTTGACATTAAAGTCACGATCATAAAAACATCTAAAGGCTAAATGATATTTATTTGTACCTTTAAAAAATTTTCTCGTCCCATTGTCTGCTTTATGTACATGTAGAATATCTCAAAATCATGGAATATTCTCTTGCCAACGATTTTTCAGATATTTTTTATCTTTATATTTTTTATAGTGTATACTTTACGTCTTCTTCACAAATAAATTTTTCTGTCAAGAAATCCAACATTAAAAAAAATGTACGCCTATTGACATTTTTATGCAATCTCTCATAGCATGTGGTATAACTTTAGAAAGACACGACGTTCGTGGCGACACGGAAATGACTAACGCAATCGCGCGCGCTACGGTCATTTGGACCAACTGTTACCGAACGTAATCGAGTTTATACACAAGAACGAGTGTGCAAAGCAATGTGCTGCGTCATATTATGCAAAAAAGATTAGGGAAAAAACGCGTCAAATAAATATAGGATTGCCCACAAAATTGAGAAATATAGAAAATAAAGATTTAAATAACTTTTCGATTAAAAATACATTCAGTCTAGACTTTGAGATATACACATATAATCTTACAATAACTTTTATATCAGTTATACCAGGCAAATCTTGTTTGTTGGCGAGAATTAGGATCGGCACACCCGCATTGTCCGGACTTCTCGCCGTCCTAGTAAGCTCCATCTTCGCCTCTTCGAGCCGCTCAATGTCGCAGGAGTCAACGACGAAAATGATGCCATCGGTGCATCTCGTGTAAGATTTCCATAGCGGTCGTAGTTTCTCTTGCCCACCGACATCCCACACAAGAAAATTGACACCTATGTTCAAGCAAAGAAAAAAAATGTACGTTGCAACGAGGAAAAAACCAGACGTTCAAAGTAAGTTTGTAATATAGAATACTCTAAAAGCGCCAGATGTCCTTTTCATTTCTTGGCTAATTTAAGGTCGATTCTTTTTCATGTCAAGGAAAAACATCGTTTGTTGTAACTTTCTCATTTCTTATATCATATGTACAATCATATATGCTATACGTCATACATCTTTAACTGAGAAATCCCCGTATTATAATTCTATTAAGGTAATTCTATGTATAATTCTATTGAGATAATATTCAATTCAATTAACTGAAGCAAACAGTTGCTATCCGTTTGACCTCTCAAAGATTAGTTCGTGAAAAGCTCATTCTCTTCGATCGCGTGTAATTCGAGTAACATCGATACCACATAGTCTCACCGAAAGGAAAATCAAAGATCATCTAGATTAGCCGAAGAGTCTGCCGTTAAAAGGGCAAAGGCTCAAGACACGGTAGTTTTGGAGTACATTGTGTACCAGAAAGAGAAACAAATGGTCGAGAAGGTGGAAAATTATAGGGGACCTTTTACCTTTAGCTTTCCCGATGCCGCCGCGAATTCTCTCGCAATTGAAGCCGATGGTCGGCACGGTGTTGAGATACTGATCGAATTTGAGTCTGTATAGGGCGGTCGTCTTGCCGGCACTATCGAGACCGAGCATCGCCACGTGGAGCGGAGTTCCCGTGGGAAGAGCCTCAAGCAGACCGCCGGTCGTGCCGCTCCTGCCCATCCCGGCACCCATCCCTCTCGTTCTCTTTCCTACCCCTATCTCGTCCTCGCCTCTTCCCTACCGCTAGCAGCTCTTTTTCTCTCGCTCTTTCTCTCTTCTCTCTTCTACTCCGTTCTGATCCGGCCTAGCATCTAGATTCCCTTCTTCCCCTCCGCTCCGCGCGAAATATCTCTTCTCTTCTCCAAATTCAACCTTCGACGCCCCGTAAAAGGCCTCTGCCGGCTGCGAAGCTGTCCACTACCGCATCGTCTGAAAAGCAAGCGTGCGTTCCACGGTTAAACGCCTCTCAACCGGTTTCCGCACGAAACACAGGTGCGCGACCCAAAGTATCTCGTCTAATAAGTAGGACCCCAATTTCGATCGGGGTCAATGTCACTTTCGGTACTGATCAAACTACGAGTTGAATCCTCCTGAATCTTTCTTCCTCGCGATCTTCCTTGGATTTAGGAGCAAACCTGGCCCTACATGCAGGTGTATGTGGACATGTGTGTGCGTACATGTGTGTGGATTGTAGAAATCTCTTTCGAGAAAAACTTTCACCCTCCTTTTGTCAGACTTTCCACAGCGTTGGTCGCGAATAACCGGTAATTCGCTTATTAGCGTATCTACCACGCGAATCGAGCTCATTATTTATATCGCCTAGGTCTCGAAGGCAAATCCCCTGAACAATGTATCATTGTCTCGGGCAAAGTGGGCTGCGCGGCCGGTGGAAGAAATAGAATCGGTCCTTTTCGGGACCGGTTCCTGCGACGGGGCTGAACGAATCCGAATAATCCGGTTTGCTTGCTCCGTGGACCGTTTCTAGGTAACATCTTCTTCCGTCTACATCGGTAAACCGAGCGAACTTTCTCTAACGCCTCCCATCTTCCTCCTTTTTTTCTCATACGCGCATTTCCTCGTAACGATCTAGCGATTACAACAGTTATACGCATCGTGCGTCGCTAGATATCGGCCTTCTCCAGTCCTTCCTCGCGTGCATTAGACGACTGCAATCTCGTCGCGAAGAACATAACGCAAAATGTTTTTATTTTCAACCCTAAACAAGACAGGATATTTATTAATCTTCCATGTATATTAAAAATGCATTTATATAAATTTTAAATGATATGAAATAAAATTATTAGATATAGAATTATATATTTAAATAAAGAATGGAAAGAAGCATGTAAATAATTGTGGACAATTAAGTACCATATCGACTTTGTAAGAATTCGCTTTTCAGGTTGCCAATTTCACAGATCTCACAAAGTAATTGGACATTTGTCGAACCTTTTATTTAAATCTGAATATCTTCAGATTTTACTAGGTAATTAATTTTTTACACATTTCGTAATAACATTTTGTTACAATACTTTTCATTAAACTAATTTTCTTCAAGCTGTACCCCATAATCTCAATAATTCAATATTTATCAGAGATGTGATTTCTACAACAGCTGAACATAAAAGTTGAATCAATTTTCTATAGAATATTTTGATAACTCAATATTAATCAGAGATGTGATTTCTTACAGAGCGCTTTATACATGTCCAACTGAACGTGCGCGGGTAAGAGAGTCACGGAATAATACATTTTGCTGTGACACGCCGGATATTCTTTTACATTATTCGACAACTGTTTATATCTGTCCCGGCAGACGACAGACGGTAGATGACGAGCGTCCATGCGCACGTGCAAAAGTAGGTAAATCAAATCGAATCCGCTGAGCGAAAGGAAGGGAACGTCAAGAGAAATCTGATGTTTTGGGTCATCGTCGCATCGAAAATGCGGATCAAAATTTTGTGAGAAATATACGCGTAATGTAGACCCGATGGAATTTTGAGCGACACATCGGTTCATGTTTAAGTGGCGCGAGAGTTTACGAGAACTTTTGAGAATGTTGTCCCGCGTTGTTAGTCGTTTCCAAGTCTTTGACTTGAATGTAAACTGCGGGCTCCATTGTGCTTAGTGAAGCGAAATGTTCCCGAAGTGCGGTTGCTAATTCAATATCGGGTGAACCGTACCGCAGACACGTTATGATATTTACCGAAATATTGAATTTCCCTTTCTCCCGGGAGGGCGATACAATTGTTTCGTTATTTCGCAAATGGTATTGAAATTGATCAACTCGACAATGCGGGTCTTCATAGATTCCCATGAAATGTTTCATAATCATCAGACGTTTGACGATAAATTCTCTGGCCGGTTTATAAAGTTGATTTCTTCTCGGCGAAAATATCAAGGAAAATTTATTTATTGTAACTCTCCAAGCTTTTAAAATTTAACAATGCTTTAAATTAAATCTCTTAAAACGAATTCCAGTTGAAGTTAATTGAAGGATACAGTTTTATTCGGCCCTCGACTGTCTCGACTTCGGAAGTTTAATTTGCGAGAAACCATTCAGTCGTTTATAATTTAAAACCCACTGACGCGTTTTCACATGAGAAAAAGATCAATTCTATATTTCAAGAATCTGTCGTGTGAACTCTTTGAGAAATTTTCCAACAAAGTAACTTGTGAAAAACTTTAAAGATTTTCGCTGAATTCGATTCTGGCCTCAGAATTCTAAAATTTAAAATAGTGAATCCAATATGAACCGAATTTCAAAAAAATCATCTCAGTTTTAGAGGGTTCTTTAGAATCTTTAGAACACTGAATTTCGATTAAATCGAAACTGAAGACTCAGAATTAGCAGTATTAAAAATTCGCTAAAATCACGTTTTGCGATAATGAAATTATTGTTTTTTAATTCTGCCCATCATATTGGATCTACGTTTTAAATTTGGTACTTTTAGTACCAAGCTCCGGTACTCATAATTCATTTTTTATTTCAAGACTGTTTTAGGTAACGTCTTAGGATGCTAATAAGTTCTGGGATGATTGATTTATAACATCTTAAAACTGTGCTTAAGCTCTTGAATATAAAAAGGAACTATGAATACCGGCATTAATCTCGGATTTGAATGAAACATTACTTCAATAGGCAAAGTTTCATGAAAGTCGAGCGAGCAGTTATCAACATACAAGCGGATGGCCAATAGAGCGATCAGAGCTAAATGAGCATCCGGTGATTCTGTGTCACCCTCTATAGAGATCTAATTTATTCGATATTTATGGCATTAACTGAAACTGGTATCGTCGCTCGCGGGAGCGCGAGCAAGAGGAGAGAGGCCACGCGAGCCCTCGGTTTCCAACGACTTTAGGATGCCCCCGCGGCATCGGGAATCACCGATGCGGAGCGGCGGCGGCGTGTCGGTGTGTCAGTGCTGGCTGCTTCGATGGTGCATTATCGACTCGCGAAGACGCGCGTGCGCCACGTCGTGCCGCGCCACCGTTTTATGTCTCTGATTCTCTCTGCTGTGTGCATGTACGTGAGTATGCATGCTTCACTCACGTGTATATGTATTCATGATTTTGTACATCTCTCTCCGTGTGTGTGTGTGTCCTCCAATATTCATTTCAGAAGTCGCGCGACCAAAATAATCCCGGAGCAGCCGTCAGCCGCGAATGAAAAATTAGCTTCAAAAAATGCTTCAAAACTCTTTTGCTCCTAACAATGTGAGATTTTAATGGAGATAACGGCATGCACAGGCACTCCAGGCAGTCTGCTGTAAATAAACATGCAAGGAGACGCTATTGAGAATCTTTTTAACGTGCAGATGGATATTAATAAGTTTTTCGATGATCGGGTGATTGACCAGGAGTGTATTTAAATCGGTTTCCTAGCGACGGAGATGGCACCGAACGGTAACCGTGATATTTCGATATCGGTAAATTATTATGCAGTAAGTTATTATACATTTCATACAGTTTGGATTCGCTGCGCGAGATACTCGTTCACGAGAGGTTTTTCTCATGAAATAACTCTCGCTTACTTATTTACGTTATATTTATGTTACAACGCGCCCGCCGAGAGCCCCGGCACTTCTGTAATCTACGAACCACCCGGATGCAATATCTCGGAAGATGGCCTAATAACGCTGAACTCTGAAGCCTGTATCAGACTACGCATCGGGGATTGGGGATCGCGACCTGGAAATTAGAATTCAGCGAAACGGAACGAGGGGATCACGGATCAAAATTAAGCCCGTCTGATTGATCGAATTTTTATCCGCAGCTCACAATCCTGAATCTTCAATACAGAGTATGATATGGGTTTAAGATGCTGATACAGTCGTCCGTTCCACGGTTCTTTGATGCCAACAGCCTTGAAAAATATCTTTCCCTTCGATAATCGAGCGCTTTATTTCTACCGCTCGATCACTGTGCGCAGCTATTCATAAAATAATTTGAAAGAGTCTCTGATGAACCTGCGCGAAAACGCATTATATTCACAAATGGTACCTCAATAATTTACTTACTGTACTTCTATTTTAGCATAACTATAATATGTTAATTTAATCATATAAATATTAATATTTTATTATATTTCAGTACAAACATATTTAATATGATAAATTTTAAATAATTATTTTATGATAGAAATTAAAAATTTTTAATTGGGAGAATTCAAGTTTTGAAAATTATATATGAAAATTAAATTTTGAGAGAATAAAATTAAATAAATTTAAAATAATCATTATGTATACATTAAGATGCTTATTCGCAACAGGCGCGATCCAGTTCTGAAATTAATCGGGACGTAAGCGTCTCAAAGATAAGCGACATTAAGGCGCGTTCTCGATCAGATTACGATAATGTCTCATACCGAGCGCGAATCGTCAGACTTGGTTTAGTTAGGACGATATTGGAGTTACTTGGGTCGAACTCTAATTAGCTTAATCAGAGATTACCTCGACCGGTAGAATTGCCACAAGATTTCTAATTACATAATTCTTGCTCTCTAATCTAATCTTTCCTTGCACATATTAAGCGACGAAAGATTAATTATTCCACTCGTATTAACAAAATAATATCGTCATCGCTTGATAAGTTAAACGTCTTACCTTAAATTACTAAATACAAGTCTACCTCGTCCAACCCGATAACTTAATATATTACAGCAATTCTTATAATATAAAAAAAATTTTTAAATATTGGTCATCTTCTTAAATAACTTTCCTATCAATTTATCAAGCTTATTTTTTTCTATATAACATTTTCTTAAAATTTATGGAACAGCGATGAACCCGCTTTATCTTGATTAATCACAGACTCATTTATATAAAATTATGATAAATTATAATCTTAGTACATAGTACATAAATTCCATAATAGCGTAGTTACATAAATTACACATTTGACCTAAATTTAATCCGATAAAGGAAGATAAATGTGTGTGTATATCACAATCATATTTCGTTTTAAATAACATTTTGAAACACGTATATATGTATATAAATTTATTCAAGACAAACATAAAAGGAGTAAAATAAAAGCCGGAATCTATTTTTATCCTTGAAAAAAAGAATTAATACAAATTGAGATTTAAATTTAGCACTCTTTAGAGGATTATAATTCGGAAGAGATACATCAAACTGAAGCAAATTGTTTCAACTCTCCCGTACCAAGTTCCCCATATGGAAAATGTAGCTTGAATTCGAATTCGCAACTTACTTCAGTCCAATATATACTTGTTTTATAATTATAATCTCTTGGGGAGGATAAACTTTAAATTAATCTTAATTCGCGTTATCTCTTGTTATTTTATCAAAATATATTTTCTCAGTAATTCTGATCATTTGTCACGGCAGAAAATGTGTACTTATCTGAAATTTTATCTAATCATTTAATTTTTTTCAAGGATAAATTTACATAAATGAGCGAAATAAAGATATTCTAAAATCCGGTTTCAAATAGAGTAGCATAATTGCAATACACAGATAGAGACTTTTAGTAATTAAATGTATTGAAGTAAAGACAAATAGAAGAACAATTTTAAAATAAAGAGAAAAATGTTATATATCTGAGAATATTTTATAAACGATAATATATCTGATAAAATATTTATTCTCTAAAACAAGTATGTAAAATTGATTGCAACTTTGTAATATATGTGTCAAGAGTTTATATATTACGTTCATGATGCTTTGCTTCTTTGACCTAACATTTCACACGTGATTTTTATGCATGTATGCCTGATTATGGAAAATTAATTACTTCAACATGACAAGTTTTCAGTGTGCTTTTTTCTCAACCTGGTGGAAAAACCGACGGGAGCTATTTATAAAAGCATCATGAGTCATGAAACTCATCACGAAGCCTGAAAAGAGAATAGCATTACAAAATTATAAATTGACAGCTCTCTCTCTCTCTCTCTCTCTCTCTCTCTGTTATAACAGAAATCTCATGATGTGAAGAATTCAAATGCGATATGCAATAACGCAGCATTACGAAAAATTAAAATTAAATTGTACTCTACACATTTTATGTATTTTAAAGTTATATATCGCGAATCATTCATATTTTGCCGATTAAAACTGCCAAGAAGGAAGAAATAAAATCGAAGAAAAGAAATAAAAACCAATAATTTTTAACAAAATCTGAAATTCATGCCGTAAATAAATTATTCATCTCTAAAGATATAAATCATAAACAATAGCTAATCTAATTATATACATATTCTCAATTATATAAATTTGCAACAAGATTCATCTGTTTTCAAATGCATGGAATAAGAGATCATTTATCTCTTCTATCTTTACATCTGCAGCCGCCAAAGAAAAACTAAAACGATTCTTTGGAGCAAAAATACATGCCCATCATCTTTCTCTCTCTCTCTCTCTTTCTTCCTCTTTCTCCCTATTTTTAAAAGAATATAAAAAGGTACATCGACGTGTAAGTGTATATACTTGTCATTCCTATTATGGTTTCATCGTAATGATATAACAATGAGAAAATTTTCTGTTTTCGTTTAATTCGTCCGGCGTATATCGTGCGATAATCTTGATCGGTGGAACGACGCTCGCTTCGCTTCGCGAGAAGCAGAGTTTAGGGAAGAGAAGTTTCGCGCTCCCTGCAGCGCAGCGTCAGCGTAAAGCCGAAAATTTCGGGGCGCGTCGCGGCGCTGGTTACATCGCCACTTCGGGGATCATCGACACCGCATCATCAACACTCACCATGTTAGAGATCCGGAGATGTGATCCGCGTCCGCGGACATATCTGAATCCATCAGATTGGCACGCGGGGAAAAAAAGCACTGTGACCCACTTGCCGTATTCACGCGCGGAGAGCAGGAGATTATCCGGGCCGAACTATTCCATGGGAACTTGTACGCGCTAACGGAACTGCCAAGCACACCTACCCGAGCAGTTCGAGATGAACTGACGCGCAACGCGCAGCGAACCGACCAACGACTCGCGCGAATGAAAGGAGGTAGCTCCTCGATTTGCCGCGCGCCGGCAGCACCGTTATCCTACTTCACGTCAGTATGATATATGTATGCATGTCATGTGTGTGAGAATACCATATGCCATTGATTTTAAAGTACATAGATGTAGCCTACACTGCTAATTTTGAGACAAGGGGGTCGATTCTATATCTTTTAAAAGAGTGAAAATGTGAAAAGTGAACAAATTTACTAGATGTTGGCCAATGAAATTACAAATATCCTAGTAAATCTGCTCACTTTTCACTAGAGTCCTATAGTCAGAGAAGCGACATTTAAGGCCTGTGTCCACGATCCGAGAACTGTGTCCGAGTTCTAGTTCCGAGAAATTTATAGCCAATCAAAGTGCAGCTTTTACGGAAAAGTGACAATTTTATTGGCTACACGTTCTCGGATCGTGGACACAAGGCTTTACCCCCACCACTTTTATTTGCCATCTTGTGTACCTTAGGAGCTGATCCGTGAGTGTGTAAGTGAGTGTCCATGAGCTTGTAACAGCTGGTGACGTCAACAAAGCGGGTTTGGAGCACACAGTTACATAACAATCATATAGGTTAAAGTTAACTGATATTGGAGAAACAGATTCATAATAATATAATAATATTACATATTATATAAAATAAGATTTTACCTTATAATTTCTAATTGCATTGTCTCTTTATGTAGCACTGAATAGTACGGAGCACGCTATTTTGTTGTATATGAAGCCCGACAGTGGTACATACACAAAATGGCGACTAAACCACGTGACTCAATTGACCAATCAAAAGGAGTTCGCTAATGTCGCTTCTCTGATTATAGGACTCTAGGCCAGACTCTTGTTATAAGGTCTCTAGTATAGACATCTGTGGCAATACACGATCAACTATCTAGGTACTGTCTACGATCCACGATGAAGCGCGGCACTTGTGGCATTCCGCGGGAGGATTAAACCGCTGTCGCGTTCGGTATTTTACGGATGATTGTCAGAATCCGACGTGATTCCTTGTTAAATTCTTTTACAACTAATGCGTCGACGATCGCCAGACCACGCGTGCAAGTATGTCGCGAATATCGAAGAGAATCTCCGACATTTTGAAGCTAGCCGATAGCTCGAAACTGACCGACAAGAAGGTAACCATGCTGCTGCCTTTGTTATTCGTATCAGAAGGGACTTTCTCTCTCTGACTGCTTAGCCGAAATTAAATCGAACGTTTTACTCTTCGATTTAAGTATCTCCGTGAAACTTTAATTTGCAAACATCCGTGAAACTTTTAATTGCAAACATCCATCTCATTAAACATTAAAAATGCGCAGCTATTTAAAACGACAAGCATGCTTTTTTGATAATACATACAAAGTATTCAAATTAGCTGTTCTTACTGAACTATATTAAATTTTCTACGAGTCGATCAGGGAATCTAATTAAATGTTTTTCATTCGTTCCAAAACCTCTGTATTTTTTTCAAATCTGTTTATTAACGTCTCTGTCAACTTTTAGAGATGCGTAACTGAACTGTTGGATCTGTATCAAAATGATGATGCGATCAGGGAGATATGTCAGAATACGGAGAGAAAAGTTTCAGGAAGAGTCAACTGGTCCTCTATCATAATCACTGCCCATAAACTAATTATCGATGTAAGAAGACTCATAATATATCAAAATCTACATAGAACATGATTTGCCTAACATATTTCACATTATTCGTTTGTGATTTCATTCATCTTTTGACATTTTATTTAAATGAAAACATTGTAGGGAGCAAAGAAGCCCAGTAAAGAGACGGCTGCCAAGAACAACGAGAGACAAGCTCTCTGCAGTCTGATGATTGACACAATTCGTCGAGCCAGTGGGGGGTCAGCTGAATTTCTGAGAAGCAGCGACATAGTTGCTATAATATTGCAGATACTGGATTCCATTATTTATGTGCATTATCAGGACACGTATCTGAGAATATTGGTGAGGTATATATTACCCAAGAATACAAATCACAGCAATATTAAGACGGAACAGTGGAGGGAACTGTTGACTGTTTGCACCAAGCTGTATCAAAAAATCAAAAGCCACATTGTATTAGACGCGCTGCAGATGATTGTGGATTATTCCTTCTTGCATACAAATTTATTTTCCCATGTGAAGAATTTGCTGTTGTTTCTGGGTACATTGAACTTTAGACAGTATATTTAGACACTGTATTTTTCATAAATGTTCTATATTGTTTGTTAAAGCTGATACGAAATAAAATTTTTCATGTTTTAGAAGAAGTATTCGAAGATGTGAAAGCGAACAACGAGTCTGAAAGCGAGCAGCTTTCAGACTCTTTCTATAAACTGTGTAGCAGCGTGTGCAGTCAAATTGTGACAGAATGTAGAATTACACTCTGCAAGTTCAGTGAGAGCATATTGATTGATATCTTACGTTTGAACGGTTCTGAAGAAAAATATAGGCTGCTGTTGATCTTCCTGCAAATTCACCATCCAAATGGTGTATCTAAACATGATGACGCTTATGCATTTGATTGGAACAAATGGAGGGACTTGATGCGTAGCATGTATTCGCTTATCCAGGAAAACTGCAAATTGGACGTGCAGTGGCGCAGTTTTATCCAGTTTGCCAGTGAAGGTATTTTTCAACATATACATATATATGTAGTTAACATATTATATTTTAAAAAATCATTTAAAAATTATATGTCGATTATTTTATTGATTATATAGATAAATGGTTTTTTTTTTGGTACACACGTATTTAAAAAATTTAAGTTCTTTTGAATTAAATACTAGGATTCTTTGCAAAGAACAACATAAATCAATTTCGAATAATTTAAGTGTATAGTGAGTAAATGAATAAATTATTTAACAACAATGTTATATATATTTTTTGCAGTTATAAAACAGATAATGGACAATTCGGGAAATTTTACTTGCTCTCTCGATAGTTCTCAATCAGCCAAACGCAGACGAACAGTGAACAGAATTGAAAACGTTATCGATCTATTAACGGAAAGTAGTCCCGAGGAAGTATGGTCGTTGTTAAAAATTTTAACAGAAACACTAAGAAAATATCCGCAGTGCCTGAGATCGCAAGATCTCGCTCCCTTGCTACAACGTTTAACAGATCTCGCTTCATCTCGAGACGAACCGGTCATGAATATTTTATATAATCTTGCTGCTGTTCTCATGGAAAACGAGATGTCAAATGGAGAGGAAATACAGGACGCCACAATTCATTGGAGCAAGATCTGGGATATGCTTCTTAGGTATATGTTGATTCAAGTTTCACTAATTTACTTAAAAATTATTTTAAAACAATACATTTCCTTCAAAAAAATTTCTATATTTTAACATATCTAAAAACTTAAGAAAATGTTATATATCACTGTAAATATCTGTTTTTAGGCATCTTTATTTTTAACATTTACATTGTTATATTTTATAATTAGTTTTGATGTCACTGTCACAATTAACAAGTTTATCTTTGCAGATCTCTGGGAGCGAACCAGAACGAGGAATTGGGCCATTCATTAATTCGCTGTTTCATAAAGTACAATAGGATACCAAATGCGAACGCGCTTCTCAGGTTGTATCTAACCAAGGCGATTCGCTGGTCCCCGAATAGCGTGCACACGTTGCGACTACTGTGCGATCGTGTCTCTCTACCGGTGGACGCGACTACGTCGGTGCTGGATCCATCGCCTTCAGCAATAACGGCGCCGATCTGTGACAGAACGCGCCTTTTGGAGTGGCTGCTGAACATGCCATGGCACAAGCTGGCAACACGACTATCCGTCGAGAATATTGAAGACATCTGCACGTTGTCAGTGAACCTTGTGTTGATCTGTCGTAATAGACAGAATAACAAGACGGAGAAGAGATCCTCGCAGAGCCGCGAGGAAACGCGCATGATTCCCTTCGTACCACATCAAGATATTCATTCGACGGATCTTCCACAACTCTGTCACGCGTCCTTGACATTCAAGGTGGAATTGTCGGTAAATTCGAAGGACAAGCGCGTGGAACGAGATTCTAGGATAATAACCGACACTAGAAATTCTGTCTCCTATGTACACGATGTGCTCAATTTGTTAAAAAGGCGAGTGCACAATATTATTCAAGAGGACAGTTTCAACGACGGGAAAAATACTTTTGAAGTCTATGTCGTACTGGTAAAGCTTGCGTTCGTAGCGAGACTGCTGTCCGCTCTGAAGCAGCTAGGCATTCTCGCAACGAAGAATACCATCGGCTATTGCTCGCTGATCGATGCGATGGAAAAGCAACTGAAAAGCAGCTTTGAAATTCTGACGAAAATTGATTGGGCCAGGTGCGAAATAGCATAGTTTTAATAAAGAATTCTTTATTTTCTGTTGTCTATTTTACAAGTCATTGAAACATTTGATGCTTTTGTTATTCTAAATTTTTATAATTATGCTATATTAATATATATTAATTATGCTCTCAAACTTTCATTATTTTTTGCTTACTATTTCCAATTCTAAATTCTTACAAATGAATTCAATACCTTCATTACATTAAATATTTTTTTACAGATACAAGTATATATATTGGCTGAGCGTAACCAGAGCATTGAAAATGCTCTATGGAGCGACCTATGACACAGAAATCGCGAAAATAATTGTCTTGGCGTCTACAATGGACATGATAAGAAACATATTCGATCTCTTGAATCAAGATGACAGTTCTGATTATTATGAAGATTGTAATGCTTTTCAGGTAAACTAGGCAAGAAAACTAAAAAGTATAACGAAGAGATTAATTTCAACGAGCAATTTTGACATCCCATCTTTACAGGAAAGACGCAAGCGTTCCGACATATGTTTGGAAATATCAGACCCGAAGCTGAACCTTCCACGCGAAGGCACTATTCGTCTGCAAATTGTAGAAGCTCTATCATTCTTCTGCGCTCTGCACGTCGACGCGGATTGCGACAAGACGTTGCAGAAGAAAATAATGCATAACCTGCTGACCATGCAGCAGGACTTCACGAGTTACGTGGACTCTAGGATGTCGCTGACGATCCTCGAGTCACTCGTTGCGCGCGACCACAGCGAGATTCAGCGCGAGTGTGCAGATGAGCCACTGGACCTCCTGCTGGATTTATGCCAGAAGGGTTGCAAGGACGAAGAATCGTTGCGATGGTTATTGAATCTACTGCCAGACTTTTTCGAGTACGCGATCGAGCACGGTTATTCACCCAAAAGGATCATCCACGCGCTCGAACAGCTCCACAAACGCATTTATAAGCAAAACTGTAGCATTCTCCTGCATACGAGCTACATAAAGTGCGCATGCAACTGCGTGCGGATCGATCCAGATTTTTCATGGAGTCTTGTCGGTGTTTCCGATGATAACGACGTTCTAATAATACTAGACAGTATTCTCAATTATATCGGCGATTCGCTCTTTGTGCTCCGTTCGCAAGCAGTGCGATGCCTGCAGGAACTCCTATCCTTCAGAAACATTGCTCACAAATGGAAAGAATGGATTTTTGTCAAGTTGGAGGAAATTGTATTCAAACTGCTCGACGAAACGATCCAACAATCAAATTCTAATTTGCAAAAGTATGAACATTAAAAGAGTATAGGAAAATTAATATCTAATGCTAAAATAAGCTAGCAATATTTTTTTTATAAATTATTTTTACGAAAAATTGTGATATCTATTTTTGTAGCAATTTTTAATACTTTTATATGAATAGCAGAATAGCAACAATGTGTCTGCGAGTACCAGCACTTGTAATTCCTTTTTTGTTTGTATCCTTATGGAATAACAACAGTCTGATGGAGACTCAACTGCAAGACGAAGGAGAAACCAGAACAGCCACCACATTGATCGCGTTGGCTTCTGTAGCGTGTGCCAGTGGAATTCTTCAAGGTCGCGCCCTGTTTTCGATATTGCGACTGACGACAGAGAAGAAGGTGAAAGTGCAGACGGTGCGGAAGGTCCTCTTGACGGCGGCACAGCACACGACGGTATACGTGTCGCTCATTGAGGATAACTTGAACTACTTATTGACCTCCTGGATCGAGGACGCACATTATTCATTGCAAGATTTTCCATGGACACTCACAGGTAAGAATACTTTATAGCGTTTTTTTTATTTAAAAATTCCGTTCTTTGATGACTTGATATTAAAATTTTCAAAGTTTGGCATCCATTAATAATATAATTAAGCATTTTTTCATTACGATTTTATAAAATCAAACTTATTATCAACAGAATCTGCGACTATCGACGAGTTCTTTAAAAAAAATATCAACTGCATTGTACCAGTTCTGCTGCGTACTTCGGAAATCGACGAAGCCAAGTCCTTCTGCACAAATCATGCTGGTGTGGCTTTTAACAAAGTTTTCGAAGACGTTTTTCCGTCTTGCTTTGTGTGGTTGGTGTCGCGCGTTATCGTATTCGATAGCGAAGCCGTCAAGACAATGCATAAGCTGGAGAATAACACCGACGAGTTCGCAGATATGACCAATTTCAAGCAGCTATTCTGTTCTCGTCTGCAGGACGTTCTCATAGAACTGATACGGCGGCTACACGCTGAGAAAGATTTCGAGCGCGTGCTCTCGATTTCGTCCGTGCGTTTCCCGGCGACGGATCCGCCGCATTTCTTACGAGACATTCTAGATTTATGCTTCGATTATTTAGAATCGCGTAGCTTCCTGAACACGCACACGCTGGTCGAGAAGCAACCAGCGACATTGCAAAAAACGCTGCTGCGGCTTGCGAGCGCCGTATACTCCTCGCGCTCTCGCGAAGGTAAGCTCAAGCGGCTGCATCAGTACATGTACTTCTGCTCACGGTTGACGCATGACCTTGCGAAGCCCGTCTTTAACGAGATGGCCGCGTTCCTGATCCGAGATGTGTGCTACAGCTTGTTGCATCTAACCAAGAACGATGCTGACGAGACGTTCGTCGTAGCATGCTGCAAGTTCTTAGATCTGTTCCTGAGACAAGCGCTGCCCGCGAGAGCCGCGGAGATCCGGGACGTTCTCCGGTTCATCGTGGCGAACCTGATTGGCCTGGCGCAATCAAAAGCGAGCGGCGTCAATAAGATTGCCGTGAGTCTACTCAAATTCCTTGTGGTGGAGCAAAAAGACGTGCTACGAGAAGCCATCGCAAAACTCGGGTCATTCCCGAATCACGAGGTTTTCCGGGATGTGAGAGAATCTTACGACGCCGTCAAATTGGAGAACGAATCTGCGTTATGTCTCGAAGATGAGTTGGAGCGTTTTCTAGATGCCATGAGCGAGGAAAACGCCGAGTGCACGCTGGAAGATCTCACGAATTTCACGCAGCAGCTGTCGACGAGAAAGAGAGAGCTGCGTGAACTGCATCGAAAGTTGGAGAGGCCGTATCCTGAGGATGGTGCTAATATTTTGCATCGGTTGATATTTAGGTAAACATTAATTTTCTTTATAATAGTCTATCACACAATATTGAACATTTTTTTAAATTGACTTCTCAGACTTATCAAACTGACGGAATCGCCTAATCTGCGCGTATCGATGGAGGCCACCAAATGCCTTGGCGAACTAGGACCAGCGGATTCCACGATAGCTCTACGTCCGGCCGGAAGTCTCGTCCAGGAAGCGGACCACGCGATAGAGGCTTTGACCTATCGATCCGTCGCAATGTTAACGAGCTTTCTCGTGGAAAACTCAGTGGAACTTCGCAAGGTTTTTATACTTACATAATTATATAATATCTTATATATTATTTTACAAACATTTGGATTGTAATGTAAAAAATAGAATTCATATTTATATTAGAGTATTTTCCTAATCTGAAATTTAAGTAATTACGTTTCCCTTTTATAATGCTTAAAAAAATATTAGAGTAAATAATATATTTTAATATTTACTAAAGGTTAGCGCCGATGCCCTTTATGCCGTGCTATCAACTTCCTATGGTCGAAAACTATTGGACTCCAAGTACTCAAGAGATCTGTCGAACATCCTCATGTGTGCACCTCTAAAAATCGACTATATTCGACCGTTTGTTCACGGCCGTTGCAGCAAGCAAACATCCTTTTGCGTGGACACTGCAAGATTTCGTGTTGTCATGAATCCCAAGAACGCGCTATGGATGGTCCCGAACAATGAAAATTACACCGAGTGGATCATTAAAGTCACCTGCAGTGTCGCCGAGTGTTTCGCCGATTCCTACTTGGAGAACTTCTTGTTGGTTTGTCGACTCAGCGTCGAATTCTGCGAGCTGATTCTGCCGAGAATTGTTTATCTCGTCATTCACGAAAGCGACAGCTTCGTCGATGCCATGTGCGATTGCGTCAATCAATTCTTTAGGTATTTATTATTAATTGTAAATGTCTAAACAGAGGATTTAATGTCGTGAGATATTAACATAATTTAAATATCTTTGCAAAACTGCGAAGTATAGCAAATGTTTTATCATCTTTCAAGTAACAATGTTATCTTGGAGGTTTAATATTTTAAAACAAAAGTCGGTCCATTTAAAACTTCTTCAAGAATTGGTACCGACCGTCAAATTATATTGATTGCTAGGCAACATTTTGCGATCAACGAGGCGGAGACTACCGCGTCACCGACGTCGAAAGGCGACAGCTGCGACCAGAAGATCGTACGCCGCATGTTGGACGTGGTGAATCACATACGTGCCCAGCTGCTGGACGGCGCGATCCTAAGACTCGATTACGTCTACCTGGCCAGAGCGGCGCACAAGTGCTCCGCGTATTACACAGCTCTGCTGTTCGCGCAACTCGCCTGCGGCTTGATTTCGACGGACTATCCGGACTTTAGCAGTGATCCGAGGATCGATTACATCTACGAACGCCAGCCGGAGGTTGGCCGGGTGCTACAGAATATCATGCTGGACACCTACTTAAACATTAGCGATCCGGACGCCAAGTCCGGCGCTGGATGGTCGCACGTGTTGGATCACGACTCCCGCGTGCAATACTACGCCCGTACCAATCGCTGGGACGAGGTCATGCTCGCGCAGGACATCGAGTTATCCAACCACAATCAATTGCCGGCAAATGCCATGATGGAGATGGCGAGCGCGTTACCTCGTTTGGGACTGCAATTTTTGCAGTGGAAATTCCTGGGAGACAGCCTAGATGAGAAATTTAGGTGCATTACATATATACAAATAATTATATAAATAAAAATTTACAGATAGAAATATGAAGCATGTGGTTGATTTTGATATAAATTGCGTATAAAAATTCATAAACTAATTTCTCTAGTTATGAATGCGCCTGGAGACTCAGCAAATGGGATCTACCTGTCAACGAGGCCGCAGTTGCCAATTATAACGACTTCCAATCTCAGCAGTTGCGACTGGAGTCGCTGGAGAATGCGTTCCATGTGCATCATTATCATGCCCTTAAATGCTTTCACGAGAACGACCGACGAGGCACGGATCGAGCGATCGAGTTCGGTCGTATGAGCGTGATTCACGAGCTGCGAGTGATCAGTTCGGAGAGCAGCAAGACTGTCAATCAAAAGCTGTCGCAGTTGCGACTGCTGCGCGAGATCGAGCAGCTGAGCTGGGCGGCGGACTCGCCGGAAACGAGGTATCCAGAGATTTTGCAACGTTGGAACGAGCACGAGATCAGCCTGATCGGTCAGTTCGACCACGTGGAGCCGATTCTGTGGCAGCGCATTACCATGTTCCGCATTCGTGAGTCCTTGTGGACGGATGCGAACGTGCAGGAAGCATTTTTTGCCACTTGCCTGGACCTGGCAAAGGTCGCGGAGAGTCAGGGCAATTTCTCAGTGGCTACCCGAGCGCTGAGAACTCTTGAATTGCATCAAAATCTGCCTATGAATCTGAAGAATCAACTTCTCTATCAGGAATCGCTCTTGGCATGGATGAATGACGAGCAGATGATAGCGCGTCATCTGTTACGGAGCCTAATTGAGAAAAGGAATCCACAGCCGAATCTGAGAGCCAAGGCTCTGCGAGTCTATGGTGACTGGATGGCGGAAACTAAGTCAGAGAATCCTCAAGTGATACAGAAGTATTACCTAGCATCCATTGAAACCAGTGAAGCTATCGACGAGCAATCACCCGATGTTGTCAGAAATTTGCACGATACACAGGTGGGAGGATAAATATATATAAAGTGATTGTTATTAAAAGAGAAGTTGCGTGTGCAACAATAGCATAATCGACTTACATTGTTACTAAACTTTATTTACAAAAATTTTTTTTCTTACTGAATATTATAATCCTTTATGAAAAAAATTTATTTTTTATTTCAAGTTATTTAAATTTTAAACTTCATTTGTATTTTGTGAATTACTTATTATTGTGATCAACTTCTCAATTGATTAAATTAATTAATTAAAATAAAGAAGAATTTTATTTATCTTGAGATACTTTATATTTTTTTTATAGGTTGCACTGGCTCACTTTGCCGATGCACAATATCAACAGATCAGCACATATATGAATTCCCAAGACTACAAGACACTAAAGGAATATGCTCGTAGCAATATAGATAAAGTGGATCACGCGCAAATGATGAAGAATCAGGATTTCAAACGCGCTGTGATAATCAGCCAGAAGCAATCGACGAACGACGCGGCCGAGCTGAAGAACATCGAACAGGAGAAACGCAACTACCTCGTACAAGCTTTAAAATATTATCTAAGAACGCTACGCAGCAGCGAAGAACACAATCTGCTGATATTTCGACTGGTAGCACTCTGGCTGGACAATATGTATGACGACGAAGTGAACGAGGAGCTGCTAGACGAGCTAGACACCATTCCGTCGTTCAAGTTCGTGCCGCTGGTGCCGCAGTTGGCCGCTCACATAAGCAACGATTGCAGGCAGCAACGCAGCTTCTCCGCGCGAATTTTCCGTATCCTCGAACGATGCGCCCTACAGCACCCGTATCACACTTTACCTGTGGTACTAGCGCTAAAGAACCTGCACAGCGATGACGAATATGACTCGGGTTCAAGAGTCACGAAGAAGGAAGAGCGTCGCGTGCTGGGTGCCAAGAAACTTCTCAACCGATTGACCGAGTCCGAGTCCCCGGTGCGAACAATCGTTCATGAAATGGAAAGTCTATCGCGGGCGTTGCTGAGTTTTGCCTACTGGCAACCCAAGGGCAAATGTTACCCCAGTAAACGCTATTCGATACCGCGAGATCAGCCAATATCCAAGGTATTTTCTTTTATCACTGATTCGATATCAATTCGGAAAGAATAATAATCATAATTTGCAATTCCGAGGCTAATTAATCTATTTTGTAGATCAAGAATCTGAAAAACGTTCTTCTACCAACCCTGAATTTACCAGTGAAACCCTCGGGCAATTACAACGATGTGATCGGCATAAGATCATATCAGGACTCCTGCGAGTTCGTCGGCGGTGTGAATGCGCCCAAAAAGATCATCTGCGTCGGCACTGACGGCGTGGAGCGTCGGCAGTTGGTCAAAGGCAAGGACGATCTACGACAAGACGCGGTGATGCAGCAGGTGTTCACTGTGATGAACACGCTGCTGCGCACGTGTAAGGAGACGCAACGGCGGAATCTACGGATCAGAACGTACAAGGTGGTGCCGCTGACGCAAAGGTCGGGCGTGCTAGAGTGGTGCGACAACACGGTGCCCATCACGATGACTTTAGTAGGCAATCCGAATAAGCCTGGGATGCACAAGAAGTATTATCCGCGGGACCTGACTGCGGAAGCAGCCAGGGACAAGTTGATGAACGTCGCGCAAGAATCAAACGAGGTGAGTATTAGCTAGGAATCTTTCTTTTCTCCATCTGTTAATAGATTCTCAAAAAAGGCATGAATTTTATTATTTTAATATATTTTTAAAATATTTCTTGAGTTTTTTATTTAATTTAATATTTAGAAATTAAATATTTTTAAAAACTAAATTGTATTGACTTTTTAACAACCCTAATATTAATTATTTCTTTTCGGAGAAAGTATAAGAAGAGTAGTATTTTAATTAAAATTTTTCTGTTATGATTATGGAACGAGATTGAATTTTTAGACAAGATTTCGAAATTTCGAAGTTTTTAAACTTTGAACTTTTTATCTTCCATTATTTTTCAATTTGTCCAGGTGAAATTGAAGGTTTTTCTTGAGTGCTGCAAACGGATGAGGCCAGCGTTCCATCATTTCTTCGTAGAGAAGTTTCGATCGCCTGAGACCTGGGTCGAGAGAATTTTCACGTACACGCGCAGCGTCGCCACCACGTCTATCGCGGGTTACATTCTAGGCCTCGGCGATCGACATCTAAGTAACATCCTCATCGACGAGCGCACCGCCGAGGTAGTGCACATCGATTTTGGCGTGGCTTTCGAGCAGGGCAAGGTCCTGCCCCTTCCCGAGACAATTCCTTTCAGGTAGAATCATCGTATGAATCATTTTGCCTGCAAAAGCGTATCCAGGAATTATTTTATATTAGAATTTTATATAAATATTCTCGAAACATTTGTAATTTTTTAAAAATCATTGTTAATTTATTTATTTTATTGTAGGCTAACCAGGGACCTCGAGGTTGCTATGGGCGCCTCCGGTATCGAGGGCACCATGAGGCGCAGTTGCGAGGTGACCATGACGATGCTGCGCGATCAGAGACAAATTATCATCACTCTCCTTCAAGTTCTGCTATATGATCCGCTCTTCACATGGGCAATCACGCCAGAAAAGGCCTGCAAGATGCAGGGCAACGTCTTAAAGGGAGAACGTCTTTCGGAGAACAGTGGCCGAGGTAAAGAAAATTGAAAAGAAAAGGCGATGAACCTTTGAGCCATAAGACTATTCTGATTAATTAATTAATGTCCTAATCCGCTCATTTTTATCTCCTTTAGTACCTGTGGAAACAAACAAAATTGCCAAGAGGGCTCTTTTGAGAATCGAACAGAAACTTCGAGGCACCGAGGACGGCCTGGTGTCCAGCGTTCCCGGACAAGTCGAGAGGCTCCTGCAAGAAGCGCGAGACCCTGCGAATCTGTGCCGGGTTTACTGTGGCTGGCAGCCATATCTGTGAATATCAGTAAATAGTTTTATAATATACGCGAATACTCGTAGTATAAGTTTTTTTTTACCTAACTTGTAATGTATATTCTAAAAATGTTTTTAACCTGTGAAGTAAAGTTTTATCTATACATCTCTCCGAGTTCACCGATTCGTGACCCCGTTCATACTGTGGCGCCTCGATAAATCGACGTGTCGAGAATCGAGATATCGCGCTGTCGAACGAGTTCCTTTTGAACTGCACTGTTCTGCACCGCGAGCATTCTAAATTTTGAATTCAAACTTTTGAATCAAACCGAGTACAGAAAGTGCGCGATGCGAGGTGTTGCCGCACGAAGGGCGGGATAAGGATAAAACTCCGAAGAATTTCATCGCTGCGGCATATCTGACGTATCCCAAACGCTCCATTGAGTTCTATGTTGCTTGCAGAGCGAAGGAGGAGTTGCTTGCAGAGCGTCTTTTGTTTGTCAGCGGGAGCGACTGTGACGGTGCGGAAACGGAGTCGCACGCGAGACAGATTAATCGCGATGAAACGGCAAAGTTTGTACCCTGATCCTGAGGTTCCTCTTCGTTTTCATTTTACGTTTGCGGATTTGGCTATAGACGTTATATAGGTTCACGTGAAGATGATAAGAACAATTTTATTGAGGCACAAATAATGAGGACAATTACGAAATGTCGCAGGAAACCCGCAGCATCCCAAAAAGTAAGACAACAGCGATAACTGCTTTCAGCCTGGCTCTATAACAACAATAATAATAACAAACTTGCAGGTGTAGACAGGTACAGATCCGCCATGGCGATGATAATAATAATAATAATAACAGCTATCGAGGTGGCGATTAGAAACGGGAGGAGAGGCGTCGTAAACAGCCTGCAGCTGAGAAGGCGAGTCGACAGCGGCCGCCGCTCGTGCGGAGAGCCCAGGCCTAATAATGATAATGATAAAGGTGTAGGTGTAGGTGTAGGTGTGCGGCCGTATGTAGCGCGCAACGTCGCCGTCGCTGTCTCCGTCTCCGTCTCCTCCGACTCCGTCATCGATTGCGCGCGCGCGGGGGCCGCACTCGGGGGCGATCGCTCGCGAAGTTTCTCCGGAGGTGGGCCGTGTAGCCGCCACTGCCTCCGTCCTCGCGATCTGAAGCTGAAGAGAACGGTACGCGGGGGCCTCGCGACTCCCAAATTGAACGAGAGCACACTAGAAAGAGACAGACAGAGAGGGAAAAGGTAGAAGGGGGAGAGAGAGAGAGAGAGAGGGGTGCGAAGCGGAGCGATCGAGCGGGCGGGCGGGTCCCGCCGAGGCATCGTTGTCTACTGTGCCACGCGAGAATCGTTCCCGAAGCAGGCCTCGTGGCCCAGGATCGGACCAGTCAGCCAGCCAGCCAGCCACTTATCAGCCGCCATCTTGCTGCTCGCCGAGAACGGTGACAGACGGGCCTGCCTGCTGTCGGAGCGGAGAGGAGCGGAGCACAGCGTGAGTGAGTGTGAGAGAGAGAGAGAGAGAGAGAGAGAGAGGGAGGCGAAGGAGAGACAGATATAGGTAGACGACAGTGTCCCTTCATGCGGTACGCGCCTATGCCGCCCCGTCGCCTATGCCTCACTCCACGTACGGTCGCAGCAGAGGATAGTCGGAAGCAGCGGAGCGCAGCCTAAGAGGAGGAGGTGGTGGTGGTGGTGGAGAGGGACGAGGAGAGTATCGGCCGCGCCGATACCACAGTCGAGTGCTAGGTACACACACATATAAAGACAAAGGCGCGCGCGCGCGCGCATAGGCACGCACGCACCTTCGTCATCGTCGTCGCCGTCGTCGCCTCCGCTCCAGCAATGGCAATGGAGACGCCGAGGGAGCGCGAGATCGCCGCCGAGGACAGCATCAAGGTGGTCTGCAGGTTCCGGCCGCTCAACGACTCCGAGGAGAAGGCCGGCTCCAAGTTCATCGTCAAGTTCCCGTCCGGCGGCGACGAGAACTGCATCTCCATCGGGGTACGTGGGATACGCGCGTCTTACGCTCGGCGCCTACGACGGACGTCGTCCGTCGCTCGGGCGCCGATCCCGTTCGACTTTATTGTTGCATATATCGCGTCCAGACATATACGTTTCTCCTATATAGATGTGTGTATAGAGCCATGATGAGACCATGATTCATAGTGCACATGCTTCCTAGGAGCCTTCAGGTCCGTTCTGTATTTAGCATTTTGTGCCCTGGCAGTGTCTTTTAAATCATTGGGAAATCCTGGTCACGCAAAGTGCAACAATAATTTTATGTGATCCAATATGTTTCAGTCCAGCCAGTATAGAATATTGTAGTAATATTGTAACATTATTGAAATAATGAAATATTGAAATATGTGTTGCACTCGTGCTGCAATGTTACTACAATATTCTGCATTGGCTGGAAATTGAAATTTTGCTTGCTTTTATGATAAATAGATTGTTGAAAAATAAGGAAAGTTTGATGTAATTGTATTATAATAATTTATCTTTATTGAAAGCTCCTAAATTTCTTGCTACATGCTGTATCAATTGTAGGGAAAAGTATACCTCTTTGATAAAGTATTTAAACCGAATGCTACGCAAGACAAAGTCTACAATGAGGCTGCAAAGTCTATTGTCACGGACGTTTTGGCAGGATATAACGGAACCATTTTTGCATATGGTCAAACATCGTCAGGTAAAGAATTTTTTTTTCAAGATAGTTGTACCAAAATTAGATGTTTATTATATGGAAAATATCCTAAGAAAAGATATCTAAGATCCTTGAGATATTTTATCAGTGTTGTTGCTTCTTTTCGTTTTGAAAGTATTACATGAATTTTGTTTGAGATTTGTAGATTTAGATTTTATTTAGATTATTGAACAATATTTTTTTCATATTCTACATTTATAATTATCTATATTTATAATTAAAAATGCCCCAAATTTGTGAAACAAAAATGGAAGATATCTGAAAAATCAAGAAATGCTTTTCAATATACATCTTTCGGAATAAAAATCATAACGTGTTATATACTTAATTTCTTATATACTTAAATTCTTCATGTAGGTAAAACGCACACAATGGAGGGAGTCATCGGCGATCCTAATAAGCAGGGCATTATTCCGAGAATTGTCAATGACATCTTCAATCATATTTATGGCATGGAGGAGAACTTGGAGTTCCATATCAAAGTATCATACTTTGAGATTTACATGGATAAGATTAGAGATCTTCTCGATGGTGAGACTTCTTTTGATCTTTCATTTATTTATTATTAAAAATCGTAACTAATACTACTAGTCGTATTTATACGCTTCTCAAAATAAATCTCCGTGATCTTCCGTTTCAGTATCTAAGGTTAACTTAAGCGTACACGAAGACAAGAACCGGGTGCCGTTCGTGAAAGGCGCGACCGAGCGGTTTGTTTCTAGTCCTGAGGAAGTGTTCGAGGTGATAGAAGAGGGCAAGTCAAACAGGCACATCGCCGTGACCAACATGAACGAGCACAGCTCACGTTCCCATTCCGTTTTCCTTATAAACGTCAAACAAGAGAATTTGGAGAATCAAAAGAAACTCTCCGGCAAATTGTACCTTGTCGATTTGGCTGGTTCCGAAAAGGTGAGATTTTATTTTTTTTAAATGTCCTTTTCCCATTTTTGACTTTGTCACTATATATATATATTTTTACTAATTATTTATTATTTTTTATATTCTCACATTTTAGGTTTCTAAAACTGGTGCAGAAGGAACGGTGCTAGACGAAGCGAAGAACATTAACAAATCTCTATCTGCACTTGGTAATGTAATTTCGGCCTTGGCTGACGGCAATAAGACTCACATTCCTTATCGTGACTCTAAGCTAACGAGAATCCTACAAGAATCCTTGGGTGGCAACGCCAGGACCACAATCATCATCTGTTGCTCTCCCGCTAGCTTTAACGAATCTGAAACAAAATCGACTTTAGATTTCGGTAAATCTATAACCTCTTTTTGACATATCACGATACAGCTGCTCTTGACAGATTTCATAGACCGTATTTATTATAGGTAAACGCGCCAAGACCATCAAGAACGTTGTATGCGTCAACGAGGAACTCACGGCCGAAGAATGGAAACGTCGCTACGAACGCGAGAAGGAGAAAGTGGCAAGATGGAAAGGCAAAGTGGACAAATTGGAGGCCGAATTATCGCGTTGGCGGCAGGGTGAGACCGTCAAACCGGAAGAGCAGGTCAGCCTCATTGAAGGACCGGATGTTACCACACCAATTACTGCGCCCATCGAAGGTAATGAAAACACAGATATAAATGCGTTCAACTAATTAAGTGTTTTATATATAAGACAACATGGATGAATATAAAAAATTAGTAAAATTATGTAATCTGTGAGATCAATTGTGTAACTTTTGTAGATTGTATTATAAATCTCTTTGTTTTGTAGTTAAACTGGACGACAGTCCGATGCCTGCTACTCCCGGCGGCGGTCTTATGATCGGTTCCCTCTCGAACGAGGAGAGGCAGAAGCTCGAAGAGGAACGCGAGAGGCTGTATCAACAACTGGATGACAAGGATGAAGAGATCAATCAGCAATCGCAGTACGTCGAGAAGCTAAAGGAGCAGATGGAGGAACAGGAGGAACTTATCGCCAGCGCAAGACGAGATTATGAACAGCTACAACAGGAGATGAACCGAATACAGCAGGAGAACGAGAGCGCCAAGGAAGAGGTGAAGGAGGTGTTGCAAGCGCTGGAAGAGCTCGCGGTCAATTACGACCAGAAATCGCAAGAGGTAATTGTTTGCGAACGTTGAAAAAGAGACTACTGTTCGGAAAAGATGAACAGGCCTTTTATTCTCGTTGCTTTGATTTTAGGTCGAGCTGAAGAACAAGGAACAGGAATCGATGACAGAAGAGCTCTTGGCTAAACAAGTAGCTCTGAACAACACTGCTTCTGAGCTGCAACAGTTACGTGACATGTCAGCGCATCAGAGGAAACGCATCGCGGAGATGCTGGCAAACTTCCTCAAAGATTTAGGAGAGATCGGCGTGGCTATCGGTGGCGAGTCTAACGAAAACCTAAAAGTAAGAATTAAATCATTAAGTAAAAATATAAATATTAAATTTACTTTTTATGATTTATTTAACACAAACTTTATGGGCTTTTGTCAATTATAACCTTGAATTTGAATTCAAGATCGCTCCGCCGGAGAGCAATGGTAAACTGGAAGAAGAGTTCACGGTGGCGAGACTGTTCATCAGCAAGATGAAGTCCGAGGTGAAGAATTTGGTCCAGCGATGTCAGGGATTGGAAAGCTTCCAAGTAGACTGTAACAAGAAAGTGAGTGGCTGCGTTTCACGTCATCGTATTAATCACGATTTCTTCGCGTTGCTTTCCTTTAATCAATCTTCGTTTTGCGTAAATGTCTAGGTTTCCGAGTACGAAAAGGACTTGGCCGAATGCCGACTGTTGATTTCGCAACACGAGGCTCGTATGCAGACGCTGACGGAATCGATGAAGGAAGCCGAGACACGCAAGCGAGGCCTGGAGGAAGATGTGGATGCGCTGCGCGAGGAATGCGCCAAATTGAAGGCCGCCGAACAGGTGCAGGCGGTCACCAATAAAGAGAAGGCTGAGGAGAAAGAAGCGGCGACGAAGATGCGAGTGGCCTTGGAAGAGCAGATGGATCAGCTGAGGGATGCGCATCAAAAACAGGTTGTCTATTTATAAAATATATTTCAATTTCGGATATTGAATTTTTATTTAATTTTGGATTTAATCACCGTTTTTTGAATTTCAAATTTTTTAACGTTGGATTTAACACTATTGAAGGTTGCTGCGCTCAGGGACGAACTGTCTGAGAAGCAGGAGCTGATCAGCGAGCTTAAAGATCTCAATCAGAAATTCACTCTGGCGCACCAGCAGATGCAAGCCGATTACGAACGACTGAAGCAAGAAGAGGCTAACAAGTCGGTCAAACTACAGGAGCTTATGCTGTTGAACGAGCGCCGAGAACAAGTACGTTGGATAATTTCATACGACGGACAATCTCTCAACTGCAATCTAAAATAAATTTATAATCACGTCAAATCAATTCCAGGCGAGAAAAGATCTCAAGGGTTTGGAAGACACCGTTGCCAAAGAACTGCAGACCTTGCACAATCTGCGCAAATTGTTCGTTCAGGATCTGCAGGCTAGAATAAAGAAGACCATCAATGCGGAGGATAACGAGGATGACGGTGGTTCCCTCGCGCAGAAGCAAAAGATATCCTTCTTGGAGAACAACCTGGATCAGTTAACAAAGGTAAAATTACATGTTAGTTCACATTTATTTAATACACTTTCTATTAATACGTCACTATTATAATTAAAATTTGCCCTCATTATTTTTATTTATACTTGTGCTATTGATATATTAATTATGCATTCTAGGTGCACAAACAACTCGTCAGGGACAACGCAGACCTCCGCTGCGAGCTGCCTAAACTGGAGAAACGACTGCGGGCGACGATGGAGCGCGTCAAAGCCCTGGAGACGGCGCTGCGCGACGCCAAGGAGGGCGCGATGCGAGATCGTAAGCGCTATCAGTACGAGGTGGACCGGATCAAGGAGGCAGTCAGGCAAAAGAATCTGGCGCGTCGCGGACCGAGCGCGCAGATCGCGAAGCCGATTCGTGCCGGTCAACACCACCTGAGTAACGTCAACGCCATCAGAACCGGCAATCGTGGTAAGGAGTAGTTTGCCTTCTGTATCCCTCCGGTACATGACCGCGCCAGTTAGAGTCGCCGTTGTTTTTCTTTTTCTTTCTTTTGGCAAACCTCCCTCGTCTCGTATGTACAATCACCTTGTGTTTCTTTTTTTTTTAGATTCACTTAATTAAAAGCCTACATTGTGTGTCCGTTGTGTGGGTTTGTTCGGGTTTTGCGTTACAAAAGGGGTGGCGGCCCCTCTGCGGCAGCTCTGCGCTTTAGAGTAAGGTCAATTTTATTACGTCTGCTATATTCTCGTCACCGAACTTCTCGGCGTGATTTCATTGAGGAGCGAATAAACGAATAAAAAAAAAAACACGAACAAACCTCGCGACGTACCTTTTTAAACCTTTTATGATCGAATCACAATCCCCTTTCTTGCACGGCTGAGTTTAATTATTTGATAACATTGTCTCAGTTGCGATTATCGTTTATGTCGAGGTATCATCGATGTTAATTTCAAAATATGAAATTTTGTTTGATTGTTCAAATGTTACTTTGGAGATTTATTTGTTTTTCCTCTCTTTTTTTTCCATGTTCCTGATCACACACACACAGATATGGGTAACAGCGTACAGTGATCGTGATCGCATAATGCCAAAATACCCTTCACTTTTACAGAAAACGAATGCAAGAACGCTTTCATCGACGAAAACAAAAGAATTCCAGCGGCTCTTATGTATAACGGATATGCATAAATGTTATAATTATTACTATTAAAAATAAGGGCATAGTACTATATTATTCGCAAGGAGAGAGCACCGCCAGTTCTTTAACTGTTTCTTTCCTCTTTTTCTCAGAGCAAGCATGTGCTTAGATATATATATATATATAAGATAAGTGCATTAAATTATATACAGTATATGTATATATGGCATATATATATGACATATGTATATATGCGTGTCACAAGCGCTGCATGTCCTGTCGATGTAAATAGTTAATTTTTATAAATTATTTAATTTAATATCACGTACATATATATGCATGATAATGATTCGATAATATATATTGAAATATTGAATGTCTGAATCGAACGAATCACACGGAGAAGCTTCTCGCCGCTCCCACGGAATAATTTATACTTTAGTGTCTATTTAAATCGTATAGCGTCGAAAAAATTGAACGGAGAGAATTAAGAGAAACTTGCCACAATCTTGCGAGTTCGCAGCGGGGATCGCGCCGTCGATCCTCCCGCTCTCGAAGGAAAGGGGCAACGAATACTTAAAATGGTTTAGTTCAGGTACCGATTCACCAATCGAGAAAACGATCGGACATGCGGCTTCGAGCGAGCGTAAAGATGATCGCGGCTTACACAAGTATTCGTAATCGTAAGAAATCTCTCTGCTAGCTGATAAGAATGCCTCGCGATAGGAGCGCATGGCGAGGACTGGCGTCCACGAAACTTCGCTAGAACTTGGACAACAATTTGAATGGAAATCTGGATGCAAATTATAATTGGCACGAAGTAAAAATGGATTTTATGGCGACAACCCTGGTTTCGTTCAAGCGCAAAAGATGAGAATTCGGAGCGAGTTCTAGCGTCGTGGAGCCTAAGGTCCCAAAGCGCGCATCTTAACGGAGGGCACGCTTGACCGGGAGTCAAGCGAGGAATTGCCTCTCCGGAGCTCTCTCGCGTGCACGACGTGCGGTCTTATCAGAGCGAGGAAGATTCACGAGGACCTATTCCGCGACAGGAAAGTAGAGCGATTTGAACGACTACCGGCTATCGTGCGTATAGTTCGCCGACCATTTCTCTCGCGTGCGTCTAATTTAGATTAATTTATCCCCGACACGCTCCTTTTGCTGCTCCCCGGCGACCACCGAGCGACGCGAAGCCCCGGCCTTCTTCCGGCGAGCCCCCGGACTTTCTTCTTCCTCGGCCTCTTCCCGAGCGAGACCCATGTGAGATCTGCTCGTCGTGTTCCCCGAGACAGAAGGAAGAGAAGAGGAAGAGACTGTCGAAGTTTCACGCGTCTCTCGTGATTGCGGCGTCGTCGATCCTTCTCGAGAGATCCTCGAGATTTGTTTCTCTCTCTCTCTTTTCTAAAAAATAATCTAGCTCCGTTTCCTCGCGCGTTTTGTATCACGTTATTTTCTACGCTCTTTTACCCGCCCAATTTACACGCGAATTATCGCACTCGGCTCTTTGTAAATCCATTTTATAAGGCTTCTCTATGTATGATCACGCGCTCGAAATAGCCGTATCATTGCTAATTTATAATCACGATAAGATACGAATCACCCGACTACGGGAATGTCCCGGGCGGACGGTTGACCTCTCGCAGGCACACATTTCCACGTTATACACGGGCGTTCCGCGATAATTTCCGCGACCCTGCGTTTATCGTCAGGAGGCTCTCAGCCGCGCGTAATCGATGTAATTACCCTCTGTCGCGAGCGAGAGCCATTTATGGCAGCGGATTTATTTATAAAAACAGGTTTTTCCGATCCTCCTCGACGCGGAAATTCTCAGAGCCGAGCTAAACTGAGAGCGCTCGCGGGATTTATTTAACGATCAATGGGTTGTAGTGAGTCCGCGACCGCTGCGGAAGCTTTTTTTTTACGGCGCGGGGAAGCGTAATGAGATGTGTGATGTAAACTCGACTCGAGAAGAAGTATTCGACTGATACTTGCTTTCTTTTATCGCACCATCCAAGTTCTCTCTCTCTCTTTCTCTCTCTCTTAACTTTGTGATATGTAACTATATCGGAGGACAAGAAAGTTGCATTCTTTTTTCCCCTCTTTGCTCGTAGGCGAAGACGACCGACAAGCGTGTGGTGCATTAATGCGAGTGCAATTATCGTTAAGCTATTTTTGTCGGGTGTATGTAAATATACGATATACATATAAATATATATATATAAATATACATGTAACGTGAACACGAGTTAGTTTCGCGACAAAGGAACGTAGTAGAAGGAAAGGATTATACGTTTCACACACCGTAGTGAAAGAGGGAAGGCAAGCATGCGTTCTATGCACGATTGTATTTATCGCAGATATAACATAATACACACACACACACACACCTGTAACATTAATGTTTCTCTCTTCGACGCGCGTCCCTCTTTAGACGCCGATGAATGTATTTCTCTCCCCCCCCTCTCCCCTTCAATCGTGTTGCGCTGAAAACTGTAATGCGCCTGTAACGGATCCGCGTTTCTCTCTTTCGCCCACTGATTTGTTAAACTGATCGAATAATTATCGTCTTCGACGAAACAATTGTAATTTCGCGATCGTCGATTTCAGATCCCCTCTTTTAAGAAGTTTAACGAGATTAACTTACGTAAAAGAAATCATGTAAGAAATATTGCTATACCGATCTATGTGATAGACGACAACAATCCCTTAAAGCGCAACGATCGATCTTTATTATTAACGATGTATGTGTAATGTATCGAATAATGTTGGCCGACGAACGCGGAGGAGACAGAGAGCTGTCGGTATATTATTTTCGTAATTGTCTCCGGCGTGTCTGAGAAAGGCAAAGGAAAACGAATAATAATAATAATAATTACACTTACACTTTATCGCAGTCGCAAGTAGGCGAGATTATTAACGATTTATGTGCACGCAGCCATCCAGTCACTGTTAAAGAGGAGGTCGATCTTATAATACAAAATCGCGGTCTCTTCGTCTCGACGACGAGCGAGGCGTTCTTTCGTTTCTTCATCGCGATTTCCTATAAAAGAAGAAAAAGACAGACGAGGGAAAGAAAGGGGGATTTCTCCCCCGACCCTGTTCCATTGTCGAGAGGACGATCTCAGAGAATCTCAGCGAGCAGAACGCTTTAGGTTCCCGCAAACGATTTTTTTTTCTAACGATCTTTCTTTTTTTTTTCGTCATGCGAGAATACTCTTCGCGAGTACGCATTTTTCCGCATCAGCGATCGAGTTCAGATCTACCTCATCTGAAACAGCAAAGTAGCGAGGAAAAAACGAGATAAAAAGAAAAAAAAACGTGAAAAAAGAAACGCATAGCTGCAATTCTAAACCTTTTTTTCCTAGACACTAGGCGGTAGTAAATTTGTATGCAGGGTGTAGAAGAGAGGCTGTAGCTACAAGGTACTATATATGAATTGTAATACAATATTCTCTTCGGATTAAAGCTGTAATTTTAAGATGATATCGTTATTATATTATTATTCGATTATTCGAAAAACGACAGTGCTTATATTGAGAAAGAAAAAAGAACAAGGAAAAATCACACGATTGTATTCACTTATTTATTTATTGTCGCACCGCATATTGTCCCGGCGAAGTAATCTCCGAAAGAAATATATTTATAAGGTAATATAATAAAAAAAAATATATTATACATACACACATCTTATTGTGCGTGCGTAAAATCCTGTATCGATGTATCGTCCCACCCTCGAGCTGAAAAGACAACTTTTGCTAGTTTGCTTATTTAATTTATGTCACTTTCTAAAGTCATTATAAAATCACAGAAAGTTTTAATGTTCTGTACGAAATTTCTTTTTTCTCCTCTGCTCTGCTAATGAATTTATCTTCTCGGCGAAATTATATAAAGGCGAACACTATTCTGTAGATCGTATTGTAAAAGTTTACGTTTTATTCTTATCGATAGAATTGTACAATATCAGTAGATATCAAAACATACAATAATCAGAAATACATTAAACAACATGATTATTACAACAAATTTCTTAGTCCGTAGGCTAAGACGAGACCTGCGTACGTGTACAGTGTCGTAGAACGCATCTTTCCCCCCTTTTTTTTACAAAGATCCCGGCAGTATGTACAATCGGTCCTTTTATTGGTATATATAAATAATATTACACGTGGAAAACAAGATATTCGACGCGCAATGTGTAAACAAATGTACTTATCACTAAAGTTACATATGTATTCCTCACTGAGGATTAAAGTTTTATATCAATTACACAAAACGTAAGGCATTCGCGCGTCTTACCCTTTCCGAAATAATTCCACACGAAAGAGAAAACTATTCTATTCAGTAAACACTTGATTAAAAACAAAAACGATATATTACGAGACACTTCGCAGTGATTTCCCATTCGAGAATTACTTTCGGAAATTGAGACGCGCAAAGTCTTCGTTCCCACAGGTTTCAATTCTGTTTCGCGATTCTATCGAGATCCAGAAAATCGTATTGTACTCGGAATGCGTAGGAAGACGGGTTTACGCATTCACGAAATCATTGAGCGAGGATTGCTCCGTAAAGTCCAGCCCTACGTCTGAGCAATTAAGATCCGAGAGATCACTGTCTCGATGGAAATGACAAAAGGGCGTGTACTCGTGGAAGAAAAAAGTGATGAAGAAAACGAGCGAGACAAATGTTCACATAACTACGGAAGATAATCTATACAGTAATCTACACAAATTCGAGACAGAGTCAAGAGACAAAGCATGGTGTGATGTGTCATGGAGATAAGGAGATATCCAACAAAAGAGAAAAAGAGACGAGACTGACGAAGATATGTTCGACGAGCAGTACATTGGCAGTGTAACATCGTATTCGCTGCTTTTCCCAGCAGTAGAACATTGTGCTCGTCCCCTAACTGGCAGTAATTATATACCCTAACTATTCCCAAGTAACCCCAAGGTCGAAGATTAAGTCCTTAGAATCTAAGGAATTCGGCAGTAGAAGATCGCTCGCGAAAAGGAAGAAAACCGATTATAGGAGGACCTTCCTGGGCGAACTCGCCAAGTACTTTGATAGCGATCACATAAGTAGTCCCGCAAGTGATAAAAATTACCGTGTGAACACACAATCTGGCATTTGTGGTCGTCGCGACGTTAACGTAACAGCGTAGTGCACAGCACTATCATGTTCAGTATCAGCGAGCCGCAGAGTAGCGCGGAGAGCCAACCGGGGCTAGCAATAATCGTCGTCGTGTGATGACCGGCGTACGCCGGCGCTGTGCCGTTCCGCCGATCTTCGCGAACGCGGGTTTCCTGGACCTGCTGGTCGTCCATCGCGGTATACGCCGCGCGGATCGTCGGCGACGCCGCCGCCCGCGAGTGGCCGTCCGTCGCGTCCGAGTACCGCGACTGTGGACGGGGAATCGGCGAGTCGTGCCTCGCGACCGCGCCCAGCCGCGGCGTCTGGCACGACCACCACGTGGCCTCCGACACGACGGAGCATCGATCGAACTCGTGCACGGACGGCTCGCGGGAAGACGCGAGATTGGAGGAGCCGACCGAGCCGAAGCCGGAGCTCTGGCTGGACGAGCGCGAGAGCGTCGGCGACGTGGCGGCGGTCATCATGCCCTCCTGCCAGTAACCGCCCGCCACCCACGAGGTCTGCGTCACCGATCTGAGCTTCGGCGGCGACAGGATACACTTCCTGCCGTACGTGCAGCTAGACTTTTTGAACAGATTTTCGGAACTCGTCGCACTGTATACTTTACGTTCGAAGATCGGTGCTACCTTGGCGATCATGTTGCACCTTGGCGGCTCTTCGCTGAGAAGAAGAGTGCTCAAGCTGTTATTCAAGCAGCAGCTGTCTGGCAAACTGTTCTCTTTCTGAAAGACGGAATTCACGTAACCGTTGTTACCGCCGTTTGCTGTGATTGTGGACAGCTTTTGTCTCAATCTAAAAAAAAATTAGAAATAATTAAAACATTCGCGTGTTAAGAGAATGATGGAAATGATGGAAATGATGTGAAACACTTGCATTGCTGAATGTGATTTGCTGAATTTGACTTCAGTGGAGGATAATTCACTCGCCGCGTAGACTGATGATTTAATACTGTCATTTGTGTCGCTCGGAACGACACTGTTTCCGCTTTGACCGTTAGACGCGAGTTGAAGCGACGCTGTATCTCGTGAGCGCAGCTTAATCTTCTTAAACGTCACTGAGCTGCTCAATGTATCTTTATACATACTGGATCTTAAGATCACTAAAATTGTAATAAATGCGCATACTGCTACCTGAAAAGAGACAAATCGATAAGTTGAGAGTGTATAAATATATTCAAGAGATAAAATAATTTTCCGTTTGTTTTTCTTACCATACGATACTGTGTGATGTGCTCCGTTGTAAACCAGGCATTTTGAAGAAACGTCAAGTTTTTGATGGATACGAGAATAATGATGCAGAACCATAAAAATATCAATAATACGTCGGAAGTCTTGTTCCTCATTGAACTCCAGCAAGCGCACAGGTGAAAGAATAGTCCACCGATTGGCAGCCAAATGAAGTTGTGATTGTACACGACTATCGAGACCAAAACCATCGAGACAGCTCGGAAACGTGTTTCCAACTTTCTTACGTTCTGCAAAAGCGCTAACCAAAGATTAGTTGCTACAATTGAACGTCGTTGGGGATTAATTAATAGAAATATTAATAGAATCAAGAAAATATAATAAACGTTTAGAATAGCAAACATTAATCTTACAATGATGTCCTCTTTGCAAATGTACTTACATCGACAAGCGTCTTAATCGGCTTCTGCTTGAAGAACAGCATCTTATAGCGAGTTAGCCACACAGCCTGCTTACGCAACACGTTTCGCACCGTCAACTTGCAGCTGTCGCACAGCGGATATTTCACTTCCAAATGCTCCTTAAACGCTTTCAGCTCCACGTCGAAGAGCCTCTCGCTCTTAGGCTCAAAGCTGGACAGCTCTGACAACTTCTGACTTTCCCGCTTGTTGCAGTACGCACAGAGTTTACCCCTGAGGACTTGACGGTTGTTGCTTGCCTCGGATAGTCTGCAATATCTCTGACATACGTTCGATGTCGCGTACTGCTCCGGAATATCGTATGAATAATCGCCATTCTGGAACAAGCATTTTGTATTCATCAGTACATTAAGTTAAGAAAAAAACATCTTTCATGAAATAATGAATTAAAAAGAAAAAATGTTAGGAAACTTCTGGATAGAAAAGAAAAAAATATTAATAAAAAAGATAAAAGAAGAAAAAACTAAATTTCTCAAGTACAAGTACAATTTCTCAAGACTACAAATTATGATAGAAGATAATGGAACTTAGTCAGTTGTTTAGAGAAATAGATAATTTAAGATATGAATGTGTACGGTGCAGCTAATGCATTATTGCAAATCATTTCTTGGCTACAAAGCTAAAGTGAATAAACTACTATACGGTATCTTTTAGTGAACGATAATTATACAAAATAAAAGATAAAAAGACGACTGAGGGCAGACGATGATCCACCTTGGAGAAACCGTTGTACTGTTCGCACCACGGGCACAGCCACCAGTCCACATGCTGCCTTCGGACCTTCGTGTTCTCGTTGCAAAACCAGCAGTTTACCTTCACGGGCCACCGTGCCCTGCAACGCGTGCAATCACAATTAGTATCGTATATATAAAAACACGCGAGGGTGAGCGACTCGCGAGAGACTCACCTCAGCCTGTAGAAGATCGTCAAGCACGTAGCGAGCGTTAAAAGAATCGGAGCGAACACGGCGGCGAAATCGGACGCCGCGTTACGGTCGTGCTCCATTTCACTTTGAGAAGAGAAGAGGGTTAAAAGGAGCGCGTTAAAAAAGAAGAGGGGGCAAGGGACGCACCGCCGCCGTACGAAGACGACCTAAAGGGGCAGCGGCGTCGAGCGGGTGCCGCCGCTCCCGCCAAGCGATCGACGGGCAGGGCGCGTCATAACCTAAAAGACCCGGTCGTCGTTCGCGGCGCGCCAGCTCAGCGAGACACGAGAAACCGCGACGTCGCGTCGAAGGGAAGCGCGGGGTGGTTCCTCGCGAAGGTTTGCCGCACGAACGTCGTCCCGTCGATCGCACCTGTCCGACAAGTCCATCCGGAGCTCTCGCGAACCCGTTGTCACGATACGCGCGACACGTGCCGGCAGATGCCCGCGCGCTGCGTTCGGAAAACGCCCGCGAACGCGCCGCAAGCTTAAAGTGTCGTCCACAATGAGCAGGAAGATGACCCAGGTAGAAGAAGAAATCACAACGATGTCAAAATGACTCCAGAATGTTATTATTATGTCATTTTATCGCTGTTTTAGCATTATTTTGATGTCAATATGTCATTGTAATTTTTGTTCTACGTGGGGAAAGAGCGAGCAGAGGTCGATTGTGTATCACACAATTTGATGAAAATTATTAAAAGGGAGCAAATTCTTCACTATATGATAATTAATGAAATTATAAAAATTCTAGTAAATTCGCTCACTTTTAATTATCACCATGTTTTGTGATACACAATCGATCCCCATGAGCCAATTATGTTCTCCAGATACTTTTATAATTTTTGAGATTTTTAAGAAATTTCTTGGAATTTTATACAACTTGAACTTTAACTCATTGATACTTTAAAATCTATTATATTCTAGAAGCAGCTTTAAAAAGTTAGATTATATTTTAAAGAAATTTTTTAAATTTCAGCTTTTAAAATTATGTTCTTAGAGTTTATAATTTTTATTATTGTAAAGAGTTTATTATTTATATTATTATAAATTTATATTATAAATTTATATTATTATAAATTTATATTATTTATTATTAAATAAATTACAAAAATACATAGATGGCGCTATCTACGGTCATTTAAATCTCATGCATCCGCCGTGCGAGTTGTGCCTCCTGTGTCCTCTATCCTTCATGCCAAACATGTAAACTGCCAGTCATTTCTGAACATTTCTGAAAGTCGACGGCTCCCTGGCTGTTTCTTGCGCGCGAGTTTCATGTGATAAAACGGCACGCGAATCGACACAATGGGAGCGGTGCGAATAATCAACGACGACCGTCACTTCAACGGCGAGCTGGCCAACGCCGGCCAAAAGCTCGTCGTCGTGGACTTCACCGCGAGTTGGTGAGCGTTTTTCAGGTTATGTTCCCGCGTGCACTCAACTCGATTTTACTCCAAGACAGCTCCCTGTCTCGGGCGCGTAATCACGCAGCCGATTTAATCACGCAGGTGCGGACCCTGCCAGAGAATCGCCCCGATCTTCGAGCAGCTGTCGCTCAAGTATCCCAAGGCGGTGTTCCTGAAGGTGGACGTGGACAAGTGCGCGGTCACCGCCTCGATGCAGGACGTCAGCGCGATGCCCACCTTCATCTTCTACCGCAAGCGCGCGCGGCTCGGCCAGTGCCAGGGCGCCGACCCGGTCGGCCTCGAGTCCAAGATCCAGCAGTTCTACGGCAGCAGCGGCGGTGACGCCGACGACGGGGACGACTCTGCCGCCGACTCCCTGCCCGGCCATGTACGAAGCACCGACAATGCTTACTACCATATCCTCGGCATGATCGTTCTCGCCGCGATTCTGTTTTACTGGAATAAGTACCAATGAGAGGCTTGCCACTTCGTGTTAGCTTGCCGTTTTACGCTGATCACTCAATCATCGTGTAAACGGCGAAATCTTTTGTTAAATTAATTCGATTAATATTTTTTTAATGCAAATCTGGCGTCACAGTCTTCCTTCGTGGTTTGTAGGGCTTTTTCACGAAATTGTTCCATTAACAAGACTTATGTCTGTACCTAATTTATTAATTTTTCATAAATCTGTGTCTAGCAATTTTTCTTGTCGTTTGAGCACCGCATTTCGCGTACAATTGAATTTTGCGTGAAGCAGTGTCCTTATTGTGAAATCTCCTTTTATCAGTTATCATTTTCTCTTTCTATTTTAATGGTATACATATAATAGAAATACGAGGCATTTGTCTTCCAAAAGTCTTTTCCCTTCATCTTGTTACATAGCAAGAGTAATGGAAAAACCTACGTAGAGAGGATTATTTTATTATTTCATTGATTCACAAAATAAAAAATTATAGTTGTCTTCCAAAAGTCTTTTCCCTTCATCGTGGTTACATAGCAAGAGTAACGGAAAAACCTACGGAAAAGATTATTTTATTATTTCATTGATTCACAAAACAAAAAATTATAGTGTGGGACTTCACAATGTGGACATTCAGTTATATTGGTCTAATTGGCAAATAAAATTTCGTTAAAATACAAAATATATTCAAAAAGACTTGAGTTTATCACATATATATATTATTTTTTATGGAAAATTTTTCGTGTATCTCTAACTTTATCAGCAAAAAATTACTTGAACAAAACTAAAATTCTGTGCAATTGAGATTATTTTTATCAACTTGGTAATATTGAGTTATAGTAAACTGAAAAAATTGAATCGTCTTGTAGTTGAAAAAGTAGAATTGTTGAATGCACGTTAAACACTTTTCGGTTATGCAAATATCAAAGTATTACATTCATGTGACACGTTAAAATGGAAATAGATTTTGATCTAACGCGCTGAGAAGCGTTTTATACATATAAATTATATACCATCAATCTTTACACCGTTTAAAGAAAAATCAAACCTCAGAAAGTAAATTTACAAGGTTTCTATATTCTATTTAAATAACGTTACGAGACCTGATAAAAAATATAGATTTAATGAAAATTAAATAATTAAATTCAATAGAATTAAGCTTTAGTTATTCTTACAATATATTTCTATAATTTTTGCATTTTTTTAATATAACTTAAAGACTTTTCGCTTCTAACTAGTAATTATCTTTCTTTCAATTTAAGTATAAAATATTGTTAATGTATATCCAAAAGATATTGTACTGGAAATAATACAACTTTGATACTTGCACGCTTGTTGGTGATTTAATAACCTTTGTCTAAATAATCCCATCTAGCGCGATAAATGCAAATAAATTTCAATTTATGATGAAATAATGATAAGATATTGTAATTATCTGTAATTATATGATACACGCGCCTAAAAACTGATTTGCTAGGGCTTGTGTTTTTATTGAAAAATTTTGCACTAGATTAAAATAAAAGACTGATGAAAAAAATATTACAAAATTTGTAGTTAATATATGCCATATATTAATAAGAAGCTACAGTTTTAGCTACAAGATCTTTTATAGAATTGACTAAAATCTTTAAATATATTCCAGAACAATTTTGCAATCTCTCTCTCTCCTTTCTTTTCTTTTTTTGCTACTTTGATTGTATCTCGTAGAGAGAGTGAGAGAGAGAGAGAGAGAAAGATTGTTTTCACAAATCATCATTAACATCGCGGAATTAGAGTTGAAGTAAAATTATTTTAAATCACACTTTACTTCAGTTTGGAGTTTATTTTCTCTTTCTTCTTGTTAATAATTAACTCAAGAACTTTTGGGGTTTTTTCAGATGGACTTGTCCACTTTTATAATGAAGCAGCAATGCGAGTGTTTAAACGAGTCCGACTATCACAATTTTTCTATGTGTTTGGATAACTCGGACAGTGGGTATCTTCAGAGTGACGTAGATGAACAGCTGGTCATGTCCATCACGTTCTCACAGCCCGTTAAGGTTCATTCACTCAAGATCAAAGCGCCTACGGAAAATGGACCGAAAAATGTCAAATTATTTATCAATCAGCCCAGAACGATCGATTTCGAAATGGCCAGCTCCAATACTCCTACACAAGATCTAACGTAAGCCTTGACTAATGTATTTGCAGGATATATTTAAAACAATATAGAATATAGAGGATAAGAAAAAAAAATATCTTCGCGAAATTTTCAAAAACATTGAATATCTTTAACGAACAATTGATCGATTTAAAATATTTCTTTAAAACCTCTCGTTCACATAGATAGCAGTTAAGATAATAAATTTTCAACATTTAATTCATTGTTTTTAACATAATTGTTAGAATAGGGTTTCTCTTACTTTTTTTCTAACGAGACAAAAAATTAATGTGCGCAACTTCGGTTGCAGATTGTCAACCAAGGACCTCGAGGAAGGAAATCCGATACCACTGCGCTACGTCAAGTTCCAGAATGTGCAGAATCTTCAAATCTTTGTGATAGACAATCAGAGCGGCTCGGAAACAACAAGAATCGATAATTTAGTTATAATCGGCACACCGATCTCGACTACCAACATGGGAGAATTCAAGAGAGTATCCGGCAAGAAGGGAGAAAGCCATTGAGACTTCTGTAACAATAATATATCACGATATCGTCAGGAATTTCAATTTGCCTACTAACATTCCCCAATCGTTTTCTTTTTCTCGCTAAGAAGAGAAAGAAAGAAAAGCCGATGTAACGAGACTTGAAGAAATAAAATCCGATTTGAGTACCGTAATAATTTCGCTTGTAATAATTTATTATAATACACAGCAGTTCACGAAATTAATAATCTATTCTTAATTTACGAGAACATTTTTACAGTATGTGTACATGCTTAATGTATAAAGTCTTCGATGCGGTACTTGATTTAATTTTCAAACTTTAGAATTATATTCTATCTTCTTTATAATATTACTTAATAAAATAATTTCCGCAATAACAACATTGTTTAACTAATTAATTGTTAAATTCAAAAAAGTAAATTATAGATTCTTTTCACTAACGATGTAAAATAAATAATCACTGCAAGGGAGGCTTCAAGTAAGAAATATAACAAATTAAATACTTGAAAAAAAATACAAATGAAGTGATTTGAACATATATCTTTTTGTTACCTCTTTTGTATGTATCTCTTCTAAATCATTCTTCTTTTATATTCGCCTCCAAAATTCTAGTATTGTAATTTATAACGTAAATCTTCAAAAATTAATAATTCTTTATCTTTACAAATATTCTTAAGTGTCCTTTATTGAGAAGCCTTGTGAATTCGCCAGATACCGCCGCATCGGCAAGCTCGCGTCCACCGTTGGTCCCAGGCTCTGATTGCAGCTGTCCTCGTCATGTTTTGTACTTGCGCCTTACCGCCGCATCTAAAGATACAACAGAAATATGTATATAAAGATATCAACATGTTATAATATTGGACTGTCAATAAATTATACATTTGCTAGTTAATAATTAGTATAATTTATGAATCGATAATACCTTGTACATTGTTTCACTAGAAGCGGATGTTTTCCTAAATACAAGTGTCGTATCGTGTCCACAATCTGTCCGCTGTGCATGCAGCCTTCGACGGGATTCATTTCAGGCGTAAAGACCAGTTGTTCAGGTTCTACTCCATATTCCAGCTACAAATTGTAATGAAATGGCAAGAATATATATATATTTTTTTCTTTATATATATATATATATATATATATATAAATTAAAGAAAAAAATTTAAATATTTTGTAAAACAATTTTAAGTATTTTTCTTTGTTTTTTTTATATTGTAAACTTTGCAATTCTCACCTGTAACGGGAGGTTCTGATAGAACAAAATCGGAGAGACTATGGCGGTTATGTTGTTGCCTTGATGTAATTGTGGAATCATGATCTGATTTGGCAGCAAGCAGCATTCATCTGAAAAGAGACCATAGTGTGATAATGTACATGAATATATTATACGATGATAATCATAATTTAAGAAGAGAACAAGGTAAAAAGTAGATTTAACATATCGAACATTCTTTTATCGATTCTAGTATTCTTTATTTATACAGCAATTTTTCTTTGAACAAAACTTCAATCCTTTTTTTTCACTTAGATCATACATTTCTTGATCAATATAACTTTCTAATTTATTGTCATAAATAATTGTCTTTGGTAGTTTAATTAACTCGGCGAAGTTTCTTGCGAATTCGTTTCATTGGATTGCAATATCAGCACCGGTTTCTCCACGATTGATCCCGTTTCTTCACTCTCGTTCGAATCGATCTGAAGAAAGACCTCTGTCTTCTCAATGGTTGGACTCTCCACGTCGGCTATGAAGTAATTTGATTCGCGCTTTGATCTTAATTCATTTGCTTCCTTATCCGTTGTGTCTTCTACGTTTTTTATGCTCTTTCGGTGCTCCACATCCTCCGTATCTTTTTCATCCTTTATACTTTTCAGAGTTTCCGCATTATCATTCTCAGTCGCTTCACTCGGGAAGAAATGTGTCCTCGTCTTCAGCGATTTCGCGCTCTCGGCCCTCTCCGCTTCGCGGATCAGATCGATGAAGAACAGCTCTCTCGGCGACATGGGCGTCTTTGGCGACTTCGGTGAGTTCACCTCGTCCTCCTTGGGCGATACCGTCACCAGCTTCAGATAATCCTGCAGGGGACTCTTCTCAGCATAATCGTCGACAATGCTTAAGCGAGCTTTCTCATCCTCCTCGAAACGCACCACTCCAGCGGTATCCTCAATATTCTCGCCAGATATTTGTTTGTGTATCACCAAGGGTGGCAGATCCTTCCCGAGGTTTTCTCGATCGCTCTTCTTAGATTCGTTCTGATTCTTCTTCGTCTCGAGATATTCTGCGTCTGCGGATGATATCTGCTGATGGATGTTCAGGGGTTGCCTCGCGTCATCCGAGCCGTATTTCGAAATCGTGTTGATTTCCAAGCTCTGCTCAACTTGGAGATGTCTCCAAAGGATTACCAGTCCGCACATGATCACGAGCCAGATTATAAATGCGGCTGTCCAGAAGAGAAAAGACCAATATGGAGGCCATATGTAAGACCAATACGACAACACGTAACATACGGACCACATGAGAGGGCACAAGATGAACCAGTAGACCAGGAACACGCACAAGGTGATCCAAGGAAATGAAAGGCGCCCACATATTTTTAGTATGGACTGTTCCTGGATTACGCAGTTCTTTCTTTCTTTCTTTTCCTTTAAGATGAGAGAGTCTTTATGCTTGATCGCAAGTTTGGTAGTCATTGCACCTTCGTGGATTTGGCGGATTTTATTTTCTTCTATATACGCTATACTCTTCTTCGAATACGTTTTGTTGTATTGCGTTGAGAGACAACTGTAATTAGATTCTCACGCACAAGGTGTATTATTTGCAATTCTTCTGATCTATATACTTGTAGTTATATTATTGCGCAACTGCGTTACTGCACGATGCGAATCGTTTAATAGAATATATCAAAACTGCTCTAATGAATCAGGATGTGGTACTTTTATCAAACTTCCTGGCCGCAAGTCATAGTAATCAAGTAGCAAACATACACAGCGATAAGAATTATATTTACATTGAATTTGTTTGTTTCTGGATTGCAAAATCCCTCTAAATCAACAGCTTCTTTTAAAAACAAAAAGGAATCTTAAATGAAAGCAAAAAAAGATAATTTGTTATCAACTCGATAGTTATTAATGTCATAAAAATTATCTCAAAGTATAATCCCAAAGTATATAAGCCGAATATCAATGTTATTCTTTTTTCGGAACTAATTTTCATAGGGTTAAGCCGCTAGAGAGCTTTGCATTACAATAGATAAAAATCATATTATATTCAATTGCAATTTTAAGAAATTCCAAAAAAGTAACAAACGTACCAATCAAACCATCATCAACTTGTTGTTGCGTATCTCCATTAGGCTGCACCAGTTTCGACAACAAGCAGAACAGTAGAGCCAGCACATCTAAATTGTCCGCGCTACGAAGAAATACTGGGAGGCACGATGGACGGAGTAATCCCCAGATGCGTATGATGACCAACAATTCCCGAACGGTATTCAAGGCCTTGTGATCCTTAAGAAGTTCATACTGCAAAGCAAAGTAGTAGATTAAAGCTAATGTCATATTACAATAGTTGATATCAATTTCTAAATTGAATATACATTATCGAAATATGAAAGTAATCTCGATTAATTTTAATAGAAAGCTATAATTATATATATTTTAAACGAAGACCAATATAAGTTTAATAATATATAAATAATACAGAAATATTTGTCATAATAGATAATATTACTTCATAATATTACTTGTTCACAAAAAATGTATCAAAAGGAACAAATATTAACAAATAATCTAAATTGTAAAGAGCTATGAGCCAATACTGAATGTTCATGTACAAGTTTTATTATCGATTAATATAAATTATAAACATTTCAATCTATAAATTGGACCATCTTCAATGTAAGAAATTAATTAACTAAAAACGCATGATCGTATTGTTCTAATGGAACTGCGGTCAATATATCGTCAACATATTTAAAAAAAGAGTCTTAAATCATAATTTATTAAGGCCCGATTGCACCAATGTTATTTCGGCTTTAAGTGAAATGTGTCTTTATTTATTTAGAAAAAAAGATGAAAATAGAGATATGTTTAAGTTTCGCTTAAAGCCAAAATAACGTTGGTGCAACCAGTCCTAAGTGCAACTTCCTCGATATCCACCGATAACGATGTTCACAATAATAAGAGAGAAAGGTGAATCCATAGGAGTACCAAAAATTTATTTATGTGTCCATTGAAAATAAAAAATATGGAGTTAAAAATCAAACGGACATATACCGGACAGAAATTTTTCCAAAAGCCCCAAATTTTATGGGAAAGTATGAAATATGAAATAATATTAATTTATATTTATAAATATTAAAATCTAGATTTTTTTTATTTTTATAAAGAATAGCTAAATTTGTTAAAAGTACTTACCCCACCTGTCTTCACCTGCATCCTCTGCTCGGGCAATCTAGCCAGCAAGTTCAAAGCTAAATCAGCGACCCATTGAATAAGTTGCTGCAGTGATTGCAGTGTGCTCGGTTCTACCGTAAACTCTTTCGGGTCTAGATGCAACAATATCTAAAAAAAAATTAAATAAATCAATAATTAATTCATTTCAAGTAATTATTAAAGTTTCAATTAATTTTGTTAAACATTTTTCTCATCGGAACCGAGAAAACGTTTTATTTTCATACTACTTCACTTCTATCTCACGTACTCTGCATATACAGATAAAAATGAACATAGGATAAGAATATTATCACTTCAATTATGTCATTGCATATCTATAACTTCATTCAACGCAATTGTGTTGGCAAATGTAAAGTGATAAAAGAATAGAACAAGAGAAAAAAGAAACGATTTATGGAAATTCAACTACTAAAGAACCAAGATAGAGATTCGATTATACCTTGTCAACGTCAGTAATGACGTCAGTTATCACCGCGGCTAAGCTCTCCGTTGGGCCTTTATCGTGGGATATCAGATCCGATGGTCTCAGTAAAGATTTGAAGGCGGTAGCTACCGAATGTATCATCAGCAATGACGACAAATCTGCCGCCTTGTTCTGTCCGGCCACGAGCATCCTGAAAATATTGAATACAAACATTCAATTTTTCTAATTTAGAATTTGAGATAATTTTTTTATTACATCATTTTAAAAGAAATCTTCAGAGACAATTCTTAGTGCTGTGTCATATTTTTAAAGGAAATTTTGAAACTAATTTAGAAGAAAGTTTATTCATTTTAGAAACATTTTTTCTTCTGTATATGCTTGCATAATAATTACATACCTACACAACGATGTTTTGATGCATAAAAATTGGATATAATGATATTGCTGCGTAGACTGCAGTTGCCTATTAAACGAGACGTCTAATCGCTCGCACAATGCTTCAATCATGGACGATCTCAGGCATAAAAGTATGTCCAACCAATCCAATCCCGTCACCAGACAATACTCCAGTAATGTACAGGCGTAGCTTAGCGACATCGCTGTACCTAATCACAAGCCAAAATCGTTTCGATCACATTTCGCAATCCCTCAAAAATCTCGCAATTAAGAGAATGAAACAAATTACAAATAAAGAAAATATTGACGTTATACCTGACGTGGTACCGTCTGGCAACAATTTATAGAGATATAGATTGCCATGAGTATCGCACGCAAGAAGAACGCATCCCAACCACGAGAGATCCATATGAGCGATAGATACAGAGCTCTTGAAGTATTTGTTGCTAGGCTCGTCTGATCGCCAGTTTGTGTTCAAGGACGAGAACGCCACTTCCTTCAGGCAGTCCAAACGATTCAAACAATGTACCGATGAATCTGCTAATGCTATTATTACATAACTCGGAGGTGGTACAGTTGTTACTATGGACAGCTTTGTGGTCGCGATCGCCGTGACCGGTGACTGGCAGCGATACTGCGATTGATATTGCCAAACCTGCCGAGAAAATAAATAAAAATTTCTTTTTTAATTAAATGTATTATTATTAAAGACTATTTAAATATTATTATTTAAATACTACAGTCAAATGTATATAAATACTGACTCGTTATTTGATTTGTACATTTGCTCGTGAAAAATAAAAGTATCAGTTGACTGTAACCAAATACTTACAACCGTCTTGAAAGGCTCCAGAGTCTTTGGCTGAAACAGTTTGTGAACCGGTTGCGACTTCTCCCGCAGCTCCCACACCTCAACGAATCCGCCGCTCTCGCTGTTGGCCGCGATGACCAGAGAATCAGCATCTTCTCTGACCACAAACTTCAAATGCGTCACTGTACCTGCAGAGAAAATAAAGACTTGTAGTCGTAAAGAAACGAACTGTCCACCGTGTCATATGCCGTTCGATTAATTAATCTTACATGAATTGTCTTTGGGCGCTCCGTCTTGCAGAAAGAAGCTCGGTAGAGCCTGCGAGGTGATGGTGCACTTGTCGTCGTTTTTACGCACCAGTACTCTGAAGCATCTTATGGGCAAGCAGATGCTACCGCTGCTGACCGCGACGAGAAAGTGACCATCTAAAGTTTACAAAGCAAATTATTTTAACATTCTCATTATTGTATTTTTCGAAAATCTTTTTATACGAAGAGTACTTTTTCCGTAGCATAAGTCCACCGCAGTTATCCTGTGCCTCGTGTTGCCAAGACTCTCTGTCGAGTAGCAAATCGGATTCTGAAGGTCCTTTGTGATCATGATCGCGCCAACCATACCCGTCGTCGACACCACCAGCACGCCTTCAGCGGCTCTCCCGCCGAATTGCCTCACGGAAGGTGCGAACAGCAAATGATTGAATTTTTCGCTGTAATGGATGCTATCTTTTTTTTCTGTCACCAGCCCCGTCTACAAAATCATAAAAAAAAAAGACATTAGAAAAAAGACAACGTATCTCTTTTAAATTTTATATATCTGCACGATTTGAAATCTTATCTCTCTAAAAATTTCAATACAAAGTAATAACAATATCAATGATCTTTAACTCCTGTTCTTGCAATAGAATAGAAAATTCTCTTCGTTATCTATTGTATCTACAAATGTGTTCATATTGCTTGTATTTTTTGTATTTAAAATCTTTGTTTCCTGTCTCTCCAACGCCCACGGTACATTCATCTCGTTTAAACTGCAGAAATTTTCGGGAATTTCAAGCAACACAAACAAATCCAATTCGTTCATTTAAATACCTTTTTGCCGTTATGAAACCATGCCGCGCCTAGTATGTGCTCGCCGGGGAAGTACGTGGAACCTATTAATACCCAATCATTTAAAATGTGGTCCTTAAACATCCATAGCTGCACATTTCCAGCTGTATCTGCCATTACAAGCTTATCACCGGGCAAATCCCACTCCAATGCAGTAATATTGTGTTTATTTGAAAGCACTCTAAAGACAGACAAGAAATATGATGTTATCTTGACTTGTTAGCTGTTTAAACAAAATCTAATAAAAGACATTAAAAAAACAGTAAGAAATGTGATGTAATATCCTTCAAAGGATAAGATAATTCAAAAGATCTAGTCCAAACGCTTACTTATGAGCGTGCCATGGCATATTCAAGTCTGCTACGTAAACGTGGCAGCCTCGCGTCTTGCCACTGCTGTCGTCCAACTCTGTCATTGTAGTAAATGCCACTATATTGCGACTGGATAAGGAACATAACGATTGTCCGTTGTACAAACTATGGAAACAACGTGTTAGTCAATCGTTTGTCAAATTATATAAGTTGGAATGTACGTTTTATTCATATATTGGAATATTAAATGTTATAAAAAGAGAGCTTTATTTATAGCATATAATATTTAATGTATATAACATAAATTATATATTAAGAAATATACCATTCTTGATTAGAGAAAAATTTGGGAGAACTCCTTCTGTTAACGGTGTAAAGCAGATCCATCTTTCTTCGTTTTCCTTCCCTTAATATCTTGCAGAAATACAACACTCTGCTGAATCCTTCCCAAATTAATGGATGTTGCTAGATGCCTTTTTTAATCCTCATGAATAATAATTGTCGGTGGACTCCTTTTTCTCAAAGTATATTATTTCTTGCAAGATTCTTCTCGTAGATAATCACGATAATTGCTCTTAAAAAGAATAATAGAACTGTGAAATCCCTCCTGTGGAATGTGCTTGTTACAAACGTAATTCATTAAGCTGAACCCATGTTTAATTCGGCACGTGATTCCATATGGGTACGCAGTTGTTTCGTATTCTTCTTTTTAAATTCACCTCTCCGGAGAGAATTTTTTTTTGTAGTATTGTCAAATATTTGCACCATTAATCGAAAATTAATCTCGTAAACAACTGTGGAAGCTCAGTACGGGTCATTTCACAAGAGCAGCGGGCCTGAAATAAGAGAATACTTCATGCCCTACGTTCGTTTTCTCCCACGTTCTCTCACTGGGAGCATATTCTATACTAAAAATCTATAATGTACGTGACGTACCCTATAGATTTTTAAGACCATCACACACGTCCACTTCACACATTTCGACCAATCAACATTATTTAATTCGGCCGTTTGTAACATCGACCATTTATAGCGTTTTCGATTTACCGACTCGACCCGACTCCGAGTCGGGTCGAGTCAGATCATAAGTTTGATTTAAGCCTTGTATCCATGATCCGAGAACTCTGTCCGAGTTCTAGTTCCGAGAAACGTGTAGCCAATAAAATTGTCACTTTTCCGTAAAAGCTGCACTTTGATTGGCACACGATTTATGACTTTCTTTTAACTAATATTATAATATAATGACTAATTTGCCGACTTGCCGACGTTGCAGAAGTTTTCGAGAGCCGAGAATTCATTCATTCTCACCTAACCTCTCATTCAAATAATTTCTTTTAATAATTTTTATAATTACTATAACTGTGATAATAATAAAAAAAATAATAGTAACGACAATATATAACAATAGCTCTGATTTTAATCATTTCGCGCATTATAAAATCTGTATTATCGACCTAACACGGAACATAACCAAAAATTCTCGGAGAGTTTTTGTTTTATAGGAGTAAAGGCTGATGTATCATCTGCGTTGCTCTGAATCTTCTCTTTGGAAAAAGATCAGAAAGACGAGTATTCAATAACGAGATTTACTTTAAGTTGTATGCTAATTTTGTTATTCCGTGTACGATCGAGGCTGATCCAAAACTAGTGTCAATTTAAAGCGTAGATAAGATACAAAAATCTCTCTCACAAGGATACAATTTTAATTTTATATCTTCACAATGTTAGGCAACATCGCAAAAAATTGTCTCTTATTACATAGTAAAAATATGCTGTTTAAAAGGTAATTAAAAGTCAAATTAAATCGAATCAAAACTTAATTCAATTTTTTTTATCTTATTGAAATATATTTTAAATATTTTTCACATTTTGAATCCAAAACTTGTGCAAAAAGTTGAACAATGATGTTTAAAGCTGATTGTGTAATATTCGCGAGGAAATTTTAAGTATTGTTGAGTAGTTTTAATGCAGTGATTTGTTATGATTAATTTCTTGCAGATATAGCACACCACAGGTAGTACATATTATCAAAAATAAGTTGAATTCGACGTCGACCAAGGATCAAAGCACGGCGTTGGAAACCGAAGATGACGATCAGCCTATAAAGTATTCCACGTCGAAAGCCGCTACCATGAGAATCAACGAGTATCGCGATCCGCAGGGAGATAAATATCCAGAAAATCAGGGAATAATTATATCGCTAAGTCTGACTGTCTTCCTGGTTTATTTCTGTATCCTGAGAGAGGAAAACGATATCGATTTGTTGCTCGATACCGACTTGGAAACGGTGCTGAGCAACGCGGAGAAGAGCATGATGGAAAAAGAGAAACTCAAGCCTAAGTTGTAGACGTCTCGTTATCCAAAGTGTTACTTCTCGGTCTGTTAAAATTCTTCCTGTTATGTAAATAATTTTATTATGTAATGTTCATGCTTTCTGTGTATAAAAAACATATTAGCAAACGCTTAATTCAATTCACAGTAATATTTAAATGTAGAAAATGCTAGAAAATAGAAATTTTTTCGAAAACGATCTTGTATTGTAAATAAAAGATATAGATGTTTAATGTGGACAGTTTTTCATAACGGATACAATAAATGACCCCATATGACGTTATTCAATATCGTGCACCACTCGACAGACGGATGGCAACGAATCGTGTCTGGAATGCATTTTTTCCACGTGAGCCCCCAAGGTGCGACGACCATCGTCATCGACAATACCGTCAGTCCTTCCGTGCAGCAAGGATGCAGTTTGATGTCAACGATGCCTACAAGAAATTATAATTGTCATATTTCTTTTTTTTTCAAGATACATTGTTTTACTTACTGCAAGTGCTGTAAGATCGTAGCAGCCACTTCCAGAAGGTGTAAACAGGCATGACTTGTAGGTAAAACTTCAGTCTGGACAGAAAACCGCCGAACGCGATTGACGCTAGTCTGAGCTGTAACGAAATCACAGATGCTGTGATTATCTCGAAAGAAACTGAAAGAATTGAGATTGATGTATCATCTGCGTTGCTCTGAATAAAACTTTCATACCAGCGTGAATACAGTGTAGTATATCCACGTCGTGGGCATCAGGAACAGAAGAATGGTGAACGACAGCGTTCCGACGAACAACTGATCCGTTTGATACTGACAGGAGTCCACTCGCTCGCGCAGGGGATTCTTCTTCTTCCCGAGGAAAAGTCTAAAGAGCGCCGTGATCCCTTTCAGCTGAATGTTGAAGAGCCTATGATACATTATGTGCTTGTTAAATTATTTCAGATAAAAAATCAATTTTATTAAATTGTTTGCGACGGGACGTAAAAAGACATACCTCGCTGCGTAAACGTAGATGCAGTATGTATGGAAGCTAACAAGAGCCAAAAGATCCGCGACGATTGATATCTGAAACGTGATGCCCAGCCGTCCAAACAAAAGCAGTACTTTGAATGCAAAATCCAAGAGCGGTTTTAAGAATGTTAAAAATGTCCACCAGAGCTGTATGTGATACAGGAAGAACTTTCCCATAGTATTGTTTAGGGCGTGATTAAGCTTCAGGCCAGCTGGTACACCCATCAACCAGTGAATCAGGTCCTTCAGAGTCTCTACGACTTTCTGTTAAAGAAAAATTCCACGTGTAAAGCTAATAAAATAAAATAAAAATAAATAGAAACGCATCGTAGATTTATAACATTCAACTTTATATGATACGAACAGTTTAATTTTTTTATTTTAAATGATTTTAGTTTTAAAATCAAAGGATCTAAGATTATTTAGAATTAAAAAATAAAAAGCTTACGTGTATCATTTAATTTTTCAAAGAACTATTAAATTAAATCATTAAGATATCAAACCCATTAAATCATTAAAATTAAAAGCCTATTAAATCAAACTTTTATTACATTATCTTGTCCATGTACATGGCGTATACATCTAAACTTGCCTCCGCATTGTTTAGCAGAAACTGCGACGGCTCATCCTCGATATAATACTGTAACAATCGCAATACGAAGATTCCTAGTGCCATATCTATCACAATTGCCAGCGCGTAGTTTCCCGTTTTCAGTTTGAAGTTCCCGTCTCGTATGACTGTCACCAGTATCCACTTGACATTTTCCAGCCAGTCGTAAACGTGCAAGACGAGGGAAGAGTACTTCAAGACTGGCAGTACGTTCTCCGTTATTTTGGATAGTAACAAGACAGGATACAAGTAGAAAAACATGTGATAGGTCAACAGGGTCTCCCAGGTGCGAACAACTCTAGATTTGATCCTCAGCTCGTCCTGCTTGCTCTGTATCAGCCTCGTGAGCTCGTGAAAGTGATCGCTCGACGCTGCCTGGTTCTCAAACAGTTCTGTTTCCTGCAACGCCTGCTGGTTGTACAGAATGAGAATCGTGCGCATAGCCGACGGATCTATCTTCTTATTATTAAGAACGACGCTCAGCAGACGATATTCGTTGTTCTGCCGCCCATCCTTGGGAGGCTTCGTCACAATGTGCACCCAGTTTGGATGTTTGCGCTCCAGAGGTGCTTCAATCTCGTCGTTCCCATTGGAATAATACCCAATGACACCCAAGGTAGACTTGGTCAACTCCACCGAAGCGACCTTACGCAAACTGACGACGTAGAACTTTTTCAGGTCACTGCGGGCATCGTGCACCACTTTGCCAAGTACGTAACCGGACTGTTCAGCGCACAGCGTTTGCGGAACGAATATTAACAAATTGCTGGTCATTTTTATAGTCGAAAATTACATACTATCTCTTATATCCTTTTCTTCCTTCCATCTTCCATATTATAAGGATATTATTTTACTACCCAGTCACTTTGGGATAACTGCTTTTCATTCTTCTCTCTACCACAAGAAATGGAAATCTTTTCTCACTCTTCAAGGGTTGACATTCTTCGACGTGACATTTAAATATTCTCTGCTGTTACAAATTTATCCTTTAATTTTTCAACTTCTCTCTTCAAAGTGCTTTTGGTAATACAGAAGGAGAAGTCTCACCGATTTGGTGAGACAATTACAATATCTTGTGTATTTTGATGCTTTTTCACTGAAAATTTCTTATGTATGACCATATAATAGAAAACAAATCCGAGTCATTCGTTTAATATAAATTGCTTTACTGAACTGTCCAAGTGTGGCTTATCTTTGGTCTTGATAGACTATTGCACATAATTTTCTCCTTCCTTATGAATGCCTCCAACCTTACCTATAATTATCATAAAAATGCCATCATTCTTATTTTATGAAGGATTTTGTGAAATAGTTATTCTTTAGTAATTAAATCGTTGACTGAGTGTTTGAGATATAAATAAAATTGATGCATAGTATAATACTTGGATTCTAAACAATAACCTACAATATATACAATTACGCGTGGACATTTCCTTTAACCACGTGTTCACCTGCAGTCAATCACAGCGATCGGTGCTTGGATTTTTTTCTTGGATTAGAGAGTTAAATTACGAATTGGTCAATTGTAACAGGTGGAAAATTGCGCCAATGGTTAGCGCAGTTCGACCTAACCTGATCTTAATTTTCAACGCCAGGATTTATCACACGTCTTTCGACAACGTGGGCGTGCTGGACGATAAGATTGAAAGTACGTCGTTGAGGCAAGTTGAAAATTTGTTCTAATATCCCTTAGAACATGGGAAGCAAGGCGAAGCGTAATAGTAAGAGGCCGATTGGAAAGAAGAGAGGAAAAAATGGTAAGCTTCCTATGATTCTAATGCGCACTAACTTTAATCTGAGTTTAACTTACTTTTTTATCCTTTAATAATTTTTAGAAAGCGATAAAAGGTAAATTAAATTGAAATTGAAATTAATCTATATCGATAGAAATAGATATGAAATGGATTTCTTTGTCTTAGCTTCGCCTTGTAGGGATAAGATAAATATAATAAAAAAAGAACAAGGTAAAAGATAAACATATTCGTTATTGATACGCGTGAGACACATGATTGGTTTCGTTGAGATATTCCGTTCGTATATAACAAATCCAAGTATTCTGTTCTGAAAGCCAACAGAATTTTATTATTTATTTATTAAAAATTACTTTTTAGTGAAACATAGTATGAGAAAGCAAATTCTAACAAAAATGAACAGAACATGAATAGAATATTGTCACACATATTGTTCATACATGTTAATCATATTAAGTAATATGTAATGAATATTTTTACAGCTCCTAAGAAGAATGATCAACAAACTGACATAATGTCTCAAGAGAAAACAGTTGCAGAAGACGAATCACCAAAGAGAAAGAGGAAACTGGACAATGATCAACAAACTGATGTAATATCTCAAGAGAAAACAGTTGCAAAAGACAAATCATCAAAGAGAAAGAGGAAATTGGACAATGATCAACAAACTGACGTAATATCTCAAGAGAAAACAGTTGCAGAAGACGAATCACCAAAGAGAAAGAGGAAATTGGACAATGATCAACAAACTGATGTAATATCTCAAGAGAAAACAATTGCAAAAGACAAATCACGAAAGAAAAAGAAGAAATTGGACAATGATCAACAAACTGATGTAATGTCTCAAGAGAAAATAGTTGCAAAAGACAAATCACGAAAGAAAAAGAAGAAACAGAACAATGCCAGGTAAAAGATTAAAAAATTTGACCTTTTTATCACAAATACAATTTTAAATTAAATTTTCATACAGGACATTTTAATGATATTAATCATAAAGATATTTAAAAAAATTCTTATATATTAAAAGTTTTGATGAAAAATATTAGATTGTTAATCAATTAATGTGAATAGTGATATAAAAAAAGATACAAAATTTGTCTAAAATTTAATTAAACAATTTTTTTAGTAATGATAGTGATGCTGATATTTCAAAAGCGAATTCGAATGACAGTGTTAAGAGTCCATCTAAAAGTCCATCTAAAAGGCAATTGAAAAAACAGAAGATTGCTTATGAAAAAGAGATAGCAAAGAAAGTACGTGAAGAGATAGCCAAAGAAAAAGCATACTGCTACTTACTTCTGGTAGGTTGTTAATTGTTAGAATAATTATATTATAGTTATAATTACATAGTTTAATATCTTTAATACTGAAAGAAGTCTAGTATACCTTATACAAATAGGCAAGCATGTATCCTTTTGTGTAAACATATAAGCATTTTGGCAATCTACTCAAATTTCCAAAATTTTCAATGTAATCGTTACAGTGGAGGCATCATAGAAACGAATGGAGATTTGAGAAACTCAGACAGATCTGGTTGGTCGATCATTTGGTATGTAAGAATTCCATTACTGACGATATGTTCCCTACCGTTTTGGATTATTTCAAAGAATGCAAAGGCCAGGTGCGTCAAGTGTTGGTGGAAAAGGCAATGAAAATTATAACCTCGGCTGAGGAGGAAGCGAACGAGCAAGACAAAGAAGTAATCTTAAATTCAACTGCTTATAAAAGAGCGCGAGAAATTTTGCAAATTCTACCATATGACAAGAAGGTGAATGATCAACTTTCAAAAATTTCTAAAAATTTCACTGCGATACCGCCACAACAGGGGAGTGATGATGATATGTGAAAAATTTCGGCACCTTGTGCTAAGAAGTTTTCTTTTGCATTTCTTATTGTAATGACATAGTTTAATTATAATTAAATTATAATTCATGATGACTGCAGTGATTAACTTGGACAGAATTTACTGTATTAAAAGTTTGGTTGTACAAAAAATTTTAGATATTTCAAAATTTTAGGAAAATAGAATATATTAGAATAATTATTAAAAATTAGAATTTAATATTTAATATTCAGTAAGATATCAATCCAATTGTAAACTTATTTAAGATGACAATTTACATATAATTTCTTATTCAATTTCATCAATTTCGTTTTATAACAATTAGAGATGTTTATTACGTTAAATAAAAGCTTTTATTTGAAATATTTGAAATTTATTAGCCTTTGTTAACATATGCTTTACATGACAGTAAATTCATAATTTCAACTCATAAATAAAGAACTTATATTTTTAAAAAGTGATCTATCTATGGTACTTTTATTAATACGCCTTTCCTTGAATCTGACGAAAGAAATCTAAACTTGGTTCACATAACGTCCATATATTTATATTAGGATACATTTACTTAGTCGCTAAGAAAATTTACTATAAACATAATCGTATGGATTTTAAAAGGTCATGTAAAAATTCTTTATACAAGAATTAACAAAAACTGTGTCTATCAGAGATAATTTACATAATAATTTTTGACTATGCTACTCTGCATACTTGTTAACAAATTGTCTGAGCTTGTCAGTATCCTGAAGACCGACTATTCTTTCAAGAACCTTTCCATCCTTCATAGCGATGAGTACAGGCACAGATCCAACCTGAAAATTAATACACGATGAAACACTGTCGAAGTTAACCATGAAATAAAAGACGCTCGCACACAATCGTTTAATAATTCTGAGCTTTCACTTAAAAGATATCAACATCAAATTAGTTATAAAATTAAGTGAGCCATCAACTTATGACTTTAGCATTTATATCTAATTATACCAAAACAGTAAAAGAAATATTTACTTCATAGTCAAGGGCGAGATCTGTGTTTTCGTCGATATCGACTTTGGCTAACAGCACCTTTCCTTGTTTCTCAGCAACAACCGTCTCTATTCTCGGACCCAGCATGCGACATGGGTTACACCAACTGAAATAATTATGCAAATTCTAAGTTAAAGTTTACAGATTTCCCAAAGCATTCCCAAAGCCTACTGTGATCTAGATAGAACATAGAAGAAATAATCTCTTGCTCAACATTGCGCAATGTTTACTATATTTCCTTTGCTTTATTTAAACTGCAGGTTATGACTTAATATGCATAATAGGACTTGAAATACTTTATAACTATTACATTTTATACTTATATTACTTATTACTATTATATTTAAATACTTGTATAAAAAATGAATCTTCAACAATTCGTGAGGAAAGGAGAGATAATAATTATTAATAAAACAATCAGCCGGAAGATTTGCAATCGATATCAACTGCTGTAAGGCTTACGTGGCAAAGAAGTCTACAATAACGGGCACTTTGGAGTTCATCACACGTTCATGGAAATCCTTGTTATCCTGAATCTTGAAGGTGGCGGATACCACTTGCTCCTGCGCAGGTGCGGTGGTATACAACCTACTGCCCAAGAGACTTCTGCCGGTGCGAATAGTCTGAATTCCAAGGCGCTGCATCTTTTAGCTTCTTGGTTACTCTCTGAGAAATAAAAATATGCAAAGTTAATTAAGAAATACATTAAAATAGAACTGCCTTCCTTCCCATTTGCCTCTCTTTTCTCCTCCCGAATTCTTTCAATATTCTCTATATTTTTTCCCTTCTCTCTATACTGCAAATTACATTTATATTTACAGATTTCATCTTTCGACAAATTTCAAGGCTCAATTTCGTCATCAAAAACCAAAATGTTCAATTCCGTGCCACGCGCGTAGTGATGAGCAGTTTGACATTCTGACGTCACATGTCAATAGCTATAATTGATAATAAAACAGTTTGCAATGCAATGTCACGTTGAAAAAAGTTTTCTTGAGAGGTACATGCTGAAAATAGCGTCAATATCGGAGAATGTTGCTCGTTATTGCCGTTACGGTGAAGAGAATTGTCTCGATTTCGATTATTCTTTTACTTGCCACCGCGTGTATCTCGTCAACGAAGGACGACGCGCAACTGCATTGGACTTTGATCTTTTGCGTGTTCATACGCAATGTTCTTACGTGGATACACCTTAATTTGCAGATACACACCGTTTGCGTTTTCCGTTATCGCTCTCTCTCTGCTATTGCCAGATCTAAACAAGAAAAAAATTCATAATACTCACCGACAAGTCCCGGATAACCTCTCTGCACTCTCTAAGCACTCGGCAGGCTCGACAGCCAATGACGAAAATGGATTTTTCCTCGCGTATGCGCGGGAAGGTCGGCGAGCCGTGGAAAAATAAAATGTTATTGAAAAAACGTAAAAGAACGTTAACGAAGTAACGTTATTTTATTTTGCTCCATGTAATTGTAGCTAGATGTAGAATAGCCTTCATTAATTTTATTTTAAATTCATGTCGCATTAAAGGCTGCTACACATGAGGCCATGTGAAGAGCGCTTTAACGAGCGTGTTGACCGATCGAGACATTGATATTGTCACATTTTCAGCCGAAATGTTTATTGAATAATTGTCAAAACTGTTTATATCACGCTCTCACGTTTAAATATGTAATTGTCCCTCCGGCACCGAAGTGCATCAGTGCCGAGCGGTGCAACTGACCGGATTTACCATTGAGAGGAAGTAGGAAGCGAACTTCGTTATTTTCCCGACGTTTATATTCGTGTGGAACGCAATATTCATAAAAACCGCACAGGAATTATAAATAACTGCATTTGAATAAATCAGAGGAACAAGTGTGTAGATTTGAAATCCAATTTTAAGCCTTTAATCTCGAGAACGTAGACATAGAGACCTTGTAGGTTATGTTTTGAGTGTGGACGTGAATCTGAAAGAGAAATTTAATATAATTAATATGACTGAATTAATTTATTTATTTGACTTGTTAACATATAATATTAGTAATTTTCCTAGCTAATTTGTAGCTATATTGTACCAATTAATTTTTATTTTAAAGATTCACTGTCCATGCAGGTTGTTCATTAAATTCTATTCTTATTATTTAAATGTTAAGTTTTAGTTAGTTAAATTATTACAAATATTATATTTGTAGTTTATATTTAAAGAAAAATTAAAAAAAATTAACTTCTTGCAGGTGAAATTAATACATTTTGACATATCAAGATATCTGACGAATTTACGAAGCCAAAAGACTTGTACATTCCATTGCGTCCTTGGATTTCATAGGATTGATTTATTAATTTGTTTATTAACACGAATAGTTTAATGCCATACACCAAAGATGAATTTATTGAAAATAAGCTTTATAAATATCGTTATGCTTGCTCTAATCTCAGGTAAGAAATAATTTAATTGTTTATTAGTTTTTATCTTTCATTATGCATTCTTTGGATAAATGGTGTCTATTGATGACTATTAATAACGTTAATAATTACTTGCTAGATGTTGGAATATATTAATTTTCATTGAGAAAATTTGTTAAATTTACATTAACATTTTTATTCAACTTGAAACTTTTGGGATTAACACAAAATATATTATCTGCAACTTTTAGTTAGTATTACAAGCAGCGAGGAAGTTATGGAAGAACTTGCAACGCAAACAGTGTCTGTGGATTTATCTACGGATACCTTGAATGAAGAAGAAAATGAGCAGGTTCACACAGATGAAGAGAACGAGTCTGCAAAAGTAAATGTCGACGTCGCAGTAAATGCCACTGATGTTGTCTCAAATAATACTACTAAGGTTAACTGCTCGTCAGAGAAAATCTTCGGTCCTGTTGAGGTTCTAGGAATTTGTAAAATGACATGTTTTTATTAAACAAAATAATAGTTTTCTTTCTTACACCGTCGTCGTTGTTACAGATTGTTAATGCGACGAGACTTATGGAGCTATTAATCTTGGAGCCAGGCCCCTCAAATCGCTCGAGAAATGATAAAGAAGGTAAACAGTTGCCAGGAACATGTGTTCTAGTGCTATTTTATGCCAGATGGTGCGTATTCAGCAGCCAAGCTGCGCCACACTTTAACGCCATACCTCGCTCGTTTCCCCATGTTAAAGCCGTGGCCATCGACGCTATAAAACATCAAAGGTAAGAATTAACAAAACAAGAACGGAAAGAAAATTCATCACAAATTTTCCTTATTTTCAAAATTGGTATTCAATGTGATTTAAAAAAAAAAAATACATTGTTTTAGCTTCAATGCTCAGTATGGAATAGTCGGGGTGCCGACGTTGATGCTGGTCCACAATGGCAAGCCTGTCGCCAAGTTCAACGACACGATCTACAACTTGGAGACGTTTGCCAAGTTTGTGTCTCATCTGACGAATCTGCAGCCGAACGGCTCGTTATACGTTACGTCGGCGGATTTCACGGGGCCGGTCTCGAGCACGCCCTCCAACGAGATGGACTATTGCCTGGTGCTGTCGTGGATCTTTATAGTTGCCTGCGTGCTGTACTTCACGTCACGGAGCAGATGGTGGCAACAATTCGTCGAGCTCATTCAGAATACCTGGCGCGAGAGTAACGCGGAGCACGAGCACGTCGATTAAGAAGGGCAGATTGATTGCCGAATTATTTATTTATCGAAGTTTTGTAAAATTGTAAATAGAAAAGAATAAATAAAAATGTAAATATTAATAGAGGGAATTCGGAGAATTCGGTTAAATTAAAGTTATTTTAATTACTGCCAAATTAATAATCAAAATTAGTACTTATGATAGTAAATTGTAATCGTTTGATTGTTTAATTTTTATGATGAAAAATATCAATATATGGATATTGACCGAAATTTCGAATATTCTAATTTTTTTTTCTAATTTCATAAACATTGGGTTACTAACAGGTAAATTTATTTAATGATAAAATTGCCACTGTATAGATTGGTTATATTAAAAATTATTAATTGATTTCTAAACTGTGTTTGGCTTTTACTGCCTAATTTGTCTTTTAGATTGTATATTTTACATAAGATGTTATAGTAATTTATTATAATTTTAAAACAAAAAAATAAGTTTTAAATAAAAATTGCGATATTAAATTATATGTCAAATAATCTCTCCATTTCAGTGAAGAAAATTAATAAAATCCATTTCAAACAAGCATCTTCTAGCGCTATGTTGACATTTACTTAATTCTTTGTAGCTGAACTTTCGTTCACTTTTCCTCCTTTTCTTTCCACGGTCCAACTACACATCCATCTCATTTCAAGTGCAGAAAGTGCAACTACCTGCGGAAAGGGAACACCTGGCCCTGAGAGAGCGCGCCGAGCGCCGACTTGACACTTGGCAGTGACGTCACGCTCCGACGTTGTAATGGCCGGCTTCGAGATTCACTTATTAAATTCCCAACTTCACGATTGTTGTGTGCGGCATTTGTTTGCGCTGAAGTTCGTCTCTAATGGATTTGTTGTCGCGGTGACCAGGGCCGCCAGTGTTTTTGGAGCGCCGCGCGGGGGTGGCAGGGACGCGGCCCGGTTCGACACGCACGGAATTTTGCCGGCGATCCCGGCAGACGAGATGAGAGATCCCCGCAGCGACGTCCCCGCGAACACGTCCCGCGGCTAGGTTAAACCGGACTGTTGATCGTTGACGGACTCACCCGGAGGGAGAATCCGGCGACGGTTCAGTTATGGGCTCGCTCAACCTGATCTGCCCCATGTGCTGCGGCGAGACCTTCAATAATCCTCAGTCCCTCAAGTACCACCTGCTAAGCTTAACGGACAATCTCTACTGCCCCGGCTGCTCGCAGCGTTCCGACTCGGTGACAGCGCTCATTCAGCACCTGGACATGTGCGAGCACGATCTGAGGTACAAGATGAAGCCCGACATGCTGGCGGACAAGCTCAGGAAGGCCGGCAAGGAGCCTGAAATCAAAATGGATCTGTTAATGGTACAAAGGGCGACGTCAGAATAGCTTCGTTGCGATTTGTATAGGGCCTTTCGATTATGAGTGTGAAACAGTCATTTCACGATTTGTAGTTATTTCAAATATTGCTTGGAATAAAAGGAGTTTATAAAGATCTCGAACATAGTTGTTAAACGAAACTCTTGAAAATTTTTAAATAAAATCTAACCTTTTGCAAGGAGTAGACATATAAGTAAGTATCTCAGATATACAAGATGTAGTTAAATGCAATTGCTAAACAAATCTTAAATGAAACTCTTGAAAGTCTTGGAAATTTTGAATGATAAAACTTGCAGAGTGAAAATATAAATATCTCAAATATACGAGATGTAATTGTACAGAAAATTTCGATTTTAATACATTTGTTTGTGTCGCTCAAAATTCCTGCATTAAAAATGCGATAAATATATATTGATGAAAAAGAACGTTAAAGAAAGCAACAATGAATGTAAAAAATATAAGCAACACAAACAGACTTAATATAATGGATGATAAAATTTCAAAAGGAGCGAAAGCATAGCATTCATTGCTGGACAATTTTACCTATTTGCAGCAAAAGTTGTATCACTTGATAACATTGTATATTAATACTTATGGATTAATTTGCTAATACTAAATATTCAAAATGATTTGAAGACCTCGTGTATAAAAATAGTTTCAAATTGTTTGGTTTTTCCATACTTAGTACGTGCATCTGTTGATTTTAGGATGTGAAGGCGCAGCAGCTCAACCGGGGCTTCCTCGCAACCATGGGCAACAACGGAGTCGTCATAATGGGCGATTCGCAGATGATACAATTGGATGAGAATGGTTTGTAGAATTGCTGTTATTGCATAGGATTTCTGTGGGTTTGACTGTCGTTTCTAACGAAAAACATCAGGAGAGATTAAAGTCGTAGAAAAGATGGACACGGAAGAAACGCAACCAGATGAAAATTCTCTGGATTTCAAGATGTCCGAAGGACTCGCCGGCGACGGTGGCGGGGCGCAGAGAAGACTGCAGCCGTCGCAGGGATTAGTGGCTATCCCCATATCGAGTGCGGACCGCAAGACGGCGCTGATGGAGAAGAACGTAATCGCGATGTTACCGGACAGTTCCGAGCTCCTGGACGGTGAGGCTGCTACCCTGATCGACGTGGATCGTATAAACGAGGCAGAGATAAACGGGGAGATCGACGAGGCTAGTCTTCTGCGTGTCAAGCGAGAGCTGTGTGAGGTATATCCAAAATTGGATTACATTTCGAAAGATTATATTTGATTCTTACGTGTATGGTGAATATTATCATGAAATCATTTAAATTGTGATTTAACTTTTTACAATTAATTTTGTTTCCTCTTTACTGTTGCTGCAGCTCGATTCTGACGCTGTATACAGTTGCACCAGTTGCGAAATGAGCTTCAACTCCGTTCTGGAGCACATCAAGCAGTTCCATGATGGCCAGGAGGTCTTGCTAGAGATGGCGGAACAGTTGAACGACCTGGCGAGTCCAGTGTCTGTCTTGTCCGAAGGCTCGGAGAATGTGGCGAACCCACGACAGCGGCAGACGATGAACACGTTGCGCACGGAAGAATGTATGGATAGCGAGGGCAGGCTCTACACCAGGAAAGTTGTGCAAATTGAGAGATTCTGGGACCGTACTCCGATTCAGGTCACCACGTCGCAATCAGCGAAGGCTCCGATGATCGAGAAGTTCTTTTCGAACGTGGAGGGTGTTAAGGTGTGATTTAAAACGCGTTTCTCAGCGGTAGAAAATTCGGTACATATTTTGTCATGTAAGAATTAATGTATATAATATTGCAGGTGCGAGAGAAACGGCTGGCGACCGCGTCGATGCGAATGTACAAATGTAATCAGTGCCTGCAGCAGTTTTCCAAGTTGGGCAATTTCCGCGTGCACGCCTGTCTCCGTGGCAATAATCGTTGCGAGCAGTGCGACCAGAGCTTCGCGACCCCTAGAGCCTTGCAACTCCACGCGAAGGTGCACGACGGCGAAGCCGATCCGAATCAGAAGACGTTTATCTGTACTACATGCGGCACTGAATTTTGCTCCCACAAAAGCTTACGGCTGCACTCGAGGATGCACGCGCCGGTGAGAGCTAGACACGTCGACGCTCCCGAGGGCACTCCTAACGCAACCTTCACCTGCCCCGAATGCGGTAATAAATCTTTCTCGTTTCATCCTTCGAATTAAATATTTACGCTGTAAAAATGATGCTGTATTATTAAATTTATCACTGAGCCAATAATCAAATGTATAACAAAATATATAGGGCGAATCGCGAAAAATTGAGTTTTTTTTATAAATAGAAAAAATTGAAACTATAAAATTTCAAGTGCTGCGATAATACACTAATTACTATTACTATTAATGGTTTTTTTGTTTTATTAATGATTTAATTTTTTATAGAAGTGCAAAAGTATGAGAATATTTAATTATCTCTTAAATCATATACTTTCAAGCAACGATACGAGAACAATTGACAACGCGACAAATTTTATTAAGTTTTATATTATTATTTTATTTCTCGTTTGCTTCACATGTTAATTAATGTTCTGCAGGCAAAACGCTGTCCGAATCATACAAAGACGCGCACATGGCGCTGCATACGGGCGACTCGGTGACGTGCACCGTGTGCAATCGGAAGTTCGATTCCGCTGATAGTCTAGCGATGCACGCGGCGGTGCACGTTGAACTAGCACCTCCGCAGTCGCCCACTCCACACATTTCGGTTTCGATTTCATCTGCGGAGACATCGACGACCGCGGCGACGACGTCAGCAACGTTGTCAACGGTGGCTTCGACGACAATGGCCTCGACAACCGCTCTGACATCAACCACGACGGTAACGACGGCGACGACGACGACAGTGACAACGGCGGACTCAGGGGACAGCCAGAAACCCTATCAGTGCCAGCATTGCGGACGCAGGTTTACCAGGCCGCACGAGAAAGTCAAGCACGAACGAATTCACACCGGGGAGAAGCCGCACGCCTGTGAGGTAGGCGGATACTTGTGTAGTTAGATCTTAAAGAATGAAATGACCATATAAGGGTGTAGCTAAATTTTTTTTGAATTCTAAAGTTAGTAACGATTAACTTCATTCTATTTTTCTTTTGAAAAAAGGAGATGAAAGGGAAAATAAATCGATCAGTTTAATCATTTACCTTGCAACAAGAGTCCAGTGAATCCAGACTGCCTTGTTTTGCTTTTACAATTTCCTTGTTTCTCGACAGGTTTGCGGCAAAACCTTTCGCGTATCCTACTGCCTGACCCTCCACATGCGCACGCACACGGGCGTGCGGCCGTACGCCTGCCAGCATTGCGGTAAACGCTTCAAAGCGTCCTCCGTCTACAATCATCATCTGCTGACGCACGGCGAGGAGCGCGCCTACACATGCCCGTACTGCCCAAAGACATTCAAGACGCGGGTGCAGCTGGCCGGCCACAAGAACAGCCACACAAAACCGTTTCGGTGCACTGAGTGCTCGCGGCCGTTCGCCTCGCTCTACGCCGTCCGCGCGCACATCCAGACGCACAAGAAAGACAACAATCTCAAGTTCAGCTGCTACGTCTGCGGCGCGTCGTACGGCCGGGCGTTCGCCCTCAAGGATCATCTGAAGCAACATGGCCAGGACGTGCTGGCGTTGCCGGAGCCGGCGCGGGAGGAGGAGGTGCACGAGAACTTCCTTCTCGGCGACGAGGAAGTCGAGGAAGACGAATTCGCGGCCCCGTCGCTCCCGCCCACGCTTCCCGTCGTCGCCCGCTCCGCCGGCGTAAACGACACCGACTGAGGTCAATTGTTGCGATTTGGTTCTAGTCGTAGAATCGTAGCGCGTCCCGCGAGCTTGGTGTAGACTTGCCGAGGTCCTTGTTCGTGGAAACTGGGAAATTCACGATTGGACGATAGCCGGGTTGAAACCCTTTGAGGGTCTCTGTATACGCTTGCGCGTATTGTTACAAGTTCCGTGAATGATTGTTGCGTGAAGCGGATAGGGCGGATTTTTTTACCAAAACCAATCGCGACCGATTGGGACTTAGTTGTACGTAAGCGTTGTTGACTAGTTAACAAAGTTTATTATCTGTTCGTATTTCCCGTACCGTGTTCGCTGTTTTCCATTATGAATTCGTGAGCTTGATGTGAATCGGAGCAACTAATCCACGAATGCAAGTGTTGCGTTACCTCGATCGATTACAAACTGGACATAATTATGGAAGAATTAATTGGTCGGGTTTTGGCTCCGTTTATCTTCTTTAAATAAAGAAGCGCGATATATTTAAATATATTGATCGTGATAAATTCTTTTGCAGCGTGCATTATAAAAGTAGTAAATTGATCTAATTCTCGTATTACTTAATTACACAAACTTTCAAGCAATACTTACAACTAAATTATAATATTTTGTAAATTCATAATGTGAAAATTAGCATTGTAATTATGTAAAAATTACCATATTTGCATTGCGTACTTATGTCCGATTATGTCCGTGAAGTCGTCGAAATTCACGAGGCACAAATGAAGCTCATGAATCGCTTATCGATGGAACTCGTCGTGATCAATTAAATTTGAATAGAGCTAAGTTTTTAAGTACGCGCTTTTAATTTATTTGAAATTTTCTTAGTAGCAAGAAATGAACTTTTAAGTGACGTATACATATCACAGACAAACTCGTTTCAGTTTTCAATTTCGCGGTTATTTAATTCATTACGCATACAATGATCGAATCGCATCAATCCTGTGCAATCGAATAATTAGTTGTATTAATTGAAGTTGAATAAGATTAAATCCCATCCGCGCGCAATTTTGTTCGGATGGAAATTCAGCTGGAATCGTTTTAAATTAAATACAATCGTTTTAGTTTTAATCATTAATGTTTCCTGATGTGACACTTGTTACACGCTGTTGTTGTTTGGAAAGTATTTTATGAGAAATTAAATTTTTATCCAGAAAATTCGTTGTACTGTTCCATCTTTTCACCATTGGATTATCTCCACGTCTCGGAAACAGGAAGGAATTTTAACAGAAAACAGAAAATTGTTTGCATTTTCACATAATAGAATCAGTTGGCTGTTTTCGTTGTCTCGAATGTGATCTAAATTTATCCTCTCTCCGATAAATTGATTAAATTTTTCATTCTATAATTATATTTTTTATTGATCGTCAGTCTTTTTAAGTTTGCATTACTCTTTCGACTTTTTTCGAGAAAAATGACAATAAAATACTAATTGGTATTAAACAAGTTATGTAATTAGTAGCAAAATGCTGTGAAATAAACGAGAAAAAATGTTTATTCAAATAGATGCGATTTTAGAAAGGCAATCAAAGTTTTAACAACGTGATTGCTATTATTTTCAACGTTGACAGTCTTGCATCTGAAGCTTCGAGCTTCCACCATGTGAGGCCTCCGAGATCCAGTTTGAGAGGTTAATTTGCCGGTCGCGATCTCGAAACATGTAACATAACCTCAAAATGTGAATAACAGTATAATTTAGTACACAATTAATCTTCTATAGATAATTAATGTACGACAGATTATACAAAAGCACAAATAAAAAATGGTAAGTATAATATATATCACATTTTATTACATTATTACCTCATTAATAAATACGTTCTGTTTTCTCTTAGGCACGAAATGCAGAGAAGGCGATGTAAGTACAGCTTTTAACACCATCTGTTTCATAAATTTATTATACATTTGCTGCGAGAAATTTTAATCCAACTGTTAATATGCTAATATTGTGTTGACGTCATTGATCAATTAATATACAATAATATCAATATTTTTAGGACAACGCTGGCTCGTTGGAGAGCAGCCCAAAACAATGAAGGGACAAGGAAGGAGCAAGAGCGGAGGCCGTACCTGGCTTCAGAATGCAGAGACTTACGCAAGGCGGAGAAATGGCGAATGCAAATAATTCGGGAGATCGCGAAGAAGGTTGCCCAGATACAGAATGCCGGCCTCGGAGAGTTCCGCATTCGCGATCTAAATGACGAGATTAATAAGCTACTGCGCGAGAAGCGACATTGGGAGGCGCAAATCAAGGAGCTCGGTGGGCCTGATTATTCCAGAGTCGGGCCTCGCATGCTGGATCATGAAGGACGTGAGGTAAAGCTAGTAATAGAAAAAAAAATTTTACATTTCCAGAATGTTAAAGAGATTTATCAAGCATCCGATTAAATTGCAGGTTCCTGGTAATCGAGGCTACAAATATTTCGGCGCGGCTAAGGAACTCCCAGGCGTCAGGGAATTATTCGAGCAGGAGCCACCGCCGCCTCCGCGAAAGACCCGCGCGGAATTGATGAAGGACATCGACGCGGACTATTACGGTTACATGGACGACGACGACGGTATCCTGATACCGCTGGAACAGAAAGCTGAGCAGGAAGCGAGAGAAAAGTGCATCAAGGAATGGATCAATCGTGAGAAGGAGCCGGAGGTCGAGGTCGAGACAACGGCGCAAAAAATGATTCCTTCGCAGCAGGACATTCAAGAGGCCTTGCTGGTTAGAAAGAAGAAAGAGCTGCTGGAAAAGTACGGGTTAGAATGAAGAACCTCGGGTCGGCGTTGCGTGTAAAATACAGAACTGAAATGTCGATATTGCGATATTAACTATTGATAAATTTATTGTGTTAGTTTAATTATATATTAGAATACATTTTTATAAAACGCGATGAATATAATAATTATTATTAATTCATAAGCACGTAATAACATTAAGATAATTAGTTTGTGCAGTAGACATTCAAACTTGAATGCTTATCAAGAGAAACGGGTGCCGTAGATGAAAATATACATAAAAATTCAAGGGTAGTCTGTTTATAATCTTCGCGATATCCGATATCTCTTCTCGTCATTTTGTCGTCTTCTGCAAGAATAGGCAAAGTGCCTATTCCGTAACAAAATTGAATAACGGAGTGGACACGGTGTATGCTGTCGTTATTCTGTAAGAAAATCCAGATATCGCATGCTCTCCCATTTTCGCTAATGCGTCACTAGAGTATCGCAAAGTGCATTCCTCAATTTGACCTTGGCTCTCTTATCCTCTCGGCAAGCATCTATTAACAACGAATTCCTATCTAATCCTGCAACATGATCATAAAATTCTAGAGTAGATTAAAGAAACAAGAAAAATAGAATTGCTTCTCGTATCACACATGAGTTTATGAAAGTTGCGCTTGATCGTGCCCGAAACAATTTCGTTTCGGTTGAAAACGTTAAATAATAAAATAAAATAAAAAAAAAAGGTACAAGTTTAACGACGTACTAACAGGTACTTAACACAAGTTTGTTATGGCCCTTTTTTGTCTGAATCATTGATCTCTGAAATACACAAGAGGAACGCAAAATAACTTTTCTTTAAAAGAAACCTTTTCGTGAAAATTCATCCGTTTAGGAAAATTGAAGGTTGTATGGTCTCAAAGTGTGGTGAAAATGTAAAACAGGTCTGGTCGTTTCTTACATATCCAGCGCCTTATCACGCAAAGTGAAAAACGTGTGGTAAGATTAACGTTATCATAATTACGTTACACTTGAAAGAGTAAAAGACCTAAAAGTTAAAAAACTACTCGCTAATTTAACGTATGTCACTCGGGTGCTGACTCGAATTCTTGGAATTCTCTAATTCCAGTTCGTGTTTATAGAAAACGAATGATATAATCTTCAAATTGGGAGATTGATATATCGCTACGTCGTTAATTGATTTAAATATTTTAACGCTCCTCTTCTCTTTAGCATCGTGCCGTTTATAAACAGACTGTACATTATACGATAATATCGCTAGGACTCAGAAGTACTCTCTAACAGTATCAGCTAATGATGCACGAAACAAATCGTGCCATGTGTATAACTTATACATATGACATTCACATGTCACTCACGTACACACACGCGCACACATACACACATTTAATGCTAAATAGGGCTGCTTTAACCCATTCTACACTCATATAGCTGTAGTATACTTTAAACATTTTGAGGAAATTTTTCCCATTTAGCCCGTTTTCTTTATGCTATAGAAAATATATGAGAATTTTTCTTCAGAAAAATAATGACACTGTCAAAAATATTAACGTCCACTTATACAGATTGAAAAAGAGTCCAAAACTTTGGGAATAAAGAAGTAAAAATGTTGAATCAATATAGATAAAACGTTAACTTAAATTGTTACGAAGTGACGGACAATTTGCTAAAAAAAAAAATACATGGTTCCGTACAAAAATACAAGCGAGTTGTCTGTATTACCAAAATAGAAATCGTTTTACTGATATAACTAATTTTTCGGATTATAACAATCATTCTTTATTTCCCTTAGTATCTTTGGGGACTCTTTTTCAAAATCTTGTACAAATTATTTCTGATTATATAACAAGATGCAAATACCATCCATCTTGATATTCTCTTTATATATCTCACAAATTAAATTTACCTACAAACAGGCAATTAAATTTCAATAAAAATATACATCTTATTCTGAATTGCTCCATAATATATCCAATCTATATTACAATCGGAGATGGAGACATATTTTGTATGTTTTCTCATGAGAAAAAAATCTACTACTTTAAATTAATCAAAGGATCTACAAATGAAAGATAACTCATTAGAGTCTAAAACGCTGCTACGTTTAGGATGCTCTAAACTCTCGTTCTTAAGATGCTTTAAATTCTCGTTTGCAACATCTAGCGCATATATTGTACGTAAAAAGAGAGCACGCGTTGTACGATAAAAACAATTCTTCGTGTCCTAAAGGAGATTTCTGAGTCCCCGCAATTATTTTATTTCCCTAAATGACAAAATAGTTCGAGCATGGATCAATATGTAATCATGATGAAAATTTACTACTAGAGGCTTGAAAAAGTCAAGCGTTAAATGATTCACAGCATCTGTTTGTCCATTAATCAGTCGCGCTGGCTTTGTCCATTGTTCTAGGGGTCCCCTAACAATCCTTTGGTCTAAGGCTACTTTCCACGTTCTTTCTATGCACCTCTATATTTTAATGACAGTATCAAATCACTAATCACGCTTGCCAGATAATCGAGAAAGCTTGTGCAGTTTTCAAGACATAAGACATGAAGAATTAATCAAAATAAGATTAAAGTACTTACAAAGTTAATATGCTTTCATAAACCAAACTACTTATATTCGCACATGAATTACATCATTTAAATCATTATGAATATAAAATGCTCATAAAATTATATTTAGTTTATAAGCTAAACGAAGCTCCATAAAAGCAACGTGACCTTATTTTTCATTTAATTTCAAGTAGGTACTAAAATACGTCTTCAATATAACACATCGAATTGTAAGATAATTAATAATTAAAGATTATAAAGATATGAAAAGAACAAAGTTCAATTATTTGTTGAAAGAAGTGCGATTCAGTCGAAAAATCTGTAAAAAAAAAAAAGAACAAAATTTGTAGGAATAGTTTTTCAATATTTTGTACATTTTTATATTAAATCAATCTCTCTCCCGTAATCTAACTTGGGCGTAAATTTATCGCGTCTTTAATCTTTATCCGCTACTTCTGCGTGTTCTCTAATATAGCTATTGACACGATGTGGAACCCCTTGCTCAAAAATTCTAATATTAATGCATAGATTATGCCACATCCCTAGCATACTCGTGATCGTGTATGTTTCTATTTCAGTTATAATATATCGACTCTACAATCACATTTGCGTTTACGAAGTGCGCTTTGCGAGTCATTGTGCGTCATTGAATTGTCAAACTGTTGGTCTCGTGTTCCATCTCGTGTTCCGAGAGATCTCGCTGAACCGTCACCGCCGTCACGTCGGGGCGACAATTGCCGACCCACGCATATTATCAATCCATTCTCGAACCATCTCAAGACACCAATGCCCGTGTCCTAATCTTATCTTACTATTACGATCTGCTGCTAATCCATCCAAATTCTCTTTTCTCAGGCATACTTGAAGGGAACGTGGGATACCTGTTGTATAACGTGTAGAGTTAAAAAACTGAGTCATCGATAAAAAAAACTTGCATATAAATAAGTACGTAGGTATACATATTTATAAGTGCTTCGACGAATATAAATTTTGCTAAATAATGTCAGTTAATATTAAGCCTCTTAACCGTTAAGACCGTTGGCTAATTTATTGGAAATTTAGTAGTAATAAATTATTTTTTTAAAGAATGTTTTAAAAAAATTTTTTTAAAATAAACTCGATGACCAATCTTAACGTTTAGATACAATATAATTTTAATCTTAAACTCAAGTTATTAGTTTAATATTGGACTAAGCATCTCATTGATATTTTTCGTTCATTTTAAAATTAATTATCTAATGAGTATCTACGTTTCATTCACGCATGCCCAAATTGCAATAATACAGTTCAACAAAAACCAACTTTGTCAAACTGGAAAGTAGGAATAATCATTTCCATAATTTTTTCCTCTAAATATATTTATTTTTTACTTTGTCACGTCACAACCTGCCTTAATTTTAAACAAAATTAAGGAATGAAAATTTTCTAGCATGTCATATGCCATAGCAGTAGCATGAAGAAAAGCTACATCAAAAATTCTCTTTTATAACATTAATTTTAAATTTCTTAAAACTTTAACATGAAAAAATATAAGGAATGATTATTTTTCTCGAGTCTTTTTTTGTTGAACTGCACAATAAGGCTAAGTATCGACAAGGATAAATTGGATGGTTATATTCAATGTTAAATGCATGCGAGAACACGGGCTCGATATTCGTCACATTGATTCATATGAACAAACACAAGCAGATCGGATATCAGGATCGAATATACAATTATATACGGTACGGTAAGATGGATTAATATCAACACAATGACGAAATAGCGGTAATGATTTGAAAAACAACGATATCGTTGACACATATGCTGTGCTCTAATGAGCAATATTCGTTTAATATTACAGAAATAACATTCACATTGGAATATTCAATTCCTTGATGAAGAAAAAAATTAATTTTTTCGACAATCTTAGTAGTTTAGGATTTAATTGTAAATTTACACAGTAGTAGCGATTATAAATTTTTAGTCAATAAAATTTATTCAATAAAAATGTGAGTTTATAGTAATATTTTATTTAAAGTTTAGTAGAAGAGAGAGAAAAAAACTGAAATATTTTAATCTGGAAAATTGAAAATATTCATAATTAAAAATAAGAAGCTCTTAAAGATAGAATCCATCAAAGATGCTTACTATTTCAATATTGATTAAATCGCATATTCATTAGTTATTTAATAACCGTTATAAGAATGTCAGAGAAACAAAAATTAAGACGTGTTTCAACAATTCCGTTGCTCCACGTAAATGACAGACATGATCGTACAATAATAAGTCATTGTGTCGATGTTATCCCATCTCAGGGTGGACACACGAATCATTTTTCCAAATTCTCAAATCAATCTTCCAAACAAGAAACGTTTGCTTCCCAAGGAAACCATGGTGTTTCCTACATTAACTCTTCTCAGAAATTTTCTATTAAATCTCTGAAGATTTAAGTAACTTTTTTTTAGGCTTTGATACAAATAAAATCGAGTAAGAGAGAGAGAGAGAGAGAGAGCTCGATTTTTAAGAACATTTTTACTAAATCACAGGAACTTTTGGCTCTTCCTGGAATAGTTTAACAATTACGGGAAAACTCTAATTTTTCTAGAGCACTTCCCGATTCACGCGACAATATCTCTCGGATTCTCAGAGTAGTTTGAAAATGATTAAGGAATCCTAGATCTTCTATCGCGTAACCTCCCTGCATCTTAAAATATTACAAAGTCAAGAGATGTAACCATCTGTTTTACGAAATGACGTCGCTCGGACATTTGAATTCTGCTTACATTTCACGACAATTCTCCGTTTGGCGTGGCGCGCGGCATAAAAAGGGTGAAAGGCACAAAGTAAAAAATAAACGATTCAGATTGGCTCAGGCACATGTCGAGTCGAAGAGCATCGTACCATGCGACAGGACAGGTACGACGATTGGGCCGGAACGTCGATAAACGCCGGGACAACGATTGCGCGATCGTCGGGACTCTCAACATCGAAGACTAGCCACACTGCTCCCATCAGCGTATCAAAAAGGAAATGTACTTGGTACATTTAGACAAGAGTTTGTAACTCAGAGTTTACAGTATTCCAAACAGAGCATCCGAACAAAACAAAAGCCCTGAAAAGTTTCTGAAGGGCTTAAAATTCGTTTGAGAGTCAGGGGGCATCTTTTGAGATACTTAGAATGCCACTTAGACATTGGTACTTGTCCAACAGAGCTCTGAAACATTAAGACATCTTTGGAGCTTTATAGTTGTTACATCATACTGTAATTTGTTTTATTTGACATAAAAGTTGGAATGCCTCTTTACGATGTCATTTGGACACTTGTATTGTTCGGGCTCTGACTTGGGATTGACAGACCGATTGGAATATTGACTTCCGTTCTTCAACCAGGCAGTACAGTGTGTCTCCGTGAGATAAGGAGAAAGAATTGAAATCTCTCTCGAGATAAGCCTGCCGCGAGCAATTGTTCTTCTCTAGAAACGCCCATCTGTTTCCCGTATACCCTTCGGCAAGTACCGGTTAAATCGTTTCGCGCTCGGATAGTCGCATCAAGAATGAATCCATGAGAGGCACTCACACGAAGACACCTCAAGGACGCAGTAGCGAATGCCAGCGTTGCACCTGCATCGGTTGCCTCGCCGTTCGCATATCGTTCCAATGCTGCAGCTCCTCAGACCCGGAGCTGTTCAGACCCAGAGAGAGCCAACCGATCATCTCCCGGCCCTTTCTGCCCATTCCGCCTCGTCGACGGTTGTATACAGAAAGAAAGAGCGTCACGTCTCCCAATTGGAACAACGCAATCTGTATATTCAAGAATAAAATATCACATTAGATTTTACATACCATAACGAAACTACTTTCGTTAATTCTTTAATTGCGAAATGTACGTCCTATGAAAGTGACCTTTACTTGCAAAAGATGTATTTGTTATATCTTCGATAATTATTATAACTAGTTACAAAGAAATCATTTGATTTTTATTTGAAGCGCGCCGCAGCTAAAGGATTAGGAAATGAAGAGAATTAGAGACTTGATAAAAGTTACCTGAAATATAAAAGTCTCCTTATAGAGAGGATTTGGTTGGGCACGTTTTAAACCGGTCTTAGACCGGCCCATTTCGTGATTGTTGCTATCAATAAGAGCCAACTTGACGTAAGTATCGGGAGGTTTCGTGTCGTTCCCGCCACCACCGCGGAAATGGGAACCCTTGATTATTTCGACTGATAAACGACCCGTCGTGCCATTGTATGCCAAACCAATTAGAATCTCGGCGACACTACCTCCCTTCATGCTGCTGCCGTAAGGTGGTATAGCTGGAGAGGCATACGACTGGACTGATTGTTGGGATCCCGTGGAATCGCTGCGAGTTAAACTGCTGGTGGTTCCCCAGTCCTGTGCCTACAAAGTGTAATACAATTTCCATCCTATTTTGACAACTATTTCCATACTATTCTGGCATATATTACATCTATTACACATCACTGGTTACTAAAACATATCAATCAAATATATGTTTCGAGTAATTTACCGAGGAAGAAAGCGGTGGTTGAAGAGTTAACCAGAGAGTAGTTTCTAACTGGAGATTAATGTGATCGAAGGACACTCTGGCTTCACCCAACAATCTTTCCCGACGCATCATTCGGCCACCCCACAGATACACTCTGAGTCGTACTCCCATTGCGTTTACATCTTCCGGATTTACACGAGGAAGTAAGAAGCTCTCCATGTATTGCGGAGATGTCCCTTGCCGGACTCGGGTCTTGCGTCTTTGTTTTTTTGATGGTAACAGGACTAATCGTACCTGACTGCCGCCAATCCCGGGGGGATAATTTCTCCCTTGTAATACGTGAACCTATAACCAGAGGAAAATAATCCATGTTGCTGACAGCCATGTCATTAAATAATTTAAAGCAAATACAAAATAAGAAATGACAAATTTTTTTTTTAATTTTAAGAAAATAAATATCCAAAAATAATTAAAGAGATCATAATTACAAAAAAGTGGAATTGATAATTAATTAATAAATTATACGAACTGTCATCTCACGCATTGGGGCGTCATATAGGAAAGCGACTTCCAAACTACCAATTTCTTCGGTAGCCACTGTGCCCATCGTTGTAATGACGTCATTGGTCGTCGAGTCATTTTGCTCAACTTGTATTTCCTGCTCTCTATTATCAAGTATAATGCTAGAAGCCCCAACTTCCACCACGCACTAAAACAAATGAAACAAAATAATATTAAATGCAAATCTTATGTCTGATTCACAGATTTCTTTCTCGAACTTCTTTAAAATCTATCTGAAATGTAATTAAGAAAGCACCTGTTGTTGATCTGCTGGAGAATGTTCCTCGGTGCAACTACTGGAGGTGGTCCCAGCATCTACAAAAAATAATTAAAGTTCTAGTTAAATTTTAAATTCTAAATAAATATAATTTTAATATAATTCTATTGTATGACACTATATATATTTATTAATTTGGATATTTATTTATTTGGATATATTACACAAATATATATTATAATTCTAATTAAATTTGAATTTTATTTTATTGCTTTACTTACCTAGAATAGTTGGTCCGTCCTCCGCTTGGATAGTCAACGTATCCGGTGGAGGATGCGACCGCGAGTTTAATCGTCGGAGAGCGTCTTCCTCTGAATCGGAGCTGGTTTCTGGATCCGAATAAGAGAATGCTTTCCCTACAAAGCAAAATTGTATCGATTATTATGAATTATTCATACCGCGAAGAAAATCGCGAATATATAAATTATTACAAAAATTCAATCAGGAATTTAGCATAATGAAACGACAGGTCAATCATGACTTTGATTTAACTCACTGATTTGATAAATTTGAAATTGTTTCGCAGATCGTGACGGGGTTAAAAATTTAAATTAAAGAAATTTGAGAATTCGGAATGAAAGTTTGCAAGGAGAGCAGGATGGAAATTGGAGTATAAACTAAAATCATATACCTATGTTTTTCGAGATTTGAGATGTGGAGCTGTTGGTGGACTCACAGAGGGGCACACAGACTCCGCCGAAGAGCGCGGTTGACGAAGGCGGCGTGAAGCACCACTTCCGGGATAGGTAAAGGAAGAGAGCTAGCAGAAGTACTACGAAACCGGCAACGGCACCCAAAACTGCAGTCGCTTCCACAGGTACTGAAACGATCCCCGTCAGAGTAACGTAATGTTAAGAAATATACTATTTTTGTAAAATTTCTTTAAAAAAATTTGTAAAACCTTTTAACAAATGCATAAGTTTTTACAAGTTTAATATCTCGCATTTGATTTTTTCTTCCGAAAAAATGTCTATTGCATCACAACTCTCTCATCATGTTTTCTTGTCTTTTCATGAAATTTTTTACAAAATTACTGATGCTAAATGGCGCTCCGTAACGTTTAGCACAGTGCTAATAAGATGAAAACTTCTATTCCATTAATGCGATCAAGTTTACTCGCTTTTACTCCATCCAGCGCCATCGATTATTTCCTTCGTTCTTTTACAATGACCACTCCTGTCTAAAAGCCGAAAAACCTATAAGACTGTATAACGACCCTTCAATTTCTTCCCTAAATCTATATAAATGATGTACAAAACTATTAGAATAATTATACGCTTTTATTTTGCAGACTTGTCTAAGAAGTACGTGTTAATTAATACATGTTAAAACAGTATACTTTTCATTTACTTTTGAATGTAGAGTACTATCGTTTTCGCGCATGCAGTTAATTAACTTAATTAATGTGTAACATCAAGATTAGAACTTTGCTCTGTACATACTGCAGGATAGAGACGAATACTGCAGAATACATGCTTCCATTTATTACACAATCATAAATGATATCAAAATAATATGGAAAGTACGATTAATTTCAAAACATATAAAACTTTTGTTTGACCATGTAGACAACGTATAATATTTTCAGTAATTATATTAATATCGTTATTGCGATTATTATAATTTCAATTATTACATTTTATTTTATTATCAATTTAATTATTACATTTATTATTTCAATTGAAAAACGTTCTGTACAGTAACAAAAAACAAATAGAGAAGAAGGCAAAAGAATTAAAAAAAAAAATAGACCAATAAATAATTAAACAAAATTAAAATAGAATATAAATCAAATTTAGATAAAGTAGAACGCGAAATGTAGACTCAATCTCTTTCGCGCAGGTTTACCGTTTCTCAGAAAATTAATTATAAAAATCGAAGAAGCATCGATATATATTCCCGTCCTCTTGAACTTGGATTTTCTCGCTGCTATAGATATCGGTTGTATCGTCACTGTCATATCGAACGCCGCGTTAACGCGGCGGCGACATATTACGCGCCGTATAATGACCTGGAATAATTTATTATCGCTCCAGTTGTGACAAACTACCTGTGATACGGAATTGCGCAGCGTTGCACGCGCGTTTCCGCGGAAAAGGGAAAAGAGATAAAATCGTCTCCTCCCCTCCCCTCCCCCGACAATTTTATTATCAATCCATTCGTCACAACGTGTAATCACACCCCTTGGAAAAACCCTCGCATCCCCCGCGCCGCAATATAACGTGCACGTCTCGGAAAAATCCAAGAAAATTCCGCTTGCGCAATGCGGAGAGAGAGATCGCAAGGCTCTCTCTCTCTCTCTCTCTCTCTCTCACTCTCTCCAGGTCGCTTCTGCAATCGGCGATTTAATCCTCCTTGTAATTCCGCAAGTCGAGCGTGAAGGCTGGAAGGATAATCCAGGTGGAAGTTAACAATATCGATTCCGAGGCCCGCGTGTCGCCGCGTCTTAAAACGAAAACAGAGGAGAGAGAGAGAGAGAGAGGTGGGAAGAGCGCTACCGCGGGGTAGTTCCGCGCAAACGGGGGAGGGTCTTTCAATTTCTCGATTATTCGCATTTACGTGCTCGCCGCCCGTTGGCGACGACAGACTTCCCATTCTTCCCCGCTACCACCGTCGCGCGAAAAAGAAAAAAAAAAAAGAAAACTCGGCGAGTCCCAGGGTCTCAGGGTCGCCCAGGGTGCCGTCCGGCCGGATAGTGGACTTACCCGCTAAGAAGTGGTCTGATCCAGCCAGAATCATGCTCGTCCACGGTGTCACGTTAAAGAGCTTCCTTACGTGGCTCGGCGGCGCGGCCGGGGTTGCCTCTGGCGGAATAGCGAATGCATCATCCGCCGTCGACAGGTCGCCGTCGGCGGGTCTCACCCGTCAGGTCGTCGTCGGGGGCGAGCGCGCGGCCAGGCTAGCTTCGGGCCAGCCGCACACGAATACGTGGGCGGGGGTGTACACACGGGGCACTCTGTTGCTCGGACGCGACGCGCCGTGCGCCTGCTGCGCCGCGACCCGCCGTGCGCGCCTGCGCGCCGGGCGAGCCACCCCGCGGGAACGTGACGACCACGGACGGATGGATGCGACTTCGATCTAATTCCAATTAGCGATTAATCCTACCGGCGAAACCTGCTGCTGGAAATTTCCAATTAGGAATAATCGTTGTATTATAATTTTTATGTATGTAATGAGCTGTTATGTAATATATGATTATAATTGTAATAAAAAATTCACCATAAATACAAAAATCGGAAAAATTCGTCAGATTACTTCCATAATTAGCGGCTTGATTATATCTTATAATATGATTATACAATTATAGTTATATAATTGTATATTAATTGTACACCATTCAGATATTGAGATTTTGATTATGTTTGCTTAATTATCACCAATACTCTAACTTTCTTCCTCGACACTTAACATGTTCGATTTGCAACTCTTGATATTTTTTTCAATCGTCACCTAAATAAAATTTAATTTGTTTGACACGGCGTTCTATATTTTATTCTTTTTCTTAAATAATTACATATTAACATTTTAAAGCTTCTCTACTCAAGTACGCAATTGCTCCGGATTCATAAAATCATTCATGTTGCGATGAATAATGATGAGTAGCGGGAGTTTGTGTGACGTCGTTACCGCGAACCTAACCTCAAAAATAAAGTCGCCCGTCGCAAGCGTGAAGAAGACACGCGCATATTCCGTGCATGACATTAAATAATTCAGTTCGAGACGTTTCATGGATTATTCCAGATGTTTTACGAAAAACATGACGCATAACGTTGTGTTTCATTGAAATTAAATCGAAGTGAATATTTCCAGGTGCGACAGCGGTAAATTTCTACAGGTTTATGCTCGATGACTTAGAATAGAAAATTCTGCAAAAATAATATAATCCGCTTAAAATTAAACGACAAACAGTATACAAACATATTCCGTTCATCTTCCAAGAAAATATACTTTATATGTATCAAATTATATTATTTATAGAAGTAATGTTTTCTTTACTGTTTTTTATGCAGGAACAAATAATTATGAATTGCTTCACTGTTTCACGGTTTGGACACTATACAGCTCTAAATAAGAGTCTAATAGAGCATTGTTTTAGAAGATATCTACCCATGTGCCAAGCTAGATTCTACATCCCATCAAATGAAAATCGATACAGGCAGCGCATAAATGGTGCAAACGAGCGAATGCAAAAGAAAGCACTGCGATTACGTATAGTGCAAAATTTTAAGCGTACTAGAAGAAAAGTGGAGGAGATCATTGAGAGAGAAAACATTTGGACAATACCCAACTTGCTTTGCATGGGTCGAATAGTAACATCGCCGTTCTTGAGCTATTTGGTTCTTTCCCAAGATTATCAGGTGCGCGACAATACTCCGGCAATGATACATTTCAAATAAATGAATAAATAACTGAGGAGAGTCGGTAATGAAATTAACAAGTAAAAAAATGGGCTTTAAATGTACAATGCGGTTAACGGTGCATAACTTAATAACAAATTAATTTTAATTACTAATATAATTAATGAGCTGAACATTCAATTTACAATTATGAACCTTATTAGTAATTTAAAAACAGTTACAACAATAACTTGTGCACTGCTAACCGCATTATATTTTCAACTCAAAGCTTATTATACATTAAGATTGTGTCTGTAAAAATATCTGTAAAAATATCCGTACCATGGCGCAGATAGCGCTATGGCTGCTCGCGTTTGCAGGACTGAGCGATTTGGCGGACGGATGGATCGCACGCACCTGGACGTCGCAAGCCTCGAAACTCGGAAGCTTTCTGGATCCGGTCGCCGACAAGTTGCTCGTCGGGACGTTGTTCCTCTCCCTAGCATGGGTCGGCTTGATGCCGATTCCTCTCACTTGCCTCGTCGTGTCGCGCGACGTCGTTCTCGTAACCGCCGCATCTTACATTAGATACCGTTCCTTACCTCCACCGGTATATATTACATTAATCCTGTTAATTCTGTTACCTATCATTTGCCCGAACGGCAGATTAATCTCGATGCGACGTGATTTCAGAAAACCTTAGCGAGATACTTTGATCCCACGCATGCTACCGTGCAACTGGCGCCGACTCTAACGAGCAAGCTGAACACCGGCGTCCAGTTGTCCCTGGTGGCTGGAATGCTGGCCGCCCCGGTTTTCCATTTCGTAGACCATCCGATTTTGCAGTATCTGTGTTACATAACGGCGATCACAACAGTTGCAGGAGGGGTCAGTTATCTGTTGTCGAAGGATACGTATAGATTGTTGAGGAAGAAGAAACCTCTAACGAAAACATCGCCTTAGACTGTATATTATATGTATAATATTATCCTTCAGATTTATTTAGTTTCTATGGTGTATATTACTTTGTTTTGTACTATTATATCTACTATCTTGTACAGAGATTAGAATACTCCTTTCTTAACTTTGAAACCGTTTTTGAAAAAGATACACTCCTCTACAAGATCCTACATATGTATATAAAATTTTGTAAAATACTCGATATTTCTATTATTAAAAAATGGCATTGGATTGTTGCAGAAAATGATGCTGTGTCCTCTAAAGTTTATTTTTGTACAAAGTCTCTCCAAGTATCTTAAAATCTGTTTTCTATGTCTACAGCAATTTAGTGCAAAGGAAATCTTTTAACGAATTTGATTATTTACTTTGATTCAGGTGACATTGTTTAATGGTAATAATCTAATATAAATATTATGTCCATTTCTATCGAGATAGATTAATTTTAATGTCGATTTAACTAATTTTTTTATCTTTTTCTAGTTTAAAAAATTAGAAATTTGGATTACTCCTTGAATTTTACATTGACACTTAAAAATCTATAATAAATAAAAATATGATCTAATTGTAAGTTTGCGATTCAGCCATTAGCCACGTGAGGTCTTCAAGACACTCCAAGATCAATTCGGGGTTAATCCATTGTTCTCTCTCAATTCTATAGTTTTCTAAAATTATAAATACAAAAATTATTTCACGCTGTACATACTCAAAGTGTAACATAATTTATAATGCAATGAGAAATTAATTTGAAATGTGAACGGAAAGGAAATAGAAGATAACCTAACCTATAGTCCCCATAATCTCAAATATGAATATGCGAATCTTTAGTAGGATATTGACAGATCTCGCGATCGGCAGAAGAAAATTGCACACAACTCCAAATCTATCGTGCTTTCTTCAACAAGACCGAAAGGGGGGTTACAACAGGATATACGATAAACTATCACCACCGAAAGAATTGAGCATTCTTGGTAGAATAACTGAAGGATATCGACAGCTCAAGCAAGAGTTTGGCATTCTAATGGAAGAGGTGAAGGAAACGTTGAGGATGGATCCTATTTTTATATACAGACCGGACGAAGTCGACGTTGTGTGGCGATTTAACGGAGATCCAAAGTCGTTGGATCAGTGGGTCACCACTTGTGACAGTGACTATAACGAAGGTTTTTCAATGGCCAAGTAAGAATTTAAATTATATGCACATATATATACAATAATACATAAAATATTATATGTATATATATATATATATAATACTATATATTTTTACTACATATAGCATATTTCCCAACTGTTACATATTTACATTTTCTTACCATTTCCTCCTTTTCAGACTAGAGATGTCTCCTACTGGCACTGGTGTATTTTCCGGCATGATAAACACTCGCTTGCCCAAGGATGGAAGAGTAAAGTACGCCGGTTACTGCAATATTAACAGTATACCTAAGCGAAAGTCTTTCAAACGTGAGGTTTATCATGATTGGACAGCCTATACCCATCTCGTCCTTCGTGTTAGGGGAGATGGCAGATGCTACGTGCTGAATATCGCTACCAGAGGCATATTCGATTTGACTTGGAACGACGTTTACCATCATGTGCTCTATACGAGAGGCGGACCTTACTGGCAGTACGTCAGGGTACCGTTCTCCAAGTTCATATTTTCGAGTAAAGGCAGGTTGCAGGATAAACAAATGCCAATTGGGCTACATGAGGTTTCGAATTTCGGCATATCGCTGGCGGATGACGTTTCCGGCCATTTCAGATTAGAAATTGATTATATCGGTTTGGAGCATGATCCATTCCATAATGAAGAGTTTGCTTATGAATCTTATGGTGTTGGAGAAGTCCGATTTTAGTATGTATATGTAAAATAAAAATGGAACTTTAGTGTTACACTCTGTGCAGAAATGAGATAGCAGAAAAAGGAGTATACATTGTACAGTATGTGAATAATAAATTGTATCTAATTTATTTAGCAAGTTTAAAAAGGTTGAAGAATAAACTTTGCCATCGTATTTATTTATTTCCGAAGAAAAGTAAAATGTAATATTAAAATTTAAACACGTTGTTTGACTTTTTCTCCTGGATATCTCTCCAATTTACATTTTTAAAAAGTTTGGATAGAGTTTTATAAAATATAAATTATAACGAGATATATATAATAGATTAAATCAATCAAATATTCTCATTGAATAAAAATATAATAATAAATTAATTAATTAATAGTAAGAACATTTGAATTTTCAGTTTTCTCTAACTCGGTTTCTCATTACTTGCATAAAAAAGATAAAAACGCAGCTGTAAAAAAAAAGAAAAAATAATAAAAAGGATTAACCATCCCTTGTGGGGATCGAACCCACGACCTTTGGATTAGAAGTCCAACGCGCTATCCTCTGCGCCAAAGGGACTTGGTAGCTTTCCTTGAAATAAAAAGTAATATAGGGCCATTAATTTATTATGACAAAAAGAAAGATTAATTTTCACATGTTATCTCGCTATTTTGTTTTTGGAATCTTTTACGAACGATAAAAATTCTTTTAAAGAGTAAAGCATATATATTTTTTTTTCATGAGATCGAGAAGTTCAAGTAGCATAGAAAAAGTAAAAGATTGATAACATTATTAAAAAAAAAACAATACTTATTACAATTATATATTGATTGACAAATTCCAAGTACAAATTAATTGAGTAACATAATGGAAGAAAAAGTAACAGACTCCTAATAATTACTTGTTACTTCAAGTTTCCAAGTAATTAAGTTTCTTCATAATTTTATTAGATATACAAACCGATTGAATAGCAATATTGTGATTTTAAAAACAATTTGCAATAATTAAAAAAAATAGTTAAATTTTATTTATTTCAAGCAAGATATAACTTGCTTTATTAGAAAATTTGAGAATCTTTTTTCTTTCCATAAAAAGTGCAAGTGCATTTTAAATTCTTTCAATAGAATCATAAATTTTCTTTTTGTAATACGGCAGATTACAGTGTGATTGTGTATGGTTTCTTAAACGGTAGCATAAAAACTTTCTTATAAATCTCTTTTCTAAAGTCTAAAGAGAACTTTTCTTAAAGTTTTACATCCAAGTGGGCAATGTAAAAAAAATCTTTGTGTTGAAGAAGAGAATGTGTGTTGTATATGCATGTGAGCCAAAGCCTAAATAGAAAAATTAATAATAAGACAAAAATAATATAACACAATCAAAACTAATAATTTCAAAACAATAAAAATTTGTACTTTAAGATTTCCAGATTAACTACATCAATTTTATATAAATTAAAAACTGACATGAATACCACATTAGAATATAATTAATCAAAAATATATTCGATGTAAGCAGTCCAGATAAATTATTTGATAACTTCTCGATATGCGCGCCACAATAATAGATTTTTATGTATCCGGCATCGAGATATGTATAATAAATTGCAAAATTACCTGTTTAACGGCCGTCGAAAAATTTACGAGGATACATCTCTCAGAGAGATTATTCTGTTTACAGATTTTGTGCCCAAAGCACAAATATATATTCAATATTTTAAATAAATATTTTAATACATTTTAAAACGATATTATCAAATAAAACATATATATATATATATATATATATATATATATATATATATATTGTAATTATACATACCGTATATTTCAATTAAAAATGGAAAATTAACAAAAGAATTGTGGAATTGAATGGCAACGCAATTAGATCATAATTTTTTTACTCGCGATTTCAATTCATTCAGTCAGCGACGATCCGAGCCAAAAATACTCTCAGCAGCTTTGTTTTCCTGTTTCCCAATTGAAAAAAGAAAAGCGACAACAATAATAACAGCAATAGCAATAATAATAACAACAATTCATTCTCCAGAGAACACGTCGATAAGCGGCGCGCCGCTGCAGTGTCCCGACGCCGCTCGTCGTCGGCGTCGCGTATTGACCGTGGGGATAACGATAATTGTATTGTCGCGCCGCGCGCCGACGACGACTACACGACGGACGAGCGAAATCAGCGTGAGCGTAATAATCGTAATGCCGACAATAGGCGACGCACAAAGGGAATTAGACACCCATATACACGCGGGAGCGTTCGCGCGCCACGCCGCGCCGCGCGCCGCCCGCGCCGCGCATGCCACCCACCGTGTGCCACCGGCCTCTCGCCGCGGATTGGCTCCTCGCTAATTACATCGATCTCCGGCCGCCATCCGATTGGTCCCGGCCTCCAGAATCCGCCTCCGCCGCTCCGTCGCCGTCGCCGTCGCCGCCGCCGCCGCCGCCGTGCAGGTAAATCTCATGCAAACGTGAAACAATCAGATCATCCGGGAAACCGAAAGGGTGGGTATGGGGAACGTAGGGGGTTGGGAGGGAGGTGGTCCATGATGATGCCGGGGACGCCGCGGAGAGTGTTGCCCAAGTTTTTTAGCCGCCGAGCGTTTAATAGGTCCCCTCTTGCCGCGCGGCGGGGAGGCGCATGCTTTGCGGGAGAGCTCGTTGTTGCTGTCGTTGTTTCCGTTTCTCTCGCTGCTTGATCTCGCTTGATCTTTTGAGGAGTGGAATGGCGACGCGGCGGTGTTTGTCAAGCGTGATGCGCGAGTTGAAGATAATTGAGGGGTAATATCGAAAATTAATATTGCAAATATTACGCGAAACGACATTGAAATGAAATTGTGTTCGTGCGTTGCGAAATGTCTATTAAATGATTTTAAACTGACGCTTCGTGTTTTTACAGGTTGCTGCCTGTGGATTCTGAATTCGGTGATAAGTTTACAGCAAACGAATGAAAAATGGAAATTTAAAGGCGCATTCAGATCGAACGTGCCGCTAGCTAAAGTTTTATTACTTAATTCTCTGAGAAAGAAGAGCCCTTTCTCAAATTTTATAACCTGAAAATTATCAATGCCGCATATTGATTCCAAATTGATTGAAATATCGGAAAAGCAGACAGAGCAAAAGTAAAAACATTCTAGACTCATTAACTTATTTATCGTAAAAAGAATAATTAAAGTAGGCCCTTTTGTATATAACATTATAAATTTTATATTTTATAACGAGTTTAGACTTTCCACAGTTGGATTTAATTCTCGCTGCCTGAATGATATAACATCTGTATTAGAAACGAACGGTAGAGATTAATACTCTGGTGAAAGATTGGAATCGAAGGGGAAACGTAGAATGCCAACAAGTAATAATAATCGGGATTCGTCGGCAACGCGCCGTTTCATTGCAAGAAAATTGAGAATAGAATGAACTCACAGCAATCTCGCTGTTCACGCTAAACCGCGCGCGATTCTTTTTTCATTCCTATTCGCGAAAACCCTCCTTTCATTACTCCGCGGAGCCACGCATGATTGGTATCGCGATTATTAAAGCAACTTGTATTTTTCTTCTCCATTGTTTTAAAAAATTTATCATCTTTAAATCAAAATGTTTCTTCGCAAAGTTATAAAGAAATGTATTATTTATTTCAATATCGAAGATATCGTATCACGATTTGCCGGAGATTAAATTTCAGATTTAGAAAAATTCTATTTCTGTATAAATATAATAATTCATATGATTTTGTAATATACAATTGGAAAAATGTATACGATGTTAAACAATCTACTAATTGTAAGATGAGCTTATCGTTGACAATCCCAAGCTGTAAGATTATTTGAATGTATTGTTGCTTTATAGAGCCTTTTAAATTTAATAGTTTATATTTGTTGGAATAATAATCGACGTGTTGCAATATTTTAAAAAGTAATTAAAATAGTATTCTAAATATAATAAGAACAAAAGTTTTCTTAATATTAGTATACGCAATATATATTGAATATTGTATTTTTGCGAAATATAATATCCCTTGAATATTTTTATTAAGAAGAATATTGAATATAAATATTGAAAAATTTACAGATTCGTTAGACCAGACTTATCTTCGTAATCTTCGTTTTTGGCAAAGATCTTCGTTCTCTCGGACAATCTTATAAAACGCTTCGCGACATTCGAAGGAAACCGAGACCAGCACGAGATCAATTCGGGATATCCTGAGGGGTATCGCGTGTTTATCCGTTCACGGGAAGCGAAACTTTCGGCCGTACAAATGCGGCCGCACGTGCGATTTCGCATAGGGGCGGTGCAGCGCCACGCGGGGTGAAGAACGGTGGCCGAGGGTGGAGTGATATCTCCGGATGGAAGGGAGTATCCCCCTACCGCGGACCCGCGCTTCTAGTCAGCACGAGGTGAGAGAATGGAGGACAGCCAGGTGATTCAGACGCGCGTGCCACCCCGTAGAAACTGACGTCCTCCAGCTCTCGTGGAAGCTGCCCTCCTCTGATTCTCAGGGCGCCGCATACGAGTGCGAGTTCTCCAAAAAGATTCCAAGGATCCCACGGGATAACTTTAGTTATGACCGGATGGAAAATTGTACTCTTGTGAAGTTGTTTTACCGGAAGTTGACGCGGCGACGTCGAGTGAGAATGAATTTCAGTTGAATGTAGTAAAAAGGAGAAACAAGGAACAAGAGATTAGGAGGAAAGTGAATTATACATGAAGGATAATCAAAAAACTTTCGAGGATTGGAAATTTCGTTTCGCAAAGTTGTGAGACTCCGCATTCCAGAAATTCAAACAAGTTCTGGTTTTCACGAAGCGTCGAATCCTCGAAGAATCAGTTAAATGTTTTCTACAACCGATTTAAGTCTAATATTTGGACGGAAGAATTGAAGAAATATTCCACGTCTGAGAATTCAAGATCCATTTGTCTACAAACGTAGAAATCCTTCCGAGATCTATTCTTTAATAAAAAGGAACATCTTTCAAAGGCCTTATGTATTTCCCTGTTTATTTGGAAGAATTCGGCCTTTAAGACGAGATATTCAAGATTATAATTTGCTTTATTCGGAAGAAATATTCGGAAACCATTGAGACGCCGTATGAACCATTAAAACTACAGTTCGTAAACCTGTTAAATGTCTGCGAAGAAGACGAGGAGGCCGTCGTCGCCGCGACGTTTCTTCGCGCGGCTTTACGGCCATTTGGAGGCAACGAAGAAGACGGAGGATGACGAGGATGACGATCACGCGAGAGAGAGTTCGGATTCTTCGCCAGAGATCGCGGAGAAAGCTTCACACGCGCTTCCCGATTCGCCTGAATCACACAAAATGTTGCCTGTGAGTAAATCCTTCCCCCTAATACACAACTAGATAATTGCAGGATAAAATTAATTTAACGTATGAATTTTAAGAAACTGAAAAAATTAATCTGCGTTTAATTTTCTTCACCTTTTCTTTCTTCTCAATCTTTTATGATTTACTTTTTTCGAATCCTTAAAAGAATTTCTGAGATTTTGAGAGATGGACTTTTTCAAAGTCAAGAAAATCCGAAACTCTATCTGGATTAAACCGTCTGTTCTATCCTTTCAAGGCGTCACATGCCAAGGACCTCGAAAAAGTGCCAAATGACGTAGCGAGTAGTAAAATTTTCGAGAACAAGGAAACCAAGAAGGATTCGATGCTCACGGGGGTGAGACTGCCTTTCCTGCACGGATTTCTTCCGCGAGGACCCGGTCAGACTTTTCATCTAACGCAACTCACGCATCCGCCCACGCTACCGCAGCATCTCCATGTTTTGCCGAACCACCAGTCCATCGCCGATCACCACTTTCAAGGATTTTCAGCCTTCCGTAAGCTCCCATCGCTTCCGCATTGCAAATTTCAGTTTGTCACAATTAACGCATACACGTGTCTTCCATTTTCCTGGAAGAATTATAATGAACGCACCTAAATCAGTTGACTTTTGTTTAATCAGGTAAAATTCATAAACGCGATTTAAAACATCGAAAATATAATTGTTTAAAAATCTTCGGATCTTAAATACTTAAAAATAAACTCACCGCGAGGTTCTCTATGTGAAGATATACAAGTGAAACAGATAATTAGATGAGTTGTTAGAAAATTCTGCGATGTATCAAAATTTTAGCGCCAGAACAGTCAGTCTTGGACGTTCAAGATATTTTTCACTCAAAATTAGAGTACATATTAAAATCCCCAATTTTTTAGAGTACAGATTTCATATAATATTCTATGTATCATCATCGCAATGTATTTTTAATGGTAAAAAAACATGCATTGTGTTGCATCCGTGCATCCATCATGCAAGTTACATGGAGACATGTACGCAGAAATTTAGGTGACTGCATAACGCGTCTCCAAAAGCTCGATTCTCTCTTTCTGTCTCTCTCACTCCTATTTTCTATCCCCTCTCTGCTCTGGCCGTAAGCTGAGGATCGAAAGACGTCTTTACGTTCGAGTATTCGCGTATCAGTAAGCAGATTTTGTGATGTTGCATTACGTGACGCCGAGCGGACACGGCCACCGTCCAGACGGAAAGGATATCGGGGCACTCTTCTGTCGTCTTCTGCGCGACAATGGCACACAGTCGCACACGGGAATTATTCCGACGAAATCAATTCAGACGCTTTTGAATCTAATAAAGCTTTCAATTTTTCTTCCGCAGTTCGGTTCTTTTTCTCAAAAAATATCGTTCGCTTATATCTATTTTTCAAATTTTCAGGCATAGACATTAAAAAGAGGAAATTGTGAGATTTTTCGTAAATTATCTCTCACAGAAAGTTGACGGATTTTTGATAAAATATTAAAGAACAGGATTCAGTACAAAAATCTTCAAGGATTCGATATGAAAAGCATATAGCTTTTTTAAGCAAAAAGTAATTATTTGTCCCCGAAACACTCGAAATTCTCATTGAGCTAACATAGCAATTAGGAACGTTTGGTAAATGATTGTTTAAATAATTATTGCTTTAAGAATTTTTTGTTTCCAAGCAAATATAGGTATCTTTTTAGAAAGCTATTGTAAAAGTAAAAAATTCAAGGAGAACGTTTCCAATCCGAACGATCTCTCACTGTAATGTTTTTCATTGTAATCTCGATTGCCCGCGACGTGTCGAAAGTTTTCTAAATCTTCCAATATAATAATTGTTACAGAAACTATACGAGCTAATGTTGTACAACATTATATCAACTGTAAAACAGGAGCGCTCCGGCCAAACACCCCTCACAATTAAACGACGGATTTTTTAAAATAGGACAAGTGCGGTGTGACGAGCGGGAGCGGATTTCGACCGGATACCATTTCCAACGGTTTTCACAGGCGGGTTTCCGAGATATCCCGCGGAGGATATCGCCACGGGCGAAGGAGAAGGGGAACGAATTAACGAATTTCACTCTTCATCTGGAAAGTTTGACGCGGAGAGCCGCGACAAAAACATTGCGGGGACGAACCGCGTATATACGCGCACGGTTTTATCCCGCTTCGACACTTCGTCGCGATATTGTGATGAGATTACGAGACGCAGTTGGCCGCTCCTCAATGCGAGAAATACGCGCCGCGATATTCCCTGAAAAAAACCCTCCCGGACACCCTGCTTCTCTCCCGGCCCACCCCTAAGCCTGCGAGGCTTGCGGACTCGACTCGCCGGAAAATACACGCGCCGGGTGTTTGTAAGTCGCCCATTGCCGGCTTCCTTCTATCGCCGAGAATCTAATACCTTATCGGGATGCTAGCGCATCCCGATTTGATCTCTGCGATCCCAATTTCTTCCGAGCGTCGAGAGGTGCTTAACAGGTGCCGTGTCGTTGCGACCAACGTAATACAGAAATTAACGTACTGTGCGAAAAATAATTTTTCCATCTCCGTTTAGTCCTACCGAATGTATGTAGTATGTTTTTTGCACAACAATGCCGACTGTTATACACTTTGGAGAACAGCAATTCGCTTTGCTCGGGGATTTTTACATCATCGTGAAATTTTATTTCGATTGTTTGTTCTGCGAAGTTTCTCTTTAAGCTTTTGTCTTCAAAATTTGCACTTTCTTTCAAAATTGATTCCTTTCCGCACGATTAGTTCTACAATTGTAAATAACCGGAATCAATGTTTTCTATACGAAAAATCGTTCGTTTAATTTGTTCTCTATCGCTTATGATATTTTTTTAGACGGAAGAACCTTGCTGTTGCACACGTTCTTCTTGAAACCCCTATCGCGCGGATCACTCTAAGCGGTTATGAGGTTCAAGGAGCAATTAGTATCCCGTGTCCGCTTTACGCCAGATTGGACGAAGCCTCGAGAAGCCTCAATTTCCGATATCACTCTCTTTTTTCCCTTTCCTTCCTTCAGTACATCCTAATTATTCCGTCACGAAGATGAAATTACACGACGGCCAGATTTATTTCACGAATCCCTACCAAACGTGCTGAAAAACAAGGATCAGAATCAAATTAAAGTATTAAGGGAGCAAATTATGACACATGTGTGACCAGTCTTTAAAATTTTAAATTGTTGAATACGTTCCAATATTGTACAAATATTGTACGCCGCATGAGTAAATTCTGATAAATGTGTAGAAGGAACTCTGGAGATTTGTATTTCTTTCTTCGCAGTGGCGCGTAGAAGAAGGAAAGAAGGCCGACCGCGAAGACAAAGGACGACATTTAGCGGCGAACAGACCCTGAGGTTGGAAGTCGAGTATCGGCGGGGAGAATACATCTCGAGGGGACGCAGATTCGAGCTTGCAACTTCCCTAAGACTTACCGAGACGCAAATCAAAATCTGGTTCCAGAACAGGCGCGCCAAGGACAAAAGAATCGAAAAGGCGCAGCTAGATCAGCAGTACCGGTACTCTCTCATTTATTCACTCTTATTATACTTTCCTCATTTTATTTAAAATATGATTTTATATCTTTCTGGATTTTCAAATACTATGAAAAATAAATTTGCTCTTTCAAATCTTTAACTATATAGAAATTTAATCTTTTTACGTTTGGTAGGGATTCGTGAAATAAATCTTCAATTGAATCATGATATTTTTAATTTATTAAATATATGAATTTTTCTCGATGAAAACGATTTATTAGTCTTCCGAAAGGACATTCTCTAGTAAGTTAGGATTTTATTTACCGCTTATTATTTCTCAAAACCACTTAAGCCACGCTAATCTAATTTCTCTTCGTTGAAACTGACGTGGGAAAAATAAGAGGACCATATGGAACACATGGTGATTTTCGCATACGTCCCATCCTTGCATCCCACGCACGATGCATCCAGTCGATTTGTTATCTTGTCAACATGATATATTGTGCTCTCAATCCGGCTGTTAATGTACGAGCGTTAGCTTCATCAGCTGTTCTTAGAATTTTGCCATTTCCAACTTCAAAAGAAACGTAGCGCAAAATTACAATGTTTGGATAATTTCCTCGAACTTTTATTTCAAACATTTAAAGTTAATGTAAAATCAAATTCTCAAAATTAACAAGTTAATAAAATCAAAAGCTTAGTTACGAGAAATATTTGAAGAAAAGTGTATAAGAAATACTTTTCAGCAGTTTTCTGCTATATAAAGCTGATATATGAGAATATATCAGCAAAGTTGTTGACCAGATACAATTACATTTAACAACTTATTATCACATATAGGAAACCTTTGAGGATTGTTTCGGTACAATTAAAAAGAGAATATCTCATGAGAAAAATAAAATGTAAAACAAAACTTTTTACATGAAGCCTTATTTTTGAAAGACATAATTTTGAAAATCCAGAAATTAATAATATGCGTGTTTTCTAGTTAAAAGACTTATCATTAAATTTGTCTCACGATAGCGGCTATTAATACATAAATAAACAGAGAGCGACGTTGCGTTCAATAAAACAGTTTGAAATAATTTAAGCTACTAAATGAATCCAATTTAAACGAATTATAAATCGTGACGAAATTTTGCGCATGAATATAACAAAACAAATATTGAAAAATGAGGATACATTTCGGAGAATATCTATATACATATATAAATACACAACATAAATATAAAATTATAAATAAAATTCTATTCTAAATTCTAACATGAATTATAGATTATCTGAAATGAATTTTAAAAAGTTATGCATAAAATATCAAAATTTTTTTCTTTTATTTTCTCGTTAAAATATCGTATTTTAAATACTTAGCCATTAAAATCAATTGATTAACATGTGATATAAAGTAGAAGTTGAAGTATTAATTCTCACTTTCCAAATTAATTATTTTCGAAAATCAAAATGTAAAAAGATTTTATTTTTAACTTTTTCACGAGAAATCATCCCTCTTTTGATTGTCCCCTAATTGATAGAGAATTGATCTCTCAATTCTCTATCAATTAAAAAAAAACATAACAGTACACTTTAAAATATGAAATTATTCTCAGGTGATCCTGGACTTTTTGCATCACAAATTCTCCAATTTTCGAAATTCTCACGTTAACGGGACTTGAATAACTCTTCGAAATATCCCAAATTGCACGAACCGCCAACCACCTTACCTGAAATCAAGGCTCCGGATCCGAATCGCGAACAATTATTCCGGAGAACACGGCCGGCACCGGTCCGGAGGAGAGACGTCGCCCGGTGAATTCGGCACCCTCCGTAATGCGAGGCGAGGCACCGAGAGAACGCCCCGGCGCCGCACAAAGACCGAAATTTGTATGAGCTCCTCCTTCCGCCGCAAATCACAATAGCGGAGACGTAATCCCACTTAAGGCTATTTAGCGTCGTATCACATCGGCGTATCAACTCCGGTCGAACCGCGCAGTCGAGCGTCGCACGCCCGGGGTCCGCCGAATCTCTCTTGCTCTCTCTCTCTCTCTCTCTTGCCACCCCTTCCTTCATTCCTTCGCCACCCTTGCCACTCGCCGGGAGTGGCCCCGGTGTTATTCAGTCGATATGCACCTGACGCTCGATAAACCGGATAAACGACGGATAAATGCATCCCCCGTGCTAACCGCGGGATTTTCTCATCCACTTGCCGCAACCCTCGCGCGTTCACGGGACGCATCGCCCTGATCTCCACAATCTCAATGCAATTTGCTTCGAAAAACGTCAAGAGACATTTACGGGACGTTTCCGGGGGAGTTCTGACGAACAAGTGGATAGTATTTCAATCTTAAATAGAAGTTTTATCTGATGATGAATTTTTCATTCTAAACCCAGTCGTTGAAACATTGGGAATATTGTTTCTTAATGTTTCAACATTTTACGTTTTAATATTAAAAATTAGGAAGTTACATTAAATTATATTGTAAGAGATTCATTTTTAATTATGGTATCAATTAGAATTACTTAACATAATATTTTATGGATAGATTGTTATCATTCATATTGAATCCCTTTTTTTTTTAATCATCGTCCTTATTGCTGAAGCTTGACTACAATTCCGGCAAACTTTTTCTTATCTCGTGCTACTCTGAATAGTATCTACGTATTTCTAATAATCCACTTTTTAACATTTTTCTTGATATACAATGTTATATGATCTAAAAAAACAAGAAAACTGTTGAATGTTTTGACAAGTCTTTGTTAAATTATAAAAAGCTTAATTACGTTCTAAATGGCTGAGATCTCAACGCGGAACATCTCATAACAGTCTCCATTTAATAACCAGCCAGGTATTTAGAGCGTAAACGAGCGGAGAGGGCTGCTGACACGCGATCCATAGTTTAAGCAACGATTCCGCTCTTCCCTAATGTTTCGCCGAATAAAAGCGGTTACTACAGGCAAATGGAAACACCGGTCACGTTGATTGCTCCCTTTTTTTATAATTTCTCTGTAGTATTTTTTTACAAATGGAATTTTTGTACTGGAAAGTATCGAAAGTTCGACGATTATAATTTATAATCCCCACTCGTTACAAAAATTGTTAGAGAACAGTTTAACTTTGTTGTCAAATCCATTTGCGGTTCACAGAAACTTTGCGGTATCGAACGGCCTAGTGAATCTGCCGCTTTACAACGCGACAGGATTCTGCGGTCTCTGCCTGTACAAAGATACCTATGGATCGGTGACCAACCACTCCTGCATCTCCAGCAATCCTGTCGTCGCCGACTCGTCTTTGAAGACTCAACCACGTTACAGTAGCAGTGGCAGTGAGACATCCGATAATCCACCGAACCTCGTGTCCACGACTTAATTAAATTCAACGCGCGATCACCATGTTCATTTAAGATACACACGTCTGACAATAAGTTTATTCCTTTCCTTTCCTTTTCCATGTAATTATGCGATAGAGGCAGTTTCAATAATCAGTTTTCGGCGTGCACAAAAGATGAGACATTACAAGTATCTTTCCTTTCTGACGATAACTACAAAAGAAACAATATCTGTTACTAATGGGTATTGAACAAAAATATTTTCTTTTATTTTAGAACTTTTCAATACGTTTGCACATTTAAGATTCTTCAAGATCAAATTTCTACTACAGTATTTTTTAAATTATCATGTCGGTTCTTGATTTTTTTCCTATATTTTTGTATCAGTTTATTAATGTTACTTTTATTAATGATCAGAATATCATTTTTAATATCTTTATTATATCGCTGCCGCAAGAATCACATTATTTAAGAATATCTCAATATCTTTAAATAATGAGATTCTGTAAAACATTTCATATATAAATAATTAATCATACAAATAATCAAAATTAGTAAATATTTTAAATAAAATAAAAATAATTATCTTTACAACCACATTTTTGAAGTAAAACTTAAATTTGGACAATGTACTATTTAAAATATTTCAGTATCAAGACAATATTAAAACAGCGATATCACAAGAATACGGCAATGTTTCATATAAAGCTTATCGCATTCCTCGCTAGAAATTGGAAAATGTCATTGAAATGCTTTGGATATTATCAAGTAATTAATTGTACAATTAATTGTACATTAATTGTACAAATAAAAAAAATGCATGTTGATTTAATATAGTTAAATTCTGACGAAGCGCACTTTGATTGCTAAAAAATTTTTCTAAAGTTCTGAAAAAACTTTTCTATAGCTTTTATCTTAGATGTAATTTTCTTACATAAAAAAAAATTGTAAAACATTTCCGATCAAGATCTGCTTCGCTTGGAATCACACTTGTACAGAAGCACAACTTTCGAGTCTAGAATTTTTAATTAACAAAATTGAATCATTGAAATAGTAAAATCAATATCAATTTATAAACTTACCTTCCATTTTTCTTGTTTCTTGTTAATTAGCACGTCGAGAGTAAAATATATTTTAAAACAAAAATAAAATGATAAACGTAAACAATTATCACCGAAAATTCAATCTGATTACAATTACTCGTAATAGTAATATAACAGATAGAATTGCAATTATTAATTATATAATAATTATAATAAGATTTGAGCATGTTTTATCTGTAATTGATGCTTAATCGATAACGAGAATACACGAAACAAAAGATATATATACGGTTTTAATTATTTATTTAATTATGTTAGGCAAACTTTTCATATAATTATAAATAAGTTCCAACAATTTTTAAATAGTTGACACATAAGTACAATTCGCAATTGCATGTATTTCACAAATTTGAAGGAGAATGAAAAGCTCTGTAGATTAAAAAAAAGTTTATTAAATGTGTAAAAATAGTATTACAATCTAAAATAGATACAATATTCTTATTATATCCTTAAAAAATCCTAGAGTTTTAATTTTTAAGATTTCTATGGGTTCGTTCAAAAACATCTGAATTCCTAAAATCTTATAACTGTAAATGCAAGAACTTTTGCTCCGAGACTCTAAGATTCCATCTGTTCCAAGAGAGAAGTTAAAATTTTCAATCCTTTTTAAAAATTCTTTGCTCTCTGAAATCTTTTAATTTTTCCTTCGTAGAAATTGTTTGTATCGCTAAACACTTCGATATCAAAAAGGAAAACTTTCATATTTTAGTTATATACAAATTTAAGGAAGCAATCTACCTTGAAACGTTTAAAACAACATTTTTCGAAAGCTTTCGATGAAAAGTATAAACGTATAACAATTTTTCATATTCTTAATTACTGAAATTTATAAAGGTAAATTGTTTCTAAAATATTTTATTCTATCTTAAAATCCTTATTTTTATATTTATTTTTCTCAATCTTCGACTCTCGAATTTTTGGAAACTTAGATTCTTACATTTTATCTCAAAATCACATTATTTTAATTAAACTTTCAATTAACATTCAAAGCAATTTGAAAAAAAAAAGAAAACTCGCATAAAGATGCATAGATAGATCATTACTTGAACTTACCTCAATCGGCGGCCTCGGAAGGAAGGCGGGACAGACACGTCGCTCTCGCCGAGTACCAGCCCGAATGGTAAACCAGAAATTAATGAAAACGAAAGACAGTAATTAATACAATGAAAGTAAAAAGAAGTCTCAGTAACAAACGCCCTGCCTGCTCTCCGCGGACAAGAAAAACTTAAGTAAACCAAGTGAGAATGCCTTTTTCTCGCGTTTTACAAGATCAAGATACGGTTGATCATTTGTCGATTTTAACGGGTCTCTGTACAATAAATTTACATTGAGAATAAACCCACAAATAGCTGAATGTTTCCTCCAACAAATCTTAGTATTCGCGAGTCCCATTTCTGAAATTTCAATTTCAGTTTCTTCAACTCGCCTCTTTCTAGAAGGCCTGGTTTCTTTCTAAATTAACATTTCAGTTAAAATATTGATTCTTTAAGTATTGTCGTCATAAGGAATCCTTGTGTGATCATCCTTCTCGATCCTTCATTCAATCTTCGAAAAATCACGATTTCCTAGATTGATACCGATGGATCGATATTAAAGTATATCTATAAATCAATTATTAAATAATTATTCTTGCAGGGCTCTCAAGTGCAGAAGCTATTTGAAGCTAACGTTTTTTTGAATTTCTGGTAATTGGCATCCTAGTGATCGTAACAAGTTTTCGTAGCGTGTAACAATAAAAAGGATACTTAGAGATCTAATTTAAAAATTTCTGAAAGTGTACTTGCGCGACAATAAAATTCTGTCTGCTTAGCCGTGATGAGTAAGACCTTTAACTTTGTTTTCTAATAATCTCGAGATTCTTAAGACTATATTGTATGTTTTTAACATGCGGATCCCTAGATCTTCGGATGGCGATACGTGAAAAGCGCAACATCTCTCAAAGAACTCTCCTCACTTCTAAACGATATGTTTTCATAGAGAGAGACTTCCTGTGTACACACAAAACTCTGGTGAAGATAAAAATAAGAGAAGAAAAAATATATATTAAAAAAATAATAAAACAGCAACGAGATGCAACAGCTATATGAACGAAAATATATCTCCTGTTCAACCTAAAACTTTTTTTGCAAAAGAGAGATGAATTAAATAGAACCGGTAGTGTTCCGCCTGATGTTATAAATTTTAATATGGAATACGTCTAAACAATAATTTATAAGCTGATAAGTAATTTCAGTTCATTATCAACAATGAATATTAATTTTTATAAGAATTAACCGTGTAATTTCTATAAAGATAATGAAAATTTAATCCCTGGAGGGCATACAGGACATCTATTTGACCCTGCAAACACATTCCGTGGTGCTTCGAATGGTATGAAGAAAAGATAGAAATTGATTTTTTTTTATTGAATAATTTAGTTTAAACCTTCCGAAGAAGGGTAAAAAAAATTTTCATCGTTAGATCTTTTTTAACGGCTGTTTTACAAATTTGTAAAGTGAGAGCACTGGGTCTATTTGACCCGGTGTGTCTAGTGTCTAGTGAGGTATATTTGAATCGAGAAGAAAATTGTCTTTTTTCTTTAATTCGCGCGCAAATTGTTTTTCATTATAATAAGTACAGACATGCGTCATTTAGTTCTTTATTGTAAATTAATCATTCATTTATTGTTTATGGCATATACATAAAATATGTATATTTTGTAAAAGTTGAATTTTTTAATGCGCTGTAATATACTGAAATATATAATGAAAGAGGATATTGCTTATTTTATTTCTTTTTCTCCTTGTTCGCTTTGATAAAATCCCATTTACAAAGACGGCATCAAATTTTGCATTTATACATATATTATAAAAAAATTAATTGAATGTTTTCTTGAACACGTAGAACATTAATTTTATTAACTTTTTACTTTAACTTGTTACTTTTTTTATAATAAAAAAGTTTTTTTATTACGAATCAAATTATTTCATTAAATTCTCTGCAACTATTCGCCGACGAAAGAATTACACATTCGCACGTTTCATACTCTTAAATATATTTTTTGAAAGATCGATGTAAGCAACTAATACCATCTCGAAGTGGATACTCCAAGGTTTAAAATTCTGTTTAAATTTTTACGACTGTTCAAATAGAACTCAGGATATTTAATTTTAAACGAAAAGTGCGAAAAAACGTATTTTTTGTATTTAAATTGAAATATTATTAAAACATTAGTTAAAAAAAAGCGTTACAAAAAAAGAGATATTCATTCTAAATTAAAAAAAAAAACGAAATCTTCTTAAGGTACCTTTTCACGCTGACGTTCGACGCTTATTTTTAGCACCAAAAGACGTCACGTGACCAAAAATAAAGATACCGATTCGTCATTTTTGGTCACGTGACGTCTTGACGCTGAAAACAAGCGTCGAGCATCATCGTGAAAAGATATTTTTATGTTAATTAAATGATCCTTACGTTGAGGTAAAAAAATATATGCCCGCCAGAGGTTAATGAAAAAATTTTCAGCAATATAAATTTAATATAATTAAAATGAAGTGAAAATTAATTTGTTCTTTTTGTGCATGTGCACTCTTTAGGGTATTAGAAATTTCTCTTATTCGATTTACTTTCCAGGCAACGTCCACCGATTCTTTTTTATTCATCAGACTTTTGCAAGTTCTCTATAAATAACAACAAATCTGATATACAGATACACAACGTAGTCGCCAAAAAAACACTGTAAAATAAGACTGTAATTTCATGCACACACTTGTTGCCATTTAACACCCTATAGATATATATATATATATACATTTAAACGTGTTATATATGTATATCTAAGCAAATGAGTCGAAACATTCCTACCTGTGATTGCATAACAGAGGCTAGAATGGAAAGCCTAGTAAACACTAGTTCTGTCTGTCGCAGCCTGAGAATCCTTTCTCTCTGTTATCTTTGCCTTTTCTCCCTTCTTTCTTTTTTGTTCTTTCGCTCTTTCTGCTATCTGCTAGCTTCTTCCTGGCTCTCTTAAGCTGATTATCTTCGTCATTAATTGTAAGTTTCAAATCCAAACTGCACTAGACTAACTAGAGACTACTCTAGCACTTTCAACGTTTCGCTCTACAACTACCGAAGAGTGAAGAGTTGATTTGGGGAATGAGAAGATTAGATTTTGACAATTATGCTTTATGTGAATGAATACTTGGACCAGCTCTGTGAGTGTGTAAATTTTGATATGTAAACAAATTTTTTTCATAGATTTATTGCAAGTGGTATGTGAGAATTTTAATTTCTCTTTACCTAGCAGTTTCGACTAATTGAATTGTACAACAAAATTTACAAGATCAGTTTAGATATTAGTCTAATTAAGAATTTTTTTAATTCCGAAAATTTTTGAGAAAATCAACATTAAAAAAATTATTTCTCAAAAATTTTGAAAGTTTCAGAAGATTGTAGACTCTAAAATCTAAATTTGTGGAAACTTCAAGGTTTTTAGTATTTATACTAAATTTATACACAAATCTTTCTTTATGAGAAACGTTCGCGACAATGAATACGGAAAAAGCTTGCAAGTTATTCATTGATTTCTTGCGATGAAAAAAAATTACAGAAGACTGGGGATGGGGTTTTCGTTCTATACAAATGATTTAATACTGCGAATACATGTTTGAACATTGACGCCTCAAAGTATCGGTGGTATTTTTCTTTTCTTTTTCATTGACTACACAGTCGACAGTACATCTATTTCTGCCTTTTCTTTTTTTTTTCTTTTTTTTTCTTTTTTTCTATTATACAAGTCCTACAAAAGTTGTTCCTTCAACACGTACAAGATGATCCTGATCTAACTATCGTTATTATCTTGAATAATTTTATTATGCAACTTCGAAGAAAAAATTACGTGGTTATAAGAGATTCATACGACAATATACAGGGTGTCCCAGAATTGTGGAACACATTTTCTTGAGCAGATAGAGCGAACGAAACTGAGTCGAAAAGTCCTCTACCATTTTGCAATTTTCCCAATAGTTAACGAAATATTTATGATTAAAAATCACCGTACTAGCCCGGCCCTCCGCCGAATATAAGCGCGCGGCGCGAGACGACCGCCCAGCGTTGCTAGGCACTCGAGGAATTGTTTACTACACGCGGCAATGCCTACGAGCGGCGGTTTTGAGCTGCGTCCCCCTGTCCTCCTGTTTTTTGCCATTTGTAGAAAACAACTCCTCCTTGGAAACAATAACACTGGGCGGTCGTATCTCGCCGCGAACTTATATTCGGCGGAGGGCCGGGCTAGTACGGTGATTTTTAATCATAAATATTTCGTTAACTATTGGGAAAATTGCAAAATGGTAGAGGACTTTTCGACTCAGTTTCGTCCGCTCTATCTGCTCAAGAAAATGTGTTCCACAATTCTGGGACACCCTGTATATATAACTGCATCTTATATACATTTTATCTGTTTTATAAAGTGATTTATAAAGAACTGTATTTTTTATATACATTTTTTGCCCGTTTTATAGAGAAATATGGAAACTTCGAAGTTGCACGAAAAAGATATTCCGGGTGATAATATTATAGATGGTTTACCCGGCATATTCTGACCCTTCGCAGTAGTTTAGACTGAGCTTATAGCCTATTGACCTCGCGTCGCAAAATTAAGACATAATAAAGAAAAGGTTTCTTTTATTTAAGCCAACTAATGCTTAAACAATTATACAGCTTCGTAAACTAGTTTATTTCCTATTAATTAGTCCTAATTAATTCCTACAAAAAACGCTGACGAATACTCTTCTCTTGTCGTTTTTATCGCTACATGCACGCACTATATCTATCTTTCTCTCTCTCTTTTCTTCTCAGTTCTTCTAATATAAATAATCTTCCTGTATATGAATAAACTGTTTTGCCTGTCTCTACTGAATATTTACGCGCAAATGACGTAAAAATACATTTGAACGATAAGACGAATCTTTACAATGAATGGAGAAAGGGAGAAACTGGACGCAAGATTAGAAAAGAATAGATGTATAAGCCTCTCACTGCAAACTAATTGATGAGTTTTTTTTCTCTTTCTCTGTCCTGTATCCTGATTGTCCTGCCTGCCTGACCGACTTCCTGACTGTTTCTGAGTTTCTGCCTGTTCGTTGCCTTGTCTCTCTAGCCTGATAGCCTGCCTGCCTGCTCCAATACTAAACAGTACAGAAGTACTGGCGACTAGAAGACAAGTAGTAGTAGTAGGAGTAGTAGCTTCACCTGAGGTTCAAAAGTCAAGAAATCTGTTAGTTAAACTCCTTAGCCTGTGCAAAAGACCGATCGGGTCGTGAGCAAGGAATTTCCGAATCTTGGGATCTTTTTAAGGATTTACAAAGATATTCCTAGGATTCCAAGAATTTTTCCATTTACACAATTGAATGTTTTAAATTTTCTTCGTTTTATTTTTAATTTCGAATAGTTATGAATTATTTAAGAGTATCAAATTAGTTGCGTTTCTTAAAAATTAGATTCATTACTTTTTTTTAGTATTTAAGAACCTACATTTTCACATTCATCGATTTCTATATAAAAATTTTTAGATATTTTTTTCTTCTTATTTATATGTTTACTTATGATAGATTCAGAACATCAAATTTCAAAGGAAATTCTCAAACTGGAAAATGCTTTCGTATCTAAACTTATTTGCTAAAGTTTAAAAAATATTACAAAATTCGATATATTCTTTCTATAAAAATCTAAAAAATCTAATTTCTGTGCTTTTAAATTCTTGGATTCTCAAATTTTCAGTGTTTGATATCCTGAGATTCTTAAATCCTTGATCCTGTAGACCCTTAGAGGTCCTAATACATAGATTTGTGTATTATTGATTGATAATACTGATATTAAGTAAATTCCTCCAGAAAAACCCTTCATCACTTCTTATCAGATTATAGCAAAATAACTAATCTTCCTATATACGTATGCATATGTAAAATAAAAGAAATACTATTTTCTCGATCTAAACTTCTAAACTTTATCCGAAAACGTGCTAATTGAAAAAAAAAAAACCGCCACTGGATTGTCAAATAACTGTTAATTCTAATCACGCTAGAAAAATGATGTAGCGAATATTAAGACAACAATGGCTAAAAAGATGTTACTTTGTAATCTAGTATCATTTACACAAGTCCTAAAATTATATATGTGTATGTAAATATATCAACAATGAGAGACAAATATTAAATCTTCATATATAAAAATAATTCTTACAATTTTTTCAAAATTTGTCTTTCAATAAATCATAAATACGTACATCGTAAACTTTTCTAATTACATCCTAAGTAATGTGAGCAAGACCATGTAAACTAATAATAATTATAAAAAACAATTTTAGAAAATTAATAAACTGATTATTTAAAACATATAAAACCATATACATATATATCAAAGTTATCCGTCAAATATGTAAATCACAATATATTAACATTTATAAATATGTAATCTATGAAGCAGGAAACTAAAAACGTTTGTATTTAGTGATGCAGAAACCTTATTAAAAATTATGTGAGAAATAAATCGACATTCTCGAAATTTTGCGATCGTCGTAAATTTAAATGAACGGTTTTAAAGTAGCGAATCGATAATATTATATTGAAATAATTGTGGTTTTGCTTACCAGCGAGAAGGGTCAGCGATATGCTCAATGGTTTCTTAATATCTCCTTCCGCTGCCGCCACCGCCACCACCGCCGCCACCGCCCATGTTTCCACCTCCGAGAGAATTACCACCGTAACCGCCTTGATTACCGTATCCACCGCCGCCGCCAGAATTACCGCCACCCATAGGACCACCTGTAATATGATAAAAAAAGCTATAGATTAGCAGAAACAATCGTTTCTAAATTGCATAATCAAAGCATTCATGGTTACAAAATATGCTATTCATTTTCGCAAAAGAAATTAATTTTTATAAAATTTGGTTAAATCGTTATTTATTGTCGAAGCAAAATTTTAATTTCAATATGTGAATAACAATTCAATAAGGGGGAAAAAATATTAAAAATCGCGTCGATTTTCAAGAAGGAAAAGAACCTTGTCCGCTGAAGGGCGGTAACCATCTTGAATCTCCGGACTGACGTCCGCTAGGACCTGAATTAATACCGTATGGCGCTGGCCTGCCACCAGAATTGAAATTGTTGCGGACTGGACCACCCCCGTAACCCTGCTGATAACCGCCACCGAAGTTGTCATTACTCCAATTACCGCCGCTGTTGTAGCCACTCTGCCCGCCTTGATTCCATCCTCCACCTCCTTTAAAACAATCAGCATCTTCTTTCAATCTCTTCATCGCTTGAAACAATAAGACAACGTTATGCTATTCCATCGACTCTGCACTGGAGACAGTGTCCAATTTTATCTTTTTATTATCTCTCACGTAATAAAATTTTATTCAACAGATACTTTATAAGTTATATAGAAATGACTAATTTTACTTTGTTTAATTTGTATAAATAAAAACACAAGTAGATTAAGCCAATTCCAAATAAAAAAATTTATGCGTTGAAGTAAAAAAATATAATGTGAAATAAATAATCACAGAAAATTCTTTATTCTTCAAGTAGTCTATTTAAATTATGGAAAATGTTTAAACAACTCTCTGTATGTAAATTTAAACTTAGTCTACATGTGTTTTTATCGCATCATTATTCTTTACAGATGTAAAATTCGTGCACTGCAATGTGATTCTCGCACACCAAAGAATCGTTAATTTTAAACGTGTTGTAAAAGAAAAATAAAGATTACATTTCATAACATTATCTTTTTGAGAAATTAATTTCAGTACAAATTAAAGTTTTCAAGTTCACTCGCATCTATTTCTTTATATATTGTGGCCGATTTTTCAAATACAATATTGTTAAAAAACGACACTGTCAATGCGAGGATTAATTCTAAGAAGAATAAAGAGAATAAGAGGAAAAGTCTGTCTGCAAACCTTTACCTTGATTTTGATTCTCCCAAGGTCCATTACCCCCCCAACCTCCTTGATTACCTCCACCATATCCACCCTGATTACCGCCATTGTTCCAATCGCCACCACCACCACCGCTACCGCGTCCGCCCCAGCTTCCGCCGCCTTGATTACCACCACGAGGTCCCCTACCTACGCCCTGGCCACCGCGGCTACCGCCGCCACCGCCACCACCACCACCAGAGGCGGACGCCATTTCCGCTCTGCTCAAAGCCTGGAAAAAAAAATATGATGTTAACATTAATAAAAATACCAATCAATTTAATTTGATTTGCAGTAAATAAAAAATTTAGCAAATTATTTTGTAGGTTATATGAAAACATTTTAAAACAGTCATTTAAAATGGATTTATTCTCTCACCTTTTTAACATCAACGTGTTTGCCGCGAATCTGGTGATTACGCTGCAGACAAATTTTGTCGACAGGATCATAATCATCAAATTCGACAAAGCCGAAACCACGCTTCTTGCCAGTCTCCTTATCGGTCACTATGCTGATCGAGTTTATGCTACCGTAACTTTGAAAATATTGCCTGAGGTCCTCCTCTTCGTGATCGTCCTTCAAGCCACCTACGAAAAGCTTCTTCACGGTAGCTCCTGCTTCCGGTCGGCCTATTTCTTGTCTAGGGACTGCTCTCTTAGGCTCAACCACTCTACCATCTACTCTGTGAGGCCTGTAAAAGTGAAGCAAAAAAATTAGCAAATTATATTCATGTCTTATTGGTTTTCTTCTTTGGCAATACAAAGTAAACAAGAAAATCAATCAGCATCATGGAAAAGATGCAATAAATATTTTCGAGAATTGATTTAATATGCCTTTTTCAAGAGTTGATTAGATACTTTAAAAATCTCGAATATATATTTTTAATATTTTGCATGAATCTCTTTTACCTGGCATTCTGAGCATCATCCACCATGTGAGCACGAGAATAGGTAATGAAGCCAAAACCCCTTGAACGCTTTGTTTTGGGATCTTTCATCACTACCACGTCTACTATTTCTCCCCATTGCTCAAAGTGTTTCTTGAGCGAATCGTCTGTTGTTCTATAATCCAAGCCGCCGATGAACAGTTTTCTAACATGTTCTGGCTCGTTTTTGCCATCCTGAAGTATTGAATAATTATAAATTAGTTCAAAAATTTCTTAATTGTATAAAATATAACAATACAGAGTGAATTTTAATGGATGTCCCAGCCTTTTAAAAGTAAAAGGCTGGGACATCCATTAAAACCATGAGAGCTGGGTTACTGATTCTACTATACATACATTTATGTAATGACCATTTGTGTGCACTAAATGCCTAAGTGTGATATAAATGTGTGTATAATAGAGTCGGTAACTCAGTTCTCATGGTAAAAGACTGGGACAACCATTAAAATTCACCCTGTATATAGTTTCAGACCTGATAAATTTTGAATAGACATAGAATGGATTTTCAAAATGGAGTTTTACATATCTAGGGCTGTGTTTACTTCGGGCACTCACATGCTGAAAGCATGGTTCTATTTTTGTTGCTCATTATATACTAAAGAAAGATAAAATGACGCTTTCAGCACATGAGCACCCAAAGCAAACTCAATCTAAATCTAATTGTATCCTTTTAATCATGACTGACCTTAACTTAGCAAATTGCAAATTTATTGTATTTTTTTTACATCTCTTTTATTCAACCATTTGTCTTCAAACATTAGTTATCACATTTTTATCCAGAAAGCTTAAAAATTTTGTTATCCAAGGTCCAGACAAGCATATTCGCGTCGTTGTATGCATCAATGTAAAAATAAGACTCAGCAATGTAAATGTATTGGTAATCGAAACAATTCTGTTTCTCTTTAGACACGGAAATTTTTGGAATTGAGATTCCAACGCCAAAGTGATTTTTATTCTTCGTGCTGTAGCAATCGCTTTTTTCTCGTAATTTCTTATTAGCTCACTCGGATTCAAACATATCCTGACTTGCTTAATCATTTCAGGATAATTTGCGACAAAATTTCGAGTCAAGTACGAGGCTTCGCGTCCGAAGGATATCGTGCCTCGCGGTAACATGACGAATGGTTTTTGATTCAGTCGAAAGGCGTCAGTGAGAAAAGCGCGGCGTCTCGTGGTTAACAGAAAGGTGATTTTGCGGCGCAAGTACTCACATCATGCTCCATCTTCACCATTTTGAGGGACCTGAACAGTTTTGAGGCTCCCGAGTAACTTGCAGAATGGAAATGAAGCGCAAGCCGATTAGCCGACGCGAAGCGAAACGACGACAGAAACGACGCTACCACGACACGGACGATCGATTTTCACTCCCTGCGCGCACTCACGTGAACCCCGGGCGAGCTAGCCAACCATATCCATCGACTACGTTAAGAAGTGCATCCACAAGTTCCCTAAGTAGCAATGGAACGTGATTGGTCTTTACCTCTGGATCCGACCAATCGCATTGAATTATCCATAGACATATGAATAAATAGACAGAGCTTTATGAGAGGGCATCTGAAATTTGCGGTAAGGGGAGAGTACATGAACTTCGGCTAATTCCGTCAGTGTTCGATTATGTTCGCCAACAATCTCACAACTTATATGTCTAGACCTGTTCTTTTTCGCTGCACTGCTGCACTAGTGCAATAAATTGAAATGAAACAAACATACTTTCTCTCGTTCTAACTTATAGCGTTTTCGATTTACCGACTCGACCCGACTCCGAATTATATAAGTTCGATTTAGAGTCGTCTGCTACGTACATACAATCGAAGTCATGCTATACGAGCAGAACCGATCATTATCGAGCGTAGTCGAATTCGACCGAAGTTCATAGACTATCCCTTCACCGCGAATCTCAAGCCCCCTCTTGCCCTAATCGGTATGCTCTGTCTATCTATTCATATGTCTATGGAATTATCAGCTTAGTGGTTTAGGGTTTTTCCACTGGACCAGCCAATCGGAAGGCGCTGCGTTGAAACTTCCAATTGGCATTAAAGTAACTTTTGATGCCGATTATGCTTTATTTTAGCATCAAAAAAACACCACACGTGACCAAAATGTCACATGTTATTGGCACATTTTGGTCACGTCATATCTTTCGCCAGTATAAAGTTAATGTTACATTTGTCACATAATAAATTTTGCAAACGTGCTCTCTGATTCAATAAAACAATTTTAGGGTTCCTGGAACGTTGATTGATTCAAATTCTTGAAATCTTTGAGTTCTTAAAAATTTTTCATAATAATTAAATAATTGCTACATCACTATAACTTGATCTGTTAACTTATTACTTAATCAATTCTCCTAACAAGATACAGAATTGTTTCTCCTCTTAACAAAGGTATATAAACAAAATATATTTAAGAATGGAACAAAATGGATATAGTACACATTTTTTACATTAATAATTAATATTCATAATCAACGTGAGCATTTACGAAATAATACATTCAAGGAACATTACAGTGCATCCCTATTACAGAATTTTATGTGTATGTATAATTTTTTGTATAGGATTTCATATATACATAAAATATCATGTGTATGTGTGCGTATTAAGTGTGCATGTGTATTATGTATTAAAATCCTTCCTAATTTCTATTCACACTCTACAAAACGTCCATCCTATAACTGGGAACACGGGAAGCGTTATATGTATAAATATAGTATATATTTTAATTCTCTCCTACATATGTGCGTAATATATTAAATTACAAATATATGCACACATACACTCATGCGCGCGTGTACACACATAATATCTGTAATAACTCATTATGTATGTATATATATACATATATAATATACATATTGAGTTTTGTATGCGTATAAATTAGAAATTGTATCAGTAAATATAACATACTATATTTATACATACATATTAATTAGGGATTAATGCGAGCCGTGAATATATTTCCGGGAAAAATCGACTTTTAATATATTTGACGTGATACTGCGAAGAAATCTCATGATTTATAATTCAGTCACGTAATTCATAGCTGACGTGACGACGATCGGAAAGATGGCCGAAAAGAAAAGCTTTTAACTACCTCGATGCATCGGTCTTGGTCACGTGGTGGTCGTTTCCGATATTTTTCTGGAACGACTCTTTTTGTGCTTAGCCGGTTCGGTTAATGCGCCGTCGTTATCAGACAGAGATGATTCCTTAACCGACTTTCGACCACGACCGATGTTTCTCTCCTCATTTTCCGAGCCTAACGACTCCCGGTTTGACTTCCGGCGCTGACGCTGCGGTGGCTGATTCTGTGCCTCCATCGTTTCTTTCAGATGTTTTTTCTTCGCATCCCACAATAATTGTTGTCGATTAACGATCTCGGAATATCTATGAATAAGAGCAATTAATGATAAAATTTCAAATGTAAATCTGACAGTGATAAGTTCAATGAGATCAGTATGAAATCACACAGAATTATTTGGAAATACTTGAAATCATTTCAAATAGATGGAATTGCAAGATACTCGAAGAATATTTGCAAGATTTTTAGAGTCAAGGACACCTAATGATTACCTATTACAGAAGTTCCAGTTGGGTGGTTCTTTCAGTCGCCAACCCTTTTTCGATTCTTGTGTGCAAAGTTCCGCAAAAATTTGATTAATCTCTTCCGGCATCAGCTTGATAATGGACGAGATCTTATCACGACGGAGAAATGTATTATCGGTAAACGATAGTAACTGGAAAAAAAAAAGTAAATTTATATCCATAATTTTTCTTGTACACTTGGTCACAAGCTTTTTTTGTTCATTTGCGTAGCAACTTTGACAAATGATCAAATTTGACTACACAGTTAAGGATGTCTTAATTAAAATATAATAGATGTGCCAATGATTTTACAAAATTAAATATTACAATAATTAAAACATAAATTTGCAAAAGTAGTTAGAATCTACTAAACTTCAGTATAAGATCTGAGAATCAAAAAGTTAAAATTAAATTTCGGAATCATCTTTTAATATTAAATTGTAGAGACACTTACAATGAAATCACGAGCCTTGCACATGAACTCAGAACTATTGTTCTGAGGAGAGAGATTACTTTTGGGGTATATCAGTTCACTGTTTACGACCCAATTACCTTGTACCAGCATAGCTACTTGTTGCAAATACTTGAGTATCGCTGTCGTTTCGTGCTCTGGCGATAGAATTTCACACAAGTTTGAAAAAGATATGATTCTCACTGTAAAAGATGGATTTGTTTCTATTAAATCACGTAATATAAAAATCTGTTTAACTTATATGGACAAGTAACATTAATAAAAAAGTTATTTTTATGTTTCTAAACGTGTACCAGTAAAAGAAACTTTTAAATAAAAGTTACAAAAATGTCTTAAATCTAGTGTAATTCAATTTTTTATTAAATTATATATATTTTTTATATTCTTTCCTCGAGCATGATTTTAATGCTTTTCTCACCTTGTTTCATGATTATCTTGATTTGGTCTAGCAAAGGCAAGGTCATGATGTAGTGAAGATTTCTCTGATCCTCGGAGGTGAATTGCAAGTAGCACTCGTCAGGTAACTGCGGTACCAATAGATGTAGATAATTCTTGCGAGTTAAATTCAGGGTACTTATTGATTCGTCGGCCGATGGACAAAACATTTCCATTTGTGTTGGCTACACAAAAAGATAACGTTCGATATTTTAAAATGTTACATCTTAAAGTATAAAAGACATAATAAAATAGAAAATGAAACTATTTTGTTGAAACAATTAATAGAAACATAATAATGTTAATCATGTTTTTCTTCCAAACAAATTCATTAACTTTGCGATTACAACTTTGATACCGACAACTTACCTCAACTTGCTTGTCGTACGCCGGCGTGTATTTCGTATCTATCCAACGCTCCTCCTGGCTTTTCTTCGAGTGATGCTGGAAGGACTGTTCCTGCATCTTTTTCACGTTATCCGGCAGATGCCGAGCGAATGTTACTTTCACCGGCGTGACGGTGTCTTCCTCCTCGTCGTTGTCTGCATTTTAGCAAATGAATTTGTGAGTGTTTCTCGCTCGCTTGTGCCAAGCTCTAAAGGTTCAATACAGGCTGTCTAGGTGAATAATATTCGTGGACAAGTCAGCAAAAAGAAATCCTCTTTTACCTTCTCCCGCGCCCTTTGATCCGTCGCCCCTGACATGCTTGTCCTTTTCGTCCAGATAATCACACTGCTGCTTCATGTGCAACATCGCCTTCAACGGTGTGAGGTGCAGCTCGTCATCTTGAAAGATCCCGACCGCGAAATTGGAACAATCCGAGAACGTCCGTTCTGAAGACAGCACAATCTTGTCCATCAGACCACTAAGACAAAAAACACATATTTCTCATGACTGCAAATTAATGCTCCTTCGCAAACTATTCAAAATTTCATAAATACCTAGGAAACATCCTTTCGTCCTCATTTTCCACAGATTTTCCATCTATATTTAACGCCAACTGCTTTCCCATATTAGAATCATAAGAGTGACTATCACTTGTATCTACTGCGAATTCTAAACGAATTTTCTGATTTTCCGGTTTAATGGAAGCCTTCGAGAAGATAGCGTTGTTGCAACCATCCTTCACAAGCGCGGGATACTGAATGATGTATAATTTATCCGCCAAAGTCTTGGATAGAAACACTGGTATCTGCATAAACAATTCCTTTTATTGCACAGATAGAAAATAAAGCGGGAAATGGCTTCTATCGCGTTAATAACAAAATGAGGTTTTTGTCCAAACAAGTTTAAATATAAAAAAAAAAGCGAATCTAAAAATGTTTTGCCTCGAAGTATAAAATATGTGAGTTCGAGAAAGAAATAGAGGCAGTTATATGTTTAAAAATTCCGCCTGTCAACAGTGAATTTTTTTTAACCACGTGTTCCACAGTGACGAGATCTAACCTAACAACATCTTTGACGCTAAACAATTTTGACGAAAGCGAACAGAGTAAAATTGAAATCCGCTATGGAACACTAACCTCTTTCACGACGGGATCATCTTCTATTTCTGTGGCGTCCATCTCCGTTGCTTCTCATCGAAATGATTCTCGAACGCTCGATGGTTTATCCTGATGTATTGCGTGCGCGGAGCATCGTTCAGAATACTTGCGAATAATTAGATCAAAATATCTACTGTATAACAGCCGCCGAACGAATTGGGAATTGGGATTAGCCTTCGGAGTAGGGATGTGCGATATCCGCATTGACTACGTGATATCGAATGTTCGATATTTTTTCTCGATTAATCGATTATTAATTGTCGATGTTTTGGAAATCCGATATATCGATATTCGATTTTTACATAAGGCCAGTTCAGCTAAAAAGAACAGATCTATAATTTTCACATTTGCCGCCGGGACGCTGCGATCACTCTCATGTTGTTGTGCTCCATTTAGCTCTCTGCGAGTATTGGATTTGAATTGTTAGACAAATAATTTGTAACGATAATTTTGAGGCAAAATGTCTTTGGCTGACGAACTCCTTGCCGATCTCGAGGAAAATGACGACGGAGATGTCGTTATGGAGGAGCCAGAGGAGCCGACATTCGTTCCGGCGACGGTTTCCAAAGTTATAGAGGAAGGTTAGGTTACTTTATATTTACAGCAGTTTGCTTTTGCATAATATTCCGTCTTACACGGCGTAATTCGCGCAATATATTTACGTTGTATACTTTACGATCATCCATAGCGGATTTCAATTTTACTGGCTCTGTTCGCTTTCGTAAAAATTGTTTAGCGTCAAAGTTGTTGTTAGGTTAGATCTCGCTACTTTGGAACGCGTGGTTAAAAAAAATTCACTGTTGACTGGCGGAATTTTTATACATAACAGCCTCTATTTCTTTCTCGAACTAACATATTTTATATCTCGAGGCAAAACATTTTTAGATCCGCTCTCGTGTGATGTTTTATATTTTACGATCATCGAATGAATTATATAAAATTATATTCTGTCTTTTCTTCATGCAGAGATAAAAGTATCTTCTGTACGAGAGTTGGCTAAACTACGGGATTCGGAACCATTACAGCTAGTTATGGCACAGATTGAGAGACACAGCAAAATACCGAGGAAATCAACTGATATTGTAGGACCTGTGGAATCCGATCCGGAATATCAGCTGATAGTTGAAGCTAACAATATGGCAGTAAAAATTGACAATGAAATAGGTAATTTTATAGGCTAGCATAAAGCATATAGTGATAGTATAAAACACATGATAATAGCATGAAATATTATTATAATGTATATAATTTAATAGTAATACTAATATAATACTGTAATTATTATATAGAATATACTGTAATCATGTATTAAGTTGTTGGATAACTAACGTTACATTTTTTAAAATATTTAAAAAAATGAGAATTTATTAATTTCATTTAATACAAAATGCAATTACCGCTTTATTCCACAACTGTTTGCTATTTTAAAGGCCATTTTTTGACTCCAATTTGACAAATATATATCAGAACACATTTCTAATCAAATTAAATATGATGTTATTTATCCAACAATCTAATGAAATCTTTACAAAGCAATATTAAGATTGTTATATTTTTCAGCTACTATACACAGATTTACGAGAGATAAATATTCGAAAAGATTTCCGGAATTGGAATCATTAGTGGTAGGACAGTTGGAATATGTAATGACTGTCAGGGAATTGGGAAATGATCTGGACAGAGCCAAAAATAATGAGACTTTACAGCAATTTCTGACTCAGGCTACAATTATGGTTGTTTCTGTGACAGCGTCGACAACTCAGGGGTAAGATTTAAATATATAATTTAATTGTATTAATTAAATGCCATTAAAAAGCAATCTCATACTTTTAAATATCTTTTTCGACTATTGCTTGTATTGAACATATGCATGTGCAGAATAAAAATGTTATACATTGGATATATATTTAAACATTTTTATTCTGCATAAATGTACTCAAGTGATAAATATACGATAATAATAGAAGTAATAACATTTAAGGAATTTTCTAACTAATTGAAAATAGAAAAGCTTGATTGCTTTTCATGATTAACATATAGTTATCTATTTTTAATTCTCAAATATATTCTTGTATATAGTCAGTTGTTGACAGAAGAGGAGAAAGAAGCCATTTGTGAAGCTTGCGATATGGCAGTGGAATTGAACAATTGTAAATCAAAGATATTTGAATATGTAGAAAGTAGAATGGCATTTATCGCGCCAAACCTATCGATAATCGTCGGTGCATCAACAGCTGCCAAAATTATGGGTATGCATTAAAATAAAATCAAATATATATTAAAAATAAATTTTGTTACATTGTCATGAATTTTGTTACATTGTCATGAATTTTTTTTTTTAATTTAGGTGTCGCGGGTGGTCTGACAAAACTTTCTAAAATGCCAGCTTGTAATCTTCTAGTCCTTGGATCCCAGAAAACCACGCTTTCTGGATTTTCGCAAGTTACCACCTTACCTCACACAGGATTTATATATTATTCCGAAATAGTACAAGAAACACCTCCTGTAAGTACCTTCTTTTTGCAAGCTACATAATAAAAATTACAAAGAGTATAAGTGAAACATTACAACAATGGAATTAATGTACGTTGTAGGATCTACGAAGGAAAGCGGCAAGGCTGGTGGCATCGAAAAGCATGCTGGCAGCTAGAGTAGATTCCTGCCACGAGAGCACGGACGGTCACATCGGCCAGATGCTGCGCGAAGAGATCGAAAAGAAGCTGGATAAGCTGCAAGAACCGCCACCCGTGAAATTCGTAAAGCCGCTACCAAAACCAATCGATCCCGGCCGGAAGAAGCGCGGCGGTAAACGCGTCCGCAAGATGAAGGAACGTTACGCAATCACGGAATTCAGGAAGCACGCAAACAGAATGAACTTTGCAGACGTGAGTTACATTGAGCATTCTGAAATTCACAATTTATAATGCTTATGCTTTGAAAATAATTAAAGAACATATCATATTATAGATTGAGAGTGATGCCTATCAAGAGGATCTCGGCTACTCGCGAGGGACAATTGGTAAAGCTGGCACCGGCCGAATTAGATTGCCGCAGATTGACGAGAAGACGAAAGTCAGGATATCCAAGGCACTCCAGAAGAATCTGCAGAAACAACAACAATGGGGAGGCAGCACCACTGTCAAGAAGCAAGTCTCCGGTACTGCTTCCAGCGTGGCTTTCACTCCTTTACAAGTATGTTTATATTTTTATGCTTATATTTTTACGCTTTACGGCTAAATTTAATTATATATGAAAAGTAATCTTTGATTTTGTTTTTGATGATTGTCCGTGTTTGCAGGGTCTTGAAATCGTCAATCCACAAGCTGCGGAAAAAAAGGTGAACGAGGCAAACGCGAAATACTTTTCCAATACTGCTGGTTTCCTAAAAGTCAAAAAAACATAAATGTGTTGGACGTAATACAAGAAATTGTATTTGTATTGTATAACTGTAAGTATTGTTTCTTATTAATATAACTTGCATTGATTAATTTCAAAAAGTTGTTAAAATATAATCTCTTTGATATTTTTCTGCGTTTCCCGCCCTATCGCAGTCCCATTATGCGTTGACATTGGACTTTTATAGGGAGATTTGTAAGCATTTACTTCGTCTATTCCTACTATGTCCAAGTATCCGCGGTCGCGCGAAATATAGTAAAACCTTCGCCGGCGAAAGTGCTCGATTTCACATCGATATTATTCAATGATACTTGAAGGCTAATTATAAGCGGAAAACGTTCTAACTTCTATGTGTGTGTATGTGTGTGTGTGTGTGTGTGTGTGTGTATCACTGTTTTGTCGCATGAATGGCAAATTTTATGTCGCTTATAAATTAAAAGGAATGACAAAGAGAAATAAAAATAGAGATTAATACATAAATAGAAATGTGTGCATGAAAAAAAAATAACTTAATATTTTTATAAAATAATTTCTACCTAATTATAAAAATTATAGAAAATAAAATTTCATAAATATTTTTTTAGAACTTGCAGTTATTAATTATTGTACTTATTAAATATTAATTATATAAATTTTATAAATTATAAATATTTTGTGATTTAAGATTTCTATTATATCTTTCTCTTATACAATATACAGATACGTAGGAACGTAACGTAAAATTTATTTCGTAGATAACAAGCGTAAAAAATGTTAATCAAATGTGTGACATTTTCACAACTATTGAACAGCGAGTAAAGATTGCTGAGAGACCACACCTCGCATACATGTCTCCGACACCGAGCTTAAACACTATTTCATTTTAATGACATGCGTCGTTTACGCAATACATTATATATACATATGTAAAACGGTTTATATCGGGAAACGAAAAATTTGCATCGCGTGCTATGTCAGATTTCCGCATTTTCCAGTTGGTTCGCAAATCGAGATCGAATTCTGTTGCATAAATAGTTGCTGTAGACTGAGTGATTATTACGTGATTATTAGCATGTAAGTTCAAAAATCTTTTTCTTCGTTTATTTCAAATTTCACGTAAATTTTATGATTCACTGTACCGTTCTATTTATATTTCTATAGCGGTAATTTCTCTAGTTCTGTATTTTTTCTCGCAATCTTTTTGTCACAAATCTAATGAAAGGAAGAGGAAGAACAGTTTGGTAATCGTTCGAGATTTTATAATTAATTATTTCATCCTGTGGTTTGCATAATAAAATGCATATTAGATAAAGAAGTGAAATGTAATCCTGCCCTCCCGTTTCAAAATCGTTGTTCTACAAACAGTAATGAAGGAAGTTATTTAACTACCGGTGTGTATCTTCTCGCTTTACCTTGGCCTTGATTTAAGTTAGTATGTCGTTCCCGAATCGATCTAAACCCAATCAATCCTACCATGTTTCCGATTCTGTATTTTAATGCTCCTTTCTCCGTTCTTGATTCAGATGAATCAATCTTCTTTCACTTCTCGATATCGACAAGAGGGGATTTAACTACTATGAATCCTTCGTCTTCGTGACAAAGTTTCTTTTCAAGTTCTTTTACTAGGATTCACAGAAAATTTACGACGAATTAAAATCCACTTTTTTAATCAAAATCTTCCCGATATTTTAAATCTCCTACATTCTCTATAGAAATTGAGTTAGTGCAAATGCATTTTATCTCAGAGAAAGAACTTTTACATTAGGAAAAAATTTATTGATAATAGTAATTATTTCAAAATAAAAAAATGAGAATCTTATCAGGAGCGCAACTTCGATTTTTTTTTCTATTTTCTTATTTATATATAATTCTCATTTCTTAACAACCATCCATTATACTTCAGTACACTTCCCTTTCACAGAATGTCTTTCACTATTTTATGACGTGCCTATCTTTTATGTGATAAATTACAATAATTCTTTACGATAAATTATTTCAAATTCATGCTTCGCCGAAACGTTTTAGAAAAATAAATAAATATTTTTATATTTTATTTCTGAAATAAAAGTTGGAGGGTTTCGAGGGAGATGTCGGACGGTGCTATTGATCTTGAAGATCAGATTCAAATTTTTAGTTCCTATTAAGGTTTCCAGTCGAATTTCTGATTAACAAAGACGTAACGGAGGTTAAAGGAACTTTCTCCGTCAGGCCCAAATGCTCGGTGAAAGTGTTTCTTTTACGCGTCTGCAACGTGCAACATCGAATGTCCACTTCTCTATTGGAATCATTCTTCGAATGGAATAATGTTGGATATTTCAAAGATTTTATTGGCCATCACCTCATAGATCATTTTGCCGAAATGTCTTAAATTTATAGTTATAAATTATATGTAGTTATAAATCCTCTTAATTTATGTAGCTTGTATAAAAGGTACATTATTAATTTGTTTGCTTAAGCCTAAAATGTTCAGGCAGAAAATATAAATTACTTTGTCACTTATATGGAATATGTGTAATATATTACAATATTATTATATAACTGTAATGCACGTTACATTACATGATATTAAATTATTTAATATATCTTATATATTATTAATTTTTTAATAGTATTTATATTAATATTTTGATAAAATTATCAATAATGTTCTATGCTTCGTATTAAACGACTTGAGGATAAAAGAAATAGAAAAGATTCAAGTAGTGGAGATTATAGGCAAAAATCATAATTAATGGACCATTGGCTTAAATCGTGCCAAGTTGTTAATTCATTTATATCTATTCTCCTAATGTATACGATCGGCAAAAGAAAAGGGAAAAACAAAGTGTTATTACTTTCCTTCCAGGATAATTGGCGTCCATTGTCGATATCATCGGTGTAAATTAAACAAAGCGTGTCAGTGGTGAATTTCTCCGTGGGTGGAGAACCACGAAACTTTCGATCTCATTTTCCCATTGAATTCAACGCACTGTTTGGCGGCCGATTTATTGAAATTTTATGGAAGCGGATCGGACTTTCTTTCGTCAGACGAAGGTCGTTCTTTTCACCGACAGTGACGAATTGCCAATATGTATAATAAAATCATGGCGCCTATGCATAATAACGAGTTATCTCGATGAATAATTAATCCTCATTTTTATTGTATTATATAATAATGTTATACATTCATTTAGCGAGAGTATATAAATTTTACAAGAATTTTTGCAAATCCAAATATTTATTTATTAGCGTATATATTCATTTTTCAAAGTATCGGAATATTTTTGAAAAAATGCATTTTTTGATATATTTGCTTCTTTAAATATTAAAATAAATTTTTCAGTGTTTCATTTAAGACTTTTCTTTTACAAAAAAATATTATTGAAGAAACATAATATTGTTGGATAATCCTCGTAAAACAATTATATTAATAATTTTTTAAATACGAGATATTTGTATATATATTTATAACTGCCACTCAACTGCAAACAGTTATAGTAATGAATATTTTAATGAATTTACAGAAGAAGACCCGAGAAATGAATCTGTAGAAGCGAAACAAAGAAATATTATGTTACAATATTTTACAAAGGCGGAAGTAAAACCTGTCGGGCGGGGCGGTGAGAAAGTTACGTCGCCCAGCCGATGTATGAAATTTTAATCGGGACGTAACGCTTGAACGAAGGTGGGTCGATTTTAAGTGACAAGTTTCACGTGGCAATAAACGAGAAAAAAGATCAATCGTTTTACATAATAAACGCGAAAATCTGGTTACTTTATATACTCTTTAATACTTTATTTTTTGCGGAAAAATAAAATACCTTTAGCGATTCTAGAATTAAGAAGACTTTACGTTTGGAGAACACGGTGTTTTAATCAATAGGAAAGAATATCAAGATATCGATACTTTTTTAATAAATAATGGGAGATTAAGGATAAAATGTCTTTTTATGATTTAAATTTCAGGGAAGGAAAAGTAAATTCCGAAATCTTATTTCTTATGTAATTTTAAATAGAAATTTTAATTCGAATAATGAGTTTTAGAATTAAAGCAATGAACAAAAGTGATGTCTAAGAGAAAATAAATCGTATATAAGAATATCATGTAAAATAAATGTTATAAAAGGATTTAAAATTTTTCTTAAAATTCTTTAAAAGATTTTATACATTCATATATTCTGAGAGATAGAATGTAAACTTGATTGCTAATTAATTGGCGTTAATATCTCATGCTTCTATTAGTAAAATAAAGAATGGACTGTTTCTGAAAAGATCCAAATAAGGATATTCAGGTCAGTACAAACCGGCAAGTGTAAATGTCTGTACGGTGCAATGTTCACAGTCTATAGTTACAGTAATACTTTCGATCTTTACTTAGATTTTCTTAGCAATATATTGGCAATTAATGAGGCGAACGAAACTAAAGGTTCTTTATATAATCCAACATAAATCCTACTATAATTATTTCTAGCAATTATGCTAGAATAATTGCACAGTATTTATTTTTGAAGTTTGTCAATATAAATAGGAAATCAGGTATCTCACGAAATGTATTTGAATATTAAAATCTGCATTTAAAAATCTTATAATAAAACGTCTAAATCAATTTACATAATTTATTTAGACGTTCAAAATGAAATTTATCTAAGACGTAAAGGACTATGTTATATATACAATCGCTTACAAAGATTGTAACGAGTTTTAAATAATTGTTGAAAGATACTAATTATTAAAGTGAAAATTTTATATTAAACATTATACATATAACACACAAAGAGCTTCATGATTGCATTCAATCGCTTTATTACTAAGCATTCGATTGAGAAGTTAAAATCTCAGTGTTGTGAATAATCATATATTTGTATTTATGAATATTATTTACGAAGTACTGTGAATATTTCTCATCGACATTTGTCTTTATCAGCCCATATTAATGCTAGTGGCGCACGTTATTGGAATAACATTGATTACAAATGGGTTCCGCAAGATTAATTCACACCTGTAAGTCACTTATATTTATTGAATTTTAATATTGGCTTAATGTATATTTCTATCTTAATTTTATAAATTATTTAATAAAAATTACTTTTTTATTTGTTTCAATATCTCTGTGCTAAAAAAATATTGGGCTAATTAAATTCTAAAAATTAAATAAAAAATAGCAGAGTATCATTATTATTTCAATTTGCAGTTGTAATGAATCGACATACATTGCGTATAATTTTATTCTTTAGATTTTCATTACGCTCCTCGCAGAAAAGTAGTAAGAATGTACCTAAGTATATATAGCAAGCTAATACATTACGTGTATTTTGATATCAGATTGTTCTCATTTCACATTAATTGTTAATAGTCGACATACCTATTGATTTATGATCCCACTGGAATTTATTTCAAATGCAGCTGTTATTTTGCAAGAGAAAGAAAGAGTTTAGTGAACCCGATTTAGTAATAATTTTATCTTCGCATTTTATGCACTTCCGGAGGTATTTTTCACTTGTGAGACAGATTGAGTCATCCGACATTATCTAGTCGAGCAATTAGTCGCATTTGCAAGCGAATTATTGCGATAGAAGATAATAAAATAAATATAATGTATAATGTATATGATATTAGATAAATATAAAACATTATAGATATGCTTTGTTTACAAAAATATGATGCAATTGTAAATTAAATATATCAATTAAATCGTTTAATTTTCTTATCCAAAATTAATTAAATTAGAAATATTGTTTATTTTTAGAAATTTCTATTTTCTAGGTATTCTAAGAACGAAAAACGTGGGACTTTTAAAATAAAAAAGTGATTTCCACTGACGATCATTTCGCAAACATAGAAAGAAAAGAGAGATTGTGAATCTTGGCTCGAAGTTTCACCATTTTTAATAAAAAGGTGACTTTTCTGATTTTTATTGTCTATTTTATAAAAAAAACCGCAAAGAGGAAATAATGGAAATAATAATGTTTTAATTGTAATAATATATGTATAAAAAAATTATATAACGACAAATTGAAATAAATATCAAGATAATGAACTATAAATGTAAATTTAAAAACTAAAGTTAAAGTTTAAAAATTTTCAAAATTATTTATATCTTAATATTTGATTATTTTTATTTGCATAATAATACATTTTGACTTTTTCAAATTTTAATGTAAATTTTAATATTTCTTATACATATATTATTTTTGTCATTTTATTTTACTATGCATAATATTTTCGAAGAGAATGTTCGTTTTTATCCATTCGAGCAGTCGAAGCTTTTAGAAAATATATTCACCCGGCATCCTTGATTCAGCTATGTGTACTAATTGCATATTCTAATGACTCGTTGTTCTGATCGAGCGTATAATAAGATGCTTCAGAGCAATAAATTCTTTTATCCGTTTATCTATAGTTGGATGGCTGAATAGTGGAAAGTGAGGAAAAAAAAAAAAAACGACACAGGAAAGGGCGTGATTCGCTTTCTGCCAGCGGATCTGCCAGTTGATCTTCCGAAATGATCGACAGATCAGATTAATGGAGTTTCATGCTAAATTATGCATTCCCATTCTATCACGCATCTTGCGTTTAATCAAGATGCGATCTTGATTCTGTACATCGTAAGCTATATCGGAGAGTACATACATCTTACTTCCTCAACAATCTACAATTATGCTTTTCTCGGAATTGCGCTGCAAACATTTTCAATATCATGGGTTTCACACGTGGGTGCATCTGGTTTCCCTTTCTTTCTTTTCGATTTTAAAACAATTAAGAGATAAGAAACGATGGCAAAAGTCTTTACTTTCGATGATGCAGGAGAATATGAGATTCGCTCAAGCCTTTGTAATCCAAGTTGTTAAAAAATTTATAAGTAAGATTAAGAAATACTTTCTTTTTTTCTAATTATCTCAGCAGCATATGACTTTTGTTAAGATTTTAATACTATGTGATAATCAGTAATTCCAATGTTCCCAATTAAAAATGAGCCTTTAAAATTAAGAGATTTATAAGAGAATGTTTTACGTGATACTAAGTAAGCTTTTCTCACATTTTATTATTAACTACAGAGATCTTTCTATTACCTAATTTTTTAAATTTGTGTTTTATAAAATTCAAAACAATATTTATTAAGGTCTGAAATTGATATATTCTGTCAAACTTAAAATATGAGTTGATTAGTTGTTTCTAATTGTTCTATTATTGGGTTTAAAAATAAAGTGCAATTACTCGATGTAAGGCTGATTTTTTTTCGTTTTTAAACTCTGTTGACCTCTGATGTAATCAAATACTATTAATCGGCAGGCATGGAATTTTTTTATTATAGCTTTTATTGTAATAAAGTGAATTTTGACGAGAGACTTCCGAACAGGTGCATCCTGCAGAAGGAGCGCGAGGATGCAGACGCGAGGAGTCTCCCACTACTTTGAAGAGGACCGAATCCACTTCATCTGGTGGAGGCAACTTTCAGCGGAATACGCTATATAAGAGAGTGACATGCCGGTTGGCCAAGATAAAGCACGCGTGTGTTGTTGATCTCTCGCTGTAATTTGCCTGTCTTATCGAACTGTCCTAGTATTTTCGTCAGTGACAGGTAAGTGCGACCTAAATCAGTGAAACCTCAACGCCGATGAAATATATGTCGAGGGACCAAAGGATTTTAGCCATACATCATCATATTGTGCAAATTGCTACTTGTTTTGAACCAAAGATATTTGGAAAAATTGGGATTCTCTTAATTCTTTCATCAATAATAATATTATACAACAGTTACTCTTTTATATCAATTAATATTAATTTTTTAATTAATTATAATATTTACAGTAATATATTGTAAGTTTTTTCTATAAAATAAATCGTATGTTAACATAAATTGCAATTGCAAAGATATAAAAATAAACTTAGTAGTTTTTGATGCATATATTATTTATACAGATTCGTATTTTAAATCATTTCTGTTGTATTTTTCTAGTAGTTAATTTATTAAAATATAATACATAAAAAAGTTTATTTTCAATTTATATTTCCTGAATTTATAGTATATAAGTGATATAAGTAATTTTATTTTTTATATTTATTTTATTATATATATATATATATATATAATATAAAAAAGTATTTATTATATATATTATATTATTATATTTAAAGAATTGATAATTGATTTTTTACTAAATTGTTTAATTAGAGGTTACTGAATAATATTAAAAAAAAAAATGTTAAAAATTTCTGATTATTATAGCATTATTCTCCTTTAAAAATGATAATCAGATTCTAGACAAAAATAATAATTTTAAACAAAAGTATAATAACTAATATTTTTGAAAAGAACTCACGATATATTCGAGATTTAACGTCTACTTCCCTTTTACTTTTATAATTTTATAAGAATAAAATATAGTATTTTCTATAATATTAAATTTGTATTTAATATAATTATTTTCATATTTAATTCTCAAATAAAATTCTTTAAGTCTATTTTTTTCAATAAATATTTAACTGAAATAATAAAATTACTAGAATGCAATTTTTATTAAAATACAATTTTGCTATTAAAATACCAATAAGTTCTATCCAATGTGCTAATTTTGAATTTGTGCTCGAATTATTGTAATGAAATTTTCTTCTGGTTGGAAATTTTTCAGATTTGTAAAATTCCAAATAATGGAATTTAACACTTGATTAACGCCTAAGAATGCGATCGGTATGCTAGGGTTAATGACTGCGCTATCGAGATAAATGCGATTTAAATGCTCAACTTCCTTATCTCGTAACCAAATGATTTCGCGGTGCGCCCAACCGGTTCTCGTTGGTTGCTCGCCTAGGCACGTGTCATAATTCCTGCTCCACCGTGCGTGACCGAGTTAATTTTATAAAATTCTTGGGGTTGTTGGGCTTCTGAGGTCCCTCGACATATCAACCTCGACTTGAAACAATGTTGCTACCTTAGAGAAAGTACTTCTGTAACACGCCATTGCGCACGCTCGAATTCCCCCATATTTTCCTTTTTTTCTTTCACACATTCACATATCAGCTTAATTGAAATACTGCGATAAAATCTTCTTTTCGCGTGAATGTAAAAACGTGCAAATGATATACGTATATTGAATTATCAGCAGATTACAATATTGCAAGCAGATTATAAATTAAACGTATTTGATAAAAAAAATGCGGTTTTGCTTAAAATATTGTCATCATTATGTTCACGAAGTTAATAATATCTCGTATCCAAGATACGAGAGCAATCTTGCTTTTCTCGACAATTTTTGTGCAATTAATCTTTAATAAATTCTAACTTTATTAAATTTCTTTCTCTCCCTTCTTTTTTTTTCCTCCAACCCTCTTTATTTGTGGCCTTAGTTTGAATTTAAAAAAGTCAACAAGTAAAATCAATTTTAATTATAAATATACTGACATCTGCATTACTTTTAATATTTAAAATAATTTTAATTTTAATTCAAAATTATTAAAATAATATTTTTCCAAACTAAACAATCGATCCTTAATAAGATCGAGTTTTAATTACCGCGACAGGTGAAATTCCTATTTGTTCCTTACAACTATACGACCTCTTTATTAAAAATCAGATTATTAAATTTTTCAAAATAAAAATTTAATAGATTTTGTTAGGCAGGTAATCAGTTTAACGAGACATTACAGAATGTAATCGTTATTATTCCGATAAAGGGACAAGATTAACGGCGATAAGAAGTGAATTGACCGGCATGTCGCATTTAGCGCGGAATCATGGAAAAAATGTTGCCCGACGGCAATTATTTGAGATTTCCTTAAGCCAACCGGTCGAGTTATGCGTATTACACTATACAGCCGCCTTTGATAGTTACCGGACAACTATCTCTTTTTCCATTATGCAATATATTGCTTTCTTTGCGCGGCAGGCGGGAAGTCAGTTGCCGCCGGGGAGAACGCCCTTCTGCTACACTAGCACGAATGTGCAGACTTTTGTTAAAAAGATTGTTATGTATCATTGCGGAGATTATATCAATAATCATTCGTGCAATCTGCTTGCTGGAGAAAGTTTTCGAGATTTTCCTAATGACGAAATTGGAGAAACCGATCGAATAAGCAAAAACGATTAGCTGGAATCGACGCCCGATCGTTAAAACGTGACGACCGGATTTCGAGGAGAACTATGAATCTATATAGATTACGTTTATTGGATCAAATTCCGTTATTAAGAAATAATGAAATTCTCAATGAAACTCTTAACGATATCTATTAAAACCGGAAATTTTTTTACATTTTGTACATGAATAATTTTATTTATGCACTTTTTCCGCTAATTTAACTCTGTATTAGGATGATAACTCAGGATAAATCAGTCTAACAGATGAGCTTCATTTTCATTATTCTTTCGATTTTTTTTATGTTCTCTACATCTTCATATTGATATTTATTAATTTAAAGAGAGTACCTAGTTAACAAAAAGAATTTTAATCACGTTACTAGCGATGACCATGACCTTGATAAACTATATAAAATTTATATCGGTTTCGTAATCTTTGGCATTATTCCGACCATTGTGTCGTTTATGGAGATGTGAACTGAACTTCAATGTAATATTATGTCTCATGTGCCTCGTCGAACACGTTCCATGCCATTTTTATACACAATTCCTCTCACTTTCACTTTGCTCGGATTTTAATCGGGGAACAGAGCTAGAAAAAGACCGGTACACCGGGATTTTCAAAAAATGCGAGACACATACATGCACTTGCACACGTAAACGGACAATGTATATGCCACTTCGAAACAATAATTCTCGAACGTTAATAGTGAAATTTCTTGAATGAAAACATTTCATCAAAGAGTGCTAGTAATGCGACATTTTTTTTAATGCAAATGTACATGCATTTAAAGATAATCATGAAGAAAGGAATATTAAGTACATTTAAAAATCAAAAGTACTTACTTAATTTATATAAATTGTAGATTTAATAAGTAACAAGAAGGGAGAAGGCCGTTCATCAATAAAAAATTCAAATGCACCATGCTTAAGTTACAAACTTATTCAGATTATCTCATCGTTGTTCACATAACGTTCACGTTATATAATCTGTATCATTTACAGAAAATTACAAAATTACCATGAAAATTAAATTATGAAATCCGAAGTAACATGACGAGTCGCAATGTCATGAGAAAGTAATCACATTGATAATGCACATCTCCTTAAACGCATGTAATTAATATTTTTTAATATACATTTAATATAGGTACTATATAATTTAATATTAAGAAATCAATTTGAGAAATGTTGCTTGTTTAATCGAGCACAGGTCTAATTAGTTGAAATGATTTATTTACGTAATAACGATTTGCAATCTATTCATCGTGTGACATTAATCTGATGAAGCAAACGACGAGTCCGAGTCTGCAGAAAAATTGCGTTGCGCAAGGTGTCTTATTACACGGAAAATAGTGCCTTACCTTTGACCTATATTTCTTATGTAACTAATGTTGCCCTTTCGATACGCTTACAATTTAGTTCCCCGTGAAATTATTGTTTTCATAATAACTGGAAGCGTAGAAACATGACATTCACATCCGTACAATATCACGCGCAACTTTTATTTTACTTTATAGTCTCGAATATATATTCTCGATCGCGATTCTTGAAATAAATGTTAGAATAAATTTTGAATTCTATAATTTTTTATGAAAGAAACATACGTGACTTTAGCTATTTCAATAAATATTTGTCAAGTCAAGACTTACGTTGCATTAAATTTTTGCCAAGTCAAGACTTGTGTTGCGTCATGAATATAACAAATGGTTTTATGTACCTTCTTTTTTACATTTCGCATATTCGAGATTTAAATGAAGTGTAAACTCGGCCTTTTAATTTTTTTGTATAATTGTTTCTATCAATGCAGATTAACTTTACTCTCGATTAAACTTGCTTATGCGACGGTTGCTTGCTTTTTATCTTTTAAGAATTAGAAAATAATAAGCAAGTTGAACTGAGATTAAAGTTAATCTGCTTTGGTAGAAATAGACATTAGCAATTCTTTTTTCATCTATTTTCCTTCTAACGTGGACGTTGCGATAATCAAGTCAATTAATTCCAAATTAATTATTTTCCAGAATAAGAAAACGTAAATTGGACTCAATTTACATTTCACATAATATACTAGATGATGTGTGTTTATAAAAAAAATATACAGCATCCGAAAGCGATTTCAAGGCGAAAGGAAACTCGCTCGACGGCCGGCGCGATCGATGGTGAGGTGGTTTGTGAATAGGAGCAACGAGAATCGATCTTGCGAGGAGCAAGCGCGAGGAAAGCGTGTTACTTTCTATGTGTGCAAAACTCGGACGGCGGTTTCACGATCGGTTAAAGCCATTTCGGTCAGGACGATGACGTGCTCAACGGGCTCGAGTGCTTTCCATAATAATTCTCGAACGTGGCATGTGGCATACATGCACCTGGAAAGCTAGTTTCTAATTGCTTTGGCGCTCGTGCTAAGTGACAAGAAAATGAGAAACGATAATAAATGATATCAAGCATTTTTGTCCATGTCATTGGACGTTTAGCGTTCAACAAGTGGATTTTTACTGTTAATGAATTCTTCGATCTTTCAATGTCTTGAAGAACTTTTTGAAAAATTCTCCCTTCTTACTTGTATGTCTTTACATTTCTCTCACATTTTTAAGTATTCCAGTTTAGCTTCTGGCATTTCGTATCTTTATATACTCGCAATTCAAATCAGTAGTTTCTTTCAAGAGTTCAAAGAGAAAGGTAAAAAAGTTATGTCAAATACATAAAAGATATTCGAAATTACATGTCGTAAATGAAAGTATGAGATTGTTAAAGTACTACTGTTCGAGAATACAGATGCAAGATTAATCGAGTAGGTACTTGTTTATTTTTATAGGTACGTGCACAAAAAGAATGCCATTACTTGAATTTTATTATCTGAAAATCCTTTAAGCGTCGCATAAGTAGTTTAGCATATTCCTCGAATTGTCGTATTGTAAGAAACAGATATACCTATTCGTAAGTCCTAATATTTATGCGTCGCGAGTGTTTTTTGACAAATAAAACTGTTTTACGGTCGTGTACTACACACACGGGACTGAAATTGCGATTACGAAAGATAAATTATCACATTCCTTCTCCGCAAAAAATTACAGCATTTAGATTTAAGATCTTAGGATTGATTGCACTAATTTTAATCGGATTGGTTGTGCAATCGAAAGTATACCTCAGCATTGTGAGAAAAGTGCTGTTAAATTTTTTACAGTCTCAGTTCTTCAACATTTTACTTACATTAATATTTTTCATTTTTAGTTATGTTTTATTTTTCAGCAATTTCATATGTGAATGTTTCGGATAAATCAACCGGTAATATTTCTCTCTTTTTATATGCTATCGAAATTTATTCGCTATCAAAATACTACCGCGTCTTTCGATTTTTAGATTACTGTTTATACGAACGGGAACTGTTTATACGAAAAGGAAAAACTTGGCGAGGAGGACTCTCTCGGGCAATAACCCTGATAGTTTAAACTGAGATATCGAATTGGATTGTAATCGTATACTGGTGTCATTATAGCGGCAAAAGAACATTTATTTGAGAAATCGCGGCAAGTACTTTCTCGCAAATCGACGTCTATTAAATTTGTACGCACGTACGCACGCACGCACGTGTACACGCGAGAGAAAGTGATCTTGGCCATCGATATCCTCAAAATGCAGCCGTTTGTATCAAAAGACCGCAAGATCGAAAGCGATAACATAGCACCATCGTTTAATCTGTCGTATTCGTCGCTTCGTGTTATAAATAATTAAGTATAATCATATTATAACGAGAATTAAAGAAATTTTTCTAACGAATCACTTTTATGGAAACTTTACAAGATTGCGGAAACTACAATAATTTCACGGATATAATCACGGAAAAAAATCGTAACTAAACAAATTTCTAAAGTATAATATAAAATAATTTAGAAAATTTAATAAATTAAAAATTGTGTAGATGACTCTTGATAATTAATTTAATTGCTTATACAAACGAAACATTTTTCTCCGAGTTATTTATGATTATTTTCTGTGTTTTGCAGGATGTATTGGGTGCTTCTAGGATTGCTCAGTTCCGCCCTCGCGGCGCAGAATTCTTATGACTTAGAAACCAGAGCTGTTTCATTTCCCGGTAAAAGTAGTTTAGGACCACTTTACTCACCCGGCTTGAGTTCGGCCCAAGGATTCCGTGATAACAGTTACGAGGATAACGCCGTGACGCCCACGCCATCGCCGACGCCAATCTATAGGAATTCTAATCAACAACCGGTCAGTTTTCAAATTAATTTATCTATGCGCATTATTTCATTTCTCTCTCGCACCTGCACACAAAAACCACGAACAAATTCGTATATTATTTCTAGCAATAGTTTAAATTTATATTAAAGAAATATTCTCCTTTTTTTATAAAATGTATGCGTAAGGCTGCGTTTTATATGCGAAAATTGGAGTGAGATTGTTTAGAAATAAACCAAACTATTGTTACGCGAAACTGTCTTAGAATCTTTCTTTAATGAATTTTATACCCTCCGTGTAAAACGGTGCGAAGACAAGAATACACTCATGTGCATGTACTTACATTTACGTGCATTACATTATTTATGTTGCAGTTATATCGCAAGCCAACGGCGGCACCGATAGACACCCGCGATTACACTCAGGCCATCCGCGTTGGTTCTCCACCACGCGCTTCCTCTCGGGGTGGTCAGCCTCAGTTCGGCCCCAACGGACCTACCCAGGAGGAACTCGAGGAAGAGAAGGAGGAGCCCGATCGTCTCAGCCTTCTTCTTCCCCAAAGCAGATTCGATTGCGTCAACAAGCAAACCGGCTATTATGCTGACGAGGATCTCAACTGCGAGGTCTTCCACTATTGTCAAGACAACGCCAAACACTCGTGGATCTGTCCTGAGGGCTTCACTTTCCACCAGGTCGGTGAAGTACCTAAATATTCTTTATTTTATTTTTAATATGGTTTAATATGGTTCTATTAATTAGAATTAAGGAAGTTTTATCCTTAATTCTAATTAATAGAAATATTGTATTAACAATATTGATTGGTGTATTAAATTTTATTTACGAAAAAAAATATCACCTACGATTATTTGTTTAACTCTAGCGAGACTATTTTATTATTATCTTTGTAGGTACATCTAATCTGTATGCCACCCAGCGGCGACATCAGCTGCAAGAAGAGCTCACAGTACCATTTCGTCAACGAGTATCTATATAAGCCACTGAATCTTCAAGAAGCCGAAACCAAGCCCAATGTTACTTTAAGATACAGCGAGAGGTATTATCCCTCTGACATTTACGCGGACGAGAGGGAGGTCGGCGATTATCAGATCACCCCTACGCCTGCTCCAGTGCGTCGTCCTGCCCCACAGGTGTGATCATCATCCATAAACTGTGACGATTAACTCTTGTGACCATAATTAGAAATTGTAAATTAGAAACCACGATGTCTCAGTAATTTGAAAATGTGAAATTTTAGTAAATCGCGTTTCTGCTAAGAAAATTTTAATTTTTCGACAAAATATTTCCAAATTTTCAATTTTAAAGTTATAACTTGTAAAACTTAAAATTCTGCAATCCTATATTTTTTTAATTAGAACTTTTGCATTACTCACGAAACTAGATCGAGATTTTCCTCCTAGCTTTCGATATTGCATAGAAAGATTTTATTTCACCGCTTTTATTTCATACCGAGTGCGAGATAAATTTATACGCCTTTTTCAATCAACCGTATATTGATACGTTAACGGTTAGGTCTTGTACAGGTCCTTGTGAGTCCACAGTCAAGTTTAAACAGCATTCCCACGTCGGCCCGTCCGCAGCCTACAGGCCTTCCATTTCATTTCCCAAATCAGGTATTTCGCAGCCCCGAAGAAGTCAACATCCCCCTTCAGCACAGACGGCCGCAGCAGCAGCAGCACCAAGTTCTAAGACGGTTTCCTCAAGTTCAAGTCCGACCCGATGAAGAGGACTACGAATAGATCCTTAGATCCGTGAATTCAGTTTACTGTCAAATTATTCTGTCCCTGTAATTTTCTTTATGTTCCATAAATTAGTGATTTGTCTTAAATAGGCATTAATATTATGTCTTTCATACTTGTTTTGCAAAATTCACCAAAAACATGGTATTCGACACGTTGAATTTTTTCTTTGAATCATTAGTGATTTTTTGTACTGTTATATTTTTATATATATAAGAATTTACACAAATAAAAAAAAAATAAATTGTAAAAGGGACAAGTTTATAACGCATATATTTAAAGGTATAACTAATTTTCATTTGCGTATATATAGTTACAAATTTATCTTCGTCAAAAGCTTTTTTACCTTACGAATTTTTATGCTATAAAATCTTCCTAGCGTCTGAACTCAAGAATTAATGATAAGAGACAAGTCTTGTTAAATTAATGATGCGCGAATAATTAGCATGTCCTTCTTTCTCATTAATTGTTTATATAAGGTTAATGCAGAGATAATTTAATTCGCGATGCAATTATTATGAAAGTAATTTAATTATTGTAAATAAACCACTAATATATAAATGATATGCTAAATTCGCTTATCTATTTATAATGTAAACTGACTTTAAGAATTAACAAGAAAGAGGATGGTCAATAAATTGTTATTACATTATTTTTAATCGCCTCCATATTTTCTATGTGCTACTATTTCAGATATTTTATTTCTCTCATACATTCAGTAATTGTATCAAGCGCTATACAATCAGTCACAATATTTCATAATCAGTCTTGATTTGCAATTCTAGTGAAAATTGTAAACCGTACCTATGTATATTGCAATCATTTAAGTCAATATATTTATGTATAAAAAGTGAAAAGAATAATTTATTTCAGACATAATTTTGATATAAAAAATTTTTATATAAAAGCGCAAGATTCGTAAAAAAGAAAGGTTTTTTTTATCATACCGCATCTCATTGTTGCTCAAAGTTTGCTCTCTAGTTCTCTAACACTTGAAAGAGTCGAGTTGCACGAAATCAGCATGGCTTTAACGTCTCCGCGATTCTACGTCTCCAGTGCATGTCGCTTTGCTTTTTTGCGCAGCTATTCTGAGAATCTTTTGGCAGTGTCGTGTGATTTGTTGCATCTAAATTGCTATTCGCTGAATTTTTGTTTGAACATTCTTCCGATTGACGTGTACTATGCTTCTTGATTGTAGAGACGTAATTAGATTCCCGGAAAGAAACGGTGCCTGAATCCTCGTGATCCTTGCTCCTTCTTTCATCATTTCCTTCATCTTCTTTTTCATTCTTATCTTCATTCTGATTGCTCTTCTCGTCTTCGCATCTCGTGAATCTTTCCTTATAGACATCAGTTGTGGAGTTCTTCTGTTCCACCGTCGTCTCAGTTTGCGAGGATGCGGCCGCCGCAAAATTATGATTTTCTTGCGATGCTAGCTTATTGTTGGGATACGAATTCACCTTGGAGTTCTTATCTTTAAGGTAGTTGCGCACGAAGTAATTGTGACTGCTAGCACTTTGCGGATACAACTTTTCCTCAATCCGACAGTTAAGCACGACTGCCTCAGCGATTGGAATTGGCTCTGTGTACGTGAATATCTTCCTGTCGGTCCTGTCCTCGAGCCGTCTGATATTGATGGGCCCGTTGATCACTGGTACCGCATTACTCACTTCACTGGTAGCTCTTATCACAGGCGTGATATTGCCCATGGAGTCGAGTCGTGAGTTGATCTGATCATGAGAGCTCGCGAACGTCGCAGTGACTTTACCGGTTTTCTTCGACTTCTGCTTCTGTCGTTGTTGACTATTCTTTGCCGAATAGGCTCGGTCCGCTTCAACGATTGGCGTTTTGCGTACCTCACAGTCCTCAATATGATGGTGCCTGATGTGTCGATTCAGATTGTCCTTACGTCTAAACAACGTCTGGCAATATTCGCAGGAAAACGGTTTCTCATCTGGAGGAAAGAAACGAAACTTGCGAATTCGAGATTTTGTCATTGTATGAAAAGAATATAATTTAACGCACCTGAATGCACAGTTAAGTGCCGTCGCAATTCGCTCTTTGATAGGAAAACTTTGTTACAATGAGCGCAAGAGAACGGTCTTTCTTTGCCATGAGTCCGTTTGTGTCGTATTAACAAAGATCTGTCTTTGAAACTTTTGTCGCACTGATCGCACTTGTGCGGTCGTTCGCCTGCAGTAACAATCATTTATTTATCATTTATGGACTTGTTTGAAAGTGCAAAAGAAATAGAAAAGATATGACAAATAATCTCATCGTAATAGATTTTAAAACAAAATTTCTTGCAGAATTCACGAAAAAAGAAAGTTTTTTTTAATACTTACTTGTATGCGTTTGCATGTGACGTTTCAGATTAGTTAACACGCGGAAGGATTTGTCACAGGACTTGCATTTATATATAGCCGTCGCATTGTGTACATTTAAGTGATTCTTTAAATCATCCCTCTTGCTATATCGTTTATTGCATTCAGGACATACAAACTGTTTCTCCTCTAAGATATGTAATTACAATACATACAGTAAATAAATAATTACATTTATATAAATACATAGGTTCGTAAATTACTGTCACCTAAAATACTTTCTTAAATAATTTTATTTTTGAAATAGAAATTTTATTTAGTGGTAAGATCATTGATAATATTCAGTATTCATTAAGTCTCTGTGATAAATGTTTGAAAACTGATGATAGACATTTTGAACGTAGCTATCTAAAAAATTTACTTAAAAAGAATTTTATTTCTGTCCATTCCACAAACTATACACATCTATGAAATTAATTTTCCGAAAAAAAAGGATTATTCAAGATGATAGTTGAAGAACAATCACGATATGTGAATTATAATTTACAACAGTCTTTTACATTATATTTTTTTAAAATACTGCTACGTTCAACAACACTGACTTTTACAACAATAATTAATTAATAAATTAATATTGATATATTATAATTGGATAATTCTAATGCACACTTACTGCTGTGAGAAAACATATGTCTATTGAGCTTATTCTGCTGAGGGAAAGCCTTCTCACAAAGACTGCACTTGTATGGTTTATACCCTCTATGAACTCTCTCATGATATTCAAAATGAGAACGTTTAACGAAGCTCTTGTCGCAAAGAGTACACTGATAAGGCCTGATACCTGTTACACAGGCATCGTGATAGCATTTGCCCTTCTTGTTGCGGAAGATCTTACTGCACACATTGCACTTGTATTTTTCTGGAATGCCCGGCACTATTGTTATGTGATTACGATTACGACATTTGACGTTTTTGCTTTTCTTCATGATCTCCTCATTGGCTTTTTCTTTTGCCTGACCGTCCTATAAGAAAAATAGAAATACGCTCCATCGTACAAACAATTGCCATTTTGTATCAATTACCAATAATTTCCCAATCCGATTTTTCATTTCTATATATACTGAGAATTAATTAGTAATTCATTAGTGAAGGATAAAATCTTTGTATAAATATAATAATATAACAAAATAAGATATATAACATGATTATAAATAAAATAAAAAATGTTACATTTTTTATATATGGATTCTGCGGATTGTTCGAGTCACGATCATTGTCATTTCTCAAGTGATTTTCAATGTTTAACACTACATTGTAAGGTTCTATTCTTGGAATGTACACTTCGCTGGAATTGTCATTAGTAACTGCGTCATTTGTTACAGCGTCATAGCTTTCTTCGTGGTTGTCAAAAGTGTCATTCCTATAGACATTCGATGATCCGCATTCAGCAGAGCTTGAATCTGAGCGATTTTCTTTAGACTTGGAATCTTTGTTGATGACCAATTCTAATGGCAACACAATCTCTTCACTAGGTGATTTTCGCTCATCATTCAATTCTCCATTTGTGATGCGTGACTCTCCTGTATTAATAAAATTTTTATTACGAGAGGAAAGAAATTATTCAAATTATAACTTGGATTGGAGAAAAATGTGATAAGGACAAAACTCAGAAGCCATTTAATTAAATAATCCTGAACCTTTTCTTTGAATACGGTTCTTTGAGCAGATTTTACATCCATGCTCCTCATATAACAGACACATTCGGCACTTTGTGTGGCCACAAGTATCTTTCACAAGCCTTGAAAAAGATGCGTTTGTAGGTTCTCCGCAATTTGGACATTTCTCGCTTGTTGCGGCACATCTTCCACATTCACTAAGGAATATCATATCCTGTTTTTTGCACTATATATTCAAGATTTATCTTTGCCTAAGTACATCTAAAACAAAGATATATTTATGCACGAGAAAATAGCGCAGCTTTTAATGACAGTAAACTTTGTCAACAAGTGCATAACAATCTAATTAATTAGCAACTTTTGAGTAGCCTTGCACAATTCCAGTTCGAATCTCACTTAAAATAAAAAATCAAATTTGAACGTATTATATGACAATCCACAACTAAAAACATTAAATTACATTCCAATTGTTTTTATCGCTGAAAATAATTTGTAGCAAGTTATGAATACATTTATAACTTTATATTCACATACATTTGCATTTATATATATGATATATATCGTATGACCAATAATTATATTCACATTAAAATAAACAATAAAATTAAAATTAAAAAATTCAAATAATTAAAGATATGCGATTATAATCACATATTTTTTTATTTGACAATAATTCATGACAGATAATGTAAATGTTCATTCACATACTTTATTCCATCTCATCTCTTCTTCCTTCAATAAGTTTCCACCTCTATTATACAAAATATCACTTCTTTTTCTTCGATAGCATCAGGTATCTGCCTTCTTACGAAAGACAATACGGCGCAAAAAATATCGCCCACAGCCCTTTAACAGCATATTATAACCATAAACATAATACGAATATCTAGATCAGCGATAAACTTACGAAAGTGGACGTGACTCGAAAAACTTGTGCTGTCTGCTAACGCCCTCTCAGCAAAATTGCGGTCAGACAAGGAAATAATAATAAGAAACATATCGATGACAAATATTATCTTATACAATATGTATGTTATCCTATAAAGACATAAATAATTTCATTAATAATAATTCTGCGTGCGGTTCATCGAAATATAAAAATGTCTTTTTCAACTAATTAGATAAAATATTTTTATGTAATATCTATCGTAAGAGGAAACAAAAAAGATAGAACAATAGTTACTCTTTTTATTTTTCTCGAGGTGCATTTTAACATTTCAATGTTCGTTCAACATTTCATGTAAAACAACGTTCAACATTTCATGTAAAACAGAGAAAATAGTCTTACTTTGGACAAATAAACAGATACATTAAACCACATGGTACTGTACCTTGTTGTTAGTACTACTTTAAGTATTTCAACAATGTTGACCATTTATCTTAATTATTATATCCAATCTCCCTTCTTCAGGCCATATCAGACCTATTTTTTGTCACATCTAGCTATATAAATTCATAATAATTTAAGCAAAATTACATTTTAAATATTTGAAATATAAATAAAATAAATATTTCATTAAGTATTTTAAAACCATATAAGAATATAAGATAAAACAGATGTATTCAGGTTGCTCCGTTTTTACCGGATATGGTAATGTATTCAGGTTGCTATTAAAGAGATTTTAAAAAAATTTTTAATTTATCTCAAACTATACACTTCTAATTTGAAGTTGAAAATAGACTTTCCGAAAAACGGACCAACCTGTAAAGGCCCTCCACCACCCCGCTGATTCCAATCAGCGGTTCTCTTTTCTTTAGATATAAGCTCTTTTTTGTATTATTTTTTTTATACACACAATTAATAATTAATATAATTTATTACAGAATACATAATATAACATAATATAAAACAGTACAAAATTACATAGTATTATATAAAATATTAATTAAATTGGTGTACATACAAGACACATTTGATTTAATTCTGGATTATACGAAAACGTTCAAGATGAATACCTATATAAAAATTTATACAAAATTTTTAAAATCAAAAGGATACTTAATATTTTCTTTTAATTTAAAAAAATTTTTATTATTATACGTTATAAAAATTAGTGATAATTTCAAATGCTATTTTAAAAAAGAATACAAAATAAAAATTTTCAAAGAAAATATTTAATACGTTTGATTTAGAAATTTTATGTTATATATGTTTTGTGTAATCCAGATTACACAAGTCAAAGATACAATTTTATACAATAAAATTTTATCGCAACAGAATATACATTGTTCGAACATTTATTGTATGTACAGATCTGTACATAATTCTTAACCTTATATTTATTTTTACCTTAATCTTTAATATCTTAGCATTACATTACATTTTTATACAAATATATTTAAATTTCCTGAAATTATAAAATAAATTAATTCTTTTTATTGTCCAATTGTGCTCTTTCATTCCTCTACGTACACAATCCTATCTACTCATCCCTACCTACTCGTATAATTTACTTATCCATTTTCCTTATACCTACTCGATTTTTATCAAGTTATTATCCTCATTTCTACTTACCTACATAATTACATAATTTCCCTACTAATCTGCATTTTTGTCTAGTATACTTACGACCGCGAGTATCCGAAATCGGCAAATTGTACTCGAATTTGTTTTAAATCATGACCATTTAAAAGTTTTATTGGGAGTTGAATTTAATTAAGTTATCCGGAATATAGATTTAATTTAAAACGGAAGAACATCTCCCGTCATTGATAATTTTACATACCATTCCATTTACCTTCAAATGCATAATAAAAACAAAATATGTTTCGATTGGTATTATACATCAACCAACCTTATGATCCTCTTGGTCTTCTTTCTTCTGGCCAGAATGAAGAGATATCTCTCTTTGATCCTGGCCAATATGTTGGCTTTATAGCCAAAAATCGACAGAAAGGAGAAATACTCCTTCTGTTGCCCTTCTGTTCTATCGCCGGCATAAACGTAAGACTTTACGCTTTTGTGTGATGCGCGAAATTACGAACGCGTCATGAAGAGGCCATTAATTTAATCACGGCATTAATAACGATTAATTTATGTCAACGGCATTATAATTCAAAGAGATTCGTGATTATGAACTTTATATTAAATTCAAATAAATAATAAAAACTATGTAAACTTTATATAAGAAAATAGAACTTGAATTTGAAAATAGATGAATGAAAATTGTTAGACGCGTTACAGATTCAAAGAATACATATACGTATTTTTATCGATTCGAACGAGTTATTGCTGAATCTCATCTCAAAAGTATGCAGAGATGAGAAATTCAGATGAACGACGTAAGATACGGAAGGAATAATAAATTTTCCTCACAATTATAGAATCAGTAAAAATATTTTTTTTTAATAAAAATTATTTTCAACGTTTCTCGATATAGAGAATATAGAGAATATATGGAATCTTACGTTATATTCTACGACTTTATATATCATAAAGCCAATTTGTTAATTAAAAATAGAATGGATTTAATTAAAAATAGATGGATAGACTATAAAAGAATATTGAAAAATTCAAGCTTTGTGACAAAAAAATTCTAGTAATTTATTAATTGTTCGTTATTGCAAATATTGCATTTTCAATAAAATAAAATGCATAATAAAACAAAATATTTCTTATTCTTTTATTTTTGTCCATTTTAAGACAACGGATCTACAAAATTTAATACTTTTATACTATTATTTATTTAATACTTTTATACTATTATTTATTATCGTAATTCGACTGTAATTATATCAAGTTACATTTGCTCTATATTTAATCATAAATCCGTTGCCTCAGTAAAAGAAATTTTTAACTCACCGATCCGATGCGCAACGGGCGGAGTTATTCTGCAACGCAGCTACGATGATACTGTAACATATAAACAAAATTCAAGTTAAAGAAGCTTTCAAGATAATAAACATTTCGAAGGATAATTTTAAGAGCATATTTTAATAAAATACTCATATATAATTACCTATTCTCCGAAAATGATTTTTAGCAAAATAAACTTTCGTAAAATTTAAAATTTCTCTTTTTCTAATTATTTCTAACTTATCGAGACAAATAAAAATAAATAGAGGAAAACTATTAATTTAATGCAAATGATACTCACCCAAAGGTTGCTGCGCCGAGGCCCGATGTCTGTCCTAGACCTCCACCTCCTCTCAGAATATCTGGAACTTGTGAAGATTTCCTTCTTCTTCTCCCGTCGCACAGGACACTCGCGAAAAACGCGGATAATAAATTACAATCGCGCGCGGACTAATTATCAGTGAAAGTCTCTCGCAAAAGGTTATTCCTTGGAATGATCTTCGAAAAAGTCTTTAGTCCGATTACTTGAACGGCACTCCCGAAGCAAACCCGACGAACCGGCAGCGGTTCGTTCATTTAATTAAATCGGCGACGAGGGTACGTTAGCTTCCTCTGAATATTATCCAAGCAGAACAAAAGTTTTGCTTGGGTAATATTCTTTGAGTACTAGGGCCCTCCCACCTCGACAAGGTCGTACCCGTGGGAGGGAAATATTTTAATTTCTCACTGATATTATTGCTATTCATTAAAATAAAAATAATAGAAATGATAACTTATAGATACGTTGCGCAGCAGCTGAATAATCATCATATCGGGTTGTAACGTTTGACATAAGTCTCTCGAACTTTTTTCTTTTCTAGAATTGCACTCATAGTTAATTATTATCGCACGTACATTGATAATTCGCGACGATGGTACGAAGATATTTATATCAAATACAATGCGTATTCCAAAGAGTTACGCGAAATAATATTTATGTATAACATAAATTTGTATAACACAAGATAAATTATGCAAATTCTTCAAGAAATATATGTACAAATGTTCCAACAAAACGGTAACAAGGCGATGATACCGTATTGTTCGCAATCTAAAAATTTCATTGTAGCGCGGTAATCAGGCGTTAATAAAGAGAGTGCTGACAAAAAAAAAAAAAAACACCAAGGCTGCGTGCCAATTACGATATTATTTTCCGAAATAGTTTAATGCTTTCTAATATAAATTTTCCGTGCAAATTTGAAAGAGTCGCGACGCCGATTATCCCGATTCGATTTATATTCACCGTGTTACATTAATAGCGATGAAATATTCGATAATGCTGACAATTTCGCGAGTCAATTCAAAATAACGAGTACAAATCTACATCTTTTAAGATTTAAAGGATTCCACATATATCAAAAATAATTTTTTTTTTTCTGTTTATAGGATGCAATGACGTCATGTTCTCCGAAATATTTAAATGTTTTTCAGTATAGACTTCTCGTCGAAATTTGACAGAACCGCGACGCCGCGCGTATTATTCCGATTCATTGCGTTTCGTGCCCAACGCGTTAATGGCGACGAAATGTTGGCGCGACACTACGCGAGTCACCGTTAAAATAAATTCGATTTATGATTCTCACGTACTGTAGACCGTTGAACGAGAGATTGAATTATGCGCACAGTCGACAGCTAATTGTTTGCAAAATATGATCGCATGTCGATACACGGAACATTGAATCACGAAAATTATAGTCGCACGGAGCGACGATGAAGAAGCGCGCCGCCTTCCCGCCCTGCACTCTTTTTCATTTCCCGCGCTTCGAAAGACGCGAGCAGCTTGTGACTTTCCGAACGCGATCATCATCTCACTGAATTATAACGAGAATGAATAAACGGACTTACGAAAATCTTGAAGATACAGCCACGGAAGCACTGCAAAGTACGTTCGCCGTTCACTTTCTCGAATCTCGTGAGCGTTGAAGGAGATCGCCGATACAAATCCTGACACTTGTGCTACTCAATTAACTCCGAATCTCCAAGCAGCATAGTTATATTTCACTGCGCGAGCGTGAATTGGTGATGCCACTCAATCCATTCGCACCTGCAACCTTTTTTCATTCGTCATCCGCGTCGAAAATAACACTGTTCATTTCACTCCGATATATAGCGTGATTCGTCGCACGAGAGACTTACGAAGATTACACATTATAAAAGTTACAAACACTATACTTAATTGTCGCAGATCAGTCCAAATGAACCGTCGCGCGACTACGAAATAACTTGTATTGCGTAAAATATCGCGTTTCGGTAAACGAAGCTTTAATTCCTGTGAGCTCGACGGTCGGTCAAGTGAGTCAGCGCTCGGTACGACTGCTACGCGGGAACTGACGAGTGACGAGTCAGCGGCGCGCCGAGGCCGCCGAGCGCGCCATCCCCACCACCGCCGCCGAGCGCGCCATCCCCACCACCGCCGCCGAGCGCGCCCTCCCCACCACCGCCGCTGGCAGCCATCCCCACTACCGCTGCTGGCGTGCTGCAAACGTGCCGAACGGCATTATTGGAGTCATACTTACAATCAGTCATAAGCCGACATTCATAGTCAGTTTTTATATTTAAGATCATCTTAAATAAAATCTCATATGGTTCTAAATCACTTGTACTTCATTTTGTCAATTCGTTAACGATTCGTTAACGATAATGTACATACATTTATAAATTACATTTAAATCAATTGATAGATTTCTTGTAGATTTCTCAGATTTGAAAGAGTTGCGAAGTCGATTATTTCCATGTTCACCGCGTTACGTTAATAGCGCGATAAAATGTTCTACGATGCCGGCAACTTTGCGCGATATTACGCGACGAAGTAAATATCTATCTAGTCACGCAGTTGATTAATCAAAAATTTATAATTGATATTTAATGTCGCGCGAGTATTACGAATCGAATTTTTTAATCTCGCGAATATAAAATTGCATTATTAATATTTTACGTTATTAATATTTTGCAGTGCTGTGCGTGTTTCAAATACTTATTATACTACGCTCGCGCATTTCCCGCGCTTTATACAACAAATTCCTGTTCTCGAAATAATGAATAAGACAGTTGATGACGATTACTTTTTCGTATTAGAACGCAAACTGAATATGTACTTTTATACAAATTACTTACATGTGTTCAGTTTAAGATTTAAATTAAAATTTAACTCAAAATGGAACAATTTCTAGAGGCCCTCCATCATCCCTGCCTATTGCACGCGGTGGTTCTCTGCATATGCTTCAAATGTATATATTTTTCTTTTCTTTTTAATATTTTTTATCGTGCAATTTACATGTATCATATAATTTATTTTACGCGTCTATACGCTGCAAGTTATTCTGAAGGGTCTTTTTACTTGCTTTAGAATAGACTACCGACATCTCTCTTTATATCGTAGCATCAAAAACAGCGACGAAGTGCGCTGTGCGCGGTCTAGTTGGTAAGAAGTCGTTGAGCGCACGTTTCGTTGTTGTTGAATATTACTAGCTAAAAATTAGAATTTTAATTAAAGAATATAGTGCGGTTACTGTCAAATACGTAAAAAAGTTGTCTCGATGTTTTCGAAATAGGTTAACGTGCACGTCAGGTCGCACGAAACCTACGAAAGTCTAACTTGCAATTCTAACCTCCAATCGTAATCTCAACATGTTTCACGGGTAACGTATTCTTATTTAAATTTATTTAATTTCGTTACGAATATTTAAATATATAATATTATTTAATACTGTAATTTATAATGTAAGAACATAAGATAATTAATATTATAGTGTTGCAAAAATTTTATGTACAATTAAACATTTAATTTAATGATTTCTGATTGTATTAATTGTGAATAATTTATCGTGCAGATGCAAGAGATTATGCGCAAGTGGCCTGAGGCTACACGTACAGAGCGTGTCGCCGAGATACGCCGGTACCCTGTCCAAGGCAGAAGCGAGGAAACGGAGGAGCCAGCTCTTCGACGAGGAGAAGCGGAGGCAACGTTCGCAACTGGGCAGGATTGAGAAGATAGAGGTGAAATACAAGTCGGCGGAAAACGAGGTTGTAATGGCGATGAATCGTAACATCTCCACGCCGTACGACTGTGCCAGGCACATTTCCGAAGGCGTCTCCAAGATGTCCGCTATTGCCTCGGTGGACGGTCAAGTTTGGGACATGCACAGGCCGTTTACAGGCGACTGCGAATTGCAATTGGCGACCATGCAGAGCCCGTGGATACGAGCGGTTAACAATGCTTTCTGGCGGACGTGCTCATTGATGCTGGGCGCTGTGGCGGATGGTGCGTTCAAGGACCATGTGAATGTATATCTACACAGCTTTCCCGTTCCAGTAATCTCTTCCGGCAGCTTTACTTACGACGTATTCATCGATCTGCCGGACTGGCGGCCAACTGACTCCGAATTGCGTGCCATGTCTGCACTCTTTGTTAAATTGTCGAATCGCGAATTGCTCCTGGAAAGGTTGGAGGTGCCGAGCAGCGTTGCGCTGGATATGTTTCAGGTAAAGATGAAATAAATTCAGCAATTTGTTTCAGCGATTTGTCAGTCATAAAATGCGACGCTCCTAGTCAAATCCAATATTTAAAGTTCTTTGTAAAACTTACACATATGTATATATATAAATTGTTTCAGCAATAACATAAATATGTTATTGTGTACATATATATATATATATATATATATATATATATATATTATATGTATACACAATAACATATTTATGTTATTGCTGAAACAATCTATGACATTACATTTGATTTCAAGTTTTAAATAACATTTTACAAGTAAATTTTTAACTTTCTAGTTTCTTCAAATTTACTACAACTTGGAAATTCGCAAAGATTTTATAACAATTAAAGCGAAATTTTATGAAAGAATTTTGTTTCTGACGCTTTATATCTCACGATCAGTCAATTATAACAGGGGATTATTTGATAAAGATGTTTAAAAATTAAAATGTCAGATATTATTTTACGAGACTTACATACTATTTTTTAAAACTATTTGAAAAGAATTTTATCATATTTCTGCTTTCAGGATAATCCTTTCAAATCTCAGCAGATACCTAATATCGCCAAAAACAGCGATAACGATAGAATAACGTTGTATCGCCTGGGAGATCATGTGGATATCAGTAAAGGCCCCATGGTGGGTAATAGCGGCTTGATGGGACGCGTTACTGTATCGGCAGTACATAAACTTAAGGATGGGCCCGTGGATGGTCTGTATCGCTTTCAGGGCATTGCCCTGCCTAAAGGTATTTTGCTTAATCATTTCGCCTATGGTGTCTTGGAAAAACGTGCTAAGAAATTGAACATTGCCACGTGGCAACCTCAAGTGGAGGATGAGGCAGTTAGCCTAACGGCGTCTGCGAATTGAAGACACTCAATTTAAGAAAGTACTCGTGTAAATAAATGCATCTCTCAGTCACATTTGGTTTTGAATGTATCATTCTTTTGTTGCGTTAATACAGATTGAAGCTCCTATTCCTTTATTACAGCGACTTTCTTATACTATTGGATTGATTTCAGAAGTGAGAAATTGCAAATTTTTACCGTGCAATATAACGAAATATATTAAGTTTTTCTATGATTGTTCTCCCATAAATTATAGGAAACGGAGTTTGAAAATTTCGAGCGTTTGAATAAAATGTACGGACCGTTTTATTTCACTTTTCGTTACATAACAATAAAAATTGATCTAATTGCTAAATATTATTGTACATTAGATATAAGAATGTATATATAATTCAACGACATTGCAAACGGTTTTCTCGAGGGTCATGCACTTCCCAGATAAAGCTGTCTGGCAATCTATTGGTCTTGGACACCGCGCATTTTATACTTAATTTCAGGTACAATTTCTGGTGCGAGTTTGTATCGCAGTCTTCAAGATTGTCAGTTTTCGGATTTAGCCTTGCCGCTAATGGCGCCAAATCTGGTGAACATCTAAGTAATCGATATAATTTTTATTAGAGTTATCTTTATTTGTGCGCTCGAGAAGAATGCAAACTTTAGAAATTTAATTAAAAAGTCGTTCGTTGATCGATTGATTTTATTCTTATTGAATTGCCTTAATTGAACTCCAATGACTAGATCGAAGTAAGGCGGTTTATTGGTCTCCTCCTCCAATTCTCCGCCGGTGTTTCCCGCATTACTGACCCTCGCGTGCTTGAATCTATTCTCAAAAGCGTACTTGCTCATGTTGCCATAGTAAAAGAACTGTCCCCCGTATTCGCCGTACCCCGAATACGTGGAAGCCGGCGGTGGTCTTCGGGGAGATGACGTCTGGAAATGCGAGAAATCTCAATTGGCGGAAAAAATATGCGTTTCGTATATTTACTACATGTCGATAACGAGTTTTCGATAAGCTGTAGACATTGTGTAACAACTAATAAGTTAACAGTTTACAAAGTTTTTTCGACAGATCTTGGCTGTCCTGGTGATTAATATTAAGTTTTACAAACCGTCGTGCGAAGAATGAGCTTGCGTTCGTAACGCAATTTATGGAACAGATGCCTGTTGTAGCTGCTGATCAGCCGACGTAATCTCAAATACATGTATCGCTGATTGTCCCGCCAGCAACACTCGTTGCTTGCATTAGGCATTCGCAAGCACGTGAACCATGTGCGGCTTAGAACGTATTTGAGATGCATGCTGACCTGGAATACATGAATTTGTAGTTTGTATCTTGAGCTTTATTATTGAATATCCGCATCCTCTTGAAGAACATTGAATCCTTTACCATAGGGTTGTCAGTCCTCGACGAGACCCTGAATGATAACACCTGCCGACCTTCCTCCAAACAGTCCAGCACGTCAACGATCTTACATCCCGAGACTAGTGCAGATCTATTGACGATTTGTCTTTACTGATTAAACGAACGTGAACGATAACTATTCGATTGACGATTGTTGATTCATGAATCGATCGTAAAATTTCATTGCCCCGATGAGACGGCGAAAAGAAGGAGACGTTACCCGTTTATTCTGCGTTCGGTGACTTTCTCGAAGTGATCCATGAAATTCTCGCAACTACATACGAAGATCTGCAGATCGGCATAGTTGAAAACATGCGATCCCCGCCAAGAATTGAGGACCGTCTGCAGCAGGTAATTGAAATTATCGAGGATCTTACCGCCATAGAAGCACGAGACGGGTAAACCGCGCGACCTTTTCAACGTGAATAAAATGAGCAAGTATTGATCCTTTTTTTACATATATTATAATAATATTAACAGTTAATAACTCTTAAAATGAATAACCAAGTACAAAATATATTTTAAATCGGAAGAGAATATTTGAATAAAAATGATGTAACATTAGAATCTAATATTTATTCGTCTTGTTTCTATTTTCTTGTTGCTATTACTACTGCTACTATTAGAAAAGATTTAGAAACCTTGGATGGGTGTACCGCCAAGTGACCGCTTTCAGCATGCGATATTGGGACCGAATCAGTTCCAGCACATCGAAAATTTTATTGCACTCTAATAACTCCGTGTCAGTCTTTACATTGTTCATAAGGTCTTTTGTATGCTTTATTGCAATCTCAAGCTTGGTGCCAATCACTAGAAATTCGCTGTTTAATACCGTGGCAGCAATATCAGACCAATGTCTGTTGATCAAGGAAAATATAAGAAAATGGTTCTTTGAGTTCTATACTTTTTTGAGAATATGAATCTTTAGAATAAGGAAAGCTGAACAGCTTGAAAGAAAGAGAAAAAGATACTTAATATGTATACATAAGATTTACAACGTTTTCAAGAAAAGTAAATCCAAAAATTATCTTTTAAACTTGAAGGTTTTAAGTTGGCAAGTTAGATCTCAAAGTTCTAAAAAGTTTTCAAAAATTAAGTGTTTCTTTCTCTTCTAATTCTGAGATTAAAAACTTCAGAGCAAAATATTAAAACAGCTTTAGGATCACTAAGAGTTTAAGTTTTTAACACAGAAGTTACTTGTAAGAAATCTATCAATACGCGAATTGATAAAATAACATTCTCTACATGAACAACAAAAAATTTATAAATTCAAAAAATTGATTTCCTAAATATTCAATAATTAAACTCATGATCCTACTTTTTTAATTTATACATATTTAGATAATTGTAAACAGATTTTGGTAAAATTATTTTACAAATCTTAAAATAATTTTTGTTTCTGCAAGATCAACAGGAATCTACCTGGAGACTAAACGAACGATACAGGCAACGTCGTGCAACGGCAACATTTTCAGGATGATGCTGAGGATTTCTGGCGGTAAAATGTCTAACGTGCATCCCTTGCGTCCTCGTGCGCTCTGTCTGCATTGTGAGGACACTCTCCGGCGTTTCGCGCCCATTTAGCTCTTTTCGGACTCAATTTCGTTTTCGCTCGCAAGTCGCGATCAATCGTGAAGAATATGTGCGTTTTCGCATATCGATCACAATCGATGGGATTTTTTTCGGTTATGGGACAGGGACTCCTAGAAATTTTGCAAGATCTTTGGAGGAATGAGAACTCTAATTTGCGCGAAACAAAGAAGTCCTATATCACAATTTTATGATTGCAACGATAGCTTCAGCCTGCAGACAAGCGAGAAACTATGAACGAAACGGTAAATATATACGTTTCTTACAAGATACAAAAATGTGTTAATTTTTTCAATGTTCTTAAAAAATTTTTAAATTTCTACATAGATTTGCAATAATAAATCTAATAAAATTTATATGCTTTTATTGACTCGTCAATAATTATTTTAAATTATTTTTCTTTATTTGTCAGTTGAATTATCCTAAAAAAAAGTCTCAATATTATTTTTAGAATCTTTTTGAAAAGATGATTAGTAGATAGATTATTAGATAGAAAAAAAAAATAATTATATATGTATATTTTTTAAATTTGTATAAAATAAATGCAGATATGGAAATCAAGGAATAAAATAAATACAAGATATTCTCTGGCTTAAGATATATATATTTTTTTATATTTTTCATAAAGTATAGAATAATAAATTGAATATAATTATAATGTTCACATGGTTTTGATTTGTCAATTATTAAAGTTAATTAAGTTCTTGTTTGTCATTCAACTTGAAAAAGTTATTTGAACATGTTACTTTCTGGTCATTAAAATTTACATGTAGAATCGTGAGTACTTTAAGATGTAAATTCATTAGTCTTCAAAATTCCGAAAATTTAAAAAAATAGGACCCAAAGATCTAAATATATAAGATTATTGAAACATATGTCAATTATTAAATTTACATTTCATAAATTTGAAATTTAATTTTCAAGAAAACTGAAACATTTAAACTCCATTGTGTTCTAAGGATCTTCTAAATAATCAAAATTTCAAGTATTCAAGCATCCAAAGTTCCAAAAAGCCAAAATATTGAAGGCTCAAAGCTCCAGGGATGCAATTTTTTAAAATATCTGGACCCGTCGATCCGAAAGTTCTCAAGAAATCAAATTCTTAGTTAAACATGAAGGTTCCATAGTAATCTTTCTAGACGACAAAGGCCTCTTCGACTCTTATGCGCCAAAATTTACCGGCATTAACAATGTGAATTTGGCCTGGTCAATGTTCGTCTCCTCGGCCGCGCAGGGTCCAATGCTATCTAATAAAGTTTGTATTGCATTCTGATTAGTCGGATGCTTTCTCTTGGTGTGTTCACGACGATGCTTGAGCTCTTTGAACGTTTTACCGCACTGCTCGCAGGCGTACGGTCTGGCGGCTTCATGAGAGCGCATGTGACCCTCATAGTGGCTTTTTCTGACGAATTTCTTACCGCATTGACCGCAATCAAATTGGAAACGGCCTTCGTGAGCAGCCACGTGCGAGCTCAGAGTCCATTTGGTTTTGAAAGTCTTTGAACAGTAATCGCACCTGATCTTCGAGTCGTTCTTATCTGCCCTTCGAGGCTCCTTCTTTAACAATAGCATTTCTTCCAAAAGAAAGTCCTCCTCAGCAGAATTTTTCGTTGCTGAGGACTTATCTAACATCACTTGACTCTGCAGCGCATTCCTATGCTCTCCTCCCTCATGCTTCAAGTGATTGTTCTTTGACGTTGTCTAGACAGATAATGATACATATAAATTATTTACATGCATATTGAGAAACATATATTTAATAGATAATAGATAAAAAACATATATTTAATAGATATGTCTCGCTCTTAGTTTGCTAAAAATTTGTGGATTATTTCAATTCTTCTTCTACTATTTCAATTATACACAGAGAGAAAAATATAAATATTGTCTCAACAATATACTTTCTGAGATTAACAGATGCAAGAATTTAAAAACTAAAAGAATATGGAATAAGACGTACTTTGCCATGCGAGGCCAGATGGGTTTTCAATTTATCCTCATCATTGTACCTCTTCTTACATCGCGGACAGGGATATCCGCCCTTGTCTTCTGTGCCGCGCAGAAGGGCGCCACGTAAAGTCGCGTCGCTCGCTGTGTTCTCGACAACAATTTTTTGTTGGTCAGTTTGCTGTAGTTTGTCCTTACGCATCGAGTGCCGAACTATATGCCGCTTCAAATCGTGCGCTCTGGAGAATGCCCGTCCATATCGCGCACATGTGGGAAATGGACAGCCTTTTGTTCTGTCGTTCTTCAGACTGGGAGAAGAAAGAATGCATTTGAGTTTCTCAAAAACTTAAACTTTTAAATATCGCAACGTTGTCCAGTTATCCGTTGGAATTAGAAAGATAAAAGTGGAAATTTCAATAAAAAGTAGTTGAAAATTGTAGCTGAGATGTTGAAAATCTCGAAAGAATTTAATAATTTAATTTAAAAAATTTGAAAATTGTATTATTTAAAAATTATTAAGAGTTAACAAAATTGAATTTCTATCCCAAGAATATTCTTACACATCAGAAATAAGATTATATCTGACTCAACATGCGCATTGTATTTGTGTTTCATCCGCAGATCGTATCGAGAGAATCTAAAATTCATAGATTGCGGAAGAGAATTTATGGAAAAACATTGTTTTCGTGTACCTTCGAGAGGGATTGACAACTGGGACTGGTCGTTTCGCGTCCTTGCCGCAATCCTTGCAATCTTTCTTGTCGACTTTTTGACTAGCCATTGTGGTCAGTTGTGCTGATAACGGTATCACGATGGAAATGGTTTCGTTGGATCCTGGAGTGACGATAGGCCCAACGTGGATCGCTGGCGGCGTAGCTAACGATATACCACTTTCGTTGTTCCTACTCATGCCGATCTTATCAACAACCAAGTCCTTAGGAAGGCTATTTACTAAGGTAGAATTTACACAACATTTACATTACAGTTGTTAATATATTAAAACGTCTTATTATTTTAATTAGTCGTGTATTATAACAATCAATACTATGTGTATACTATCAATATTACTATTATTATCTATGGATTATTAATTATAAACGTGAAATATATTAATATTAAAAACAAGATAAACGAAGAGGTGAGGTTTAATTAATTAAATTTTAATTGAAGAGTTGCACAAATGATGATAATTTCGTAATTAAATTGTAAATACAGCTCATTTAATTAGTGGGTTGTGCCGTAGAATGATTGAACATCTATTTGTAATGCAATATTAAAATTTTGGATATAATTTAGATAGAATTGCAAATCAATCATGATTATGATTTTATAATTACCGAATGAAATATGCATGGGTATCTATCTGCGAAGTGTACATGTTACAATAAAAGCATAAAATTACAATTACCAAAGATTTGCAAGAAAAAATAAAGAATAAAAATGTCTACATATTAATAAGCATGTAAATTTATTAGCAAATATAATGTCTAATACTTATTGAAACACATCAGTAAAGGTGTGCCACGCGATGTAAACTCTTTGCAACGTGCATATCTCGTTAACAAATGTTTCATTGAACCGCGCGTTTGATTTCATTTAACAGAGACAAAGAAACAAAAATACAGTTTATAATATAAATTTTGTTCAATATGCAACACCCAAAATGAATATTAATATATGAAATATTCTAATGTTAATAAATGCAACAAATGAATAAAATGCAAATCGCAAAAATAAATAAAAAAATTTACCGAAGAACACAAAAGTGAACAAGTAATTCTTAATTAATAGAACGTGCTTTTTTTAAATTGTTCTTTGCGCGTATTTTTCTTGAATTTGAATAAAAAAAATATATTATAAATAAAAATATCACGTGCCTCGTTTTTTTAACACAATATATAATATATTGTAAAGACATCGATAGTCCTAGCTCAGTTTATGAAATAAAATAATTACACATACTACGTTCATGCCTTTGCCGTAACATACTGTACACTGTCTATATACTATATACATTCCATGAATTTCAGAAGGGTTAGCGTAAACCGCCGATCGATGGGAGGTCGCCTGTCGACGCGTATCATCGGCGTATCGCCTCCACGGGGAACAAAAGAAAAGAAAAAAAAGACAATAATCAGGAATCGAGAAACCAGGGAAAATTCCGTACGGAGCTTCGGATCACCTTACTCCGGAAATTCACCCTCGCTCGCCGATCTCGAATCACTGTTAGTTACGCCGGGAATTCGAATTCATCGGAAAGCAATACCCATCGGTCTCGATCCCCGTTCCGGGGGCGTTCGATTACGCGGATTTTGCGGAGAGGCGCAAAAGCGTCCGCGGCGCGTCGCCCGCGATCGTGCAGGATTCACCTCCCGTTCGGGAAATACGTGCGGGAGAAGGAAAGAAGAGAAGAGAAGAGAAGAGGTAAAACTACGCTGAAGCGTCGTGGCCGTACCGAGAGGTCACTGAGGTGCCGAGAGCGTCGCCGATGGCTCCCCTGTCGCCGCAGACGGAGGATTCCCCTTCGAGTCTCGCACGCGACTCACACGCGAGGGCACGCTCAGGGTCGCTCCGCGCGACCCGTAGAGAGGTAGGGGGGACGAGGAGGGGCCCGGTAACCCGACGGGAAACGACGTCGGCGAAGCGCGAGGCGCGACGCGCGTCGCGTCGCGTCGCGTGAACGACGCCGAGGCGACGGAGGCTCTCGCTCGCTTCTCCCTTTTCCGCCCCGCTTCCCGCTTCGCACGCGCGATTCTCCAGGCGCGGGAACGACGCCGACGACGGCCACTGCGCGCCGGGACACTCACGTTCGCGCGCACACACCGGATCGGGGACGACGTGGCGGCACGGCGTTGTCGAGCGTTGCACGCGCGACACCAGGAGTGGCCATTTTAAAGCCCGAGCTCGGCCCTCGCTCGCGTCGTCTCGTCTCGCCTCCCTCGGCCTCGGCACGGCCGTGCCGACTAGTGCCGGGCTCGTGCGCATGTCGGGGAGCCGCGAGCGTCTGGGCGAGAGAGAATCTGAGAGAATCTCGCCTCGCTCATCTATTCTCGTTTGTTGCGTTTTTTTCTTTTTTTTCAGAAAATTCTTTTATTTTCTTCTTTCTCTGCCGTACGCTTCAGCAGGTTACGTCATTTCGAGCGCGAGCTGTATATGTATGTACACACACAAGGATTTGCGATTGATCGATAAATATTTACGCAGAATTAAAATTTCTTACAACTGATTGCGAATAGAGGTAAGAATCATGTCTTTGACTGGGTTAAATCTTGTGTTAATAACAATATTTTTATATAAATTTTCGTATATTTTTTTTCAGCTTTAAACTGCGCGCCGCGTGTTTGTTGGCTTTAAAATATAATTGAAGCACATACAAGAGATTCACGTACTTGAATCGGTAATCGATTTAACCTTTGATGCTTATAAACATCCTTTTAAATAATTTTAAAGAATCTACTGCGAAAGATATTAGACTCCAAGATTCGAATCTAGAATCTCTGCAATCCATGGACGGTCTTTACCAATTCAACTCAGGCATGTAAAATTTCTATTTATTTATAAATTTATACATGGGCATATGTAGTGTTGTATAAAGGGAAAGTTAAAAATCTAAAATGATCTCGTATACATATATTTATAATCTCTTTAGATTTTTTACTTTATTTATTTAGTTTAATTTTACTTGAAATTTATGAAAACTAAAATTTGAATTTTGCGTTTATTTTGCAGGTATTTATGTTTACAATCATGGTGTGCGAGCGTGTACGTGTGCATACATCTTTTCACATATTTTTCACGCGCAAATATCGACATTATCGGGCGTTTTCTTTTGCAATTTCAACAAAAAGGAACGGGGAAAGTCACGTGCGCGAGATGTTTCAGTTAAAGTAGCGCCATCTTCTCTCTCTCAGCCCAGCTATCCCATTTTCCTTCTTTTCTCTCATCGACCAGGTTTCTCTCTCACTTTCTTCCGTGCGATGAAAGTGTACTGCACGATCGCACGTGAAGTTCTAAATACGTAGGCGAGAGCACGGGTCCGGGCGGGAAGGAGAAATGGAGGGAAAACGCGCGAGTGCGCACTCGATGATTCAATCGTAAGGCAATAATATTCGCGATGGATATTACGATCTTGTTTTTTTTTTCTCTCTCCCCTCGCGCCCAGCCAAATGTAATCCCGCGAGCGTGGCTTTCGTCGCTGACGTCAGCAAATGTATCTTCAATTGTCACGCGCGAATGATTGATTATTCATCGAGCTCCTCGCGAGTCATCGAGTCGTCGCGCCTTACAATTACATTCGAAATGTGCCGGGTTTATGAAAATTCGAGAATATCGCGGCGTTCAAAGTTTCCAAAATTTCAAACCTTCCAGACTAATCTCGAGATTAATCTCTCTTTAAAATTCGAGTGTCCCGTGAAATGAATTCATGTAAATTCGAGTACAATTTAACGTATGCACGTCGCTCGTTCCGCCTGTGTTATATCAGAGCGAATAGAAATGTATATTGTACATGGGAAATGTGCGGCTCGAAAGTTAGAAAGAAAAGCCATTTTCCACGGGAGAACGAATCCACGGAGGATATCTACATTTATATAAGGACTTCGATTCTGAGAAACCACTTCTGCTGTTGCGTAACTATGTCGAACGAAGCGCGACGTATCTCTCAAAATGTCATGGTGCGTTCCAATTTGTAATCTAACATAGACACAGGTCTATTTTTATTCTAGTTTTACTAGTCTGCATGTAAAGAAAAATGCAGACAGAAAAATTATACAGAGTGAACACTTGAAAAATATTGCAAGAGAAAATATCTGCGTATATCAATTAAATATCTCGCTCGGCTTTTGGTAAACGTTATTTGCCCTCTAAATGCTGAATTCTATTTTCAATGTCATGTATACATATACAATATTTTTATTTTTTAGGATACATCATTGTTATTTATACATAATTGATACACGCATAGCTATTCAAAGATCACGAGAAGACACGCTCTCGCGGAATGTCTTTGAGATATTTGGAAATGTCTTTAATGTACCGCACTCCGTCCTATGAATTATTTGCTTTGTGAGTTATCGAGATATATGCAATAACGCGCCCACGCCGACAGAACGCGATGCACGCGCGAAACGCGCTGCGCGCACCTGTAATTAATAATTGAGGCTAATTAAGCCCGGTAATCGAATATGCCGCACTCGCAGTGTGTCACGTGTGCGTCCTTCGTGAATCAATATCTCCAACTCCATCGAGTCGCACAACACTGTGTGTATCGCATTATTGCAACATTGTAGCGTATCTGAACGGCAGAGCGAATATAAATAGTCACGTTGTAATTTATTCGCGGCTCTCTAATGAGTGCGAATAAAGTCGTGGAACGGTGACGGCGGTACCCCACATAGCGGGACGGGAAATTTTAAGGGAGATTTCTGCGGACGTCTAATTCCAGGAATTTTCCTACATTCAATTTTCCTACAAGTCACATGATTCCGAGCGAGATAGAAATTCGTGTTTCTCCGACATAATTTTAAGCGATTTGAAACGAGATCGTCTCATCTTTTCCGGTTGAATGAATAACCGTGAAAGTTTTAACCGGCCGCTGCCAATGTACCGGAAAGAATCTTTACGATCCTCGGGACCTATCATCTTATTTATTTTGATTTTCCGACGTTTAATCGACTGGATCATTTGCAAATACTGATGATTACAATCTGTAAATAAAATGATTATTATAAGCGGCTGCATAAAAAGCCCCTGCGCGTCGTTACCCTAGTGTTTTCAGCTTTCTATAGCCCGTTTATTATCTTTCGCGGAGTCACAACACGACCTATATATTTATATTTATTTATTTATTTGATAACGTTATAACTTGACATTTAGGTTTTCAATTAACGTCTGTTTTTATTGAATTTTTCGTCGTACTTAAAACTTTCTTTTTCCAACTGTATATTACAGTCGTCCAAACAACGCAAATGTACAAATGTAATACGCTACATGAAATGCCACGTAAAAAACGGAGATCATTTTATGATACACCTTGTACATAAAAAAAATAGAATATTTCCTACTATATTATCGCATTATAAAATAATTTCATTACGTACATTTTTATATCACGTACTGCTTTTAATTGAACGTTTAAATTAAACTAAACTGTGTATAAAAACCCTTTCTCCTGTTACATAAATAAATAATAAGATAATATATATTTCATATAAATTAAGTAATAAAATTTTAAACCGTGCGATAATATAATAGAAAAAGCGCTACATAATATACACATTCCTAAGATATAAAATAAATATGAGTAATTTCTATGTGCAGTATAAATTGGAGTACAATATACAACGCAGGTGAGAGGCACACTATATATACAAGTACAAGGAACTATGTACGCTAGCATACTGTACAGCAGCATATTTACATCAATGGTATTTACAAGAGCGAATTTCATCGCCGCTCATCGTCATTGTTGGCGTCGATCGTCTTGTTGATCCAGTGTAGATAATGCTGTATCTTGGTGTACACATCCGGATAGCCCGGTCTGGCACAACCGGATCCAAAGGATGTGACACCGACCAGCTGCCAAACGCCGTCAGTGCGACGACATTGCAGAGGTCCTCCGGAATCACCCTAAGGATCAGGACAAATTAAAAGATAAATTGGCGTACGTGGAATTAATTATTTAATATTATAACGTGTCATCATCGAAGATTTTTTTATTTTAAAATATTTTCAAATATCGGATTTTTTATATAGAAAAGTATATTCTTTTACATGTACTTGGAATTCGAAAATACTTTATTTTGAGTCGATAAGCAATTCTTGATTATACGTATCTCCGTGATCTTGCACGTCGTCAATCGCGCGATCGATTTTATTATGGGAAAGTGCACGAGCGACGTAATTAAGCAACAAACCGACGCTTTCAGATAATAAAACGTCCGCGAGCGATTCGTTTTACTCTCAATAGTCGGTACAGGCATGTATTAACGCGCTCGCGCGCGTTTGTATCAATGAATTATATAGGGTGAATCAAGTTTCCCGTTTCACCGTTCAATGATAAAACGTTCCATCGTGGTTTTAAATAAATAAGAAAAGCTAAGACTTTCAATGACAAATTTTGAGAAAACTGGTTATTTTCTACATTTTCGAGAACCGCTTAATTTCTAGGAAGATGACGATTACCACGCAGCTTCCGGAAGAGCCGTCGATCTGACCGGCACAGAGATGGCCCTTCCTGATGGGCACCGAAGTGCCGTAGGCTTGCAGGCACTCTTCCAGATTTAGAAGCGGAACACTGGCCTCCAAAAGGGCGGTGGAGAGCGAGGGCGAGGGACCATATCTACCCCAGCCGGAGGTCACACATTGACCTCCGCTGAGATCCTGTCCTGGACCGGGAAGGCAGATGGTGCGAACGACCTTGGACAGTGGTGCTGGCCTGGCGAGTTTCATTAAGGCTGTAAAGGTGAAATTCTTTTCAGAACTCCAGGAATTTTGCGACCCTCGAGGTTTCTCCAACTTTAGAATTAATTTAGGAAGAAAGAGATAAAAACGTATAGATTTAGAGAGCTTAGAGCGAATTAGATTGGTGAAACCAGGTTCTGTCGAATATTTTTCTAATTGCGCGCGTTTCGAGATATTCAAGGACTCACCTATATCGTGCACGTAATTGTTGAATCTCTCGTGAAGAATCACTTTCTCGACGGGCAATCGTGCGGACCCGCGTCCTCCCGAGTCCAATTCCCACTCGCCGACCACCGCCGTCCATAACGCACCGATGGGTAAATTGAACAATTCGCTGAAGTAAATATCCACTTGAGAATACGAAGCACAAGATAAATATTTGAAAAAAATGAGCTAAGAATATCGTCTAAATATGAGTGATAAGTATTCTTTTAATGATTTGGAGTTAGGAGTATGTCGAATTAATTGAAAGTTTGATGAGAGAGAGAGAGAGAGAGAGAGAGAGAAAAAAGAGAAAAGAAATGAAAAAAAGCTTACTCTTGAAAAATTGTGAAAGTTTGAAGTTTTAGGAAAATTAAAATTAAACTGATAAAAATTCGTCACGTTTCTCGCAGAACGGAACAGCAAAGTAACTTTCCGAGGAACTCTATCATTCCGTAAAAATATCAAACTCACTTGTGAATGCAGTGGGCAGCGGTGATCACCCACTTGGGGTCGATCAGCACTCCGCCGCACCAGTGACCGATAAAACCCAGCTTCGGGTGCAACAACTGAAGGGACACCTGCCAAGGCCACGCGCCTCTTCTGCTAGGCTTGCCGTTGAAGATGCGGCCGGTAGTAGTGGTGGTCGTTGACAACGAGATGCCGTCCTCCAGCTGGATCTCCGGCGAGACGATCGATCGCGGCTGACGCTGCGACGCTGCTGGACATCCGCACTCTGTTATCGGAAGCCGTTTACATTTGTTTAATGCTTCCACATTGAAATCGCGAGACATGAACTCTGCGTAATCAAATGTGGAGATGATCAGTCAGATTTAAAAGTGCGATGGAATTTGAGAATAATCTTGAGATTTTTAATTCAGGATCGATTTGTAAGTATTAAATGCATTCAGAATGATTACAATAGAATGTTGCAAGGATGCTTTTGGATACACGCAAATATCTTTGAAATTTATTTGGTATTTTCTCGCGATACATGTAAATTATTCAAAGTTATAAAATATATATATATATATCTAAAATTCAAATTAATTTCCAAATATCGGCGATTCAAAATTTGATGAAATAAAAATTACCAAAATCCAGAATACATAAAGTGATAAAAATCATTACTGCCTGAAATTAAAAATAAATTACAAATTTCAAATTATAAATTATATATCCTAGAAATTATGATAACGATTCTAATCACATTAAAGAAAAAAAAGAAAATTTTGTAGAGAAATCTTATGGAAATATGTACGTTGTTAAATAAAAAATTAGCTATTCAAAAATAGACTTAAATTCTCGATCTGATTAGCCAAATATTGAGATAAACCTTAATCTAAAAAAGTCACTTTCGAAGATATTATCCTATTAATTAATAGAGTTTTAACTTACTTTTCTGGTACTTTATTACATTGAAGAAAAGAAAGAAAAATTTCTGGCAATATTATAAAGAAACATCGCAATATTGAGAAATTACTTACTAAAATGATCTTCTCGTATGATTCTTATCATGGCACCCTGGACCTCTGCTAGAACGACCACCAGCAGGACAAGGAAATCACTGCGCAGACGATACATCACCAGCGAAATTAAGAATATCCGCGCTGGATCACCACACCGATCACTATGATCTATGAATTCGCATAGCCTGACTGGCTTCGGCGTCGCCAATCGATCCTCGAGTAGGATTAGCGCGACGCGAAGAACGGATCCTTCGGTACGAAGCGATCTCGAAGAAAGTGATCGTTGAATAGCGCGGGAGAGGGGAAAAGCGAGTGATGTGGTCTAGCAGATGTTGAAGAACATGAGGCGCATTTAACATCATAATTTACGGAATAGAACCTTGATGTAAATTTTAATGAACAAAGACGACAACGAGAGGAGATTTCGATCTTAATAAAAATGTTCCGTTCAAAATGTGAGAGAGTAATTTCACGTTTGAAAAGAATTTATACCACGTTTGGAAAATAGATAGATGATTGATCTTTGCTCATAGTAACTAAAAATTGATTTTCGATACGTGTTAAATTTTTGTGTTTAATTTACATTTTTTGAATCGTCCGTAGATTTTATATTCTCGATTTGAAATGTGAGGGTTCTAATGATAGATTTTTAGATATTTAGAATCTAGAGTACAATGAGATCTCTGAATCCTCCAAACCGTAAGCCTCTAAGACTTCAAATCGATCCTTGCGATTTTGAAAAAATTCGCATTACAATGAAGATAAACTGACAAATGAGATTTTCCTTTCATTTAGAGTGACTTAAATGGAAATCGATCGAAAGAAATCCTTACAATCCGTTCGAGAGTCGCAGTAAAAAAAATTAGCGAAGCTAATCGATTAAAAAGGAAGAAGGTGAGAGACTTTCTCTCACTTTGTCAGAAGACAAAGCTTTCGCAGGATTATTTGAATTCGGAGGACTTTCTTCCTCGGCAAAAGAATTTTGTCGCATGGAGAGCTGTGCTGAGAGTAGTTGATACATTGTAATTAATTATCAGGTTGCTCGAGGAAAGAAACCAAGAGACCGAGGCGCGATTCAAGTCTCTCTCTCTCTCTTTCGTTCACACACTCCAACGAGGCGACAACTTTCGAGAGCGAATCACTCGTACGAGCGGAGAGAAACGCGGTCGATATAATGATATAATCGCCAAGACGATAATCCACTGTTCTGGTTTGCGTTGTTACTCGATGTTGCAGGATACCGCGTTTACAGAGAATCTATAAACGTGCAACCGGCGATTTCTAATAATGTTCGAATTACATCCTACAGATAAGATATCGATTTTGCGCAGGGATCTAATGAACAGATTAATCGCATCATTATTATGTAAAAAATGTAGAAACTACAACGAGGTGCTATACATTTAATACATTCCGTATTATGATATCTAAAGATAAGTATTTTAATAATAAAAATGGTCCAACATCGGATTTATGTCGAGTACGATTTATTATTAATTAATTATTTCAAATTGTGAGGAATACGAATCAATTGTAAACATTTTATATAGAAATTTTCTAATATATATTCATGTTTATTATTTTATATAAATATTATTTGTTTATTATTATATACAAATTTTTAGTATCAGTATCTCCGAAGGATTTCCTAACGCGCTAATAGAGATGAATAGAAATGAAATATGTTGGCGCGAATGCGTCTTGCCTTGTACGAAATGAGACAGAATGAGAAAGTGAAACCACATATATGCAATTCGTATAAAAATCTCACGAAAAGAAAGAAAGAGCTGTCCTCATTGTTTTTGGCCACACATTTATCGTCACATGCGACGCGTTGCTATAACATATTTCAAAATAAATAATGGTATTTATTATTTATTTACATATATATATATACATATATATAGTTTTCTAAAATATTCGGAGAAAAAAATTAAGAAATGAAAAGGGCTTAAACAAAATAAGAAAACATCGACAAATGTTTTTACATAATAATTAATAAATTTAAATGAAAAATGTATACAGTGTCAAAAAAGAAACGACGTTGGCGAGCCTGACAGTCATGATGTATGAATCTCTAGATGCAGACGCGTCTGATTGGAGCGACTGGAGCAAAACCACTTCAAGCGGGAGAGACAGCATCGAATTCATCCAAATATGGCGGCTTTACTTCAAACGTCGCGATTTATGGCAACGTAGAAGTCTATTCTCGAGCACGTGCTTGTATTGCCAAAGATTGCTTTTCTTCACCTTGCTTCACGTGAAACATTAGTGACCGTATTGATCTTGAAAGATCAGGTGCCATTCAAGTTAAAGAAGAAGAAGAATTGCCAAAGATGATAGTATTTACGAATTTTAGGTTATCGAGATATCGCAGAACAATACTTTTGACGTGTAAAAATTTGTGTAAAAATGGAAATGTTCATTATGTTAAGTTCAGTAGCGCAAATCACAAGAATGCCGGTACGGAGGTCGTCACGTTTTCGGACGGGTGAGACTATCACATTCATACATTGTAACCTATATTTCAAATCAGATATGAAGATATATCGAAATTATATTGTTATAATTTTCAAATTTTATTAAAATGAAATATTTACGTGTACTTCAAATCGTAAAATATTCACACGTGCTTAAAAAAAATATAAAATTTACACGATAAGAAATATGTAGACAGTTTCAGTCATATAGACATTTTTATTATCTCTATTTTTAAATTTCAGATATGTAACGAGTTTCTTTTTTTCCTACTACATTACTCGTTGATAGAAAATTTTTTAATTAACTTCACATTGATTTTTCTTTCTCAAAAATCAAAGACAACAAGCATGTATTAAAGTTTTGAATTATTAATTAATATTCCACGTTTTTGTAATTAAATTTCAAGTTACTGTGTGATTTTATCTTAAATTCTACCTCAAATTAATTGAAAAAGATGGTTTTATTATTCAGCTTTTAAAGTTTGTACTTCTAAAAGCTCCTTGTTTTTAATCTGTTGCTCATTTAAAAGTACTTAGAAATTATAAGAAAGTATTAAGTCTATTCATTAATTTGTATATATCTCTGATTGACTAATATATATTTTTTTATGTATCTAGCAAGCAACTCCACTTCTCTACAGGCAAGTATGCACGTTTCGCCGATGGCTGCGCAGTTGCATCTCTGGGAAACACTTCTGTCATGGTCACAGCAGTTTGCCAGCATCAATCAACTACCTCTTCGTTCCTGCCGCTCGTCGTGGACTACAGACAGAAAGCGGCGGCAGCTGGTCGTATACCAACCAACTTTCTACGAAGGGAACTTGGACCGACCGAGCATGAAATTCTTACAAGCAGGGTCATTGATCGCTCCATAAGGCCGTTATTTCCGGAAGGATTCTACTTTAACACCCAGATAATGTGTAACATGCTAGCCATCGACGGCATGAACGATCCTGACGTGATTGCCATTAATGGTGCCTCCGCGGCTCTCAGTGTTTCTGATATCCCATGGAATGGTCCTGTGGGTGCTGTCAGAGTCGGAATGATTGACAATGAAATTATAATCAATCCTACGAGACGTCAAATTCAGGACAGTACATTAAACCTTATTATCACTGCAATCAAACAGAATCTAATTATCATGTTAGAAGGCTCGGCCAACGAGATAACAGAGAGTTATTTAAGGAAGGCAATAAGGCTTGGCTCCAAGCAATGTCAGAATATTGTAATGGGAATAACGAATTTACAAAAGACCTGTGGTAAGACGAAAAGAAAGATTGAAATTAATGAACAGCAAGATGATAATCTGAAGAATACTGTGAAAGAACTCTCAGAGGTAAAATTGCAAGATATATTTTCAAATCATGCGCACGATAAGATATCGAGAGATAATGCAGTTAATGATCTTAGAAATAGCGTTATTGAAACACTACGAAATGATAATGCGGACTTGGATAATAAATTAGCGGAACAAATCTTTGGAAAACTTGTCAAAGATGTATTTAGGACATTGATTTTAGAAAAGGATGTCAGGTATTTTTTTTTTTCACATTAAGTTATTTTATTATTGTCGATCTTTAAATGACGATCGATAGTTTGCAGATGTGATGGTCGTCCACCGGATGGTTTACGCGATATATCATGTCAAGTAGATCTCTTTGACCCTCTTCATGGTTCAGCTGTGTTTCAAAGAGGTCAGACCCAGGTCATGTGCACCGTGACTTTGGACTCTTTGGAAAGTGCACTTAAAATGGATGCCATTTCAATGTTAATTAGGTATGTAATATAACAATGAAACAATTAAGCTTCGACATAATTTTTTTATTTTGTTTTATATTACAATTGTGTTACAATGTAGATTCTATTGTTCCAGAGAAATCTTGATGTAGAGATATAAAGGGTTAAAATTACAACATAGTTTTACTAAAAAAATTAGCATAATCTAAGTAAGAATATTAATAAGCAAAAATATACAATATATACATATAAACAAAATATACTATTTATATAATATAATATTTATTGTAATTGTTCACAAATAAGACAATATTTACAATTATTATTTTCGATTTCTACTCGAATCTTTTTCAATCAGATATTGATTATTCTTTCAATTTGTCTTACTTAATCTTATTAATATACAATAAATATCTGAAATTTAATTTTTTATGACAGTGGCGTGAAGGAAAAGAACTTCTTTCTCCATTATGAGTTTCCACCTTACGCGACCAATGAGACGGGACACGCAAGTCGAGTTGGTCGCCGAGAATTGGGACACGGTGCTTTGGCGGAGAAAGCTTTGCGACCGGTCCTTCCAAAGGATTATCCCTTCACTATAAGATTGTCTAGCGAGGTCTTAGAATCAAATGGTGAGTTGATTTTAAATTACAAACTTGATTCAATCAAAACCGTTTTTATATGGCTGCGATATCAGAAATTTTATAGATTAAATAATAAGTTTCTATTTTGTATTTTATAAATAGGTTCTTCCTCGATGGCTACTGTCTGCGGTGGAAGTTTGGCACTGCTTGATGCAGGTATACCAATATCTTCGCCAGCAGCAGGCGTGGCTATAGGTCTTGTAACTAAATATAATGAAACCAATATCGAGAACTACAAAATATTGACCGATATATTAGTATGTATTTACATAGTCATTTCATCATTTAGACAACTAATTAACTCGGTTATACTATCTACATATCTTCCAATTTCAAACATGTAACTTTTGAAGGAGAATGAAGGAGAAATTTTAAGAACAAGAACGTTAATATTTAAATTAGCAATTTTAATGATTGACAAAAAATTTTGATCGCAGGGAATCGAAGATTACCTCGGAGACATGGATTTTAAAATAGCAGGTACCAAGCAAGGATTCACCGCGTTGCAGGCTGATATTAAGATACCAGGCGTTCCGATGAAAATCATAATGGAGTGTATACATCACGCGACGAATGCTAAATTGAAAATAATTAAAATTATGAACGAAGTGATACAGATACCGCGACAAACGAGAAAGGACAAGATGCCGGTGGTTGATAACTTGGAAGTTCCTATTCATCAAAGAGGAAAGTTCCTCGGGGTTGGTGGGATGAATATAAAGAAAATATTTTTGGAAACTGGAGTGCACGTAAGATTTTTATTGCAATCTAAAAAAAAATGTGAATGTTAAAAATTTTTAATGCAATGACTTGATACTTTTAAATTCAAATTGAAATCGCTTATGTTATTATTACAATTTGAGATATATCAGTTTTTTATTTTTATATCGCTCTTATATATAGTTTTATATTTTTATATCGCTCAGATATATCCACATGATGAAAACACTTACTCAATATTTGCGCCAAACGAGGATGCTATGACTGAGGCCAAGGACATGATAAAGAATATTTTGCAAAAAGATCGTGAGCCGATCTTGGAATTCGGTGCTATTTATACTGCGAAAATACTGGAAATTCGAGAAACTGGAGTTATGGTGACGTTGTATTCTAACATGGTACCGACATTATTATCTAACTCTCAATTAGATCAACGTAAAATTCATCATCCCAGTGCTTTAGGGCTTGAAGTCGGTCAAGACATACAGGTTAAATATTTCGGACGAGATCCAGTGTCTGGACAAATAAGGATATCACGGAAGGTGTTGCAAACACCAACTTCGATTCCAAAAACTTTGCATCGCGATGATTCCGACAAAACGGAAAAAACGTGAAATTTATGTTTTATAGAACTTTACTTAAACTTTAAACCAATGTGTATGTTACAATTATCCATATGTAAGAAAACGCTCTGTATATTTTCCATCATGTTGTTGAAAGGTGACCACAGTTTTTATATGCAGTAGATCTCGGATGTATGTACTTGTCTTGTATTTTTGTATGATATCGTTATTAAGAATATAAATACAACGAGTATTGCAATTAAAACATGTTTAACAATATTTTATCTATTTTGCTCTCATATATACATACATTACCGTACAAATTACTAGAAGATTTAATGAAGTATGAAAATAAATTTTTAAATTGTTTTTATACATATATATATATATATATATATATATATATATATATACAACATGTTATAATTGATAAGAAAAACACATGATTTTTCAATTTTCAAAGATAATTTTCTCTCGAAAACAAAATCTTAATTGAAAAGATTCTATTCTACATTGCTCAATATTATTTTTCCTTTTATATCATGGTTGTTTTTTATTATTAAATAAAAATTCAAATAAAGTGCAAAAGTCGTGCAATTGATTAAAAATAGATCGGAATGATTCAGCCTGTCGCTTTGCTATCTCTTTCTAGAAATAGATAAAGAGGAACTGACTTAATAGGATATCCGGATGATTACTTATCATTAATCTGGTATATACAAAATAAGAATTGCATCAAAATTAAATTAGAATTAGAAATAATAAAAATGATTTACTTATTTATATAGGTCGAAGTATATGTAGATACAATTACCTAGTCATATAAAGATTAATTTTGGTCGATTCCATGAATGTTTCTTTTTTTTCTGAAAACAAATAAATGAGTAATTTGACAACCAATATTTCAATTTACAATACACTTCATGTGTGTCTTCGAATATTTATATATTCTCCGATGTTTAGTATGGCTGCACGCTTATTTTATCGTTATATATGCAAGCGGAGTTCTACGTTTACACTTGGCGTTGTGATTAGCACGATGTTCTTTGAGCGAGCCTACGATGAGGTTTGCGATTATATATACGAAACTGTAAACGAAGGGGTATGTTAATACATTGATATATATTATAAAATTATATATAAGAAAATTTTAAAAATATGTATTATTTTATATATTTTTTTTAGTCATTTATGATAATATTTATCATAAAATTATTAAAGTTATCAAAATTAATGAAATTAGTTTACTTGATATTTATTACAGAAACTTTGGAAGCACATAAAGCATCGATATGAAAATCCAATTACGGAAACTCAATATACACATAATGATCGAGCGAAACCTTCCAGTGATAAAGAAAGTCATTAAGTATGCTCAGTACATGCTTGGTACAAATATAATTAGATACTTTATATATTTTATATTCAAGATTTTGAAATTTGTTACATATGCTTATTAATATTACTATTAATTGTATATTGTATTTCAGATGATTTTATTTTAGTACCAGTAAATGTAAGAATTCAAATAATATAGGTAAAGCGTAATATAAATTTGTAAATCGGTATGTCCATTAGATCAGATATAAAAGCACTTGATTATAATATTCTTTTTTCAGTTTTTACAAATATATTTTCTTGTATACAATTATCGATTCCATAAATAATGTTCCGATCAATCAAAAGTTTATCCAACACATATACGCGAAAAAGATTTCGAGTTATTTGATAAATTAAATGCGTTCGCTAGATCCAAACATATCACTTTCGAACTTTGCGTTTATCCTGCTTGAAACTTCCGTGTGATATATTTCATTGAATGATAAAAACATGAGATAAAACTGCAGATTTTTGATAATTACGGTATAAATACAAGCTGCGCTTCGAAACAACAGTCTTTGCAAGAAGAGCATCTCAGTGACGCGCTAATAGTCACAAACTAATTAGAAAATCATTATTCTTCGAAACAACGTTATTACGCTCATTAAGGTATGCTATTTTTTCATTATTTTTTAAAAATTTATCTCTAAATTCTATAGTTCATGAATGATAAAGTAATACAATATTTTATTAATTTTATTATATATATTAATTAGTTGTGTTTCTCAAAAAATCTTTTTTAACAAATTGAAAGTTGTAACAATTCAATATTTGTATTATTTTATATATATATATATATACACAAACAAGATGATTTTCTTTAGTTTATTAATGTTTCTATTACACATTTGGTAAACAATTATGTCTCATTTTAATTAATATATATAATTTTGATAATTTTAAATAACATTCTTGATTATAAAATAGAGATATTATAGATAATACTAGAAGTATTTTTTGTGATTTCTTATTATATTATTTTCCTTATTATTAATAAAAATGCAAGATTAAAATTCAGAAATAAGAAACAATTTTTGTAAATTTAGGTTTAGATTTAATCCTCTATTTTAAATAATCAATATATTTAATATTCATGAACAAAGTAATAAATTGTCATTTTTTATTTAATTTCAGATAGATTTTTAAAAATAGAATTTTAATATTATACATGATGTCTTAAGATATTTAATGTTAGAAATAATGTATAAGAAAATAGTTTAAACAGTCATTTCTTCGCTAAAAACAATCTAACTAATAAAGTTTTGTATAGTTTTCTAAATATACGGTTAAATATAATTTTTTAAGTTATCGTGCTGTGCAATAACTTTATTTAACTTCACGTTATTATTTTTGCAGATGAAAGCAATAATACTGCTTATATTATCATTTTCTTTCGCTGGAAGGCAAACCTTGCAGCAATCAAGCATGAAGATAGTGTCAATAGATTCAAAAAAACTGGAGGCCGTGTTTTATATAAAACTCATAAACGTAAATTATCACAAAGTACAAAATTGTGAAACTATGGAATTTCTTAACTTAAGCCGATTATACTTAAGATTTATTCCAAATGATATTATTCAGAGTAATACCATACGCCACATATCTTTATATAATAACTTGTTGAAAAAAATTCCTCAAGACATTTTAAAGCACGTGATAAATTTGTCGTGCTTAAATTTGTCACAAAATAGTATTAATTTATATAAAGATAATCAAATTCTCCATTCTAATCTTCGAGTATTGGACTTGAGTTATCAAGAGAGGTCAGAGGTTAATACCATAGAGCTGGAAACGTCGGAAGAAGAAACAGAAAGTATATATACAAATATGATCTTCAATAGTGCTAAAATGAGATTGCCAAATGTCGAATACCTCGATTTAAGTGGGAACGACATTTCCACTATTTTATGGAATTTTAATGTGTCTTTCCCAAAGTTGATACGTTTAGATTTAATTAACATCAACGCCGTGAATCTAGATCCGAGCTTTTTTAACAGAATCCCTGGATCTTTATACGTTCTTCACTTGGAGAACAATCATCTCCGTGATGTAACACTAACGAATATAACGGAGATTAGAGCTCTGTATTTAGATCGAAATCCGCTCAAAACACTCAAAATAATTTCTACAAAATTACGAATTTTATCTTTATCTAATTGCACGTATGTAAATGAGGTATATCTCGATACGCCATATTTGGAGGAATTAGATTTGTCACGAAATAATTTGAACGAATCAATTGGTAGCGTTCCATATGAAACGTTTCAGACATTACGTCTGTTATCATTAGATTATAATAAATTTTCATCTATTCCTACTGTAATAATAAATAACATGCAAAGACTTAACGAATTGTCCTTACGTTATAATATAATCGAAGATATTAAACAACAAAGCTTTCAAGCTTTAAGATCCTTGAAAAAATTGTCATTAAAAGGAAATAAAATAGACCGTCTTGAAAAGGAAAGCTTTTCAGGTTTAGAGAAATTAGAATATTTAGATTTATCAGAAAACCAATTGAGTTCTTTGACTTCTGACTGGACTGTACCGTTAATTAGGCTTCAATATTTAAATGTAAATTCGAATCAATTTACAAGCATTTCGAAAATGGGCATATATTCTTTAACTTCATTACAATATTTATTTGTAATAAATAATACTTTTACTAAAATAACAACGGTAGAAATGGAACGCTTACCGGATTTTACTACTATTTATTTAGTTTAAAATGATTCAATTTATAATTCTATGATTATACTGATTACTCTACTTTACAATCTCATTATTTTAATTGTTTGTTTTAATTAAGCGTGCATTTATTATTCCACATGTATAACAGTATTTCTAATTTTTATATATCTATTATGTAAGGCGCACAAATAATTTATCACGTCATAATCTTAATTATAATCCCGATTATTTTTTCCCAAATATGTTGTAAACTTATTTCAATAGTTATATTATTTTTGTAAACTAGAAATAAAATAAAAAATGTACTACTTTAGTATATTTAACTAATCCGTTTATTTGAAATAACGTAATTTATACTAGTGATATGTAATAAGATATGTATTAAGAAAATCTCTATTGGGCTGTTAGTTGATACTCACCGGGCTACAATTTCGCTAACTGCTGAGTATGCTGCTGAATTTCTGATTAAAAAAAGACTGGCTTTCACTTGTAGAAGTTATTCTAGCTGCTAAAAAAAACTTGTACGAACGCTCATGGAATAATTTTATTCGTTAAATACTAAAGCATCTTACCTAAAATTAAACATATACAAAAAATAATATAAATTAATTATAAAACATGTTCTTCAAACCTCTTTTGCTTTACTTTATTATCGAGATGTTAGAAACTACTTATCCGATCTGCATTTCTGAGAATTTTCTTCGCCAAGCTGTAGATGGTTTAGATCATTTATATCATTGGGCGTTGATGATAAATAATATGATAATTGTGTAAGAGTAGCCATAAGAATGCATGCAGTTCATGAGAAATCACTCCTCATGACATAAGATACGTTTTAATCGCATATGCACTCAGGAAAGTACGACAATAAACTCTGACCCTGGATAAAAAGGTATAGATATTATGTAAATTTTATTAACCAACATATATTTTTTTATTCCTTACAGTTTTAAACATTTAATTATGATACAATTAAAATTTTAATACGTTTCTAGTTGCAGTACTTAAAGTAAATTGAAATATATAGATATAAAAAGTATAGAGAGCTACAAAAATCTAAAAAATATAATAGAAAATAGAAAGAATACATGTTCTTAAAAAGAAACATTTATACATGTATGTATATTCGTGTATGCATTAGAATCGGTTCCAAAATGCGAAGGGCTTTTAATTTCAAAACTATCCTATACTGTTTCATTCTTAATTATTAAAATTTACATACGTTTTTATACGTTTTTATACGTCATGTCAGAGAGTTTAGCATTTTTATGAAAAGTGAAATTAAATCACACAAGGACGAATAAATTAAAAATATAAAAAATTTTTAGTATGGTATTTTTTGTATAAAATAGTATCTCATGGAAGAGAATATAATTCATGTAAAGATTATGTAGTCTAGTTTTATACTGATAACATTTAACTTTTTGTGTAAGCGAATGTTATTATTATATTGTATAATTAAATATATATATATATATATTTTTTAAGACAGACAATTATATTTTTTCATAAATTATAAGTAGTATATTATAATCAAAATAAATTAACATTTTAGCTTCGGGGAGACATTAAATCAATCAAATTGAATCCTAAATTGATAAGGGCGTTTAGTTAGTTATTTAATATGATATATTAAATACGATGAAATATAATCTCTCAAATTGTACTTGGGATTGATTAAATTAAGAATTTAATACAATGTGAATGTGCGCTACTTTTAATTGGTGGCTACGTTATATAGACGGCACTGCTTTTGCGCGAAGACAGACCCCCATGAAGATTGTCCTCAGTATATAAGAAGATAAATTTGCCAGCTTGCGACAAAAGGTGTTAGACTGCTTGAGTGAACTAAACTGTGAGTGAGAAGTATTTAAGGAGCGCTTAACAACTCTAAGAAAAAAATCACGCAATCAATATTAATGGTAAGCATTTTGCAAATCATTACAATTTATTCCAAAATCATTATTTTACTTTCATATAACTGAAGTTTAGTTAAGAGCATACGAATAATTTTAACTTAACTTATTATTAATTTTTAAGTATAATTTTTTTAGAAATTTTAATTTATTTTAAAAATTGTAACAATTTTATTATTACATTAATTTATTATTACTTCATTCTATATGTTTTAATTTTGTATCAATTGGTATTATTAATAAATTAATTTTATTAATATTCTCTAAGAATATATTAAATTAGTTTTTGTTTTTTTACTCTTATTAATAATTATATGAAATATACTAATTTGTTTGTTTATTTCTTTTTTTTTTAGATGATATTAAGCCACAAATTCGCGATTTTTGTCGTTTTCATCACCTTGCATCATGTATTGGTAGAAACTCAAAATCATAGATATCCTGATATCCTTGATAGAAATCATGGATATCCTTGGGTTTTCAAGCCTGTTAATGTTTCTACTACACAACAAATACAAACTTATACTGTGAAACCAATATACGAAGTGAAACAAATAGATGAAGAACGTCCAACTATTAAACCAAGTTCCTGCGTCCATCACAGTCATGTCTTTAGTTTCTCTAATGTTGGGCTTCAAAAAATCGGTCGAGACTTTATTATCAGCAACGACATCATTAGTCTTAGTCTCGATAACAATGACATTAACGATATTTCGCCATTTGCTTTCCGCAATATGCAAAACTTGCAGTATCTGGATCTTTCCGGAAATAAAATTCCGAAAGAGAAGCTATTGTCGTTGGCCGGAAACGCCAAGCTGCAGGTGTTGATTATCGACAACAACCGGGATTCCCATAAACCCGTTACCAATATCTTGAAGGAATTTGAAGTTTTTTCGAACTTGAAAGAATTGCACCTGTGCAATAGTCAATTAGGCAACTTTCAAATTCCTTTTTATATAACGACGCCAATCTTGACGCATTTATATCTGACCAATAACAACATCAGTTCCAGTGATGTCGTTTTCAACAATATTCCGGCGGGGTTGACTCATCTTTATCTAAACAAAAATTCTATCGATCGAGTCAAACAGGGTAAACTCAGGTACAAATGTTTATCAGATTATTTTTATTTAATTAACATTTTTTTGTGCTTGTAAAAGAACATAAGAAATTGAATTCTAAATGGACGTAATTGACATTGTTATTTCTCTTATTGTCATTAAATTGATAACATTAATATCATTTTTATTGATATTGATATCTTGTTAATTGTTATTAATATTAATATAATTATTTTTTTTATTATCTATTTTTTTATTATCTATTACTATTCCAGTTATTTAATTTCATTTTGTTACTTTTGTCATTTTTACAGCTGTTACTATTGTCTTTCTTGTCTTATTGTCATATTTATTAATATAGTTTTTAATGGCACTATAAATGCTATTTATTTCTTATTTTTGATTGTGTCTATTAATTTCAGGGATCTAGAGAAACTCGTTATGGACGATAACGTCATTACCCAAGTATGCTTTGAGGATTGCGAAGAGGAATCTATATCCTTGAAAGGCGCAGTCAAATTACAGAATCTGTCTTTATCCAACAATCTGATCTCAGAAATATCGCCCGATGCCTTCAGTGATACGAGGAGACTGTTAATATTAGACCTCTCAGGCAACAAAATCAGCGATGTAGCCAAGGGCACTTTTAATAATACTAACATAATAACTAATCTTTCTTTGGCTAATAATATGCTTGTTACCGTGCCGGATGTTTGCTCAGTGTACTACCTAAAGACTCTGGATCTGTCGAGAAATCGCCTCAGCGCAATTCTTTCTGGCATTTTTTGCACTTCTCTGACGACTTTGGAGTATTTGTATTTATCAAACAATGTCATAACCACCGTTGAAACCCATGCTTTCTATAGCCTTCGCAGACTGAAATATTTGGATCTTTCCGGAAATCGACTCAGGCAGCTTCCGGAGAATTGGGGACATCCGTTGTTCATCCAAGAGCTGCATCTTGAACGAAATAACTTCACCGAATTGGACAATATATCGTTGGTTAACATGAAGGATCTGAAGAATGTCTACCTTGATGAAAATCCCATGCCAATAATGAAAGCAGAATCTTTCCATTCACTTCCAGGCTTTTTAACAATACATTTGAAAAATATGCGTGTTGAGAATGATTGCGCACAGTGCAAATGCAATAATATTGATTATGACGATGAAGATGATAACGGTGATGATAACGGTGATGATGATAATTAGGTATTGTAATCATATCATTTAAATCTCGTTCTTAAATTTTCTAAGTTTTTATACGAAATACAAATGAGATAGATTATCTCGATTAAAGTGAAATTATGGTAAATTTTTCTTTAATGGAAATACATTTTTTTAGCATTTAACTATTTTATTAAAAAAGAACGTTGCAAACAAATTTTACACAAATATGAGTAAATAAGACAAAAATAAGACAAAAAAATTAAGTATCCCAGTGTATCGTTAAATTAAAATATACTGATGAAAAAAAGAAAAGCAATTATAAAAAATCTTTTTATCATTTAGAAGTATAATGTCTTATAATGTATTTATTTTCATAGATTCTCTCTATTTGTATTAAAAATAATATTTTCAAAAAGTTTAAAAAATGTTTCCCACAAAACATGATGAATACTGAAACAAGTACATTAGTTTTAATTTCGCTAATGTATGTTTTTGGAGTTATTTTTTATTGTGTAAATCATTTAACGTATATAAATTTTATTTTTTCATCATACAATCACCGCAAATAATTAATTTGTCACGATACTTATTTAGTTTTATAATAATAATCATAATAACAAATAATAATCATTACCGTTTTATAGTGTTCATATACTAAAGACAAAGTACTTAAAAGTATATTATTTGATTTTAAATACAATTATACTTTGCTAATTTGCTTTATTGTGAGCTTGATCATTTAATATATGCATCATTTTGCTATGTATTGCTTTAAGATGAAATAATTATATATATAATATGCATGCATAATTACATGTATTTTACTTATATTTTTTAAAATAAATGCGTTTTATAATAAATTTACTCGTATAAAATAAATGAAGTTATGCCTAGATTTAGGTTTTTTATCATTTTTTTTGTTCTTTTAATTTAACTTTGTAATTATATTTATTGAACATTTTACATACACACAAATCCAAAGTTTACATACACTTTAAAGAGTTCTCTTTAATTATTAAAAAATTATTATTCTAAAACTAATATTCATAAAATTATATAACAGCATATCTTTTACCTACTTAAAAAATTTTTAAATCCGACGCATTAAAAATTTTTCGATTTCAACTGTTTCAAAGTGCGAGATAACGACAGCGACATCGCGAGATAAATGCAAACACAGCGCAAGAAACGAGCACAGTGTTTCAGCTCGTGCATATCAAATTCTAGAGATCACTGTTACTTCCATGAAGGCCAGAAAATCTTCTATTTCAGTATTTTCTTTCATTTCGCATTGCAAAATTGGCCTAGAGGATTAAACATATTTCACATCATGTAAAAAACTTAGCTAAATACATGTTTCTCTTTCGTTGCATTTAAATTATATTTAGATTATGTTTACATAATGTGATAATATATTCGTACATGATAAATATTAAAAATCGGAATATCAAATAGCCAAAACTGCCATGGTCATCAATCATGATAAAATCGTCAATCATTAATCAGAAAGTGATTGCATTACAAATTCCGCAAATGTAATTTTAATTGCATGCATCATTAAATCGATTCAAGGGACAGTCTTTTATGAGATTTGCGTTTATTAATTAAGAATAAATAAAAAATATATATATATATAATTAATTATATCAATTTTGTCGATTGATATTTAATTTATTTTCACACATGTTATATCTCGTTAATAATTTATTTATACAATTTAGCTGAATTTTTTATAATTTTAGGAGAATTGCTTTTCAGTAACTATTACTAATGATAATGATATATCATATAAATTAAAAGTAATTTTCTACAAAGTATCAATTAAAAATTAATAAAGGTATTTAATAAAAACAATAATTCTTTATTTTATGATTGAGTTAAAAATTGCAAACGTAATGTACGATTAACAAATTACGATAAAAAGAAAATTTGATAAATAACGTTTCATTTCGACAGTTGCTAAAAATAATCAAAAGAATAATCAATTATTCTCCATGTCCGTATAAATTCGCTGTTATACTTGGTCTAGAATTAACTAGCTAGCTAGATGCAAGATACCGCGAGGTGAGCTTCTACCCCTTTCAGAGTGTTGCTTGCGCATCCCGCGCATCCCGCGGGCGGCGCGCATGCGCGATCGCGCCGCGAGAACCGAGGTATGGGAAGGGCGCGGTGCAACGAGAACAGGAAGAGGACGGATACCCCCGATCTGACGAGGAACGAGTTTAAGCAATAGCGCATATAGGAACTTCGGAGAGGGTGAGATTCGTTCGGAGGACGTAGTCGAAATTTCAATGCCAATCCCTCGATTTTAAGGTAGACTCTCACAATGTTTCGTTACACTACACTTGGCTCGACCGGTTCGACAATAATTTACGTCATTCCTACAAATACTAATAGCAAGTTATTAACAATAAATGTTCGATTTTAGAAATGTTAAATTGCTTTCTCCGTACGTTCCTGATTCGAAGGATGGGGATGAAGGAGAGAGAGAGAATGCAAGCCGAAACGAGGGACGGGAAACGCGGGGAGGATGTGCAGATGCATGGGTAGTTCGAGAGAAGAATGGAAAGGATCTAAGAACGACGAAGATAACGACTTTAGAAGGGCGAAGGTAATTTGAATGGATTCATTTAGAACAATAGTAATTAAAATTAAATTATTTATGCGACTCAACTCTTACTGAAGATGATATCAGGAAACCCATTTAAATTAAACCTACGTGAGGAAGAGAAGGACGTAGGTTAAAGAAATTATTTTCAGAAAAAGCTCCACAGAATCCGGAATCATCAATCGAGGATGTGCGTTTTTAAAACAGATTACAGAATTTATACGTAAAATTTTCAGTTACATAAATTTGAAATTTGAAACATCTTTGATATTTTCTTAAATAATTTTTATTAACAAATTTTATATTAGAATTTTTCTCTTTCCCCCCACACATTTTTTATAAATTTCTAGAAACTATTAAAAAGTAAATGTGTACTTTTTCAACATTAAAGTTATTTATATATTATGTAAATAATTTAAAGAACTCAGAAAAGAGTTTAAATACATTTTATGTTTTAAATAAAAAAAAATATATACATGTGTACAGACAGAGAAGTTTGAAGTATTTACGTACAGAAAATTCTTATGTATATTTAAAAAGTAGAAAATGTATCTACCCTTCTATAATAACTCTTTATTTTCTTTTCTCTTATCCATTGCTTCTTTTACATTCCATATTTATGTTTTATTGAACTCTAATACTCTTCCTTTATCTTATTTCTTTTCCTTTCTCCTTTTCTATCTTCTCTTTTATTCCTTTTCTGACATGTATAACTCCTTGTACGTATATTAATTTTGATTTATCATTCTCTATTTTTTAAAATGCAGGTTTAAAAAAAAGAAAAGATATGCATATATGACATGATTTTTGCCTGCGTTTGTTAAACATAATCAAATTCTTTTATTATATCATGAGGCTCATATAACAAATTTGTCACCACGCGATAGCCACCCCTGATACGGAACAAGAGAAAGAGAGAGAAGAGAAGAGGCGGCCGAGAGGGGGAAGGAGGGAGAGAGAAGAAAAAGAAGATATAGATAGAGCGTTAGGGTTCGACGAGGACAATGGTATAAATACGGGGTGTAGAAAAAGCGACGGACGGAAGAAGGAAAGTAGGGTGGTTGGTAAGAAAAAAAAGGATGGCTGTGCATCCCTCGGCGTGCGAATGAATACAAGATACTACTGTGCCGCGTAGCTAGCGAGTTGCGCGTAGATACGCGACGGCATTTCTTCGCGGGCGATGAGAATGGAGATACCGCCTGCCGAGTAGTACTAGTAGTAGTCCGGCAGTAGTGTTGTCGGTGCAGCGGGCATCCGACGGAGACGGCAGAATGCTCGCGCCGATGAAGCGGGCGAGGACGGAGATACGCGAGGGGCGGTGGTAACAGCCAGTGGAGTAGACGAGGACGGGAGGTGGAGGGAGCGTCACGCTGTAAAGTCGACAAGAGGAAACGCACCGCCGATGCCATAAAGCGGATAAGGACGGAGGTACCGCCGCGAGAGACAAGGTCGGCGATACCGACGTTGAGGAGATCGAGATAGGAGTATCGCCGGCACGGCGCGGCCGACGAGGACGGCTAGAAACGGGGAAGTAGCTAGAGCGAGCGGGGCGAGAAGGGAAGGCTAAAGGGTGCGCGGCGGAGGGACGGGCGAAGAGACGGGGTGGCTACGTCTGGCTAGCCCGAGACACCACTCCCCACTCGGTCTGGCCGGCTCTCTCCTCCAGCCCTCTCTCTTTCTCTCACTCCTCTTTCAGTGTTCGTTCGAGCGCGGCCCGGTACGGTACTGTTACCCCGTCATGACAGAGGGTCCGCTTCGCGATGGGAGCTCACTGCCGCGGTAATATCGGTGGGTTCCATCGATAGCCGATTTCCAACGCCGATATACCCATTCTCAGTGTTGTCCGTGCGGTACTGGCCTGCCCCTGCGGGGGTTGAGAGAGGGTGAGAGCGGGGGTGCGTAAGGAGACGGGTGTTGTAGCAGGGCGGGAGTGCGAGCGTGTGCGTGCAGGGAAGGACCGGGCGCAGTGAAATACAGACGAAAATACTCCAAGGTCAATTTCGAACGGGAAAACGATGTCGCAGACTTTGATTAGGAAGCGAGATTAGTGGAGGAAGCTGGGAAAATTAGCTCACGGCTGCCGCAAAATTCGAGGCTCGATGGTGTAACCGCGCCGTTCTCCGCGGAGCAAGTTCCGGAACGTCATCGCCCTTCTTTCAGCGAAAACAAACACGCCTGGATCGCACGCGGAAGATACGACTCGTTTACGTTTTCGCCTTCAGGAGTGAATCTCGGTTTGTTAATTAGTGTCAGTGCGACAGAGAGCAAGATTCGCGTAGTAAATGAGAGAAAATAGTCTTTAAAATCTCTCTCTCTTTCTCATCTCTCATCTTTCTTGGAAAAAAAAAAGAAAAGAATCTGTTTTATTTGTCGTCCTCTTTCTCGAAGAACGAATAAATTTTTCGAATTTTCATCTCTCGAAAACAAGCAGCAATCTCGAGATAAGAAGCCGCAGGAAGATCGCTCGTAAGTCTGAATGAAGAACGGGATTTCTTCGAGCGGAGTTTCATTCCCGAAGAGACGGCAGAGACAAGTCGCTGAGAGAGATCGCGCCAAGTTCCAGTCATAATTCTCGGCGATACAAACTCCGACAATATGTCTGGGAATTACTCGGTGCGTTGCGAGCCGGGCCTAGTGTTACCACTCTGGCATCCGCAGGAAAACCTGTATTTGATCGACATCGTCTTCCGGGGCCTGGTGTATTTTTTTCTGCTGCTGTATCTGTTTATCGGCGTGTCGATTATCAGCGATCGTTTCATGGCCGCGATCGAGGTGATCACGTCCAAGGAGAAGGAGCTGGTGGTACGCCGCCACGGTCGGGAGCCGCAGATCATCGTGGTGCGAGTGTGGAACGAGACGGTCGCCAATCTGACTCTAATGGCGCTCGGCAGCAGTGCCCCGGAGATCCTGCTGTCCATCATTGAGATCTGGGCGAAGAACTTTCAGGCGGGCGAGCTAGGCCCGGGCACGATCGTCGGCTCCGCTGCTTACAACCTCTTCGTCATCATTTCTCTCTGCGTGTTTGTCATCCCGAACGGCGAGACCCGGAAGATAAAGCATCTGCGCGTATTCTTCGTCACCGCCACCTGGAGCATCTTCGCCTACGTATGGCTCTACGTTATCCTGGCGGTGTCCAGCCCCGGCGTGCTTGAGGTCTGGGAGGGGATTCTCACCTTCTCCTTCTTCCCGGCCACGGTGCTGACGGCTTACGTCGCTGATCGACGGCTGTTGATCTACAAGTATCTGAACAAAGGCTACCGAATGAACAAGCGCGGCGTAATCGTGCAGGCGGAGGCCGCCGACTCCGAGATGGGGGTGGAGCTGGAGATCAAGCCTCAGCAAGATGGTCTTCACGGCATGGTGGACCGCCTGGCCGACGCCGATTCCCCCGAAGCGAGGGAGTTCGAGCAGACCCGCCGAGATTACATCAATACTTTGAAGGAATTGCGTAAAAAGTATCCGATTTTGCCTCTGGAGCAGCTGGAAGTCATGGCACACGAGGAGGTGCTGGGCAAGGGCCCGAAGAGCAGGGCCTTCTACAGGGTGCAGGCTACGAGGAAGATGGTGGGCGCCGGCAATCTCAGCAGGAAGATCAGCGAGAGAGCGCAGAGCGACCTTAGCGAGGTCAAGGCCGAGTTGCAGAAAGCCGAAGCGGAGAGCGTCGATATCGAGCATGTCAACGCCATGAGAATATTTTTCGAACCCGGTCATTACACCGTGATGGAAAACGTTGGTACCTTCGAGGTGGGCGTTTCCAGGGCTGGAGGTGATCTCACCAAACCCTGCACTGTGGATTACTACACGGAAGATGGCTCCGCCGAGGCGGGATCTGATTATGTGAGTGCCAAGGGCACCCTGACTTTCGAGCCCGGCGAGACCATGAAGACCATCCAGCTCTCGGTTATCGATGATGAATTGTTCGAGGAGGACGAACATTTTTACGTCAGGTTAGTGAATCGACGCTCACTTCTCGCAACTTGATAGAATATGATAGATATACATATAAAACGTTAATTAAATTCCACAATAATTTCACCGATAAGATAGGAGAATGGTTATCGAGAGTATTTTAAACGCTGGAAACGAGGAAATGATAAAAATAGAATGACGTTGCGGCTAGTTCTTCTCGTATTATTAATAAGAGTAAAGCAATATAACGAGTTGTGCAAATATTAAAAGAAGAGTAGTTTAATATTATTATTAATTTAATGTAGGTATTACTCATAATTAACAAAGATAATGTATTACTCATTATTAACTTACATCAAATAAAATTTTAATTTCCAAATTTATAATATAACTTTAATGGCAGACACATTTCTATACAAAAATTAATCTTTTATCGTGTTATATGGTACTTACATATAGTTTTAAAATTAAAATATATCGCGTTCTGAAACCTCTTGCACTGTTTTTTTTTTATAAAAAAATATGGCTTAAAATTATTATATTGCGTTATTGAAGTTATCGGAATTATGTCAGAATATTCGATATCAAGTATTTTTTGATAAAGCGTGATACCTCTTTTGTTAACTTATTTTTTATCCTTTATCGATATTATTTTTATCCAAGTTTTTATGTCATATTTCTGCGGAGTATTGGAGGTTTTGAACATTTTAATAACTATATCTTGAATTAATATTTCGATTTATCACAACTAAAGACCAGCTGAAATTAAACAGATAAGCTTTTAATTTTACATATCTACAGATATCTCTTGTCTCTTGAAAAATTTAGCTCGCGACAAATTTTATATTTCCAATTATTCTCTCTTCTTCTTTTTCATAATTCGTGAAGCATGTGTATCTATATTCTCTTACATTGAAATTATTGACCTGTAATTTATTTCAAGAGCCTGTCATTAACGCGATGAGACATCCAGTGTAATAATCGTGCTAGTTAAGAGCTGCAATTACTTCAATTTTCTTTTAAAAGAGTCGCGATTCTTAAAGTATTTCTATAATATAGCATATTGCGATCACAGATCACATTGATCAGCGGTGAAAAGGCAATCATCCAATTGATTTCGAATAGGTAATACATTTGCAATTTAATCAGCAGATAAGCTGCTATTGATTGACTTAACGAAAGACGTTAAGAGTGGCTATTAGCACGACTCTTAATGCAATTAAAGTTGGTAATAGCATTTTATACAGCATATACATCCGAAAAATATAGAGACACGTTCGAAAGTTTCAAAAGTTGAGAACAATTGGTTTCTGAAAAGCTCGGAAAAATCTTTGACTGTGTACTGTGCAACTCGTAAATATTCAATGCAAGCGAGCGTTATGTTTTTTAAACTTGTTTCTTTTTACGCAGGATTGTCAAACTCGTAAATTCCTAAGAACGTTAAAGGCTTGAAATTTTCATCGCATGTCCCAGATCCTCGTGTAATCCTCGGATTAAAGTGGCGTGCTTACGTGAAAAGGAATCGCGATAGAACGGTTTTGTATTGCAAAGATACATTTTTAGATGATAAAATGATTTAAAATCGAAATGTGTGTTGATTTTAAATCTGTTTCTTAAAGTTGTATTTTTTCTTCTTTTTTTTCGGTCTCTTTGCGTCTCCTTCTTTCCTCTTGGCAACTTGGAAATATATATAATATGTGTATCTCTTTTAAATGCAATAATTTGTGTAACTAGAACGAACAGATTCTTTTATTTCACGCCACAATTGGAAATTGTAGGTTCGTGACGATTTGGTCCGATGACCCGTTTTTTTTTTCTGTTATTTGCAATTTTATCGTCGCATGTCAGATTGCATCTCGGGGTCGCGTGGAAACCGCACGCACACGTGCAATTAAATCTAAGTAAAACGTGCTGATAAACGTATTTGATAATTCGGTTAAGGAAAATCGAAGAACATAACATACAGAAAAGTTGATTCGAATTGTACATTTCTGGATCAATTACAGTAATAAAGAGTTGCACTGATATTAAAGATTGCACTGATTATAGATCGAGCAGAGAATTATTGTTACCTAACCTTTGTCATAATTCTCAAAGAAATCTGAAGACTATTTATGCTATTATTTAATAGCTTTTTATCTTGTATAATCTTGCCAATTATTGTAATAATGAAAGGTAATGAAGTGCTACTTTTATACCATTATATTATATTGTATGATGAGACATTATGTCAGATTATTTAAAAAAATGTTTAATTTCTATATTTAGATACAAAGAAAAAAAATATAAACATAATATAAATAAAAGTTAAGGTATAGATGAAAGATCAAATGGATATGATATAAAATGATATTATTAAAATGAGAATCTACAAACAAACATTTTTATCGCACCGCAATGTCTCGCGTTTGAAGGCCCCTGCAAATTAATTAAATCGAATTGCATCTTAAACCGCAAGATGCTTCTCGTTGATTTAACCTTGCATTTATCGATCCGCGCTTATGTCATGCATACCATTGCATGATTCATCTTATTCCCACCATTAAGTTTGCATCTATTCTTATGAGCGAACTTGATTATCATAAAAGGTGAGGATTTGATACGTATAAAAACCCCAGCGGATCGAGCTCAGGGCTTCTTGCCGTTCTGCCTCCGATAACAAGTCTCCGTATCTCACGGATCAAAATCTCTTAATTACGTTTAACCATTTTGTAATTTTCCTTGTATTCGGTCTTTATTTAATTAATGTATCTCACGTCGTGTAATTATCCGCGCTATCCGTGTCCATCTCTGTTTTCTCACTCACTTATTCGTCCCATCCACAACGCGTTCTCGATAGCACACTCCGCAACAGATATTGTAAAGATAATTATTAATAAGAAATTATATGTATTATCATTGAGAGGATATAAAGCTTTAAATAATAATAAAAATAAATCATAGAAAGATATATATATATATATATCAGGAACGATATCAAAGGAGATTGGATAAAAATAAAATCTTGGATGAATGCTCCTTTGAAAAGCGAATATTCAACGTCGAAATTATAGGCCAGCTTACCTGCGAACTTGATTAAAGTATTCTACTGAATGACATTTTTAGATAGAAAATAAAGGATTTGTCGATCTGCAAATTAGGAGTTATGCAGTCAAATGTCGATTAGAAAGAATGAGAGAATATTCATGAAAGCTATTTATATATTAGTTGTTGCAAAAATGATTAATAAATATAATATTTGTATAATTTGTAAAAATAGATATAATTTACAGCGCTATATTTTTGTTGTTAATGTGCTGAATTCACAAAAAGCGATTTCTGCAGTTGAAGCTTCAGTATAATTTTTCATGAATTAATGTGAACATTTTTTTTTATTTTTAGGCTCAGTAACGTGTCGCAGCCAGCAATGCTTGTTTCACCGAGCCTGGCGACGGTAATGATCCTGGATGACGATCACAGCGGCATTTTTGGGTTTCCCGAGAGAGATGTAGAGCTGGTGGAGAGCGTGGGCCAGCATCCTCTGCGAGTGGTACGCTATAGTGGGGCCCGGGGTCGAGTTATCATCCCTTATCGTACTGTGGAAGGCACTGCGAAACCCGGCAAGCAATACGTGCATATCGACGGCAGCCTGACCTTTGAGGATAATCAGACCGAGTGAGTTACATATCTTTTTCTTTTTAAATTCGGAAATTAGTTGAATCCATCATGGGATTCTACTATTTTCTGTATTGCCTTTGAAATTGTTTAATCGACTGGCTTATTGACAATCTCATTTCTTTAATGATAAAAGAAAGGAAGATTTTACCTCTGAAGGAAATAAAAAGATGTTTGAAAATTATAATAAGCTTGTGATACAACGCTAAATTTCAAGAAAATGTAAACTGATCATTTAAATACGATAAATACGTGATTCTAAATAATAATAATTAATACACTAACAATAAGTGAAGCGAATAAAAGAATCAATTAATGTATATTTAATCTTCTTTGAGAGAGAAGAAATGTACATTATGTGAATCGTGCATAACAAATGATAAAATAAATTAATAACATAATAAATTACATTTAACACATGGTTAGTTATTTAACGCTCGTATTTAAAATATCTTTGATGCAATTCTCTAATTGATACTCATATATATTGGATTAATTAATGAAAATTTGAATTAAAATTTGAAATTAAATTGGAAATAAAGATATACCGATTATTAGAAAATAATTATTAAAGTGATCTGAACAGATTTGTATTGATATATTTCCTATATGTATAATCGGCAGTTCTATGTAATAGACGAAAAAAAACTTTAATTAACCCATAAGTTAAAATAAAATTACTAAAAGAAAAATTAAATTGATCTACTTTTTATTAAAGAAAATGGTAAAATGTAATAAATTAGTAAAGATGTGACAAAATGTGAGCAAAACGTGCATTTATAAATAAATTAATATTTTATTAAAATTTTATACATGCAAAATATATTTTACAAGTGAAAATGAGATATAATAAGATAAAGTAGAACATATAATATTTTATTAATTGAAAAGATTGAGAAATAAGTATGTGATTCTAAAATATAAATTAATGAAATAATAAAAACACTAAATAAAGTGAATAATAAAATTTATTTGAAATTCATTATTTGAAACTTGATAAAATGTTCAAGAGATTTGAATGTTAATACGAAAGTTTAGTGTACTTTTGAGATCGATACTTGAGTGACAACATTGCTATTGTTGTAATTTCAAATTAGATTGATCGAATAGCATTATTATATCGATTTATTATTCTATCGTTATTACACTTATTGTATCAGTTATATCAGAAACGTGTGTCATAACCACAATGGTTAAGCGGTGTAAGGATCGATCATCATTGCGATATGATCGATAATTAGAAACTTGAGCCATGTTATTAGATTGCCAATTTACTGTGCAAAGTAGCAGTATGAATTATCTGCAAAAACATTACACGATGACATTTTAAAAATTGATGGCTAAAGTAGATGGGACTGAAATAATTATAAAATTAAATATAAAAATGAATACGTATTTATTATTTATTTACAACTTGACTTTTTCGAAAATATGAACATATCAAACTTCATTGTTTTCAAAGGTTGTTAGGATTATTGAATATGAAAAAGGGATCAAAAATTCAAAATGGCAGAGGCAAGAATAAAATATTTTTAAATTCTAATGAAATTATATATTTCGAGATTTTTATGTCGCTAAATATGAAAATGATGTCAGAGGTTTAAAATAGTATAGTAAGAAATAAAGTATCTTTAAATTATAATAAAAGTTTGCACTCGTAAAGATATTAATTGGCATATTATTAATCGATGTAGCATTAATTCATATACGATTGGTGGTTCGAATTTCCGTAAATTCTGAAATGCTATTATACTACAGACGAGTATAAATGTACCGAAATTCCCACACTAGCGTTCGATAGAATGCAGATCGCTTGTCTGCTGCAATTAACTGTACAACATGGGATACTGTGCGATGTTGTAACTTGCACAATACATTTCTATCGCAGCTTTATCAGTAATTAGCGACGTAGAAGATAATTAGAAGACTAACCTAACACTCATGTATAATCAGAATCTCGTTTCATAAAATGCGATACTTGATAACAATATTAAATTTGCAAGAAATATTTTATTACATATTCTTTTTCATGATATATTATACTCATTAATAGTTTTATATACAAACATTTGAATATTTTTTTGGTTTTGGTTGTAGATGTAAAGCTGTTTTTTAACTTTTTTTAAAATTATTAAACTTAACTGTATATTGATTTATTAGTATCACGTGAATTTTATTTTTTAACATTATCTATTGTATAATATTGTATAATATTGCTTTTTAATTATTATTCAAGAAAATATTATTAAAAATTTAATAAATTACTTTGCACTTGAAACATATTATCCTTTTATATTATTATATTAATTACTCGCATATTCGGTTATATATTTAAATGTATTTTTCATATTTAATTATAATGATTTCATATTGATAATTTAAAATTATGATAATGTATGTTATATCGAGATATGTTTCATGAATGTATATTATACTTATCATATACATTTATCGTATCTGTCGAGTCATATTTTCGCCATTTTTTATATTTTCTTAATAAATATTTTTCAAATTTTCATTGATTCTTAGTTTGTAAGTATAATAAAGGGTTTCAACACATAAATCCTCTTTATTCTTAATCTGGATTCTGCTGCGTCGTAATAGTCACTTCCGATATATATGTATAAATCTCTAATTTCTCGCAATTGTTTGCAGTCTCTCATTGCTTTATGAACAATCGTTGTACGGAGATTATTTTGGAGATTTCTGAATGCATTTAAATTGAGGATTTGCTGGATTTAGGTCACAAAATAGAGTTTGAGAAAATTGCATTTAAGGTTTTAGAAACTTGTGTATTGCGGAGAAATATACAATTCACTCTTAAAAAAGGCGTGTTCGATACTCGAAAGTCTTATTGTTAAAGTATTATTGCCCTTTTTTTGCGATGCTAATTGGTTTTCTCGCTTGGCTCACTTCGTATTTCGAGAGTAATCCATAAAACATGAAAATTATTTGTTAATTTTTTGCTATTTTTTGCTTCTAAAACTAATTTTTTGCTTTAGTTTTTGAAAAGTTACGAGAAGAAAGATTTTTTCTCACCATTAAAAATACTATCAGTATATCATTGATTAATTAAACTAAATTGTTTTAATTGTATTTGTAATTATTTAATGCAGACGGTTTTGTAGAGGTATTAGTCTTTTGCAATACTTTGAATTTATCCTTTAAAAAAATGGAAACAAAAGAAAAAATGTGTGAGAGCGAGAAAGATTGCTGTATTGAAAAGATTTCGTTCCAATAAACTTCCATAAACTTGAAAATAAATCTTTCATAAACTTCTCATTCCAGCGCGCGATCTAGTTAAGGAATGTTCAGAATTTGCGAGAATTACATTGTCTTTCGAAGTGACCTACAAACGAGTTTGTAATATTCTGTCATCGAAAAATATTACATCCTCATTTATCATTACGAAGATCGCGAGTATTTCTATATTATATAAAATTCAATAATCACTTATCGAAATTTTAGTAAAAATCAAAGATTAAAAAATGTCGCTATATAAAATCTTTGCTAAAGAATTGATTCTTAAAATTTTATTTCTAAAATGTTACACTTCAATAGGTATTATGATGCAATTTTATAATTATATTACATATTATAGTTTTTTAATAACATTTAACATTTGGTTTAATTGCTGCTTGTATTAAAGGAAAAAGTATATGTGTAGCCGAATTTTAAATTGAAGCAATATATAACGACAAGATTTATAAAAGATTGAAAACTTGACTATTACTTATTAAGACAATTATTATAATCGCATTTTTAAATACTATATATATTACAATTATTTATATTTAGAATTTATGCTTTTCCTTTTAAGACGCAATCAATCTTAGAAAGCTTCAATCTTAATATTAATATTCAACTTTAAATCTTCCATCTGAGAAATGAATTCTCTGGCAATATTTGTCGTTATTCGATTCAAGAATAGGATTACGTTAAATCCAAATTTGATGAAGAAAAATACGATTCACGCGAGAAGAGTTAAGTTTATTGATTTAAAAGGGGGGTACCTAGAGCATATATTCAGCTAAAATTAAATTGTTAAATATAAAAGTGCGAGCTGAGGGTGGGACTTTTTCTAAAGGGCATCTGAGATTAATTTCCAGTAAGACGTGATTATGTTGTACCGAGTTCTATCGAATACACACGTAATTCTTTTTGACAATATATTGTATAAACAAATATTATTTTATCTCATATCATCTTTTAATAATTGCTTAAAAATTGCTTAAAAAGTAATTTTAATTTATTGTGTTATTTAAAGCAGTTTCTTCACGTAATATTCTTTATACGACTGAAAATGGCATATTATTTTAAAAGTTAACAGAGAAACACCCGTGCCTGACTGATATTACCCCGCTTACTAGAAACGCGCGTGAAAAGTGCGCTGTATTGAGGTCACTAGGTAATTCGTGTTTGCACGAAACGTGCGATTTCACCTTTACGACCCTATTAGACGCATTTTTCCTATGTCTTTAACTTGTTTCTCCTCCGCGTGAGAGTTAACGCGATAAAATTATCGTCGGTAGAATTTGTGATGAAATTTACCGATCGCGATGCTGGAAAATACGCGAGAACGTGCTAGAATTGCATGCGCTAACATTAGTCAGAAAGTTTTAAGGAGATCGAATTGTTCATTTATTATTTACAGAAGTATATTGAAATTAATGGGCGTAACGTTGGGAATTTATTAAAATAAATTTCCTTTGCTCTTTCTTTCTTTCTCTCATAAATATGTCATCATTTTTATATCTACTTTCATATATTTCCGGATTTTTACTCAGCATCACACATAAAGATTAAATTTTCATAGACCGCTAAACTCGATCTTAACTTGATCTTAACAACACTACAATAAAAGTACATGGTTTTGTTTAAAAATATATTGGTAAAATCTGGAAAAATGTAAGCGTGAGTAAAATTTTTTGCTCCTTATTATATGTATTTGTTTCTTCGAAAGAAATAACGTTTTCTTTTAACATAACTTCTCGAAGACAAATGAGAAATTTAAGGTGGGATAGCCTGTCCATATGCTTGTCCATATTTCTAATTGTTTTTATTATATTAAGGCGATAATATTTACTTGCGCTGTACGTGAAACAGAAAGGTATCCATTATCGGGACTACGTGGTGGATTTTGACGGGTTTGAAAACCTCTCGAATGTGATTTTAACTTCACCATTCCATTAGCTACTGTTTTGCTAAGTCTGTCATTTCATTTCTGCATTTCTCGTTTTGTTTAATATAAATGATCGGGATGATAGATCATTGCCTAATCTCATATTAATTTTAGTAATAGAGTCTTCATTCCTTCTTACATATACACTATCTAAAAATGATCTGACCGTCAGACGTTACATTGCCCAACCATTAATGTAGATTTACAATTTGAACAGTTTGAAAAATTTTATCTGTTATGTAAGCTTGTGTGTTTTTATGTAAGTTATGTAAGCTCTGAAAGTAGAGTGGATTTTTTACTGGCTCTTTAAATTCTTAACTTAAGACTTCCAAAGGTATTCTTATATCTTAATATTGATAAAGTTAGCACTTTTGTATGTGTAGAATAATGAGAGGATTTATGCAAAAAAGATAATTTATACAAAAATGCAATTAAATTAATTGTGCTGTTAAAAACTGAAAATTACTTTTTTCTGGCATATGATTTTAAGAAGCAGTATTGAATGGAATTGATTGTATAATTTTTATTACGATGAGTACTGTCTGTTTTCTAAGTGCTGAATATTTTTATATTGATATTCATAAGAATGATATTCATAAGAGAGCGTGATTACTTTTTTCATTTAACTGTTAAAACAAGTGTGCTTGCGTCGATAGTGCAATTTGATCGTCAAGAGTGCAGGGATGCAGTGTAGTGCGTTCCAGGGGCTTCCTACTTCGACATTGGCTCATTTATGGGTTCGTGCGACATTTCCCGACGCGATGTCGAATTTTATGCTTTATTGTCTTTATTCCGTTAATAAAAAAACAACTTGAAACAAATTATTTCTCAAAATAATTTGTCTCAGATTTCATGTCATTGTCAGACGCATATATTTGAATTTTGTAAAAATTCACATTTTGGGATACAAACTTTATAGATCTCTATATCTTTATGTGAAAACTTTTACATGTATAACATCTCGATTCTCTTGCAATTCACTGCATTTTACGGTTTTTAAAAATTAATCAATTAACCGAATTATGCTATAGACACTGTCTATGCTATAGACAGTGAAATGATATGAGAATGTAAGTGAAGGGTGGGAATGAGTGTTTGCGAGACATTATGTACCGAGAGCTGCAGAGCATGAATAAATACGGAGGTGTACTCACGTTTTGGAAAGGATTGCCTTGATTGCCAAAGCAATACATAGCGTTCGAGTAAACAGTGCCGCTACATTAAGCGTCCTGGAATAATTCAATAATACTTGAAGCATGCAGTTTTCTCTCGCTATATTTAAATATGCAGTTTCACGAAAAATCTGAAAATTTCTCCGTCGAAAAAAGAATTTGCAGAAAAATGGGATTTGTATATCAAACTTATAAAATAATTTTATAAAATGATTTTATACTTATCGATTTAGCACAATCTAAACCTGAAGCTCTTCGCATGCTACTCGATTCCGTAAATCACACGATACGTTTATTTATCCCAGAATTTCAGGTTTTACGTAACATACGTACGTTTCTGAATTTATGTTGCAGTTTTACACGTGGCCCATACTTTGTGTATATATCGATAGATATAGCATAATGAAGACATTATGCAGCGTGCGTACTGTTGCAAAAGACGATTACCATGCAGTTAAATGCGACCAAATCTAACTTCGACTGCAGTCTGCAACTCGGTGCTATTGTGACAAATTTACGATAAAACTCTGCAATTATTTGCAATTCGCAAGTATTCACATTTCGTAATTAGTTTGAACAAAATTGATTTTAAATAATACGCGTACATTTTTTTATAGCGTTTAATAAAACTGTGAATGAAAGTTCAATCTTATGTAGTACATTATAATATCAGTTAATAAATTAATAATTTAATATTATATAATTATAAAAAATATAGTGTTATTCACCACAGGATGTTATTTCATAAGATAAAATTTTAAAATAATAATTATCCATAGAAGCAGTATATAAATAAATAATCTATTTTCTCTCACTAACTAAAAAATTATTATTTATTTTTCATTTTCAATACAGAGAATCAGTTTAAATTTACTAAAAAATCTGTCTCTCCTTCAAAAGGGCCCCTTGTATTACGATATCGTGCATTTTGCTAAAACGCTTTGCTAACACGATTATTTACTTTGTTTCCCACTCTGCTCTTTTCCCTTTTTCCAAAAAGAAAATTTTTCGCATCGAAAAATAGTCACGAATATTCGGGCACTCAGCGACATACAATTTCCTGCAAATCCTCTTACTACCAGGAATTTGTAGAGAAATATAACCGGATATCAACCGTTCGATATCAGCGAGATTCGGATGGTATTCGAGTTTCGGGTGAGAAATAAGACGAATAGGAGATGAGATGCGCGGATACTCCATTCCCTTCGAAACTCACGTATTACCTGTGTATTTGAAAATTCCAAGTGGAAAGTAGATTGACCGATTACTTCAATAAGATAAAAAAATGACAACGAAAATATTTGTATTAGTATTACTCGATTATACGAAGAGAATATCTTGTAGTACACAAATATACAGATATTAAAAAGATGATATATTGAAAACATAAGAAGCAGATATTCAAATAAATAAAATGATAAAAATCGAAATGCTAATATTTTCTGAGATATTTCTTATGCGAAATTTTTTATTCACAAGGAAGCAATAAATTATTACAAATATGAAATATGTTCGCTATTCAATATTTTTATAAAGTGAGGAATCGATTTATTCAAAAAGAAAGATAAAAGCGAGTCGCCTATCATTGAAAACGAAAATTGCTTCTATTTTGACAAGATTAATTTTTCGATTAACCAGACATTTTTTCCGCTGTTTGATCATCACTATTTGTCTCATTTTCCACGTGTATTTGATTTCACGTAAGGTTGGCGTGAAAATTATGCACGTTATGCAATTTGTGTCAGTAACAAGTAAAGCACCTATCATATTACATATTTTCCTTTCTCTGAGGTCGAGAGTACCAAACTTGATATGTCTATGCACCCTTAAATTTTGTACCGCACGTTTATTATCGTTAGAGACCCGGTGTGATTGAAGAAGTTATAAATAAGTGAATTTTCCTCTTCAAGGAAAGAGATCAGTGTTTATCAAGCAGTAACGTAAGACCTCATTGTAACGGGTAGAGGTCGATCGATTTAACGTGCGTACAGGCTTAAATGGATATTCTAACGCTATTTATAGTTAGACCTTCTCCCGCCGGCGTTCATCCGTGTCTTGTATGGAAACTTATCTGCTTATCTGTCCTCGATAAAGTACGCTGCGTTATCATTGCGTTATCACGCCTTCGGTGTCATTTTTGAAACTTGAGAGTTAATTTAATCTGTCCTATCATTACGGCCGCCACGTGGGCACTAATTAATTTAACTTATAACGGAAGTGCCAGTCGGTTGCCAGGAATAGCTGTCGGTTATTTAACTCAGCGATGTTATTTAAATTCATGCAAACCAGCTTTAATGATCTCTCGTATGTTGTGCTATATTATGTTTACATATGGTAGACAAAAGTTGCTATGTTTTAACAATTCGAATGAAATTCTAAATATTGCGAACTTTATTCCAAAAAAATATCTAAATGTGTCAACAATTTTATTGAATTATGTATATATTCATTTATCGTCGAAATATTGTCGATTTAACACGCATAATTGGAGTAAATTTTAAAAATATTTAAAACCAAATATGAAGCAGTAATAAATCTTTAACAAGATAATAAGAAAAAGTCAATTGAAAATTAAAAAGCGCCTGAATGCTATTTGTGAGACCCTTCTCTCTCGTTTTTAATCTAAAAGAGTAAGTAAAACAATTCCGTTTAGGAAGAAGACAAATTGCGCCAAGGCAAGCTTACAGAAGCAGTTATAAAAAAAAAGTATTATGAAGAAAGAAATATTGGAAGGCAGGTGGCTAAAGACCAAAGAATTAGCAGCAAGACGTGTGTTATAAAAAGGCACAGTATTACGGATCTTACACGAAAATCTAACATAAATAAAGTCAGCTCAGCAAACTTTTTCCAACAATTCAAAAGGAACAGCCTGTGAGATGTTGCAGAAAGCTTTTATTCCTCTGGGAAGGCCGAGAGAAAGAAGTTATTGAATCCATTGTTACCGTCAAGCGAAACTATGACATTTACCATGATGATCCTCTATCAAAAAGAGAATCTATGGAATGGCGTTATCCTGTCATCTACTAAAGCTCAAGAAAGCAAAGGTGACACAGTTTCAAAAAGAGATCAGGAATTATGATTTTTTAGGATTTTGACATGATCCTTCTGACCGATTTGAAAGAACGTAATGGACATAAAAGAGAATACTATATTTTTTTAAATATATCAGTTGAGGGATGTCAAAAAAAACTACGTAGCAATGTAATCGCGTGAATATTAATCTTAGGAAAGGTTACTATTTAACAATGCGGGTTCAAGGTATCATCAGGGTTTACAACCCTGCTCCATTACCATTTATTCTCAAAATTAAAAATATACGAGGAAAAATTTAAGACTATTTGCAATTTCGATATATTTTGAAAAAAAGAATTTGAACTATTTTTATAAGAGTTCAAGATATGCTAATAAAATGCTGAAATAAATGCGTCAAAATACAAAAAAAAATATTCCGATAAACGAAGAAGAAGAAAAGAAAGCATTATTATTTATTGTTAAATGTAGGCAAATGATGGATAATCGGAAACCATATATAATTTAAAAAAAATGCACTTAGGAGTACTGATGATAAAATTTTTTTATTTTTTATTTTTTTGCAAGGTAGACAAAAACAATTATTTATGGACAAATTTTGGACAATCAAATGCTATATCAATTTTGTAAAAATTCGGAATGCCAACTTCACAGACCTGTGCAATCGTACGTGAGTGCGTGCATGCGTGCGTGCAGATGCGTTTTCTTTCTTTTGGACACCACTGTGCGTTGGCAGCATTTCGACCGTACGAGTTCCGAGATCGCTTTAGCTGTTATGCTTGTTATGATGTTACTTTGGCTCACACAGGGTGATCGGATCAATCTCACAACATGGGCGTCGGCATCGGTCGAAGAAGAGCCTTTCTCTCGAACGTTGCATTTAGTTTTCAACGTATTTTCACACACACACACATACACACACACACACGAATTTATATCAGATACAAATAAAAGTTATTAAACAAAGGGAAACAAAATGTTTAGAATTTATATAAATATATAAATAGCAGAGAACACGTGATGTTTTTCATGCTTAGAGCGTTGAGTCCGCCACTGATGTCATACTTAATCTTTTTTCTTTGCTAAGGGTGAAAACCTTTCTTATTCCCCTTCTACTCGCATGAGCGACTCAATTCGCATCTCATGCAAGAACGGTTTAAGTAAACGACATTTTATTTCGTACGCCAGGATGATGGCTCCGAAATATTTGTTCTTTCAGTAAAGTGCACTCGCGTAGGGAATGTTTTTAGGGATGACAGATGTGAATTATCTCAGAAGCAGAAAGAGACAGAATAAAGAAATAAAAAATTAGAAATTTTCTACATATACAGACTATTCCAAATAAATCTTATAAATATATTTATTATAAAATATGTTTAAAACAATTAAAGTTGTTATTTATTATTTAATTTTCAATATTTAAAGTTTAACAAATATTCATTCATTTATATTACAATTTATATATTATGATTATTTGAGTAATATTGCCTTCAAACAACTTTATTCGGAATTTTTCAGAATTTTTAGTAACCTCAAGATTGTAAGAAGTTGATAGATTATTTTCGATTTTTTTCTAGGCTTGTTAGAGCGAAAGAACTCATTTGAAACACAACCAAGTTACATGATGTAATGCAATTTGCCTCGAGACCTTAAGACCTTCAACATAAAGGGTCGGCTAATCGCGTTAGACGATATCTCGGACTATTAAAAGCATTACGCTGCTTTCCGCAGTCATTTGTAGTCAGTTAACTCACAATTAAGTGCAAACTCGGCGTTGCTCTCGATTCATGGATTAATAAATCATGTCCGCCATTTCTCTCGTCAAGACTAATCGATGTGATTTGTTTATGTCGGATACAATGATGCCGTTTCACATGCTAGTTTCGGAGTCGCATCGTTAATATGACATAAAAAAATCTCCGCTGGAGTTGCTGCTGGATACTGATGGCGATTTTTTAAAAACTAAAACGAAAATTCCAGCAGAAATTAAGATTCAAAATTGAGATAGAAATTATGACACATATTCCTAATCTCTTTTATCTTTTAAAATTCAAACATTAGGAATTATGACAGTTCTAATTTTATCTTTTATTTTCTCGTTCAGAGATGAAACTATGATCTTTTAAAAAAAAAAACATACAAAGCTGTAATTTACATCCCTCTAGGGATACTCTCATTGTCACTGCTTAAGAGCATCACATTGAAACAGATTCGCAAGCGAAAGGAATAGTTGCATGCACAATATAAATGGACACGGATTAAGTCTCGCGTGCAACGGTGCTTCACTGTCAAGATAACAAGCATTAGTTGGTTTAATTATAACGCCGCTAAATGAAGTTCTCTACCTTAACGAGCTTTCGTTCCATTGCACTTGTATAGTTTCATATTACTACCCGACTTGCGTATTATGAAAGCTCAACACATGCTATACATAACTGATATCTCAGCTAATTTCTCATGTGGGGAATTCTTGAGGGAATTATTTAGGAAGATCTGAAATACTCAAGAAATCTATTTACTTGTATAGAATTCTTTTGGGAATTATTATATTATATATATTCTATTTTATTAAATAAATTATTTTTTATTGTGCGAAATAAATCACTTGAATATATCTAATTTTTTTGATTCGTTAAAAATATCAGTTTTTTTTCAAAATATTCTTATTTAAAAAAAACATTTGCAGTAATATTATTTTTATGAATATTATATTTTATTGCGAGATATACATGACTAAATTAATTATAACATTAGAGCTACATTAAAAGCTCACGTGTTCGAATCTCATTAAATGTCGCATATGTTATCACGTGGAAACTTATTAACAGAATTTATAGCAAGAGAGATGTTTATACGAGAAGCAGCGTAACATATCGATGTGTGCCTATGACATATGTTTGACATTTTCATGTTGTATTATATGTATTATCCATGCAAGCGTGTAAGTCCTCTGCAAGTTTATATCTCTCATAACTTCTTTAATAAATATCAGTTATAAGAAATAATAACAAGCTACAAGAAATGAAATAACAAATTTAATGATTTATTGTACCCGTTATTTTCATTATAATTGTATAATATGAAAAAATAAAAATTAATAATCAATTACAATGAAGAAAATAAAACTAATTTACTGAGCAATTTTGTTCTGCATTATAAATAGTATATTAAACATATTATGGAACAGTATAAATAATTTTACAATGTTCATCTCTTGCGTCAGGGCGAATTTCTGATCAAGTCTATCCAGCTGCGATTATTTTGCATACCAAAAGATATTTCCGCTTTCAATGAAAATTGATGACTATCCCGTCGAGACTATACCAGCAACAATGTAGAAAATAGTACGCTTCCCAGAAGAAGTCTTCAATTATGCCTCCTGACGCTAATGTGCGCCTGCAAGTTGTACAGTTATCCGATACTTAATTATCCAAAGTAATAAATCGATTTCAGCGGCTTTGTCCCGCTGCTCGTATAGTTCGAAACAGTGCGAGACAGTTCGTGTTTAATATCATTTGACGTCTTTTAATGTCTCCAATGAATTACATAATTACCAGGATTGAATTTGTTGTAACGAGTTTAATTTCCTATGCTGGAAAATTCGATGCACAATTTAAAAAACGCAAAGATGCTCGTTTATAAAGAAGATCTGCACAAGAATACTTAGATCAGTGTTCTATTAATTTATATTAATTCAAATTTGCATTCAATTTTAATCGATTTAAATTTTGAGAGTCTAAGCGATTTTAATAGGTTTTTAATTAGTAATAAAATTGTTGAGAAACTATTTCTTTATTTCAAGGAAAAAGAAAGCACAATCACGACAGCAAGAGATATTCCTTTTTTCGTTAATTTAGGCGATATTGCATAATAATCTGAATAAAAGATAATTATTAATATTGTTTTAAAATATTCTGTGCAATTGTTTCAGGAAAGTTATCAACCTGGAAATCATCGAGGAGGACTCTTACGAGAAGGATGCTCTTTTCTATGTCGAATTGGGCGACCCCCTGCTGCAAGGAGGTGATTAAGTTTAATTTTTCAATTCGGGATTTCCCGACACACACTTTAAAGTTGTTATGACAATACTTCCTTTTCCCTTCTTTCTTTATACAGGATCAGATTTAAATCGGTTATGCGAAACGAAAAAGTTCCTGAGAAGAAGTTAAATATTTGCGGTCAATGAGAAGGGAACGTGATAAAAGTAATAATTGTAGGGCATAAAGATAAATTATTTTTATATAGCACCATATTTCAATTGCTTTTTTAAGAGTAAATTTCGTAACAAGAGAATATACATTAGGAGATAATTTAGTGAGATTTATTTTTCTCCGAGGAGCTTTTTGCGCGTTCGTAAGAAAATCCAGTGCTCAAATTTAAATCGCCTCATTTTCATTTATCTATACATGAAATAAGAAGCAAAATCTCGGTTCAAACTTTTGTCATTTGATTTCGATAGCGCCGTCACTTGCTTACGTTGTTCTTTTCATTCGATTCGATGCAATTTTTGCTGATACCTACGAACTTCGACGGAAGACCTTTCAGCCTTCTGACGAGGATAAATGTGATGGAAAAACTTTAAATCTAACGGAAACACTATATGGAAACTTGTCTATTTCTCGGCAATTATATTTGATAGCAATAAAAACAGTGAGTTTTAACATTTAAATGTATAAACAAATGTATAAAATTGAAACAGCTTTAACAATGATATTTGGAAAAGCTGTTAATATTTACGTATTGCACAATATAAGGAACACGTATCTAAACACTATATCGCATTAAACGATTTTTACGTGCTTCAGTAATAAGTACTTCAGTTTAGTTTTGCAAAAAGTTATAGGCAAGAAACGTTTTAATATAATTACGAAATTGCCACATATAATATTTAAAAGAAGAGAAAAGGAAAGAGATATAAATGTCGATCGATAAAGAGCGTGACAATTGGCGACGCTATTAAGATTAATCGCGATTAATTACATAATTAAATCGATTTCACGATAAGAACGCTGACGACTTGTTCTTGATGAAAATTGATTTCCACGTGTCTCTTCATGCATGTATCACGCGCTGGTTCTCTGCCTGGATCCGTCATAAATTGAACGTAAGTCTTGAATAATCGGACATTTTGCGCTTGTCCAAATTCTTCTTTCTTGCGCATCAATTAGTCTTGCGCTGATTGATTGACTGATTGATTGATTGATTGATTGATTAATTGTCACAGTAGTATATACACATTTTAATACAGACGGATTTTTTATTTCCTAAGTTATTATTTCGTGGTATTTTCAGGAATTTCTCAGCAAAATCAGAAAGGAACAAATATTTTTTAATAATTGTTAATATATATGATATATGTATATGTGTTAATTAATATTATGAATTTGTCTTAATTATTTTGTGAATAACACATTTTGTTTATATTGCTTTTTAATATCTAAATATTTTTATCGTTTTGCACAGTTTAAATTTAAATTTTGAAACAATAATATATAAATTGTACAATTAAATTGATTATAATAAATTTTTCTTTTATGTTGAAGTATTTAAACATTTATAATTATATTTAAAAAGAAATATTTTTTTCGTTAATAATTAATTTGGAAATCATACAAGTATAATCTTTTTCTTCTTAGTCTGGATAAGGAAATCGAGTTTTATTTATTTAGCTTTATTTATCTTACATGAAATCTGAAACACAGGCTTAAGACAGTCAGGTAACGTTCGCTGTAGTGCTTTCCCATAATTATTAATGGCTTTGCCATAACACAAGGCTTTATTCATAATAATTAGTAGAATAGAACATTTTTAAAAATAGATCGCTTGTTTCGCTAAAAAGTTTAACTAAAACGAACTAAAATAAAGCGTCAATTATCAAGTTTACTTATTCTTGTAATTTGAGTGATTAATTGATGAGTGTGTACATAATTTTTGCAGATTTTTGCAATACTAACTGCATTGTCAATTCTGCACTGATCTTCGTAATTATTCACGATTAAAATTTGCAACACCGAATTATACATTTTATATTAATTATGTCTTTTATCAATTAATTTTATAAATGTGCATTGTAAATACGCGTGTCGCTTTTAACGTCACCATCCAAAATATCTCTGTTATTTTTAATGGGAAGGTCTTTCAGGGAGAAGTTGTGCACAGTTTAAAAGCACATTACGGAAGATACTAAAGATAAAAAAGTTAGAAATATCTGTGACTTTAGAAGCATTTCAAACATCTATATATACTCCCTAGACATTTTATTCCATGCGTTTATATTAAATTTGTACGCAAGAGAAGGGAGCGGGAAACATTAAAAGTAAATAATATACTAAACTATAAATTTTATAAATAAGTAAATAGCTGAATATCAAAATCTTTACTAATGAAATATTAAATATAACAATCTCAGAAACGTGTCTGCAGAATTTATTCAAACGTTAACGCGTCACATTAAACATTCTGCTGTATATTGATCAGTATTTTTAGATTTCAATTGACTTTTTCATTTTAACTCGATACATTGGCGCAAACGAAGCCTTTGATCCTGGCGTCTTTTTCTCTCCGGCGAATCAAAGTCGTCGTCCGATTTTATTTCGACGCTCGCATTCACGCGCAAGTCACGATTTGCATACTACAAGACCACGAGAACACGTGCAACGAGCAATGCGATGCAATGATACTCATGCATATGCATTAATATATAGAATGCATCGGAATCGTAAAACTGAAGGTTCTCTTAACTGCATTTTCTTTGGCCAATTAGAAAACAACTTATCTCTAGGAGAAACGTTACAAAAAGTTATAATTTCTATTACTTTTGTAATATCTTGCTATTAAGTTACGAATCAAGATTTAATTGAAATAGAATCTATTCACAGAAATAATAAATTAAAAAATATATTCTGTCTCCCGAGAGATGAAATTTGTAAAATTTCCTATTTTTAATTATTAATTACTACATACCAGTAATTTTTCAGTACTTTTGTTGAGAAAATGTCAAAAGGTACGATAATGGCTCGCGTCAGGTGCACACGTGAGTGACGCACGAGCGACTAGACCATGTATACTTCCGCGATCCATCTCGTTGAGCGGAAGCTCTAATATCGTGGTATCTTGGGTAACGCGCTAATGCCGGTGGTGCTTAAACTTTAAAGATTCATAACTCAGGAAGTGCTTAACGAAAAGGTTTATAACTGTTCCCCAAACGCCTCAATAAGCTGTAAGAGTAAAAATGAGGATTACCAAAATCCTAAGATCATCCCAAGATAATTGCCTGTACAAAATTAAGATACTCTTGTCTAAAATATTTTTTCGAATAATGCGTTTCTTTTAGAGATATTCGAGACATGATGAGATATAATTCATATATAATATTTCGAAATACATGACAAAATATAAATGTAAGGAAAAATAATATAAGTCGAAGATAGGGAATGAAATATATTTATTTTAAATAGGCTTTTTTTACAAAAATCCTTTAAAGATTAAAAAATTAATAAAATGTTAACGTTTTAAGTTCGAAGGATGCGAGAAGTGTTTGGGGATATAATAATTGTCAATGGCGCCGTTTGTCAACAATCTCAATTGCATGGCCGACAGCCTCAATTCAAACATATCGAGAGATAGACTACGAACATTGTTACGCATAGTTGTATAATAATTTGAGACACGAGTGCACATTTGTACGCAGACTGCATTGTACATAACTTTATTATATATTGCATTATACAATACGCATTGTATCATACAACCGCATTATATTATACAACCGCGCACAAAATAATAAAATCACGTGAATAATTTATGCTTCTATCGTTAATAACATAGTTGCATTAAATGCAACATTGTTGCGTTTCGTTAATAACATAATTACGTTTTTACGAAAAGCACTTTAAACATTTTGTACATGCCATTAGTTCTCTTCGCGTGGAAAGTTTCAAACTTATCTAAAATCGTATGTAAATAACATGCTTAATCAATTATACGGGATTCAGATAGATTCGCAATTTTCCATGCAAAGTGAGGTTCACCCTAGAGAGAGGGTTTGCATATAGCTTCGTCGCTCGTTGTCTTCAATGCGAAACGAGGTCTATGATTGTACGGTTCCACAGGGATTTTCAACTTTCCACGCCTGGCCAATCCAGATGTCATATCCACTTGCTTTCTATGCATAAAGATCTGGCACTTCAATCATTTCTATAAAAAAACACGTCTATAACGCACTACTATTAAAATATAATAGCTGTATTACGCAAATGAAATACTTTTGTGAATACAAGACAATTATTTTGTTGGCAGATTTTCTGATATTAAGAAACATTATCTTTTCTACTTTTTTTCACAGCGCCGAGATGATTTATTTTTTAGTTTTTTTACTTTTCAGACATTCGTTTGTACAAAAGAACATTAACCCGCGTGCATTTCTAGTAAAATTCAAATGGAGTATCTTAAACTAAATATCTACCAATATTTTGCAGGAGCAAAAATGTGAGCAAGAAATTTGAAATAATTTTCTGCGTGTTTGCATCTGCAAATCTGAAATAATAATTTCACCGTTATTAATAATAATGTGTCTACAAATAATCAGAATGATTTTCTTATTTTACATGTGCGAAGTGACCGCGTACACCTCGCATAAGCGTGCGATGTAGTCATATATTGTACATTATGTTATGTGGAGTAAGGTCATGTGTGCAATGCGATTTGCACGATACTGCAAACGTGCATTGTTATCTGAAATTATTATTGTGCACAGATGAGCGATATAAAAAAATTAATCAATTACGCAATTGATTTTTCAATAATAATTAATAATATATCGGATGTATCAATCTTTTTTTACAAGTATTTAATTTAAATTTAAACAAAATTTAAGAAATTTAACTTTGATCGAGGTTTGATTAATAAACGGTTAAGATAATTAATGTAAGTATTCACAGCAAAATTTCTAGCTCTGTATAATTCATTATCCTTGATCTAAGCTTTCCTTTTGCAAATTAATAGTTCCTTCAATGATAAAATACTGTGGATATTTTTGGCAAGTTGACCGTCGATTAATCAGAGTTAAGTTAATCGGTCGAGATCACTCTGAGGGCTCAAATATAATGAACGTTAATAAGGAACAAGAAATTAAACGTAATGAATTAGGAACAAGGGATAAATTTTTAATTAATAAAAAAGAGGCACGCTTTAATCCACGATACAAAAATAGATTTATATGTTTGCCACACGTTCAATAAAGTCTGATAACAGAATTTACAGTAACATCGAACAAAAAAAGATCATCGATATAGGGATTAATTGAAACCAAAAAAATATTGCGGAACTAATTAGTTCCTTGACAAAGAAGCATGGGACAGTGATTAATCGACTTTTCTCCAGTTCTATTTTTGTGAAGTGATGCTGATGTAGGCTATCGCTCAGTGGGCAATTGAGACTGCCGACAATTGAGATTGCGGGCAATGCGATTGTAAGCACTATTCGCAATCGTTTTGTAGGCAAACATAGTTCTCCGTTTGAAGTATCTTTAATGATTATGCGCTATTACATATCGGTCAATTTGCCTTAGCGACTATTAATGCATAAATAAAAATATGATATATTTGCTGAAGCAATTTGAGATAACGTAAATTACTCAAGGAATATTATGAGAGGAATCAACATTATTTTTTTTATTTTTTCAGCATCGTATATCTTATTATTTAAATCCGTGTAAATAAAACGGTTAAACATTTTTATTCACTTAATTATTTCTTCTCTAAAGGTTAAATCTTTTTTTTTAACATTCTATTTGATAATTAATGTATAAATATTGACAATTATAACATTATAGATTCATAGTAATTTGCATCCTGAAAGAACATAACTTTAAAACTTTAAGTAATAACGTTCCCTTTAAATGCGCGTCGAGAGTTATGCTTCTCTCGCTTGGAGATACTAAATTTTCGCGTATCTATCTATAAATACCAGCGGAGCTTGCCAAAATTGTGTCGGTGTCTCCCGGATCGATGCATATCTAGAGATGCTCGCAATACTTGAGTAGTAGCAAAGAACCAACACTTCGATTCCTAAGTATTCTTGATATTGATATCGATTATCGTTTAGTAGCAATATAATCGTTATTATCGAAAAAATATTAAATGCATTTAAAGCACTAAATCTACTGACAATTGCTTACAAATTATATAATACAATAATATAAAATAGTCTACATATTTCTGTAGCATTTGTCTTAAACTAAATCCGCATTTTGTTACAGAATTTAACTAGTTACATTGCTGTAATATTTGTTATAATAGTTTTATATTTTCACATTTATTTTTAAAACCATTTGTGTAGCGTGTTGAAAAGATTAGAATAAGCGAGAGCATTTCCTTCGAGAATGTTTAATTTCGTATGTTGCAAAATACTCTTTCTTTATTTTCTCTTTTCTCTCTTCTCCCTTTTCATGATCGAGCTAATTATTCAACTAATAATTCAAGAGTTCAGTGAAAAGAAAGTTGATTAACGTTTCTAAAAGAGGTTGAGGGTGGAGAATACTCAAAATGAATCTTGCAAGGCATTAATAGTGTGTGTGAGACAGATGATAAAACATTACCAAATATGATGCAAATAATAAACAGGTTTTTTTTAGTATTTGTGATTTTATTTACTGTTTATGTCGTAAATTATAAATAAAATTATTCGATCATTTTCTTCCGTAGTATTTTTCTTACTTTTAAGATCACAGTGGACTTTCGTACACAAAGTATAAAGCAATCATAAACTATAATAAAATAATAATAACTCAATTTTTAAAAAATTTATTTTTAGAAATCTTTCATCATACTTTAAATATGCACGTTTTTATAACACGGTAAAGTTTTATTTACTCTCGCATGAAATTCTGTATCAAATATTCATGTTCAGAATCATTTAGTTATTGCGAAAATAAACTACTTGACAAGTTAGCAACAAAATTATGTGATTGAATTAATAAGTGAAGGAGAAAAGCTGCAAAAATATAACCAGATGATCTGCATTACTATCGCGTATTAGCTTGTACTATTATTAGGCATGTGCCTACACGTTTGCACTTATTTCTGCATCGGTTCAAGGATCGTGATCAGACAGAACACGTGTTTGTCACTTTAATTCTGCAGTTTAATTAAAAAAATATGTTTACGTTTGATATAAATAATTCACATTTAATATAATTAATAAAAAATTTCAAGATTTAATATAAAAATCAAATTTTTTATAAGTATGTGCCACCTATAAATTAATTTAATTTTTTTTAAACATTAACATATTTTAATATTTTTTAATTAAACTAAAATTTTCAAAATTATATTTTGATATAATTTTAACACAGAATTTTCTAATCTAACGTATGACTACATTTTTATTTTCACAAATTTAAATTGAATTATATTTAATAAAAAATGACAGTTTTTTATATTTTAAAATATTAATTTCAAACATTTCAAGTAATATGCGGACTATTGCTAATACAAAATATGTTACATATCTTTTATAACTAAAACGAGATATATATAATATATTATTCATCAGTATTATTAATATCTGTGCACACATGCTAATATTGATATAATATTGAATAGAAGTGTTCACGTATCTCATGCAAATACAACATTACATGACAATCTATATTATGTTATACTCTAATTACAAGCGTTCGAAATTTCCGAGTCACAAAGCGTATAATAATGCAAATGCGTTTGGCACGTGCACTCGCATCGCATCGGCGCAGTAGCGCGTCGCCGAAAATTTAAAATTATCCCTGTAGCGTCGCGCGTAATGCCGAGTATAAAACGGTAAATACCGTCTGACACCAATTATAAACCAGACTGACGAAGTTCACCAACCACCGACTCTGTCTGCGTCTTCTCAAAGATGCATATAAACGCGTCCGAGAGGCATACGCGCCTTCGATATGAATTATACGTCGCGTAAGAGGCAACAGTTTGGCGAAAAGTGATTTGCAAATTTTTCGTGCAGCAATTCTTTTTGACAATTAGTAAAAAATACATACATGTTCATCATATTGATATCTCATTATTTGTTCTAATTAAAGATAAATCTTTCGGTAGCGAAGTCAACGTTTCTCGTATAAATTTTTGGTATATATATATATATATATATATATATATATATATATATATATATATAGTCATTTACAAATTTTTCTCGATGGAATAAAGAATTCCAAAAGAAAAAAAAAGTAATTTTATCGCCAATAATCGCCAATATTCACTGTCCATTGCATTTCCGTGTTGAATCTACTGTAGCCAATGTGGACTTTCCAATGATCAAACGTGCATATAGAATAACGTTACCACCAGTTCGTGAATATTTATCGGAAAGTAATATTGAATGGTAGACTAAATTGTTAACTTTGAAACTAATGCGGTGTCCAAAATTCAAGCCGATTTATGAAATCCATGCCATTCAGTTCTCGCTGTAGGCTGAGAGATGGTACGGATGGAATTTACGGCGGTGAAGAACGCGGATTACAGCGCTCCGCTACTAATGCCACATTCATGTGCAATTTGATGCGAGCTAATGCGAGGATTTTGAGCCACAGTGACAAGAATGCGGGTTTCATTTCCTTCGTTGGCTGCTCGCTTTCTGCGGTCACTTTTGCAAGCAGCAATTTCCGGTCTCTCGCAATTTTGTGCATATGTTTTTGAAAGTTTGACGCGAGAACGATGAAAATACCGTTTGGCATATAAAGTTTTAGCTTTAGCTCCCATTAAATTTTAGCTGATTTTTTCATTAATGAGAATCATATTAACTTGCTCGTTAATTGCATTAATTTTTGAAGAATTTATATATGTGATGTTTAAAAATATATGGGTGGGTTTTTAAAAAATACCATTGAAAATGCATGAAAATGTTATTAGTGCAAAAAACTCAAATTTAAAAAATATATATCAACGTATAGAATAGATAAACTTATGTATAAAATGAATTTAATATTCCAGAAATTTGTTTAAAAATGGCATTTTGCATATTGTTTATTTTATTTTATATTAAAGTGTAAGACGTACATGTTGCGATGAGTTTTGTATTCTTGAGATTTTGATATTTCACGATGGACTAATCAGATTATTCATGATACATTGGCCGACATTAGAAATTCCGATTAGTAATGCTGAGTAATGGCGGTGAATAAACGTGGTTGAATGGTAGAAGAAGAGCGAGAGAAAACTTGAGCAATGTAATGGGATCCACGATCCCTTGCGACCCGTATGAGTCAGGAGAATCTACAACGAATATCGCGTGACTGATCTAGCTCCATGTCGACTCTATAGAACTTTAAATACAGTCTGACGTCAATCACAAAGTAGACGACGTCCAGAATTGTGTAACTACACTGCAAACTCAAGTGTGTTACCTTTACGTGTACTTTTTTATGCTTTTTTTACGTTTTTTGTTATTTAAAATCATAACATAATTAAAACGTATTTTATTATTTAAATTTTATCCATTTAATTAACTGTTTCTTTTTTATTTTTTTCAAGTATATTACTATATATTACACGATCATTATCTACTATATATATAAATATATATTTGCGTTCTTTATTAATAAGAGCAGAGAAGCAACAAACTTACGGACGACTCCATTATTACATTTCCAATAATATACGCCCAGAGCTCACGTCTCGTTCGGTCGGTGTTGCAATTTCATTTATTTTCTGAACTCCATCCATTGTGTAACGTGCTGCGTTTTATGGTCAGGATATCCTGTATTAAGCTCAGATGATTGTATTTCTTCCTTCCATATAAATCGCTCAAATTTAAAACTTGTTTATAACGGCTATATTTTCCTCTTTTAATCACTAGTAATTCATTTACATGGAGAGATATTTTGTACTTACAACTGCAATTATACAAAATATTTACTTATGTTATATTTTCTTAGACGTTTTAACGCATGATTGAAGAAATAGGATACTCCATTTTTATCGAGGTTGTTTTAAAACTTTAAAACTTCTGTCGCAAAATGTTTCTGTAAACTCAACGATAATTCAAGGCGACCATTAAATATGAACGTGATATGTTTTGCTGTAGTAGATCAGGAATTGTTTTTTGCGCAAACACTTGTCACATCGCAATATGCAAAAGTTCACTTTCTGTGAAACGGTAACACTATTACGATCGCATTTTGCGGTATCATATTTTATTTACGTGCCATCAAGGTTCAATCAAGAATTGCGGTATTGCTTATAAAACGTGTGTTTACGCGTTAACCGAACATTAATGTCTATTTAATGATCGTTAGATCATGGTGTCATGTATACATACTAACGATTACCTTGATATCATTGCGTGAAATTCTGCGAATACAGACTTCACGGTTTTACATCTATCATTGAAATATCGCAATGGGTGTAAGTTGGTAATTTGAAAAGCCAAGCCTTTAGAAAATTTCTTAATACTAATATTATAATATTAATTTTGAAAAAAATAATGTTTAAACAAACATGAGTGAAGCACGAAAATGTGCAGTGCATAAATATAAGAAAACAAATATGCACATCCATGTAAAATGAAAGTAAAAGTTAATAGATTAATGATTATTATTAATTGTTGAATCTACTTGAAAACATAATAATATTTAGCAATGAGAAATTCTTTTATACTTAATCTATGATTCGCATGGTTTGTTTAAATCATTGATAACGCTGTTTATTCATTGCGTTTAATCACATGTATAGCCTTGATAACGCGCTATGAATGAACGTAGGGAATAAAAGATAACGTGCCGATTGCGAGCATAGTTTTATATCTGTACATACACGAACTCGATTCTGTTTCATAGCTATCATTTACAATCAAATGCATTACTCGAAACGGTTTATGTTTAGTAGTTAAATTTCTCTGTGATATACGTGTTTAAAAGAGAAAGACAGAGATAAATAAACCTTTGAATTTATATTATTAACTATGTAATTTAATCGCTCGTAAACAAGATGAATCGATCAATCGCATATTGTGGTGAATTCTTCTAGGAATTAGCTCAAACATGATTATATCATCTCTCAAATGACTGATAAATGATGGCAATATAATGAATGATTAATAATGAATTAAGCCAAATGAGTGATAATAACACACGTATACTTAATTAACTAAATCAAATGGAGGTACTTTGATTATAATGTATTTATCATTATAATCTATTTATAAATATCTTATATGAATTTAAGCAATTGATGGAATTATTACATTGAAATTTACAGAAAAAAATTGAAGCTTTATGATTTTTAATCGTAATTCCTGTGATAAAGTTTTTTAATTTTTATTTATGTTCTCCACAGTAATATTTTATCATTTTTATTTACAATGCTTATTTATTTTATGAAATATATTTATTACTCTTATTTATATATTTTTTAATAAACTTTTGCCATTTGCATTTATGATTTATACAACAAAATTTTATAATTTTTATTTATGATTTTCATGATTTTATTTACGATTTTTATTTATTGTTTTATATATCTCATTTTTATTTATGAATCTCTGTTGTATTTATTTATGATTTGTATATTTAACATATGCTCTGTCACGAAACGCAACTGATATAAAATTATAACGCGGCATGATCGAAACGGTTATTAAACGTGTCAAAAGTAACAAGCGTAGATTGAAACAAATATCATTCGAAATTAGAAAAATGTGATATTCCCTGATGAATAATCTTTTCAAGCATAAGTTTCTTTGAAAATTGTGTTGGAGAAACAGTCAAATTTAAAAATAAAAACAATATGCTCATAACATATGCAAATTTAACAAAAAATAAGTCATTAAGCAGAAATTGGAAACTGTGGATTTTATATTTAGAAAATTTTCATCATGTTTAAATTTAATTCAAGATGCAATATTGAAAAATGAATGGTAAAGTCGCATGCACACAAGCGCTGTTAAGAACAAAGTAAAATTGATGTGATGGGAAGTTCCGACTTGCAGCAGACGCTGATAAGTGGACGAAAATAACTTCTATCATAATGAAATATCCTCTCATCCGTGACTGGCTATGTTATTCGTGCTAACGAACTTGGATAAAAATATAACTTCCATTGGAAATTCAATTTCAATTCTATTATCTTTGAAAGAGCACAATAAGCGATATCTTGGTTTACTTGTCAATAAAACACAAATAATAAAAATTACGTATACATAATATATAATATAAAAATTATATAATGATTTTTATAATAAAGCTCATATAAAAAATACTTTTCCATTTTTAACAATTTTAGCTTCTAATATAGTTTCCATTAAAAATAAAAAATTATTTCGAAAATTCGGTTGAGTTAATAAAGCTCTTATTTAAATAATATACATTGAGATCCGTGCAATTATGAGAAGAAAATGAGTATAGATACAAATTTATTTGGCTTGTATAAAATGAATTTTTTTAAATGTAAATTTGTAAAATAATATTTTGTTATTTAAATGTATATTTTGTCTATAAGGGGAATAGAAATGAGCATAAAATCCTGGTGATTTTTCATGTGGCAAGTAATTAACCCACGGCTGTTTGCTTTCAATTAAGGAATTAATCAATCTTCCCAGGTCATGAAAGTTTTGGATCTTATGTTTATATTCGAGACTTTTTAAACTTATTATATCAACTGCGGCTGTTACTTCAACTATAAGTGAGATAGTGTACTTCTAATTTCGTTAATTTGCAAAATTTTTCTCGGAACGAGGAAATTATTTGGGTTTTTTAAATAATTTAAGAAAAGAAAAACTGAATCATTTCCATCACTATTTTCACTTGTAAGTCAGAAAATGTTCTTTTTATTTGTGAAGTCTTGAAATAACAAAGTAACCCAGATACGGCCAAGTTTACTATAAACTTACTCGTTTTAATCAATTGCCTGCCGAATTTCTGCTGACTGGTCTCGAAATAACGCGTCTAATTTACTACTTAAAGTAACCTTACCGCAGTAAGTTACGTTAGCTGCAAGGCGCCATACGTTGCTTCTAAAAATGGATTCCCGGGCTAAAGCCGAGCGAAATTTGAAGGCGAACAGGTCGACAAAGTATTGGCGAATAAGTGATGTATTTATGCAACAATACGTCTTTAAAAAAATTAATTTAAAAAATGTGATATTAAAAATAGAATAAAAATAATAGAAATAAAAATGAAGAAAATAAATTAAACTAAAACGAATAATGCACTATTCCAAAATATCTTAAACTAGTTCTAAAATACACCTTTTAATAATTAAAAACTTTTCTCGTTTCACATTTAATTATAGAAAATATTCAAAAGTACAAGCTATAATTAGAGTACAAACTGCAAACTTGAAACTATAATAGTAATTAATCAGTAAGTGAAGAATGAAAGAAGAAGCAACAAACATTGATTAATTAACGACAAAATTCTGGATATAACTTAAACGATAATAGTTTATAATACATAATAGATTAGTTTCAGAAAATAGTTCAAATACTATAACAAGTTGCAAATTAATTTTACATGGCCGAGAAAGTGCATTAGAAGATATAGATCTAAAATATCATGGATAAATTTATATGCTTTAATAATTGAAAAAGTTTTACGTAATTTTACTTGAAAATTTTCAAGCGCGGTATCACTAATTTTTCCACCAAGTGTAAATTACGTTTAAATAAAAATTCTATCGACAGCGCGTATAGTAAAAAGCGGGAATAATTAAATAACGTGGTATTTGCGAAAGCAAATAGGAAGAGCGCGATTTTCAATTGCTCAGAGCTAATTACGCGTTCGATATCATTCATTAATATTTTACTGATAATTTGCTATTGATAGATTGATAAAAATATTGCGTCATCTCTTACTTCTTCACTTGAAACTTTCTTAACTTCTGAATCATCTTGTGGTTGGACAATTCAGGTGATCCATGATAACTCCACTCCCACATTAAGCACCGCCATTTCTAACCCCATCCATCTCTCGATCGATCTATTTTACTCTTGCAGTACCAAGAGTAATTTCAGCTGCTACATCAACCTATATACGTGCGCAACTACTCGGTTAAAAATCGTGGCGCACAGTTTCTTCGAGTTTCGCTTCCAATCTTGAAACAGTGATGTAGTATTTTTAATTAAAAAAATGTTTCCTCTCTCCAATTATATATAATAAAAATGAAAGTTATGAAAATTATAAACATTTATATTTTTGCTATTTAAAGCTTGAAGATCTTAGAAAGAAAAATTTATGAAATATATTGAACAAAAATAAATGAAAATTTGATAAAGAAATTAAAAGTGCGAAAAATGTATGTAAAAAATATAGCCTTAGAATCTAGCTTTGAAATGATTTTTATTTCGATATGTCATGACCTTGAATAAGTTCTCGCATGTATATACATTAACTTATACCCTCTTTAACTTTACTAAACGTTTATAAGATGTTTTGCTAATTAATTAATTACACAAATCAGGTTGAGTACTGAATATTTAATACGAAAAAAAGTGCTAGCGAAGATTTATCTCGTTTCGAATAATTATATAACTTCTGCAACAACAATTAAGATATTTAAACATTTAGAGCTACGGTGAAACAACGTTTATCGCTTTAAACACCTGGATATTAACAACCATTCTTATTCTGACTGTTATTATATTATATGTAATCGCATTTATTATATCCCTGTCGCACATATTTGACAATGTCAAAATTATTCTTATCACTGCTAGCCTAATCTTACATTAAAAATTGAAGAAAAAAACTTTCCGTTATAACTAGATAATAATGATATTTTTTTAATTTGTTGATTTGGATTTTGTATTGCATTCCACTTCAAAACGTAAAACAATGTTAAAGGCATGTTCGTTAGATAATCAAGACTATAGTTATCGATCAGACCTATTAGAAACTCAATTGACGTTACTGAGAGATACGACAATCTAAAGTACCTTCAACTTGAGCTCGCCGATATAAATTCCGGTTTGCCTCGCTGCTTGCTGCACGCGAGATGCGATAGTATTTATTGATATTCTAATATAGTAAGTACCTTTTAAGTTTTTGCTTCTTTTATAATATTTACTTTATTTATTGTTTATTTACAAAATAATAAATATTATTTTACTAACATTTTATAAAATTTACTTTATAAAACATCTATAATTTTTTTTACTAACATTTTATTAATTAAGCAATTACAATGTATTACAATTTAAAATTAGTCTTTAATCTTTTCCAAAAAAATATCTTTTCACTTGACTAATATATTCATTTCTGAGGAATAGATTTCTAAAGATTCTTAAAAAATTGAAAAAGATTTTACTTATATATCCGTATACTGAATTTTTAGTTCGCTCTCGCACTGCCATTTCTTATGTTTTCCGATAATTTCGACGTTTTGATCGAGGAGCGCTCGTAAAAATTCCACTACCGTTAAAAAATCTTGCGAAATGAGATGAGGTTTTCTACTGCCATTTATTTCTGACTCGCCGTCACCAATCAGGTTGAAAATATTCTGATGGAAAAGCCAGGACCATATTTAGTTATCAACGCTTGTATTCAATCACCGTGTCCCAGTTCTACTGCAACTAGAAATTTTTCGATTGCAAAGTTTACCCAATAAAAAAATGGAACAGTTATTTCTCGTTATAAATATCTCGTGCGTTTTCTTTTGCTTTAAGATTATTTAATCTAAGTAACTCAAATAATTTGAAATTTTTAACAAGTAAAAAATGAGAATAATTTTCTTTTACAAGAAGTTTTACATATTCTTATGTAAAATATTTCTGTGTCAAGCTAAACTTACATTGCGAAATACAATTCACTTAAAATGCATCGCAATGCACTATTATATTCGAGCGAAGGAAGCGATATTGGAAAATATGCTGGAAAGTTCGCACAATGCGGAATAATTCCTGAGACGAATTACGTTTCCTTTACCGCAAATTTTACGCGCCGGCTTTTTCAACGAAAGACGTATTTTGAGGATAATAAATTGCACTCGACTGCATCTGGCGTTTATCGGCCGATTGTTCATTGATCTTATCCATGTCTGGGACAGGAATAATCTACCATTGCTAATCCCTTGCTTTCTCCCTTTTCCACTGATAAATCGTATTCCCGCTTCTCTCTTCTGTTTAAATTGTCTGTTCGATAAGTTTCAAGTTCGATGACATATTACACCAAATATGGTTTCGAAAAGCAAATTTAGATCAATTTTAATTAACTTGTTGCATCTTTTATATAAAATTTGTATTTAATCAAGAGCATTAATTTTCACAGAATAAAACGAAGAAACTATATTATCAAATCCTAAATATTTTCGTTATTATTATTTTATATGTATTTTTTATATGTATATGTTGAATAATTATTTATATTAAAAAATATTCTCCAAAACTTTTATTTTTGTGCTCTGATGTTAGTCGATCTTGGCTTTGTTTTAACCACTTTTTGAGATATATAGTTACATAAAGTATCGAAAAAGTCCTTTTTTCGATTTTTGTAAAATATGTTTTTATGTAACATGAAAGCATCCAAAACATTTTTATATCAATATATCTGGTGATATTTATTTTAAATTTGAAATATGAATATATGTTACAAAAACATGAAAAGGTAGACGATAAACGGTTAATTTGTTTTGCATTGAAAATACGATTACTCATATCACAACAAGAGATTATATTTTGCAACCGCCAACAATTTAGAGAAATGTGATAATTGCAATTTTGAGATATAATATTATTACTTTATTATTATCATAAATAATGTTTATTATTTTACTTTATATGTCAAATTATATTGCTTATTATAGAAGATCATTTATCCAATAAATTGTCAAAAGCTTTATACAATTATTATAAAACATTGAATATTTTTCTTATTATTTATTATTATATTTGATGTTAAAATTATGTTGGTAAAGTTATGATCCAGTACTGATCTGACAAAATATCTTTCGCGAGAAGCGAAGTTCAGGAGAGATTACGAAGAGATAACGGAGGATACATCGATCCTGAATCAAGGAAAAGTCAAGCAAAATTGAATTTACCAATGTGGAAAGCTAACTCACTAAGCTTCTCTCTACTCACTAAGTCGAGATATGAGCTATAAGAAGCTTTTATGGAGTAATACTAGAATACAGTGAAAGTCAAACAAATTTATATCTGCTTACGAAAGGAAGTGTCCTGGAATAAAAATTTGACATAGATAAACGATTAAAATATGATAACACGTTTTTCTGATAAAGATCTTTTAACTTTCCTGCTGTATTTGGATCATAACTAATTGTTTAAAGAAAAAATTTACTCACCATTTATTTTTTTACAAAGGAAAGTATGAAAGTAAAAACTGATATAGAGACTGCTTTTTACAAAAGAATTTTTAAAACAAAAAATATGTATTTTTAATTGCATATATAACTGCATTAAAATTTTTCATTTTAATAAAAACTTTATACAATTATATATAATAATATTTCTCGGTAATAATAATAATACTTTCTTTTTCTTTTTCTCTCGCTTTTATTTATTCTTTTATTTCATGGCTGTCTCTTATTTTGACACATATCCCAGATTTATTCGTACTTTCTTTTATTTTTACGATGAAATACGATCATACACTATCACGGCTGTGGACAGGAGATACCAACAATAAATGCGTCATTCATCATCGATCGAAACACCCGGTGTAAAGTATCGATCATCCCTCGATGACGGAGATAAATGGTGGTCATTGAGTATTATTTATGCATTGATTGCGCAGCAGACTTATTTTGTAAAATAAAATCGTCAGTATATATCACATCGCCGGTATATTTATCGTTACATAAACAATATCTCTGGATCTTTAACATCTCTCTTTGCATACTAATATTTCCTCAGATAATTGAATAATATGGCTTAAAATATTTTTGTCGAAACTGACTACTGTCGAGACTAACCACCGTAACAAATGACAAAATTAATATTTATATCTCCAACATTTGTATGCAGCCGCATAGAACAATATTTTTCTTCTAGGCTGAGTTTAGTTTCACACTTTGCGCTAGTAGAAAAGTGTTAATGCAAGTGATGTGAGTCGATGCGTGGTCAGACACGAAGTACGAAGCACGGAATTAGCTTAAGAGAGGTGTGCGACTATAATTCATGAGGCCAATCGATAGTGAAGCCGCGACTACACGAGAAGCGACTGTTTGTCGCGTTTCTCGCTTGTGTTTAAGGTCTATTTAAATAGATTTACGTATACAGGAGGATATCGATCAATCATCTTGTCTGATATTGTTTCCATACGATCAATCTTTACGGAGTTTATCTTTAACAATAGATACTATAAATGTTATTAAGTCTTTAATACTATACGCACTTTATATGTATACGTATGTATACATAAAATTTAGCGTATATAGAAGTCATGATATTTTTGAAATTGGATAGACTATATTTAACAAGTACATGATCAGTGATATCACAAATAAAAATAACACATACATAGCATATTACATTAAAAATAATACCGTGATTATAAGAAAATAATTTTAAAAGGAAAAAATAAAAAATAAAATATTTTTAGGGAATAATTACGAATTTTTTATTTGATATTAAGTAAAACATTCTGTTCATGATTTCATACAATTTTTTATAACTCTACATATTTATAGAGTTATAAATAATTCTCTAAATATTTTTTAAATAATTTTACAACTGTCAGTACATCTACATTTCGGTGCTAAAACTCTTTTCTTGAAATTAAAATGTTCAGAATTTTATTAATGCAAAAATGGGTCATTCAATATCATCTGAAAATATCCAATAAGGAAATTTTCAACGATACGTCTCGCATATTTATTATGCCAGACTGGAATTAATTAAAACTCTTAATTAACGGAAACTCTGTTTCGCTGTTCCTATCTGACCATGAATCGGCTCTCTACTTATTCTGTTATAGAACATATCCCGTGACATTATTAAAGCAGCAAGACGCGATTTTCTGGTTTCAGCGGAAGCAGGAATCGCTGCAGCGGCGGAGATGAAGCAGCCGGAGGATAGAACGGAAGAAGAGAAAATGGCATTGCTGGGCAGACCGCGCCTTGGCGAGGTGTCTCGAGCGCAAATCAGGATTAAAGAATCCAAGGAGTTCAAGAACACTGTGGATAAGCTAGTTCAGCGAGCAAATGCCTCCATAATACTCGGTGAGCTTCTAATATGATCTCTTCTCGGAACATCTGCTGTAAGATATAAAAGTATAGCTTATACACTCACACGTGCGCGTATACACACGTAAAGTTTTTTTGGATTTTCTAGTAATATCTAGTAAAATCGAGGAATGAAAAATTAAAATATATTGAATTTTCAGAAACATCGTTTTTTAAAACAATATTAAAAAATTTAATAAATTTTTAACTTACAACTAGTTTCATAAGAGTTTCTCACATCCCTTTCGATTAATTTTTTTTTTTTATTAATTCAAAGACAATTCATAAATACATACGCACATTATTTATATATAAAATTAGGAAAAAAACTTTGACAATTTAAAAATGAGATTTAGGCATAGATACAACTATGTAATTATAATTATCATCTCCTCATTACGGTCGCTGAGATAGAGCATCTCTTAGACATCAGGCAGGTTCTTGTTAAAACACGAGTGGCAAGAAGAAGCCCTCTCCCTACAGTCCCTACAGTAGACGAAAATCGATTCAAAATTGCGACTAAATTCCATGACTGTTTCATAATTGTATAAAATTTCTTACACGTTGTTTCATGTTCGCAAGAAATCCACTTCACCATCTTCTCTGCCTTAAATTTATTATTGAGCAGTATGCGCCTAACTCAAACTAACTCAACCTAATCTTTCCCGACGGAGGATAAAATGCGTATCACGGGATACGCGAGCATCTAGATTGGGCTTTTCAGAAATGCAACCCTGAGGAATGCGACGTTATGTAGAGGCTCGTGAAATTCAAGACTCCCTCGGCGCCATATGCATGATTCTCACGTTTCTGCGTTTCCTGCGCGCATCTTTTCACTGCATCTCGCTATGCAACCGTTTCAGATCCGTACTTCTTATATTTCTTCACATTTCGCGTAGGTTTTTCTAACGTGCATTAAGCTAGATGCATGAATTGCAGTAAAAATTTGAATTGCAATGAAACTCAGTATATTAATTTTTAATACTTTCAAATGTAATTATTATTTTTATATTACTGACAGATATATCAAAATACTTAATTGTTATTTTACAGAGAAAAATAAAGACTTTTCAAATAAAAAGTTATGCATTTGTAAATGAGACAGTTACTTGATTTGCACAACTTTTACGTGACAGATACACGTTGGTACAAAATTATAAAAATAGAACCCTTCGGACATGGCACCATTGCCATCTCTTACTACGAATACCGTAAACTTCCAATGGAAGCCTTGAAAATGATCGTATTGAATTTGCTTTAGATATTGACTTCAAATGCGAACAAAAAATAGAAAGCACAAATATATCAGGCTACGAGATATTTTCTATTGTCATTTTTGTTTATTTCCTCCCTGCGCTTAGGGGACTTTTTTTCTCACAGCGGGAAATTATTCCACGTTATTCAAAAACATTTCTGAAGAGATGTGGTGAAAGCTTTAACCGAAGAATATCGAATGCACACAAAGAAACAAAAGAAAGCTTCACAATGAAACTTGCCTCATGTGATAATCTTTTCAACGTTTTCCATTTAATAAATAGCTATTATTAGTGATAACATATATAATATATGAAACATTTAATAGAATGGAATAAAATATATGATGTACGAATAAGGAAAATTGCAAATGTTATAAATGTATAACAAACATAAAACGCCAAAAAAATGTATTTAAATATCTTATCTGATAGATATCTGAAGAGATGCGGTGAAACACAAATTGAACGAGATGAAAACGATTTGATCCTGTTTCTTTTTTCTTCTTCCTCTATTTCTCTCTTTTTCTCTCTTTTTCTCTCTTTTTTCTCTCTTTTTTCTCTCTTTATATATATATATATATATATACATATATACATGTGTAGAAATGAAATCGATTACAGCTCGAAAAGAGTATCACGTTGCTCTATTATAGTGAGCTTTTCTTTGTCCGGTTTTCCTTTCTGCATTTTCTGCTTTCACTCGACCTGTGAAGCGGAATCGCTCAAAGCATTTTTCGACTTTTACCATCGACAAAGCGTTTTATTCGCTTGTTCGTCGAGCTCGTAGATTTGAATGTGTACAAAAAATTATTTTATAATAATATTTCTTTTTACTACATTCAGTATCAAGTTTTTGTTGATGAATCTTTCGTGTATCTGTCACGTAAAAGTTGCACAAAATATAAATTTTATATTATAAATAATTTCTGTCAAATCATTTATCTTAAAAATTAATCAGGAATTGTCATAAATTAATTTTCAATAACACTGTTAATAAAAACTAAAAATTTTAAAAACCCGTATTGATTCTACAATATTGTAAATTGCTATGTTTTTCTCTCCTAAGTTCGACTTTTCTTTGTCTTTTCTGCTGACGTATAAATGCAACGAATGAAATATCGTTCTTAGGCACAAGTTCTTGGAAAGAACAATTCATGGAAGCGCTGACTGTCAGTAGGGGTGATGATGACGACGCAGAGGGTGAAAGTGGTCAACCTTCCTCACCATCCGCGATGGATTATCTTATGCACTCGCTTACCATCTTCTGGAAAGTCCTCTTTGCTTTCGTTCCGCCCACAGGTGAGTAACAATTTCTTTTATATTTTAATGTCATCGCCTACCATGTATGTATACGGAGTGGACCACTTTAACTATATCCCAATTTTTTTATTGCTATTTCTCTGAGTTGAGAAAATTCTTTATTATCGTTTCTTTGAATTTTGATAAAGATTGCAAATAAAAATTTCACGCTTCTACAATACACGTTTTACACAAGATTCGAATTTCACAAGTTCAATTAATTTTGTCAATACTCGAAAAGGTGTCTTCAGTATATTCTCAGAATAATAATTTGCTTGTGATTGCGAATGGTGGGCTCAATCTTACATAAAAACAACGTTGATAGATACGAAATTGCTATCGACTTTAACGTGATAAAAGGTAAAGTGAATTTTGATCGAAATGCGCTTATAGTGGCTCAATCTGTAAAACAGAAAACGGCACACCTGGATTCTCTCACGATTAATGTATTTTTTAATGTTCACGCGAAAAGAATAATTACATATTGTTTTATACAACACGATATTTGTCTAAAAATAATTATGAAATTTTAAAACCAGCATAAGCTTTTCAATAATCCGTGTGAAAAGTTTCAGTTTGAAAAACATGAAAATAGTATTTTACATAAATGTTGATTAGCTTTGAGCATAAAAACAAATGAAGAAACCCACGTAATTTCTTATAACTTGTGAAAAGTTTTAAGAAAATCAATTCTTAGTTGATTATTACTTGAATTTTTCTTCGTAATTTTCTTCGTAACTTTTATTTTTGAGTTTCCGTTAATTTTACTTTTTCTGTATTTTTTGAGATACGAGAGAGCTCTTCTGCACTCTCTTTAGTCATGGCTCTGCTTCCATCCAGGTGGAAGAAAACGAGGAAAAACGGTAAGGGAAGGATAAAGGCCGCGAAGAAGACGTGCTTTATTTCAGCAAGCACAATCGCAAAGGCCTGCTGAACTGGCAAAAGCTCTGGAAACTACTGTATCGAACAACGTAATTTCACCCTGTTTATCTTTCTTTTCTTTTTTTCCTGCCATCCTTATAGATCAACGCTTCCGTACAGAAGCGCAAGATATAGAATTGTATTTACTTCTATACTACTCTCGCGTTTGATAAAGAAAGCTTAATTTCCGGACAGCCGGAAATTATCGAATAATCAAGGCATTTCTTTTATATCGTCAAAAACAAATCTTAAGTTAAAATAATAAGTTAGAATAAATATTTCGTCTTTTCGAAAAAAACATAAATGAATCAATATAAGAACATGTATGATTGGAATACTACTTGAATGAAATAATTATTAAAAAGAATGGAAAGTTAAGAAAACAGGTTTTGCGATGACGGTGAAAAATATTGTAGTATCCTCATTTTTTAATAATTGCTGATTATACGGAGAATATTCTGTTTGGAATATTTTTACTTAAAATCTAGAGTTATATAACTGCTGATTATGCAATCATGATATGCGGTTGCAATGGTATGAGCAAGATTTATGAACGCGCCCCGTTTTACTAAATGCAATTTTCCGCGATGAAACATGTTGCCGGAAAAGCTAGCAAAATCCGAAGATGATAGTTGAATTCCCAAGAACTTAATTTGCAAGTTACATTTATAAACACACAATATCTCAGTTTCACGACTTTTTGAGGATATTTGAAAATCCTATGGGCATGTATATATACGAACAAATATATACATATATGTACAAACAGAGAGATAGAGAACGCTACACGTACGGTAGTTCTCTCTCATGAAATTTCCACGAAATTTCCGCGTGATTTACGATGACCTGTGTGCTTCTATATTCTTTTCCAAAGTAAATTTTGTTCAGAATTTACGACAATAGCTGCCTCTGCAGAGTAACGAGATACTAAACATATTTTTATCTAATAAAAATTAAGAGACGATAAATTTTTCTCAACGAATGATAAATTTGCTTCAATAAAATAAATTAATTAATAAAAGTCTTTTTCAAAAAAACTACTTTGTGTTGAAGACAACATTATATTTTTTTAATTTGTATATCAGGAGAACTTAAAATAGGAAGAAAATAACAAAGAATAAATAATAAGCTAGATTACTAAAAGTGGAACTTCTCTTTAATATAGAATAGATTTCTTTAAGGATTTTGAACTGAATAAATAATGCATATATTGCATTGTTATACATAATAATTACATATAAGAATTAAATGTGGAATTTATTCCAATATTTTCTTTTCGACTTTTTATTTAATATCGTTAGCCGCGAGTTTGCTTGTGATTTCAAGAGAATTTGCCGAGAATTTCGCTCGATTTTCCGATAATTACATAACATAATCAATAAGAGCGAGCTGCTTGTAAAAGACCACGAAACACTTTAATAAATCAGTTGAGATTGGTGGGGAGAGTATGGCAAGCGTGTTGCAATAATATACATTGGCCACGTGTTAACAGTAAAACTAACCGCGTGTTTACAGACTCTTTAGTTATATTAACGCCCACGCATTCCATCGTAAACGTATCTTCGTATACAGCTATCTAATAATAATTTCCTTTTGTTGTCACATATCCCAGAAACATGTGCGCGCGCATAGAAACAGAGAGAGAGAGAGAGAGAGAGAGAGAGAGAGAGAGAGAGAGAGAGAGAGAGAGTATTTTACTTGCGGCACTTTGACCGCGTCGCTCTCAAAGAATTTTAAATGTCTTTGATAACGTTCTACAGAAAATGTTCCACGAGTTTCACATCAATTGCAAATATCTCGGTCTCGACTGTTTGGAGAACGTTAGAAGCTGATAATAGATATCCATACCATTATACACTGCCTCAAGGGCTTTCGTCGTTTGATCTTGCGACGTGATTACAATTCTACAGACGATATTGACACGCACAAGTGCGAGAGAATACTTTCTTTTCAAGAATATTATGGCACGCGATAAGTTACGTTTGCGTGAAAAAAGAGCTCTTCGATTGTTACAATAATGTACGGGATTAAGAAAATCCACATAGTTTACGAAAAATAATTTTCAATGTTTCAATGTAATGTGTGGCGTGAAACGTAACAAGAAGAAAACAGAGAAGAAAAAGAATGTAACGTAAATGAAAATAATTTGAAATAGAAGCTGCGAAGTAAAAGAAACTGCTATTAAAGAGATTATCACATTATTGAATTAAATTTATAAGCACAAGATTTGCCGAGATGGAAAATTTTTTTATTACTATTGAACATGAAATATATCTTGGTTCCACAATATTAATACATTACGATGATCAAACTTTGAAGAATATATATTATAAACGACATGATTCGGGTAGGAATAATACATACTTGCTTGTATAAGTACGAAGCAGTTATTTTAGCAATTTTTATCAAATAAATTTGTATTGAATTAAATGAATTATATACATTTTTTGTCCATTTTGTAGGCGGCCTATATTCTAAACGCAACTTACGAACGCGTATAAGAAATATGAATAAGAAGTTAAGCCCACATTGTTGAGAAACAGTTGCATTTTTAGGAAGACAGTTAATAAGTCCGACAAGAAATTAAACACCTTTTGTAAGATTATAATACGAAAATTTTAATTGAAATTATGTCCAACAGTTTTAAACTAATTTCTATAAGTAATTTTATTTATCGGAAATAGCCTATTACAATAGAATAGCGATTTTAACGCGGTATGGTTCGCGATTTGTAAAAGCCAAGCGGAATTGAGCTGAGAGGCAGCGCAATTATTCCCGAGAGTGAACGTAAATGAGGAAAAATTGCGGACTTTTAACTAGACTAATTAAGCTCTCAAACGTGTGGTTACGTGGTAGTGCATGTTTGCGTGAACGAAGAGCGTCACTTTATAATTTGCATTTAGCTCATCCTGCATATCGTGGAAAGTGATTAAAGCTCTTTGGCACTATTACACAATGTTTTTCGGTTAAGCCCCAAAAATATCGCCAATTTCATCCAGTTATTAAAATGAATTTTAATATTAATTTTTAAGTTGTTTCAATTAATTTTTCATAGTTATTTGTTACGACATTTTACATGTATATATTTCTTTAGCTCTTCTATTTTATATACAGAAGACTACGCGCGCACAATATTTATATTGTTTGACAATCCAGTTTTAAAACTCTCTTTGTTGTACTTTCGCAAAACGTAAGAGAAATATTTTTTGAATTTCAGACATCGCCGGTGGTTATTTGTGCTTCATCATCAGCATTCTGGGGATCGGCGTTGTTACGGCGGTAATCGGCGATGTCGCCTCGTATTTCGGGTGCACTTTGGGTATCAAGGACTCTGTCACCGCGATTGTTTTCGTCGCCCTCGGTACCAGCATTCCCGGTAAGTATCCAAAAAGGGGGATGATGTATTAGGAAAGGTGATATTGGTGAGGTGAGAGCATAGTGTTAGAGAAAAACGACCAACATATTTTCCACATTAGTTTATCTTCGCATTTCGCATTGATCGCATTCCACTTATGACGTTCTGCTATATTACGGCAGGCTTTTGGGATTAAGCGAGGGGAGCAATGATAATTTAGTGCACTTGGTCTTTGTGTCCAGGAATAATGGCTGCCGACGGCCTATGTTTCTTCGTATATCGGGTGAAACGTTTAACACCATAAACTCGAATTAAATATACTTTCTTCTTTTATACTAACGACTGCAAGGCTTAAAAAAAATCCCATTGTAAAAATTGTAATTTTGTAAATATACTTTACGCAATACTGTCATAAAATTAAAGTAGTAACATTAAAATGTTCATTTTTAGAAGTAGTAACTGTAGTAACGGTAGTAACGTTGTTGCAATAAATATATTTATTTGAAGAATTACATATATTCAGAAGATCAAAAAATATACCAATCTTCTCTGCTCTTCTCTGAAATAAGGAAAGTTAAACTTGACATACGTGGGAGAGAATGATATGCAGAACCTTTTTCCATTTTTTTATTCTACAGACTTCCAATATTACTGTAACTGCGTGTTGGAATTTTTCATTTCTTTGTTTCTATCAAATTTCTTTGCATTCAATATTAAATTATAATTTACAAGATTGTATCTGGTTGTTACATTCTAGTTAATATATTTTATGTTAGACTTTTTAAATACTTCAGATTCCAAAATTTATTTAAAATATTTTATATTTTCTATATTTTCCTCGAACACGGAAAAGAGAGAAAGAAAGATAACTTAAAAAACGCAGTTTTTAATAATCTGATGGTTTGAAAGTTAATTATGCTTTATTGCATCAATAATTTTATGAAAAATCAGAGCACACATATATTTACAGAATTAGTTATCTAAAAAAAAATTTCAGAAACAATTATCACCTGACCTTTATGTCTTTTGCTATTTTTATACGAAATTCACGACAAGGGCATTTAATAAATCACTTGAGAGGGCATTATCAAAAGCTATTAAAAGCGTAACGACTGCCTCGTCATTTCGAGTTTCTGGGTCAATAGGTTACATCCAAAATTTACCCCTAAAACAACGGTTTGAAATTGATTATCCTAAATATGTCTATAAAAGCTTAATGTTCAGTGAATGCAGTTCCTCCATTTTTAATACGAAGAAAACACTTCTAACTAATTATAATTTTTATTGTTAATTTAACTTTCAGTATAAACGTATTTCAGCACTCCTTTAATGTAAATTTTTGAAAATTTAGATTTTAGTCAAAGCAGTGAAGATAGATAACTGATTTTATTTTTATTGTAACTTTTTTATTGCCCGCGGAATATAAAATCAGTTTTTGATCAAAAACAGCTGAGCATACAGAAAAATTCAATAGACACGTTATTAATATTATTTTATATTCTAACACGTTCAGAAATTCTAATACGTTTCAGAAATATTTTTTTCATATTTTTAATTGTAAAATTTTTCATAAAGATTGATTCTTCAATTTTCATTGCAATCGCCGCTTTATGTACAATGACAGTATAAATTTTTATTCTTTCTATCTTGCAAGTAATATTTTATATTGCGGTTTTTTGAATTGCATAAACGAACAGGTATTTTGAAATTATATTTGTTCTAAAAATGCTGGTCGCGTCACATCGACCGAATATCGACGAGATTTGCATGACGCACGGCTTCTTGGCTGGATTACTTAAAGGCTATTGTGCTCTTCTTCTATACTATGTATGTGTGTTACTTTCCTCTTAGAAACTTCACAAGAAACTTTCTTCCCCCAGGACCTCATCAATATTTATGTCGGAGGGTACCTCCGATCTCCCAAAGTACCGCTCATCAAGATCGGTTTGGCTATCTTCCGTATCACTGACAAAAAAACAAGAGAGGATTTATTTAGAATACTTATATAGGGTGTTCCCAAATTGCCCAGAACATGTAATCAAGCAACGACAACTATTGCACTGAATCACACATAACAACGTGCAAGGCAAATCGCATATCCATACGAAGTCAAATCTTTTTTTACATTTAGTTAATACAATTCAATCTTTTTTTAATGCAGTTGTACGTGAAATCTACCGAATAATCATTGTCCAATTGGAAAATATTACACGAAAATTTATCTATCGTTTATCGGGGTTATTGCCACGAATTCAATTTGTTCCAATTCTATTTCAATCAAATATTGATTGATTGTTATGAACAGTTTGTAAAGTTTGTAATTATTAATTAACAATTAATAGCAAGTATTTTACTCATTAATTACTAAAATAATCGTTAAGATAATTAATTACTGCTTCATGCTTATGCGAGACGAGGTAGCATTCACGCTGGATGAATTACTGAGCGTTACTACTGCTGCGACAGCCAGTAGTAAATACCGAAGGCATACGCCGAGCGTAAGCTTAGCATAAACAATCGTCCTCGCTAATTCGACTAATTAATTATCGTATTGTCGGTACATACAATAGCGTACAGTACAATAGTAACGACGCAGAGTTAACGGAAGAGGAAAAATTATAGACGATGCAGCAACAAATCTAAATCTTACCAAGCACATGTTTCGTTGCATAAATAACTTTTTTAACAACGTGTTAAAAGTCTCGCTTGTTTCTATTAGGGAAATTTTTAAGAAAATATTTTCTCGAACGTACGATTTTCCAGCAAGCCTTTGGACAATTTTCATCGACATCTGTATCGACTACACAATTTTGGATACCGTCGTATTTGCGTGCGAGTTTGGAGCGCACGTTTTACCACGTTATTATTGAAACACTCACGTTTCACATATGTGCTCTGCACTACGGGATTTTCTTACCCTCGCTGCGCAACAACTCGCTGTGTACAGTTCGCTACGCTCAACTCCACCGAGCGAACTTACGCTGCCATAAACTGCAAACTGGTACAAGCCGCATATGCCATTACCGCAAATCGCGTCCTGCAGCACAACGGCTCTAAGTGCAGTTGACGATCTTTGATTCCCGACAGAATGCGTACTAAAAACCCACTTTGTAACTTGCGTGGGTCATACATGCGGCGCGCTGGCGTGAAATACAGTTTTATCTCTACATAACGTAACGCGAATGAAGCATTAAACTTGCGGGTAAATAAAAAGCGATATTACCTAAATAAACCTTGGGCTGGCAAACCTTGACCGGCGAGGAAATGAATTTTTGAGAACGGACGGAGTGAAGAATATGAAAAATATTTCGATTTGACTGTTGACGCATCGCTGATGTTTGCTAAAAGCAGAGCAAAAACGTTCGATGTATAATTGTGTATCTTGTATAATGTATATAACAGTTACTAAAAATTGATACAACGTTAATTTACGTATTGTCAACAGCTCTATATTTTCAAAGCCCTTTTTACTTGTTAAGTTGAAAAATATGACATTGTAACTATTAAAAATTTACTCACTTATATAATTTTATGTCTAGGAAACTATAAAACGATGATAAACTTTCAATTTCTTTATGTCCCCTACGTAAAATATTTATCATCGCGTATCTCTATTAAAACTGATAAAAGGTATAAACTTCAAGAGGAGAGAAATACATGAAATAAAATTTGAATTATATGATTTATTTTTTATGTCTTCGTAAAAAAAATCACTCTCTTTTTTACTGTAAACTACCAGTTTATACCAGGAGATATTCTACAAATAAATTATTAGTCATTTTATTAAAAATAAACAGAATTACACAAGTAATCTGAAAAAAATGTTAATGTAAAATCGCATTGTTCGTAGTCGCATTGTTGCACTGATAGCCTCGTGCACATTATTCATCAAAATAACAAAGACTCCGAAAACACGAAATTATTTCAGACACGTTCGCGAGCAAAGTGGCCGCTTGCCAGGATAAGTATGCCGACGCGAGTGTGGGCAATGTGACTGGAAGTAACGCGGTAAACGTCTTCCTGGGAATCGGCGTCGCGTGGAGTATCGCTGCCATTTACCGTGCTTGCCGCAATGAACCGTTTCTTGTCGAACCTGGCAAGTAAGTAATAAAAGCAATTACAAATATCCGGTATCACAACAAAAATATAAGATTTACTAAATACCTACATTCGAATCCGAAAATATTCTCGAAAGCACCGTTTAAAACATGCTTGTTCTAAAGCCTTACATTATAATAGATGATAAAATAAGTAGTCTTTATTATCTTTAGTAATTTCTTATAATATTTTTATTATATATGTATATAAAATTGATACGGTTTATCACACAAATTTGGATTAAATTGTCGCGTTTGATGCGTCTTTCCGAAGAGACCACTGAACATTTACTTCTCTTATGTTACTTCCTTTTCTACGTAACAAAAATATATTTGTATTGCAAGTGTACACTCATGTATGGAGATGTGTGTATTTACGTCACTTAAATTAACAACAAACGTGGTTTCCAATTAGTAAGTCATAATCCGCGAGAGCCGTTTCCGCACACGGCTAGTTCGAGATCCGTATCGGATATGGCGCGATGACACGGAACGAGATAACGTTACGTCAGATTAAGTAAAGCGTGACCTCGATAACTAACCATCATTTCCCATTTACGATCTCGTTCGCGAAACTATTTCTAAGATATTTGGTCGAAGCATACGGTGACAGCAACTTGGCTGACGTCGCGTCGCCCTCGCGACGGCGACAGTTAACGCGACTGCCATTGTTCCGCGCTACGAAATTGCCGTCAGTGAAATTTCAAAGAAAGTGCCCGAGAGAACGGCCGTTTATCCACATCAATAGACCCTACATGTAATATTAAATCGATCGCTGCCCCGGAATTCGTATAATTCTATTAGTACAAAGAGAGAATGATTGTGTCCTATTTTTTCAACATTTTGTGCGCATTTATTGTGAGAAATACTGTTAGAATATTATTTAAAAATTGTGAAAAAAATGACATTATTTTATGGCGTACAATATTTTACGTTGACACTGTATCCTATTTCACGAGGATTTCGACGGATTGCCGCCCGCAGGATGGGGTGTTGAATGCGAACGACCTCGTGTCAGATGATACTGGGTTCTCCAGCAAGGATACGCCGCAGGATATTGTGTTGCACCGTATACGATACTTGTTGGAACGATTGGAATTTTAGGCTTAGTTTCTACGAGTGCATTACAGTTCACTTCCTTTAGATAAATAAGCAAAACGGAGATTTAGACGGTCATTGTAAAAAGAGTTCAACTACGTTCATAGTTGATCGCTCGCTCGCTCGCGTCTCTACAGCAAAAATCCCGAATGCAATTTTACCGTTGCTCCCCACATAACATCCGCATGATTTTCTTTCACGAAACGCAGCCTGGCCTTCTCCGTCACCCTGTTCTGCAGCGAGGCTTGTTTCGTGATCCTGGTGTTGCTGGTGAGACGAGTGAAGTCGATCGGCGGCGAACTGGGCGGACCTTTTATACCGAAGCTCATCACGTCCGTGTTCCTGTTCTCCCTCTGGCTGCTCTACCTCATCATGTCCACCCTTGAGGCCTACGGCGTGATCCAGGGTTTCTAAACCAAGGCCAATGTGACGCCATTACGTCGGCCTATCCACTGCGTATATCTTAATAGCTCTGGCGTCCGCCAAGGCACGTGCTCAACGAAACTAATAACCGGTGAGTAATGAAAGATCTCTAATTCTTTTACTTCGTATTCGTGTTCAACTATTTACACATATACATCAGCACTGTGTGTTATTTTACCATTTTTGGAAATTAGAAAATCGTATTGGTATATATTTGGGAAACGTTATTTCACTCTGAATTTAATTACTTGAATAGTATTCATATAAATTATTAAATTAATTAATAAATTGTCATTCAAGCTACCTTAATAAATGTCACATAATTAAAAAGATGCTTAACCTTACATTATTACTTTACAATTTTAAATATTTCAAAGAAATAATATTTCATACTCCAGTATTTATACTAAATCGACATATCACTGTCCAGTAAAAAGATAATTTTTTAAGAAATGAAAAGTCATATCCTAATCTTGCTGCTAAATAATTTTATCCTTGAATGAATGTAAAAGACTTTTTCAAGAGATACTGTAGTTTATAATTTCAGTGTTATAAGATATACATATATATTATATAAAACTGAGAAGCTGTTATCGTAAACGTGGATAAGTCTGATTCAATTATATTTTTATCACGAAAAAAGATATCAGTAATTACATTTCTTCATGTTTTTATGATTAATCTTTCACGATGGAGCTGTAGAAATATACTTTCAGAACATTAGCAAAAGATTATGGAAAGTAGAAGAGCAATTAGATAACAATTAGATGATTAAGTCGAACGTTTTGTTTATGAAAGAACATATTTAGAATTAACCTTCTGTAAAAATGTCAGAATTTCTGCATTCAGCCGATACTTAATCCGCGTTACATCTTTCATTTCCATTCAATGTTTACTATTCATTCTTAATTCATTAACTTTATTTTAATCTAAATTAATGAGGTTTTTCTAGCCTTTGAAGCAATCCTCGATTTTGATTGCAGGACACAGAAGCGGTATCGGGACGATACGATTTCGCAAAGAACGAACTCTAATTGTGCCGGGATCTCACATAAGTTCATCCTCTGAGACGATTAACAACGAACATGTTCGCGTGACGTACTAAATAAATATGTGTATGTATGTGTATGCATGTATAGATATATCTGAGAAACATGGGAGTGCTTGCGTGTGTGTCCAGAGAAAGAGAAGAAAGCGAATCGATGGAGGGAAGGACATACGAAGAAGGGGAAAAAAACTGAGAAGAGAAGAAGTGCGCGCGAGAGAAAAAGTGTGAGCTTGCCTTAAAATAATTCAAAGGGAAAAAGAAGTAAGTGCGTTCTAGTCATGCCATATTCTCCGCAAAACAGATTTGGCCGTTATCAAAAAGGGAAAAAAAAACAAAAAGAAAAGGGAGAGAAAAGGCGAAAACTATAGATAGTATACGTATGTATGTACTGGTCAGATCGCGGGTACACAGACATATGTGTACATACTGTATTTATTTAATTCTAAGAGAAATACACAGGTTTCTATATGGTAATTTCGTAGCGGCGTGTATTGCAATTCTTTTTCGTCCGCCGGAAAAAAAAAACGACGTCGGTAATTTTATATACGCGTACATATTACTGAACGATACTTATTACTTTTATCGTGGGAACCTTTGATGTCGGATCGATTGTCGCGAGGAGATCTCGCAGGAAGGAGAGAAAAGTGCGCAGGCACCTGAGCAGAAATGAGCTGACAATTGTTTGACACTTGTTGTGCAATATACCAGCCGTCATGTGTTTCATTCATTGCCGTTTTATAAATTTTTAAAAATTTATTTCTGATATTATATATTAGAAATGATGAAATTACTAGGGCTCGCTAGAGAAAAAAAAAACGTTTTCCCTTATTATATAATCTCTCTTTAGTGTAATATATTTATTTTATATATTAGATTTATATATATACTCTACGATTTCAACGAAATCAGATTAAAATCGTGCAACGTACATCCAAAAGTTCGAAAACTGCGATTGATCGGATATTGCGTCGAGTTTGTAATAGAATTGGATAACATAGTGCATTTTTATCATTGTAATAATTGCATAGATACAACAGCGTAACTACAAAGCGGTGACTACACGCTTATGAATTAGTCGAGTTTACTACTTTGACGCAACTGATTTTGGTTGCTACTGATGAGGATTGCCGGAAAGATCTTTTTTATCTCTGCGCCTTTTCAAAATCTAGATATTGCCTACGATTGCCGCGTGAAATGGATAAATTGACGAATAACACAAGTGAATAGGATTTTCCATTTCCTATTCCAAAGGCGAGATTGCATTTTTCACAAAATTTTTTACCGAAAAATCTCCTTTTTTTTAAGAATGCAATATAGCTGATAAATAATTTCAAAACAGAGATAAGATACGGCACATCGTGCTAGTGAAATTTAGAATCTTAGGCAATCCTATTGACGATCGATAAACGGCTCTCAGCGCGTTTATTGTGAAATATATTTATATTTTCTTGTCGCTAGATTGGATTTTTATACGGGAACTTTTTCTCAATATGAATCAGCATTGGCAAAGTCTATGTGACGCGTATTATTCGAAAACTGACGTGGATGGGTAATTTATAGAATGTATTTATAGACGAGCACTAATTACGTCGATTCACAGATCGTTTATCATCACAGCTGTTGGTCAAACACTTCATCAATTTCCTCCGTCGCGGATCATTGGCTCTTGAAAATGGCAGTACCAATTAAGGTGTGCATAATTGAAGTGGCACACTGTTCATTTAATCTCAAAGTAGCAATTAGAACAATCGTGCATTAGATCATGTGAATGTGCATGGGGAATGACGTTATTAATTTCTTAAGCCTGCAAACGTAGAAAATCAAATTCTCGCTGCATTTCGACAGATTTCGTTCTCCGATTTTGGAAATACGCAAACACACATCAAGAGAAAGGACGTTTTAATAAAAGACCAATGCATGTGTAATGTATCTAAAATTTAGAAAACATTCTTCTTACTTGCGTGATTAATTTCGCATGAACGCTACTCGAGAGGGATTTCGAGATCGTCGTCAATCAGAGCAGCATAAATCGTTAGCAGACTTGATAACCGTCTTGCCAACAAGATCGCGTTATTGAATACCAGCAGAAACATATTTACCGTTAAGAGTAGTTGTAGATAAAATGCGATGACCGCAGAATTAAATTAGATTTACCTTCAAGAGTTGTATCGCGACCTTCGAACGTAAATTACATTCGCCTTGAGAAATTACAATGCGAAAAGTCTCAGTCTTTTTTGTTTTCTTTTTTTTTTAATTAATGCACATTCAAACTTCAGAACGTTTGAATTTTCGTCTAGGTGATTTCGACGGTTTTTCTAGATAAAAATTCAAATACTTTGACGTTATGGCGAACGTTTAGATGCGATTTTTCGTGTTATTTTTGAAGAGAAGGAAGGTAAAATGTCCTCACCGAGTTTGAGATTAACTACTGGCCCACACTGCCTTCGATCGAGGGTCGCACCCGACGCGAGGCAACGGTTATACAACAGTTATGCGGACTGTATCCCGAGACACATCCGTTTAAACGGAAATGATTCCCCAATACTATATCGCTGCAAAATATCGCATTCTGAATTCGGAGTTACGGACTCAGCACCAGCATCGCGACCAGCATTGAAGTTTTAAGTTTACCGTTGTTACCGTTGAGAATCTCAATGTAATTGCGGAGATTTCAAAGTACGTCCGAACGGGCGTTCGTTCTTAGCGGTGTTCTATGAACATAAGTGCAGGGAAATACCTCATGATCGAGCGATGATTTGAAATATTGTTAGCATTTTATAACGTTTAACCAGCTTTTTTAACGTTTAGAGAAAGAAATTGTTTCCATTCCCTCACCTTCCCCCTTCCCTATCCCTCGACGGTTCATCGCGAATTTACTTGTTGTTGACGATCTTGAGATGAAGATCACTTGAGGCGATGGGAAATTACACGATGTCGATTTAAAGGCATTACATCCGAACGAGCTCTACGGGCTGCTCCACGCAGCACTCGTGTATGTACAAATTCTACACTACACCTGTTTGTTACAACCTACGAGTTACAACTTAACTTAAAGGGACGTATCGACGACTGCTGCTCAGTATTACGAAAGCGCGGAGATGAGCAATCAGACGGGCACACACCCGTCGGGTTGACTGCACTAATGATGATTGCTGTTAATCCTGGTTCTCGCATCCTAACTCTGCGTTACAAAAATAGCAATTAGTGATGGCGAAAGAAATAGAGCGAATCGAATTACTTAATGATTGTAAACGTACTTCTGCTCATTTGCTCGCGATAGGATTCTCTTATTCTCTCTTTCTCTCCCACCTTCCATCCTGCTCTTTTTCTCTCTTATCTTTTTTGCTTCCTCTCCTTCCATCTTCCTATTCCTCTCTTTCTTTCTCTCTCTCTCTCTCTCTCTCTCTCTCTCTCTCTTTCCAGTTATATATTGGATTATGACGTTAAATAAAAGATTATATGTTAGACTTTCTCGCGGTATGAAGATTATCGCACATAAATTGACGTAAGAACGTATTTACGCGTGCCATAAACGATACAAAAGACATAATATTCTCCGCAAAATTTAAGCTGTACGTATCATTGAGGATGCTCGCTAATGCGCTATGTTTCATACGCTTATCTTATTTATGCTTATTTATCTTAAATAGATTTTAAGCGATATTTATTTATTTTACGATAATGCCATTATTTATGCGTTTAACAGACGCGAAATGAGATAAGTACTTATTTTTATTCCGTGAACAAATAAACCGCTGCAAGTTAGCCTCGTTGGTCGACTTTTTATTTTCCAGGTTGCTTTATTAAATAATGGAAAAGACCCGAATTTATTTCGAGATTTAATTCGGAAAAAGAGTATGATCTTTCGATTATATCATAACCCAACATAATGTCTAACAGTTGATCTGTTCAGAAATTGATATTATTTAAGAAAAAATAATTTTATATTAATGAACCTAATGCATTCGTTTTTTTTTTAAATACGAAATTTTTAGCCTGAAAAAATTACTTTTGTTTGATCCAATATTTTAATATATAGCTGACTGGTGTACACTTCGATATACATTTATATTAATTAAATTATTAATTAGATATTAAATTTGAAATTGAAAGTATTATAATACTACTAAACTTCCATTAAAACAATGAGTTAATCTTAATTTATATTAATTATATTTTCGCTCAATACTTTTTGCAGCAGTATGTTGAATTAATTTATTTTTTATTATACGATATGATAATTTATACGTACTTATCATGGCAAGAAAAGTTTCTCTAAGAAATATTTAACAATGTATAACAAGTTATCAATGTACGGCAAAGTCTTTGAGGCGCATGAAATGTTTATTACAAACGTTACGGGCTCGAATATTACAAATACAAAACGATTAAAATCGAAAAATTAAATACAGTCGTCGAATTAATATGATTTTAAATTAACAATTCAAACAACTGCATGATTTTTAAGTAATGTTTTATGTTAAACTTATAATTATGAGAATAATTCTTACAAAAATTTAAAAGTTGAGTGATAAATTATGTAGACTGCGACATCCAGAAATATTTTAAAAGATACTTTTGTTGATTGTTTAAATGCTATATGGCGGCGTGAAATCTCGCAATTTCTAACTTAATATTATCAATTATTTCTTCTCATTTTTATATAGATAATTATATTAATAAAAATAATTATTCTATGTAGTTTTTGAAATTTTATTAACTGTTACTAAAAAGACATTTATTAATTTCTAGTAGTTAAACCCAGAGTTAACGCCGCCATAGTTATTAAACAAATTTGGCTGCAACGTTTTCAATTTTGTTTTGCTATATTAAGTTTGGCGACTTCAGTTTAATAAATCTTATAAAATTATCAATGATTTCTTTCTTTTTAGGTTCCTACTGCAAATTTCCTTTAATTACTTTTATTATTCTTGTTGACTTAAACCGACGGTATTATGGTTGAACTTATGTTAATTGATTGAGAGAAGAAGAAGAAGAAGAAATGATTTACGGTATTGGTTAAAATGTTCTATTTAATAAATAAAACGTTCTGCGTAAAATTAAATTAAGTACGCTGATTTTCAGTTTTGCTACAAATATAAAATCATATCTAAGATAAATCTCACAAATACATGTATACAAATAGAAGGCACTTAAAAGAAGAAGATTCTATAGGAGAAAAAAAGAAGGTAAATGAAAAAATGAGCAGGAGAAAAATAATATACTTAATTTAATTTTCAACAAAAATAATGAACTTAGTGGCGCGAAAGTTTCTAGTCCATCGTCCCAAAGTAAGTCAAACGCAGTTAAGTTGATTATAAAATTGTTTCATCTTAACTTATTCTTTACCGTGAAAAAAAAACTGACTGCTCTCGTTTTTAAATTTATCAAACTCGGAATTAATCTCAAAAAAAAAAGAGAGAGAAATGTCTAACATAGTCACCTAGAGGAAAGAAATAAACGCTTACAAATTGAGGGTAACAGGCACATAGATATTTTATTAATCTGAGAATTCGCGATAGTTGTATTATAAATATTTATGCGTACAGTAGGACGTGTACACAGAGGCACTCAATAGCAAAGCGTTCAAGTGATAAAATAATAAACGGGATTCCGAGCGTGTCACCGAACCTTCGTCGCTCGACTGCTCGACCGATCGAACGCTGTTCACGCGAGAAAGTTCCGGCAGCCGTGTTAATCCACGAGTAAGCTCGATGCAAAATGATTCGGATGACTGAGAGAGCATTCTGAACAATATTTTGCGCGACAGTGAAAACCGTCCGTCTTTCTTAATCTATTTAAAGGTAGGTTGAAGAGTTGTACTATTTTCGCAGCGATTGATTCCGGATGGAAGCGAACCGCCTCTTGTCTCTCGTTTTCTTAATTATACATCACGTAAATAATTAATTATGCTGGGCGAATTGTGGCTGTGGTAAGACGTGATACAAATATCAAAAAGCGAAGGTCGTCGCGCGCGCGCGCGCGTTATTTTTCTAATGAAATTCTGTGTTTGACGATTAAAGTTGATTTTGTTGATGCTCGAGACGCGCCGAGCCGGCTGGCAGGTAAATGCAAGGTGAAAAGTAATCGAGGGTAATCAAAAGTGCTACACGTACCTCAGCGTTCGTACGCATTGGAGCGTCGCCGACGAAGATTCATCCTGATGTGCGATCTCTCTACTTCTGTCCTTCTACTCCTCTAGCTTTCTGCATATTCCACTTGGCTAACCGTTTATATCTACCTATTTATCCGATCTTCTCTTCTCCCATCTATTTCGATCTCCGCCTTTCCCCCGCGCTCTCCTTCATCCCTCTATTTTCAAATATTTACTCTGATCAAAGGGTTCAGAACAAGAATGCAATAAATCTTGCATTCACATGAACTGTTAAATATAAAGCCTTAAAGCCTAAAGCAGACCTCTCTTGAAACTTTGGACTTTGCTGTTCTGAATTCTTTACTCAATCGTCTCTAACCATGTATTAACAATCTTCTTGCATAATTATTGAAAAGTTATTATAAAAGACAGTTTTTTCAATTGTATAGTTTAGTTTAATGTTTAGACACGGATTCATATAGATTCGATGTGATCAAAATGTTTGAACAGTTTGAAGAAACATTTAAACAAATCCAACCGGTTTTCATAAAGAACAAGACCAGTTGCATTGTTTGATTACGATTTGTTTAAAGACTCGTTTATTTAGACAATTTTAATGTGAGTGAAAATTCAAGTAAAAATAATATTCATCGAAACAGCAATAATCAGTTTTCGATAATTTTATTTAAAATAATATTTATTAACTTTGTTTCCTCAAAATTTAATTAAAAATTTGAATAAAGTGATTTTTCTAAGTTTTAAATATTAAAACAGCTTTAATTTTAATATAATTGCATTAAATATAGATTGGGTAACAAATTGCTAACATTTAATAAATGTTTGACCTAAATATCGATCCATAATTAAAATCCGTGACTTATCCGCATTATTTTCCTTTCGTAAATTTCTGATCTGGGCCAATTGATAATGGGCCGTACGTTTATTGCGCAATGTCACAATAGCGCGAGAAGGTTTCGTTAGGCGTGCCGAATTCTAGGTATCTAAAGTATGTTTGACACGCTTAAAGCCACTGTCTGTAAAAAGAATTCGCGAACTAACACGCACTTCAAATTCCGTGAAAATTTCCGAGAAAATTCCAGTCATTGTTTCGAAATGAAGTTGTCGAGAATTTACAGAAACAGGACATATAAATATTTTACAAATATTAAAGCTATGTCTCGTTTATATAAAGAATTTATAAAAATAATTTTCTTTGGATTTTTTAAATTATATAAATTATTAAATATTAAATATGAAATTGTAAATTAGCTTTATCGATCGCAAAGTTATTTTGTGGTAGATCCGATAATTTTGACAATGCGACTTAACAATCGTTCCTAACTATTTTCCTCCAGCAAGAAAAAGTGCAAAAATTATTCCGATAACCAATAGTTTTGGAACTAGGAGTACTATTATGACAGAAGACATGAAATTTTTATGTATCAAATGTTATGTATAAAAACGTTTCTGTTATTTAAATTTAATTATAAATTAAAATTGAAACTATATAATTGATTTAAAAAATTTTCAAATGTATAACATTTGCAAAGGTATCGTCTATTCCACGAAAAATGAAATAACTTTCCTCTAAATAATTGTTTCGAATTTATGTATGCATACATAATGTAATTGAATAAACTATATTGTTCATTTTTTCATGTAAATTACCAGAATTTTACGAACTTACAGACGAGCATTCGTATTAATTACTTTCAAACTTTCTATTAATTACTATTTTCCCTTTTGCCGAAAGAAGAGGGGAATGGGATATTCTCTCACTCGCTCTCTCTCTCTCTCTCTCTTTCTCTATTTACATTTATCTGATTACGTGGCCATATTTACATCAAAAAGGCGAGTAAAAGATATATCATGTGTAGTCTCGCACGGTCGTCTGTAAATATAAATACTGTTAGTAAGAAGGCAACAAGGAGGAAAGTAATAATTAATAGAGAAAGTAACATCGGAGGCCTGACTGTACATCAATTTCCAATGCCTTATTCAAAATAGAAGACAGACTGTCATTACGTATGGGCCAGCCCCCGTTTTCGATATTCATAAGCACCGATTATCAACCATCTATCGAGGACGTTAGATTCCAGCATTTTGAAAACAACGAATAAAATGACCGTGTAGATAGGCCAGTAGACAACTACGCGCCGCTTTGATTGAGAAGTTGTTGGTTGTTTCATATTGTATGTTTTTTATACTCTTAGTTTTAATACGTTAGAGAGAGAAACTAGTTTAGTTGGAGATAGGTACATGTTATTTATTTAAAAGTTATACGCTATGAAAGTTAAATATATTATAAACTTATATTATATATAATAATTATATACATTAAGATATATATATGTCCGCCAAATAAAATTGACTTAGAGTTAAATAAGTTTTACACACACAAAATTATACATATACATACACTCACACGCACGCCCCATACGTAAAATTAATTCTTTGTGAAAAGTCATTGAACTGGCCAATTTTGCGAATTACATTCTGTTGCACAAGAGCGTGCGGAAAGTCATAATTAAAAGTAAAATTTTTTACGTGATTTAGAAGATTATTGTGTATGCTATTATACTATTACTTATTATAAAATCGTAATATATACCTATATACTTATGTTATTATTATATGTTGAAAATTTAATGAGAAAAGAAATTTTACCAAATAAGAATTAATAGTAATGGAAAGTGGAATTTAGATTAGATAATTTGTTTCAAATTTTCAAATTATAAACATTTTTATTTAAAAAATAATAATATATCGTTCACATACTTTTATGTGACAGACTGCGTAATAACTGTAGAATTATGAACTATTTACATTAACTGTTATTGGATTTCGATCCGCGTTAAATGGATTCATGTTAAATTTTTTATCTCTGGCGCGATTAAATCGGAATGATTCAAGTATTATCTTCGAAGGTAATTTAACGGATGATTAAATGATTTTCTATAAATAATTGACATCGACGTTCAGCGTTCGTGGAATCAAAATTAAATACAATACGCATAATAAGGACCATTAGAAACACAACAAAAACCAAAGTCTGATGTAGAAGTTTAAGCAAATAAGTTGTTTGCACTCTTTGCTATTATATATTGCAAAATATTACATTGTAAAATATGATTTTAAAAAATGTTGAATAAAATGTTAGAATAAAGAAGGATAGCCAAATTTCACATTATAAAAAATGTTGGACAAGAATAAAAGAGAAACAAAAGAAGAACAAACGGAATGGGGAATGAAGGAAAAAAAGAGGAATGAAAAAAGAGAAATAGATAATTATAATCATATGATAATGAGTGTAAAATCAATTAAAAATTTTAATATCACGTATATTGCAATTACTGCAACTATAATTTTCCAGTATTAAAACTTATAAATACTACTTTTTTAATGTTTGTTTGTGAAAAAACAAAATAATTACTCGGATTATTTTATTAAAAAACATATATTACTACAAATGTTACTACAAATTTATATCAACAAAGAGTGAAAATGCAAAAAGTTAAAACATCGATAACCTAGGTGAAATATTTCACATGACTGATTGAAACTATCGATTTTCTTATTATATTATACACTATTATAGTTTTCCAATATAAACTAGTTTTCACTTTGGTCCAATTAATTAGTTATTTATATAAGTATAAAAAAGACCAACTACCGACGGAAAAATTTCTCTATTCGGACCAAGAATTAATTGATAAATGATTGTGATTGAACATGAATGTTATTTTCATTTAAAGCAGAGTATAAATTTTTGCTTGCAAATTTTTAAATTAAATACAAAAGTAAAGTTTTTGTATTTTTTAATATTGATTCATTTAATATATAATTTCTTTTTCATAAAATAAACTTTAATAAAAATAAAAATGTAATAAAGATTTTTCAATGTTATTTTTTAAAATTAAATATTCTAAATTGTGATATTGGAAAAAATAATTTTAATTAAAAAATAATTAATAATACAATATTTTTTTAATATTCCTATAAATTATTTTGCTAATTCAATAAAATTTTGTAATTATATAATTTAAAAATTGTCCGAAAAGAAAATGTTTAACATTATTTAAGGTTCATTAATATTATTACAAAATATTTAACACTAAACTGGTTTTTAAATATTGTGTCAAGTTATTTGCAAATTATATAAAAATATTTTTATTAAAGCAGGCGATTTACGATAAATGCTTCTCTTGATTCAACTTTCATGTATATGTATATAAACAAAGAAAACAGTAGATTTATCAAAAATAGATGTGTATTCAAAAGAGACATATTAATTAAGAAAAGTTAGAACATTTTTTTTATAAGTATAATTTACAAGACTTTATATAATTTTTTGTTTTATTTTCTTATATATTGTTATACTTGGGGCTGGCCGCACTATTTCTTAAATATCAAATTTTCCTATGACAATTTCTACACTTTATCGAGAAAATGTCTGTAGATTTTCTGCATATTCTTCCCTTTCTCCTTTTTTTCCCTCCGATTTCACTCTTTCCTTCTCTAAACCAACACAAACACACACGTCACATTAATACACATCACACATGACATCTAATGAGCATGTATGTATTCTATAACTAATCTATATTCCGTACTATCGTGTGAAGGATACCTCATACTCTATGCTATTGTTCAATCTATCATCCTTACTGTCTTTACATGTCTCTAACGACGTAAACGATATTGTTAGCGAGCAGAAATATTTATGATTATTGCTCCCTTGCAGAGGGGAATGAAAGTTGCAGAAATAATGATATGAAAGATTTAGAGCCGGAATGGACCAAAGTCATAAAATTTAGTTTAAACATTACGTTGTTAAAATGTTAGCACTTCACTGGTACTAATACCTTATTAGCACTCTCCGGTACGAATGGTAATATTAATACTAATAGGACTAACTAGTAGTAAACTCTGTAATAGTCTTGATACTAATAATTGATACTAGTATTTACTGATAATTACTTAAAAAAAACTTGCTTTATTTGTATTATAAACTCATCATTATCGTTTTACTAGTAAGGTACTAGTACGTCTATTAATAAATAGATAAATACTATTAATTTATGTATTAACGTAATATTGACATTTATGCTTTTTTATTTTCCATTACAATTTTACTAGCATGTTCTATTAATATTTTTTTAAATTAATAATGCATATGCAGGTATTTTGTTCACAAGATAAATTTTCAATCAATACTTTTCTTATTCTATATCTATTTCTATATCTATTATTCTATTCTTTTTTCTTTCTTTCTTTCTCTCTCTCTCTCTTTATTCTTTTTATTCTTTTTATTCTATCAATATCCTATTGATACTAGTATTTTACTAGTAATCATTAGAGTGCCAGGAGAGTTAAATATCTTAAAATTCATGGACTTGGTCCAACTATGCTTTAAACTTTTCGTATATAATTACGAAGTCCATCTCATCGACGATCTTTATCTATCAAAGGATAAGAATAAATTATGTACAAGATAGTCGGTGTGTTCCTTAGAAAACAGTTCTACAGACTAGGATTAAGAAAATAAACGGTGGTTCCATGAACACAGTGAAAACGTACGGTGTACTTACATCGTGCATCGTGCGCACATCGCTTCACTGTAAAACTGCTTTTAAAGTTTAATATAGCAAACTGTTTTATAATGTGAGATAAACGAAGCTATCGTCCTAGACCACGAGTACCATGACTTACAATCAGCATTAATGAGTCACTGATCGTTTAATCTAATCTGATTTAAATACCAAACAGTTTTCTGACGAAATTCAGCACTTTGTCTCGATTTAAGATGAGACTAGGCATTAACCCCCGGAAGAAAGCAATCTAAATTCAGAAATATGACGCATTACGTGGTGTAGGATGATCTATTCGGAATTAATTAACGGCTGCGTCAAGCAGCGAGCGGGAAACGCACGTTGTGAGTTTTATACCGTGTAAGCGCGAACATACATACTGCTCGCCAGTAGACATACATACACGTGTATATATGTATTGTTATGTTATTGCCTAATAATTACGAAATAGAACGTTATGAAAATTGTAATTCATATTCTTTCCTTTTCCCTTTCCAGAGATTGTCAATGCTAAACTGCATTGCAAATCAATTATCATCTGTTTATCGTATTGTAGTTTTAAAAAAATACAACAGAGTTACTAATTATCTTTTAAGAAAGACAATGAATTGAAATAACTGCATAATTTTGGAAAACAGCATTATACAAACGAAGATGTGTCATTTTAATTGAGAAGTATAAATGTTTAGCAATCGTTTATACAATTGTCATAATTAAAAAATAATTTTTTAACACAGCTAAAATTAAGAATTTATATTGGAATAAGCTTTATATTTATGTATATTTTTCCTGGTTCCGTAATCATAAATTACGTCACTATTTGTCATGATTTGACTGTGCTTTTGAAATAATCGCAATAAATAAAAAGGCGGTCGTTAAAGATTATCGCATCAATTATATCAGATTATTATCACTAAAGAGTTTTTTATGTCACATTTCGTTTGATAGACGCGATACGGTAATAAAATCACAACTTTGATCTATTCGCTACCACATAAAACATTTAGGGGCAGCGATAACATAATTATCCATGTCTCTATAGCATTTTAATACGTCATTTTTTCTTCATTCACGAGAAAGCTTTCAAGAACGACACAGTGACGTTAAAAAATATTTAAATTAATTGTGATTATCGAGTGGTGCAATTAAAGAAATTAAGAATATTAATGGTAGATTCAACAAGAATCATTATCTCAAGTAAAGCTCTTCTAGAAATATGAAATGCGTAATTTGCTACGAACATGGATTTCTAAACATTTAAAAACTTTCAAAATCACTAATAGAAAATATTTAGCTTGAATTACATTGGTATTTCAATTTTTTAGATGGAATAGTGTGATGTGTGCAATTTGTGGTATTTTGATACATAGTGTAGACATTGTCATTGCGAAGAGAAAAACTGGATTTCTCCGACGGAATTATGTTAAGAGAGTATAAAATTGCTAAAAATATTACTAATTTAAAATTTTTTTCGTTTTAGTTTGCGTGATAAGAACAGTGAGGTCGGAATAACGTCTCAATTTGCTTCTTGTCAAAAATTGCAGACAGATTGAAATTTTACCTTAATGTGCAATGTTAGCATTTATACGTTACATTATATTGATAAGTATCTTCATACTTTGGACATATGGAATGGATAATGAGAAGGAATCAGAGAGTGAATGGTGGGAAACCACGTTAATTTATCAAATCTGGCCTAGAGGATTCCAGGATAGCGATGGCGATGGTGAAGGCGATCTGAAAGGTAGGTCACACAAATTGTTGCTAAATGTTAAAAAAATAATTTTTTAAATATTGTATTCCTGAATGTTTTATTATATTGCATATTAAATAATTCTTGTAATAATAGCGTATTATGTTGTCTTTATAAAATTTTTTAACGCAATTTATTTACAGGTATTATTAACCGACTTGATTATATCAGTGATCTTGGAATCGAAACAATTTGGTTGAATCCTATTTATTCTTCACCACTAAACGACTCTGGATATGATGTCTCCAATTATATGGATATAAATCCACTTTTCGGTGATTTAAATGACTTTGACAATCTAGTACAAGAGGCACATTATCGAGGTATAATGTAGTAATTAATAATTTGGTATATAATTGAAATTTTCAATTTTTACAATAAAAAACCTAAAGTTCTGTTCTACATAAATATATAAAATAATTGTACATAAATATTCTTTTTAAATTCTTTTTAGGACTAAAAATCATTTTGGATATTATTCCTAATCATTCCAGCAATCAGCATAAATGGTTTCAGTTGTCAGCAAAAAAAATCGAGCCATACACTAATTATTATATCTGGACTAATGGTAGCATCGATAAATATGACAGAAATATTCCACCAAATAATTGGGTACATTTTTCTTCATTTTGTTATTGTTTTTTAAAAATACAATTTTTTAAAATTATTCTTATAAAGATCAATAATTATAAATTATTTTATATAGAATTATATACAAGATTTCAGAGAAAAAAAAGAAAGATTATGTCTTGAAAAATAATAAATTTGTAAAATTTAAATCTAATTTACGAACAATGATAAAAATATTTTGAAAATGCAAATATATTTTTTATGCAGATTAGCACATACAGCAATGAAGAAGGATCTGCATGGACATGGCACGATGAAAGACAACAATGGTATTATCATAAATATCATAGTTCTCAACCGGATCTTAATTTGAGAAACGAAATGGTGATCAAAGAAATAATGGTAATATGTAGATAGTAACTTTACTTTAGAAATATTTACTTATTCTGAAAATTCAAATTAAATATAAAGTATAAATTGAAAAGAGCTGAAAGAATTAGAATATTAAATTTTCATGTACTACATTATACTATAGTATAATAATACTATATATATAATAATTTGTAATCTTTTTAATAAGCTCATAGTGTTTGAAACAAACTTAAAAGTATAATTTAATTATTTATATTTTACAATTTTTATTTAAACAATAATTTAAAAATTCTCGAATAATTTTTTGGTCTTTGTAAAATAATCTATAAATAATTCAATTCTGTAAACAGGATATATTTGATTTTTGGTTGAAAAGAAATGTTGATGGTTTTCGAATTAGTGCAGTGCCTTATTTTTTCGAAGACGAAACTTTAAGAAATGAACCCTTTGCGGGAGATGGTACTTATACTTTTGGTCTTCCTGAAAGCACCACGCTTCTTTATGTATTTCGAGAATATATCGATAATTGGGTATCGAGAAATAAGGCCTCATCAAAGTATGATTTTTAAAGATATTTTTTAAATTTCATTTATTTTTAAATAAATATTATCAATACTTTATATTATATTATCTTAACATCATATGTGCATTAATTACAAAAATTAATATGATTTAATAACATTAGATTGTTAATCGCGGAATCATATGATATTTCTGATGATAATTTATTGGCGTATTATGGCAATGACACGCACAAAGGAATTGCACCATTTAATTTCAAATTTATTACACATATTCGCAAAAGCAGTGATGCTAGTTACATTAAACACATCTTGGAGAAGTGGCTTAAACTTCTTCCAAAGGACACTAAAACTAATTGGGTGGTAAGAATTTTTAATGACTAAATTGAAATTAATTTTATAAGAATTGAGAAAAGTGTTATAAAATTCATAATTATATTGTTTCCATCTCTTTAAAAAAATGTACTTTTATTTCACTTAGAGACTTAATTATTTTTATAATTGTAGCTTTCGAATCATGACAATTCGAGAGCAGCTTCAAGAATCGGGCTCAACCGAATCGACGGCCTTCACATGCTCAGTCTCCTGTTGCCTGGGCAAGCATATACATATTATGGCGAAGAAATAGCCATGTTGGACACAAAAATATCTTGGAATAAAACCATTGATCCCATGGGTTGTGCCAGAAACATAAACAGTTATAAAAATTTTTCAAGAGACCCAGCGAGAACTCCCATGCAATGGAATCTTACAATTTCAGCTGGTTTCTCTACAAATGAAACCACATATCTTCCTGTTCATCCTCATTATGTTTATAGACATGTAGAAATACAACAAACTAACAAAAGAAGCAATTTGAAAACGTATAAAAAATTAGCTATACTAAGAAAAGATCCAGTTTTTACAAATGGAGATTATGAATTTGCAAGTCTAAATAATGATCGCGTATTGATATTAAAAAGGTTGGCATTACAATATTTGCAGTGATAAATAATATTTTATAAATAGCCGAATTTATTAGAAACAAATTTTATTAGCAAAATGCTAGTAAAAATAGAAATATCTTTAATAGAATTCCACATTATTTCTGTAAATTATTAAATATCTTTCAGACACTTATTATTTGTAAGTTGTTAAAACTTTAAAAAGTTATATGAAAACCGAATTTTTGTAATTATCTCTTTTATTGATAACCAGATCTTTGAAAAATCATCCAACATATATTGTCGTAATTAATTTGGGTCTTCGGGAAGAAAAGATTAATATGACCTCAATTTACGCTAATCTGAAGGATACTTTGAATATTGTCGTAGCTTCTAGCAATGCAATTCGCGTCACGTAAGTTATAATCTTGTGTTAATATCTTTTATTAAAGAAAAGATATCAATTTTTAAGTTTTTAAGGACTGTAAATAAATAGTTTTAAAGCACATAATCAAAGAAAAATCTTCTTTATATGATAGAATCGCAAATTATTCTATAAATTGATGTATTTTCAGAGGTACTGTTTCACGGGACAAATTTATATTAACAGCAAACGCTGCGCTTGTATTAAAAGACGAAGAAGAACAATCTACCACTAAACCAACTATTACCACACGTATGTTTTTAATATATTAATATAATAAATAAATATATATTAAATAAATATACATCATATAAATAAATTTATATAGAAATTAACATTAAAATTGATTCCACTAAAAATACATTTTTTATTTTACAGCTGAGGTAACGAATCCTAGAAATTCTAGTACAACCAAAGGTACGACAGAAAAAGAAAAAGAGACTTCTACCATAAAACCAATTGAAAAGCCTAATAATGCAATGTCAAGTTACACTTCTGCATTCTTGTTAATGATAAGCAGCATTATAATATTATACAGATCTTTAAAATAATAGAAGATAAGATCCAATACAACAAAGAGTAAAATAAATGTAAGTTTAATCAATCACATATAAAATGTTTTAAAACATTTATATCTTTTATTTCTCTGGATATTTTGATTAATTAAACTTAATTTAACTTAATTTAATTGACTAATAACTGATCAGTAATTCCTGACTAATTACTATATTTTAGTTTTTTAAATACTCTGATTTTCACATAGCAATAGTCACTCAAACAGACTGTCTTTATGTATTCCTTACATCATCATTTTGATTTACTGTAACATGCTACTTCTTATTATAATAGGTACTTGAAAAAGTGTTCACGTTAAAATTTTTAAGCCATTCATTTATTATTTAAATCCGAGTTTATTATTTATTTTTTTAATTATTTCATATAAATGAATGAAAAAAAGAACAAGAAAGAATGTATAAAAAAAAACATTCCCTGAAGCAGAAAATCCACGTTAGTCACAGAAATCCATAAAAGGATACGCGGAAAAATGCACAGAAAAAAAGGAGAATCCTCGATTCACGAGTTCGCAGAATGTGACCATTGCAGCAACCTACATTGATCTATGTATGACCAATCGCGGTGTTGATCAAATGCGGAGCGAATGTACTTGATCGATATAATAGATTGGTCGACCGCTGTCTTATATGTTCTTGCCAGAAACAAAGGATAAAAGTCATTTATCTCTGCATTAATAGGCTCCTATTATTCTGATCCTTTCATCTTCTTTTATCCCGTTAACATCTAAATGGACTTAAACACATCAATTAAAAAAAATTAAGTCAACCATCATTCTGTCGGCAAGTTGTTAGTTAAAAAAAAAGGATCTACGAACTTCCTAAAGCAATTTCATGTTACGAAGAATATCATGAAACCGGTTTGCTCACCCTAATAGCTTAGGTCCTTAACCTTCTCGCAAAGACAATGATTTAGCTGCAGCCGAGCTCACGAGATAAGCCCATATGCTTTTCAACACGCTGCATGCGTCATGAATATAAAGCCTTAAAAAGAAACACTCCAACAGAAACTGCGTGTGCTAATTGCGAGAAATTATACGAAAGATATTAAGTGGCTGTCGACATTTTTTATCTTTAACATCACAAAGTTCAAATTATATCTGTACTTTATCATGTTTGGTTTATCTTATTTTTTTTAATAAAAATGTCTTACAAGTTGGGATCTAACAAGATGACGTTGCAATTCACGTAATGTTATAAAATATAATAAATCTACAGCCATTTAATTTATCTTGTATGTACTACATTATATTTCATCCCAAAATTCAATTTAACATTGTTAAAATAAAGTTTACTTTTAAATTATAGTACATACATTTTTAAGTGTTTTTTAAATATTTTTAAAACAAACTAAAATTTAGAATTCAGTAAATATAAAAATTTTGCAATTTTTTTAATATACCGAATTCGCGAGAAGTTTTAATTACTCAGTCTACGTAAAGGAGAAAAAAATTCGTTGTCAAAAATTTGGACTGGCATTCTAAATGTAGCGGTCAAGGTAATGAGAATAACACACTTATACGTTTTAATTGCATTTTCCACACTCTTCTTCCTTCTCTCTCTCTCTCTTTCTCTCTCTCTCTCTCTCTCTCTCTCTCTCTCTCTCTCTCTCACTTCATAAAAATTATTATATTTCATATTTTTATTTCATATATAAATATTGAGGTAAAAGACGAATGGATCTTACGTACGATAAGCAAGCACTTTCTCTAGTAATAAAATTCTTCTACGATGTGGTATCTTTGAAGCAAATTCCTATCATATATTAGCACATCAATTTGTCGTGCCAAACTCTCAGATTCTTTCGTAGGTGTCAATAAAATCCGATATATTTCCGGCATCTGGTTACTTAGGATGAATTAATACAAGCACCAAAATATGTGCATAATTCAGAGTTGACTTAATAGATCTACCTCTTTTATTTGTACTTTCTATATTTTTCTACTCGTGTATCGAGACATTATTTTTTATTTTGTAATTTATTGTGTATATGTGTTACCCTGATTTACTCTCATCCGGAATTTTAGAACATTTAATTATATCAAAGAAATCTAATATATAGATCAAGTTGTGGAAAAGTGTTACTTGATTAAATAAAAAAAAATGGCTTCTAAATTTATACAACAAGTGAAGACTATCAAATTTAATGAAACAATTTCCAAAGAAGAGAAAAATTATAACAATTCTTAAAATTATAATATTACATATTAATGAATTATTCGAACGTTTAAAAAGTTCTACAAATGGAATCAATTAGTAAAAATATTATATTAGTAAAAATATTATAAAAAAACGAAATATTAATATTGAAACATCCGTTAAATTTTTCAAACAAGATCAATAACGAACTAAAAAGGTACTTGGTATCTAAATCAAAGTATTGATTTTGCAAACGCATTTATAGAGTCAATAAACTGAAATTAATTATGTATTGCAATGTTTCATAAGGTATTTCACGTAAGCATATTCCGCATTTTATTTAAAAAATCTGCAATTAAAATTCATTTTAAATGTTAATTCGACTAGAGAAGATGATTACTTATGTTTCCACGATATCACCATTATATGCGATACTTCATCTTCTCCATTCAGTGAAACTTTTTCGCCATAATAACAATGAACCAATGATTGAAAAATATATTGAAAAATATGAGAATGTTAAATGACATCGCTTACTCATTAAATTTCCGCATTAAACATGCCAATAAACCACATTTGCTATCTTCTTATCTAGGTAAGCTTCCTTTCAAGTGGTCCTTACAAATATTCAAATATTTTATAATGAATTAATCTAATCTAATCTAATATAACAGCCTACCCTCATGTGTTCTAAATCATAAATCTAATCCAATCTAAAGTAATTATCGATAAATTTATATCTTTAAAACTATCTTTAAATTCCGCATATCTGTAAAAATAACAGTAAAACAAGTAGGAAACAAGTGCATTTTAAACAACACATAAATATTCATATCAATGCGCTGACATCGTGAAGGACTGTCTTACGCCAGCGGCATGCGAAAAGCATAGCTGTTACTAGAATGGCAACAAGCGTTGAAGATTTTTGTGGTGAGACTCAATGTCGTGTTTTTCTCATATCGTACTTGCCATATGAGGTATTCTATATTTAACAAGGTTATCTCTAAGTCCTCTCTTATCTTTTTGCAGATTCTTGAATTAATACAAAGTTGTTTTCCCCTAACAAAAGCATGAAAAACATAATAATTTTACGAAAAGGAGGACTGACTACGAAATAAAAGTTTAAAAATATAAACTAATTATAAATTCTAATCTTTTACAATTTTAAGTAAGCTTTATAAGGGATTATATGTTCAATTTCTTTTTCAGATACTTAGATATTTCCAAATATTATTTTATATAGTTTGCGCGATGTGTATAGGAGATAATCTACTTAAAAAAAAATTTAAAGTTTAAAGTTCATTATTTTCAAACGCCTCCTCACTCTTAAGCCAGAAACATCCTACACATTTATTAAAGATTGATATATTCTGTAAATATGCTAAAATATAAATCGCAATATATATCGATTTGCAGAATGTTCTGAAATTTCGGATAAAAGTAAATTAGGGTAATATATATATATATATATATATATATATATATATATATATATACACAAATATATATACGTGGCACTTCCGCGGACGAAATTAGTTGTCTAAATAGAATTGTCTCCCAAAAGAATATTATACACGTCATAAGATTTAAAATTTTGCTTGATATAAAAGTGACTCATTCTTTGTCCACTTCATCATCGCTAAAATTAAACTAAAACTCAGTTTCTGCAAATTTTTTTACAATTTATTGAAAAATTAAATTATAATCTTTTAATAAAGTATATTTGGATTTCAATGGACGTCCACGTATTATATACATATAATTATATCTATGTTAATGAACGTTTATTATAGTTTTATATTGTATAATTTTTTTGTTTAATACATATTTAAAATTAAAAAACGAATAAAATCATAAAATTTAAATAAATATCGGAACTGATCTGCACATTGTTATTTAAATTGTAATTTATTCTTTGTCATTTTTCGAGTCTCACGACAAGAATAGGAGTAACCCTCGCCGGTACATATATTACAATGTCTATTGCTCTAATAATGACAAAGCACGTTAGATTTCGAGAGATTATTTCTAAAACAGATACACCTCAACGATAAGTCGATTAAAAACAAGATTTCTCACAAGTTGAAATTATCCAGAATATGTACAAAGCCTCATAAAAGTCAACTATGTTTAAACAATCACACGAAAGACATTGAAAGTGTTCTTCGAATTCAATTAAACGTCACGTAATTAATTGATGCTTGTTAATCGTCTGGACATTTGCCAAGAATTCGCGCCATCAACGTTAACCATATATGGAGAATTTACTTGAATTAATTTGAGATTAATTCATTTGGTTGTTCAGTAAGCGTGGGAGCCATAAACCGAAGGAACTTAAGAGCACTTACGTAAGAGCGCACCTGAACTACATTTCGAGCAGTGTATTTTTAATCGAGGTCTATTCGCCATTTATTTAACAGTGACTAAAAACGGTTGTGAATTAAAATTGAGATATAAGCGACAAAGTTGACAATTAAACAATACGTCAAAATAATCAATGTATCGTTATCGATAATTCGAAAGAGTTAATTTACATAAAAATGAAAGACAGCAAAGAGAAGACGAAAGAAAGTACAGGAGCGATTCTTGAGAAATCGAAACAAGAAGAATAGGGAAAAGAGAAGATAGAGCCGAAGATGAGACCTGTCGGGGGGTCGGCGATCCCCACCCTGTATAAAAGTCTTTTTCTGCCAGCGACGTGTTCAGTTCGAACGACGCGCTGCGTGCGATTATCTCTGAGGATCATCCTCACCGTCATAGAGAGGCTGCGGACAATGCCCTGCTGAAAAAGGATTCTCGTCAAGATGCTGCGGCGTGCCACTGCAGCTCTCTTCGTCTTGGTACGTTGTATTCAGTACTTCTTTATACATACATCTCAGAGTTTAAGAAACTCATTTAATTATATATTTGTAAACTCGTTAATTTTAAGAAAAGCTAAACTGAATCAAATCCAATTTTCACAAGAAATAAGATGTTATTAAAAATTACATTAAATTAAAATAGTTTCAAATTTATAATGTTATTTGGGATAATTTGGGATAATACATTTTTAACCATTTGCTATCTTGATCTCTTTAATTGGCGGATAAAGATTTAATAAAAAGACTCATAAAATTATGATTTATAAAATATAAATCAATATAATTTATATATCAGAAATTACCATTCTTCTTTTAAAAATTTCTTTCAAAATAATTCTTTCGAAGTAAAGTTAATAATTAGTAAATTTATAAAATTAAGATATTTAATAATTTTATTACAATAATTCAGTGATAATAATAAAAATAAATTTTAAATTAATCATTTTTAATATTTAAGAAAATAATTTCAAGGAAAGATATTTCTGCAGGAAAATAATTTAGCGAAATGTTTATAAATTCAATAAAAATAATAATCTAACAAATAATCAATTAAAATTTAATATTAACATTTAAAATATATTTATATAATATTAATATATGTATATTATTATGTATAATATTTATTAATTATTTAAATTTAAATTTAATCTTTATTTTTTATTATTTAGTATTTGTGTATGATTCATGATTTTTAATTGATGTGACTTACATACATATACTAATTTTTATATGTAACATTTTCACGTTTGCAATTGAAATCTTTGCTACCGATAAAATCTATTGGAAATTCGATTCAAGTATCACTGCAATATGTTAATGTAAAATATTCTCATGCTAATGTCTCGTAGAGGCACATGTTTTGCTACTTGTTGCATATTACTACACGTAACTTGATATAAGATATATGATACATTGCATACTTGATATGCTTTTTTTATTATTTACTATTTCTAACTTTTAATATATAATTTTTAATATTATATATATTTCTATATACATATTTACTACATATATATTAAGTAATTATTACGTTATCTTTATATTAATAAGAATTATTTTTAAAAAGTATTATGTTAAAAATTTTATAAAATTATACTTAATTATAAATATGAAAAAGACGCATGCAAACGTCATCGATAATGTGTCCGTCACTATTATTTTCTATTAATGTTTACTATTACTATGTATCAATATTGTTACATAATAATAGTAATATTTATGTAATTATAGTACGTAATAGAAAGCGACATTGATTGCAACTTGGTAATAGTCGCGTTCGTGACTCGTTATCTAATCGGGATTTCCATTCATATTGACACCCATTCAAGTGAGAATGTCGCTGCACTACATTTCATTCATAATTTATTTCAATGCCGTGGCATTGCAATGTGATATCGTGTAACACTGTATGTAATGCATTATTTTGATTATTCCAAACTTACAATTTCTCTGTATAGTATTTTAGTTATTTTAAATAACAACATGATACGATAACGATATCTTTGGCTCTCTCATCAGTGATTATCAATTACAAGGCAAACATACGTTTAAAAGTTCATTGCCAAAAGAAGATCGTTTCGTTCTTTAAGTTACAACGTGATTCAGTCGTCACCACAAGATGTGTCATTCACAAATGTGGCATATGAAGCAAAGTTTTGCCTTAAGTGTACACACGCGTAATTTGAAAATGCTTGAAATAGAAAACCCACATTTCTGCATAATCGATTTTCGTGTCATTGAATTCCTGCGTGCCATTGCCAATTTAATTGAAATCTTGACGTAACTGACCACAAGATTTATTGTAAAAATTTATTACTTTTAAATATCAATTTAAAAATATATATTCATTACATTTTTTATAGTGTAATGTGTATAATATAATAATCTGTCAAAAAAGCTTAAAGATAATGATCAAAATACTTTTGAGACTCACATTTCAGTAATACGTATCAAATTATAGCTCTTTTTTCTCATTATCTGAGAAATTATTAATTAATAAAATTTAATTTTCTAAAGAGAAGGTAATGACATAAATTATTTATAACTCAAGATTGAATAAATAATAGAATTTTCCAATATTACTTCCAATGATATTAAAACAAAAATTAAGAACACTAAATAAGTTTCAATGTATTTATGCATTCAGAACGTACTTGTAATTATTTGAAGCATGTATTACTTCAACAAACTTGTTTACAAAACAATTAATTTTTCGTGCAATCGCGATATAAAATCGCGCGGCATAGATATTATGAAGCAACTGTTCTAATTCTCCCTATGGTAATTAATTTATCAAAATAGTTTTCAACACAATGCGATCTCACTGATTGTGAGATCAATGCGATTGACATACCATTATGTACCAGAGGCTTCGCCCCAGGCTAAATCACTGGTCCCTTACGCAACTACTTACAGGTGACTTTCACTAGAAGATGATCCGGTCCCTGCGTGTGATTCATAAGGTGATACAGCTTTGGCCATTTGACTGGCAGATTCGCCACGAGCAATTAAGATATCCGGCTGCATCAAATGCCATCGCATTTACCTTTAGTCTTGATGCATATTTTGTTTAGTTCAATTGATTCTTGATAATGTTTAAATCTGCAAATATTAGATGCAATTTCTAAACATTAGTTATTTCCAATATATTATCTCTCTCACTGCTTTATAAAAAAATATATTTATCGAACAAATATTAATAAAAAGATTCACACAAGCAAAAAATATAAAAATTCAAGTAATTAATATTTTTAAAATTACCTGATTCAATTTATTAAAATTTAATTAGTTGGCAATTTAATTAATAATATATTTCTAAATTTTTTATAAATAGCAATTTCATTATATTAAAACAGAAAAGGTGAAAAGAATTACTGTTATAATAATATTATAACAATTTTTTTTAAATCTAATAAAACATCCCTAATTTTAAATCTTCTTAAATTAAACTTTGACGATTGTAATAATTTTATCAACATTACGGTAATAATAATAAAAATGTATAGTTAGAAGAATTATAAGACATTCTTATTAGATATTATAATATCGAGGAATTTATGTAATTACATGTGTTAACTAAATCAAAATACCGTGAAAGCAATTTAATATATCTGCATTTTAAAGAAAAGGTTGAATAGCGACTTCTAACGCGATAGTAAAGATCGCCTTGCACTCTTTGCATAATCAAGGATGAGAGTTGCAATCGTGTAAGGTTAGTCTTCGATTGAAATGATAGGGCAATCACTTTTTTGATACTTCTGGATTCTCGGCGTCCCTGAACGGAATCCTGATTCTTCTCTCATTCTCTCTCTCTCTCTCTCTCTCTCTCTCTTCTCTTCTTCATTTTCTTTTCTCTTTTAGATAAAACAGTCACGTTAAATAGATACGAGATTGATGTACTGATAGAGAATGTCAAAGAAAAATATAATTTAAATTTGCTTCTCTCTAATTTATTTATTTTCCCAATATTTTGTCATAATTGCATGAAATAATATTAGCCTGACATCAAAATATCAAATATAGATGTTAAACGTTAAATAGTGAATTAATTAAGAAATAAATAAAATAATATGTAGCAATATAATGACAAAAATCAAGTAAAATAAACCAATGGAATTAGTATAAATTAAGGGTGGTTTACTGAGCCATTTGTCTCGTGTCACATATATTAGCTGCGCACACGAATAGTTTGACTCACGACGTCGCATAGATTAACATATTTTATCGGAATTGATGACTCTACATTTCCTTCAAGAAAAAAATTGAATCTGCTCTAATTTTGATAGGCCTGATAATTTACAATCATACCTATACAGGATAAAATTTTATCTCAATTGTTATTATTACGAATTTGTAAAAATTTCAATTGAATGAATATCGATTTCAGTTTTAAATAAGTTCATTTTCTATACACTGAAAAAAAAATTCTGGTTGAAAACGGACAATAGAACTCAATACTATAAATTTATAATAACCAGATTTCCTATTATAATAATCAGAATATTTGATCAATTCTACAAGATTTTTCTGATTCGTCCGTTTTCAACCAGAATTTTTTTTCCGTGTATAAATTCATTTCTATATAAATGTATTTAGAATATGTATATGTATACACATATATATATATATATATATAGTCGTATTTTTGCAAACATATATAGACAAATTCTATGAGCAAGTTTAATCGGCATCGTACTGCCTTCATTATAATTTTTGATGACTAATATAAATTCGCGTATTATATTATTATATTATTAAAATTTCTCTAAAGAATCTGGCGAATTAGAGATTAAAAATTTACATATGTTTTATTAGAATTTACATTATTCATAGAATCTTTTAGAACGTTAATCTTCTTTAAAATTCTCTTCAAATTCTATAGAAGAATTGGAATAACATTATATCTCTTTAAGCTAAAGATCATGTTAGAATCGCCTTGAAAAGCAAACAGCCAGCTCGGACGCTATGGTCGCTTTGACTGAAACGATCTTGCTATTGTCCACTAAAATATCGCGACATAAATACCGTAGGCATTAATCGTCACGGCAACATTTGACGCTGCAAGTACGCGTGGAGAAGGGTTTAGGTCGGGAGCTAGCATATATTAACCTTTCGTTATATAGTCTGTCAACCCGGGACTGAAAGAAAGAAGACGACGAAGAAGAGTCCCGCTCGCGTAGCCTCCTTGGAATCACGACTTTCCCTTCTCGTGGGTGGAACAACGGTTGAGATCATCAATCGCGACCATGGATCCTGGCCAAACCTAACTTAGTCGATACCAGGATACGTGCCACTTTTGCGCTGTATACGCATGACAGGCGAATGAAATATATGATTGGAATATTAATGCATTCAAATATGTGTTGAGAAGAATCAAACTTACATGGCGTCTATAAAGAAGATTCACGAAAACTTCATTCACAATCACAACAAAGTCAAATTATTAAGTACATTTTATAATTGATTAAGGGACTCGACAAATGAATAAACGTAAGGAACAAAGTGTAACATTTTTTTGTTTCTTAATATTTTTAATCTGACTTATATTTTATATATTGGAATATGTAATTAAATATTCATCGCACGTATCTAAATAAATCATAAAGGAGAAACTCGAATGTCACATGCTTATCACGATTTTTAGTCGAATCATAAACGCGAAAGAAATCTTTTCATCTGTTACGTTATCTCCATTTAGGGAGGTTGCGGATACGGCAACATAAGTTTCTGACAAATCATCGTTATTTTTTTGCAACAGCAGTCGGCGACATTCTTACGAGAATATCCCGTTATTATTAAGTTATAAGGTTTGTCGGTGACACAACAAGATGGGATGAGCAAGAATTCGAATTTGGTAATATGGATAAGTCAAATTTTATCCTAACACAACGATATTAATATAATGATTACACAATTCTAATCTCTTTTTTATATTCGCATAATTCGCTCTTATAAAATTATTATTGAGTGTTGAATAATACGGACCTTGCAACTGATATAAGTGATATAATAATTTTGCAAATTTAAAGCAATTAAATATACGTATATTACATATAAGGAATTGCTGCATAATTTTAAACATGAGAAGCCAATATGATAACTAAAGAAAGTGTATCAATGCATAAACCTTTTTATAATAAATAAATAAAGAGTAATTAATATTTCGAGATATTTTCGATCAGAAAACAGTATACATGGATATATAATGCATTATTGAAGATACGAACTTGATATGTTTCAGCAATTCTAAAACTGTTATTATAAATTTATTATAATATTATTATAATTTTATTATAATATTTTTTATATATGCCAATTATAAATTTAAAAAAGTTGTTCTTAATCTGGTTTCTTAATATATCTGTTTTAACCAAAAACATAAGAAAACCAAATACATAATTATTTTTATGGACCACACTTCTATAAAAAAATCTTAAAGGAATAAACAAAAATATTTAAAGACTCTAAAGTAGGTTAAATAAATTTTTATTTTTATGAATTCAAATAAATTCAGAAGACTGAAATGTTTTCTCCGTTATGTATTTTATATGCAGAAAAGAATGCGAATATCGTTCGAATATAAATGTGAGTGCATTGTTTTATGCACATACATATATATCACGAACAAAATGCGAAAAAATAAATATGCGAATCACGAATACACAATAAACTTGAAGAAAAGATAATCTATATATATATATATATATATTAATATTTAATCAAATTCAAGCTCAATTAAATTGGAATATTGCATTCAATATAATGCAGCCATCGTGAAATTATCACGTTCAAATGAATGGATCATATGTATGAATACTAATACTTAACACATGTATATACGTATGCGATGTGTACGTGTACATATGTAAGATACTTCTAAATTATTATCTCATGCAGATTGAAAATTGTATAAGAATTTCTACTGTTAGTCATTGATCGCTTTCGACTTTCGCTTATATAGAATGGATAATTAATTGAGATCAGAGAGAGTTATTTTTCCGCCACATCTGAAAAGTGAAAGCATATTACTTCATCAAAACGTAATAGCAACATATTAAAAAATAAAAAAGATCCCTATTGAATCTTTTGTTAAAAGAAATATACGCTTACATTAATTTTGTTTTAACATTAAAAAAAATTTTTTTGTTAATGTTATTCATGACAAAAATATATTTATAAATCTAAGTTAAAAATTTATAAACTTTTAAATAAAAATTGTATATATTGGCACATAAATTTATGAAACAAAACATAATCATGCACATGCAAATATCGCACATAAATATCTAATATTTTCTATTTTCAAATATAATATTTTTTCAATAAATAATACATATAAAATCCGTAGAGATTGCATAAAATGAAGACAAAACTTATTAGATTTTTGTACATTATAATCTCTCTCTCTCTCTCTTTCTCTCTCTCTCTCTCTCTCTCTCTCTCTCTCTCTCTCTCTCTCTCTCTCTCTCTTTCTCTGTCTCTCTGTTCTTTCCTTTTGTCTCTTCTCACATTAAGTTATAATTTATATTTAAAATATTCTATACTGCGTGTTACCAGTTGCACAATGTTTGGAAAATTAATAGCTAAGAATTACAAATCGCTCTAGCTGCAGAAACTGGAAATGCCGACTATGATATTTCACGATGCGCGCTTGCAGATCGCATCAAATACTTAATTCTACCGACTGATATTAAAGGCCAACTGTTTTTAAACACAACTCGATAATTACATCATGCCTCATTGGAAATGTCACGAGCCTTGACAAAGCAAATTATTGCGATTAGCAACTGTTTCTTAGTAATAAAAAAGTCTTCTGTATGAAGATAATGTAATATTTTAGCGAATATAGTTTAATATCTTAGCGAATTTATAGATGTAAGCAGTTATAACTTTATAAGTAAATATTTTAAAAATATCACTTGTACATAAAACACTAATATCTTTGGATTTTTTATCAATCGTAATAGGAACTTTAAATACTAACTTTTATGGTCATTCGAATCATTAACGATTCAATGCTACATCAGTTCCTGTGAACAGAATATTATTTTTTACTTTAGAACTTCTTTATTTATCTTGCTATCCGCATTTTTAGCATATAATTCTTTAATTCATTGAATAAATCATTTCTTGCTACAGCAAAACTTGTAACTTATGCATGATAGTACTCTTTGATCTTTCATGAAATGTTAGATATAATTTACGAGAATAAGAAATTAAAATGAAATTAAGAATATTGAGCAAGAAATGTCAATAATTAGATAGCATATAGATTTTATTTATCTCTACTTTGTTGAATAATAAAAATAAACAATTGTTTCTCAGGTGATTGCTACTTCCACGTCGCAACTCACTCAGGAATTAACAAGCACCAATCGAGATGGCGAAGTAATTTTAAGTATCAACAATGATCAAAAAATTCAATATTTAAGCCAAAACTTTGAATCCGGTAAGTAAAAAAAAAAGTAATTAAAAGAGCGTAGAAAATGAAATATTTAATACACAAATATAATGAATCTATAATTTTAATGTATAATGATTCATTTATAAAAATAAAAATTTACCTCAAATGGAAGGTGAAAATTGAAAAGGTTTCTTCTCTCTTTCTTCTCTCTTTCTTGTAATAAAGATTTAAGTATAAGAAGTTGTGATTACGATTGATTGCACTTTGTAGATGCATACAAATATGGTTACGATGTTAATCCACATGGTCAATTCCACCATGAAACACGCGGCCCGCATGGGATCACTTATGGATGTTACGGCTACGTCGACCCTTTCGGCCATCTGAAAGCAACATTTTACATCAGCGATGGATGGGGTTATCGCGTTGTTCAACCAGGAAGAGACGTGGAACTTTTCCTTCACAAGCATGAGCATCATGCAAACGGAGACAAACATGATCATCACGAGCATCATGGTGTAATTACACCATGGCGTGAATTATATTTCCCCGTAGTGTGTGCGCAATATACAAACACGAACGTACCACCTATCGCACTACCAAGTGGAGGAAGTACGTAAATGAGAATACATATATAGACAAAAATTCATATACATATATTATATACATGTATATATAAGTAACATACTAAAATAATGATTACTTTTTAATATCTAGCGCCTATTGGAAGCGGATCATCGATTCAAATATCACCGACTCGACCACCTTATAGACCTGATTCATCTGGTAAATAAATTATAAATAATAGATTATGTTCCATTTTTAATAACGTGCCCAAAATTATACCGTAAGATATATATAGAGCGATACATATAGAGCGATAATACAAATAAAAGGAATTACATTATCATACTGAATATATAACAAATATACCAGGAACATCAAGCGGACCACAAAAACCTTCTCCTTCGTACCCGCTCGGACATCCAGGAACTGCCATCCCTGGCACACCCATTCTTAGTATTCCCACTATTGGAAGCATAACAAACATACCAGGAACATCAAGCGGACCACAAAAACCTTCATCTGAACCTCAAGCAATTCCTGTCTTATCTATCATATCAGAAATACCAAAAAGACCAGGAACGCCGTCGTATCCGCTCGGACATCCAGGAATTGCCACCCCTGGCACACCCACTCTTGGTATTCCCACTACTGGAAGTATAACAAACATACCAGGAACATCTAGCGGACCACAAAAACCTTCTTCTCCGTCGTATCCGCTCGGACATCCAGGAACTGCCATCTCTGGCAAACCCATTCTTGGTATTCCCACTATTGGAAGTATAACAAACATACCAGGAACATCAAGTGGACCACAAAAACCTTCTTCTCCGTTGTATCCGCTCGGACATCTAGGAACTGCCATTCCTGGCACACCCATTCTTGGTTTTCCCACTATTGGAAGTATAACAAACATACCAGAAACATCAAGCGGCCCACAAAAACCTTCTTCTCCGTCGTATCCGCTCGGACATCCTGGAACTGCCATCCCTGGCAAACCCATTCTTGGTATTCCCACTATTGGAAGTATAACAAACATACCAGGAACATCGAGTGGACCACAAAAACCTTCTTCTCCGTTGTATCCGCTCGGACATCCAGGAACTGCCATCCTGGCACACCCACTCTTGGTATTCCTACTATTGGAAGTATTACAAACATACCAGGAACATCTCGGACCACAAAAACCTTTTTCTTCGTCGTATCCGCTCGGACATCCAGGAACTGCCATCCCTGGCACACCCATTCTCGATATTCCCACTATTGGAAGTATAACAAACATACCAGGAACATCAAGCGGACCACAAAAACCTTCTTCTCCGTCGTATCCGCTCGGACATCCAGGAATTGCCATCCCTGGCACACCCATTCTTGGTATTCCCACTATTGGAAGTATAACAAACATACCAGAAACATCAAGCGGCCCACAAAAACCTTCTTCTCCGTCGTATCCGCTCGGACATCCTGGAACTGCCATCCCTGGCAAACCCATTCTTGGTATTCCCACTATTGGAAGTATAACAAACATACCAGGAACATCAAGTGGACCACAAAAACCTTCTTCTCCGTTGTATCCGTTCGGACATCCAGGAACTGCCATCCCTGGCACACACAATCTTGGTATTCCCACTATTGGAAGTATAACAAACATACCAGGAACATCGAATGGACCACAAAAACCTTCTTCTCCGTTGTATCCGCTCGGACATCCAGGAACTGCCAGTCATGGCACACCCACTCTTGGTATTCCTACTATTGGAAGTATAACAAACATACCAGGAACATCTAGCGGACCACAAAAACCTTTTTCTTCGTCGTATCCGCTCGGACATCCAGGAACTGCCATCCCTGGCACACCCATTCTTGGTATTCCCACTATTGGAAGTATAACAAACATACCAGGAACATCAAGTGGACCACAAAAACCTTCTTCTCCGTTGTATCCGTTCGGACATCCAGGAACTGCCATCCCTGGCACACACAATCTTGGTATTCCCACTATTGGAAGTATAACAAACATACCAGGAACATCGAATGGACCACAAAAACCTTCTTCTCCGTTGTATCCGCTCGGACATCCAGGAACTGCCAGTCATGGCACACCCACTCTTGGTATTCCTACTATTGGAAGTATAACAAACATACCAGGAACATCTAGCGGACCACAAAAACCTTTTTCTTCGTCGTATCCGCTCGGACATCCAGGAACTGCCATCCCTGGCACACCCATTCTCGATATTCCCACTATTGGAAGTATAACAAACATACCAGGAACATCAAGCGGACCACAAAAACCTTCTTCTCCGTCGTATCCGTTCGGACATCCAGGAACTGCCATCCCTGGTACACCCATTCTTGGTACTCCCACTATTGGAAGTATAACAAACGTACCAGGAACATCAAGCGGACCACAAAAACCTTCTTCTCCGTCGTATCCGCTCGGACATCCAGGAATTGCCATCCCTGGCACACCCATTCTTGGTATTCCCACTATTGGAAGTATAACAAACATACCAGGAACATCAAGTGGACCACAAAAACCTTCTTCTCCGTCGTATCCGCTCGGACATCCAGGAACTGCCATCCCTGGAACACCCTCTCTTGGTATTTCCACTATTGGAAGCATAACAAACATACCAGGAACATCAAGCGGACCACAAAAACCTTCTGAACCTCAAACAGTTCCTGTCTTATCTATCATATCAGAAATACCAGGAGTATCATATCCAAGACCAAACTTTTCTGTAAAGCCGGGCAAACCAGGTATGTTATTAAAATTGTTATAATATTTAATATATTTATAATTCTAAATACATTTAAATTACATTATGTACACATTACTTATTTTTGCGTAAGATTTAAATAGTTATTTATTTATATAATTGTAATTGTATTTCTACAGGTCGCCCTGGTTATTATTCTACGTCTCCAAGTTTGGAAGATTCGAAAGCTCCAGAAGGGAACACAAATGAAGGCCCAATTAGTAGTGTCGGCGAATTTCCAGGAATATCATATCCAAGACCAAGTTTTTCTTTCAAGCCGGGCAAACCAAGTATGTTATTAAAATTATTTTAATAATTAATATATTTGTAATTCTAAATACATTTAAATTACATTATGTACAAATTACTTATTTTTGCGTCAGATTTAAATAGTTATTTATTTATATAATTGTAATTGTATTCCTATAGGTCGCCCTGGTTATTATCCTACGTATCCAAGTTTGGAAGATTCGAAAGCTCCAGAAGGGAACACAAATAAAGGCCCAATTAGTGGTGTTGGCGGATTTCCAGGAATATCATATCCAAGACCAAGCTTTTCTTTCAAGCCGGACAAACCAAGTATGTTATTAAAATTATTTTAATATATTTGTAATTCTAAATACGTTTAAATTACATTATGTACAAATTACTTACTTTTGCGTAAGATTTAAATAGTTATTTATTTATATAATTGTAATTGTATTCCTATAGGTAGCCCAGGTTATCCTACTAACTATCCAAGTTATACAGAAAGTTATTCGAAAGCTTCAGAAGGTCCCACAGGACCAATTGGCGGTGTTGGCGGCATAGGCGGCACAGGCAATATTGGTGGGGTCGGCGGTGTCGGACTTGACGGTCCTGATGGTCCATGGCCAACCGGTTCTCCAGGTCCCGACGGACCGTGGCCTGGTGATCCAGATTACACACCCGGAGTGAAACCAACAAGAAGACCTTCGTATAAAGGACCGATAAGAAATCAGCCTGCGAGTTATTCATTTGATACAGATAAATATAACTACAATATAATTTCGCAATATAATTTCAAAAACAAGAGTGATTCTTCGCATACAGGCTACACATTGAAAGATATTGAATTATCGAAATTGTCACATCCGACAAACACGTCGTTGTATATAAATCCTAATCAGTATAGACCTCAATACGAAACTCAATCCACATTCCCATCACTCTATGGGAAAAAAGAAAGTAACGACAATATAAATAAAATCAACTCACTGTTACATACAAGCTCAACACCGTCACCATACGAGATCGAAGATGAACAATACACAGATGTGTTAAAACTGAATCCGCAAGACTATGATTATCCGATACATACGGAGCCGCAACAAATGAAGAAACTACCTAAAAATGACTTTAAACAATATTCTATGCACAATCGCGGTCAATATCAAAAATCAATATTCTCTCCGTCTTATAATTCGCAGTCTCCTAAAGACTCGAAGCAATTTAATAAATTAGAAGGAGAAGAAGACGCACTTAATGTGGACGGACAATATAATGATTCTGCCAATGGGGACAGCAAACCGATTTCTAATGTATCCTTTCAGTCGGATGGACCTTCTGCTCCGGAAAGACAGGTAAATGCACACCTTGAGCAGCCATTCGAGCAGAATCCCGCTCTCGACGCTATCGGGGTTCAGCCGCCCAGCTCCATCAACGTCAAGCCCTTTTCGTTACCTATAGGGCCAAATTCACAAGCATGTCCCTGTTACTTAGTCGAGCCGAATAACAACACAAACGTAGCAACCAGCTCGACTCTCACCTCTATCATTGGTCAGTTGGGATTCATTCCTGTTATCTTCGTACCATACTGTCCTGGCAACGAGATGGACAGCAGTAAGACGAAACTTATGTTCCCGTCCGCCACTCCTGTTCCATATGCATGCGACACATGTGATACACAAGACAACAAATTCGTTGTAAAAACACTCGACATAAATCAACTTGGCAATATCGATTATCTCAAAGAAGCATTAAATCACACCAATCTTGGTTTTTTAAATGTTCCAGTTAAGACCGTCGAGCGGAGAAGAAGCAAAAGCAGAAAGACGAAATGAGGAGTGTAACACTAACTTATTAAGCTTAAGTTGCAATCGTTCTAAAAAGACAAGCCCATCTTTTCCTGGGGAATAGCTATAAATATAGGATATTGGCATTGCCCGTCCGTCGGCTGCTGGTTAGTCGATGGATGGCCAAATTACAATATTTCTAATATTAACCGGAATAACCAAAGTCGATAGTATATACAACAGCTTCAAACTAAAAATTGAATAGCGAATTTCTTCAGTATTTTAATCTTATAAATTAATGTAATTCCTGTAATTAATTTTCTATCCGTATAAAAAACAGATAACTAATGAATTTTCTGCTAATCTGACTGATTTGAATTACAGAAATTAAATATATTATAACTTACAAAAAATTTTAAATAGATATATATCTATATATTAAACATACAATCCTTCCAACATTCTTATCTTGAAAATTATATATTTTTTATCATATCATAAATATACTACTCCATATTATTTACAAAAATTATAATTTTAAAAATTAATAGAAATTACAGAAATCATATTAGATAAGATTTATTATTATTTATATATTATTATAATTATTCAATATTTAGTTTGATGTAAAAGAGAAAGATTTTTCATGAGCGCTATTCCTAGACTATATACATTTCGACATCAACCAATATCCTGATATTTATTATTAAGATTTATAGAGATTTAAAATTTCTATCTTAAAACATTTTATTTTCGGTTTTCCAATCAAAGCTAGATTAAATGGTATGTATTAATGTATACTTTAGATGTGTAGAGATTATTGTAATAAAACAAAAAAATTATGTAAATAGTGATCAATTTTTTACTCCTTAAATATTTCAATCATTACTAATCAAATTAATAAACGACATAAATTTTTATTAAATAATAATTTAAAAGCATAGCAATAACTAATAAAAATAACTTTAAATCAGTCAACGAAAATAACAAATAATGCCATATTAAGAGTAAATTAAACAGATGTTAAATTAAAGCTACATATAATAAAATGAAATATAGATAATATTATAAATAGATCAGTGTAAATAAAGGATAAGAAATGTCTTGTAAAAAATATAATTATAATTATTATTAGTTGTTTATTTTAATATAATATATATTAAAAAATTATAGTTTATATATAATATCAATATATAGTATATGTTTTGCATTTTAAAATTATATCGTGATTTTTCTTTTGTGTGTGTGTATTACATCAAAAATATATTATTTCTCATACAATTTTTGCATATTTCAACAAATCTTAAAAATATAATTAATCGTTTATTGATAAAGGTATATATTATGTGTTAACACAGACGTATTAATTTTTAAATGTAACATTTGTAAATGTTACGTAAAAACATATACAAAGTCACTTTTACGAATAACCACGATAACCAGATGGATTACTAAGAGAAGTGCCATAACTATCACTTCGATAACTGTATGGAGCATATGGACTTCTAGCTGCATATGTTGTGCCGTAATTTGTACCATCTATATTTCCATAACCATAAGTGTCGTATCCATCATAACGACCACGTCCGTATCCTAAAGAATTATCGTCGTAACCCCCATAACTCCCATAACCACCGTAGCCCCCGTAACCCCCATAACCCCCGTAACCCCCGTAACCGCCAGGATAATATCCCCTTCCATAATCTCCTCCATATCCTCGATAACCTCCATATCCGCCAGAGTATCCAGGATAATTCCCGTAATACCCATATCTGCAAAGAAAAATTTTATTTTCGCCCCTTTAATTTATTTCCCTTTTAATCGATTAAAGATGCATAAATATACGTTTCTTTTATCATTTTCCTTAGTGCTTTACTTTTTTAATTTATATTTTATTCTTTTATAGAAATTCTTATTTTTTCGTATTTATTTATATTTGTATGTTTCTTTAAACAAATCGAGCCACTTGTAAAACTTAATATACATATTTTAAATTTAATATATATATATATATATATATATATATATTAAAGTTAATATTAAAGTTAATATGTATATATATATTATATTAACTGTAATATTAACATTTTGAATAAATACAGAGTAGATTTAATATCGATTGAATATTGTTCAAAATGAGTATTCATATTTTAAATTTAAATTATATAAATACTGTTCTCCTTCTCTAAAATAATCATTTTCTATGTAAAAGATATGATAACATTATATCTTACCCAATTTGACCACCACCAATAATTCCTCCTGGCCAAGTATTTTGATATCCTCGGTATCCTGGAATTAAACTGCTACCACGATATGCTGTACCAGGATAAACGGATCCGATGATTCCCGTTCCATAGCCTCCGGGGTATCCTCCAGGGTATCCTCCAGGATATCCTCCGATTGATCCAGGATATCCTCCCGGATAACCTTTATTTATATGAAACGCTAACACACGAATATGTATTATATAAATAAATTACATATCACTGAAATCGAAGATCGATCAATTTTATGAAAATAGCTCTTTAATGAGATTTTATGATCTAGAACTTAAAATTTGCATTTAATGTATTGTGAGGCACAGATGCTTCACAGAAACAATCCAATATTTCTTTTTACAAATATATTGTTCTCTAACCGATTTTGTTTGTTCAACTACACATATTTCAAATACACTCAAAATTTAATAATAAAAAATCAGAAACAATCATAAAAAATTGTAGAAAGATGATTTTAGATGTAACATAAAAAACGATACTTTATTTGCAAAAAAAATTATTAAGGAGACATTAAAGTCAGTGCCACTTGAAAATCTCATCTTATTTATTTTCTATCAATTTTTAATATATTCTATATTTAATTTTTAAAATGTATAAAATTTTAATTTTTCGAAGTGAAACCATTACGGGTTAAAATTTAAATTTATTATAGAGCACCCATGTGTGGCAAGCAATAAATTATTCTTCCTTATTAATAAAATTTATAAATTCATAAAATAATTGTATATTATGCATCAGGAATTGCATATAAGTTATGGAAATTAAAATGCGTACAAATTACGGAAGTTACACGTGCAGAATACAGAATAAAGTTGTGAATGTAATAGCCATAATAATCGATCGCGATCATATCCACATTGCACGAAGTAAAGTAGTAGTGCGATGAGTAATCAGCATATTAAGTAAGTGTGTCACTGCCATTCTCACGCTCTGACTTTGAAAGTCGAGCGCTTCCCGTGGTAAAAACGGAAAAATCATTACTAGTTGTAATAAGATGCTAATAATAATAATGAGCCCGAAGGACTTCCTCTCGGGAAGAAATAGAAGTGATTCACATAGCTTCGAAGAAAATACTTACAATTAGTATGCGTTTCTCGTACTTCCGTATACTTTGTGCAACTCTTAATAAAAGTTTCTATCGCAACGAACTACATGTTTCAAAAACTATAGAATAATTAATGTAATCATGTATGGAATTATGTCTGTATACAATAAACCCTATTACGTTATGCAAGGTGTCATTAAATTGTCACATCAAAAAAGTTTGCTCGCAGTCATGCGCTAGCGAGTTCCTTGAATTATCCCGCGTTCAATCGTTTATTGTTACAACCATTCCTTTTTATTCGTAAATAAAAATAAGTCCACAGTTTCATAAATAAATAAGAGTACGAATAAACAAGCAACAAATGTTGCGATCATGCATAAGATCATAACTCATATATGTACAAATTGATTATATATATATGAATAAAATATTGCTATTCTCTTACTTCGATCACTCGCAGATGCAACCAAATCTCCTTGATTGCGTGGATTATCGGAATATACACGCTGTGCACTGTTTATCGGTGTTAATTTTGTCAGCAATTTTAATTCATCTGGAGATTCTTCCGCGCCACGGCATATTGCAATTAGAGTAAAAGTCGATATCTGTAAAAACATGTGTATGGTATAAATTTTTAAACTTATATAAATATATATGCATGTATAACTCATTAAAATAATAATATATAACGTATCAATCATTAAAAAAAATACATGTACTAACATTCCACATTCACAGAATTGCTAATATATTTAAAAATAAAAAAAAATTTATTACATTTATAAAAAACACTTGAAATTAAACTGGCGATTTAATGTCAAATTTGACAGTTTAATCACTCAGCATCAATTAACTTAAACGCAGAAAATATTAAGGTATATCAAAAAAAGATTTAATATTTCAGTAATGCTATAAACTCTCTGGATTAAAAAAAAATTTAATTTACTTACAACAAAGAACAACTTCATATTGCTGATGTCACTACTTGCATTTTTCGGAGAAACACAGTGTTCGAGATACGGAAAGATAATCCGTTCTCATAGCAGCGTGCAAAACCTCTATATATCCTCTCCTCTAACATGTCAATATGCCCCTCTTCATGTTTCAAGGTGGTCTCGGTTGTTTGAGCTTAGGTTGCTCTTAGGAGCCGCCGCGCTGACAAGGACGTTGACAAGAATCGGTAAGACACGCCCAAAGGTATGGAAACTATCTTTTCGCTTTACATTTTTCTGTTCAAATATACATACACACACACATACAGACAAAAGTTTCTGAGGTGCAGGATGTTGTTATGTAAGTATCTCGCAAGTCTTCACGTCTACATGTTAGTCAGAGCATTTTACAATAATGATTCTTTTCTAAGGAAATTATAATCACACATAAAAGAAAGTAATCTTATATATTATGATATGCTAAAAAATTCTTTTTTGCATTTTTAAAAATAAAGTTATATAACTATTTTCTATAATACTATTATCTATATATTAAAAATTCTATGTACAATCATGATTTATCATATTATGTTTCTTTTGCGCTTGCTAGAGAAGTTAATTTCTTTTTATTATGCAATAATTTTTAATTTAATTTGTATAAAGTCCCGGCATATTATTTCATAAGCTAAAACGTTCTACCCTTTTTTCTTCTTTTGCATTCCTCTTTCAGTTTGCTTATCTCCTACAGAATTTCATTTCCGTTCATTTCAAGAATAAAGTCGTTTTAACGTAGTATACTTTTTTTTTAAAGGTGTCAGTCTTGCGCAAAACGCATACATGTCATAAATACAAAAAACATGCCGGAACTTTCGCAATAATCTGACAAGAGACAACAAACTTTCTCTTCCCGGAAACTTTATCAGTACCTATGTATCCATCCTAATTCTGTATTGTACATATATGCATTCTTGCTAAGGGGCAAACAATGTTTTCCAATTAGAAAACAGTCATCATTTTTTTAAAGGAAATTACAATTATAAGATTTAAAAAAACGCTGTTTTCTATTTCAATTATCTTCATATTTCACAGTTATTTTTACTATTATATATATTATAATAAGAATAAATAATGAATATTATTTAATAGTAATAATTTTTCATAATTTATTATTAATATATATTAATTATAATTAATTCGCTATTTCTTTCTATAAATTAATTTCCTTTTAAAAAATTTTAACTCTGTTTTACATCTATATACATATAATAGCGATACATTATATATTTAATCTTTTATTACATTTCACGCATTCTAATTAAAACAAAATTGAATAAATATGTTCAACAATTTCTAATCGATAAATTCTCAGTTTATCTCTTAAAAGCAATACAAAAGTGAAATGAAAAAATCAATGTGTTACGACATGGGTTCGAGAGATCTTATTGTAATATTTCTTTTCTTTAACACTATAAATCCAATTCTTAGAATTGAAAAAAGATAAAACAAACCGAGATTAAAACTAATCTACATTGATAGAAATGGACGTAAGTGTGCTAGGCGTGCGCGTGTCATGCACGATTCCTTAGTTTCGGCTGCGTCAGTCGAAGGGAAGGCCGTAAAATTGGCCCGCAAGTAGTTCAAGATCGCGTTACGCACAACATCGCGGTTCACTCGAGGGGATGACTGTGCTCGGATTACACAGCGATTAACAGACTCGCGTGTCGCGAAGTAATACGCGTAACGATTCTGTCCGCTCCTTCATTCCCACGCGTCACATTGCGCACGTGCCCTTTAATTGGACACAATCTTGCAATCAGGAAAGTTACACTCTTTTCGATGAATTTTACAAGAATCATAAAATTCACAGTTTTTAATAATAAATAAAAAAAACAAGACACTTAAAAAGAAGAAACAAGTTCATTAGGCCTTAATATGACGATATCATTAATTATTTTTATGAATAATAATATTGAAATAGTCTTTGATTGTCTATCGACAGTTATCATTGAATACTATGGCGTTATACTAATATCAATGCCTAAATATATTAGTTGAAATTAATCCTTGATTAGAAAGCTTACAACAAAATCCTAGTTAACACAAAATATTCTAATAATATTGCAATAATATCGTATTACAATTATCAAGAATTGTAATCGATATCAAATACTAATGTTTTGCCGTTTTTCTTTATTTAACGTACAATCAACTTAATTGTGAACAAAACATAATTCGTACAACTGAATAATAGGCAAGTAAAATCCACTCGTTTATTTCGAAATCTGTGTCTATTATTCACTGAAAAATCCATAACATTGCAAAAACATGCTTGAGCTAGATCTCGTCGTGATTGTTTCAGAATTATTTGGTAGCGAGGAAAATTAATCCGTACTCATACTATTGCATTCTTCAAATAATAACGTCCATTAATATCTCGTTTATGCACAATGCAATATACACCTACAATATAGAATCATCAATGCCTGAAATATATGAGTTGGAGCGTATGTGAGAAATACACGTGCACTCCTGTGCATAAATACATATTTTAAGATACTCGAATGTTCCCTTCTTTCCCCTCGTCAATAACAAATTACTGATCGCATATAATCAAGACGTGAGATACTTTGCCAGATGATTGTAATAAAGTCACGATTATAATTTACAGTTATAAGTTAGCTTAATTTTAAACGCGTTCAAATGCAACGGGACAAAAGAGACAAGTGAGTATCAACACGAAAACAATACAAAAGTTCGACTATCGTTTTATGGCATTAATGACTCTACATATATATATAAAATACTGAAAATCTGCATCTACAAAGAAATAGGTTGAATATTGAATCGAACATGAGCCTTAATCTATTTTAAAGCGTTAAGAGACTTTGTAAATGCAGATATAGAAAAATTTCCTTTTTTAATTAAATAAAAATTTGAAATCGAACTTATTTTTTGTAAATTAATTATCATGTGTGACTGCAAACATTAAATTTTTATTTTTCACGTTGTTTGTAGTGCACTTAAATTATTTATTTATTTCCGTACTTTAATATTAAAAAGTTACGGTAAGAATGGCATGCGATCAATTTTTTTTAAGAAAATTTAATTTATAAAAAAATCTGAAAATCAAATTTGTAGACATAGTAGTGAGATACTTGCGTAGTTACATTTAGAATTACGTAAACGACAGTTAGTATTGAATGCGGTATGAGTACGAATCGTTATATTTAAAGATGACTTTATGCGTTGATTCATGCAAGGTTAAAAAGCCGTTAAAAACGGTGTTTTGTACTAAAAAAAGTATTACAATCATTATAGTGTAAACTATATTAATTGTAAATCGGTAATACTGAAGAATATATTTTAGACTAATTTCCTTTTACACGACCAATTGAATGCTATAGTATTTATGAAATTCCGATAGTAAAAATACATATTGCTCGTGAGAGTAGCGAAGAAATAAATATGAACAGTCATCTTCGCTGATTAGAGTAAATAGGTAATTCGCGAAAAGTGTAGAATACAAATATAGCAATATTCGTCATCTAATTTACTCTGCTTGATTATTAAGCCCTTTGGCCCATCGCTGCAATCATATTGGATCATGAAAAATAAAAACGTATTTACTTCATCGTTTATCAAAATTGCTTTTTCATTTGTCGCTGCTAACAGGAATTTACGTATATCGCAGAAATAAATTACGTATAATAATTATCTTAATCTAAAGATTCAATATTGCAGTGACAGGCCGAGAATCATAAAGTCCGTATCAGATCAGGCATCAAAGATTGAAGATTATGAAATGGAGATTAAAATTTTCCCAAAAGATAATTTTAATCTTAGTCCGCTTTGTTCCGATTGGGTAAATTCTAATCTTCAATTTGCAATTCTTAATCTCCAATGCGTGTTCTGACACGAATTTAAGAAAGACTTCCTGGTATGAGAAATGATTGATTTAATTCTCAAACATAGTCAAACGATGGGAATTCCGAACATGGTGTTTTGAAATGTCAGATTATATCATTCATCATGTATAGTATACCTTTTCGAGTGCAGCACGACATATGATCTTTACCTCTATAAACATTAATATGCTTCGCAAATCAAGTAGACAAACGTGATTGAGTTAGGTATTAAATAGTATGCAAGTTTCTCTGATTTCAGTGCAGATTTGTCTTCTGTAGCTTTACTTCCTTATTGAACATCTCGTAAATATTCGACACTATTCGCTGTTAAAGTTGTGATCCAATTATGACAATAAGTTATTCAATAAACAACATAATAGCTTGTATAGATGCTTTCCAGACTGGCAGAAATCACGAAAGCCAGATTGTCCCCTAGCATAGAAGAAAACAGTCTCCAACTAGGCTGAATCTTGATTAATATTAGGATGTCGAAGCGTCATAAGTCTGGAAATCTGCAAAGCAATTGTTAAGGATTAGTAAAAAAAAAAAATTTCACTTATAGTAAGAGTGCTGTAAAATGATATGAGAAATTCTAGCACGAATAAATATATATACAATGTTAAATTGCAACATACACAACTATGCTTATTCTTAGAAAATTTTTGTACGTTTTTTTTACGAATGTAAAAAATTAATCCTTTCAGTGCCACAGGCAGTTGTAAAAATTTATGCAAAAGTACCAAGCAAGCATGATATATAATCACTATTGCACGAATTTCTATTGTTAAAAATTGATTAGCCAAAATAGGAATGATTCCTATAACCTATAAGTATTCTATTAGTATTGAAATAATTTAATTAAACGAAAGTCATATAAATTTGTTAATGAGACAAAGAATTTGTTAAAAATATTAGAAATCTGTGATAACGCATAATGCTTTTTTTATTTTTGTCTTGAAGTTTATCCTCGAGCACATGACGCGGTATGAAGAACCATCATCATAGTTAGGTACGCACCGTAACCTCTGAAACGTATTATTGTACTTCAGACTTAATATATGCGAAATGAAATTTTTGGTATAATATATACATAAAATTTACTCGTGTTATGTTCTTAGAAGTTTTAAGATAAAGGTTACTGTATATTTTATAGATATTTTTATATGCTTCTAATTTATATCAGTCAAATAAAAATTTTCTAATTATGAGAATTATAAGATACATTTAAAAATGTGATCAATTTTACAAAAATTAAACTAAGATTATAGCAATTTCTTCTTGGACAATCTATAAAATAATGCAGTATCTTAATCTATTTTATCAAGAGCAAATTTACCTCATTGGGTCTTCAAAGTAGTCTGATGGCACTTGAAACAATTCTGGATCTATATCATTTCGGAAGGCAAACTCTTGAAAAGTTATTTTAGCAGTGACTGTAGGCAGAATCGGTATGTCGATCTTAACCGGAAATCCAGGGGGCAACTTCATAAGTACAAATTGGCGTAACTTGTTTAGATGTTTAAACGTCGTGATCACTTCCAAAACATTGAGTAACATGTCGACGGTGAGTGGAAAATCTGGACTCATTGCCACAGTAGCTTTAAAAGATTTACTACTTTCCTTGTAAACGAGATTTCTTCCTAAAAGCGGGCATTGACCAGATGGAGCAACGACATATTCCTCCCACGTTATATTCGATTCTGGTGGCGGATTCAATGATGCTCTTCTCATAGGAGGCTAAGTAAATAGATAAAATTTATCTTATTTTATATATTCTTAATATTAAACTTCATAGAAGTGATAAAAACTTGAAGCTTTATATCTTTATCAATAAAGCTTAGTATATTTTATCAATTTATACGTTCGAACATACGCCAATGGCTTGCAAAAGAATTAATTTATTTTGATATTGCAAGAAAATATTTACATGGTTTCTTGATATACAATTTAATATAGCAACAGAAACAGAAATTCTAAAGCCACAATATTTTTTACGTTGCAATTAAAATCTTACCTCGCCATTTTTAAATCCTTGAGAGCTGCCCTTAGTAAGGGATTCCATAATAGCTTTATTCTTTTGAAGATCTTCCTCACTTAAATGCTCACGACGTTTTCTACTTTCTAACACCATACCATTGATTTGGTAAAAATCAGCATGGAAAGCACCTACCATTTCCTAAATTTTTAAATATTATTTAATTCATATTTTATTATCATATCATTCTTAAGCTAATTTTGTGATTATAAAATATCTCAAAATTGATCCGTAAATTGTTAAAGAATTTTGAAGGATTTAAAGTAAACATAATTTTAGGACAATTGATATTTGTATAATAATGCATATAGCATAACTTATTATATATTATATTATATCAATATTAATACAATATAAATGTGTTCACCCTTTTGTCCTCTCTAAAAATCCATCCTGTCTGTGCTCTAGAAAATGTGATACTTTTGGTAGACATTTGTGCTGCCATAATATCACTAGACATAAGAATATCAACTTCATCCTCTATCTCAAGATCTGTTTCCTAAAGTGTGTACAAAAAAGAAAATTGTTTCAATATATTGATATAATATTAATGCATAATTTTATATACATATATGGGATTAGTATAATAAAAATAAATTAAAAAATGATTGTTTACAATGCACTTTATTATTGTAGAATTCTCTCTCGACATAAAATAATAGTCTCAGATTAGTCATATCAAATTCATATTGAGATCATTAAAGTTCTAGAATTTTTATTGTATATAAAGAATAAGATTCATGGACATATAAAAAATTAGATTTTTAGATTTTCTACATACATAAAAGCCTACATACAAGCATAAACATAGAGAAAACGGATTTAAACAAACTGTTAACCTCATATCTCACTCTTTGGAAAAGTTTGGCTTTATTGTCGAGGACAGTCAATGAATGGCTAGGCTTTTGGTCACCATTGAAGATGAAAGATATGTCACCCCTCTCCCATCTCATGTCGTTAAAATCTACAAGAGTCGTGTCCATCCTAATCGAAGCCCCGCTTTTATGGATTTTACAAATATCTGACGGCAAAACTCTTGAAACTAACGGTACTGAAAGGGCAAACAAATCACATTGTTGCTGACAGAGAAAATATCAAGAATTATACACAATATCCAATATAAAACAATATAAAAATTCCGTAAGAGTCGCTTGACTGAATCAAACTTTAAGAGCAGAATGTACGACTTTTGATGAAAGGAAAATAATAAATAATAATAACTATAAGTTACTTAAAATGTTAAGCATAAATGACAAAAAAAATTTTTTAAAGACATTTGTATGTCTTATCTTCAGAAAAAAATATGTGGAAAATCAAGAACCAAATCTGTGGAAAGTATAGAAGGAAATAAAATATTCAGTTCAGCAGCGTTAATACAAGGAAATCACATAAAAGTGGAAATATAACGAAAAAGAACGTTATGGAAAAATCAACATTATTCATATAAATAAATATTTCAATTGTCGTTATTCACCTTTCTAGGTGCATATAAAGTGTTATAAACGCGATTCTGCAATAAAAATAATTGTACAATTAAAGACTGAAAGAAGTGCATAAAAAACTCACCCCAACTCTGAAAATCCCATTTTAATTCCATATAAAAATCACCCATTTGGTGCAACGCAGCAACTAAATTCGGCCTCCTTTCCTCCATTTGCTCTCTCGCTTGTTGCTTCAATTTACGTACTAAAGATGATACTATGAACAAAATTTTTCTTTTTACAACATGTATATTTCTTGTCAAAGTAAACGGCATAAATGCTTATTATTTTATTTTATACGAACTGGTTTGTCTATCTCCGTAACTGATTGCTTCGGCCAGTGGACTCCAACCAGCTAGATTCTTCACCTTTACAGGTGCCCCATGTGCAAGCAATAATTGAACACATTCTGCAATGTAACAAAATAAAGTATTAGAACAAGATACGTAAGATCAAATAGTGACGAGCCGTGTTAAATAGTTTGTCACTATTTGACCTTACATATTTTATTCTAGTATTTAGAACGAAGGAGCGCGATATCGTTCAAATGCGATATACAAAACAAAATATGTATTAAAAATTATTTTATAGCAATTTAAACTAAGTCGCTCAAGAAATTTTAACATGATTGAATTTGATAGATAAATGATTATCAAATTGCATCGCACGTCTTTAATATCTAGCACATGGACGAAAATATTCTTCAAATACTTAAACGGCTCTGAAACGAGACAGAAGAATCCATACCTTTTCTTCCTAACATCACAGCTAAATGCAAAGGTGTATTTCCTGCAACGAAAGACACGGAAGAGTTAAACATTCGGCTCTGTTCTACTTCTCATTCTCAAAGAATTGAACAATTCCGTACACACGGAATACCTTGTTTATCCTTCTCGGTAATGTCGTGTGTCCTAATCAAGATGTTGAGCGTCTTCACGTCCCCTTGAAATATACACCTGTGAAGCGGATACTTGTCGCTCTCCTGCGCCATGATCATCGGCACGTGAGTTCCCTATCGTGTGTTACAACGGAGGAACCGAACGCAAGACTCGACTACAGTGCGTCCCACGCATGACATCGACGTAAAGCATCGCCGACGTTACAAACGTTACAAACGTCACAGCGCACCACGCACGTTTCGCCTTCCGGCGAGCTCGTGACTCGGCATGTTGGACACTCGTATGGATACCTTTACATAACTGTCATTCTTCCCTCTGCTTTCCCTCTCGCTCTCGTCTCGCCAAATCTTTATCGGCGCTTCCTCACGTTGAACGGCGATACCTCTGTAAGCTCGTGCCTCGCCGTCAACATTATGCTCGCGTGAAATACATGTATGATACGTGTGTATACTTTGAGGCCTAACCGCTCTCTCCCAGGCAGGATTATCAAGTTGGCAGCGTACGAGCCAGCGGTCGCTGCGCGATGGACGGCTGATGGGCTGATGACAGACCGCGATCTTAATCGCGAGCCCCGTTACGTGCGTCCGGGAGGCAGCGAGAAGACACTTCCCAGGCGAGGTGTCGGGCTCATAATATGGCGTTCTCTCACTCACTCGCGAAACTTGGCGAAACTTGGCGAAACTTGGCGGGCCACACGCTCGACGACGATTTGGCTTGGCGCGCGGCGCGGCGCGGCAGCGTGATCGACGCGCGTTGCCGGAACGCACGCGAGAGTGTTTCGTCCGCTCGCAGACGGTCTCTGCAACGGCGACCGACCACACACCGGCACACTCGCCGCGAGGCCTCGCTCCGCTCTCCACAATCCAAAGTCCCTCCGTTCGATATCGCCGCCTACACTCATTTTCAGGCGGCAACTTTCGGCGCCGCCGGTAAAACATTCACTCTCTAAATCCACTGTTTTATCATAAAGTTATGAAAGATCATACAGCGTTTCTAGCCTAATTATTTTTGGTCAAAATGGACGAATCGGAAAAGTTAGAATTGCTTTTACATCTTTCCGTCGTAATGTTTGAGCAATGATAGGTTATATTTGATCTTTGCTGTTGCGACTTTTTTTTTATATATATTTTATAATTGTATACATATAAAAACATTATTAAAATCGAAAATGTAATTTATGGTTTTTCATGTTTTTAATATTCTCTTTTTAGATTAAAATTATTTCATTTTTTAATTAGTATCATGTACTTGGAACAGAATCACGAACGTGGATATCATAATATTAGATTATTTATTAAAATAAAATTAATAGATGTTTCTTCTGATTTATAACATTAAGATTATTTGTTATAATTAAATTAATATACATATTTCTGTGTTTTCGAAATATATTATAGCAGCGACATCGAATATCTTCAGTTGGATTATTTCATCCCTGTCAGCCATTACCCAGTAAGAAATGGTTGGCCAAATCGATATCGAATCGATATCGCGTCGATATCTTTTCGATCATCATTTCTCACTGGGTAACTTGATTCACGTCGTACCGGGCTGAAGTTGTCGTCGTCTTCGAACTTCCGTCGTCATTAGCGGAACTCGGCGTCGCGACGCATTTAATCGGTAAGCATAATGGTCAATCAGTTGCATTTATCCATATCTTACGGTATTCGAGAACCGCGTAGCCGCGACGTCACTCGCGAAACGGCGAATCTTTGTCGAAACTCCGCATATCACGCGATAATAGCTTGATCGAGATTGATGGCGCGAACGAATGGCGACGATCGTCGCACGCTCCGCGAAATATCCATCATTGATTTTAAGTCATATTCAGTTCTAATACGAAAAGTTAATCGTCTGGCCAACTGTTTTCTTTATTACACAGAGAACAGGCATTTGTTGTACAAAGCGCGTTTGATTAATCAACGTGCGTGACTAGATTCACTTCGTCGCGTAGCATCGCGCAAAATTAGTGGCAAAGTAAAAAGAGCTTCCCTTCCACGGGTACGACCTTGACGCGGTGGAAGGGCTCTAGTACCCAGATATAATATTATCTAAGCAGAACTCTTGTTCTGCTTGGATAATATTTAGGGGAAGCTAACGTACCCTCGTCGCCGATTTAATTAAATGAACGAACCGCAGCCGGTTCGTCGGGTTTGCTTCGCGAGTGCCGTTCAAGTAATTGGGCTAATTAAGAGACTTTTTCAAAGATCATTTGAAAGCATATTCTTTCACTTTTACTGATAATTAGTCCGCGCGCGAGTGTAATAGTCTATTATCCGCGTTTCTCGCGAGTGTCCTGTGCAACGGAGGATGAAAAGGAATCCTGACCAAATCCAGCGGTGCTGAAAGGAGGTGGAGGTCTAGGACAGACATCGGGCCTCGGCGGAGCAACCTTGGGGTGAGTATTGTCCCTTTTCAAACAATAAATAATTGTTTTATTAAATATTTCATTAAAAATCTCGAATTAAATGATTATAAATGGGCCTAAGAATTATTTTTATAAATGTTAATCGCTTCTAGCGCCTCTTTAATGTGAATTTTATATTTGTATGTTACAGTGCCATGGCCGGGATTCCTCACGAGATCGTGTTCCCTCACGGGGTCGTGTGGAGACTGTCTCCACGCGATACGGGCATTAGCGCGCCCGGGGCCCGAGCTATGGTCCTCTGCGTTTTTCCAGCAGAGGATCACGGAGGCCGGCGACTCCGTCAGTACGGTGTACTCACGCCGGTAGGGGACGGCGACCCCAACTTCAAATGCCCGGTGACGTCGGCACCGTCAGGGGGAAAGGTTTATCCCCGCCCGCGGGCTGGAGGCCGAGATCGCTCGGTGCTTCTCTTCGGAGTGAATGTCCTATGGGGGAGGGGGGGGGTTGAAAAATTTTTGTATTTTTCAGCTCCGTGCTTGAAGGGGGAAGCAAGCTTTGATCCTGAAGAGAGTCTCGCGGTCCCGGTGTCCCGGATGTCCTGAGAGGAGGAGGAGGTCTAGGAGAGACCACGGGCGCCGGCGGAGCAACCTTGGGGTGAGTTTCATAAAATTAATAATTTTTTCACATTTATTCAGAGTGTTTCAACTTGAAAAGTAAAAAATAATTAGAGATAGAGAAATTGTTTAAAATTTTCTATTTATTTTTGTAAAGATCTTTTTCGAAAACGAGATAATCGTATTTCATTTAAAGACAAATTAAATACGCGTAAGAATTGCCTTTTGAAACCGTGCTCATTTTATATGCTTTTTTTAAATTGAATTTTATGTTTGTGTGTTACAGTATCATCGTAGCTACGTGGCTGAAAACTCCGCCCGTTGCGCTGCGGCGCGGTGAGTGAGAAATGTTTTTATTTAAATTATGGATCTACGATCAGTTATAAAATATAGAGCAACGATATCTTGATATAATTACCGTTGAATTACAATCAATAAATTATAGTATAAAAATGTTATATCTCGTAGATCCATTGCTTTAAAATATATGGGTTAAAACGACAAATTTTTAATCTTAATTTTAATTTATGGATTGTGCGACTGTGTTTAAAGAAATATTCGCACACACAGAGTTCGTAACGAGATCATCATCTCTTGTCATATTATCACGGAACTGTCGCGTTCTACATTATATTTGAACAATATTTTAAAAAGCTTAATTAAAATTTGAGTAATTAAATAAACAGAATCGTTTACTTTAAAACATAAGATCGATCTTTAATAATATTTCGACACGGTTTCGATTAAACCTCTCATTTTGTCGCTACCTATATCTATTTTCAAGTGGCCACAAAACTACGCAGTCACGTTTACTTTTTTATACTTATTATATATCGGTAAATTATTATTTACATCGACGAGATACTATATTACTCTTACATTTGCTTCGACGAGATACTATACAGGAGCTAAAAGTATAATTGAAGAATATTATTAACTATTAATATACATGTCTTGCCGACACAAATACTTTTGTAATTAGCTTATAATTAAGTATTAAAAATTTAGGATTATTTATTATTATATAAATACTTTTTATTTTGTTTTACATCAAACAAATTACATTTACAATTTAGAATCCAAAGAAGTCTCGAAATTTCCGTTAGAAAATATTTTAATTCTTGCATTTACTATGTTAAATCCGCCATTTTAGATTTAGGTGGCTTGAATATTCTTTTAAAAATTTATTACTAAGGACTATAAAATATTTTGAAAAACAGATAAAGACAAATACAATTTATATTTTATTAAGACATTATTATTGAAATATAATATAAATTTACATATACTGAAATTTGGGTATTTAAAAAATTCTTGCAATAACAGTAGACAAATTTTCTTGCAAATATCTCATTGTTTATTCTTTACTTACGCCATATTAAATTCATTTATGTTTCCTAGAAATCATTTCAAACTTTTTATTATTGAGTTTTATTGAGGAGATTCGAACATTTTATTATTATATAATAGCATTGTATATTACATAATGCTATTATATAGTGCATAATGCTAGTATATCAAAATATAGAAATGTGTATCATTAAAGTCGTGTTTATGTAATCGTCAAGGTAACACCGCGCATGATATTAAATCTTTGATGATAATTCGATTAATTCGAAAATTTTTGGATCTCATCATGCAAACATCACGTTTTCACATTTTATAAAGTTTTTTTATCACAATGTTTCTTGATTAAAATCAGGCAATATTTTTAAAAATAAGTTCTATCTTATTTTAATAACTCAATATTTAACAGATTTTTTTACACGATTTTTTTTAATATATTGAAACGTACATTTTATTAGAGGTAATGTGATTGATGAATGCAATTAAATACAAAATTGTCCAATCCCCGCTCATGAACTTTCTATTAGTCTCTAGTTATGTCAGAAGTGCGAGGCTACGCGCGATTGAGCGCACGGTTACCCAGCCGGTTCTTCATTATGACATACGGGAAATATGATATTAGATCTGTACAAACGTATTGGATTGCACCGAGATGTTATTACAAATGTTATCTAGGAAACATAAATAACAGAAGATAACAAACGTAGTAAAATTTTTATATCTTTCCGCAGATTGGGAAAGAACTATGATGTTCTCAAATATTGAAATAACAAATGTGCTGTGGAACTTGATATAATTCTGCAAATAATTGCAAAAGAAGCTTTAAATTTAATTCAATTATTTTTGTATCATATTATTATTTTATAAATACCAGACATATATAAAGTTGACAATATAAAGTTGATCATGTCCTCTGTCCATGTTTATACGGATAAAGTTTATCATGGTCTCTTTCTCTCTCTCTAATATCCGAAAAGTACTAATGATCAACTATTTAAAGAGGAATGATTTTAAATGGAATATACATATGTGTATGATAAAAATATTTTAACGGAAATAATTCGCTTCTTTATCTTTATTTTTATTTAAGGTGAGCTATATAATATTTTTTACATATTTTGCAACGATTTATTTCATGTGTTTGGAAGAAAAATTTTAATATATGTAAATTTATATTATATTTCAATAATGATGTCTTGATAAAATATAAATTGTATTTGTCTTTATCTGTTTTTCAAAATATTTTATAGTCTTTAGTAATAAATTTCTCGTTACATATAATATAATATTTATAAATAGAACGAAGATAATTCATCACTATACATAAACGAATTAATAACTCAGCTGAACGGAATGATGACTAATCTTCCACTGAATGCTTAATGAACATTGTAATTAGATAGCAAGACAAAAGAGAAAAAAAAGTAGATCTTACGACGCTGCACGCTGCAACAAAACAAGCGACGTATCAATATATTGCAGTAATAAAATAATATTAGTTTATTTTAACATAGGCTACCACAATTATGTTATTACCATATTATATTACGATATTATTATCATATTATTACCATATTATATTAATTTGTAAGTATTATATATTCAATAACAGTATTATAACTCCATCCGCGTATGTGTAATTTATCGAAATTTCGACTTATCGCGAACTGATGTCTTATACAGAAATGTGCCTCTTTTGTATTTTATTATCCGAGAAATGTTTACATTTCTGTGACTAAGTTGATTGAAAAAAATCTAAAGCACAAATTTGTAAATTTAAAAATAATATTAATAATAATGTTAATTAAATATAATATCCGCGGTATTAAAAATGCGGTATTAAAAATTATAAATTGCTCACACAAAAAATTTAATGCATAAAAGGTTCAAGAAATAATCCTTGGAATAATTTCATTCTTTTGCTTGCGGCAATAAACGTACGATCAGTATGCCTATATACATATATACTTATGTTCTTCTAGAATGACTGAAGCATTTAGTATACAACGAGATGAGCAAGCAAAAGGATGCGAGTTCTGATTGTAAAACGTATTATTATCAAGATTCTTGTGCGCTGAAAGCGTATTAAAAATCGAATTAAGAAACTTTGTGCTGTGTGCAAAATTAATTTATGAAATTAATTAGTAATGAAATTTTGAATGTACGAGTATTTTAATTTTTGGTGCTAATTGGAAACAAATCAAAAATTTTAATCGTAAACAAATTCATCGACATAACTAAAAGATAGCTAAAAGATTTATGCGACTATTCTCAGTGATAGAGGCGTGTCAGTTCGTGTAATCGCTTAAGAAATGTGAATAATAGTAATATAGAAAATATCAATTATTGCCTGTACTCAAAAATTCTAAATTTCATTCAGAATCAACATTTATCATTTGTCTTTAGCATCTCTAAAATCTGCTCTTTAATGCCTTATATTACTCGTTAACTTTTATACGCAGTGTGTTTTTATTAAAAACTAACAAATGCAAAATACTTATATATAGGTCGACCAAATCCTAAATCGGCGATTAAAATAATAAATTTGCTTAAATCAAAATTTTATCTACATTATTTGTGGTTCTTAATCTAATTTTTTTCTCCAAATTATACAACAAAAGATTAATTATTCTATCTATATTAACAAATACAATAGAATGCCTATGCTTGATAAGTTATTTACCGATTTCACGTCAGTAACAATAAATAAAAATACAAACAAATAAACATAGATACAGTTTATTTAATTGATCCGAATATTTATGACAAATTGATAGTAATGATAAATCAGTATTATAAAACAGCTCTTATTAAACAGAATTAGATTAAACTGATTTTCCTTATTAAAATCGATTGGCTCAATAAAATTTCATAAGATTTCACGCGACCTTGAGTATTCGTACACTCGATTATCATAATAAGACTGTGAGGTTTCTGCATATATATATTTGTCTGAGCGTAGCTGTTCGTTACTCACAGTTTCGATTTATTCGCCGTGCGTGACAGTTAACATTTTCAAACTGCAGTAAAATCAGAAAACACATGATTCATGTTCAGAGATTAAATAATTTATTGTTAAAAGTGTGTCTTTCCAACTTTTTACTGCTAAAATATTTCAAATGAATACTGGTAAGTACATATATATAAAAAGTACGTGAAAAATAATGAATAATATAAACAATAGAAACATACAAGTTCTCATTGCTTATTTTTAAGATTTATGATACAAATAAATTAAATCATTAATAACATTCATAACATATAAATATTGTTAATAATTTAATATATAATAACGCTAAAATTTGATGTAAATTAAGAGATTTTTCACTGTTTGTGGAAGCTAAAAGAAACAAAGAAATGTTTATTATAAAATTCATTAAAAGAATATTAAGATAAAAAATAGACAGTTGCCTTGTTTTTACGTTTCAATATTGCAAAATTTGGTTTGTTTATATAAACTTTTATTTTATGAACGTTATAAAATCAGAAAAATAAAACGCGTTCTCACACACACATAAGTACACATCTACGCGAGCGATCATGTTTATGTATTTTATGTTATGTATGTCAAAATGTGTCACAATCATACAAAATATTTTATAAACTATTAATCTTTTTACAACTTTATCTTAATATTGTTACATGTGGAGTAACTCAAGAAATTAAACTGTACAAGAAACCTATATAATTTTGTTTCGAAAAATATCAGTAACGTTGATTTTATAAAAAAATGTAAATTCATTGCACACATTATATTTTTATTCTTAAATTGTGAAACTTTTATTTTAACATTAAAAAAAATAACTTTTAAGACGAGCATACACACTTTGTATAAATTTTTTTATTTTGTAAATAGATGTATACATAAAAAATTATATATAAAAATTATAAAAATTATAAAAACAAATAATTTAGGATTATTATAAAAATTAAGATGTAAAAACATGATTTATAACGAAAAAATTAATTTTATCAAACACCAAATTTGACTATGAAAATTGACTAGACTTGATTCGGCTGATCTTTAGTCAATAATGGATAATATGTCTTTTCTTAATTCATGATTAGCTCAAAGAATTCTTTCGCTTGCTTTATTAAAAAAATTAGATCAAGGTTATTTTAGTTCAAATCTCGTTTGCAGAGTTTAAGAATAATAAGACAGTTTTGAATGGTGTCTAATTATATATCATACAACGTGTGATTGCAGTATGATACCTAAATCTAGCAATTTTCACAAATAGAGTTTGAGTAGTCTCTCTTCATTTTCTTACCTTCACCCCATTTACCTTCACGCAAATTCCTGTTCTGCATATTAAAATTTCTCAACACATAGCCAAACAACGATTAGGAAATATGGATTAGGAATCTGGTTGTTTATAAAAATTCTGTTTTTTTTTATTCGAAAATAAGTAGTTTGTGTTGGTCCCATTAATTATCAGTTTAATAACCAGTACGTGTATTGAAAATACGTCCAATCTGATTTCACTAATAATTAATTCTTAAAAAAAAATCTGTGAAAAAATAAAATTATAAAAATTTAAATTTATCAAAACATATATGTTGAAATATTATTACTAAATTTAGCAAAATAAGAATTAAAAACAAGTTTTTATTTTTTATAAATTGAAATTTAGTCAAATGGATAATAAAAATTTAATTTCTCTTAAATAAACTATAAATTTTATAAACTGTAATAATATTAAATTAATTACTAAATATTCAATATCAAAAATTAAAAATTATAACAATTTGATATTTAACATAATAACAATATATTTACTTTAAAATTAAGGAAAGATCAATGTTAAATAATTAATCAATAAACTAATACCAATTGCATTTATAGGTTTCTTGAAATACAAATGAACACTGGATGCTATATTTATATCAAATAATATTGTCAGCATTTACAAGTTACAATTTATAAATATCGCGAGTATCGATAACATAATGAGAATGGACATGCAACGTGTTTTCTTCATATTAATGCTTACTATAGTATTGCTGGAGGCAAAATTAAATCTCTGGACAGATTTTGGGTATTTCTCAACATTCTCTCAAAAAGCAATAATCAGCTATCTGTTTCCTAAAGATCCCCGTATAACGAGAGTAAGAAAACCAGATGAAGTCAAAACACGAATAAACAAAGTAACTACATTGGATTTTGTAAGTGTGATGAGATTGCCTTTTAATATATTTTATCCCATAAAAGACACATTTAAAAAAATAATATGCATGCTTATAAGATTATTTTAATTTAAATGAAAGAGTCTTATTGATACAAAAAACATTTTGTTATATTTACAATCGTATAGCATAGCAATCAGTAGTAATAAAGTTTTCAAGACTAATTATTAGAGGATTGATAGCATTTATCAAATCAAATAAAAAGAGTCAAATTAATATAGATTGAAAAAATTAAAAATCTTTGATGACAAAAAGATGGAAACGATTTTTATTTTAATAATGTAAATTAATTGCGTACAATTTTGTAAAAAGTTATTTCTTTTGAATAAATTAATAATAATTTTTTATCATTTTTAAATAAGTATTATGTACAAAAGATTACATATAAATAGTGTTACGTATAAATGATAATCATTGAAAAATCAAAAACCTTTTTATTAACGTTCTATATGTTTACACAGATTGGTTTAATAAAAAAATATGGTTATCCCGCCGAAGAGCATTATGTCACAACGGAAGATGGTTATAACTTGGTGATACACAGAATATCAGGAAGTCCTTTATCTATTAATCAACAGAGAAGAAAAGTTGTTTTTCTTCAGCATGGTATTGTATGCACATCTGATTGCTGGGTGCTCTTTGGCGCTGGCAAAGACCTTCGTGAGTGTCTGTCGTAATATATTGACACAGTGTTACTATTAAACATGTTAATCAGATTCAGAATTATTCCATCACAGTGAGATTACAACTCCGAGTGGAAATATATTTTTCACTTCCTGCTCATTCTAAATTCGTGATTGATCTTTTCGCGGCATATGTATCCGTTTTAGGCCCGATTGCATCAACGTTATTTTAGCTTTATGCGAGACTTAAACATGTGTCTATCTTCATCTTTCTTTCTAAATAAATAAAGATACACGTTTCACAAGCCGAAATAACGTTGGTGCAATCAAGCCTTAATCCTGAGGATGGATAGGCAGAAAGTGAAATTATTAAATGACGATTGATGTCAGTAATTAAGAAAATTACTAACAATATAAGCCGTGGAACTTTCAATATTTGAAATCGTAATTCTGGATATGATATGAAGTAGCTACACATATATTCACACACACGCAGGTGTGCATACCTTCTAGGTGTATACCTTCATTTAGTTAAAAATAAAATTAAGAAAATTACAATACAAGTGAAATCAGATGTTCACCTTGACTTCACTCTTCAAGTATAAGCAACTTCAAGTATAGCAACTTCAGTAAGACAACTTTGGTAGTGAAAGTTTTTTGTGATTGTTTATAAGGCTAGTATAGATCAAGAATAACCGATAGAACTAGAAAATAATAGTAATTAAAATTCAATTTAACTAAATTAATTTTATTAGAAGAATCTTGCTGTACTATCTTTTAAAATTTGACAAAGTTATATTAAGTTAAAAAAATATAAATGACACTTTATTATGTCTGAACGAAGTAATATGATAAACTTAACAAAATTATTTATATAAATCAAAGTATCCTTTTTTATAAATTCTATCAATTCGTATAATATAAAAAGATTAATTATTATATATATATATATATATATATATATATATATATAATAAAACTATATTTATCATCTTGTGTTTTAGAGAAACTGATAATATTTACCCGAATAAATAAAATGTTTGGCATAAATACATGCCCTAAGAAAAGAAAAAACCAATTACGTTTTTATAAGAGAGTACAACTATTAATAGTTATTTCAATAATATGATAAGAGAACTAATTATACACATCTTATTTTATAGCATTTTTATTGGCTGATCAAGGATATGATGTATGGTTGGGAAATATGAGGGGAAATTCTTATTGTAGATCACATATAAAACTATCTCCACGAATTAGAGACTTTTGGCGATTTAGGTAAAATTCTATTTTATAAGAATTATTTAAAAAAATATTCTTTGTTTATTTCAACTTGTTAATTTAAATACTTTAGTTACTTTTTTCTTATCTCTTCTATTAAATTCATGCTAGAAATTTCTTCTCAAATTTCCAATTAAAATTTATTTTTCTATAATAAAAATTATGAAGATTAAAAATATTGTATGTACACAGAGTGTATGTACAGAGATTATACATCTCAATTTTTTTATTTTTAAAAATTTGAAGATTTCTAATTAAAAAATTTGTAACCAAAAGAATTATCGTTAGTTTTGCGATTTTACAAGGTAGTAAAAGAAAAAATAACATTTACTTTTATTATCCAGCTATCACGAGATAGGAATAAGAGACCTGCCAGTTATGATTGATTACGTACTCAATTACACAAACCAAAAGAATCTGCGATATATCGGTCATTCAATGGGAACTACCGTATTACTTACTTTACTATCTATGAAACCCGAATATAATGCAAAAATAAAATTTGGTATTTTGCTTGCTCCGATCGCTTTTTGGAAACGAGCATCTCCCGTAATAGAACATTTTCTTAATAAAGTGCCAATATTTCAGGTAAAGAAATATGAAAATTGGATTTTAAGTGAAATTAAAACATATTTTATATATTAACATTGTTTCTTAATAAGAAAATACTTTTTATTAGCACTGTTTTTATTATTATATTATTATTGAAATAATTATATTATAATAGAATTATATATAATTAATGACCCTTATATACCGTCTATTAAATACACATAATAAATAATTGGATGACTAAAACATTATTATAATATTATGTATTTGGTTGCAAATTGTTTATATTAAATATTCTTTGTAAAATTTGTTTATATCATGTAATGGCAACCTTCAAGATTTTTACTTTATTGATTATATATATATATATATATATATATATATATATATATAATTGAAAAGAATTTCAATTTATACCAAAAAGTGATCACATTGATTATGTAAGTATATAATTTCTTGTATGTCTGTATCATACAGTTTGTGCACTTTAATATTTGCAAAGGACCTCGCACAAATCTTATGGAAATGGGGTCTCGGTCGAACCGTCTGAAACTTTCAGAAAAGTTAATTCTTACCACGCTAATCAAAAGCCGTAATGGTCACGAAGTCCCAAAAAGGACAGTTGTTGAGATACGTATAGTTAAAAGTCGGAAACTGGCCATTTTGGGACTTCGTGCCCATTATAGCTTTTGATTAGCATGGTAAGAACTAACTTTTCTGAAAGTTTCAGACGATTCGACCGAGACCCCATTTCCATAAGATTTATGCGAGGTCCTTTACTCTAATTGTTATTATTATATCACCATTAATTATATATATTTTAGAAGTTGGTATAAATTACATAATTATTTTGATATTACATTATATTTTGTATGGTTTTTATTACAATCTTTTATATTTAAATCTAGTATATATTTATATTTATATTTGTTTATATTTGTTTATATTTGTTTATATTTGTTTATTAGGAATTTCTAGATTCCAATGAAATATATGAAATAGGTTCTTTATCATCAAGGAGCATCACGATCGGAAGGACATTATGCGCAGATAATACAATTACCCAGCCTGTTTGTATTGCAATACTATTTCTACTTGGTGGAGCCGATCCAGCACAATTTAATACTGTACATTATATGTATACCTCTAATTTAGCACGATTTTGCTAATCATACACTGCCATAAGATTTATTGCTTTTAAGGATCATAAATTACAAAATAAAATTTTTATATTTTAAAATCCAACAAAATTGTTTTTAATAAGGTCATTCGTTGCAGACGCATTATCCAGAAATATTATCACACTATCCGGCCGGCGCTTCCGTGCAAACGGTTTATCATTTCTATCAAAATATTATTTCACGTAAGTAGTACTTTCCTTTTTAAATTTACATTTACATATAAATTATTACATTAATTATATGAAGAAAGAAATGTGAATTAAAGTGTAGTTAAAAAATTTTGTTTATATTCTATGAATTTTTCTTTTTCTTTTCTTCCTATTATCTTTATTAATGATAAAATGTCTCGATAATTAATATTTTCAGCACTTTATTCGCGATCACGTGATAACATATGTTTATCTAAATAAAACTAAAATTTTTTTCATTCTTCTAAATATTTTTTTAATTTTAATACCATATTTATGTAGTATCTATATGTACTATATAAATTACAAAATTCATATTGATTGCTGCAGAAAAATTTGAAACTTACGATTATGGTTATGCCGACAATTACAAGCGATACGGCCAATCAACACCCATATCATATGATCTTAAGAAAGTTACTGCGCCTTTAGCTTTATTTTATGGCGCTAATGATGTACTTGCTCAAAAACCGGTAAGAATTTTAATTTTTATAATAAAAGATTCTTTGGCTAAAAAATATATTTTGAAGAGAAAAGACATAAAATAATATAACTAATATGAAAAGAGTTTTTAAGAAATAATAGCTTATATTTCTCAAATTATTATTATTATTATTATTATTATTAGTTTTATCATTTCTTAAATTTTATTTTCCCAGAACGTCCTTGAGATGCATAAGTATTTGCCAAATGTTATTCTGCTGGAGGAAAATCCGTATAAATTGTTCACCCATATAGATTTTCAATGGGCCATCGACGGAAAAGCTTTAATTTATGACCGTGTAATAGAAGTACTTTCGAAATTTGAGTTGGGGCGGCAAACATGGACAAACGATGAATTATTTTATTTTTGATACTTTTTTATTTAAAAAATTTATTTACTTTTGGATTATAAAGATATCTGTCTCGATAGAAAATTAATAAGTTATTGGCCGTAAGATGCTACAAATTATTCTTTTTTGAAGAACATAATAAAAAAATACCGTTGCATCATCATGGCAGTGCCATGTTACTACAAAAACAATATTTTTTAAACTGGCATATTAACTAAGAAATATAATTTAATTTTAAGATAATATTAAATAAAAAAAGTATATATATGTATATTTCTTATTTCTTTGTGTAAAATTCTGATATGTAATATATCGATTAATTTTATCATTATTATTAAAAAATTTTTTCTTGTATTTTAAATGTAAATGTAATCTCTCTCTTTCTCTCCCCCCCCCCTCTCTCTCTCTCTCTCTACAAGTATAATATTATAAATACTTGTAAATACTCTGGAAAATTGTATATATTGTGAATATATTGAGTTTACATATTGGAATTTTTATTTTTGTTTTATTACAATAAACAAATACTTTTCCGTTTTCAGTCCTACTTGTGATACTACTGCTGATTAATTAGTGCTTGTATTTATTAAAAATTCTGAAGCAATAATTGTGAATTTATTTCAGTATTAAAAATATCATTAACGCATCAACGAATTAAAATTTATATAATTTATTTGATTATAATTTACAGCAATCACATAATGTAACTTTAATAAAAATTTGTAAAATTTAGGGAGAATGACTTGCAGCAGCACGCGAGTTAATTGTCTCAATTATTTTAATAATCACTCATTATACATGTATCTATCTATGCATGTACAATTTGAAAATAATAATATACAAACAATAAATATTATTGCTCTTTTGTTTATTTTTACTTTTGCGGAATAATGTCATGGCAACGCGAATGGATATGACACTTATAGTGTCGATATTAACAGTAAAACAATCATCACTTCAACATTTCTAGAAGAATGTTATATATTATGTACAGTGTGATACACAATTGTATTTCAGAAGTTATGTTTCTCTCGATTGAAGCTATAGTTTCTCATCTAAACCAAACTGGCAGTACCGATGTTGATGACAACGTTGTCAGCATTTCTCTCGTAAACTGTTAAATCGTGTCGCCTTGGTTGTTCCAATAAGGCAGCGAGCTGTTCCCCACTCGTAAATGATCCTGTCGAAGGTGACAAGATCACATCACATTCCAGTTGACCTGCACAGAGATGAAATGATATTTCATGTAGTATTCTCTTTTTGTTTTAGAAAGACACGTCAATCTTGGGTGACGAAAAAATTCCAAGTAATTTAGCAATTCTATTTTAAAAATAGAACTAATTAATTCAGAATTAATATATTAAGTGAATGTTTAATAAATGTTTGATAAGTATATATTATTGTTTATCTGAATTAGTTGTATTAGTTTTTTGCATTTACCTGACAACGAGGGCGACGCGCCTTTGCTGGAGCCGTACATGCGGGTACTGTATCCAGAATCATTATGGGTGTCGTGCAGAGGTGGTGTTGGACTGTACACGGGATTACGTGATCTGTACGGCATTCTCGCGATACTGTCATAAGGCATGTCTTTGGAGATGATCTTTCTACAGTTTATCTCTTTATACGTTTTCAGTTGTTCAACATCGTCATCTTCCCCTTCGCTACTCTCGCTTTCGTTATCTGTGATATTAATGTCGATAGACATTAGAATAGATTTCTTCGAATCAGGGTGCATCGAATTGAATTGCGCATCAAGAGCAGCATGAAATGTCGACACATAAAAAAATATTTTACGATATTCAGTTTTTAAATTAAATCAAAGTAAATTATTTTTTTCTTTCACTGCATTGAGCTGTGCCAATTTTTATGATCTCATTAACTTTAATGTATTTTAGTATTCGGGAAACGCGTTACATCACCTTGAGAATGTACCCTCTGATTTTGCGAGCACTTGGTATGTTCATCCAGACTGGCCTGTTCACTGCCTCCGGAGCGAATTCTTCGCCAACCATTATGCATATCAGGTACTTGCTGAAACCGCTTGATCATCTCATGGACGCTGCGGCGACCGTTCCACTCCGTCATATTCCCGTCGCTAATCTTCTGGATCTTATTTTCATCCACGGACATGTTCATGCCGTGCATGTCATACGACACGCAATTCTTGAAAATGAGAAACACACATATTTTGATTAACGTTTATTATTTTCTATATATTACTTTAAAATAATTAATAAATTATTTAGATATCTAAATGACTAATATTATGAAAGGAAATTTTTATTGTTGCATAGTTTCGTATTTTAATAGATAGATTCATTTATAGAATATGATGACAACGTGATTGCAGAAATCAAACAGAATCTGCTCAATTCTTTTCACAATTCTGAATTCTTTCGGATTCTTTCACAAACAACAAAGACAATAAGTAATTTATTAAATTATAATTTAAAATCATCACCAATGTACAATTACTGTTTTATTATTTTTTTATTTCATAGAGAAGCAATAATTATGTCGAACAATAATATAGTTTAATTTTACTCTTTGCTGACGTCTCCCTTTCACAGGAACTGAATCTGTCGGCGCTAAGTCTACGGACGAGGTTCCACCCTGTCTAATGGCTCCGTCGAACGTTTCGTTCAATTTCGGAGGAACGTCCAGCACTCTGAGCGTTGATTTAGCTACTCCAGATCCCGAGGGTAGGTCCCTCATGGATGTACTAAGTCTAGGTATAGCGGGTATATCGAGATCATCTAAACTTCCACGGTGAACTGGCGTTTCGCCAGGAATCTCAAAACTGCGATCCTGCGGTCGATCATCTAACAGATCCTCCAGTGATCTTGTTCTCGTTGGTAGTATCACTTCTGACTGATTGTAATTGGTTTTCACTGGCCTCTCGCTGTATCTACCTTTCCCGCCTCGTTGTAGACGGTGCTGAAGATGCGAATATCTCTCGTCGCACCTGGAGCGCTCCTCCTGGACGCACCTAGTCAACTCCGAGATTTGTCCCCTAGTCCTTCTTTCCAGATTGGCCACTTTTAGGTCCAGCTTCTCGTGAGCCTGATCGATGTGCGCTTTCAACTCGGCCTTGTCGCGTTCCAGCTTCGCCTCCATATGTCGGAAAAATGGCGCGCAATAACACGTATATCCCACACCCACCGGACCCTTTCTGATATTGCCCGCCAGATCCAGATAGTACTGCTCACCCCGTCCTAAAGGATCCGAGGGTAGCGAATCTAGACGAGGTTGAGGGAACGCTTCTGGATCCGGATAATAGTGGCAACCATAAGGCGACCATTGCCGGCCCATGATAGCTTTTTCAAAGCGGACTTTGTGCTGCTTGTTGTTAGATTTATATTTCTTTCGGTCTTTCTTCGAGCTGCTTCCGCCACCACCGCTGGTACCACTTCCGGTCTTTTCTCGTTTTTTATCCGATTTTGTTGCTTTACCTGATAAAATTATCAAAGTAATAAAATACATATATTAAATGATTAATTAGTGATTTCATATAAGCTACTTGATGTAAACGAGATTCTTTGCAAAAAGACGCCGACATGGTATGAATACGAGCATCATTCTTTACAATCATTAAAAAGCTGTAATTTATAATTATGTAATATGTAATAATTAAACTTTAGCCTTACCGTCGTCTATTTTACCATCTACCAAATCGCCTTCGCGGCTTTTGCTGCGGGTCCGACTTTTACCACGTGCCTTGGAAATAATTTCCAAAATTTCGGTGTGATTCTTACGGCGGGCAATATCCTTTGCCGTTTCGCTTTGTTTATTCCGCAGACTTCGATCACAACCAGCTTCCAGGAGAATGCGCGTCAATTTCCGGCGGCCCATCGCTGCGGCTATATGTAAAGCGGTGTCACCGTTCTAAGAAAAATCAGCACATAATTTGTGAATAGTTAAATGAATAAATATATATATACATTGTACGATAGCTAATTGTAAAATTGTTTCTTAATAATTAATTAATAAGTTTTCAGAGCATAAAGAAGGATGATATTAAGAATAATATTACGATTTTTAAACAGCACGCCATGATGAACAGCGTTCGTAAGAAGCAACGAAATATGTATTATTTAATAGAAATCTCATACTTACTTTGTTTTGATCAGACACCTTGCACAGAGCTGAGATTAGTATACGCATTACACCGGCGTGACCATAACGTGCCGAGGTATGAAGCGGAGTATCGCCATACTGAAATGAAATTAAAGAGTTAATTTCTTGAAAAATAAATATAATTTATGGTATTTTGTAGAAAAGACTATTTTTTATAGAAAAAATATTCTTTCCTTTTCTCTATTTCTCTATAGCAATTGCAATAATTGCATCGAAATATTACTATCAACATTATTATTTATTATAAACGAATTTCTTCCTTAAACATTTTATTATCGCTCCTAAACTGTTTAATATATTTTATATATTTAAAATATATTATTGCATTAGTTTCTGCATATTTACAATCATTTTACATTATTATCATTCTGTATTTGAAAACAAAATTTACAGTATTACATAACTGTATGCAGTCCATTTCAGTTCTAAGGGTTTGGCTTCACACAATATTAACATTAAATCCCTCTCCTTATCTTCCGATCCACGCGCCGCTAAACACGATAAAGCGGTTGGAAGAAAGAAAGAATCAGTAGATCGCTCACGTTGTTCTGAAGATCGGGATTGCTGCCGGCTAGGAGGAGTTCTCGACAGCTTTGATTATGGCCGTTTTGACAGGCAAGGTGAAGCGGTGCAAATCCGGCAAGATTCCTGGCATGCAGTGGGGCCCGTTGGGTCCCGAGGGCCTTCGCCAGAACCGCCACGGTCCGACTGTAACCACGCCATGATGCCTCGTGCAATGCCGAGTTTCCATGCTGAAAACACGCAGACATATTCATCGACGGTTGCTCGGTGCCCAGCCCAAACTACAAGGTGTCTCGGAAGAGACACGGATCAATCCCAAACATGGAATTTATATAACTGTTTATATAATAATTCTCGAAGTTTTAATCGTAAAACCACATGTCTCAACACATCTCTCCGTTCTTCTAGCTGTACCTTTCAGATTTCAAACGGAGATTATTATCTCTATTTCCTATTGCAGAGGATAGATCAAGAGTCACTGAAAATCTATCCGATTTATTATTTTGTTACTTTCTATGTTGATCCTCTTATTTCGAATAAGTAAAGTGAAAAAATTTTTTTATAAAATTAATTTTACAGATTATTGTGAAATCTACATTAAAAAATTACACGTCTTATAATATTATTTTTAATATTTAAATAAAATTACTGTTTTTCCAGTAGATTAAAATTTTTAGAAAAATGTGTATAAGACTTACAATAAAAATCTAAATTTTTTCTTCTCTGTCTCATCGTCCTACACCACTCTTATTCTCTTTTTCTCTTACAATTAGCTAAACATTTTTAAATTTAAGATTGTAATTGGAATTCACATAAATCTGTAAAATTAACTTTTCTACAACACCCTGTATATCTTGAATATATGTATGCATATCTTCGACTTGTGTTTTACTTCATGTTCTGCGAATAGCAACGTGTAATATCCGTTAATAATGGTCGTTATCATTAGTAAGTAGTAACACGAACACTAGTCAATCTGTGCAGAACAAATGCGGCGTTAATTTATCTTTAGTATGTTTTCTGAGTCTTCTATTATCTTTTTCATCGCAATCTCAACAATTATCTTCGTTTGATGCATTATTTAGTTTAGCACGATTTAATCTCAGAGAAGAGTTTTTATATTTATACTATATAAAACAACATAAATGTTTTACTTAATCTACATTTGTCCGGTCTGCGGGTAATATACAGAAAATTCGTATGCATTTTGATTTTAATGTTGGATTCAAAATTAGAAATAAAAAATTTTTTTACAACAATATTAATACGAATCAAATAGCTCGTCAAACTCAAATATTTGTAAATTTTAAAGAGACATGCTCAGCATGACTGTAAAATATTCCATACTGAAGAAATACTTAATTCTCCATGAAAACAATTTTATACGCGTGTTTCATATAATATCGCGCAACTTGTGACATAACGTATAACTGTTTAATAGAAAATTAATATGTTTAATTAATTAATTAATAATAAAAAATATTCACTATTACAAAGTGAAAAGTGTTCAAATTGACGTTTTTACAACAACGTCTGAACTTACATTGCGAAATAACGTACTTAATCTTAAAACTACTTTATGACTTGAAAAATAATTCAATTTTCAGCATTATTGTAATAATATATAATCAAGGCAGCTCTCAATTCGTAATATCGGCTTCTATGAGATTTATTACATCGGTAAATTGAAATCCTCATCGCCAGTTCGCCAACGACTTCACAAAAGTCGCCATGACATGCCGCGCGCACAGCGCGCGGTCGCGCAGCTGGTGCTCACAGAACTGGTGTACGGTACACGGTGTAGCGCAACAAAGGAAAAAGGCGGATGAGGCAAAAGAGGATGACCGAGAGACTTACAACCGCTCGCCCATACTCGGCGAACAGTCGCTGGTCGATGAACCGTGCCATGCCACTCGCGACAGCATCGCTGCACACATTTAACCCATACGTGTACAATGCTGCCCAGTATATAGGGTGTCTCATTGGAAACTTGGAGAATTTCACGTAATTTGATTATGCTAATTATTTCTGTCTAAACATTAGAGAATAAATTGGATAACTGTAAATAGTCAAGGATAGTGTAAATGATCAAGGAGTCGAATTCATATATGTAATTTATCCAATACATAGAAAAAGGTTTTATTTTATCTTTTATTTTAGTTATCACACATAACTTATATAAATAAAACCATGAAAAATATACTATTTTATACGTTAATTTTCTTTAGGTAAAGATAATTTAAAAATATATTAGAATTAGATTTCTAGTAAATTAGTATTAGATTTCTTATAGATTAAATCAAGTTTTAACGGAAGGAGAAAGGTAACAGAAAAGGAGAGGGAAAAAGTTTCAAAGATAGATAATTGTAAAGATAATTTTTTGTTCGAAATGAGTCTTATCTTTCATTATCTTTTTCCAATAGAGTACTTTATTTCTGTACAGTTCATTTCTTTTTCTGATTAAAAAAAAGACGGAATAATAAGCTGGTAATTAAAATGTTCAATTTTCGCCAAAAATCTCATTTACTGATTTAATCTCTTTATAATTTTAAATTATAATATAAACAAAATTTTTTAATTTGTCTTAATCACGTAACAATAAATTTTATGAAATTTTTAAAATAGATAAGTTTAAATTATTTTAAAAATGTATTACAAATTTCAAATAAAAACCTATTTTATTAATTACTGCAATCGCATGAAAAGAGACAATCAATTTACACGTGATCTTAAACTATAAAATAAATAAAATTTTATAATATATATGTTTCTTAATCAAGTAATAATCAATTTTATAAAATCTTTAAAATTATTAATTTCAAACAATTTTTAAAATTTGTTAAAGCTTAAAATAAAGTTTAAAAGTTTAGAAGGCAATCAATTTACCCGCGCTCGCACACATACAAAGATTTAATTATATATTTCCTCGCTCAACCGCACACTTATTAAAATTGAAGCATTTTATAAGTATATTAACAAATTAATCTTTATTAAAAAATTAATTATTTTTATTTTGAAGCTATTCGGTATATTATATATTATGCGTATTGATTTTTACAAGTAACAGATACTAAAAATTAATTTAAACTATTGAATGTAACTACATATCACTAAAAATCGTGAGAATGAAAAGCATCTAATATGTGAATATGTTTTTAGCACTTCTCCGTCACATGTCAGGATGGCCGAGCGGTCTAAGGCGCCAGACTCAAGGTTTACAACCTTACCCGTCTATGACGGGTGTGTCGGAGGCTTCTGGTCCTCTCTGAGGGCGTGGGTTCGAATCCCACTTCTGACAAATTTTTTTTATTTTTTTTTGTTATTAATCATCACGTTATTATCTTGATATCATCAGTTTACCGTGAAAACGTCCCATCATGACAAATTACAGATAATTTCGAATAGTGCAAGTTCAAATCCCGCGAGGTAACTTAACAATCTTTTTTTATATTTTATATTTTTATAGCTTTCATATTGTGAATATTGCATGAAATATTATTACACATTTAATTACTTTTTATGGTTATTACATTTATGTCTTTTAAAAAATTACCTTGCATTGTATTAAGGAAATAAGATCGAATCTCTTTATTTAAATTTTTTCTAAGTTTAAATTAAGGTAATCGCACGTTCATGCTTCTAAAAAAAGAGAAAGAAGTAATTTAGGAGATGATCGATATTTTCGATCGATTGATGATAGATATTTTTAACAACGCCAGTTAAATAAACGAGTTAAGCACCTAAACGCTTAATCGCGACGATACCGTCGATCCATCCTATTATTTTCTATTGCTTATTGTTAAACCACGACCAGCATGCAGGTCTCGTCGCGAGATATTTAATAACGTCGATATCCAGGTATCCACACAGTGAACATCGCTGTTCATTCAAGGTCACGCTGTAATAACGGATATCAAGTATCCAGGTACGTAACTACGCCGGTTGTGTGTGCACCTATACACCACGCGGTCGTACATTCGCGGGTATATAGTGTACGAATGCTTCTCCCACGCGTACGTTCGCCAGGTATATCCGGCGGGACGTTGCCGCGTTGAGGAGCGTTTTAATGTATTCACCCCTCCTATGAAAAGGAGAATCGGACCGGGCATGCTAATTGCCCGCGGAACAATAGTGGGATTCCTTCGACCGGCGCGGCGCGGTGATTCCCCGGCCAGGTTGTATCGTACATCGGGAATAATTTCGTTTTATTTCAACCCACGTATGTGTATGCGCGCAACATGAGCGCGTATTCCGCTGCTTTTTACGACTCGTCTCTCGTGCCTATGTTCGATATCCAGCCGTGACGATCGACCCATGTCGACGTACGTATGCGCGGATAGATGTAATTTGTTCGGTTAAATTACGAATTATGCCTAGACAGTTAAATTGTTTACTCCCTCACGAAGAACACACATTAATATCACGCGCAATTTTTGTCAATCTGCGAATTATCGATTATTAATTAAGAACATGGAAAAATGGAAAACGAATACAGAAGAATTTCTTCGTGAAAGAAAGTAATTCTGCTTTTTAAATTGCAAATAAATGTAGGTTGCACAATAATACATGTGCGTGTTCATAAAATAAACATTTTAATAACAATATCTAATTATAAAAATGCAATTATCTCTATCATAATAATTGTGAACACTTTGCGTTAAAACGCATTAAAATAAAGAATATTGATTTATCTGTATCATCTTGTATAATAAACTATTGTAGTATAATGCCAGGAAGAAGAAAGATATGAAATATGTATACACGTTTTCTGAAACTGCTAAATACTCTTTATTTCTAAATATTTTATCGCTAAAAGTCATCCATTAACAAACTTCTCACCCCAATATTTTAATCATTGCATAAGAAATTATATTTTCTTTTAATTTTTCTTGTTAAAGTAACCACCAAGCAGGGATATTAATATAAAAATAGATAACTATGTCAGGATTATTGGTTTTCATAACAGATTATAGGTTTTCAGGGTAACTACCCCTCATAGACCGTGTGGCCTAACGGATAAGGCGTCGGACTTCGGATCCGAAGATTGCAGGTTCGAATCCTGTCACGGTCGACGTCTTTTTTTTCTTTCTATTTTTTTTTTAAAGATACGTCAATCGTACAAAAACAGATATTATAAAATGATGCTTGAAAAATATGTATGAAAGGGAAAAAGTGTACGAATTATATTTTGCTATATTGAACTGATACGAATCGACAATTAATTATATAAGTACATTATCAGTTTAATTCATTATCAAACTTGTATGATTAATTTTTTATCTTTTATCATTTTCTGTTATGCTATTAAAGTATTGGCATTAGTTTACCTGTAATCGTTTATAATTTTCTTTTTGCAGGATTTTAAAGTCAAAGTTAAAAATTCTACACTTTGCTATTTATAATAATTTATATATGTTTTTTAAAAGTAGATGAAAATTAAATTAAAACCCAAATGAAAATCATTGATATTAATTTCCTGCAAAAACCGTAAAATTTTTAAGAAAACTTGAGAAAGACTTGAAAATTTCTCCAAGTTTAATGTTTGCACAGTTTCCCTAAGATTAAAAGAAATGAAATGTCTAATGTACTTATCTAAATAATTCATTTTCATATATAATATAAAAATATATGTTAATATAATTATCAATTAATATAGCCATTTTTATTTTAAATTAGGGTATTGTAATTATTTAAAATCGATTTCAAACTTGTTCGTTGAATATCGTTTTTTCAGCGAAACGACACGAAGTCGAGTCGAAACGTAACGAAAAAAGTTTGTGCAGTGATTAATGTCAATTTATTCAAATACTACGATCAATTACGTTAGAAAACATGTAGATTTACTTGCTCAAAATTATCTTTATTATGAGGATTACTCGTTATATTTCCATTCCATTCTATGTTTAGAAATATTCAGTATTATATTCCGGAAATTTGATTATTTTATCATCTTTGCTGAAACTAATAGTTTTGATATTTCAAAGTACGCAAAAATATTTAATAAAATATTGCAGAATTTATGCAGCACTACTCACATCGTCAGCGTCGCTAACGTCGACGCCCTGCAGCAACAGGATCTCGCACACTTCCACATGACCACCTGCCGCGGCCAGCAATAGGGGCCCCCGGCCATTCTGAAACACGACAGGAATCCTGAATATCTTCGCGCGACCGTGCATGCTCGATAAAACTTACTAATTAAGAGCCGTGCACCGAAAACATTCGAAAATGGATCTCTTCTGGTAATGTCTAATAAAATTTCTCAATCAACTATATTTAATCTCTATGGTACAAATTAACGTTGCACAAAAATTTCTTTTTTACAATTAAACCTTTCAATACAAATTAAGTTTTCAGCGATAAGTGGTTTTTATCTTCTTCAATTTTATATTCTTTATACTTAACAAAAGTTAGTTAGTGTTTTACCACCCTTTTCACGATACATTAATTCGAAATAACCATCTTATTCAAAATCAATTTAAATTAAAAAATTCTGTGAATTATTTTAAAATAAAATTTACACATACGCATACGCTAAGTCAAAAAAACTAAAGTTTTATTATTCGTGAGCAACTATGAAATTGTTAGTCTTAACAAAATCTTTTCTAAATTTTATATAAATTTATTGTGATTGTTTGAAATCATTTGAAAATCGATATTACTTTTCGTGTTACTTTTCAGAGAAATGGCGATTAAATCAAATCCAATGCAATGCAGAAATGTCTTAAATAATTTCAATTATTTAAAATTATCAATTATTGAATAATATTAAAGTGCAAGTAGTTTCAATAAGCACGTGAGAATCAATCGAGTGGCCAATTTTTTTTCATATTCAGCAATACTTCAGAGTACTTTAGACAAATGTATCATATGAATGCTTATATGTATTCTAATCTAACAACGTAACTATGCTGCATGAGAAATCATACAACAGTGAGATAATTAATAGACGAAATTAATATATGGCTGCCAGTCGCCTTCGAAGCCGTTAATAAAGTTTTCCAGTCAGCACCGCGAGCAATTACATGTGGAATTCAATTTAACGCCTTACGGTAGTCTTAACTCTCTTAACGATATTAATCAAGTTATTGAGAATCATTTTTCAGCTTCATTCTTTTCATCTCATTTTGTTTCTTACAAAGTAAATACAAAGAAAAGCACTCTTTGTTTAATCGCAATTTTTCAAGTACTAAAATAGCGCATCTTTGTTTAGTCTTCGACAGAGAGACTACTTGTATTATTTTAAATTTTGAAAATTTATATTAATCTCTCAGAAACACTGTAACTATAGTAGCAATCTATAATAAACCATAGTAAAATATCGAAAGAATTCTATTAATAAGTATTGCACATTACAAAATATGTAGAATAATCAAATATTTAAAATAATTTGTGCAATTTTATAAAAATCTCTGGATGAAGAGTTATATTATTTCAAAAGAGATTACAATATATTCAAAAGTTAGTAATATGATTTCTTTTTACAACTGGTTTTAAGTAAAATCGTATGAAATTGTGAAGTTACATAAATTACATAAAAAAATGTCCAACAAATGTGTTAATAAACCAATTAAACAGATAATCCTTGTTTGTATATGTGTATGTGTTGTGACTTTAAGAATTTGATGGTTAAAAAAACATACCTCATCAGGCAACGGTTTAACGTTTTCGTTGAGCAAGCGTGCAACTCGATCAACGTCACCATGAGCAGCTGCCTCGCGCAACTTTTCTGCCATTCCAATCGCACATCTGTAACCAGAACAATACACATCACTTTAAATATGGTGAGTAACATACATTTTGAAATTGTTTTGTAATTTTGATATGCTTAATGTGCACTTAATTTTAACTACATTTTACGCTTTATTTTACAATTAACAGATTCCCATTGTTTATCTAACTTTAACGAGTTATGTCACCCCTTAAAAATAATTAAACTTGCTACGTGTGTATTGCCACGAATACTTTCAACAATGACAATAACAATTTTATACATTTAAATAGTAAAAGCTATCTTATAAACTTTATAGTTTGCCAAAATAAATTCTTGAAAATTAATCTTATCTTTGGACATCCAAGCTTTAATTGTAAGTCCTTAAGAGTGGGCAGAATTTAAATGTAATTTATATATTCACGGAGATAAACACATGTTGAAGTTTAAAGAGATATTAACCACGATAGCATCCAATGGAGAATTCTCGTTAGGAAACAATCAATTTCTCTTTCTCTGGAATCAAGGGGAGAATCCGTGGGTGAGGTTTGTAGTTTTTCAGCATCCAGTATTTATTTTATTTCCCGCATTCGCGTCGTATAATCCGTGTAACGTGCGGACAGTAAATTATCCCGATGTCTGGCGTGGCAGTATATAATCTAGGATCCGAAGTGCGTTCGCGCTAATGAGATAGACTTACGCTTCCCTGACGGAGCAAGACTCGTCGTTCGTTTGTAACATTAATCTCGGTCGTGGTTATTTCTTTATAGCGACTCTCTATAACGACTCCAGAAATAACATTGATGTGAACCAATGATAGTACACGACGGGAGAATTTATGAGCGCGTCGTGAAAGTACTGTGAGGTGCGAACTAATATGTAATCTAAGTGAAAACTCTCTCTCTCAATAATTTCCGCGTTTTTTATACAAAATATTATATATTGAAAGGTATATACTGATCTCTCTCTCTTTTTCTTTCTTTCTCTTATGTCACATTTATAACGACAATAATGCAACGAGCGAGCCATAAAAACACAGCGACGTGTGACGTGCCATAAAATGATTTAATCTTTACTTTTATCTCAGTTTCGCGAGACGTGTTTTTTTGGACATATTTTCAGACGTTAATGCTTCCAGGAAATGACGTTGCAGATGGAGGATTAAATGTATGAAAATATGTTGCAATTATTATTGTGGTCAGTGGTGCGATCGCGTCTCGCGTACTTCCGCGTCTCGCCCTAAAAATAATGAGGCGCATCCGGACCATCCTAACTTATTAGTGATGTAATGCCGTTATGCGTCGCAACACTGAATTCAAATATCAGACGGCGTGTGTACCGCGGAATCACGCTTCATCGATTCAAATGCAGATAGGCGCGAATTACTGTGTACTTACATGCATGAACGATGTTTTCCTTATTGACGCGAGTCGTAATTTTCAAATTTGCCTTAATTGAACCGTCTGCGGTAAATCGATGTAAATCGATGTAAATCTAAATGTCTATTTTTCAAAAGAAAATGAAGATTCAAAATCATGACTGCGTACTTTCAGAATAGATTGCATGAATAAATAACTATAGTTAAGTCAGAACTTGCATCTAAAACATCTAAATTTTTAACGGTTTCTTTAATGATTTCCATTCTTTTTTAATGTGTTATTTATGTGTAAAATTAAGGAAACTCTTTTCTTTATTACAACATAATCTTTCCACATTATGTATGCAGTTTTAAATAACTATACTTTCAAATTTTTGTAGACTTCTTCTATCATATGCTTTATAGAGCTCGTACGGTTAAAATAACATACACATTTGTAAAACTAATTAATTTTCGAATTTGAACTCTCTTTCTTTTATTGAATATTAGTATTATGTCAAATTAAAATAAAAAAACTGCGAACGGTAAATCAAATATAATGGCTAGTTGAAAAGCGTTCCCAACCATAGCACATATTTCATTGAATATCACAATCATATCAATCATTATCAAAATTTCTTTAATTAACTTGTTTATTTCATACGCTTGATATTATGTACGTGCATAGATTATCTCTGTAGATCGTCTCGCTTGATATAAAGTATAGTATTACGCGTAATATTTTAAATATAATGATTACATATGTTTCTATCATCCGTTTCGTCTCCAAAATTACTGGTATATGTTTCTTCGTACGTATAAGGAAACACGCGAATGAACATTTTACAGTTGGCGACTACTTCCACTTTATCTTTTTATTCAGATTAAGAATCTGGTTTAAATGGCCGTAGACTTACTCTCGGCCATTGAATAAAAAGACGAACGGTAAAAAAATAAGGTTCTCTCCAATCATCTTGATTCCTTTCCACCCTCTTTTTATGCATGAACGGAACCTAACTTCGTCAATAACTGGCGTTGCGCCGGACGAAACTAATAATTTTGTCGTGTTTATTTTATGTGTCGATGATGATGCATCTCACGCATCGCAGTGTTTCCTGTATAGCGGATGCGCGATATTACGACAACCGGGACTGACTTTTGTATTTTTTGTTTGTATCCTTCTAAAAGCTTTACAAAACCATCCCTAAGTATAGATTCAATATTATATTATTAATATTAGATTAAATTGGACGCTGAAAAATATATGCGTACGAACTTCATTTACAAATCTAATCTTTCTATTCATCTGAAATCAATTTTTTTCTTTCTAAATTTTAAAATCACTTTCCTGACAACTCTTTAAATCTTAAACAGCTCTTTGAGTTTTTAACATAAAATATTTCAACGATTTACGCTAAAATTCTATTTAAACAAAATGCACTGTAATGCGATGTAATTAGAAAAAGAATAAGTATTTATCTAATAGCAACTATAAAAATTGATTTTAAAAAATTGTGCATTTTGCTTGTAGCTCAAAGGAAGAAAACTTTTTTAGATTACTATCATAAGCAGACTTTTCTTTATTTTTAAATTCTCAACGCGATATGTAAAATATATTTTTTATATGAAGCAAAATAATCTGAAATATTCTAATGCCGAGGTTGGAAGGTGTAGAGTAGAATCTATAACAGGGCTGAGAGAACTTGCTTAAGACAGCCTTATTTGCAAGATCATCAACAGCATCGCTTAACGAAATCGCTGTCACGTTTCCGATCAAGCTTTCCCAACCAACCTAACGACTTAATATTACACTAATGGTATCAAGAGATCGATATTGCTTATTATCCTGCAAGCAAGAAGAGTTGTTGATTAGTCAGACAGAAATTTATAAAGAAATTATGAAAAAAGAGACCGATCTCCGTCTATCATTGGATTACACATGTCTGTGAAGTCAGCCCCCATTTTAAAAATTCAAAAAAAAATAATGAGAGTTCTGGATGCCCCCGAGTTCTAGAGTTCTCAATCAATTTTAGAAAGAGTTTCGTCGTTTAAAGCCAAGAAAACATCATTTGAAAAACGGAGGGGCTAACTTCACGGCGCCTCCCTTTTTGAAAAAAATGAATTTTTCTTTACAGATTTCGAAAGATTTCGATGAGTTCTAGAGTTCCCTATAGATTTTAGAAAGAGTTCCGTTCAAATAAGTGCAAAAATCGAGCAGAATTTTAGGCGGCTGTAATTCTGTCAGTTTTGGTTTTAGCGCTTCGGGCTTTAAGACTTTTCGATAAAACTCGTGCGAAGGCATCCAGAACTCTCATCAATTTTTTTTAATTTTTAAAATGGGGGCTAACTTTACAGACATGGATTACACGTATCTATTTTGACAAAAAAAGAGAATAAGGAATATACGTATGTACATACAATTTATTTTTTGCATTTGTCTTCATCTTTCTCGAAAAATATTAAAAGATATATCGATGAAACTTACCATGTGAATTTAAATATAAAATTAACGAGAGATAATTACGTGAAAAAAGCGATATTCTCTCAATAACGTATTTCTCTTCTCAAAATGAAATCGCCATAAATATGTATTCTTGCAGAATCCTATTATTGTGAAATTGGCACTCGCAATTATAGATATAATTCAATTGAAAGTTTATAAAACAAGACGAGCAATAAATATTTAAAAAAATAATATTTAAGTAAAAAAATTTGACGTTTTCGATTTACGGATAATATTTCATTATTTAATGTATTTTTTAATTGAATTTGTCGCATTATTTTAATTGAATTATATTCTTCCCATAAGAAATAAAAAACAAGCTGATAATGAAAAGTAAAGGTTTTTGTTGATTTTAAAAAAATTACTTTGTTGGTTAAAAAATTGTTGTTCTCGCACTTGATTAAGTCACAATTTTATGCTTACATAATTGTTTAAAAAAATGCGATATTGCTTACATATCCTCGGAAAAATGTCCAACAATTATCTACTCGTTTCACTGTCGTCAACCAAGCCGACCGTCCCCTCTCGTACATTTCTGCGCATTTCGTTCATTATCCGACCTTACAAGAAATGACTACAGATCATAATGACAGTAGAGTCGAGTCCACTTCATCAGAGAATTAAATGCACAAATTACACCCGACCTCTCATCACAAAGCGGTTTGCAGCAAAACTAACACTTTAATCTAAATAATAGCAATGGATGGGAATATACAATCATGTTCGTGCACGTAAAAAAAGAAAGAAAAAGTTTAATAAAGACGCTTGTAACACTTTAAATTCAAATATTACATCTGCTTAAATATAAAGAAGTTATTTACAAATTTATAATAGATAATTTAATAATATTCACGTCAAAAAAATGTTTTATAAATATAAAATTGATATATTAGGTCCTTGATTCACATTAAATTTAAAACAGTTATTAATAGTTTGCACATTATTTCGAAAAATACAAATGTTCTTCTATCGATTGATTTACATTTTTTTCTGAACATGTTAATATGTAAATAAAATAGTGTTAATATATGTAAAATTGTATGTATATACACATATAATTATATATGCATATATATATTTTTTTTATATGCTTATTGCATAATTTGTTTGTGGCGCACAGCATTGTTGAACGGGTAGTACCGGCACCGCCACGTGTGAGCATACACACGTACAACCATGTGTGCGCGCACGAGCAAATACTTGCATCTAACTCGCGCGAAACCGGTATTTGCGCCTTCTAGTAAAACTTTACGAGGATATATAGGGTGTTTCAAACCTTATAAGCATCAAAGACGAAACTGCAAATGCAGACGCAGATAAACTACACGTATGAACTCTGAGATTACGCTGATGACTCAAAAGCGAATTGAAAATAAACGAACTTTTACAAATCGATTTCTATAGACGAAAGCTTGAACTTCTGTTCTTTATTTTATTTCAGATAGATTTAATAAAATGGAACTTTAATGAAATGCTTAATAGAATGAAATATTTTTTATTGAAAAGTATAAAGAGATCTAAGAAAGTAAAATATAAAAGGAGAGTAGACAAAATTAGTGAAAAATTAGGAGGAGGTATAAAAAAATATGGCACATCTAATTAAATTTTAATGAAAGGAAAGCTCATTTCAATATCCAATAAGAAATTTTATATTTTATTGGGCGTTCTCTTATTGTGAGACACCAGGTATAATCAACAAATGGAGCTTCAATATACGTTTCTGTGATCATTACACGCCCTTACACATAAAGGGCTCACAACGACACTCACCGGCCATATACGCTTATCCAGAGGGCGTAACTTGCGAAAGTAATCCTTAATCCGTATTGAAATCCGTTGGACAGTTCGTCTTTTACATAATTTACCTCCAAGCGAAAAGCACAAAGGCACACATCGCTGTTTTTTTACAACACTTCGAATGAACTATCACACAAAGACTTGACCTTCTTGCTGATATCACGCAGCACAAAAGTCATTGAGCACCAGGTATAAGGGATCATCGTCAGTGTAATGGTACTTGGTTCGATGGAATTTAATTTATAACGAGATCATTTATCACAAAATGGCATCCCGCGTTGCAATGTTAAAATCTTTTTCGAAAACGGAATCCCCTGCTATAAAATTTTGCATAGAATAAATGTTACAAGCTCAGAATTAATCCAGTACAAAAATATTTCAATGTAATAAATTAATTTTTTATTTCTTACATATAAAAATTTGTTTTTCTTTTCAGTAAATAATTTATGCAGAAAATAATCGGATAATTGCAACAATGTGGAATTTGAATTGAAGCAATTAAATCACTAAGAATGTACAATTGTACTTCATATGTACAAATGTTTTATATTGAATATTTTATTTCATTGAAATATAAATAAATAATATCATTTGTTATAAGTATAAGTAATAAATATAAATCTCTTTTCTATATATTTTTATGAAACTTATTAATGTAGATACAAGTATTAATGTTTAAAGAATCCCTTTTTTCTGTCTTCTTTTTCTTCCCTTTTTTTATCTTGAGAAATTTATTCTTATACAAATTAAAAACAATTTTTATAATATAATCGAAATTCCAATAAATTATATTTAAAGTCAAGATTCTATCTGGCCGGTGGAGATTTCAATGCCCGCACGATCAAGTCGATCGTGTTACCAAGTTAGTCACCAAACGCATTATAGGATCTTGTTAAAGGATTTGATTTCCCAAAAATGTTTACATTCAATGACTGGCGATTATATTTGCAATAAAAATTTTTATCCGATTATGAATTATAATGAAACAGAATATTTTCTCTAATGCAATTTCTACACGATACACACGTAGAACAGAAATTGCGCGCGATTCGTCGGCAGTAATTCTGTGCTGATTTCGAGCAACAATAATATGTAATAAGCAAGATTTTTAATGAATCTTATTAACAAGTTTAATTTTTCGAATTTTACAACCATATTATATTTAGTAACACTCAAAGCACACAAGAGATTTTAAGATTTATAATTTATATTGATTTTGAGAGAAAAATTCTGTTATGTGTTGTAAGAATTGTTTTACGAAAGACTTTCCATTCCTTGGAAAAATTTCAAAACGTACGACGTTATTCTGATGTGCGTTTCAATCGTATTGCATTTCTCTATGATTGGAACAATTATCCTCGGGATTGTACAAACAATTCGTTGGGTTTGACATCGGGTGGAAAATTTCCTATGGCTAGATTTATGATTCTTCAATCTCACCTTCAATCACTTCCAATTAACATTTCCATGTTCTCCCTTAAATTCCCGACATTTTCAACACAAAGATCACAGATCACTCGAAGCTACACGCACAGATACACGCGTATCTGTGAACCATCTCCAATTTTGTTTTACTTTTAACAATACACTTTGAACAATACACTTATCGACGTATCGACATTTATACAATTTATACACATTTATACAATTAATTTTTCAGTACGCACTTTCGTAGACGTGTTCTTTCGATCGGAAGACTCGAAAAGGCGGCCGCATCGAGACTGGTCGCGTCGGGAGAAAGCTGCGACTCGCGAACGAGTGGTTCTTCAGGAACCCAGTTCAGTACCGTCGCAAGTCGTATCAACTCGATAAGATTCAAATGAAAAACGAAAAGTAATGAAAAATATAATGAAACACAGCGTCTAGCCAAAAACTCCGATAGAAAGTAATAAAAAAAAACAGATGTAAACTTTATTAAATTTTATTGTAAATTATGGATACTGCGCCGTTCACTGTTCTGCTGATATCAATTGTAAGTCAAATAATATCTCTTTCTTTCCTTCATAATCGTATTTTAATTAAATGATTAAATGTATACATAAGTACATATATTTTTCTACGTAATTTATAGATCTTACTAACGAAATATAATTAGAACCTATATCTTAACTAGATTATAAATTTGTTTTAATTCTAGCAGAAAATATATATTCTTCTACCTTTATATGAATTGTAATATGTATGTATAATATAAATGAAATATATTACATCCTATCATCTAAAGATACTATTTAAAATTTAAATAATTTAGATAAATTCGATAAAAATTTATTAGTTTTTCAATAAGTCAAATTATTATTATTTAAATTATGAAATTTAAATAACTATTCAATTTAAATTACTATTAAATTAAATTATTTAAATTATTATCCAAGAGACAAAATTACATTTACATTGTTTAAAAAAAGTGAATATTATATTTAGATATGGGTAACTGAAAACTTGTTAGCCGACACTGATCCCTACTACCGGGGCAATGTCACCCCTTCCACCGTGCCCTCGGCATCCCGCTACGACAACCGGACTATCCCAACTACTATGAATCTGTTATGTCTCAACCAACAGCATAACTAATGATGGCACTGGAATCAATGTTCATTCGCACGTGAAAAAAATTTACGTGATCCTTTCTTCATGAAAATTAAAATAAGTTTGTCACATAATTCATCATTATATATTAAAAGTACAATATAATTTTATAAATAAATTGTATTATTAAGTAAATGTAGAAATTATAGTGTGAAGAATATTTATTATTATTATTGTTATGTACATATATAAAATAACAAAATTGATAATGATATTAAATGAAACATTCGTTATATTAAAAAATTGAATATTTTTTATACATGAATTGTCTTTATAATGTAAAAATTGTCTTTATAATGTAAACGTATAGATATAGCACAAAAAATTTGTATTTATTATTACATATATTTATACATGTACATTATATACAGTAATATTATTAGCATTACAAATATTAATTGATTGAAATGTGCAAGCAATAAAATTGATAATGGTATTTATGCGTTTATATAAAATTATTTTGTTCTACTAATTTTTACTACTGCCAAATTGGTATTTAATTATTTGATTAATTCTTTGTCAGTAATTGTAAACGAAACGTCTAGGAATTCATCACGCGCAAGCCGAACCGTCGAAATATTTCGAGAACACGCGTGATGATCACGCATGATCTATGGAAGTAAGCATAATATAGGAGGTAACTGCCGAATTTCAAGGAAGGTCACAGGCAGTCATTTCCGAATAATCGAAGAGGCAGGAACTTGGTTACAGTTTGGTCTTCAGCTCTCGCTTTAGTATAACTTCATCATATTGAGTGTATCATGTCATCGATCCAAAATAAAAGAAAGTTCCTGATTTAAATATACATATATTGACATTCCTTACAATAATAAACGGAATATTCAATTCACAAAAATGTGGTATCAAATGAAAATATATCGAGAGTGATTACAAAATAATAATCAACTGAAAATCAGTAAAATGAAGCTATTAAAGAAAAACAATTACCAAGCAACGAAAGTTGTTTTGGATACCTCGTTATTACATCTAAATAAAAAAATTTTAATTAAAAATGAATGTATGTAATTAAAAAAGAAAATGTATGTTATTTCTAATACAAATCTAATACAAGTTTAATACAGATTTCTCATACAAATCTTTGTCAAAATTACAATATAACACAATGGATTTTTTATAAAGCAACAGAAGGGTATGTTAATTTTAATCTTCTTAAGTTTTATATTTTAATAATCGTATGACTTTAATCTCTCTCTCTCTCTCTCTCTTGCTTTCTTGCTCTACCTCTTTTCCCTTTCTCTCCTTCCATCTTCCTTTTTTCCACTTCTTTATATTACTAAAAATAAACTAAAATAATTTATTGATGTAATTCATTGTAAATATCATAAATATTATTTATGTATGTATTATTATATTTATAATATTTATGATATATAGGAAATACATATTATATTAACAAATTAATATAAAATTTTTGTTATAAAAAATCATTAAGTTTTTGTGAAATTAGTTACACTGAGAGAAATATAGTTACTTTTGGACTCAACTACAATTTTATAATATTTCTAATTATGGATAACATAATGATGCATTTAGTGAAATTAATCATATTTTGTGTTAGAAATATTATAAAATTGTGGTCGAGGTCGAAAGTAACTTTTTTTTTCTCTCAGTGTATTATCTCAGTGTAAATATTTTTCTCTCAGTGTATTATCTCATTAAGTTAATTGTTTAAATTTTATTAATTTTACTAACATATATAATCATATTAAATATGTATATATGAAAGTATTTATATATTTAGGAGACAACACAAAGAAGAAATAAATTGCAGTTAAAATGGAAGTCACATAGTTGATTCATTTTGGAAATTTTACAATTCACATAAATTTACATCTCCGTTGTTATTAAATTAGAACCAAATTACTTTGGAGCACAATAAACAAAGTTTTAACAACGTGGAAGATGAATGAATCACTCACAATAAAATCAATGATATAAACTTGTGAGTCTCGTCAAGATTGCAAAAATACATTTTTCTGATCAATTCTTAATTTTTTAAATCAGAAATTCAGTTACAAATGACTTTCAGTTATGATTGACTTTCTTCTCGCTAAAGCAATTTTTTTCTACTCGCTTCCTTCTGAAATTAATTTTCTTTTTATCAATAACATAATACATATAACAAAAAATATAATATATATGTATTTTTAATCGTTTTTATTATTTCCATTATTTTTCTCTATTTTCAATATTTATTCCATCTAAATTTGTGTATTTTTGTTCAATATTTGAAAAAAAATTTTAAACATGAAATAAATTTTATATTATTCCAACTCTTAGACGCTCAAACTTAAGGAAAACAAAACAAAAATAATAACCAAAATACTCCAAAAAAAACCTACAAAATTCAATATAACACAAAATTCTTTTAATTTTACTATCGAACAATCACGAATGGCTGAAGCGCAAAAAATTCGCGATAAAGAGATGCATGGAATTCGATCGATCAGATTTATTCAGTGCTGTTTTGATCGTAAAAACAGAGACAGGATCCACAAAATTAAATACGTAAATGATATTATACAAGATTTGGAACACTATGGGCCGGCTGGTTTAATACACATCGTCATTCTGAGTTGTATAATCGAAAAACCCATCAAGATATGGAATGCTAATGGTAATTTAAATAAAATAATTGGCAGAAAAAAATCAGGATATCCTATAGACGTCGAATATCATGCGAACGAAGGAATAGGTAAGCTCTTAATTAACTAAAAAAAGTTAAAAGTGAATCAAATTTATAATTTGTAACGTTTTTACATTTTATATTTTAAAACGGTTTTGCCTTTTTAATCCCGTTTAGAATAAAACCAGAAAGTAGCAGAGAAAAAATATATATTCCGGTTATCAAACTTTATTTTATTATCGCGTTCTTATCTCGTTAACCCGATTGTCTAGATACAAAATTTTCATCATAGACTGTTTAATCGCACTCGATTTTAGCACAGATAATCATTTAATATAATTTAGTATAGTTTTAAATATTCAATAAAATGTAGACGACCAATTATTTTAATTGTTCATACTTGTCGTTATTCTAAGAAAAACTACAATAATATATAGCTTTTTAAATATACTAAGAATTAACATGTTTGAACATCAACTTTCTATCTCAAATGACCAAGTTTGTTATGAACAATTTATTAAAAAATCTGCTATAAAATTTCAACAAAAGAATTAAATTTTTAAAATTGGATTTGTCGCGTATATATTGTTGTCAATTTCGTACTGGTGGAAATATAGAAAATTTGACTAAATAAAAAATATAAATAAATTGATAATAAAAAAATCATAGCAGATCTATAATACAAGCAGATCTATAATACAGATTTATATAGATTAGCGATGACATTTCGATCCAATTAATTCTCATTAAATCCCGCCATCGTATTATATTCGCAAACTCTACCAGAACTTAACACAAATATGTTCAATATTAATCTATTATAATTTTACTCGAATGCTTTTCATGCTTTATTTTTGTTCATTTAATAAGCCATTTTAATAAGCAATAAACGGTAATCGTTTTAATTAGACAAACTTATGTTAAGGACGTCATTGGAGTTTGGAGCAAAGTGAATTCCATTTTCTACGGCTTTATCATTATCATTTTCTACGGCTATTTTAATATGACATATCAATTAACAGAAGTTGATTTTTTTAATGAAGCGTTTCTCTTTCTCCTCTTACAGTACAATAAATGCACATAATTGAAATTTTAAAAAATTGACATTTTTTTATATAAAAATCTTATATATTCCATTTTCTGTTCAAACGTTTTTAATTCTTCTCTAGGCCATTGGACCCTAAGAGGTGGCAAAGATCCCGACAACGTCGTCACCGATTTAAACAGCTGTCTTTTTACGGTAGTTGGCTCTCAAATTGGGCAGGATCCATTAAGACTTCGCAAATGGACGGTGTTAAAATTAAAGAACAACTTTCAAAATTTGATACAATGGATAGACAAGATCTTCCAGATAGAAAGAAGTAATGAAGTCATTCTGATGATTGGTGGGGCCAGCTATACGGGAACTTCTCCCAGGGATGCTAAAAGAATCTTGGATAACTCAGAAGGCCAAATTGGCGAAAGTCCGAGACCAGACCAAGCCATCCCACCCCAAGTCGAACCCCAATTGAAATTCCAATTCACACCCGAATCCGTACCCAAATTCACATACCAAGCCCACCCCAGAGGACATGCCTTTCATCTTGTAGAAGGTGAACAAAGTGTCGTGAAATACTCTAAGACAGACCAAACAATGCCGAAGACTGGTTTCCTGTCACGAGCTCAGCAAGATTATGTCGTTCATTTGGCATTACAAACAAAAACAGCTCAACGGCAACTACAGCTACTCAACAGAGATGATTGTAAGGAAAGATGGGTAACAATAGCGGCTAATAACTTAGAAGACCTATGCTCCTATTACAAATTACCCAAGATAAAAGGATGGGTTTGTGGAAAAGAGCATACAACAGAAATGGATATGCAACGAATAGTTTTAGTGTTAAGGCATCATAAGAACAAAATAGGAGAACCAAAACATGATGTCTTGATACAAACTTGTTACCCACAGGTTGACATTGATACATATAAGGCGCATATAAAACCAGAAGCCATGGAATTATGTGAAAATTCATATAAAAGAAAACGTAAATGGTTAGAGCAAGAGCAAAAAAGGAAAGAGACAGAGGAAGAGAAAAGACAGAAAGAAGGAAAAATACAGAAAGGAGAGAGAGAGAGAAAAGAGAAAGAAAAGAGAAAGATAAAAGAAAGAGAAAGAAAAGAGGATGAGAAAATAGCTAAATGTAATTTCATAGATAAATTGAGTTTATTAGAAGCCTAATTTAATTACTCTATATATATGTATTCTATTTTATTTATTTCTATCTTCAAATTTTGGACATACATCTATTTGGTTTCTATTTGGTTTTAACCAAAGCATAATCATTGGAAGAAAGTACAACTAAATGGAGCAAATTTTATGTCTATTCTTCGAATGCATTCTTTGTAGTAACATAACAATGTTAAATAACAGAGTTTTGTAATGACTAATATCCTGCGCCGAATTATCTAGGGTATCCAGCAAATTCTCAATTATGATAATAATAATTTTGATTTCCAGACTATGGAGAAGACTGTCTAGAGAAGGAGTCCACATAACAATCTCGTACAGCCAAGGAAGCATACCATAGCCTCGTGTGAGAAATAAAGATGCTTTGGGAATTCTGGTAGTAGAAGCGATGACTTCTAAAATTAATTTCTAAAAAAAAAATAAAAATGTGATTAGTTTATAAAGTAAAAAATTAACTAATTAACAATAAAGTTTATTAATTTATATTAAATAGATAACATAATAAACTTTTACAACAATGAAGAAATTTTTTTATCTACTCAAATTGTTTTTATAGAAAACTGATTCAGTTAAAAGTCAAAATTGCTTCTTGATTTTCATTATGGTTGAATTCAAACAATTGAGGAACTTCTTATTCTTAAATCATCCACTTAAACAAATTTCTTATTTTTAACCTTTTTTTCCATTTTTGTTCTTGTTTCAAAGCTGTACGTATAAAATGAAAACATTGTTGCATTGACGACTAATTACACGACATTAATGACATGCAAGATGTATATAGGTTTTTTTTAATTGCTTTCTTATTTTATGTAATTATGTAACCATGTAGCAAATATGAAGTAGGAAGACGGCAGTACAATGAAATGGTTGAAAACGTGAAGATTTAAAGAATTAAAAAAATGTGAAAGTATTAAGAATAAGAATATCAAAAATAAGAATATTAAGAATAAGAATGTTCAACGACACGAAATAAAATTAGCTCACCTTGGTCTTGGTATCTGGCAGTGTGCAAGTATGAAAATCTAGGAGAATTTTAAACAACATGCATTTCAAGGCCACATTTACATCATTTTCCTCCTTTATGCCATCCCGGATGTTCTCCAAGATCCAGTGCCGATGTGCGCTGTGTTCCACATGCGAGCTGTGCAACAACTGCAGCAGCTCTGGTATGGTATTTAGGTCCAGCGCGGTTTTGGCCATAAGGAAGGTGTGCAACGACGAATAAAGTGGATGCAGAGGTTGGCTGGCGATCAGCGAGGCCCTAGCTAGGAAGGTAGTCATCAGACAACTCAGCCGGACGTCTTTCAATGGACATTTTAAGGAAACAATTCCATTACGCAAAGCGTTAATTAAACGCATCCATAATAACTTCTCTTTAGACCTAGTAAACAAGGAAATGCAATTCTTTTTATTTTTAATTAAATCTTTTTCGTCAAAATATAAAATTGTTAAAGATCTAAAACGTATGCTAATTGATGTGACAATCAATGGAAAAAATATTTCTGCGCTATAATATAAAGCTTAGAGATGAATCATCAAATTTTAAATTGCATTGGTTCACAAAAAAGTAATAGTATAAAAGAAAGACTAATAATAAACTAACAAATTAAATTTAAAATTAAGAATTAAAATAACAAAATAAGTAATTAAATCATTGGTAAACAAGCTAAATTATAAATTATTACAAACAATAAAATGTCTATTATAGAAGACTATTATTATTTATTATAATATATAATTTAGTCATATTCTCTCGGTTAATTAAAATTGCTATTGTACATACTTAGATGCTTCCAAGTGAAAGTAGTATCTAGAGATAACAGTGAATGCTGTCATCCGAATATCGCTTGAATCACTGCAACATGCAGCAAGCACCAACGCTAATGCACCACTCTGACTTATTTTGTGACATGCAACGATGTTATTTTCTGCCAATAAATTACACAGCAATGGCAAATAAAATGCCGGATCGTATACATTACTGTTCTCGTGCAATTCATCACTCTGTAAAAAAAACAACAGAATTTTGAATTAATTTTCAAAGACAAATCCTTCATGTGTGAAACAAAAATCTAAGCAATATAAAATACCGAATTCTCGCCTTTATTCTTGCTTGCGATTTACACAAAAATTTACTTTATTTTTAAAAAAGGATCATGAAATAGAGGTATATTTCAGAGAATTTGTCTAAAATGTTAATGCCGTTCTTGAGAAAGTATTCAGATCGTTACCTTCATTGCTCTGTGTATGGGATAATTTTTTATTGTCTCGGTGACAATATCCTTATTGAACAAGTTAAAGACTTCGGAAGTAGAAGGTTGCCTCCACAAAGCAGTATCCGTCTCTCCCTTCACACTATAACGTGTTGCTGCGGCGCTTCCCCATAAGTACGGCCAGTACTGTTGAAGCTTAACATTATGAGTTTCGTAATACTGAAGAATCTGGAAGAATTAGATATTATAACTCTAATATTCTTTTAACGGCGTGATAATCGCAATTCTTACCTGCAAAATGCGCTGATCAACATGGCAAAGGGTGGCATTGTAAGCCGCAAGATAAAGAGGCACATGCAAGGCAGTCATTACAGAATGATTCTTTCGAGTGAGTATTCTCAGCAATTCGACTAGGTCGCCTGAAGTTTAAACAAAAATTTAACTTATTTCTGTAACGGTATGTTTCTGCAAGATTCTAATATTTTATAGATTCGTGAATCAAGGTTCGTTTCTTTAATGACGCAATTAGAATTTGTATCACTGGAAAAAAATATCAACTTTTTGTCGGACAAACATATTTCCACATGGTTCTTCTCGACGATAGAACACATTGTGCGAGCAAGCTCACCTTTAACAGCGGATGACCCAAGTATAATATTAACAAACTCCGAGTGGGACGTCGTCATTTCGAACAACGTCTTCGCGTATTCATCATCAGCATTGTCTCTATAAGCGATATCACATAAATTGCTCAGAGTTTTCAATACATTCGACTGAATCTCCTCGTCCTTGGCATCTTTCAGACCTAATTTTAAAGAAAACCTAGTAAATTGCGGCCACGAGTAACTCTTGCTCAGCGAACTGAAGACAAAGTTATGCTCAGTCTTTTTCAAACGAATTACCGCATTGTTCAGCTTCTCGCATAAGACTTTGATTTTCTCTACATTTTTCGATTCCTTTTTCAATGTCAAAGTCATTACATGTAACAATACCTTTATCAGAGATTCACCCATCAAAGATTTCTCTTCAGTCAAACTTTCGTATCTTTTATATACGCTTTCCAGCAATTGCACGAAACAAACGGACACCAGATCCAATTTGTCGCCGTTCTTAGAAACGTTGTCGCAAATTTTCTCACACAGAACAGGATCAAAAGTGTTCTCGATGAGATAGACGATCGCCGCTGCGTTTTCCTCGATCCAGGAAACGGAATTTTGTGGATCGGATATATAAGCAGCAATATCGTTGCCGTAACATTCGTAAAGATTTTGAAGAAACTTTTCATTCCATTTGTACTTCAAATCACTGGCCAATATTGGGAACACAATGTCCCCTTGCTTCACGTTTTCCGCTTTGAGGAAGTATTTCACCAGTGGCGGAATCAACCTGATATTCTTGGTGATTAAGGTTGTTATCAACTGGATCGTAGACGCAGTGATACTTTTTGTTAGCAATAATGCAAAAGTATTGGTACTGACACCGGAAACATTGTGCGGAGAGATGAATAAGTACTTTGTCAAGGCTCGCTCCCACCTTTCCACATGATTTATCTTACTGGACTTTAGGTAAATCAAGCGTAAGCTAAACTTTTCTACAAACTGTTCGTTCAACGTGTCATGCAATCTTGATTCCTTGTTACAATACATATTTAGCAATACAGGGACGACATGTCCGAATATAGACAGATTTTTCTTATCGCTCGAAATAAATACGATCTTCTCCAACTTCATCAAAGCACACAGCAAGCTCGCAATATCTTTCGCTCCTAGCTGTAATATTTTCAATAAATCAATGGCAGTATCATAATTATTGCTGCAAGCTTCCAGGGGATTCCTTTCAATAATATTTCTCAATTGTGTGAGAAACTTGTCTCTAAATGCGAAAAAGATATTATAGATCCCTGCATCATCATGTTTCTTGTACAAATTCAAAATACACTCACAGACTTTCAGGATAGTTTCAGTGATCATATATTCCACCGAAGATTCCACTTTCGAGATTTCTCCACAAAATGGGGAGAAATAATGCAACAGAATAGGATGAGTGAAGATACATCTTGCATTTTCTTCAAGTATTGCTATATTTTTTCCATTCGATTCAATAGATTGCGAAATGCTTAATAAAAACGCAAGCACGAGCTTACAATTTTCATTTTGAGTCTGCCGCAAGGTTTTCGATTGCGCTAGCTGTGCTAAATAAAATACAGTCATCTTCAACAAAGTTTTGACATCATACAAAGATAAGGAATGCTTAATAGTGATTTCCTTGTCGTATTTAAAACAATAAGTCAAATGACCATCATTAAACAATTTAGAAAATTCAATCAAGTCCAGCTTGGAATTTGCCAGCAATATATCACTCAATTTATACAATAATCTTAAAGATGGCAATTCATCACAAAGTTGTTCAAGTAATAAACAATTTATTTTCTTCAAGGAAATAAGTTGCTTGTTACTTGACCAATTTTTCAAGTATTCATAAATTGGCAAGTTGGTCAAATCTGCTGCCATGTAATCTAGATCCGGCACAACTTGATAATGTAAAGTATGAACCGTCACGTAGGATAAGTAAACCAAGATCGTACGATTTTTCTTTTTTTTTATCTTTTGCAGTGCACAACGTAAAAGTGGTGATACTGCGGTAGAGGCTTGCATTCTAAAATGATTGACATTCTTTTTATCAAAATTGTTAAAGAGGATAGTCTCATCAGTCTTTTTTATATGAGAATTTGTGCATTTATTCATTAAAGATGTTGATGTAAATAAATCTTGATTGGGATAATTTTTAGAAGAAAAATTCTTTAAATTTGCCTTCTCGAGTACCCGATTGATCATACTCTCTATCTCCGTGTCAAAGTTGGTCACTTGATTGTTCTTTTGTGTTAAACACTTAGCATGTTTAATATCTTTTGAATCTTCTTGGTTAAATTTATAAAAGCTGACATCAATTGTATCCTCCTTCTTATTAAAACCAAATTGTCCGTTGTTAATTAAAGATGACTCTGTAGTAGAAAGTTCTTCTTGGCAGGAATTGATTTTATCAGTTTTATCAAATAATTCGTTAATTATATCCTCTGCTGTTTTAACATTGAGATTAGCTATTTGATCGTTCATCACTCCTTCCGCTTGGGTAATATACTTGTCAATGTGTTTAATGGCGCTTTTTAAAACAGACATGAACCACTGCGTCAATTGCTCATTCTCTTTGGAATCCATAACCACTGAAAAGCCATTAATCCAAATGTCCAGCTGATCCTCACAGGTTTCAAACAAACCCGTGGCATTTAGCAGCATTCTAGTAGCATTGTAACTGTCCAGTGACGAATGTTTTTGACGGTTCAGAGATATCAAAAAGACGAGAGCTTCCTTGAAAGCCTTTTCTTTTGGTGCAAAAATGGAAGAATCCAAGGCAAGTAGGAACTGTATTGTCTTAACCTTCATACAATTTATTTTCTCCATCCTTTCTTTATTATCTTCATCATCTTGGAGACTATTTAAACTCGATAATAACAAATTCGGTTGTAAATTTGTCGAGATATCTAACAACTCTGGACATATATCCTGATACAACAAGAGAACACTCAAGATAATGTCAAGATGCTCTATTAATTCCGGACGTTGAATGCTTTCTGCATTTTCCGAAGTCTTTATGTCAGTGTCATCTTCAAAAGCTCGGTTCCACGTTCGTAAGATAGTTTCCAACGTGGGAATAGTCTTTACAATAAAATCCGTTATCTGATTTTGGATCGTGGATATTTTGTAGAATTCTTTTGTAGCTAAAGAAATGGCTTTCAGCTGATTAGCCATTATTAGGAGAAAAGATAAAACCTCGTGTCTAACGGAAAGACTATCGTGATCTAATCCTGGTAAGATGGCAATTTTTACAATCATGTTTGGAACCACCAGAGAAAGTAATGCACTTATCAAGTTATTCGCCTTCAATTCCGAATCACAAGTCTTGATGCAACTAACTGGATCGACTGATTTCACTATCTGAAAAGAACATTTGATAAATTAAACTGAAAGAACGGTGCACAAACAAAATTGTATCTCTCACCTTTCCTATAAATTTGAGAAGACAAATCCATTTGGATGAAACTCTGGGTTCAAGAAACGGCTCGATAGTATTGTATTGCGAACGAATTAGGTCTGGGCAAGCACTCATTATCTTAACAATCAGATCTGATGGCCTTTTATGTTCCCAAGGCTTCTCCAAGTGCTGAAGGATCGTATGTACTCGTTGATTGTACCTACTTGACGAACTACCCAATGTTCGGTCGTGGAAAATAACTCCATAACGATGTGAAGTTAACAAAGTGATTAAGAACTCATGAACTATATCACTAATGACCTAAATAAAATCAGAAAGAATAAAGAAAAAACAATTAAAAGAAACTCTATGTCAGTTAATAATGTAAAGCATTATTTTTCAAAAAATTTATTATTTTTCACAATGTTACTCCTCAATTAAAGAATAATATTATAACTTATAATAATCATGATAAGAATATACATCGTAATTTATATAAAAATAATACGTACCTCTTTGTCTGCTAAAAAATTTTCGCTCTCATCGAAACTGTGAGTTTTATTTTTGGGCCACGCGTCCGGACCTTTCCAGTTGTACAACGATATCAGATTCAATATAACAGGCACGGAAAATACATGTAGCTTTGTCGTTTTACTGACACCGGTATTTTCCAGGACGTACGTCTTGACAGTAGTCAAAACCAGAGTAACGACCTCTTTCGAATCGTACAGCAAATCTGAGAAGATGCAGCAAAGCAGATTACGCTTGTCCAAGAGCGTTCTGATCACCAGCGTGTTCCCCTCCACAAGGAAAGCAAGAGCAAAATGAATAAAGCATGTTCTAACGCTTTGAGAATCCGTGGGCTTGGTATACTGCACCAGATTCTCTACAGTCTGCTGCTGCAGCGACAGATGGATAAGCAGCTCCCTAGCCAGACTGCTGTCCAGGGACGCTATCGCCGCCAAAAGCCTCAGCACCACCTTACGCTGCTTGGCACTCTGAGTCGAAAGCATGGAGTGCACGATGGACATGTATGAATTCAGTAGGTGCCGACAGGCTTCTATGGCACTACCTCGATGCTGTGGGTACTCTGTCAAGATTCTACAAGCAGAAAAATACTTGAATGAAATAAAAGTCGGGATTCCTGGTGAAAATTTTTCTCAGAATTTTTGTATAATTTTACAATTTTTTAGAAAAATTCTCAGAATTTTTATACAACGTAGAACACTTTTCAGAAATACTGAGAAAAATTCTGAAATATTCTAAGATCTCTAAGATTTTTTATTCTACACGATCTGATAAAATCTTATAAAATCTGAAAAGATTTAAGATATTTTTTAGAAATTATAGAATGAGAAATCTTAGAATATTTCAGATGTCGCATATATGAAAAAGAAAAGACGTAGACTTCCTCAGTATTTTCTAAGTGTTTCATTTTGTATAAAAGTTCTGAGAGAACGTTTCATTTTCAGGGATTTTCAGCGCGTTGCCTCAGCACACGTACTTGATGAGTAAAATATGAACCGCGGAGAAGACGGTGGTGGCCGTGGCAGTATTCTTCTTGTCAGATGACTCCAGCAGCCTCAGAACTTGGAGGACGCTGCCGCCGGCGAACAGATACTCCGCCGCGAGGTCCCTCTCCTTGTTCTCGTTGCATACCGTCACGAACTTCCTCAGCACGGCCAAATCGCAGGAGGAAAAGAGCGTTCTCAGCGATCGCCCGTTAAATATATCCTGCGTACTGTCATTGCAAGTAGCCTCGTCCTTCGTGTCACTTTTTTTATCAAAATCTACGTTTTCTCGTGCTACGTCACGTTCGGGCACTTCCTCGAAAGAGCCGTTGATCTTCGCCCTTTTCGTCGACGTCTCATTCTCATTTCTCGAGCCCCGCTTGCGTGCTTTCTTCGGCTTGCCAGCCGCATCCATCCTCGTGTATTTTGTGTATTTCGTCCTCGTGTGTTTATCCGCACACGTGCCCTGTGGACGCCGCCATACTTTCCGGCACGAACTAAAGAAATTTTTCCACTGAGATCAACCAATCGGAAGAGACTAGATTGACGTGACTAATTAACGAGCTCACGTAATAAGAGCGAATTAATTATATTTATTTAATTACAAAATATTAATTTATGGTATTTCCTAACGTCTCCTAAAGCCTGTATCAGATTACGAATTGAAATTGAGAATTAGATTGGAATTTCACCAATCAAAAAAAATTACTTCATATTAGCTTTGTTCTAATTGGCTGAATTCCAATTCAATCTCAATTTCAATTCGTAGTCTGATACTGGCTTAAGATCTCTCTAGTTTCTCTACTTTCGTAAAAGCATTCGTAACTGTCCTAACCTACAAGGTAGCAGCTTTAGGAACGCAAGCAAGTACAGTCAGTGCTGTCAGTACATTTTGGAACGTTACCTGTTCAATATCAATAAAAATATAACGAGATATTGTATAATATTTATTATAACACGTATTACAGAATATAATGTTATAAATTACATGAGCAAGCATTTGACAGAATTGGCTAGTTTGATGTATATATAACTCGACTTAAATACAAAAAATGAAGGATAGTACCGAGAATATAGGAAAGTAATCAGATAAAATGAAAAGTAAGATAAATATTCGATTTTTTATCGAAAATTAATTGTTGAGGTATTATGTTGTCCGAAAGTTATTCACTTTTGAGTCATGGATAACATCGAATTGCTGTTCTTCGACACATTTTCCCACGACATTTCGGAGGTTTGTTTACATTACGATTATGTTTAATAACGATTTTGATTGACTCTAATAAGCTCGTTGTTAACGATTTCGCTCGATAACATATTGAACGAAAACGAATGGAAAAGAAACTTTGTTTTTTAGTACGTTAAATTAATTAAATTACATAAATATAATTTTGAGGTTATGATTGTTACCGGAAAGAATATTCCAATTTTGTTGTTTATATCGTGTGCACTGCATATAGAGGAATATTAATTAATCCTTAAGGAATGTAATTTTTCTCTAAGATCGTTTATAAAAATAAACTGCTAAAAAATTTTTAAATCAACACAACAAACGTATGATGTTGTAGACTGCACGCGATTAACATAGAAATCATGCTTTCAGGAATTAAATTTGGATCTTGTGCAATTTCCCAAGCCTGTTTATATTAGCGAGGTGAGAATAATTCCTTTGGGTGCCAGAGTACAGGCAGATTTTCCAGGAGGTGTGCGACTTGGGTACGCATTCTTTTGTCTCTACACTGAGAACCGAATAACGTTCTTTAATCAGTTAATATTAATGTTTAAACTTCTGAAAAATATAAACAAGCTTCGTCTTCCTTTTAGAGCAACCAATCCTTCTCAATTCGAGATTGAGTTTTTTGTAAATGATCTCAGCAAACCTGGTGCCTCCACCTTTGAGTTTCTTGGTGGTTTAGAGTACAAACAGAACATCCACATTCAACTGGAATGCGAACGAAAACAAATACCAACAGATGGATTGGTGCTGAGAGGATGGTATACCACCATAACACTGGCGGTGTACGGCACCTTGACCAAATCCCTGAACAATCCCCAGGAAGTCATCAGTTCGGCAGCTGGCTCTACCGCCTGCGTCAGTTCCATAGAAGAAAATCCTGAAAATGCTGTGCAAATTTCTACTGAGCAACAGTCCGAATGGTATTACGAGAATCAACATCAAACGAATTTATCGGTAAGAAAATCGACTTGTTAATAGTGTAATGAAAGATGGTGTTTATTTAAGAGAAACTTTAAATAATATAAAAATATCTAAAGAATCAATCAAAAATTCACAAGCCGTGCATATACTTTACGTGTCTTTAGATGCTTTTTGATTTTAATATAATTTGTAATAATTCAATGTATTTGATTTTGTAACATCATGATTCAATAACTATGGAGTTATAATAAATGTTTTCATTATCTTTTTAATGATTCAACTTTCAATTTACATTCGAATGTGATTGCAGGAAACATGCGTAACGGCAACTCCATCGCCACAACCGATCCAAGTGGTGGAACCGTCCAGAACGTCTACATCCGACGCAGGAAAGACAGAATCGAGACAATGGGAAGAGGAGTCTGCGTCGAACGCAGGCGAAAAATCGTCAAAGCGACCTTTGTCTCCTCCCATCGAATCCCTGATCTCTCTAAGTCCCGAATCCATCTCCGCCGAAGAAGAAGAAGCAGAGCAACAGGAAGCGGGCGAGCCAGAAACTGGCGAGCCTTTCGAGCCAATACTATCGGATGAGGATATAATAACGGATGACGTTCCCTCTACAGCCGAATTTGAATGTGAGGCGTCACAGATAGATGAAATCTATGCGATGGTGCCGCCCGATTTGTTAACTTTGGAAAAGCCAGAAAACTTGGAAAACACTCGCGTGAATCACGAAACCGTGTTGAAGATAAGAGAGATTTTACAATCCCTCTCCAAGTCAGTCTCGCATTTCCACAATGCGTCTGGCCAGGAAAAAGAAACGTTCGTGCACAACTGCGAGACTTTGTGCGCCATATTGGGTCCGTTCGATTCTGACGTAAACGATATTAATGACTTGACCGACATTGTCAATGCCGGCTTGGACATGGAACTGGCTAGGGCCCAGCCGCAACCGGCGTACAAAGTACGTCATGTAAAGGTGGGAGTTCGCTTGGCGGAAGCTCTTTGTCGACTATCAAAGGGCCCGCTGATTCTGTTGAAGGTCGAAGCCCCATACAAATTGCTGTCACTCTGTATGCGCGAGAACGTGGCGTTACCGGTGAAACTTTCCGCTCTGCGAGCACTCGACGCCGCACTGATCAGCCCGATAATCGTGCAAGAATTTCTGAAGAACAACCTATATAGAAATGCACTTACGATGCTGGACACGGCGAAGCTAGCCAGACTCAAGTACGCCCTCAGCTCGCTCTTCCGCAAGGTCCATTTGTACGAGTATCTGGAAGAGACCAAGAACTTCGACGAGTTCGGTTTGACGGAGCTGATGAACGTTTACGTGTGCTCTCCGACGTTGATGGCGCAGCCTAAGCGCCAGTTGCCAGCCAGTGCCCAGATGGAATTCGAACGAGAGCATACGCGCAATCCCCGCGCCCATGTGGTGGCTTATTTCGAGCACCATAAACTGGTCCATCGTCTTCTACTGGTGTTAACTTCCCCCGAGTGCGACTTGCAAATGGTCAAGCTAATCCGTCGCTTCCTCTTACATCTCTCCGATACTAAGGAGGGTCTGTTCTACTTGTTGAAGGAGGTCGAGGTAGTTCGACTGATACTGAAAGCTCTGAAGTACGAGCTACCAGGCACCGGACGCATCCTAGCGTGGCGTCTTCAGGTCGCGCAATGCCTGATTCGCCTGAAACAGACTGCCGACTGGACGATTCTGAAGAGACTGCACTCCTTTCTTATTTTTCCAGACGGTTTGCGTGCCATTCTCACAATTTTGCCCCTGGGTGACTTTATAGACATTTTGATCCCTTTTCTGTCGGATTCCAATCTCTGTGAATTCGCCGCCGAAGTGATCTCCGCAGTTATTCGTTACTCCGATAGGGTGGAGATCTTCCAGAACCGTGCTGAATTGATACTGGATAAAGCTCGCGAACACGCCATCCTCAGAGACGTGATATCGTACTTGACAGTCGCGGCTCAAGCTTCTCACTGGGATTATTGCGACGTCTCCCAGTTGGTGACGATTATCAGGAAAAGCGCTGAGAAGGCTGCATCGCTTCCCGGTCAGCTAATCACCGCCTGTAGAATTCTGCATTATCTCATCTTTCCATCAAACAACGACGTCGATCCTTTGGAACCATACGTTGAACTCAAATACAGAAACGCGCTGACTCAATTGTTTGCTGCCGATGGTCTCACCGCTCTGGTCGCCGTGATGGCAAACGTATCTGAGTTCTACGAACAACCGTTCCTTCATCGTGCTGCCTTAACTGGTCGCAGAGGCATGGCACTAATTGCCTTATTGCTTCCTTGCGTGAAGTTGACCAGGGCGTTGCTCGAGAGACTTGTCAAGTGCATGGCGACGGACTTTAAGGATCTCACGGCCGTCGTTCCGTTGCTCGGAGTCTATTCCTTGATCGAGGCCATCCCGTCCAACTTGATGGTGCAGACTCTGTCCGAAGAAATTGTAGGGACACTTCTGGTCTTTACTCAGGCCGTCGATTCCGACGGTTCTGGCAACGTGGCCAAATCGCTGTGGACTCAGATGCTGGGCGAAGTCTTGAAGATGATCTCGCTCCGTCCTTGCAACTTTGTGCCGGGACTAAAGCTGCTGGCTCGTCTACTACCACCCGTTCTGACGCCGAAAGAGACCACTACTGAAGACGCGACGAGGATTCTGGGCCTAAGGAAACTGTGGTCGGCGCATCTTCAAGCTCAGGCCGCGAATCTCACTGAAACTCTGCGGCTGCTCTGCACGAGTTGGAACGGAAACGTCTTGCTGCTCTTATCGGCAGTTTGCAAGCAACTAAGCGACCTGGCGGCACCGACCGCTCTTTTAGTTGGAAGATGTCTTTTGGATGGTATTCTAGCAGCCACTCCTCTAGAAAACAACGTTCCTATTCTCGCTCTAATCAGCGATCTGGCCAAACATGCGCCAGTGAAGGCTACTTTGCTGACCTTGACTAGCCCGGCTTCCAGAGCGCAAGTAAAGTCCGATCAAAAGTATCCGCCGGTCATCGAAATGATGTGTTCTACCTTGAAAAGCAGCGGCAATGTTAACGTACAATACGAGATCCTCAGTATCTTCGAAACTCTGTGTAACTGCAGCCTCAGTTTAGTACAAGAGGACAGCGAACCTTTGGAGAAGAGACTGACGCACTCGGTGCCGAGCAAGGAACCTCTTTTGTCGATCCTCGCAGCTCTAATTGATATCCTAGCAATCAGCACAAAGTTCCAGTTGGATGTAATAGAAAGTACGTTGCACATCCTTTTGTCTCTCAGCAACCATAATTATGGTCTATATCATGTAAAGAGCTGTTTAGAGAACAATCCTGGCGCCTTGCGCGCACTACTGGATCACGTGTCCAGCTTGGAGTCCGAAACAAACCCCGTCATAGATTTGACCGTGACCTTTCTGGAGAATCTTGTCGCCTCGGATTCGGAAGAGAGGACGTTGCATCTTCGCGCGCAACAATTGGCATTTTTAATATCTTGGGAGAAGAACGATCATCCCTTAGAGAAATTGAAACGCGCGGAAGAGCTGACGGAAATTTTAAGAGCCGCTGAAGAGAGAGAAGAGAAGGAACCTATCCCGGAGATGTTGGAGCCTTTACTGCCGACCCCGGAAGCACTATTGAACCAGTTCTCGCAAAGGTGTATGACTAATAATAGCCCAGTCCGACCCAAAAAGTTTTCATTCACGGCCAATCAGACACAAACCGAAGATACGGTGGACTTGTTGGCACTCGCAACTGAACTGCTGCCCGCTGACTTTAATCTGTTAGCGGAAGCACAAAACTTGTGTTCTAAAATACCGCCTGATGACGCCACGCAACCTCTACAATCAAAACCCCAGGATGAAGAACAGGAAAGTAGGACGGAAAAACAGATTTCTCCAATGACCAAGTCAAAACAGCCATTTGGTAAGATCATTAAAGATTTGTTAAATAATCTTTAGTCTACATTTTTTCATGTTGAAAAATATTGAGACATTGAAAAGTGAAAAATTTCTAATCAACATTATTTAATTCTTTATGTTCAATTATATAGCGTTTCTGATGGTTTTTTTTTTCTTTTTTAGTCACACCAGTGCGAGGTCGGACACAGTTCACCAATTCCCTGCGAGGAGGTCCAGTAGGCGGAGGGGTTGGTAGAGGGTCCGATCCTTTCCGATCGAGGCCGCCCAACACTTCGAGACCACCGTCTCTTCACGTGGACGAATTCGTGGCGTTGGAAACCTGCGGGGCTCAGCCAACCGGCCCTACCGGATACAATAAGCTGAACATCCGTGGAACGTGTCCGTCGCGTGCCATCAGTAGCGGTACCAGGAGTCGACCTTGGACACAAGAAATTCGTCCCGCGTACCTTCGCTAATTTATTCCTCTTCGTTTCATATATATGTACATTCACAAAACATATCGATTATACCAGCAACACATTTTTCTTGAAAGGCTGTATTTTGCAGAAATAATATTTCATCTTGTATCAAGTTATTGTTCTATTAATTTCTTTTGCCATTTAGGATACTGGTGTTCAAATTTCTCAATGTTCTCTTCCAGCCGCTTCAGTTTTCGAAGTCTATATTTTCCCTGGAAAAAATTTTATATATGTATAATTTGAGACATGTGCATTTATTTTTTATATATTAATAGTTAAAACGCGTAGAAAAGGATTAATTCTAATAGCAAATTTTGTTAACGTACTGTCGGTTTCTCTATCTTTGATAATCCTTTCGAAAACTCTTCTAGATGTTTGACTGCTATCTTACTGGGTTTCATTTTGTTCTCCATCATATAATTCATCACAAACAACAAATATTCAAAATTTTTTTTTACACAAGCTTGAACGATGAGAGTACCCATGATTACAGAATTAGGTTTATAGCCAAAGGCCTCTATTCCTTCTAGGAACTCTTTAGCCTCTCTATATTCTTGACAACCAAGCGCCAAGACGCCGAACGTCATTACATTTGGCGAGAGATTTTTTTTCTCCGCTATGCTTACGACCTCCTAAATAATCAAATCATATCAGTACGACAATTCGAATAACTAATTAAGCTAATCTCAACCACTTACCTTTGCAGCTTTGTAATCAAATCGCATGCTACGTCTTTTAATGAGCATATTAAAGAAATCGATATCCAGTTCAATATTTTTCTCATCTGCAACTTTGATGAGCTGATTCTCAGCAGGTACCGTTTTTGGAATTACATCCAGGAGCATCGTAATAGTTTTGGCATTGGGCTTAACATTGTCATTGAACATTCGATTCAGAAATCCCTCCAGACCACCGAATAAAATCAAACGATTATTATCCAATATATCGTTCAAATTTATCGATTTTTTCTGTACGTTTGCATCCGTACGACATTGCATAACATTCTGCTCCTTTTCTGATAAAAGTGTGCTCACAACAGGTGGGGAGGCCAGTAAATCAGGTCTCTGGCCGTCTGTCAGTGAAATCCTAATCTCGTCCAATCCTGAAAGCAGGATATCGTCGGGCTTCAAATTTCCCAGACGGGTGTCTCTGATCGCCCTCAAGAGAAGATTGTACGTCGTCACGGTTGGCTTAACTTTCCACAGATGCATTAAATGCCACACGACTAGGGTGTGACGCAGGCCGGCCTCCTTGTCGGCAATGGCCCCATGCAACAAAGAGTTGAAGGTGCTCTCCCCAATGGGGATACGTTTGTCCCTCATCTCGTCCGCCAGTTGAAAAGCCTCGATGGGCTGACCGAACCAACTGTACGCCTTTATCATGACATTGTAGTGCGTTTCGTTCAGCGGAAACTGCTGCTTATTAAGTGACTGTCGCAAGTTGTTCAAGTGTTCCAGCGCCACTTCATGGTTCTCGGCTAAAGCACACGCATTGAACAGGTTGGTGTACGTCGCCGCGTTCGGGTATAAGCCGTAAGACTTTGCCTTGTTGTACAGATGGAAACATTGCTTTATGTCGCCTTGCTTGGCGAACGCGCGCAACAGAAAATTGAACAAGTACATCGTGGGCTTGTCGTGGTTCTTCTTTATGAAGTCGAGCACCTCCAGGGCGGACGTCAAGTCGTTTTTAGATAGGTGCGTCTTGATCATCTTGATGTACCTGCCCATGCTCGGCTTGAATCGACGTGGTATGAATCCTTCTTTATCCTGAAAATTCTCCTCCTCCTGTTCACGCTCGTCCATCGCAACGTGGTCGAACCTTCTGCCCGCGATGTCCCCGAAGACGTCGGCGTTCTTCGGAAGTTTCTGCGTGCAAAAGTTGCTGACCGGAGCCTGCAGTCTACACTGCAAGTGCTCATTCTTGACTGCATAATAAATATATTATTAAATTCATTATATATTTATTTTGCATGATTGTTTACTTATATAGCCATTCTTTCATCATTAAATTCTATGTATAGATACACATTAATAATTTTCTAAAAATAATTTTAAAAAAATTAAATACAACATAAAATGCGGAATTATTCGTTTTTTTTTTTTACGTACATTGAATTGATGCGACGGAATAATTTAATTCATTGACATAACCTATGACATTCTTAAATTTGATTGTCGCGCGAATCGATTTTTGACAAAACATTTTATAAACGGAAGTGATCATATCAAAAAGAGTTCGTCTTTGTTTAAAGTATCCATGTATGTTTTTAATACTTGAATAAATATATTAAACTTGCACGGACGAAACGAAATAAACTCATGGCAACGATATCCAATACCAGCCAAGTCTCAGGTCTGTTCTTTTGAAAAGGTTAACGGTGCCAGATGTTCAACTAAAAGGAACAGACCTAAAACCTGTACGGTTCACATTAAGCCTGTATCAGACTACGGATTGAGATTGAGTTCAGATTGGAATTTGACCAATCAGAACAAAGCTAATATGAAGTAATTCTTTAAACATTGTTCTGATTGGTCAAATTTCAATCTAATCTCAATCGCAATCCAATAGTCTGATAGAAGCTTAAGCCTGTATCAGACTACAAATTAAAATTGAGATTGAATTGAAATCAATTAGAACAAAGCTAATATGAAGTAATTTTTTTGATTGGTGAAATTCCAATCTAATCTCAATTTCAATTCGTAGTCTGATACAGGCTTTACGGCTTGAGCTTGAGATTGAATTGAAATTCAGTCAATTAAAATAAAGCTGATCTAAAATAATTTTGTAACTTCTATCTTAATTCATCAAATTCTACTCTACGTTCAATCTTACACTGGCTTGATACGAGCCGAAAGCTCAACACACAATGCAGGTCCAACGAACCGACCTGCAGTCACAACCATCTTGATCGCGGTTGCGCTCGCCGCTGTCTTCCTTCAGAAATAAATACAAGAATATCGACGGCGGTAAACAAGAGAAATAGGAAAGTGGAACGAAACTGCAAGGATGGATTCAAAGTGCTCCACCCTCGGATCGTTGTAATTTAATTCCAAATCAGGAACCGGGGCCGCTCAACATGTACGCTGTCTTGTCCGACGAGGCGATGTTTATCTGAGATGTGTCATTTCTACATCTATTAAAGTCCTGCCTGATCGAGCAAATGGTAAGGATTTTTGTCATTCGTAGAAGCTTTCCAAAGCTTTCCGTGCAGTCGTGCGACTATTATCTTATCGCTGGTCTTTCGAAAACAAGATAACACACGCTGGAGAGGGATACACCTATGTATCACATCGTATATCCATAGAAGGACAGATAGTGCGTTCGCCGCTTGCCGTCTGACCAATAGCTTTATTGTAACAAGTCTTGTGTTATTGTCGCTGAGCTTGACCACAGTTTTATTCAACAAAAATGAGAGCAGGTCTATTCAGCTATTTCATTCTTCATCTACTAGAATTCACTCTTCGCGATTTGCAAAAAAAGATTCAGAATTTGCTGGTCGCTGTATACGACAGAGATCTTACAAATTTTTTTAAATAAAAATTAATAAGAACACGGAGTCACGTAATCGAGCTACTAAGATGTATTAATATAATTTTATTCACTAAGGAATAGAAATATAAGAAGTAAACGTTTTAACTTAACTTTTAACTTAAAATAAAAATCACGACATCTAATCAAGTTTATTTCTTTTCTCTTGCATCTTCATCTAATTTACCTTGAAATTTCTTCCGTGACTAGATTATTATTTATATTGATTATACGTGACTGGCATTATATGATTATATCTCATTTATTACATATTCACTAATGAGATGATTTTACAGAGTAAATCCACGGTGAACCTCGACCTGTTTACTGCTGCTAAACAATTAGCAGACAGTGAGATCGAGCTGATAAAGGTGATTGAGAATTCCACCAAGTGCCAAAAAACCACCTCAAACATGTTTACAAATGCGAAAAAAACGAAAAAGTCTGGGAAATCGAAAAATGTAAATATCTATTATTTATCGCCATGTTAAAAATTGCACATCGTAAAAATTTATAAAAGTTCCAATCTAAGTATTTAAATTGAAATGTACAGAATGTATGGACAATAATAATAATTAAAAGCAAAAACTTTTATCTAGCAAACATTATTTCAAACAATCTTAAAATTTATGTAATATACACAGTATTTTAATGATAATCCTGATGATGCGACAGACTCGTCCGTCAGCTGCATTGTTGGCTGCCAAAAAGGAGGCAGCAAAGCGACAGCTGTTGGACAAGAAATCCAACAACAGCTTTGTACCAGACATATATCAGAGAACGATCATGGCATACAAAACAGTGCGAAAGGAGACTGGTCTCGTGTTTGACCGAAGCATGGCTGAGCACGAGTGTCTTTGGGATCCAAATTATCCGGAATGCCCGGCCAGATTTACGCGAGTTTTGCAGAGATGTGAGGAATTGGGCCTGGTGCAGAGATGCAAGCTTATCGAACCGAGACGTGCCACAGAGAACGAGCTCTTAAGCAAACACAGTCAGAAGCAGATTGATATTTTGAAAGCAACGGACGGTTCCACGGATTCTGAAAATTTGGAATTGTTGTCGTCCAAGTACGATTGCGTCTATATCCATCCGGTATGTGTGGAGATATAATTCCATAAGATATAATTTTTTAATTAGAAAAGAATAACCAAAATAATGGTATAATAAGTAAAAATAAGATTAACATCAAATATATATATATATATATATATATATATATATATATATATATATTAGATTTATTCAAAAAAACATTCAAGATTTATTTTATTTTTACAGTCTACATATGGATTGTCTTTACTGGCTGTAGGCTCAACGATGAATTTAGTAGATAGCATCTGTAAAGGCGAGATACAGAATGGCATGGCTATTATCAGGTAATATATGAAGTTCTTTACAAAATATTGATATTTAATGGAATTAATTTTAACGATCTGCTTTAAAAATAAATTCTGAATTAATTTAATTTAACTTTATGTGATAATTAATATTTGATAAATTGCAATATTCTTTTAGACCACCTGGTCATCATGCAATGAAATCAGAATATTGCGGTTATTGTTTTTTCAACAATGTTGCTCTGGCAGTAGAGAAAGCTTTGAGTTCTGGTTTGGCGAATAGGATTTTAATTGTGGATTGGGATGTTCATCACGGGCAAGCAACGCAACAAATGTTTTACAATGATCCGAGGTACACCTCTTTCTTTTTTTATTTTGTATTATTATTATTAAAACTTCGTTCTCCATTTGTTCCACGAGAATTAATTAATTACTTTTAAGATGGTTGTAAAATGACTCTAGTCAATACCACTATCTACGCGAAACTTTTTCAAATTCATTGTAATGGTTCCTAAAAATCATTCGATAATTAAAATTGTCAATTTTTTATCGATCTTTCTATTGATTTTTGTTATTCATTTTGTAATAATCGGAAATAAATGTATCTCTCAAATGACAAACATTGCAACGTTAGTAGCCGGTCTTTTCCAATAGTAAGTGTCAGAAGGGCATAATCTCAGAGCCTGTTTATAAACAGCATCATGTCATTTCGCGTTTCGATATCTTTTTTGTTTGGCTGGCAAAGTCCTATGTGACTGATTTCATTATAAAGCTTGTGATTTCAAGTTTTAGTAGTTTGTTTTTTAATTCGATACCCAGTTTTGTCGAAAAGATAAGTGACTTCCAATAAAATATTGAGAGACTTCCATAAGAGCAATGCTAAAAAGTTTATTTTCAAATAGCTTTTTTTACATAATTTCGTCGGCAATACAAGCTGAAATTTTGACAGAAGGTACATTTTACATTACATAACAACCTCCCTAAGTCCCATTTCATTATCCAGTGTTTCATTTATCTATAAATCTATATAATCACTTTAAATTTTATTACAGTGTGGTTTATTTTTCGATACATCGTTATGAACATGGTGAATTCTGGCCCAACTTGAGGGAATCTGATTTTCATTATGTCGGGGAGGATCTTGGAGAGGGTTATAACTTTAATATACCTTTAAACAAAACCGGCATGACTAATGCCGATTATATTGCAATCTTCCAGCAAGTTTTATTGCCAATGGCTTACGAAGTACGTGATACATTAGCCTTTATTTTACTAGTACATAAGAATTAAAGTACATGATGATTGATTAAATTAATCTTTTAATGGAAGTATTAATATTGTAGTTTCAACCGGATTTGATAATAGTATCAGCGGGTTATGATGCAGCTCTGGGTTGTCCAGAGGTAAATTTGCACATATTTATTATTCCTTTTCATTTCTTCTTTAGTTTTGCCCAGACCTTGTCCTTGTTTCTGCTGGTTTTGATGCCGCATTGGGCGATGAAAAGGTTGTAATATTTTTTGCGTTTTACATATATATATATATATATATATATATATATATATATATGTATGTACATATGTATATATATATATATATATATGTATATGTATTGTACTTGCTTTCATTCATATCATTGTATTTGTTTTTGTATTAAGCATTTTTATTCAGTATAAAGTAAAAAAAATGTTTTAAGTGTTGTATTTTTTTCTTTTATATTTATATGTTTTACCTACTTTGTATAATTTAATTTATTAAATTTATAAAAATAAGAAAAAGTGAAAGCAAAAAAGTAATATCTATATCACTGTTTTATAATATTAATTATTAATATTAATTAGAAATGTTATTTTTATCACTACTAATACATATTATACATATATATATATATGTATATATATAGTATACATATAATATATATATACATATATATATATACACTTCATTATACTTTTAAATTATAATAATTTTTTGTTAGAAATTTAAGATATTTTAGAATCTAATAATTAATATTTTCTATTAATATAGGGTGAAATGCTGATAACACCGGCATGTTATCCACATTTACTATCATCGTTATTAAGTCTGGCAAATGGAAAAGTCGCCGTAGTTTTGGAAGTAAAAAAATTTTATTTTTAAATATATGTTTATATCTTTACTTACGTACTAGATAAATATTAAATATAATATTTTAATATGTAGGGTGGTTATTGCCTGAAATCATTAACGGAAAGCGCAGCATTGACTTTAAGAACTTTATTAGGCGATCCGTGCCCAGTTTTGCAAACACTTGATTCACCGTCATTAAGGTAAGCAATTTAGTACCAATACCAATATTGCATTAATTATTTTTGTTATACCGATATTAAGAATAACATCTTTTCTTTAACTCTATTTTACAAAGCTTTTATTGTTCCAGCGTACGTGATACTATCCTTAATGCAATCTATGCACATAAACCATACTGGAAGTGTTATCAATATCAAGACACATACAACATTAATAGTGTAACGCATAATAAAGAGGAGATTGCTAATCGGCATGTAATTATGGTTACGTACAAGTAAGAAACTACATATATTTAATTTATGTACTGTTCTAATATATATGATTAACAATTTTAAAAATCTATTATTTTATCTTTTTGTTTCAGAGGCACTGAAGTTAAACTAGACAAATATGACACTCGAAATTGCTATCCTGTACAAAGCAAAGAAGTATTAGAGACCGTGGAGAAAAAATTGAATGAATTGATACAATGTAAGTAATAAAAAATTGTTCTATTTGGAAAAAATTACGTAGGAATATTTAAATAAATTAAATGTATATTTTATTTGCTGCTTTGAACATGGCATTTAGTGCGATGATCAATGCATCAGGTTTTTGATGTTTTGTTATTTTATTTTGTTATTAAATTTTATTCTGTTATATCTGATGAGTTTTTATCATATTTAATTAAAGATAAAAACTGCCTTTAATCTTATCAAAAACACTGTTAAATATGATTTTGGAATGGATTATTTGATAAAGATTTTTAATAATAAAAGTGAAACTATATGATTTATAAAATTATTTAAAAAAACATTAAAATTTGATTATTGTTCAATTATTAAAAATTTAATTTATTATTTTGCAGTAACAAACTTGCGCAAAGCACCTCATAAAGTATGTATTGTCTACGATGAAAAGATGCAAAAGCATTGCAACATTTCTGATAATTCTCATCCGGAGAAACCAAGTCGCATTTCCAACATTTATAAGAATCACGAAGAACATGGCTTGTTACAACGATGCCATTTATTACAAGTACGACAATACATATATTTGATTCAATATAAATTTAGTTAAGAATTTTTAATTAAATAGAAAATTTTAATTTAATAAATAAAAATTATAAAGGTTTTATGGAAGAAAAATAACGTAATTTATTGTTTCTTTATTACAAAGGGAAGGAGTGCATCGATAGAAGAATTATCTTTGATTCATTCGAAGGATTACATAGATGACATCAAAAGGACATCGACTTTAAAGCTGAAAGAATTACAAAAGCAAGCTTCAGATTACAATTCCGTTTATCTTCACCCCGAAACATGGTCGAGCGCTTGCATGTCCACTGGCTCTCTTTTGCAAGTAGTGGACGCGGTTTTAAATGGAGAGTGCCAATCCGGAGTAGCCATCGTAAGGCCGCCTGGACATCATGCTGAGAAAGATATTGCGTGTGGTTTTTGTATATTTAATAATATCGCCGTGGCTGCGATGTACGCTGTACAATTTCATCATGTTAAAAGGTATAACACTATATTTAATAATACAACTTTGAATAGTGATAAAAATAAATTAGGTTAGAAAATATAATGTAAGTACTTTGTAGGGTATTAATAGTAGATTGGGACGTGCACCATGGAAATGGGACGCAATCTATTTTCGAGGAAGATCCAAGGATCCTTTATATCTCCGTTCATCGTTATGATAACGGAAGCTTCTTTCCAAATTCCAAGTTCGCTAATTATACGAGTGTTGGGTTAAACACAGGCGAAGGATTCAATGTTAACATACCGTGGAACAAAGTAAATAATTCATATATTTATAGCATTTTAATAAATTTCCTTTACAAACATTTGTTTGATTAGTACGTGAAGGTCTACAATTATACAACTTAAATTTGATTATATTTTTTTTTATTACATCTACAGAAAGGAATGGGAGATGCTGAATATATAGCAGCTTTTCAGCAAGTTGTGATGCCCATTGCTTATCAATTCAATCCAGAGCTAGTCCTAGTTTCGGCCGGATTCGATGCTTGCATTGGTGATACACTTGGAGGTAAATATATTTTAACGATAATTAAAAATAAATCTAATTCCTAATAATAATTTTTGTTTCCTTTTGTCAGGTTGTCTCGTAAGTCCAGAACTTTACGGTCATTTAACTCACTGGCTCTCATCCTTGGCCAACGGTCGTATAATCCTGAGTCTTGAAGGAGGTTACAACATCAACTCCATCTCCCATGCAATGACCATGTGTACCAAGGCTCTGCTAGGCGATCCTTTGCCAATTCTAGATTCTAATCTTATTCCCTGCACTAGCGCGATCAATTCTATCAATAACGTGTTGAAGACTCACAAGAAATTCTGGCCCAATCTGCAATATGGAATGTCCTTACCGAAAGAGAGACTACTTCCCAAACTTAAGACGATCCCTAAATATAAACTCGAGGAGCAGGGAAGAAACGCGGATAAATCGAAACAGACGGAATCGAAGATTGCCTTAGAAGAAATCGAGAGCGAGAAACTGGAGTTGAACTTGATTGACAAGAATTGCTTGAATCTAGTGACGGACGAGGAGATTTTGAAGTTAACGTGCGAAGTGGAAAATATTAAAATTAAAAATTTGCATGCGACGAAAAGCGAAGCTGTCGAGGCGAAAAGAAATACCGAGTTGAAGCAGACTGAAGCAAAAAATTTAGATGGTACATACTGAATTCATGCTTTAATTTTAATAGAAATAATTATTGTATTCTCTGACTGAAGATATATTTGACAGTTTCACAAAGTGTGCAAAAATGCGTGAACGAAACGAATCAGTCAAGAGGCAGTCAACAAGGAAATTCAAACATACATGAGGATCGCGATGACGAGGGTGCAGCAGCATTTCAACGTGAAACACGATCCACAACTCTCTCGGAGTATCTTTCTGACAATTTTCAAGTAAAACTTACAAAATATTTCAGCAACAGATTTTTCTGATAAATGCTTATTATTTTACACATATAGAATGAAGATAACGATATCTTTCCTCCTATGTAGGCTCTGACGGCGGGAGAGATGTTCGCAGTCGTGCCTCTACAAGACTGTCCACATTTGTTTACAGTCAACGAGGTTCCCCCGGGTGGAATCGATGTAACTTCGCCGTGTGCCGAATGTACCAGCACCGCAGAGAATTGGATTTGTCTACAGTGTTACACTGTGCACTGCGCTCGTAATGTTAATCAGCACGCGATGCTGCACGCGGAAGAGAATGAGCATCCCATCACGCTCAGTTTCAGCGATATCTCTGTCTGGTGCTACGGTTGCGAGGCCTATCTCGATAATCCTGTAAGTGCTTTTAAAAAAATCACATAAGATTGAATCTTAAATAAATAAACTTTTTAATTAGACTTTCTTTCAAGTTTTATATCGTTATATTTTTTTAGCGATTATATGCGGCAAGGAACGCAGCTCATCAAAGCAAGTTCAATGAAGAGCTTCCCTGGACTTATAGCGAAAGTAGCAGAAACACACTTTAAATAATCAAAGAAATATATTTTAAATAATTCAATAAAATGTATAATATGTCTTTTGGGATTGAATTTTTAAAAACTTGATCGCGACTAAATAAAAATCTGAAAGAAAATTATTAAAATATATTAAAAACGAAAAATAATCTGATCTATAAACTTTAATAAATATTATATAAAACATCGTAATTATCGCAATATAATTAAAGTCTATATGTATATAATTGATATCAATTATTATCTTTGCTTATTTAATTTTGGATAAATTAAAAAAAGTTTTAGAATATAAAAATTAATTTTAACAATTTCAAATTAGAATCTAATTTAAAATTAATTTTAAGTATCAGGTTTTCCCCGATAAAATAAACTGAAACGTTCACGAAACATTGGAATCAGATTAAGAGGTTAAATGGCTTGAATCCGGAAATCAAATTTATAATTAATTAAAATGCTCAAAGTAGCAATCCATACATATGAGAACAAATAATTTTTCAAAGAAAGAAAAACTCAATCCAATAGATGTATATCGGGACTGCTGGAAATAATCAAACTATAAAAATGTTAATAATATACTGAAATAATTTATTATTAACACTAGAAATTATTAGTTATACTGAACTAAAAATACCTCGTATTAACTCAATTGTAGAATTGTACATAGTGTTCCGAAAAAGGTTCAGCGCTCAGTAAATGGAAAAAAATTTCCGAGTATTCGATTTTTTCATAAATAATTCAACTATTTAATTGTTTTAAGAAGTATGCAATATTTTTTACGGAAAATTTTTCGGTATATGCTATGTATATTATATTTTTCTATATATATATATATATATATATATATATATATATATATATATATACATATATATAGATATATTTCGTCCCACGAGAATGATCTCGGTCTAATAATAGGCCTACTAAAATAACACATAACAGAGTATGGAATAATAATTACTATTATAAGGCATCATATACAAATTATATCAGAAAAATTAAATTTTTTTTTAGAGAAGGGAAGACAGTGAGAGCAAATGATGAATTTCTTTTTTTCCTTAAGATTTTATTTATACGCTTTTAATCTTGGTTTTCCTAAAAAAATCCTCTTGATCACAGATTCAGAGATGCTTAAATATCTTGCTTAAGTATATTGATTTGTGTAATAACTTGCTTTTTTTGTATACAAGTCTAAGCTCTCCAAACGAAAAAAAATAAAAAAAAAATTCTTTTTCAATTACTTAATTATTAGTTAACATTTTATCTTTATTTACTATATTATTTTTAGTTAATATTTTATCGATTTTATATCGACATTATAAGATGTCTTGTAATTAAAATGATGTATAATTTATGTATCTTACATAGAAATATGTGACGTGGAAAATTATTCTCATTGTCTTCCAGTTCTTCGTGAGCCATTCTTACTGACAGTATAGATTGCTTGCCTTAACTTAGGGAAATTCTTCCCTTTATGTATAATATCTTCTGTATATTCACAGCAGCTAACACTTTTAAATTGCCCGTTTTAATGTATACACAAAAATTCTTTTATCTCTCAAAGAAGCTGTACTAATAATTAAAAATAAAAATGCGGACTTTTGTATTCATATCAATCGTTAATTAATTATTGTAAATCTCTATAATACTTTTTAATATATAATATACATTTTAAATATTGTATAATTCAACAGTTTTAATACATTAGTAACAGATTTGTTTATAATTTATTTTAAATTTTGTTTAATTCAATCTAGTTCAATTATTATTGTAAAAATTTACTAGATTTATCTTGTATATTTATTAATATATATATATATATATATATATATATAATTTTTACACAAAAATTTGACTTAGAGAATATTAAAGATTTATTTTTAAATAATTATTTTTTATACTTAATACATAAAATTATACTTTATACTTAAAACATAAAAAATATGTTTTATTAATATTATATTTTACATTTAAATTATATTTTAAATCTTATTATATAAAAATTTGATGTGCTTTCTCTATTAATCGTATAAAAAGTTACAAAAACTGATCGCTAAATAATATTTCTTTGAACTAAAATAAATTTCTTTACTGTATTGTGATCAAGCTAGATATTGCAACATTTTTTTATATCTCAACAAGATAGTCATTCTAAACTCTTCTTTTTTTAAGTTGATTAGTTCTTTTGACTAGATATTCTATATTTAACATAAATATATATTATAAATAATTATTATCATCTATGTAATATTTTATACATAGAAGTGTGGAAATAATACAATTTTTTAAGTTTATACAATTATTACATTAGCCATTTTTTATATTTATTTACTTTTGTGCCTATTTTGCTTCGATTCAGGCAAATATTCGATTTTTAGCAATATTAATCTAAATTGCTCGACATATTCATAAACATCCTTCGCAATTGCAACGATACTGCTAAAAATGCCATCGCCCCGCAAACTTAACAAATGTTCCAGTATACCAAGTGAATGCAACGATGGCATTTTCTCCACAGAGATATGAGGATAAAAAGTTTTAACTTCGTGAAATCTGAACAAGCGTGAATATTTGGTTGACAATTCTACGAATTCGTTTATCGCGGAGGCTGGCAATGCATAATACAGTCTGTATGGGATTTTTTTCACAGCGAACTTTTCCTCGCAATCTTTGATTCTCCCAACGATACTATCAAACACCCATGGCAATGGGTTGGAACCTAGTTCGTGCAAGTGAAAGTCTTGTGTTAATTTGTACTTGTGATTACTGCTGCTGCGATAGACTCTGCGAGTATTACGTAGCTGCAGCAACGCTGTGGGCAACGAGTAGCTGTACGAGGTATATAAGTGCACATGAGTGAGATGTGGTTTGGCTTTCAGCTCTGTCATGATGTGAGACGTGAGTGGTAAAACGCCGCCTTGATGCGCGAAAGCATAGAAGAGGGCCAGCAGCAGATTGCTGATGTACCAGAGCGTTAGTTTTTTGGACTTGTATCTTGTCGGTTCGACGGGACTACAGAACTCGATATTTCCGTCCTCGTCGATGTAACTGCGGACAATATCCAGACTAGGGACTTGACTCAGCTCGGGCGCGTAAAGAAACACCAATGGGAAGAGCACCGGGATTATAAAACGAGGTTCTTGATGAGGAAAGAAGGACAACAAGACGATTGGGACGATAAATGTAAATGTCATCAGGCCTACGATGCTCTGCAGGCGCGGTAGATGCAACCATTGTGCCTTCAACCCACTGAAAATGAACAAAATGAACAATTTCATTTTATTATTTCAATCAATTATATCGATTAATATAACTCACCTGTGTATCATTTTCACAAACGTCAACAAGCCAATAATTCCCAGAATATTAAACAACAGCGGAATGTTCACTAGGAAATGCAGGAAACGAGGATGCAGTCCATGCGACTCCAAATTCTTCGTGTTCGCATTGTACTTGAGGAAATTAACCGGTGTTACCACAAAATTATTAATTCCGATCTCCAATTGGCCTATCTCCGCCATCGTTAGATATCCAAAGTAGAAACTGTCAGTCAAGATGAAAAATATCGCAGCCGGTAGTCCGCAAAGAATGAAAACGAACATCCTGATGTGAAAGTCTTTGAAACCAACACTTTTCGAGTTCAATCCTCTTTGAAGCCAGAAGAAGATGGGAACGAAGGCAAACGCGACAAAAGTCGGCCTGTTGAATATCCCTATCACTGTTATTGTGGCTAGTACAAAGCAGTCGTTCAGAGAATGTGAGGGCAACAATGCCTTGAGCTTGTAGTATTTGATTTGTTCCACGACAGTCGTCGCTTCGTTATATTTCTTGGAAAGGTAATCACTCTGCAATACCACCTGACAAAAAAAAACAAAATCGTTAAAATAATGCAGCTCTCTTGCCTTGTTACACAGTGGCATGACATGTAGACAGTTTATATTAAGCTAGCGAGCCTTTCGTAACTTTTTAAAAAGTGAAGCAAAAAAATTAGTTTTAAAAGCAAAAAATTAGCAAATAATTTTCATGTCCTACTGGTTACGTTCTGATAATTTGGCTCAAATAGCTTAAGATATAGGTAAATGTATGTGTACATAGGTGAACGTAACCAGTAGGACATGAAAATTATTTGCTAACTTTTTGCTGTTTTTTGCTCTTAAAATAAATTTTTTTTGCTTTAGTTTTTATAAAGTTCAAAATGCTGGACATACCTTCTCCGAAAACGCCATGCACCGAGAAACGTAGTACAACAGCGCGGCAGTCAGCACCAATTCAATAGAGTTGGATAGCGTACGGGTTGCGTATGTGAGCATAACATAGGAACTAGCATACGTGACAAGCCTGACTTTGTAATTCTGGCCGTACATATAACAGATTTTGTACAAAAAGTAATCCGACAGGAAGGAGAGCGCACACATGAAAAGCCGAGGAAAGAGCACAAAGAAATATGGATTCTTCAGCGATATTCCGAGGAAGTAAACGGTATATGGAGACAATCTCTTGAGAATGGCATAAGGCAAACCAACGACAACTTGAGGAATGAACGTGGAACGTATGGGAAAAGTGGCATTGAATTCCCATGGCTTGTAGACATCGATATCAAAGTGGTCTCCTGTAGGAAGAAAATAGATGTATAAATATTAGATGTAAAGAAAAATGTTAAAATAATAGTTGCATAGCAAAATAATAGCATACCAGATATAACTTCAATAGACTGAAAAAACTCGTCGGGATGAATGTAGCCTGTCTGTGAAACAAAAGTGAGGGCTACTCTTAACGTAGCCAGAATCCAATAGAGACCGATCCGACGTTGCACAGGTGCTGCAGTTTGGTAGTCGTCGATGGACCTGCGGTACTCGTTTTTGTGCTGACAAATAGAGAATTTTTACATGTAGACATAAAGTAAATTTAAATAAATAGGAATGCATAAAAATATGATAAACAAAACATATATATAATTGGACAAATTTTTCTTTATAAAAATGCAAAGACAAATTTAATATGAATCAAAACTCTTTTAACCATTTTTTTCCAACTAGTTAGACATATTTAAATGAATATTAAAAAATATATTAAAAAATTACCTTCAACGACATGTTTTTTATGTTTAAATCATCATATAACCTCAACGACACGATTCTTAGAAATTTATTTAAAGATGGAAAAAATTACACAGAACCATGAAAAAATTCTCAATTTTCTTTTATCTTCGCGCAATCAAGATTCACAGGGAATCGCATTATAATCGCGACATTCGCGTTTAAAAAACATTGTTTACGAGATATTAAGAAGTCTTGAAAAAAATCAATCATGATAACCAACGTTCGCTATTGCACTGGTGCAGTAATGCAGCAATAAAGAACAGACCCTCGGTATCGGCAATTTCACCTGAGTTTTGGAACGCGCGCGGCTCCATTCGCGAGAGAGAGTGCAGGCGAGTGCGGGCGCGGTGCAGGTGCAGCTGCGCGAGAACGGGTTTATCGATTCGTAGGGCGCGCATCGTCACGGAACGATAGATGACAATGGACGCCGTGTGACTCGCGAGCGACCGTTTACCGTCGTCGCCCCGTCATCAGAATTCCTCTGAAACGTCGCGGCTCGCGGAAGGCGACCACAAAGTCGGGAAACCGTGCCGTGCCCGTGCCGTCCCCGTGCTGTGTGCGCGAGACAGAGAGATCGCGTCGGACAATCCCCGAGCGTGCTTCGGTGTGAAGTGTGTCAGTGAAGGGACAAAGGGTGTCACGTAAGTGTGTGCCGAGCCCTCGGGAGGACTCGTCAGAAAAAAAAAAAAAAATAAAACGAATGATACCGCGAGGACTTCGAAGAAAGGAAAGTAAATTCTCACGGCGAGAATTTGCATATTTAGTGGTCTCTAAATCGCCTCGTTGCAACGAACTTTTCTAGATAACTAAAAAGATTAAGAAAAAAAAAAAGAGCACATCCAGTAAACAAAGTCTCCCGACAGACTCTTGACGTGTTTGACGGGGACGAGGGGGTAAAACGGTTGTAAAGATCTGTCCGCGAAGTAACCTCTGCTTGCGGGAAGGAGTGCGCGTGGAGGAGTAACTCGCTAAAGAACGAGATCCCGGAAAAAAAAAGAATAAGAAAAGTTTCTCCATGCTTTCAGAGACTCCGTAGAGCCGGCCCCCCCCCCCGTGCGAGCTCGAGCTCGAGCTCGAGCTATGTGCTGTCGAATGTTGTCGCATAACGTCTCTCAAAGGACTGTCCGTAGAGCCGTGAATAGTTTCCATTCCGTCGAGAGTCTCCTGCCCTCCCCCGGTCGGGCCGAGTTGCCCGTGTGTCCCTGTCGCGTTGTGTTAGGCTTAAGAGAGCCGGCTGCCGCTACGGCGCGCGTAGGCGCTTTAAGAGAATGTACTCGGGACAGTGTGGACTTTCCGCTCGATTCGGAATCCCCGAACTATCCTCGCTGTACGCTATATTGTCCCTTGCTACCGCATTATTGTCGTAAGATGTACGAGAAACGTTTACGATACGTCGTTCCTCTTGCCAGAGCGCCCCGCGCAGCTCGCCACCTGATAATAAGCTACCTCTCGTCTGTACGTTTGCAGGGCGTTTGATCTAACGGGGGCAGCGGCAGCGGCGACGAGGGACAGTCCAGGTTGACCATGGGCAGCAACACGGACGGTGATAACCTGAATCTCAGCTGCGGCGAGAACGACAACGGCGACGAGCTGCGCATCGCCGCGGACGAGACGTACGACACCCGCAGCGAGGTCTCCTCCAGCAGCTCCAACTCTGACTCCAGCCACCCGACCATCAGCTCGGTCTCCAGCAAGTCCTCGCGCGGCGACAACAAGCGCAGCAGGAGAACGCGGAGTAAGCGAGGTAGATCCAGGGACTCCAAGTCGTCCAGTCCTGAGCCGAAGCATGCCAGGTCCAAGGAGAGCAAGGGCACTACCAAGAGCTACGACTATGGCACCAAGTTGAATTACTTGTTTAGAGATGCAAGGTTCGCAGAGCACGATACACAAAGTAGCTATTCATAAAATCTTATTTGAAATATTTTTTAAAATAATATGTTCACACGACGGTGTCAACGTAGAATTTAGTTTCAATTATTTGTAAATTATAATGTATGGATATAAAAGTTTTGTTTCACTAAATACTGTATACTCGGTATGTTTAAAAGTTTACAAGATTTTATTCTATTTTATATTGAATCAAATAGGATATGTTACAGCATGTTTTATGCGATAATGATGTAGAGAAACATACTTTCTTCAAAATTATATATTTTTAATGTCTAGATTTGGAAGAGATATTTCCAAGTTTTTTTTCCAGATTTTTTATCATCAAATCCAATAATGCGGAAAATGTAACGCTGTCCAAGGCCAAGGGAGTCTGGAGTACGTTGCCGCAAAATGAAGCAAACTTGAATCAAGCTTACAGAGAATCGCGAAACGTATTGTTAATATTTTCCGTGAAAGAATCGGGAAAGTTTGCTGGCTTTGCGAGACTCAACACAGAATCGAGAAGAGATGCTGGTCCAGTTTCTTGGGTACGTTATAGTGGAATATAACGTTATAATAAATAATTATATATGTATATGTTATATAAATAATATATAAATGTTATAATAATCATTATCAGTTTTGTAATTGATTAACCTTAATATCGTTTTTCCTTGTTAATTAAATATCGTGTCAAAAAGAGGGGGCAAATGTCATGGAACGCATTTCAGGTTCTGCCACCTGGATTATCTGCAAAGGCTTTAGGTGGCGTATTTAAAGTTGATTGGATATGCAGAAAAGAATTGCCGTTCACAGCCACGTTACATTTATACAATCCATGGAATGACGGTAAACAAGTCAAGATCGGTCGGGACGGTCAGGAAATTGAGCCCAGAGTCGCTGAAGAATTATGCAGATTATTTCCAGAAGACGAAGGTATCTATTAATATACGAACGTTACATGTTAATAAATAATATTTAAATATTTTTATTAAGTCTTATTTTATACAAATTACATATATATATTTCTATATATCTATTATCTTGTATTAATAAATTATTTTGCATATTTGCGTTTGCAGGAATCGAAATGACACCCATCTTGCGAAAATCCAAGGAAGCAGGGAAACACGTTGTAAAATCATCGCGTTATCGCGACAAAAGACCCATAGGCAGTTCTAGATTTTTACGAAGAGGTGGACGAGGACGCAAATTATTTTTAACCTCGAGATCACGTTTGGCGTCACTGGCGAGAGGATCTCAAGATATTACAGGAAATCATAGGAGCTCCAGGGATCATTCTTACCGGTACACGCCATGGTTCAATCGAGGCGATTCACCTTACACAAAGTACGATATTATTCAATATCGATTATTTGTAGCATTTAAAATTGTACACTCGTGGACACAAAGGTTGCAACAAATTGCAACACTTTTTTTAATGCAGAACTTGACTGCGTGTTCCTATAGGAAGTTTAGTACTAAAAAAAAAAGTGTTGCAATCTGTTGCAACCTCTACGTCCACGAGGTACATAAAATATTTTTTTGAAATTGAACGTTATAATTTAATGTTGTTAATAACATTTCACACCGCAAAATTATTAAAATTAGTATCTTTCAAAGGCAGGTAAATTCTCATAATTTATAAATAGGATGCTCTATGCGTCCTATATACCATTATATTATTTATCTTATATAACGCGAATTAATTTCTTTCAGGGGTTATGGAACTGGATTGGGGGTCGCCGCTGTTGCAGAAGCTTACGTGGCAGATTATATGCGTACTATGCAACATCAGTTGCCTCCATTACCACCTTATGGTCCACATCCGTACGATTCTCTGCCACCACCACCTCCACCTCCGAGGTATTGAATTCCTTATTCAACACTCCATCAAAAGGGCTTATCTGATTTCATCCTGTTTTATTTATTTTTCACACAGAGCACAAACTCTAGTATAAATACAAATGTCCACTCTAACATTTAAATTAAATTAGAAATCAAATATATTTATTAAAATTAAAAATCTAAATATATAAATTGAATAATTTTAATATAACAATTTTTTTTTCCCCAGATATTACGACGGTCTACCACTGCCTCCAGATTACAACGCGACAGCTTCGGCACTAGAGAAGCGCAGCTATGAGAGAAGTGTCGACGAATTCCTATGGAGAACGGCCAGTCGGCACAGTCGACACAGTGATCACCGTTCTTCTCGCGACCATCACAGATATAGAGATCGCAGATAAGGATCTCGACTTTAGTGTTTCCCTTAAGAATCCGTCGATTTCCAAATCCTTCATTGACAGTGATAGAATTGTAAATTGGAATTCTCCTGATAAAGAAATTAAATATTATCCCAGACAACAGAGAATGCAAAAAGAATTTTTTTTTCCGAATTATGAAATGAAATTTTTTCATTCCATGTCTGTTTGAAAAGCATTCTTAAGAGTTCAGAAAAATTCGCGAAATTTGTGTCATTAATTCTAACCTCTTTTTTTTTTAAGTACAAAAAATTCCATAATAAGTCAAAAGAGGTACTTTTATGGAATCATTTTTCAACTGTGAATATCAATTCTTTTTAATTCATTTTGAACAGACAAGGTTATGCTAATTCTTAATTTAAAAAAGTAAGTTCTTATTGAATTCATAAGGATTCCCTGTGCTTTGGGATGACATATCATTTGTATTTATTTGTATTTATATACAATTCTTCCAAAAAATATATAATGCAAAATAATTTATAATTATAATTATATAATTAACATAATGTTGTAAATATAAATTGAGTAAAAAGAAATAATTTAATTGAAAAGTTAAAATATAAATTTTCAAAATTCTCATGAATAATTCTGAGAATCGGCGGATTCAACTATATAATCCTTAATTAAGTTTTATACCATTGAGTATTGAAATTCGCAATTGTTTTACTGAATGTCCAATATCTTTCGCAATCGCGCAAACGAAATGCAATATTGAAATATTTCACCAATCGAAAAGAAAGGAAAATGAATTAAAATGTACGCGATCAAGACATTTGTCCTCTTTATTTTTTCTCGAATTTTTGTACATTTTATACGTCTTACATTTGTATGAAATAATTTTTTCGAAATAAGCAGATTGATTTATTTCTTTAAACTGTTCAATCTAATTGTATAGTTTCTAACTCAATGATTCCATGTATCGATCGATTTTTTATTTAATGAAGCTTTATATTGTATTGATCTCTGTTTTAACCTTGCAAAATGATATTCTCATGTTGTATTATTCTTCCATCGTGTTGTCTGCATTAGAAAAGGTCAAGTCAAAAGACAACGCTCTATGATATTTTCGTTTTACATTCTGAGAGTAAGAATGGAGATTAGAATAAGAGGAAGTTTGAAGATAAGAGAAGCTGATAATCTCACAACGGAGAATCAATTGTGTGTATGTGTGTTTATACAAAACGGTAGTTTAAAGGTACATACATAACATGTGAAAATTATGATTGTCTTTTTCGCGAAATATAATTAATTTACAGAAGAAATATGTCTACATATAATAAACAAAATCAAGAATCAGCAAGTGATAAGGGATATCATTCACCACCCACACAAAACGGGTATTTCCGAGCGGACACTTCATCCTAATGAGAGACAGAAGTGCGGAAAGATTCTAACGTGCGGCAACTATTTCAACACGTCAACGTTAGAAATTATCTCTAATTCTTTTAATAAATTTTGATTACTCTTGAAAGTATTCTCAGGTGGTTTTTTAAATAATAAATTTTAACAAAAAGAAAAAATGTGTCGGTTTATAATTGTAAAATTATAAATTATAACTTTCTCCCCGAGTCGAGAGTCATATTTTGTGTATCATACGGTGAATAATTGCAGCATTTAATTCATTATGTCCCTTAAAGCGCAATTTTTCAAGTACGGTTTGTACGTAGTATTATATATCCTCATTTGCGGAATTTTTATTTTAATTAAAACGAGAAAAAGCAGTGTAGAAGAGATAACAGACGTGACGACGACAATTAAGTATCAGTCGCAAACGTCTCACTTCCTGTCTTCAGACACGATAATTAAGAAGAATGTCGAGCTGGAAATCAACTTACTGCAGAAGGATGAATTGGAGGGTGGAACTATCGATCTGCAGGTACATTTAATTAGATGTAATTACGAAAACTAGATTAAAAATATAAAGTTAAACATAAATGTATAATAATAAAAATGGGGAAAAAAATAAATCTTCCCGATGGGGAATCGAACCCCGGTCTCCCGCGTGACAGGCGGGGATACTATCAAGGAAGTCTCGATAGTGGTTAGAGAAAATTAAAATACTAAAGTTATATGATAGTAAATAAACTTAACATTGTTTAATTTGTATATAATAAAAATCTTGAATTATTTCAAATATTATCAAAATCAAAAACTTTTTAAATATATTTAATATTAATTGAATATCTCTTCAAAATTTGTATATAATCTTTTTATAACACGTTACGTGATATTATTCTAATTCTCTAATTTTGATTATCAACTTAATTTTACACATAATTTTATTTTAATGAATTTTAAATGAAGTATTTGAATCGACATCTAACTTTTACGTTTTCTTGTCAACAGAAGAGCGCAACTCTACTCCAACAGGTATCGAATGTCTGCATGAAGTACAAGCTAAAGACTCCTCTCGTAAAAAGAAATTTTTTATATAATGCCGATCATAAGTCGCTGTATTGTTGGATCCGCAAAGTCGGATCTACTAGTTTTACCAAATTGTTTTCAGACATGAGCAATCGTCGAGTTGAGAGCAATTTTTACAAGTAACTAATATTTATGATCAAATACTTAATATTTTATTATTATAACTCTACATTCATGTTTCTATCATTTTATTAAATATAATTAATAATATAATAAATAATAAATTCGAACAAATTTGTTACAATTATCTTTTTTTTTTGTAGAAGTAAACTAATGTTACATAGAATATGTAAACGTTATAAAATGTTAATTATGACGAAATTATTATATTAGATTATTATATTAATGATTCGAGAATGCATTTGTAGAGAAGTAGACATCCTATCGCCGAAAAGATTGGAAGATCTGCAGTGTTTTGCTAACAACAATACTATTTTCAAATTGCTTGTCGTCAGGCATCCATTTCAACGACTGGTTTCGTCGTACAGGTAATTAATCTTATTATGAAAACTATAATTAATATTCTAAATCGACAAGCTGATATCACTTCGCAAGTTCAACAGAAAAAATGCAAAAATTCTATTATTCCATCGTAATCTCAATTACACCAATTGATATTGATAATTCTAATGCCAAGATTAACATAGATGAAAAATACTGGTATAAAATTATAGAGATCGCATCGAAGACAACAACAAGTACACCGCGCAATCCTGGCTTTATGCTCGCGAAATTCTTCGTCTCTCGAGGCCGGAACTCTTTCGTTTCAACGCATCCGGCGACAATATCCTGCAAAGAATATTCTTGGCAAACAAAAGGTACGATAAATGCTTCCATTTATTTTTCCTATTCTACAATTAATTCATGTAATATAGAATATAACGAATCTCTGCGTTTCTTTTGCAGATTGAAGGTGATACCCAGCTTTCGAGAATTTTTAGAGTGGTTGTTGAAGCAACCACCGGATCACAGTGACGTCCACTGGGCCCAATATCACACTCATTGCGCGGTCTGCAACGTGGGATACAACTTCATCCTGAAATTGGATGAATACACGTTTGGGGAAGTCAATTATGTCTTGTCAAAGCTGAGATTAGATAAGAATAAGATCTACTTGCCCAGATTGGAACGTACTCGTACCGGGGTAACTGACTTTGATACAACGTGCAAATACTTTCATGACCTCACTACTAACATGATCTTAAGATTGTACGAAAGATATAAAATGGACTTTGAAATGTATAACTATAAGCTGAACAAGTATTTACACTGTGCCAAAAGTAATAAAAAATTGATCAGGCAAAAAAATGATAAGCAACAATAAGTAATAATTAAAAAATGATTTGAAAAATTTTATTTAATATTAAATTTTTTTAAAGATAATATTTTTCTCGTGCCTTTTTTGTAAATTAAAAGCATAAAATTCGGATTGACTTTTTTATGGATGAATCTTTGTACCTTCATAAATGAAGGAAACATAATTAAAAGTATAAATTTTTTTAAGAAAATTATATCTAGAAAGTTAAAATTAAATCTAGAAAGTGTTAAATTAAATAATTATTAAAATTATTAAAATTGTATATATCAGTTATAAAAATTATTAAATTATACCATGTATGTAGTGCTTTTAAAATTAGATAAAAATTCTAAATCATAGCGATGATTGAGATCATAAAAATAAGAACATTAATCAATAAACCTTAGTAAGTAAAAATGATTCTATTTTTTTTTCTAATCAAGATAATGACAATAATAATGATAATAGTTATGACAATATGATAATACATTACAGCATATATACGGAATATATATATATATATATATATATATATATATATATATATGTATATATATATATATATATATATATTCGTCAATATACAAAATTAAATTATGTATAAACTAGAAAAGCAATAAAGATAAAAATAAAATTAAACTTTCATTTTTCTGTATAATCAGGCAATGTTAGAAATAACTTTCAAACTAATTTTCACAACACACAAATGTTTCTTTTATTTCTTATGTATCTTCTATTCTCTTCAAAATCTCTTCATTTGCTCTTCTTTATTTTTTTATGATTTGAATTTCAAATCACAAATGTTTTCAAGTCTTTTTTTTACCGTCTTAATAAGTCATATATCTCTTCTTTTTGAAGCTCTTCTCTTGCTTTTACAGTTAATCATTATCGCACACTATCAAACAATCAGTATCGTCAGAAAGCTTCCGATTTCTTAACGTTGATTTTTTCAAATCGGATGAAATATCAAGAGATGCGTCATCGTTACTGATAATACAGATATCATCATTATCTTCACCATTATCAACTTCCACTTTGCGTCTTTTAGCTGCCACCTCATCTTCAGTATCATTTTTGCGCTTCTTAGATACAGCCGATTCTTCAGTCACGTTCTACAGAAAAAATATTTTTTTAACAAATAGATAACAGTGATCGAAAAAAATATTTCCCCAAATACTCACCTGTCCATTAGACTTCTCCGCTTTCTCTTCTTCTTCCTTTTCCTTTGGTTGAAGTGCATTCTTATCTGCCAGTATTAAAAATGGCGGGCTGTCGTCTTTCGGACCAGGTTTTTCCCGATAAACTACAAAGACGGTCAGCGAATAGTTCTGCTGGAAGTCATCGACCTTAAGAATTGCCCCATCTTTAATCCCTAACTCTTCCAATTTTTTGTCATTGTTACTCTCCGTCTCGCCTTCCTCGCTGCTAATTACAACAGCACCAGTTCCGTCGATCATGACATCAGGGGCGATCATGTTCAGTCTATTCTTAAGCACCAGCTCCTCCAGTTCTTTGATAGTCATGCTAGAAGTGTCGACTGCCAGCACGGCCTGCGGGGTAGGTGCGCAAACGTAACACTGTGGATTGGGTGGATTTACTGCCTTTTCTGGGACCAGTAGCTGATTACGGTGATTCATTTTCAAGCGCAGATAGACGGATCTACAGGCTCGCAGATTGTTCTCAAGAACTCGGAAAGCATGAAGGACCACCATGCCCGCGATAATAGCATTAGTGGTGGCGATCGCCGGGATTATGTTGCCAGCCATTGCTAAGGAGCAAAAAGAAAATGATGTAAAAATTAAAATTAAAAAACAAGATGTTGACATTTCAAAAAGATATAAAAAATATATAATAGACGGAAGTAACACTGTTACTAACATTTAATATCAAATCTGCTTTTTTGAGGAATTCCAAAGATGTGCGCGCGAATGTTGGCGCATGCGGCAACAAAATCCATAGCGTGCTGATCGTCCTTATCCCAAACCAAATGATTGCCTGGCGATTTTTCTTCAGAGAATTTCAATGCCTGGCTCAAATTTTTCATCGATTCCGCAAAGATCGAGCCGCATTTGGAAATGCTCCAGCGTTGCTGGTCCTTCAGTCCAGGCTGGTTGATCTCTTTACTGCATCCAGCCACTTCAAGAAAATAATACGTTATTATCACTGAGACAATTAGGAAAAAAATATTTATGGGATAACAAACCTCCGTCGGGCAATTCCCTCCAATTCAATGGCGTTGGAGGTCGACGTTTTTTCCACAAATTGTCCATGCTCAGCAGATACTTGATGTCATCGTGAAAAAGTTTTGTAAATAGTTTTTCTGGATCGTAATTGCAAGATTGGGCCCAAACTCGTGTAGAAATCCTGTCAATGTTGCCTTTATCATTGGATTCCACCTGTAAAGCCTCTTTCCCTGCTGTATCTGTGATATTAAAATTATATTAATATCTAATATTATATTTTACTATCAATAACGTTGGTAATATTTATTGGTAATAATTATTTAATAAAATAAAATAAAAATAAAATAACAAATTTGATAAAATTAAAAATATAAAAAAAATTATTTTAAAATAAAATTATTAATTATGCAACTCAAACGTTTCATCGATTATATTATATATTATACCATGCTTATTACAATTATAAATTATACATTTATGGCCAACAATTTATATTACCAGTTGCTTCAGGATCGGCGGTGTCTGGAGAGACATCCTGATCGGGATCTTCTTCTCCAAATAATTGACTGCAATATTTATAATAATTAAGGATTATTCATAAAATTAATTTTTATATATAATGACTGAATGCAGATCACATTGTAATAATTACTTGAAGAGATGTTTAGCCCATACGATGCAGTGAATGGGCTCGCTGGGCGTGTTACGGATGGTACAACCGGGATAAGTTTTTTGCGCAGCTTTAGGTGTACATTCGTAACATTGGCTCAGGCCTTTCTTGATGAGTTCGACCTGGCCTTCATACCCCGCGGTACCAGACTCAATTAATGGTACATCTGCTGCCAGGCACATACGATTTACATGATTTCTTGCCGCTCTATTATCGAGAGCATTTAAAACCACTGTGAACCTCTTGAAGAAAGACAAGCCAAATTCTGATCTGCAAACACACAAGACTTTAGAAATATCAAAAGGTTACAGCATTGTCTACGAAACCAAGCAAGTGCATGAACTTACGAGGTAATACTGTCATGGTAATGTATCACTTTGACATCTGGATTAAATGTCAATGCCGTTTCACATGCTATGCTAGCTTTCGATTTTCCTACGTGTTTCTTTTGAAACAGGAATTGCCTGTTTAAATTGCTGACATCAATTGTATCCAGATCAATCTGAAAAACAATGAGACTTAATTGAGAACAATCCGAATATAGTATTGATCATAAAAAATTATAAATACAAATCCAGAAACAAAAAGTAAAATTAATATAAAAATTTAAATCAAAATTGAGTGAAAGGCAAAATTAAACATAGCAACCCAAAATAAAGTATATAAATCACTAAAGATAATCAAAATGAGAAACAACTCTAAAAATGAGAAATTACTATGTTAATATAAAAATAAAAAACAATATGTGGATGTGTTCATTAATTATTACTACGTGTATCGCTCGAAAGTGAGGTTACGTCAATTATTGAAGAATCATACTCACGATTTCGATATCGGCGAACCCGGACATCACCAGATTCTTGAGAATCTCGCAGCCAATACCGCCGGCACCGACGACGAGCACCTTGCTACGCAAAACCGCATCGCGTAATTCCTCACCAAACACTCCGTTCACGGTCGTCGCCATTTTGCCAAGTGAGTCGCTTCGCGGCGGCCGGCATCGCGTTCTGATTTTGCGATCGCGGCATTTTTTCACGCATGTGCAGACACGATTACTCGTGTCGTCGATTGGCTACGTCTCAACCTAAAGGCGAGAGCGCAGCTCTTGTAAGTGACTCTTAAAAAATTAACCAATCACAGGCAAAGATGAGGAGAATAATTGATTGTCATTGGTCAATTTCTTTACAGCTTAAAGCTTACTACACCTATTGTAGATTCGGGCTAAATCCTCGTGTCCACAATGCTAGAATTCGGTCCGAGAAATGTGTAGCCAATAAAATTGTTACTTTTTCGTAAAAGCTGCAAATTGATTGGCTACAAATTTTTCGAAAGATTTCGGACCGAGTCCTAGCATCGTGGACACAAGGCTTAAAGCTTCTATCAGACTATGAATTGCTATTGAGATTAGATTGAAATTTGATCAATTAGAATAATGTTTAAAGAATTACTTCATATTAGCTTTGTTCTGATTGGTCAAATTCCAATCTAATCTCAATCTCAATCCGTAATCTGATACAGACTTAAGACCGGTTCCACAATCAGTCGTATGTTGCTGTCGGATGTCGTAATCATAAGGTTGTAACCAATCCCAATCAAAGCATTCTTTTCCATCTAATAATTAAAACGTTAATTATAGCATTTAACATTCATCTAATAATAATAACAATTTTATCTTTTATTTTAGACAGTTTCCACCTGAAATTGTTGATTACTAATCGAACCGAGCAAGTTTGAAGCCTCGTTGCGATATCTTGGACAAAAACAGAACCAGTATCGTTTCCAGTAGATTTCAGAACGCCGTGAGGTTCCACGGCAACCAGACTCGATAAGTCCCTAGAATTCCCTAAAGCTAAGCGGCCATGTTGGTTTCTCTCTCGCACGGTTGTCGCGGCGGTGTCGGGCAGTGTCCCACAGTGTCCGTCGGTGGCTGGGGGCTGGGGCAGTTGGCGCAAGTTCGCGATATGGATGGATATGGAACAGTGATCGTTAGGCGTCGTAGATCGGGAACGACGCGCCAGCTCGCCGCTGCGGACATGGCGGACGTGGCCGTGCATTAACGCGCTGAGTTGTACGCAAACAGCACTCACTTCCGCGTCCTCGTCCGTACCGTGCCGTGCCGTGCTGTGTCGTGGAGAAACACGACGCGAGAAACCGTAAACTGCCGAGGGCGCCGCTGAGCGGAATCGTGCCAAGTCGTGCTGCGGTTCGCCCGTCCGAGAGATGCTCGCGTGCACATGGTGACATCGTCTTCCGGGTCAGTGCGAGGAGATAATGGAGCCGCGGCTCCGCCGCCGCCGGCGGCGCGGTTTCCGCATGTCCCGCGGCCGCCGCGATCGGCGCCCGACCTTCCCCTCTCCCCCCCCCCCGCTCGTCGTGGCCCCGGCGAGGCCCGTCGGCGAAGCGGCGCCTCCATGGGAAACTTCATGGGGTGTAATGGCGATCGGGAGGATGTTTTGTTTCGTCAACGTTCCGTTACGCGTGCCTCTGCCAATTGTCATTTTACTGCGGTGATATTTGCATCGCGAGCTTATCGGGAAATTAAGTCCAACAATTTGCAAGTAAATCGTCCGCCGACAAGTGGGACGTTGTCTCGTTTGATAGAATTATTATCCAATTAAAAAATTTGTTAATTTGCAATTCTCGCGTTTGTAATTATATAGTTGTATTATTAATATTCTAATTAAATATACGTTGAAATTGGTAATAGTCTATGAATTTTCGCCCGGACGCTTTTGACGCCCCAATGACACGTCAAAGTGTTTGCGTTGTTTAATGAAGCAACGGAATTAATTTGACGATTATATCTCTTAATTCTCAATGTCTGTTTTATTATATTATCGTTGACATTTTCAATAAATAAAGTCATACGATATAATTTCTGAATAATGGTTTCTGGGATAGTGTTATGAATTTCACGAGATTCCTGAATTTGAAGGAATTTTATATGTACATTTATTTTTACTAATTGTAACTTGTAATTTGTTCATAATTTTTTCGATTTTGTCATCATTTTGTCAAATATACGTAAATGAAATTAATTAGATACAATCTTCAAATTCAGGAATCTCGTGAAATTCATAACACTATCCCACAGAAGCCATTAAACATTATTCGGAAATTATATTGTATGACTTTATTTATTGAAAATGTCAACAATTTCTATATAGCGCAAAATTTGAAAGTATGGCGCTTGATATTCTATAATGATTTTGGAAGAGTATCTATAACAAAGTTATGGATTGTGTTCAATTAATTTTATCAATTCATAATCTTACTATGTTTTTATCGACATATTAATTTAATGAATACTGAAATATATAAAACGGTTTACTGATATTGAATTTGATATTCACTGATGGTAGAGATTTGTATAGTAAAGTCAGATTGTATTACTTTATGAGATTATTAGATTAAGATTGATATTAAGTGTGAAATATTGTTAAATACATGGATAGCCACACACATAATAATTTAGAGATTAATTAATTAATTAATTTATTCATTCGACATCCCATTAATTTGGTAATGTGTAATTTTATTATATTGTTATTATGACATTCATATATTAGTATTTTATTTTCAATTTAACGTTTGATAAACGAATACTAAAATTATACGAAAATATTTATAATTCCTACTTAGCCATTATGGGAAAAATGAATTCATGAAATTCCTGAATTTGAAGTTATATTTCTTTAATTTTATTAATGTTAATTTTATTTTTACCAATAAATTAATTTTCCTTGTGATACAACAAGATGAAAGCACTATTTGATACTCTATAACGATTTTGAAAGAATATTTGCCACATTCTTTGTTATGTTTAATTAGATTTATCAGTTTATAATTTTATTACACATTATTGAAATATTAATTAATGAATACTGAAATATATACAATTTACTAAATATTGAATCTCACATTCAATAATAATTGAGAGAAGTTTTGCATGGTAAAAATTGTAATTAGATTGTATTACTATGTAAGATTGTTAGATTAAGAGTTATATGATGGATACGTGGATACATGTATACACACATGTGGTAAACTGTAACATTTAACATAACTTTTTTTCACGCACGTGTGATAAACTGTAACATTTAAGATATACGTAACTTTTTTTTAGTGCCATTCCAATTATATCATTGTGGAATAAGCAAGGAAAAACTAAATTGTTAAAGTTGAACAATTCACAGAGAAAGAGAGTATCATGTCTAAATATAGATTTATTTATTTTCAACACACATCAAGTACCTAGATATGTCTACAGATACACTTAGTGAACATTATGAATGAACCCCTATAATAAACACCATAATACAAACGTATATGATCATGTTTGTGGTTGAGTAAGCAATGATTTATATGAGCGATGCAAAATTGCAGCTCTTTTCACATCTATCTACCATAGGGACAGCATTCAAGTATTGATTGCAGCAACATGGTGTGCTATGGGAGGAGGGTTGAGACCCAGGCATGGCAGACCCACCTATTATATCTTATACCTGTCATTCAGTTTTTGTTTTCATTAGCATTTTTCGTAACACGTAAAGACATAACAGTTATACATAAAAATATTAAAAAACGTTAAAAAATATAAGACAAAATTAATATAATAGTTTATTATATTAAAAAGCGTTTATTATAAATATTTTAGAATAAATTCATAAATTGTAACAGCATTTTTATTTTAATTAATTATATTTATGACAATTATTGAAAATAATTTTCAAATTATCAATATTAATATATTTGCGAAAATTTTTATTTTATGTTATATATGTATAAATTTATTGTACAAAATTAATTTTTAATATTACTACTGATATGTTATTTTGCATTGCTTTTTTTGTTTTGTTAATTTTTATTTTGATATTTTTAAAGTATATATTTTTATGTATTTATATTTTTATTTTTTATTTTAGAATAGTTTTAAATATACGTTATAAAAATAGTAAAATTGGGGGAAAATATACAGTATTAATTCTTTAAGAAGGGTAGATATTCAAATTCTGTAAAGGTCAGAAAATCCAATTGACTGTGTTAATGTGCGATAGCTATAGGCAACAATGGCAGAAAATGTATGTTCTTTGATATACCGCGAAAGGATGAAATCTACACAGATTTACTTAGAATATTAATCTTAGTTTATTAGTTTAAAATATTTTTTTGTACTATCTAATATAATTTATTTAATATAATTTATTTAATTTATTTCGAAGTAATTAAATTTATAAATTGAAATTTTGTTTCAAAATAATGAAACAAATAGTTATAAATAAAGCAGGAAAAAATATTTTAAAGCACAAGATAAGATAATAATTAATTGTGACACAATCAGATTTGATTAATTATGATCTCTTGCAAGATTTCAAATTAATGTATACGTATTAATATATTTTAATGTTTTATTTTTTATAATTATCGATTAAATTTTATATAAATTTAACGATTTCTTTTACAGGTTACTGCAATGAAGTATATCAAATGCATGAATGACAATGGGCTGAAACACTTAAATGATTAGCATTTATATATGAATATTACTACTTATTGTCAGCCATAGGTATTAATCAACTGTTTTATTAATTTATTATTATTAAAAATATTTTGTTGAAATATAATTTAAAATATATTTTCTGATTTTCTGCGACAGCTTGTGCCAGACATGGCAGCGATAGAAGAAAAAAAGCGAGTGGGTGGCTCCAAGGTATCAGCCATTGCAAACATCTTCCAATCCAAGCCGCAACTGGATAATCTGAACAGAACGAACAATATTCTTTCGGATGGATTTAAGGAGCCAACTGTTCCACTGAAGGAATCTCCGACGCAAGTGACAGTGGTCAGAACAGAAAGCCATGTGGCACGTTTCAATAATGCACGAGCTCTCTTTGAGAAACTTGGCGAAGAAAACAAATCGAACAGACCGTAAGTAATTTGAATCGTAAAAATTTATATTATCTTAATTATTAATTCGTAGCTTTTCGAAACTTTGATTGTTACATTTGTATATATTTATCTTTAATCTCATTTGCTAATTTATTGCGTAAATTTTAATTGATCTCTCAATTATTTTGAATTATATTTTTATTAAATGTTCTTATTTATTATTCCTAATAAATTTTGAAACTATACATGTGCATTTGTGAAATTAAATTTTTGTAATTTTATAACATTAAAATATAATTTTCTCATTTAGTCTGCGATATGTTAAAACAATAACTATAATCTTCAAAAATGTTATCAATTAAAATTGAAAATCTAATGTGTAGTTTATGTATAAAACTATAATGTTACCGTTATAAAATTACTTTAATATTAATTTACAGGGTTGAGCGGGTTACAAAACCGAACAATCTGCATGGTCTCCGGTCTCGCTCCAGTTCCGCGAACTCGGGTTCCGGATGCACTTCGCCCGCGAGATCACCTCGTCCTCACTCACCCTCTCCTCCGGGCAGCCGCGAGCACTTGAGTACGTGGAGCGCCAGCGTACCGACTTTGAATGCGGAGCGACACTTCGAGAACGGCCATTGCGCGCCGGAGCGACGTCCCGCCGTCGGTTTGGGTAAGGTCGAACGAACGGGCAAGGAGAATGATCGTCCGGAGCGGCCGGAAAAGCCGGAACGCCGGCCAAATTCGAAGGAGCTCATCGAGAAACAACGGAATTGGACTAGTCACTTCTCCAAGGCTAGGCCGAACCGATACAATTCCGATCCGAATCGCTCGCTGGTACAAACTTCCCTGAATTCCCAGAATGTCCAGAGTCAGGCGCAGCAATCATCGTCGTCGTTCGACACGTGTCAGAGTTCGGTGAGCGCGGCAGCTGGCGACTCTGCCAGTCCAGCTACCAGATCAGCAAGTTTCTGCTCGGCACGTTCACCTCCACCACCACCGCCGCCTATCAGGAACTCGTCCGCGGCTAGTAGGAGGGAACGTCCCGCGAGTATCGCTGCCGCCAGCCCCGCCGAACTGCTGGAGAGCCCGGAATACGCAACGGTAGAGAGGTTCGACGACATTTCGCCGACGATTCCGGAGTATGCCGTTGTGCAGAAGAAGAAACCTCAGAACTGTCCAAAAGAGAGCAAAAGTGGCGGTGCCGCGAAGACTCAGGACTCTTCGTTGCCGGAGTACGCGGTTGTGCAGAAAAATACTTCGAAAGCGGCTTTGAAGTCGGCGGAGAATTCCAAAGAAGCGTCCAAGACACAGAATTTGAAAAGCGCAGCTAGCACAGAGATGGCGATTACAGGAAACAAAATCGTAAGTTCAAGGTCGGCGGAGACCATCAAGGATATTTCTAAATCTACTACGCAAAATCTGACAAGCTCTGCGACTACAGAACCAATTTCCGGAAGCAAAACTGTAGTTTCAAAATCAGTGGAAGACACTAAGGAGGTTTCTAAGGCCACTACGCAGACTGTGAAAAGCCCATCAGTGGAGATAACTCCAGTAGGCAAGGATGTAGTTTCAAGGTCAACAGAAAATTCGAAGGAAACCTTGAAAAGTTCCACATCTACGGAAGAAGTACCAGCGTTCAAAGCTATAGTTTCTCGACCAACGGAGTTTTCGAAAGAGGAAGTCATAGAGACTGTAGAGGGATCGAAGGAAATCACGAAAGACTCAGCAATTCTAGAACCGAAAACTGCCCTCGCGAACGAGTATAGCGACTTTCCCGAGCAGACGAAAGCATCGCCCGCGCTGCACCATGAGGATTCTAGTCCAGTTCGAAGTGCCTCGATGGACAATATCCTGACGAGAAGGGAAAGTGACCTGCTAGAAGCACCGGAGTACTTTAACTGTCCTCCGAGTCCGATTCACTCGCCAGCAAAGACTTCCGAATGGAGGAACGAATGGTTGGCGAAAAACGACGAGATTCTGAAGAGAACTGTGGATCTGAGAGATTTAAAGACCTCGTCGAAAGAGGCTCTAGAGTCAGAGCTAGGTAACGAGTTGGTCAGGCCGGATCCAAGACCCGATTGGGCCAGACCGATCGCGAAAAGAAAAGAAGCTGTGGACGAGAAGAGAACCGAGCTGCGTTCACCGGAATCTGAACTGGGTCTACCTTCCGCAGGCACTGACAGTGCTTCATCCAGCATGAGTTCACCCAGTTCACCCTCGAAGGATAGCAAGGAAGAAAAAGCGGAGAAGGAGATGTCGGAGAAACATCAGACAGGTAAGCTATTAGATTCGTGGAAGAATTTTATCGTAGATGGAAAAAGTTGACGTAAATTAATGGCCATTATGCTTAATAAAATGCTAATAACAATTCTTTTGATTTGTACAACTTCGTTTTTTAGTTTTAGTTCGCAAATAAGACAAAACAAATGATTTTTAAAAGAATAAAATTAAAGAAAAGTAATTTTTATAGTAAAAAGATATACAATAATTTCGATTATTAATCTTATAAACTGATTTTAATATGCATCTGAATATCTTAAACACTTTATGGTAAATAGTTTGCTTCAAAAATAAATGTTCACATTTTTGAGAAGCGTCGGTGAAGCCAGGTGACTTTCGCTGTCGTGGGTTGGGATGGCAGTGCGCCAAAATGCCAAAAAGTAAAAGTACCAGACGCGGCGGGCCCCCTTCTTTCCCCTTTTCTCCTTCCTTTGCTCTGCCACCTCCTCCTTTACTAGTGTGCCACGGTATTATTTATAGAAATCACCGTGCGAGTTGTCCAGCGGCCAAACGCTCGTGCCTCATCGCGTTTACTTTGCAAAAGTGTCTCTGAGGCTCTTCTACAGAATTTTGGGATTTGAAAATATCGTCAATGTTGTGTTCCGAACAGTTCTGATCAGTACAGTGACTCCTTCGAAGATAGAATGAATTATAATGCGTTTTATAAATGCGAAAAGAGCAAGTTTGTAAAAAATGCTCTATTACATAAATATAATATAAATTTCTGAAAATGCAAATTGTGAAAATTATTAGTTTGACAAATGCATAATAAAGATGTTTTTGAATATGTTACGAATTTGATGAAAAGAAATGTGCATATTTGCAAGTAGAATTTTTCAGATCTCAATATTTTTTTTTATTACAGATTAGCAAAATAAAAAATTAAAGTTAAATTTTAGAATCAAAACGAGTAAGAAATCATGGGGAAATATAAACATTTTATAAGTCGAATACTTTTTTATAGTACATAAATTAAGTTAAAGTACTAAGTAACAAGAAATTTAAAAACTTTTACCTAAATAATGCAATAAAAACAATCTAAATATTTTTATTTGCTATTTAAATACATGTACAACTATTTAACAAGTAATATAATAAATTACTTCGAAGTAAAATAAAAAAAATTGCGCTAAATAATATTAAATAATCTGTATCTAAAACTCTTCCTTGAATCCTATAGTTCGATTAGGTTGATTGAAGGTTATATTCTACACGAGTGCGTGATCTTGTAATAGAATACACAAGATTAGTGTTTATATATATGAAACGCTACACTATATTTTGTATCAATATTTTTATACTTATTGAAGCTCCACGTACTCTCCAGGAAGACATAAAATTATGTGCCTACGATTACTTTGCATCGATTGCGGAGGTACTTTAGCGTCTGTGTTAGTCCGATAAGCTATTTCAGCGCTTTAATACGTACGTCAGATTTAGTATTTTTAATGTCATTATATTTATTTTTCAAATTCAGGTCGCAACAGCTATGACTTGGAGGCGGAAGACCAAGATAAGCCAGCGACGTATCAGAGCTGCGTCTCGGGCACAGAGAACTTCTCCGAGAAGGAACAGTTCAAGTTCAACGAGACAGACACTACCACGGTCATTCGACGTTCTCACGTGCGCCTTGATCTTCAGGCTGCGGGTCTGGGTCCACGTCCGCCCTCTGTCATCAGTTCTGACCAGGAGTATCCGCCACTAGAACACAAAGAAATACCTGTGCCCTCACCGTATGCCAAGAAGTTGCAGCAGAGTGAAGAAATTGTTTCGCAGAATAATACCGAATGCAAAACTCAGTCAAAGCCAAACACGGAGACGAAGAATCACGGCAGCATTACAGAAGCGATGAAGATCAATACATCCACGGAAGATTTGTTGGAAGCAAAAGTCAAGTCCAGCAGCGATGGAGTGTGTCAGAAGACGGTCTCGAATGCGAAGAATGATCAAATTAAAATCAGCGTAAGAGAGAAGATTGCGAAGAACAGGGAAGAGGTCTCCGGCAAGCGCTCCAGCTTTGTCGAAGCAGAGAGCAAGGATAATGTGGACAAAGCAGCTATTCGTAGTCAGGAAATGAATAGCTTTGGGCTCATCACGAAGGAGAGCAAGGACGAGGAGAAATATGTAACAGAGGTGGTGAAATCTGAGGTCAGCAGAAAAGAGTGCATCGCAGCAGTGAATAGTGTTCTGAGCAAAAAACTAGAGAAAGAAGTGGATCAGCCGCAGACGACGTGGGAGCAAGAGAAACAGAAGGCTGAATTAGCGAAACTCCGGTTATCAGAGAACACAAATCAGGGCTCTTCGCCGTCACCTAGCGCGCTCTCGAGACATTCCAGCAAGAAATCCAACGAGCAATTGTCAGAGAGCAGCCAATTCGAGGATAGTGACTCCAGTGACACGAAGACTGTTACAAATGTGGAATGTGTAGCAAAGGAAATGCAGAACAATTCTGTTGGAATTGCAGAGACAGCTTCGAAGAACAGTGTCAACCATATCACTCCTGTGACGCCGGATACCATGACTCCAGACGAGGCTGAAAATCTGCTGAGTTCTCGGTAAATATGTAATGATTAAGAAAAGAAAATTTTAGAATTGTGATATAGATTGTGTTTGAAGTGATATAGAAACGAGAAGAATTTTAGAAAAAGGGAGAAAGAAAAACTCTCCTTTTTGAAACATTTAATTTTTATTGATATGATAACAAATAATAATTGATAATTAATACCAAAAAAAACAATACTTTTGGAATGATCCTAGTAGCTGCTTTTAGCACATAACATTTGCATTTTAATGCAGCAATTCAATTTTTCATAGTTTTATCTATATTTAATAGTATATACATTTTTTGCTGCAGCCTTGCAACTTGGTAATTTTTAATTTAAGGCTTAATATTAACAACTTTATTTTTTCTTTCATTTTGATTCTAATACGTTCGTGTTTATTTGAATGCAAATCTGCTGATTGCCATGATCCATGCAGCATCTTAGAAAAGAAGATTAGGTGAGTACCTATTTGCAATTCTGTGATTTGATAACGAAAGCAGATATGTTATCCAACAATGATTGCAAAATATTATGAGATTTATTATTTTACTTTATTTACATTTGTTTTAATAAGAAAATTAGTTATTTTAGAAAAATTTGTTAAAAAATGATTTTTATTAGAAAATTATATCGAAATATTTTTATTTTTAAGATATTACCTTTACTGATTGATCGTGTTGGTAATGAACACGAAAGACTAGGAAAATGTATGTCAATTATGCCTCTTTTATTACTCTGTGAAAAAAAGGATAATATATAGAAGAGAAAAGATGAATATTTCTTTGTAAATATTTATCACATAAAATTTATATATATATAATTATTTGTTATTCGGTTGCTATTTTTTTTTATAAACAGATTAACATAATTATTTTTCTTCATGAGTAAAAGATTTATTGAATTTACATAATAATAAAACACTTGTAAAATATTCTAACATTTAATATTAAGAAATATTGAGATATCTCGCAAATGAAACACTAAATAGACATAACTGCTTTTGTCATTCAACCGCAGAATCGATTCGCTATTAGCGATCACGTAATTCGTGCGTAAAGCAAAGTGAATGATTCGTGAACGTAAATTAGACAAGGTTCGGCGTTGCTATCAGATGAGGAAGCGCAGGAGATAGCTAGGCTGCTGTCTCCCACCGGTGCCAATGACGCAATAATAGGTGATGGGATTTCTAATGACAAGGATAAGGAAGGACAGGACAGGGATAGGGATAGGGAGGACCAGGACAACACGCCCGACTGGCTGTCCGATGTCCTGTCTGCTCCTGATTCCAGTCTTATCAATAGTGCCACTCATGATTATAGGTGAACGAGCTTATTTTTTAATGTCTTTTCGGTTGCGCGTCTTTTTTTGCGTCTTTTTGCAATTTTATTTCTATTCTCTGTCTTTTTTTTAACGATTTTAAGCAAATTTTCAATTTTAATATCAGTTTAGTGGATTATTGAATTTTTGGATTGTAATACATACTTTTAAATTTTTGTTTTTCCGGATCTTTGGAGGATTGAAAATTTTTGAATCTGCGCTTATTCAATATTTAAAAATTGCATTTCTTGAATTTTTATAATTTGGGATAATAGATGCTAGAGTTCTTGTCAATTCTTGGACAACTGGATACCTAACGGTCTCTTCGGACTTTGGAATTATATGAAAATTTTAAGATTTCACACTCTTCTCGAGTTTCTCTATCGCCTCTCCGTTAACTCTCCATTTATTTCAGTTTGTCTCATAGATCTCGCAGTGACCTGACAATAGACTCGTTGACGGAAAGCCAAATAGGATCGGTCACAGGAAGTGAGAGCGGACTGCTAGGTTCCGTCAGCAGCTTAAACGACACTCATGAAACTAACGATGACACCGAAACCGAGCAGCAAGACGACTATATTCCAACGCCAGGAAAAATTGTAATATATTATAATTATCACAATAATAAATTGTAATATATTATAATTATAACACAATTATATCTTATCCACTTCTTTTCCTTCAATTGAATTAAATCAGAGAGAGTAGATCAATAATAAAAAAAATAGAGGACAAATACAGATTTATTAAACAAAAGAAATATATGGTTTTTCATGACAGTTTTTTAATAGACATTTTAATTTTTTACTATCTTGATTTAAAACAGTTTTGCGACAACATTAACTTGGATATCTGATTAATCAGGTACTCGTGGAGAATGGCGTGCATTACTTCGAAGACGGTCACTTTTGGATGGAAGTAGCGGGAATTCCAGAATCCGACGAAGACGACGAAGACTATCCATCCACCGTGCCCATCAAGAAGACCTCCAAAGTGTCCTTCGACACTGGTCCCATGCGTGTTTACTCCACGCATTCTGTTAATGAATACGATCGCCGTAATGAGGATGTCGACCCCGTGGCGGCCAGTGCAGAGTACGAGCTGGAAAAACGCGTCGAAAAAATGGAGGTAATCCTAAAAATAATTCTTCTTTTTTGTAAAAAATTCTGTGAATTACGATTCTAATTTACTAAAAAAAAACTTAGGTATTTCCTGTCGAGTTGATGAAAGGCCCGGAAGGTTTGGGTCTTAGCATAATCGGGATGGGCGTGGGCGCGGACGCGGGTCTAGAGAAGTTGGGCATTTTTGTGAAAACTATCACGGAGAAAGGTGCAGCCGCGCGCGAGGGTCGAATCCAGGTGAATGATCAAATCGTCGAGGTTGACGGCAAGAGTTTGGTCGGGGTGACGCAGGCTTATGCCGCTAGTGTGCTGAGGAACACCTCCGGTCTCGTGCGATTTGTCATCGGCAGAGAAAGGGATCCCAAAAACTCGGAGGTGGCGATGTTGATTAGACAGAGTCTCCAGGCGGATAAAGAGCGAGAACTAGCGAATGCTGCTAATAGGTAAGATAACAAGGAGACTATCGTGTCTTCTCTCTCAGAAAGCACAGTAGTTGGAAAAATACAGGCTCTAAGCCTATTTTCAAAAGGAAGAAAGAGAATTTATCTCGTCTGTGTTCCCAATGATGATTTATCCTTGCTCGCAAAACTTCCGTGACGATACTTCGTGGCCGCTCCAATGAGAGCCTGAGGCATCTTGGAGTGCTGAGGGAACCACATTTTTTTATAACAAGCGTAATTGTAGCGTCTCAATAAGCGAATTGTTAACTTTAACCGATTAAAAAAAGAAATTCATTTTCAACAAACAGGAAGCTCAACTTTTCCGACGCTTCTCCCGATGGCCAACGAGGAAGCGAGGATATTTCTGTTGGCAGCGGGATGAGCGGGATCCCCGGTTCGCCGGCAATGTCCTCCTGCTCGGAGGGAGAACCAGCACACAGCCCTATCGAGAATTACCTGTCGCCTTCTAGTCGCAGTCGATCTCCAATACTCGGCTCGTCCATGCAACACAATACTACGCAGAGTGATGTTGACAGTCTGAGATTGCTGTTGCAAGAGGTATTTTATTCTGTGCTTCATGACTCGAATGTATCTCCTTTTCATCCGTTTATTTAAGGATTTTATTTAGCAAGATATTTATGCACTTGTTTTACTCATACGTGTGGTGTTAGTTTTACTTTTCTGTAAATAGTCATTAGAATAATGCATTGTTCAACAATGACATTTCTACGATACATAGCCCATACATTTGTACATACTTTCGTGTGTATATGTAAATTAAGAGTGCGGGTATCACATATGTAAGTTTACCGCAATCGCACCGTGTGTATTTATTGATTTTCTTTGTTTTTGTTTCGCTTATGCGCTATGCGTGTCGTTGGTTGCTTGCAGAGTCAGTATAAACTCTCATTAGCGGACGAGGAAGTGGAAAAGCTCAAGGCGAAGGTAACGTAACATTATAATAGTTACTCAAATAATATTAACTAATCCATCATAATTGAATCAAAGTTATTCAAGTAATTATAACCGCTTGAATTAACAGAAAATTCATTAATATTGATACGGAAGATAATGTGATGCAAAGTTTATTTTACAGGAATAAAATACTTATTTTACTTATCCGCATTTATATTTTATTAGCACGCTTCTCTTAATTTTTACGAATTTTTCACGCTTCTCTCTTTTTGCCTGCACTATATTAAAATGCATGAAATATCAAGCATGAATATTAAATATTTATAGCTTACAGCTTGTGTGTTTTAATGTATAAATAAAGATTCCTTGTTTTTCTATTATTATAATATATTGTGCTAATCAATTTTCTGTGATTTATGTGATATTTATTACACTTTATGCAAAATATTAAATAATTTATGTATTTAATATTTTTTTAATATAAAGTCTCCTTCAGTAATAAAAAAAACATTAATTTGGAATTTCATTGGAAGGAAATTGTAATAGATGAAAATCTCAAATATTCTTTGTTTGCAACAATGATGATTTATTATGTTATTATTTTATATTATATTATTGAATCAACATTTTAGGAATCTTCTCTGAAACTATTTTATACAATTGCATGCTTCAATGATCTTTATAGATAATTCTTCTCTCATGCCAATCGATATCGAATAAATTTCACGTTTTAATCTTCGTCAAACATAAATATATCGTACGATAAACAACATAATATTCAAGAAATTATAAGATGTATATTTAATATTGTGTCACACACACACACACACACACATATATATATATATATATATATATATATTATGTGTGTGTATATATAATCTCAACATATATTATAAACTCCATTTTATGTTTTGGATAGTTAGTAGAATTGGAAAACAGCGGAGCGGGTAGCGAAGAGTATGCAGCTAAGCTGCGAGAATCAGGATTGCGCCTTCACGAATCGGAGAGAGCATTGGGCACGGCCCGTCAGGACTTGTCGACAGCCAGGGAAATGCTGTCACAGGCGACGGCGCAGAACGCAGCTCTGCAGCAGAAGTACGCCAGAGCCAGAAGGGCTGCCAGGGAACTGCGTGCCGACATCGCAGCCAGGGACGAGTTCTATCAACAATTGTTACAGGAAAAGGACACGGAATACAATGCATTGGTGAAGAGTCTTAAGGATAGAGTACGTATCGAAGGATTTGACTGACGATATTTGGTCTTGGAAAGAACAAGTATTTTCAAGAAAATTCATTTTAGGTGATCACGCTAGAGGTAGAGCTAACCGAGACCCAGAGGCGATTTGGTTTGCCGGTACGATTACCGTACGATAACGCCACTACTAGAATAGTAACACCGCAGCTTTCTCGCAGACAACTGCCACCGCCGCCTTCATCATCTAGCTGCCAGCTTTCCGACACGGAGACCTCTGATCTCAGTAGCCCGGATGATGGTGACAAGACTGCGACTGTGGAGAGGAAGCTGCCTCTGCCGCTACCGGTGAAGGAAGAATTAGATCGTGCCGTACCAGCCCATCGTCTGCTGGACAATTCTGCTGGCAAGAGCAAGGCGGAGCTGGCCAGTAGAGGCGGCTTGGCCAATCGTCAATTGCCCAGGCGATCCGGGGGCCTCAGTAACAGTAGTTCTGTACGTTGATCATTGTTATGTTCATTGAGTTTGCATTAATCCGTTAGAAACGTAATTGCAGCATAACATTGCTCGTTTAAAAGTTAAAAATGGAACACGATATTTAAATAAATAAAATTAACTTATAAGTTTAAAACTTTTTTATTTGTTTTAATTTGTTTGACGTACTACAATAAAACATTTATATTTTAGGACTATGGATTGGACGAGTCGGGCGACAACACGGATGATGATTCTTCCTCAAAAATGACTTCGCAAGACAGCAGCAGGTCGCCCAACGACTTGACATCTAAGCAGTCCAACTTGAGTTCCTATTCCAGCACTTCATCCATCAGTTCACTTAAAGGAAAATCGCACATGGATCCTATACATCCCACTGCGATCCGGCAGCACAGCACTATTAGCTCGCAAGTTAGGGCGATGACCGAACAAAGTTGGCCCCAATCGCAAAAAAGTATGCCAATGCATTTATTTCGACGTGTTGTCAAAATTTCATGTATAATTTCCTTTTATATATTCTCTTCAAAAATTCATTTTTTTAAACACATTAAAAAGAAAATAATTTGTATTTCTGCAGCTTTGACCGGACCTCCTGCGTCATTGGCAGAACAGTTGAAGCAGGTTCTAGCCGAGCGAGAAAAACGACTTGGCGGAAACGATTCTTCGAGGGAGAGCTCCGGAGATTTCAGTGATCTCAACAATCCTCATAATAACGATCCAACTATGGTTACACATCACCTTGTGGAGGAAATACGACAGGCTGTTAATGAGGCTAATCAAAGAGGTACGTAAAAATAAATACGCACCGAAATAAAATAAAATCAAAAGTGAACAAGTTAAAATATCATTAATTGCAATAGTAACAATGCGATTTTATCATAGTAAATTAAACTTGCCGTATTTCTAGTGAAAAAAGTAGCAATTCCTCCGTCGAATTTGATCGGTAGTGGAAGTGCCCCGTGGCATCATCCAGGAAGTTCTCCGTCAAGTTTGTCTTCCGGCGGTTCTGTGAGTCCCCCTGGTGTTGATCCTAGTCCTTTAAAAGTCGGCGGCATCGTAGGTACTTGAGACATTTTACGTGTTAATATTTATGTGTCAGCACTAACGCTTCGATCACTCAGTCAGGAATTAAAGTCAAATGATTCAGATTAAAATGAAGAATTTTCAAGAATAAATTTCTATCGATTCCTTTTAGTTAACCCCTGCGTAGTTAATAGCATTTTCTCCAAGAACAATTTTGCTTTACTCGCTTAAATTTGCTTGAACTTTAAATGCATGATTTCCTATCGGTGTTTTTTTAATAAAAACATTAAAACATTTAACGAAATAATTATTTAACAAAATATAAAATATCCTAACATCTAGAGTACAAATAATGATTAATTGCTGAAGGAGTGATTACTAATAGCGTGATATGATCTTCACACCTTATACTTATTTTCCATCGTGCATGCATTATCAATATAGATTCGAGCACAGTTTGGTTGCCTGCTCACCTAAGCGACTTTGGTTTAGGTGACAAGAAATCCCACTTCTGGCAGAATGCGCCAGTTGCAGATTGGTCCAAGGAACAAGTGAGTATTTCAATTGATTGATCTGAGAATTTTTAATTTGCAATTAAAAAAACTTATCTTTTCATAAATCTTTAAATATATGCCTTTAAAAAATGAGGATTATACGTCGAAGAACTTTTTTTAATAATTTAATATTACATTATTTTCTCTCAGTTTTAATCTATCACTACGACAAAAAACTTTAAAGAGGAAAACAGTTTTTTGCTTTTTTATTTTTAATAGTACATTTTCCTAAAAACAAGAATCGGTTTCAGGTGTGCCAATGGTTGACAGGAATCGGTTTAGAACACTATTCGCCTCAATTTTTGGATAATGGCGTTAACGGAAATAACCTGCTTCGTTTGGAATCGAGAGATTTGAAGACTTTAGGGGTTTACGGTGAAGCTAAGGCTCATCTGAAGCGCAAACTGAAGGAATTAAGGGCGCAAGCCGATCGCGAACGCAAGGAACGTAAGGAGATCGAGCGAATGCGACGGAAAGCAGAGAAAGCCGCGCGGAAAAAATAGCTTGCGAGTAAATTAGATGCATTCGATATCAATTAGACATCCTGGTAGACTAAGCGGATTTTTTGGGCGCGAAGTGTACAGGGTATCTCGAAAGAGGTAAGGAGAAATTTATAACGAAAATTTTATTTGGACTCTGTCGTAAAGTCACCGAGAATGTTTATCCAGAAAAATTGGAAAGCAAATTTTCCCGTATGAAGATTGAAAAGAAGTTTGCCAAAGAGATAAACGTTGGAACTAGAAATGACGCCGTCCATTTCATACAGGGTGTCACCTAGAAAACTGTATAAATCATTTTTAAAGTAGGAGTGTCATATTTATCAAGATGAAGGAATTTTATATAGGCATATCTTCTGAATTATGCTTTCTTTTAACATATACAATTGCCTTCGGATTATTCTTTCTCTTCTTTTACTAATCCTTTAATATATTTAATTAATTTCAGACAATAATAAACATCACGATTATATTAAACAATTTTATCTTTATCATTGATATTATAATTATTTCAAATAATTCTTAATAATACTTGTGTGAAATGATAGTATTAAACTCATATGTAGTATTAATGAGAAGAATTACTTATGCTTATTTAATTATGATTATTGGAATTATTGAAATAATTATAATAATTTGAAATAATATAATATGTGAAATAACTAATATTAACGATCAAATATAGTAATTCCTCAGAAGGAAACATTTTCGTATTATTACTAGGAATTAATCTCAATTGAAAGAATTATCGTTTTAATAATTAATTGTTAATTTTCAATGAATTTTTAAATTAATTCATGATACAAGTAGCTATTAATTTTACGATTAATTTTAATTATTTTCTAATAATATTATAATTGGGAGCACATATAATAACTCGATATACTCCTATAATTGAAATTATAATTTATTTTTAATAATAGTAATTTAAATTACACCTCCTTGGGACACCCAGTATTTCCTGGCGTTTCCTTCGAGATACTCCGCTTCCGTTCAATTACGATCTGTTTCCTGGAAAAGAGGCCCATATATTGTGTCTCCGCATTTACTTGTTGTCGCCATACTTATATTGTCGCTATTAAGTTTTTTTTTCCTCAGTTATTAATACTATTTAAAAGTTTGTTTGTGCAAATGCGCGTATGTTTGTGCGTGTGTATGAATGTGTGTAAAAACTCTAGCAATTCAGCTACATGATCGCGTTCTAACTGTGCATATAAGTTAACGGCTGCTCGATTTTCGCTTTAACGAATGCTGTTCTTTTACGGGGAAAATGAAATCGTGAGCCGTTTTTCTAATCCTAGATGAACCATCTAGAACGTGAGAAAACGTGTAATAAAACATCGTGTCATTTAAATACACTCTTTTGTAATTGTATGTACGTATATATAGTATACATAATTATATATATATGTATGTTGTATATATATATATATATATATATATATATATATAAAATAGGCACATAAGGATTATTCCGATATTTATTTCTACGCGTTTAACAGCGTTTAACGGCGCTTTTTCCACGAGTAAACTTTCAAGTAGACGTTCAAATATCTTTTTTGTCGTCTTCAATTTTATATATATATAATCAATGCGTCGTCAATTATTAATTAATTATTAATTACTCGTTATAGGTACGTCTCTGATCAATTGCAATAGACTTCTAAATTGTTGAAAATTTTTAAATTTTTGTAATTATATACCAATGTCTAAGTCATAAACAATTTTATTGTTTATTGAATAATTATAGCGTTTTGCTTCATGATTGGAAAAAAATAATGGACTATTCTGTAGAAGTTTAGAGGATGGTAGTATTCGAAGCGTTTAGGAGCATCGAGCACAATTTTTATATATCCTGCGTACTTTATATCAATAATATATGTACAATTTATCGATAAAAAGTATATCAATATTTTTTAATAATAGATATTAAACATAAGCACACACACACACGCACGTGCGCGCGCGCGTGTGTGTGTGTGTATTATTTAATCAATGTTTTTTTTTTATTACAGTTGATGTTGAATATAAATTTAAATATTAACAATGTTTTAATATTAAATAATATTGAAAAAGTAATGTGATTGATATATAATTAATATTCATAATGTACGAAAAATTGCAATTTACAGTAGCAATAGATTTTATAATACTTTTCTCGTATTCAATACCATATCGTCGTATTCTCTGCAATTAACATTTCCCATAACAAATATTTCATTGCGACAAATCTACTGCTGTATCAACTTGATCGAAGGGAAGGAACGGAATTGACCAGAGACTGCCTGTACTTTGCAGACTTGCTATAATTACTTTGTATAAGAGACACTTCGTAATTTATACTTATTCACTCCAAATTTGCTCAAGGTAATCCTTGATGTCAGATGTCGAAAGACTTGTGCATTCTCTGCTCCCTTGTTTCTCACAGAATTTATCAAACGCTCACAAAAGGGGCCGAGTCCTTCATCGTTGAACCATCGCGAACCGACTCGAATCGAGTCGCTGTAAATTCTGCGACAGAATCCAATGACATTCCACATCGGATAGAACGAAAGCCAAGCTACGCTTTCCCCGCACGTGAGGGATCCCGAGCGTGCAAAACGGCTACGAACCGGGACGCTCTGCGAAGCCGAGAGCAGAGAGAGCCGCGCTGAACGCGAGGACGAGCGTACTTATTTATAGTAACGTTGAACATTTTTTCACGCTCCACTTTGAACATTTCGAAACACCTCGTCGCGAATAGTTGGAAATGTTCAACTTTGGGGTGTGTAGCGTGTAAATATACATATGTACTGAAATATGATTAATTAACGATGACTGTAATCGATGAGACGATTAATATGTATGCGTGTTGTGTGTGTGCGTGTGCGTGTGCGTGTGCGTGTGCGCGTGTGCGTACGTGATGCGAGCTGCGTGAGTCGCGGAGCGACGGAGAGCGATCACAGTGTCATAATGTTACTCCACGAAACATAACTCTGAATTTTTATGATCGTAAATCCTTATATAAGTCCTCCATTAGTTGCATTACCTGGCGACTACGACGCAACACTTGTTGTTTTTGTTGTTACACTCACAACGAACTGCGGGAATCGTCCGTATTTCTTATAAGGATTGTAATATGATATCAGTTGCTATTGGTGAAAAGTCAATGGAACGATCCTCCTGCACTTCGATCCATATAGACCTTTTTGCTTTTCCTTTCTTCGATACTTCCTTAATTATACACTCGCTAAGAACTTTTTCTTTTAGATCTTGAGGTTTGAGGATTTCTTGGGCGCCGGAAATAGACGCCTCGGGATGTTTGGAGTCTGAAGAAGTCGGATCTTCTCATCTTTAGGTCTTTGAATTTTTGGAATTTACGATCTTTGTATTTTTAAATTTTCAGATTTATATTTTTATAATTTTAAAAAATCCTTTATTTTAAACCATTTAAACTCTTGTTAATTTTAAAATGTTGTAGTTGATTAGCTAATTGCTATTCAGCGATTGCTTCAGTCTTGTTTGATTAGATTGCTTAGTTCTCCAGCTGTTTTTTTCCAGCTGATTACATTTTTTCACTTTATTTTTTGAATCCTCGAGTCCTAAATGTGTTTCCGTTCCTTAAGGACCTTTCACGAAACTGACTGAATTATCATAAGTTATATAGCCAATTTTCAACGAATCACTTAGCCACGTAATTATGAGAAGCGCCTCACACACGATCTGATTAATTGCGGAAATCGCGAAGTCGACAGCTTGTAAAAAGATACGTAAATCTCTCTTTTTGTTAAACTTGCCATTGACTTTGAATGATTCCCCGAATTTGTTAGAGATGTATTTAAACTTGTGTATTGCTAGAGCAATGGATATAATTTAAAGTAATTAGTCGCAAATGACACATGTTTGACTTCATATCACAAATATTTTAAGCTTCAAAGTATATTAATAATATTCTTTTTCTCAAAAACATTGTCATGCGCTTCCTATTTGCTTTTGTCAGATCGCGTGTGACTTAAGTCATGTACACGTTTCCATTGATTTAGGATTATTGTTCGAGGAAAGATGTATGAGAGGGAAGAGACGATTTTGAAACGATAAAGAGATGATGATGATGATCATGGAGATACATGCGGAACGGCAGCTTTTTAATATGTCTACGAAAAGTATTGTCAAACAAATACTCTTGAACGTTTTAATTAAAGGTAATTCGTACAGTACATAAAATTTGAATTTTATTCTTTACCTTTGATATTTAATGCAAGAATAATGCAAATATTACGATTAATTCTTTCATCTAAAGATATATATTTGTCACATGTTATTACTGTAATATTATAATCTGCATGTCTTTGCGGTTGCTTAGATATGTTTGTTTGATCGATATTTTAGCGATAGTTCTACATAAGATAAGAGTTTTACAGCGAACAAGAACGGAAGTTGTGATTCAAACAAAGTGTGATAATTTATCTTCGGATTATGGCGATAGTTATAAAGGATTATGAATGGCGACAGACGGATAAAAGAATAATAATTTATGTGCCTCTAAAAGGTCGCCCTAAAAATGTGGATTCATTCGTTATGGACAATTATGTAAAGGTATTTAGATTTTTTTCTAACGTTCAAAACATATCTTTATACTTGAATAATTTGAATATCTTCTTCCTTTTCCATTCCTTTTAATTTAATTTAATCGCATTTTATTATGTTAATTTTGATGTTTTAAAAAAAATTTTTTTTTCTTCTATTATATGTATATTTTTTGGATTATACATATTTATGCATAAATATAGGAGGATTTAATGTTCGAAAATAATAATTTTAAATTAAATAATTCTAATATGTCTAATACTATATTTAAGATAGTCTAGAAATAATACTTGAAATAGCATAACCGATTTTTATTAAAGATTAGTTTTCCGCCCTTTATTTTGGAATTATTTCTATGGGAAAATGTGCTTGAAGAGGAAAGTAAATGTACTTTGACAGATACTGAAGCTGTCTTCTCTTTACAAAAAGTTAGTATGGCTATTGATTGGCCGAGTCTCGAAGTGGAAAATATTAGCAAGAGTGAAAAGTGTCATATTAGAAGCCGTATCTTAGAAAAAACACACAGTGTTTTGGAAAATCGTGCAAAATTGAGGAAAGGTAAGGATTGTTAATAATATAAAAATAAGAAAATTTACGTTTTAAACTATGAACAGAATAATAAATAAAACGAAAAGATATAATTATATTCATATTTTAATATATTTAAAATTTATATATATATATATATATATATATATATATATATATATATATATAAACATAATTTTATTAATCAGTGAACTCATAGAAAAGACTATAAGAATGACTTTAAAAAACTACGGTTTAAAAGATGGAGTCGAGAGATATGTGTCATTAATTTATAGAAAAACTTCAAGATCTGCAAAAAGAAGCGGTAAAAATACAGGTTAATTTGGATACCGATACGTTGAATAAAATAGATGCCTTAAGAAACTACCATCGGAAAGCAGCAATGCAGGATTTCGAGGAATGGCGATCAAATGCAGAAATACCGATGTTACAGGATATTTCTGGCAAAGTACAAGAGAATAGGAAGGCATATAGGTATTGTTTTAAAGAGAGATATAAAATTTTCTTAAAATATTATAATAATTAAAAATATTTTACGGAAACTATGATAAAAAATAATATTTTCAAAAGAATTTTGTAGAAAAATTTTATTTATTTTGTATTTAATTGAAGAATTTTTCTGAAAGGCCTGCACTTAAATGGTTCAAGGATGATCTTAATATCATACAACCTCGCGAAATTGACAAGAATGAGGACAAAGATAAATCAATAGTTATAGAAGAATTAAAGGAAGAACTAATTGTTGAAGAAAAATTCCAGAAAAATGCTGAGGAAAATACGAAAAAAGAATTAATTATTGAAGACAAACTAAAGAAAGATTTAATTATTAAAGAAAACACGAATAAACATTTAATTATCGAAAAAAGTCTGAAACAAAAATCAATTATTGAAGGAAAATTAAAAGAAGAATTAAATATTGAAAGAAACTCGGAAAAAGTATCAACAATTAAAGAACACTTAAAGACAAAATCAATCGTTCAGACAAATTTAAAGGAAGATACAAGTCTCAATGAAAATATCGGAAAAGAAGCAGATACAAAGAAGACAACGACAAATCTAAGCAACAATAAATCTGATATTAAATTTGAAGACTGTTCCAGTTGTTCCGAAGATTCCGAATCAAATGACGAAATTACGTTGTCTAAGCTTTCAACAAATTCTTTAATTAAGGAAATTGATCGGAAATCCTCGCAAAAATTTTATAGAAAAATAAAGAAGCAAAGATCAGATCGAGATTTAATTGACAGGATATTGAAGGGTCAATATCCCAAAATAAATCAAATATTCGATGAACCCACGAAAGTGGTTCCACTCCCTAGAAAAAGTGGAACGATCAATGTAACCTTTTCTGAACGAGCCTTCCCCACTCCAGCTAGAGAGAGCGCTTTCCTTGAAGAACAGGAGGTACGTATCTTTAATTATAAATTTTACAATAAATATCTTCTTATTAAGAATCTTACGAAAATAATTTTTTGCGAGAAAAAAGAATGCTTGATAGAAATAAACTTCTTTTTAAAAACTTGTTAGAAATTCATTTCATTTTAGAGGAAACTCTGAATTAATTTCTCTTGAATTTAAAGTTAATTATTAATTATCCATAATTTTTAATACAGATATAAGTTTCAAATGAAATTCGTTTTTTTTTTTAGTGGCTTTCCAAGCAAGCGGAAGCTAGAAGGAAAACAGGATTCGTTGTTGAGAATCTCCGTCCTGAAGAACAGGATCCGCAATGGTTGAAAGATAAGGGCGAGTACGTTGGCAAAAAAATTCGCATATTTTTTAATTTTTATATTTTTACAATTTTGATTGTTAATTATTTTGTTATAGTGATTTCTTCAAAGCGGGCAACTATTTAGCTGCCATCAGTGCATATACACATGGAATCAAAATCAGTGACAAAATGGCAGCATTGTATGTGAATAGATCTGCCGCACACTATGCTCTTGGAAATTATTATAGGTGTATTGATGATTGTTCTAAGGTAATGGAAATAATAATCGATATTACATACGTTTAAATATTTTCTAGAAGTACTCCCTAAAAAGAAATTCGAAAGAATTTTAAGAAACATAGAAAATAGAAGAAAATCAAAATATAAGAAATACATATATGTGTACAAAATAGATTAATTAAAAAAATTAAAATTAAAAATCTCATAAAAATACAATATAAAATTAATTTTACATCATATAAATTAAATCTTAAAATAAAATATTTAAATATAAAGTATATGTTAAATATAAGTATATGGGAAAGCTGTAAAGCTGAAAGCTATAAAAGAAGAAATTTTTTTTCTATAGGTACTAGAACTAATGGAACCAAAGTGCGAAAGCAACAGGGTATCGAGAGCGAGATGTTATGCTCGTCGTGGTGCTGCGCTTTGCAAATTATCCGCACCTCAACATGGAATTCCCGAACTGGAAGCTGCCTTGAAGCTAGATCCGAATAACGAGAGCATTAAACGTGATCTTTATGCCGCTAAACAATATTTTAATATGAAAGAATAAAAGAAAGGACGATCGGGGTTAATTAAAAAAATATTTTTAATGTAGAAATTTTAGAATCATTTCTTAGAAAGTTTATTCATTCCCGTGCCAGTAAGATGATGTATATAAGTACATACAAGTAATTAAAATATAGTAAAATGTGCAAGATGTTTCTTTGAAATCTACATAAAAATTATTGCTTCTCTTATATTTAGCATAGCAATTTTTTTCTATTTTTTGCGATAAATCTATTTCAAACTTTATGTTTTTAAGTTTTCATTTAAAAATGAAATACAAGACAAAGAAAATTTTATCAGTTCAAAGTTGTCTTTTTTTATATCGTAGATTCTTTGTTTCAAGTTTACATTTGCATACTTTGCTTTTATATATTTCTAATGTTCAGATACATCATTTCCGATCATTAAGATTTATAATATTTGCATGCACATACAAATACAATCTGAACGATAGTCTGTTAATGCAATCTAACATAATTTAATCTAATTTAATTGAGATCTACTATTCTAAAATAGAAAGTTACATTATTAAGATAAACGAACTTGGAATAAATAAATATTGATAAGAATTGAGAAAGAAGAAAAGGTTTTTTTTTCTTCAATTTTAAGAAAGAGAAGTTTTGAAAAAACGAAATTCTAATCTTTTAAATAAAATCATCATCATTTTGAGTCATCGTCTATATCTAAAAACAATAGGTGTCATCAAGAGTATAATTTTCCTTGTTTAAAACCTGGAATTCTTTATGGCCAGGATTTTATCCATGCAGGCGCACTTGGTGTGCTCTACAGCATGGATGACTTCATGGTGACGATCTCGTTGTTGATCAATGCGATGCCTGACCATGAAGACGAGGCTGACGTTCCTGGTCTCGGTTGGAGCGCAGATCTGTTTGGGATCAGGACAGCACCCCGATCCAGCGCAGCGTGACAGAACTGTGGATGCAGGATAAAAGGCTTCGTCGGGCCCGAGGCCCACGGTCAAGAGATCTTCTACTGCAATTGCCCTTGGTTGAGGCAACGAACATTGAAATTGGTGCACCAGCTGTACGTGACTCAAAAAATCACCGTCCCTGTATCGAACGAGAGGATGCACACATGATTACAAAACTGAAGAAATGGAAAGAAAGGAAGAATAATGAATTAAAAATAAAGAGGAAAACAATGAAGAACAAAAATTAAGGTACGAAAAAAATAATGTAAATAATTAACAAATAACTCAGAAAGAAAAATCTGATAAATGATCGTTTTGTAAATGGCAAATCTGACTATATTATTCTCTCACCTGTGATGCTTGCCGACAATAATTGCAAACTGAATGCAAATTATCAACAATAACACTTTCTTCATCTTCGTGACTCTCAACGTGAGCTTTCACAAATTGTTAAATCGCCGTAGTATTTTTTAAATGAATTTAAATTATCAATAAATTTATCAATAATCACTGCAATATAATTGTAAAACAAAGCACACTTTTGTTGAATTAATGAACGATGTTGCTCGATAAAATCAAATTTAGTTTTTTCGAATAGTCATCACAGTAGATCACAGTATTTTCCAAATAATTGGCACTTTAATTTGTTTCACCAATAATTATATATATTCCTTCAGGAGAACCGAAGTATTTCATTAACAAAATAGTCTTTTTTTAATTAAACATAAATTAAAAGGGAATACTGGAACTTGAAATATTCAAAGTCCCTGAAGTCTTTAAATCTTTTTCATTCCAGATTGAAGAATGAAAAAAGCGAAAAATTCAAGAACGTAAAAAGGCTCGAGTTTCCACCTCTTCTTTTCTTCAGAGAAACATTTAATTAAACATTCTAATGAATTTAATATGCAATCGAGATTTTCTTCCTTCGATCTTCACGATGTTTGCACCGCGAGGAAGCCCACTGCAACTACCGCGAAGTTCTGCGATCAGAATTCTTTCATTCTTTGTATATACGTAACTGTTATCCAGCTTTTCCCTCACCCTCGTTCTCCCTTCTCCAATTTCTTCCCTCTCGTTGCCACTTGCTCTTCGATTTCTCTTGGAGAGGTCTTCTTCCTGCGGATTCCCAGTAAAAGGAGAGGATTTGAGAAGGGATCAATCTAACCGTTCCGAGAAGCTCTTCGAAATAACCGTAATTACGAAGAGTGCTTCGCGTGACTTTTCTCCTTCTCGCTTCATTTCCTTCATCTTCTCAGTACTTTCTTCTTCCTGTTTTCTTTCCTCTTTATCTGACCACCTGGTTCGGGATGCAGGAGTTCGATGAGCAAGAAGAAGTCACCGTGAAGAAGTCACGTTTTTAAGTTTGAAGTTAATCGAACATCTTAAATAGGTTTTAAGACTTGGTATTGCAAAATCCACAATATTAAAGTTACAAAAAATTTTATTGTAAATTTTACAATATTATATATTTAATATAACGTACTAAATAAGATTCAAATTTCAATATTGTTCCTTATATATGGAGAATAATTTTTAATTATTTATTTTTAATTTAATGATTGTAACAAAAAAATCGCACATTACTGTTCATTCATATACGACCACATCCACAATCACAAAAAGAAACCAAGAATATTATTTATTTCCACAAGGATAGGGAATCACCCGTCGAGATAGCAGCTATTAACTTAGGCCGTGATATAATCTATTGCAGCAATACATAAACGTCTACATCGTGTCTAGCCAAAGTAGACTCCTTTCTTTATTTTCATAAGAACTACAAATTTCCTGCAATTGTTTAATAGATCGATAAATAAAAAAATTATAAACAATCTTCGGCGAATATTTATAATTACAAAGCTTATATCGATACTTAATTTATTAATATATTCTATATAAATTAATATATTATTTTTAAGATTCATAAATTAGCGCATTTATAATCGCACTCCACAATGTGGAGTGCGATTAAAATATTAACCAACTTTAACCAAATGCAACGATTGTTTCAGATGGGTTATTTGTCATCAATATTCGGATTGAGAAAATAGATTGAAATTCCTTACGCAAATTGGACGAGAGTGGGTCATCGAAAACTATGACGGAATTCGCACTGCGGCGAACATATATTTTAAAGATTGAGTCATCATTGAGTGTGAGTCATGGATTAAATTTAATATAATATCTCTATGCGGTAACTCGATATATATTTTATTTCTTTTTTTTTTTTATTAAATTTACTGTACCATATTAAAGTATATCGCAGAAAAATCGGAACAATCTTGAGATATTCTAAAAGAAATGGAAGAACAGCTATTTTGAACCGAATAGAAATTACGAATTATTTTGTTACAATTAGAAAAAAAAGGAAATAAACAGTTTAATGATTTAAATTAAAGAATTAAATATGAAAGTAAAAGGATACTTTTAACTAATACTTTTTGTAAGTGGAGAATTCGATAGATGTCTAATCAAAAGTCAAAGTGGTCAATGAATGCGATACAGGAAATAGAGATTATGGTAGTATAGTAATGATAGTTAATCGTTGTTAGTGATAATCAGCAATTAAGTCTACGAGTCACCTTTACTTACCATAGCAAAATCTGAAATAGGGGCTTTACAATATGAGTTCGTTAAAATGCAGATCAATCATTGCGTGTAATTATAAACTAGACCGTATCACGTTTTATTTCTGGAACAGGAATCTGGTCAATGGATTGCATAAGCCAAGGAAGTAATTAAGTTCCGTCTGCGATGAGTATGTCGATGTTCGAGCAACTACAATACGTCAATACAGTACGTCTAATGATAATACGTCATCCTTACGTATAATAATGACTTGGCAAACTTGAATTTCTCATAAGAATTCTCCCCTTACATAAAAAAATACCAAATCTACTTGTTGTTAGAACAACATCAAGTTCGATCGAGAATAACGAAAGCACACATCCATTAATACACATTTAAAGAATCTTCAAAAAATTAGAACATCTTTCTTTTTTAAGTATTATAAATATTAAGTACATCTCAAAATCTCAAATTCTTTCTATGTTCGAAATAGCGACAATATAAAAGAAATAGAATAGACAAATTAAAACTCAAAAATTCAAAACTCAAAAAAAGATTTTACAAGACATTTAACAAACATTTAAAGAATTAAGACATTTTTTAATCTGTTTATAAATAATTAAGATATTTAAATATAAAATAGTTTATCGAATATTTAAAATAATCTGATATCAATGTTTTTATTTTAGGTGTTCGGCGGTATGATATAAAAGCGACAAATACATATTGAGAGACAAATACTTACTTACAAATGTATATGTAAATGCACAGGATAACGTACAGAAAATTATTTACGCTGTGAATGACGTCAGCACGAAGGGAACTCCCAACGACGGAAAAAAGGTATCTTCGGCTAGGTGTTCCCGCATGCGTCAGAGCACGGGTTTCGTGATGTATAAAGCCTTTCACAACAGATTAGCACAGATACAAAATTTATGCGGTACGAAAATCACAGAACTTGCGCGTCTGCATCATTGTACATTGATATTTGTGTAAAGAAATAATCTTCTTTAAATTTTATATTAATTAAATTTAATAATTAAATATTAAGTAAATTTTATATAAAAATAATTAATACGTTAAAATATACACGAATTACATGACATTGTGGACATATGGCTTGGCACGGAGTCATATAATTTCCGATAAAGAGGCGCCTGTGTAACAAGACACTCTTGAGCGCCACGCTGCACATATAATTAGCCAACTAGCCAAGTAATAGAAATCTTACAGGAACTTAATGACTTATGATGACAATCAGAAATTAGATTCACTAGAGTATTCATTTCCGTCTGAATCACACATCTATCAAGATTAGTTCCCGAGAAGAAAAAAAGGAAGAAATTCCTCAATCCTGTTCCAAAATAAATTTCAAGATTAGAGATTTTATCGTAGATAAAAAATATCCAACTTGATTTTAATGTGTAAAGTATTATAAAATTTAACGTGTAAAACATTTAAAAACCAAATAAATAAGTAAAAATAACCAAATATAAAGATTTATATAATTTTGACTTAATGTAATAATTTGTAAAATAATTTGACATTTAACATATGTAAACACATTTTAAGAAGGAAATGTAATATTACTCATTTATTAATGTCTACAATTTGCATTAATATAATCTGTTATTTATTAATCCAGTTCAAACTACTTTTTCAATTCAACCTTGATAGAAGATCTAATAGACAAAAGTCGTATTGCAAAAGACTATATAATTGCATATTTATCAGTCATCAGTAGTTAGTATTTAAGCATAAAAAACTTTTTAAAATGCAAATATATCATACGCAGTCCGATACTGTTTAATCATTACTAAGAAAATGAACGTGATTAATATACTTCTGCATTTGGTTGTTCACCTGTCAAGATTATGCATATTACGCCTTCGAGTTCTGATTTCTTGAGAATTCATATTTTTCTCGTAGAACGAGTGCATGATTAATCTTAAAAGAGGTCAAAGAGAAAAATCATAGAAATAATTTAAAAATTTAAATCAATAAATATTGGAAAAAAGAGAAAAGTAAAAACATTAAGAAATATTTAATTTTAAGTTTCGCCAATATGATACGTAAAATTTACAATTTCCTGATAAAGAAAGTACAATTATGTTATTTATTGTTGAAAAAAAGCTGAGGAATTGTATAGCATTGTGTCTAGCATTTTTCTAGCATTCTATTCTAGCAAATAGCAACTTCCGCGAAGACAAGTAGCTCTGCTTTTTCCGCGTGAAACGAAGAAAAGGGCACTTTACGTTTCGTGGAAGTCAGCAAGTCTGCAACCGAAATACTCGAAGCAATCATCATTCGCGAGGAGATGATCTCGTCTTCGTCGCTAGAAGCGCTCAGCCGCGAAACATGACTTTCAGCATGATCGTCCGCGCAGAAACGCCGCAGTCGTTCAAACGAATTGACGTCGCATGAATTATTCCGATTTATTCGCCATAGCAATTAACTTCCTGTAAAAAATGAGAAACTGAATTTATTACTCGGTTGGTCGGTTCTAAAAATGTAAAATTATTTCTTTCTTTACAAAATTATGCTTATCGTTAAACCTATCACTGCATTTTACTACGTAATCGTTTTACTACCATTATTAAAATAATTCATTATTGAAACGAATATTTATTTTCTTTTCTTTTTATTTAATAAAATTGTATATAATTTTCTTTTATTATTTATTTAGATTTTATAGGCAATATTGAGATTAAAAATATATAAAAATTTTAGATATCAATGCTTGCTATCGTTATTTTATTCTCTTACGTTTTTTACATCATTCATTACAACAATATCAATGCTGATGCTTGACAATCTCATTATCGGCTGTGACAATTGTTATTCAAAGTGCAAAGGGTTAAACAGCACACGTTCACGCCGGCAAACGGTTGCACAATAAAGCGGAATCATCGCGGAAGGCACGCGCGATCCGGACTTTACGCGTGTTCTCGCATGAGGCATGCGTGCAAGCTCTTCGATATATAAATACTCGTGTGTCAGTGGGAAAATCTCAGTCGACCAATACTTGGTGCCTGAGTAGCTCTTCTCTCCCGAGCTACCTTTATTCAAAAACCAGAAGTTCACCACGTGATTTCTTTGCTATTCAAAAAGAATGAAGATTTAAAAAAAAGAAAAGAAAGAGGAAATATATTTCATCTTGAAGAGAATCCGTCAAGTTTACTATGCCGTGGCATATCCTTTTTCTTTGAAAAAGTGGCATGAAGATAGATTGATAGAGCGAAGAAAAAAATCTTAAGACGATTCTTCATCTTTTCAAAAGTGTAGTGATTTCATTCTTAAAAGGACGAAGATTCACGTTGAAAAATTATACAGCAGGAAGAATTTTTTATCTTTCCTCTATTATTAATATCTTCAGTTTGTAGTGATCTAGTATAAAGTAGTTTCTTGAGAGAAAGATTCAATGAGACCTTGCAAGTTCAGTGATCAGTAACGATTGATTTGTTACGGCTAGACGTCACCGATAGATCCAGTGCATTGAGTGCAATTGATTTGAACTTCCGAATCGGAAATTCTTTTGAGCTTGGACTCTAAGTCCATGTAATTTCGCTTCTGGAGAGACCGGCTAGAATCTCTCGACGATGAAAGGCAGACCGAGAAGATCGCTTTTGAGGCTTTTAATTTTAATCCTGACGACGGTAGATCAGACATTAGTGGTCTTGACGGCACATCACGACGGTCATCATCAACATCGACTCGCGAAAAGGATCCATCTGCCGCGAGCGATGGAGACCACTAAGAAATTCCTCTGCAGAGAGCCCCAATCGAGAGCCTACAATCTGAGAGATCTGGTGCATAGCATGCAACCGAGCGAAAGTGTGAATCAGCCGGTGTACATCGTGGTGAAGAAATGCGACAATCACTCGGGCTGTTGCGTTAGCCCCGATCTCAGTTGCGCGCCGGTGCAGTCGTCGATCTATCACGAGGACATGGAGGTCGAGGTTTGGAGCCTGCTGACGAACAGCACGAGGAGAGTGTGGATCAGGATTGAGCAGCACGGCAGATGCAGCTGCGAGATCAGTAGCGCTAGCGAGAGACTTAGAGAGGATACTCAGCCGCCCAATATACAGATCCTTTGATCCTCCGAAGTTGTTTGGATTCTAGACTGAGCACTCACTCAGAAGTAGAAGACTGCAGGTGGATCAGCAACCGAGTGGATTTATCTTGCATTTCGATAGACAACGTTATTCTGAAAGAAGAATAATGAGTGTTAATTGAGGTCGGTTAATCACGACTGGAACTGATTTTTTAAGATTTTTATATATACCTTAATTTTTTTAAGGTTCTTCAAAATTGCGTGTCGAGATTGGAATCGAAACGCAATACTGATAACACTGACTTGCCCGCCAATATTTTTTAAATATTGTATAGTGCAACGTTAGAAGAAAAATTGATATAGTGTTAATAAAAATTAGTTGATTATAGTTGAAACTCAGATAGATTGAATTAGGACGAAGTCTATTTAGAACTTCAGTTTGCTCGCTTTATCTATCCTGTTTACGGCTATGTGACGATGGCGAGAAAGAAGCGAGAAAGTGAAATTAGTTAGCAGATATCATACAGATTCTTTGATACTATACAAATTAATAAATCTAATTGAAAAGCCAATGTCTGGTAACGAAAACATTCGTTAAGTGATTGTGATTATGATTGAGAAGGATTATTGTTACGAAGAATACTCCGAAAAATCGCAAAAATTTGGACGATTAATAAAAAGTGGAAGCTGACCTTCTAATAGGTAAATTTAAAATTCCTTGATTTACAGAGATTCCGTGATTTTTCAAGAAAGAAAACTTCAATCTTTCAACATGATAACGTACAAATATCTCATAGACATTCATCTTTATCAGAGATATATCTATTTCACAGTAATACCTTCCATTGTCAGCTTATTTAATAGACTTTAAACTGTGCCAATTTTTTTTACGCAATTTAATATTGTAGGATAAATATAAGGATCAGGATATCCCATAGAATGTCCAAAAAAAAAAAATGCAAAGTCTTGTTAATGCTCTTATAACACAGTGTGATGCACATTACATTTCTACTCGTATATTCCGAACACAAGATGTTCTATTGCAAAGGATTACGTACGAAGTGAGGCTTAGTGTGATGATTATTATATTTTCATCTTCCTCACAAAATGTGATCGTGAATATTTTTAAACACTTAAGGATACTTTTAACTGACATTGTGATAAGATCATATCAATTTATAGCGATAATAGCGTGGTTTCAAAGTGAAACATATGTAAAACGACATCTCTTCAAACGTTCGAATTCACGTTTGATTTTCAACGTGATCTTCATACGAAACTAATAACATCACGTAACTGACTCACGTTAAATATAACTTCACTATACATTTGCTAAATGCGATACTGTTTGTGCGTTGTACGCTAAAGTTTACATTACTTAAACAAAATCCAGACGCGGCAGAAATAACTGCGTTTGTAAATACATAGCTCTATACAATGAGCACGTGCCACAAAATTATAGGCGAGTACTTTAGGATTCGAAAATAAAAAAAGACTTGTGTCATAAGCAATTTTTTTACAAGACAACTTCTAGGTGTAAATTTCTATAGATACATTTATATATTAAATAAGCAAGATGAAATCAAAATCGCGATCGATGTAAGAAAGAACGTTTTTATAGTATTTTGATATCAGTTTTAAGTTTAGCGAAAATTAAAAAACCTATCCGAATATTTGTATTATAATTTATTTATTTATTGAACGGATGATTTGTCCATGTAAAATAAATAATAAGAGAAAACTGCGATCAGTAAGTCGATGTATCGAAAGGGTTTAACAGTATTCTTTTAGCAGTTAATGACTCTGTTATTTAATTTTTGTATTAATTTATATATCATCTAATTTATGAAAAGCAAAACGATTTAAATGTTTATATAAAAATAAATTGTAGCTTTGGCTATTTTTATACTAACCCGTAAAATTTATTTCTGTGCTGTACCTGGTCTTTAGTCTCTTTTTATTCAAATTTTAAGTTAAATAATTCATTTACTTTTGACTGTTTCCATTGAACTTTCTTAGATTACAATGTTCTTGACAAGGAACATTAATATTACAATTATATTAATAACAAGGAATATTAATTCAACAATTTTTCATCTTACAGCATTACAAGTAAAACATTTTATGTAAGATTCGAAAATTATTATAAATTTTATGACTTTTTCATTATAAAATTACTATAACTATTAATAACTCTTTATCTGAAAAAAGTCGATAAATTTTTTTTCCAGTGATGTACACAATCCATCATGTTTCTGTACACGACTCTTTTTAAAAAGAAATCATTTTTAAAATAAATTCTAAGGGACAGTATTTATAATTTATAATTTTCCAATTTTTTATTCGAGATCGTTTCAAATACGATCCCAAGATGTTGTATAGTCAATTTATTGGCTGGACAGAATCCTAAGATTCGACGTAAGACGATCTGAAATATAAAACTGAACTACGAATACGGATCCAAGCAAATTTTCCTCAGCATATCTTAAAACAAATTTTTTAATCTGCCTTTAATTCCAAATAAAGTGTTTTGAAAGGCTAACGTTAATTTTTGTGGCAATAATCCTGTTATTAATTGTATCGTTTATCCGCTTGTCTGTCTACGAAAGACAGAAATAGCAAAACAATACATATTCTCGATTTAGCGCGCAGACGTGTGAAAAGAATTGGACTGACGCCCAAACGAGAGCCGGCGGCGCCGTTATGTCAACGACGATGTTCACGGACACTTGTTCCGCGAAATCAACTCTGCCCCCCTCCAAAAAAAATATCACTAGGTTATAAAATTATACAATATATTATTTACTGCAAAATGCATTAAATTTTCGCATGTCCATTTTAAAAATGGACTTTAGGATTTCTGGTTAAAATGGATTTCAAAAGGAACAATCGAACCTAGAAAAGAAATATAATTCTAACTTTATTTTCTTAACTTTATTTAATGTTTACTTAATTTCTTATAATACTCTAATAAAGTTGCAAAACCTCCCTTAATCTTCAAACCTACATAAAGAAATGAAATTTTAAATCTTCGTTTTAAATCTTCCTTAAAAAATCTACGAAGAAAAATTACGGAAAAAATATATTACAAAAATTTCTGCAAATTTCAAGAAAAGAATAGGAACATTAAAGCATTATTATGTAATTGAATGAATCAGTTTACTGAAGTTTCTCCTTTACTTGCGTTTAACGTAAATCGTCAGTAAAAACTACATAAATTGTCACGAGTAAAAGACGTACACGATACAGAGAAAATGCTGTACCGATATTACGAGTATCGGGCATAAGGGTATTTCGAACGCATTCGTCGGCCTCGCGTCCCTCGTCCTCTTCCTCCTTCATTGGCAGCCCCTCTAGCCGCATGTCCTCGCATCACGGGTTGTCCTTCAGAGGTAGAGATAACATTTATACATAAAACGTTGGCGAAGAAAATGTTAGACACGCAATATAAATTCATCTATACTAGTAGTAAATTATAATTTGTCTTCTAAATGAAGAAAAAGAAAAGAAACATTTATTACGTTATTCAAATAAAAAATAAATGTATTAAAAGAGGTAATGAAATCTATCTTATATCGAGATAACCAAATAAAAACTTGTTTAGTCGCACTACTCGACTTACCTCTACCCGACTGGTTCTCTGCCCATACGATCGGTGTAGGTCTCGCACCTCTTGCCGCTCTGAAGGGTGACCTAGGCGATCTTCTCACTGTCACTCCCCTAGCGCTGTTTGAGTCTCCCGCGGCCGCCAGAGTGGCTGCCATTGTTCTCTGGCGAGTGTTGCTGGACGGCGAAGCTTCTGCTTCGCGATTCTCTTCTTCAACCTCGTCTTCAACGAGTTCGCTTCCCGCCTCTTCTGTCGCTTCTGCCGTGTCCACAGCATCGTCCTCACCGGATGCCAAAGCTACCGGTTCTTCCACTCGCTTCTCACCTTCCGAACTCACTCCTGTGACAAAGGCGAAAGAAGCGATAAAATTATCATTCACACTTGTTTCCTTAGGAATTAAACTTTTTAATAAATTTAGTTAGATTTATTGAGATACCTTCGCTTGGAGTTGCGCTGGATTCTGTAGCTTCAGTTGAACCGCGTTGCTGTTCATCAGTACCGACGATGCGAATACTGGGAATGTTAGGTTCCTCGACATTGTCTCCGGAAGTGGCCGTTACAGAAACGTGCGTCACGGTGTTTTCTTGTTCTTCGGATTGACTGCTACTAGTCTGTTACAATGAGAATTGTGAAAGGTGATGTTAAGTAATAATAACTTCATAAGAAAATGCAATGAAACATAGCATTTTCTTTACCGAAGGAGGCAAATCCGCAGCTGGGGAAACTTGAAGAGGCGTAGTGGGAACACTGCGACCAGTTCCACTGTCCTCTAATTGTGCTAGATCCATTCTGCTGTCGTCCAGACTCTCTTGAACAACCTGAACTACAGCGGAATTAGTGGACCCAAAAATTCTAGTAGTGGAACCTGTCGGTGTTGTCAAGGATGGTGTCGAAGAAGCCGTTGTAGGTGCCGAAGAGTCTCCAAAAGTAAAACGACCTTGCGGCACCTGTGGCGAACTCACAGCTTCACCGAAACCGTCACGACGGGGAACGAAGAGGGTAGGAGTGCTTGGTACGATGCAGTCATCGCCACCATCTTCGTAACCTTGTTGCGGCTTTGAGAAGAAAAAAATGACGATAAGTTGTAATAATATAAAGTAAATTTTATAAGTTTAATAAATAAAAATATTGCAAATATTTTAAATACCAACCAAAAGAAGATGTTGCTGTTGCTGCTGTCTGGGCATAGGTGCGATTCCTCTAGGCCTCGCTGTGAAGGACGTAGCGGGTTCTCCAGTCGGTCCAGCGCTACTGATAGCTTCAGATTGTTGCTGATTTGTAGGAATAATGGCTTGACCCTGTCTAGAGATGTCAACGCTCGTGGAATCCTCTTCCATAATAATCTCTACCTCGTTATTATCTCGTTCAACTTCAACTTCGACTTCATAGGGCATCTCTTCTTCTTCCTCTATCTCTTCGTACGTATCGTTGTCAAACTCCTCTTCTTCCTGTGCTTGATGGTTGCCTCCACCTTCACCCTCGTCACAGTCTACCACTACTACGCAACCTTCTTCTACCTCTTCATCTTGATCCCTTTGGCTTGACGTAGGTACCTGAATCATTATTAATATTAGAAATAGAAATCGTTATTAATATTGAAATATTTTCAAAATTACATTATAAATGCTTAATTGTGAATTGCTTATTCTTTTTTCTCTCTATCATATTATCCTCACCTGATACTCTACTTCCGAAGCGCTGGCACTCGCGGTCGCGCTAATGTCCTGTCTGGTCCTCTTAGCTTTTGGACTCTGCACCTGTTCTTGACGTCCATGGTCCAATCCTTCGACTATCCCAGAGCCAGAGGCGGTTGAGTCTAGGACTCGTGCTCTTTTCAGCCCCGTGGAAGCTTGAGAAGTGCTGACCGATTGCGTGGAGCTGCTCGCCACTGTCTGTTGCTGATCGCTGACGGTGATCTGCTGCTGCTGTTGCTGCTGCTCCACTCTGGGACTCACTAACGCTACTGTTTGTTGTTGTTGTTGCTGCTGCTGTTGCTGCTGCTGCTGGCACTGTTGCTGTTGCGGCTGCAAATTAAGTGTCTCCGCACTTTCTGGGTCTTCTCTCTGTGTCGATTCCGCCGATTCGCTCAGCTGAGGTTGGACTACCAATTGACGAAGACTGCTGGTTTGTGCACTCTGCGAAGAAGTACTGGTACTTGCCGGCTGGAAATCGGTCAGGCTGCTAGTAGGCGAGCTCGTCTCCGTAGTATGCACTACTTGCTGCTGCTGCATCTGATGTGGTGCAACCATGACCGGTGCACCAGCTGTAGTCGGCAGAACGGCAGCCGTTCGCGACTGAACCACCACGCTCATTGGTCTAATACTGGCCAGCGGCGTTTCCGCCCTAGCTGACATCGGTTTAATGTTCGCTGTCGGTGGCTCGGTGGTTGCGCTTACCCCGCTCACGCCTGACAGCTGTCTCTGGAGCTGAGCGACCCGTTGCAAAAGCGCTTCCTTCTCCGCCTGTATCTCCGACTTCTCATGCTCCAACCTAGAGATTCGGCCTTCCATCTGCGATTTCAACGCCACCAACCGCGCGTCGTGCTCCGCATCGGGATCTCCTTGAACTCCGGCACTGCCTCCTGCTGATTCTATTCTAGATTTCAAATCCATTAACTCTTTTTCACAAATCTTCTTGGATTCGGTCAACTGCATGATTTTCGTTCTAGCTCCCTTAAGGACCTGTTTCGCTCTGTCTTCTTTCTCTACACTACTGCGATTCATAGCCTCAATTTCCTTTCTCAGATTATCGGCCTCGCTTTGAGCCGCTGCCACCTGGCGAGTTACTTCATCTATCTTCGTCGTGAGCTCGATGTTCGTCTGACGAAGTTCCTGGCGGCCCTCCTCTCGCAGTTGGTCCTCACGTTCCTGTGTTATCACGTTGGCAGCGTCCTCGTTTCTGGTTTCTTCATTACGATTCTTCTCTTCCTCGACGGTACGCGCGAGTTCTTCAAATTGTGTTTTATACTTCTTAGCTATTTTGCGGATCTGAATCTCCTTGTTTCTAATGTCATTAAGAACGGCCTCTTTATCGCTTAGTTCCTTTCTAAGAGAAATCAAGTCCTTTGCTTTCGAGGAAGAATCGGCTAGTGCCTCGTTGAGCTCCTGACCTAGTTTACGGACTTCTTCCGACGCTCGCGACATATGTTCCTCTTGGGTTTGTATTTGTTTTTGGAATTGCGTCAGTTGGTCCTCGAGTTTAACTTTCTCTACTTTCACTTGATTAAATTCTTCAGTTCTCTTTGCATGAGTCTCCCTCTCTGACGTTAATAGTTTGCTCAGATTCTCTCTTTCTGTTTGAAGTCGTCGCCAATCCTCAGGGCTGGCCTTATTCGCTCTTTCCAATAATGTATTCGCTCTTTGTCTCCATCTAGTTGCTTCGCCTTTCAGGCTGACGTTTTCTTCTGTCAAAACTTCCGTTTTGGCTGTCAAATCTCTAGATATATCTCGAAGAGGTACTACTTCTTCCAACAAAGCATTTACTTTGTCTGTAAGTTCGTTAACTTTCGCACTAAGATTATCTCTTTCTTCCCTAAGGATTCGGTTAGAGTCCGTGATAGCATTCAAGGTCTCCACTTTGCGCAACAATTCCGCATGCTTGGATGTGGTCATCACATCAATTTCGGACTTTTCTCGTTCAGAATTCAGCAAAGTTTCGGTCTCCTTCAATCGCCTCTCCACCACCTCGATCTGTGATTTCATCCTAAGATTTTCAGCCCTAAGAACATCAAATTTGGCTAAGGCCAAGTCCTTCTCTCTTCTTAAATATTTCATAACTCTCAACAATTGTTCAACTGAATTGGAATCTTCTTCCAAAGAGCTGAAACTCTTGTTCAGAGCTTCCAGGCTAGTATCGGGACTGTCCCTTCCGCTTATTTTGGTCTGCTGACTCTGCATGATGGCTATTCGGTCGCCCAATTCCTGAATCTGATTATGCAAAAGCGCATTCTGCGTATCGAGATCTACAACTCTCTTCTGGGTCTCTTCGATCTCGTTCACGAACTTTTCTTCTCTGTGTTTCGAAGCTGATTTCTCAACTTCGAGATTTTCTACTGCCATATTTCGCTCTTGGGTCAAAGTATGTAGTTGCTGTTGAACCTGCTGAGCTTCCTCTTTCAACTTTGCCAAAATCTATAAAAAACATGTGTAAAAAGGTAGATGATAAATTCATATAAACATTTCTTCATTACTAGACTTACCTGCAAATCAGACGAATGCTGCATCATTTCTCTTGCGTATTTGTCCTCTGCTTCTTTGGCCGTGATAGACACAGACTTCAAATCGGTCTTCAGCAATTCCAGTTCACCCTTCAATTCATCCAGCTCTTCGACCTTCCTTTCAGCCTCAGCCAGTTTTTCTCTTAATTCTGAATCGGTTTCGTGCCTGCCATTTGATATCTTCGCCAGATCATCACCCAATTCCTTTACTCTCTTCTGCAACGAAATGATCTCCACACGTGACTCTTTCAAGGCGTTCTCCAGTTCTTCTTTGCATTTGTTATATTCAGCTGTTAATTCTCTTAACTGCGTTTCAGCACTTTCAGCAATATCGCAATACTGCTGACTCTGCTGTCTAGCTGCCTTCAATTGTTCGGAGAGTGACTTTGCTTCGACTTGATTGCTATTTAATTGCATCTCTAACTCTTTCACTCTCTTTACGAGACCTTCATCACCTGTCAAGGGCTTAGCGATAGAATGAGCGGCAACTTGTCTCAATTTATTGTTCAACTGATCAATCTTCTGGCTACTTTGAGCCTCGGTTTCTCTCGCCTGATCCAGCTCCATTTTCACTCTCTCACTCAACTCGCGTTCTTCTTTTAATCTTTCTTGAGCAGTCGTCAACTGTCTCTCTAAATGAGCTGATAATTCTCTGAAGCGATCCTGTTCCTCCTGAAGACGGCGTCGGAGAGCAGCGCATTCTCTGTTAGCGTCGTCGAGTCTCTGTTCGGCCCTAAGTTGCCCTTCAGCCTGGACTCGCTCCAAGCTAGCCTTAATAGACTCCATGTCCGCTTTAAGCAGTGCTTGAGTCTGTCTTTCCCTCTGATAGACCTCCCGCTCCTTCAAGAGACGTCCCTCAGAATCTCGCAGAAGTTGACGTTCCTGACGAACGTTTTCTAATTGAACTTCCGCCCGGGATAAGCGAGATTGAGCGGCGAGCGTCTCATCTTTCAGAATCATAATACTTTGCTCATGTTTGCTAATAGTAATGTTGTAATTGGTACATTTCTCCTCAAGCGCTTTGATCTGGGACTTGTAGGATGCGACATTGCCTTGTAAAAGTGTGAATCTCTCGTTCGCCGAATCCAACTGTGCTCTCAATCTGCAACACCTCGCCGAATTTGCTTCTGCTTCTTTCCTAAGTCTTTCAACTTCCTCGCTCAACATTTTTTCATGCGCGGTTCGTTCCTTTCGATATGTCTCATACTCATCCGAAACATGTTTAAATTTATCTTCAGCCTCCTTTAGCTTCTTAAACAATTTCTCTTTTTCTTCGTCACTCTTTGTTGTCTTTGATTCCTCTTCTGATTTGGATTTGTCCTCTTCGACATCTTTCTCCCCTTTTTCCTTGTTTTTCTCATTGGAATTCTTTATCTGTTGGTACATATTTTTGTACATGTCTCTTTGTTTTAAAAGACCATCCAACATCTTCGATTGTCTATCTTGCGCAGCTTGCATCTCTGTTAACTGTTCCACATAACGGTCCAGCTTTTCCTTCATCTCGCCCGAATTTATTTCGTCGGTAGCTCGTTCAACTTCTTCTTGCCTGGATGATAACGCACGGACAACTGCTAACAGCTTCTGATTGTTCTCCTGCAGTTCCTCAATATCCTTAAAGGTCACCAATTTCTTACTGATGATCTGTGACGACAAAATGTCATCTGTATCTACGGAAGATGACAAATCTCTAGTTTCCATGCGAGTGCCGGTGCGGCTTTCTTGAACTTCTTTGAGCAGATAACATACCTATAACGTCAAAAAAGAATTTAATCATATACCGTGATGAGCCATCTAAATTTGTCACTCTTAAATTTTAATTTATGTGTAAAAAAAAAATAACTCACTTGTCTAGCCAAGTCAGCCAGTTCAGTTTTCAGCCTCTGGTTTTCTGTAGTGTGATGCTTGGCAAGGCGATTAGCCTCGTCGGAATTTTCATGAAGACGCTGATTCTCCGCGAGAAGTTCGTCCAGTCTATTTGTCAGCGTCGTAATATTCGCCATAGCCGATTCATAATCCTGTTGTTGTTGCTGCAATAACGGCGCCTTCTTCTCCAACTCGTGAAGAATCACATCCATTTGAGACTTCAGGCGTTCATTTTCTTCTCGCTCTAACGCTAATTCATTGGTGACATCGACTAATTGGGTATAAATCTGCGTGAGACTTAAGCCTCTTTGTAGAGCTCGACTGGTTGTAGCTGCTGCAGGTGCCAATGCTTCTACAGCTTGATTCAATTTCTCTGCAAAATTTGTAAATATTCTAATAAATATGGATAAGAAAAATAATTAAAAAGTACAAAGATAAGTGCAATCTGCTAATCTATAAATAAATGAATAATAAATCTACAAATAAATAATAAAATGTATGCTATCAGCACCACGGCATTAAAAATGACAAAAAATAAAAAATGCCACTCACCTTGCCGGATATTCTTCAATAATTCATTAGCATGTTCCAGTTCTTTTGTCAATTCCTGGATATTCTGTTCCTTGTCATCAATATCCTGCTTGTGCTGGACCAATAATTGATTGTACTTTGTCTCTAAAGTTCCATACTCTTCTGCAGTGCTATCCACTAATTTTTGTAGCTCGCCCGCTGCACTGGAGATTGCCTCGGCTTTGGCATTGGCATCATCCTTCATCGACTCGTATAAGCTAGCCAGATTTTTCTGAGCATTTATTTCTTTTTGGTATGAATCATTTATAGCGATTTCATGGGCTCGCTGCTGCTCCACTTTCTGAGCCAGTTCATCGCATTGTTTTTGAAGGGACGAAACCGATTCTCGCAATTGAGAATTGGCTTCATTAGCTATTCGCAACTCTTCTTCGCGTTGCGACAATTTCGTGTCAATTAAGAGAGCCCGGGCAGAGGCTTCGGATCTCGCTGTCTGAAGTTCAGAGGTCCTTTTGGCCAGTTGTTCCTCAAGGCCTGCCATCTGTTGCGAGAGAAGTATTCGTTCTTGCTCCAGTCGTTTTTCCCTATGCACATATAATTCAAATTAAAGATGTTAATAAAATTAATTATATTTCTCGTTAATAAATCATACAAAATTAATAAAAATTTAATAACACACTACAAGTAATAATTAAATGACATAATCGTATGTATATACATTTAGGCATGTATTTAAAAAATATATTTTTTCTCTCTTCTTAACTCACTTGAAATCTAAGGTCATTTCTCGACTGCGAACTTCCTCTGTGTCAGATAGAGTTTGGCACTTGGCTGTAATGGCAGTTTGAAGCTGAGAGCTCAAAGAAGATAATTCAGTACGCATTCGATCGATTTCGGTGTCTCGCCTTTCAACTTGCAGTTGCAATGCAGTAGCCTCATCTTTAACTGCGTCCCTCTGTCTTCGTAATTCGCCATTTTCCTTCTCTAATCTGTAATTCACAATACATAAAACACAATTACAAGATATTAATTGTTAATAACTGTATTAAGAATAATTGTGGTCTTTTTTATACATTATTATATAAAATTATTTCTTTTAATATATTACGACATTAGAAATTGAAAGAATGTAATATTACCGTTTGACAGATTCCTGTAATTTATGCACATCAATTTTTACTTCTTCAAGGTTGCCACATACTTCTGTATTGCTCTTCTCCGCTAGCTCTAATTTCCCTCTACACTCGTCAAGGTCCAACTTCTGTTCCGCAAGTTCCTTCTGTGCCTTCTCCAAGTCTTGCTCTGTAAATCAACATATAAAATCTTTGGCCTTTGGCATTTATTCATTAACAATATTTTGAGATCAATTTTAGCATTGCCAAAAATTATAGGGACTAAAGCTTATACCGAACCTCGAGTAAATAACGAAAGCGTTATTAGAAGAGTCTTCAATTTGAGGAAGGATAAATAAAAAGCGCAGGCGGGTGAAAGTATGTAAATAAACCATGTCCATCAAATACTTAAAGATACGAAATTCAAATCGGCATCTTACCTAAACATTTTCGATTGGTCTCGAAAACTGCCTTGGCGGTTATGAACTCTTCGAATTTTGCATTAAAATATCCATTGATCTTCCGCGTTAATTCCCTCGGAATTTGTGTGAGCTCCTCGTCGTTCGCGATTTCGCAAAGAACGTTGGGCTCGCTCTCCTCGACCACTTCCATATCGATTGGAAAATTAGCCAACAACTGAATTGAGTTTTGCAACCGGCGTTCTCAGATCCCAAGATTGAGCTGTCGAATTTCTCTAAACAGACGCCACATTTGCGTCTTGGCGTACAAACGTTACCACGCTTCTAAAATGGACATGAAGCGTTTAACCGCTTCTAACCGCTTCGTCGTCACGTAGCCGAAATCAGTGCTGACACTGCAGACGCAGGGCAGAAATCAAAGTTAGCCAGAATAGCCAACAGTCTGGTTAAATTGGAACTGCGTTCCACAAAATCGTTCCTATAGAGGATTAGGATGCGTTCTCACTAAAGCCTTAAGCCTGTATCAGACTACGGATTAAGATTGAGATTGAATTGGAATTCAGCCAATTAGAACAAAGCTAAAGGTGAAATCACACGTACGGGAATTAGCATGCGGGACAGAAGATGCGTGATTCGAAGAGCCAATCAGCGCTCTTCCGCATTTTTCTATCTCACATGAGGGTGAAATCACATGGTACGGGAATCAGCGTGCGGGACAGAGGTTGCGTGATTCAAACAGCCAATCATGTGAGATAGAAAAATGCGGAAAAACGCTGATTGGCTGTTCAAATCACGCATCCTCTGTTCCGCACGCTGATTCCCGTACCGTGTGATTTCACCCTAATATGAAATAATTTTTTTTTTGATTGGTGAAATTCCAATCTACTCTCAATTTCAATTCGTAGTCTGATACAGGCTTTAATCCTTGTGTCCACGATGCTAGAATTCAGTCCGAGAACGTGTAGCCAATAAAATACCAATGAAATTCGCGAATTTTACAACAGTTGCAAAGCAGCTTTTTCTGCTGAACAATGAGCAAGAGTCAATACAATATTATTCCACGTTCTTCCACTGGGAGCATAAACTATATTGATATAATGTGACATAATCTATAATATACGTGACGTACCCTATAGATTCTTAGTATAGTATATGTTGTCCCCAGTGGGGAACTGTAGGCATTAATGCCTACGCCGTGGAACGTGCTCAGGGAGTTGATTCGGTATCCTTTAAAAGAGCGAAACGATGAAAAGTGAGCAAATTTCTTAAATGTTGACCACGGAAATTACAATGATCTTAGTTCACTCTTTTAAAGAAGATATCGAATCGACCCCCTGTATATGAATTTAAATGATATCGCGCATGTCTGCGCATGCCCAAGTTTCTGGGTCGATGTTGCGCGGAACGGAAGCACATCTTGATATTTCTCCCTAATCGTTTCCGCGCAGTATATATACTGTGCACTGTGCTTTCCGTCCCGTCCGGAGCTTGTCGGCCATAGCTCCAGTTCGCCGGTTCCTGTGGATTGAGTTCGTGGATTTCGCTGCCGTGCCGAGCCGAGCGGTCGAGGCACGTCGTTTGCCCGCGAGTACCATCGCACGCGCGACTGCACGCCGGATCGTACGAGGCACGAGACTAACGAGACGTCCTCGGCGTCCACGATTCTAGACCCGTGGCACGTCGACATCCTGCCCTCCCGTCATCTCTCATCGTCAAGCCCTCAGCGCGTTTCTCCCTGCCGATCGAGAACGACATACGTTAGCATGTACATTAACAGGTACTCGCAAAGCCCCAAGCACGTCCTTCGACGTCCTTTAGCGTTCTACCGTACGTTTCATCGTCGATAAACGGCCCGAGGCCTTCTCATATAGATTTGTTCGACAGCCGCCATTTTATGGCCACAAACTTACAGTTACTCGCTCCATTTTCTATAAAGGTATCCGACGGATTTAAGAGTTTTGTGCCCGACGGATTATACCTGATAGATCGGTCGACACGAAATTCATAAAAACACGATGATTATCGCAAAAATGCTAGCTGTAAGATGACGAGACGGAAAAGTCGAGAGCGGCCAAGCCATTTTTTTTCATCAGACCATCATTTTTATTACTCTAACAAAGAAATTTCAGAGTAGTAGGTATCGCATCTCGACTTTGCAGATAGGGCGATGAGAAAAATCGATATTTCATCGTTTGCTCAGGCAATGAATAGTTCGTGAGACATCCATAAAGATGGCCCACATGCTCGAAATTTTTGGTCCAGATTTAAGATTGTCTCAAGTTCGAGTTCAATCAATACATTATAGTGACTGTAATTTATAATAATGAGATATTATCAAGTACACTCAATAATCGATATAACGCTTCTTATGAACAAAAATAGGACAGGTTGAACCGAATAGAAAAGTTCTCTACCATCATTGCGAAGATTGCAATAATTAATAATTAATTAGTAAAAAATTACGAATAGGCAATGGCACAAATGGTGCAATCGCAGTTGCTAACAAACCCTTGTATCCACGATGCTGGAACTCGATTCAGGATCTTGATCCGAGAAATATCGAGCTACATGACTTACAACTTTTAAAATGACAATTTTATTGACTAAGTTCTAGCATCGTGAACACAAGGTTGAAGAAAGGCATATAACGTTATTTTTTGCCATGTTTTACCTGGCAAATAAATTTGTCGAATTTGCATTTGTCACTTATCATTCGTGTCATATAGTCAATATTTTTTTTACAAAATCAAAGAGTGCACGTCATTATGCCTAATCTGGTACGAATCTTAAACTAGTCCTAAACAGTGTACTGTACTGTGCCTAGTACTAGTCTTGAACAGGTCAAGATCTACTCGAGAGCGTAGAGCCACAATTGATTAATTGAATAAATAAAAAGATCGTTGCATGAGAAATCATTTAAGTCAAGAGTTGACCGAAAAGAAGATCGTTTTCGTGCAGTTTCTTAGATAAAGGTTTTACGTAGTTTCAGACCTAAAGGGAATCGAGATCATGGCACGCGCACTGGCGGAGTTAGCGGTACTTATTGGAACAGTCAGCAACAAACTCAAAAAGACTATGGCGCAAAGAAGCAAAATCACAAGAAGACCCCAGGCGATTTACTGAAAAAGCCTAATTGGGACATGGGAAAGATGCCTTTAATAAAAAAGGATTTATACGTTCCTCACCCTAATATCAAGAATAGATCGATCGATGAGATCAGTAAATATCATGCGGGCAAGGAGATCACTGTCACGGGTAACAATACACCGTATCCCATCCAAGCCTTCGAAGAGAGCAACTTTCCAGAATATGTGATGGAAGAGATCAGAAAGCAAGGATTCGCCGAGCCCACTGCAATTCAAGCTCAAGGTTGGCCGATTGCACTTAGCGGACGAGATTTAGTTGGAATCGCTCAAACTGGTTCCGGGAAAACTTTGGCAGTAAGTACAATATCTAATTAATTGAATTAATTATAAAAGTGTTTATACAAGTGTTAAAATAAAGTTGATAAAATAATTTGAGAAAAACTACGCAACGTGGTACTCTAAGAGAGATACTCGGGAAAGACTGCGATGTAAATAAAAAGATATCTGAATTTTTTAGATTTTTTGAAAAGTCTAATTTTTGCAAATATCAAATTACGTTGAAAATATAATTTAGATATTACTAAAAGATCTAAGAAATTTAAGTGTCTCTTTTGTGATATCACTATTTTCTCTGTTACAGTATATCCTTCCGGCTACGGTGCACATCAACCATCAGCCTCGCCTCAGCCGTGGCGATGGACCAATTGTTCTGATTCTCGCTCCCACGCGTGAATTAGCACAACAAATCCAAACGGTCGCACGTGATTTCGGCACGTCATCATGCATCCGCAACACTTGCATCTTTGGCGGTTCACCGAAGGGACCTCAAGCTCGCGACCTTGAACGCGGAGTGGAAATCTGTATCGCGACACCCGGCAGGCTGATCGATTTCCTCGAGAAAGGTACCACGAATCTGCGTAGATGCACATATCTGGTTTTGGACGAAGCCGATCGAATGCTGGATATGGGTTTCGAGCCACAGATACGCAAAATCATCGAGCAGATTCGACCCGATCGGCAGGTGCTCATGTGGTCCGCCACTTGGCCCAAAGAAGTGCAGGCTCTCGCCGAAGACTTTCTCACTGATTATATCCAGATCAATATCGGGTCTCTAACTTTGGCGGCCAATCACAACATTCGGCAGATTGTCGAGATCTGCCAGGAACACGAGAAGGAAATGAAACTGTCGCAATTGCTGCGCGAAATTGGGACCGAACGCGGCAGCAAGATGATCATTTTCGTGGAGACGAAGAAGAAGGTGGATGATATCACAAAGACAATTAAACGCGACGGCTGGTCGGCGATTTCGATCCACGGTGACAAATCGCAGCCGGAGCGCGATTACGTTCTATCAGAATTTCGGAATGGGAAGACCATGATCTTGGTCGCGACAGACGTGGCTGCGCGAGGCTTGGATGTCGAGGACGTCAAATACGTCATCAATTTTGATTATCCCAACAGCTCCGAGGACTACATCCACAGGATCGGCAGAACCGGTCGCTGCCAGAGTGCAGGCACTGCTTACGCTTACTTTACACCGAACAACGCGAGACAGGCGAAGGAGCTGATCGCAGTGCTGGAGGAGGCCGGTCAAGCTATAAACCCACAATTGGCGGACATGGCAAATTCTGTGAGGAACCAATACGGCAAGGGACGGCAACGGTGGAGTCACGCACGAGGCAACAAGGATAACACGTCTCACGGAAGTCCTAGAAACAACATCAGCCCGACGATAAACAATTGGCAGCACATGTTGCAGACGAATCAACAGCATGGACATCACAATCAGATGATTCAGGATAAAACCGTGGCACGTCATCCTCGTGCTAACAATGGCTATCAAACCAACCGACAGAACAATTACCAACCACAGCATTCCTATCAACAGCAGCACCAGCAACGACAATCCATCACTGGCTACCAGAACAGCTATCAGCAGGCGGCAAACAACACCTGTCAACCCATGCATCAGGCTACCAGCGCACCCAGATACCAAGGCAGAACTGGATACCAGGGTAATCGTTTCCAAAATCGGCAAAACGGCTACAACGGCAATCAGAACGGGCCCAACGTATACTCGATGCCGCCGCCCTTCATGATGCCGTCCGGTGGACACGCGGACTCCGGGATCCAGAATCTCGTGAACAACAAGTTCTTCCAGACCAACCGTCCGCCGCCCAACGCTGGTGCCTGTGCCTATCAATCGATGGGCTATGGCCAGTTTCAAGCAGTGCCGCCATACGGTTATCCGTATCCGCCCACCCCAGTACAGCAGTGACGCCTCCCACGATGCAAAACTATCGGGGTACGGGCTAAATGAAAAGTAAGTATATCCCGCCTATCGGGCTTTATTTGGATCGCTCTTGCATTGGATAGTGGATCCAATTTATTATAATAGATTGCCGATAACGGATAATTTATTCATGAAGATTGCAAAGTTTCATTTTGTAATTTTTCATTCTATGAGTTAAACTCGCACGTTTCAATTAATTATAGCATCAGGATTTTGCTTTGGGAATTTTAACGCGTTCTAAAAAGAAATTAACCTTGCTATAAAAAGAAATTCTTAGAATTTTTTATAACTTTGAAAAAAATCAGATTATAGGAATGTGCTTTTTGTTTGTTAATAATCTTGATTTTTAATTTTTCGTCAACACCGACACCTCGACGTATCGGCGATCTATTATACTATTCTTAACATAATACTTGTTCTCATTTTCTTTTTCATTAATTTTTTTCTGGAATTGTGCCGGGTCGACGTACATAGTATTTATTTCGAGATGTTAATCAGGAAGGAGTCATTATTCAAAAGTCATGTTTCAGATAGAAAAATTTGATTTCTGTTTGTCGTCATTGTGGTTTCAGGAAAATGATTTAATACTTTAACAATTTGAGTTCGATTAACGATATTGAGGTGTTAGAACGCAACTCGCGTCATTGGCAAAAGTTAAAGATCAGAACACACGCTTGAAACTCAAGGGTATTGATATATTTTGTCACTTTAACGTAAATTATATAAATTATTAAAAGTACAAATGTACAAAAGATACAAGTATACATTTTGAAAAGTTATCAACTTTTCAAAAGATATCAGTAAAAGTTATTAACTCATAAATATATATATATATATTTGTTTAAATTTTTCTTATTTATTAAATTACATTAAATTATTTTATTATTTAAAAGTAAAGAAATGTCTTTTAGGGCGATATGTATAAATACTTGTATATTTATTTGTATATTTTCTTTGGTCCTTCTCCTCATTCTTTACTCGTTTTTTTTTTTTTTTTTGCTTAATTGGAAAGACTGACGAGTTAAATGGACTCAAATTGTTAAATCAGCAGAAATAACGAAAGCGGCAGTTAATCGTGGCACATTCCAGTTTTCAAATTCTTGATGTAGCATTTAGCATCGTTAGCAATGACCATACACGGTATAATATCGACCTTAGATGTTAACCATCGCATTGATGGTTCACGATCCTTCTACTGATATCATTGAGAATAAATAATAATCCTCTTATGCGAGTATTATTGTAGCTATATTATAAATGCTTTTTTCCGAAATGCACGAAACATATAGAAGGGGGTGGATTAAGACTATATATCAAATGTACTAATTTATAATTTATTTATATATAGTTCGCGTGATTACACATACGCAAAAGAGAGAAACCCAGGAAATAAAACGCGCGATATGCTCTATAGGAAGGAAATTTGTAAGGCCTTTTGCATAAAAATTAAGCCGTTTTTTATGTGCCCCGGCATAACGAACAAATTGTCGTGCCCTTTGTTTCGGGAACGGGAAATTGAAAAAAAAAAGAGAAAAGAAGCAAAGAAACAAGACAGAGAGAGAAAGACAAACTAGAACAGCTAGGAACATCTATTTATTTATGTATGGAACATTTTCGCTGACGGGAAGTCCTAAACCAATCTAGGGCACTCTGTTTCTCTTTCTCTCTCTCTTCCTCTTTCTCTCTCTCTCTATCTCTCTCTCTATCTCTCTCTCTCTCCCCGATACAACTAATCGTAGCGTTAAAAATAAGTATCTCGTGCTCCGATGATCTTATAAAAATTCAAACGAACTTTGAGATCTCTGGATTCTTAAAATTTTGAATTTCAGTGGGTTCCAATTGTATAGAACTTGTACTTACGGGAACTCTTAGGAAGTTCGACAGAACTTGGATACTTGGATGCTTTGAGTTTTAAATATCGTTGGATTCTTTAAACGCAATATATTTAAACTCTAGCTTCTGAAAATTCTCAGAATGTTGGTTTTTCTCTGAAATTCTTCACTCTGAAAGATTCTAATGCTCTTAAGTTCTGATTCAAGGCTTGGATGTTCTCATATTTAGAGATTCGTTTTTTCCCTCCAAAGGTGCTCCGATATTCTCGAACTTTTCGGTTCTCGAATACATTCTTGCACTTTTAAACTCGTGGATCGTAATCTTTAGACATCCTATGGGAATATTAACGTGTACGTTTAATTTCTTGGCCTCTCTGACTTTCTGAAAGTTTAGAATCCAGAGATCCTTGGCGGGTTTTGAACGCTGGATCCTTGAAGACATGCAGATGGCTTTTAGAGGACATAAATTAAGCACTTAGTCATGATGGCTGTGTACCTCGATGCAAAGTTTGATACCTTATTTTTATATATATATCGAAAGTGATTTGTTGTTGAACCAACGAATGATTATATGATACATTGTTGTTTGATGTTTATGCAATTGGCCACTGAGTGGTCTTGTCTCTGCGCACCGTGCGCGCAGGCTGGCCGCCATCGATACTATCTGATTTATTGTACCTGTTTTAGTTAACAAGCAACTAAATTAGAGTATTAAATGCGCCGTCGTCACCTATCACTCCGGTGAACAATAACGATTATGCTACTTTTCGCTAATGCTTCAGCTCTTCAACCAGTAACTTGCCCCTTTTTTTCATAACTGATTTCGTTATTGGGCCAACTTAATAAACTTTAAATCTCGTGCTTACTTTTTTCAACGTTACTTTTTAAGAGCTCAAGATAGTTCTTGAGATAATGAAAAAACCTTCAGAAATGAAAGAATGAGAAAAAATCCTTAGAAATTTGAATTCTTGAATTTTTAATTTTGGCCTTTCGACCGAATTTTTGAATTCTGAATTTAATTGACCTGAAGAATCTATTTCGTGGAGTCGAAAGATACTGGTTGAAAGTTGAAACATCTTACGCATAATGAATTAAGGATATAGCATATTGTTGTATTCTGAAGCAACCCTTTGTGGTACCGGAGGACGTTTTTTGATCAGCATGCCCGAATTAATTATTGAACTAACTAACGATTGGCGCACGCTGTTGGGGCATGTGATACATTTTATTAGCAGCGTGTAGCAATTTTGCGAGCCTCCAGATTACTCTGCACATACCACCGTATATCATGTAATTATCGAGAAGGCAATAGAAAGAGACAGTGATTTAAACAAATGAAAGAAAACGAGAGGAAGATAATTCTCTGGTCTCAATCAGGAAAAATAGACGGCTCGTAACAGATGTCTTTCATTTTTTAAAAGAGCTCATTGATTTCCTAATAACAGACTGTAGCTACCGTTCTATAATTATTCCTCTTAATTATTCTTGTCTTGAAATTTATACTTTCTAAAGTTTCATTTCCTCCGAATATTTTCAATAATCTTGAAATATTTTAAGGATTTAACGCTTTTTATTTAAACTTTCTGAACAGGCCAGAGAATCGATATCGGATAAATAAATGTAGGAACGCTCTCGCGCAGGAACGCTATTAATTAATAATTGTTAATTGTTGCCGCGTGGCGATTATTCACTCGCGACTCGCTTTTATAAAATAATTAACAACTCGTCACGCACACACAGTGCAAAATGTTAGGACGTAAAGTTGTCCCGTTTTGCAGAAAAAAAAAAAAGAAATCCCATTCGACTCGTTTAGATCCATGTACTCCAAGTACGTACTCGGACATGAGCCGTGGATTGATTTTGGACATCGTTAATTGTCGTAGAATCTCCGGTGTTTTTTACGAAAGAAAAATAAACGATAGTCAATAATGTTCAACGAAGCGGGATATATTCATGGTTCCTGGATCGGGATGCTCGTGTTCTCGGATCCTTGCATCTTTGAAGGTTCATATTCCTAGATTGCTGATATCTCAGTTTTGTTCTTCACGTTTCGTGAGAGGATGGATTATAGGAAATCGAGATTTTGAGCTCTGGGAACGCGCTTGAAAGTCACTTTGGAATCTCTTGACCTTCCGGATTCTTAAAATCTTCAAGTTGCTGAACATTGGGTACTTAACAACCGTGGAAGATTTAATATTTTAATGCTTGTTCTTCTTGTCTTCTCCTCAAAAGGACATGTTATATATATAGTTTTATCTCCGGAAGAGAGGATTTTTCTTTGATCGCTGAATCTTCGAATTAAAGGATCCTTGGATTCTAGGATTTTTGATCGACGAATATTAAGCTCGATGAGCCTACTTTGTCAATCTGACTGCGTACGTCGATGAATAGTGATATAATAATAGGAAACGTATGTGTTGCGAGCATGAAAAAAAATACTGAATACTCTCGCGCATTGCGTATGCCCGCTATCAAATCGCGACGATTTTCGATCGAAAAAAAGTAATATAGAATAATTTGCTGTAAAATTAATTGGCTAACATTAATTAATTAGCTCATTTTAAATCTCTGATGAGACAAACCATCGTCAATATTATAATATAATAATCGTCATCGACTATTTGCATTTTATTTTGCACCATAAAGTGGATTATTTACAAAATATTGTGTAATAATTATAAAATAATTATATATATATATATATATTATTTTATAATTATACTATCAAGTATTTAAAAAAAATTATTTCTTTTCTTTCTTCTCTGCTTCTTTTTAAGTAAAATAGCAATTTTTAGTGAACAATGTAGATAGCGGGTGTACGTGTAGCTCTGTGATATGTAAAACATAGCATATTTCTAGCTCTACCTATCGTGCATCATGATTAAAGTAAGGGATGTATCTCATCAGTTTTATATGCGGTATCAGTCATCAGATCTTAAAGATGCTTAATGCAGGGTCGTCGATATCTATTTAGCTAACGGGAAAGAAAAGGGAAATGACATCGAGAGAAACATAACTTTTCTCTCACTTTCCTAGACTAAACAATATAACGATGGGCTATAGTTGATATATCCAATTAGACTGTGTAAAAAGTTTTTTCCGATAAAAAGATAACGTTATCCTAAGATTAATAATATTGTCACTTTTGTTTCATACGCATCACTTTGTTCACAATACAAATATACGAATTGGCATCTTTTCAAGTAACAACATGATATTCAACGAAAAAAGAAAAGATTAATATATCTCTTTAATAATCTTCTTGTCCCAAAAATTTCTGGGTTTTCTGAGCAAAAAAACGGTCAAATCGATTTTCTCCGAATCTTGAAAATCCAAAAATACTTTTTATGCAATCTAACAATTAATTAACTATTACTTTAGAGTTATTGAGCAAGTGCTTATATTTTTATCAGTTGCAATTATACTCCCGAAAAAAAAAGCTTGTTTATTTCTAGTCTAGTTTATTAAATTCTACAATTAAACATTTTAATTTATTTGGATTCTCAAGTGAGTTGTAAGAATTAATTTATGCACTTTGTGAGGTGTAATAGTAAAATGTCAAACAAAAAGTGGCTTTTATTATTAAAAGGAAGGGGCCAAGAAGTTCTTCAAGATAGTTTCTTCGTCATATCTTCGCGTGGTCACAATTCTGTGAACGTTTGGTGCTTGCGACTATATGCTGTTTATCCTACATTATCATAATAAATATTACTTTTGATATTTAACATTTAGTATTTTAGCATTCACACTATGATTTAAATGTAAGTTGTATTCAAGTTAGTTTATAGGTGGAATTTTAACTTAGTCTTGCACATATTGATAAAATATACGAGTTTATATATTTCAAGATTGAAATTATACTCTGTAGTCATCATAAAATGGTCTATATAATCTCAGGATTTAAATATAATCTCTCATATATTTTGTTGATATGGAACACAACTTGTTTTTCTACTCTACTTGGATTTCTCATTCACGTTTCTGTTTAACGCAAAACTCGTTCTTTTGAGTTAGAGGAGGATTGTTGGATAGCAAATTAGATCGCTATTTTATTCGAATTGATTGCTCGTATCTTATTTAATTAAACTTACTCGATGAGTCGGTGTGACATCAACGATCGACGCAACCCTATATACGATAGAGCCGAGAATCGATGATTACGTGTCCCGCGATGAAACGGAATCGATAATCGCCGTTCAGGGAAATACCCTCTTCTACCTTTCTTTCTTCTTCTTCGTGATGAACACTGTGATATCACGTAAATAAACATTTTAATTAATCGCATGAATATCATAAATATAATATTATAGTAACTATTCTTTTTTACACACAAAGACTGAATCTCGCCAGCTTATATATGAATTTAGTAAGTCCTTATCCCTTTCATATCTCATCCGGACATGTGTCGATCGATGATGAAAGATTTGCGATATCTTTTCTTTCGATGAGCCTCAACGAACGCAGAAATTGGTAGCCTATATATAGTCTAAAATTTAGCGCCAGGATAAATGTAAAAAATACCTCGACAAGAATCTCTCGTGAGATCGTCCTCGCTTCGTGAAGGGAGAAAAATGTCACGATCTTTTTATCACCGGCGCACACGTGTGCTGTTGTATAACGACAAAATACTGTTAATAGTTTGTTTAATCGTTTCGTGTAACTTTATATCGTCCGTCTGGGATGGCTATGGTCGTATTGTTATTATTAGTTTCGATTGTTCATATTATCCGCTTTGTTAAAGAAACATTCGCTATCTTCAAACGCTTTATGGTCCTATAGAGACTATAAAATTTCGAGTTAGGTCTTCCTTTTTTCCTCCAAAGCTATCTTACTCTCTTTAGCGTTATGTTTTTCGTATCGTGGAAACTTCATTCGCATCTAAAGTGTTCTAGGAAGGAAAAGCATTGCAGCAGTAATGCGTTACATACAATTCCAGATATCCTAAACATTTTATTTAAAAACAAAATGTCTTTATTCTCCTTTATTTGTTAATGTTCGTTAGCAAAACAGTATTTAAGTCCAAAGTGTTCAACAATTCTCTGCGTATATGTATATTTAGCGATGAGTTGAAACGTATTAAATTAAATTCGTTGTATTAACTATGTCGATGATGAAACTTGTAGGAAGTAATGAAATCCACGAATGAGAGAGGAGCTTTCGTTTAATGGTGGGAGAAAGAACTTCGTACGAATTTTCCCACACCGGACATGGATTATTGTCCGGTTGAAGACAGTCTTGAAATCCTGGAATAAGACTGCTTTATAACTCTTTTAATTTAAATGTACTTTTATAATCCAACAAGTAATATTTTTTTAACTGTACAAAGCAGAAGTTAAGTTGTAGGGCATTTGTAGCTTGTAACGGCAAATCTCTCGGCCGTTTCGATCGAACACGTCCTCCCCCCGTCGTTGTAACGAAACCTACGGTACGGAACGACCGATCAAATTGTTCAGCCCACTTTCAGCGTTTCGACCTTGCGTTCGTTTTACGCATCCTCCCCCTCCCCCCCCGTGTCCCGTCTCAATATTGTTCTAGTAATTAGCGCGCGCGTAAAAAACATAAAGGCCGCCGAAACTAAGGAAAACGAGCCATTAAGATAATCGAATCGAACCGCCGCAAGATAAGCGAGGTGGAGAAAAAAATAAATAAAAAAAACGTATGTGCCGAAGATGTAACCTGTTGCTCTCAAAAAGTATCGCGATTATTATTAATCCTCTTTACCGGCGTACCTCGGAACAGGTGCGTCGAGAGACCTGACCTGCTTTTCATTTTCTTTTTTTTTCCTTTTTTTTTCTTGTGGTCCTTCGACGGGTGAATCCTTCAACAACAGTATGGTATAGCGCGTCAATCAGCCCGCATTTCTGGCGCACCTTAGCTCCGGCTGAAACATTAAGCCGCCCGATTTCGCGAGTCGACGTGCAAGGTCCAAGACCGGAGCACAGACTTTTGCACAAACGCGCGAAACCCAATCAGAGTCGTTCTTCCTTCCGTCTCCAGGGTGAAAATGAAGGACTTTGATCGGTTTGTTCCCTTATACGTTTTACATACATTACACGCGTTCGGCAGAAGTTCCGGCTTTAGATTAAAAAAAAAAAAAAACTCGCGAGATTGTTAACGAAGCGAAAATGAAGAAATGAAGAAATTCCTCCGGAGTTTCGGGCGCTGAGCGCGCGCCGGGCATGCGGCGTTTGTTCTAATTCGAATGTTTGATGAACGATGAATTACAAAAAGTGTGATCTGTAGCGATTGATTTCTGTTTAATGTTTTTTTTTTTTTCCCTTTCGTTATCTCCGTTCCGTTGACTCGTACGCGTGTATGCGTGTCTGTGCGTATGTGTGTCTTTGCGTGTGTGGTTGCATTATTACGACTGCCGGATTCAGTCGCGCGGCGATCGAATCTACCGTGTGAGAAGGGGGGAAAAAAAGAAGAACGGTACACGCGGAACGGTGAGAGAGAAGGAATTCTGCGCGTCGCGATTTTTTGTGAACGCAATTCGCAATTTATACTGCGTGGCTACGGCGCCATCCGCACGAACGTGTCCTGCGAACACGTTGCAAACACGTACCGAAAGCTCGCTTCGTTCGCTTTCGAGGCGTGATAATGGAAATATGTAATTTTCTTATCTAATATCACCGGCGCGCGGCGACCGTCGTGTTTTGTGACCGCAAAGCTGCCGAGCAAGATTTCTAAGTCGTCCATGCTACGTCTCATTGTCAGTCAATCATTTTTACACTTGAGCAAATACAGATAGCGTTGTATAATCGGATATTTTGGTACGTGATTAGCAAAATATCGATGCATCGTGCGACGTATTGTTCATCGCGAAATTGTTCGCTCGCTTGATTGATAAAAAAATAAAATTAAGTTAACAATAAGAATCAAGTCGACGAGAACGTGATATAGAAAAATGGGACAACATACATTTTTTCGTCCAACGACTATTTTGATATTTGCCGTCGAGTTGCTTTTGTCCACAATTTGAGTTCTAGAATTTCTAATTTTTCCTCGGAACGAGAACTCCAACTGAAATTTAGCATCGTGGACGCAAGACTTTCAGCCAGACATACAGAAAAGGACTAATCACAATAGAAAATCGTCGAAAATATAAGGCTACATAATTATATTTCAAAATTTTCAACTGTGATTGGTCGGTTTGTTAATTGCTTAAGTCTTACATTTTTCTACTGACTGCGTTCGGCAAAAAAAAGCAGCTCAATAAATTAGTGGTTTTTTTTTAACATGATTGTCACTTGAAGATTCAACTTGAAGAATTAAAAGCGAGATCCAATCATATTAAAGAATTACGAAGGGATTTTTTTCCGGCTGAACGCAGCCAATGGTCTTAGAGGGGTTTAAAGGGATCTACGAATCACGCTCTTCAAATGGAGCTAAAGAAATAATACAATGTCGCTAAAAACTTTCCATCTCTGAATTATTCATGAAATGCAAAGAACAGATATAATTTTGTCGATTGCGCGGCAAACAGTTTCGTAATTGACTTACGCGAGTATTTTTTAAAACGTGCGATTAGAGTGGAAAAGAGAAATCTTAAATGTTGCACATAAATAATGTACATATTTTTTATGTACAAATTATACTTATATAATTTTCAAAAGCCGCTCCTTGGTCGATTCTGGCTAAATGTCTAGCATTAAAGATAAATCGCGTTAAAAGATCACGAAAGTGTCAATATAAAAAAATTTCGATATTCAAATTTCATAATTATTTAGTTCTCTAGCATTTCTATTATGTATATTATGATTTCGATCGTTCTATAATTGTTTTTCATCTTTTGTTATTTTTCTTTTTTGTTTCATATATATATATATATATTTTTTTATACATACGAGATAATCTAGCGTCATTAAGACGTTAATTTCTTTTCCTCGTTTTGTGTGTAATAAAAACCCTTGCATTTTTGCTGAATTTCTGAACGTTTGCGTCAGATTCTTAAAAGAAAAATCCCATATTTACGTGATAGGGCCATTCTGTTTATAGCCAACATTGACTTAACAATAAAAATAAACACTAATAACAATTTCTAGTCAAAATTGATTGATTTCTAAAGATGATATTCGCCGTCAAATATTTCGATGAAAGCTTTAAACGCATAAACAAAATCTGCCGTTTTATGGCAGTGGGAATTAGTAGAAAGTTTACGAAGTAATATGTAACGTTCTCACAAGGAGACAATCGCGAACTCTTAAAAAGATGTACCTCTAAATGTACATAAAGCGGAATTAAAGAGCGAACAATTAGAATTCTTTTTAACCGAGATTCTAGCCTTTAAACGGGATTAAACTGTAAAAAATTCATGCGAATCCAAATTCTGATCTTCAGACCCTGGTGGGGAGATTAGAACATTAAATAAATTTTATAATGTAATTGTTGCAAAATAATCGATTCTGTTAGAAACAATTTTAGCAAAGTTTATCTATAAATTTACTCACTCACTCATAAATTTACTCCTACTTTGCTCGATACATTTAAATTCATTACGAGAATGATGTCATTGTACAAAAGTGTAGAGAAGAAAAAAGGAGGGAAATTATCAATTGACACCGTGCGTATCGTGGCGATTTCATATCGGGCACATATAAATTTTTATATGTTTTGATAACATTTCGCAACGTATAAAGAGCATAAAGGTAAAAAAAAAAACGTGAACGGGAGACAAAATTTTCATCACAATACGATTTGATTGGTTTTCACGATCAAAGAGAAATAACGCGAGAAAAGTGGCTTTTTTTTTAATTGTTCCACCATGACATATTTCAGAACGGCAAGTGAATAGTGATAAGCGTGCGTGACTGTATGCGTTTAAATGCGTGAGTGAATGAGAATGTATCTGTTGTCGTCGTACGAATCGCTTATATCGATCGAAATAAAATAACTGACGGAAACTACGTTTGCGTTTGTTGAGGAGATAAAAAAAAAGCACACGTTTGTCATATGTATATTGCGGACACGAGAGCGAAATGCCGCGAGGCGATATTAAGTGTCTGACTTTATATTCAGATTCTCTTCTGTAGGTTTCATTAAAGTGCATTTCTTGTATGTTATTACAGTATTACAGTAGAATATAAGAAAATAAATGAATGCAATAGTAAAATGCGTGTCAGTCTCATTCCTATGCTCCGATGAGCGTAAGGACGCTCATATCTTTCTTAGATAATCGCACGCTTATTTTTTCCATGTAAAATACGAATACAATATGTAAGATGCATAAACGAAAATACCTCAGGTAAATGATCGAACAGCTTGTGACAGAGACAAGAAAAAAAAACTGCAAGTACCATTCAACCTGAAGACTATTCAGTGACGAGGATAAACGTATCGAGAATATTGTTAAAAAAGGTAATAAAATATTTGAGATTTCCATTTGTTAAATTTCAAGATATGGCTAACATTTAATAAAAAATTTTTATAAGCATTTTATAAGATTACAATCTCAATAATTTATTAGCATTGCATATTAATATTTTGTACTCCATCTATTCTATTAGCATTATTAATATTCCCTCTTTTTATATCATTATTTTTAACACATTGTGACTGTAGTGCATGTTACTAAACAACCGTCTAAAGTCATTGGCAACTAAATTCAGTGTAATGCAATATCTATATACAATATATATATATATATATATATAAAATTATAGAAAAATTATAAGAGAAATAAAATAAAAAATGGGACTTAAAAATCGTATTTGTCAATTAAAATTATTTCTCCTAACATATTTCTGCTTTACGTTCCAATGTCTATATCTTATATTCTTTGTCTTTTCTTTCTTTTGAATATATTTTATTTTCAATGCAGAGAAAATGCAAAAAAGTATACTCAGGACATATAGCTCTGACGAGATATCGCAATTGGATTATTTATCCTATCATCAGTAGTTGTACACAAAAGGACAATGTTCTTTGACAGGACAGCGGACAAAGGAAACTTGTTTTAGTGGAGATAAGTTTGCATCACAAAATCTATTTTATCGTAACGGTACTATCAATTTAGCGCTATCGTCAGCCGATTCCAAGAGGGATGAGACGACAGAGGATACTGATGTCTTGATGCCTAATCTTTCGGCAATCGGCAATGTCCGGTAGGAACTGGTATTCAGGCTCTGGACGGCGCGATCGGCCGCCTCATCCCAGCTCCTCCAGCTCACTTCCATGTGATCTGAAAAAGCCCATATTGGGCGTCTATGTGTAGCCTATGCGCGACAAACTCGGAACACCCATTACGAATTATTTTCTACAAATTTTATTTAATTTAGTTTGCATAATATGGCTGGGTTATTTTTAATTTATTTTTTACTTAAATTTATTTCTTTTTATGCGCTCAAATTTCTTTCTGCGCATAACTTTTTTTTTTCTTCATAGGGGAAGGCTTCGAACATTGTCAAGGGGATTGTTTTACAAAAAAAATTAGAAATAAGTTTTTTTCATATGAGGTTTTGTTTCTAAAAATATCTATTTTTACAGTCGATAAACTAGTATCCTACTTTTTATTTATACGATTTTTAACCTAAGTAATAATTATTTTATTATTTTGTATTAGATGTCAATTCATTCAGTTAATTTAAAACAATGCAATGATGAAATGAGCGAATATCTACGAGCGAGCACAATCACGAGGACAGCAAAAGGAAGAGCGTAGTGTGATGGGAAAAAAAAATATATATATATATATAATCCGTGTGTTCGAAACACATGATGTATCTTATTCACAGTATTTCAATTATACATAAGCCGATCGTTGTTCGGTCTCAATAAAAACTTAACTCGAGAGAAAAGATAAAAAAAAATAACGCGCACTTTTGACATTTTACTTCTTACTTTTCAGCTTCTCCGAATTCTCATCAAACGTGGGATCTTGAATATTTAGCATCAGACTATTGCCACTGAGGAATACTCTATTCTGGGAGCTAGCGATCTAGAATAAAGCAATAATTATGTATATGTAAATGTAATATTGTTTAAAAGTTTATCAAATAGATGAAATAATTTTAACTTTCTTTAAAACATCAACAATGTTTAAATATTTATAACGATCCTTACCGTACGCGAGATATTCTGTGCGGCACGTATTTTACGCAGCTTCAGGTATCCAGGATTCTGGCTGACAGCTAAGCCAAGGTACACAGCAGTTAAGGTATATTTATATTTCAAAGGCAACGCGGCACTATCATTATATTATTTATAATTTATAATAAATTATTAATTTAATCGTATACTCAAATCAGTAGTTTAATTGCAAGCTTTAACCGTTTGACAATGAATCTTCTAACAATAATAAATAAAAATAAGAAAAGTTTTAATTACATTTTTCAATACATTCATGACTATGGCAATTGTCCTATCTGTTTTAATAAAACATAATTTATTATTAATTAAATTTTAAAAAAATTGTTTTTTAAAGGATATCATTTTGGCTGCCTCTGCCTCTCCCTCGGCTTGCACGATCTTTTGTTGTCGTTCCTGTTTGGCTCTTTCCACGACAAATGCAGCACGTTGAGCTTCTTGCTGTGCTACTTGCTTAGCCTCAACTGCGGCGGTGTATTCTTTGCCAAAACTAAGTTCCGTTATCGAGACGTCATCTAGAACGATATTGAAGTCCCGAGCACGTTCCGTTAATTCTTTACGCACCATATTAGACACCTGCTGTCTTTGCGTAATCAGTTGCGAGGCATTGAATTTGGCGACAACAGATTTCAGCACCTCATTGCAAATGCTTGGCAGTACCTGGTTTGTATTATTTTTTATTAGTTTCAAATCCATGATATTAATTTCATCAAAAATTAATTCAAGAACATTAAAATTCTACTTTTAAAATTCTATCAAATAGAAACTTTAATATATAATTTTGATTACATTAATTTTTAAAATGTAGGATTAAAACTGTGCCTATGAAGAGAAGTTATTCCATATGAAATTTGAAAGTTAAATAACTAAATTTTAACATTTAGAGATTTCATTTAGCATTAAAAAGATAAAAATTCTTGTGTCTAATTGTTCTGAGAACCTTTTCGTCATAATCGAGACCCAGTTGCCGATACATGGAAGGCAGGGTGCTGGCGTCGGGGCGCGAGAGAACACGTAGCGAGATATTGACCATCTGCAAATCTTTCGATCCCGTGGGTGAAGATATCTTTCTAGGTCTGCTTCTAATATCGTAAATTATCGGGTATTGAAACCACGGAACGCGGAAGTGCAGACCCTCAGTCATGATATCCTTCTGGATACCTCCTAATCGAGAAAATATAATTGCTCTGTGGCCAGCCTCCACTGAAATAAAAAAATTTAATTTCTTTTTTAAAACCATCCATTTAAAAACCGGAATTATTCTTCATTGTTTTAACATTCTTGATTTTTACAAAGACTCTTGGGATTTTTTATATTGCAAATTCAAAAATTGCAACTTTGCTGTGACATTAAATGATATAAAATCTTTGTATAAACATACTAACGATAAAAATATAAAAGCGCTATTGTATAAAAAAAAACTACGCAAGTAAGTATGCACTGTTAAACGTATTAAATTGCATCAGTTACATTGGAAATTACATAATCGGAGCCACTTGTAATGACGATAGAGAGGCGATCTGTTGGACAAGAAAATGTTTAGGTAATATCGTCCGTTAATTAAGCTGACATATAAGATTATCGTTTATTCAAGGGAGACACGAATTATTATAATTATAATTATTAGCAATAATTATCGGAGTAAAAAATGGAAGCGAGATTGAGGTTAACCTGTGTACATGGATTTAGATACGCTGTAGACCGCAACACCGGCAGCGGCGAGAACCTTCAGGCCTATCGGCACTCCATTCGTGCCCTTGCCGAAGCGTGAGGCCATCTCCGTGAATTTATTTTGCGCCATTTCGAGAAATCACGCTGTAAAATCAATTGACACGCAGCAAACCGGCGACGAAATTGAGAGCGCGGAAGCGTGACCGTGACGAAGCGAGCGAGAAAAAGAATGAAAAAGAGAGAGAGGAAGAGAGATCGAGAGTAAAGTCACTAGATAGTGACTTTAATCGAGAGAAGCGCGCTACAAAATGAGTGAAAAGTCTAGAGCTCCTCACATAGAGTAAGGCTGAAATCACATGGTGCGGAATAGAGCTGCGGAATAGAACGTGCGTCATAGAACCAACCAATCAGAGCCAAGAGAAAATCTGCAGAATAGCTTTGATTGGTTGGTTCTATGACGCACGTTCTATTCCGCAGCTCTATTCCGCACATGTGATTTTAGCCTAAATGAGATTTGGTGGAAACGACAAGAGTTGAGTTACTGTAGTGTTGCCAACTTGATAAATGAGTTTATATATAAGTCTTCCAGAAGACGTTTTACTGTCGAGTTTACTTATTACTATTATTATTATTATTTATGCATGTACTGTGCAACTAAAATTATGGCCCTCGGATCCATAATATTTTTTAATGTTCTGATAGATACATAACCTTCAATATGTCAAGCTACTGTTGACATTTTGCACAGTTGGTTACGTTCAACCTTGCCTCAACCCTGGTGTAACGCTGGTTCGGTGGAAACAGGTAAGCCAACCCGACACTGACCCGGTTCGAACCCTCGGTGGAAACTTACTCATAGAGGAATAAGCCCGGATCTACAATAGGTGTAGTAAGCTTTAAAATATTGACCAATCACAGATGAAGATGAGGAGAATAAATTGATTGTCATTGGTCAATTTCTTAAAGCTTAAAGCTTACTACACCTATTGTAGATCCAGGTTAGGGTTCTTTCACATGGTTCGAAACAACGGAACGGAATTGTTCTGATTGAATAACCCCCACCATTTGCCTTTTTCGTTCCTCTTCCGTTCCGTTATTTCAAACTCCATGTGAAAGCACCCTTAAAGTCTTGTGTCCACGATGCTAGAACTCGGTCCAAGATCTCGGTCCGAGAAACGTGTAGTCAATAAAATAGTCACTTTTCCGTAAAAGCTGCATGTTGACTGGCTAAAAATTTCTCGGACCGAGATCTTGGACCGAGTTCTAGCATCGTGGACACGAGGCTTAAGGTGGATTTATAAAGACCGTAAACTGTTAATTTATGCCGAAACCGTAAAATTTCGACCAATGCGTGGTTATGCACAACGGAATCGGAAGATGTGATTGGTCAAAACTTTACGGTTTCGGCCTAAGATAACAGTTTACGGTCTTTGTAAATCAGCCTTTAAAATAATAGAAGACTTTTGATCCAGTAAAGACTGTAAGCCCGGATAGATGTATTGGTTAATATTTAAATTCGTTTGTTTTGAGCAAAAACGCGTCGAATGAGTCTAATTTAATCGATTTCTGAGGTGAGGGAGTTAAACTGAATAATTACCAATTTTTTAAGGCTTAAAACTTACTTGTAGATCCGAGCTAAAGGTCCTTGCACAATACCAGGCAATAGGTAATAGGAACAGGATATTTCCTCAAATTATATAGATTTTTTATATTTTAATAATCAAACTTTTTTTATATTAAATTACTTATAAATATTATAATTATTACCAAAAAAGTTACATAATTTCTGATAATTTGACGGAAGATACGGACCTAGTCAAATGAGATGATGTAATAGGTCGGCACAGATTACGCTTACGCAAGTTACGTGTGAACGCGTCAAAACGTTAATGTAAGTCGGCCTAAAGTGATCAGCATTGGTAGAAACAGGCATTAATGATGCAAAGCTCGCCAATCCCACTCCTGTTTCGCGCCACACCGTGTACAATAGAAGTATGGCGGGCATCATCTTGCCGTCGTTCTCACGAGCGCACGCGAGCGGAAAAGAAGAGTAAGAGAAGAATAGGAGAAATCGATTTCCCGAGCGCTGTTTTACGGGCGCCGGGCGCTCTCGATGCGTCTCGCGTTGTCGCGCGCGCGAGTACTCTGTTTCACGTTCCTTACCTTACGGCGTGTCGCCGCCGTGGGTATAATCAAGATTGTCAGCGGGGGAAGGAGGGGTTGCCGACTCGAAGCGACCGGCGGAAAACGTTTGCTCGTGGCAACGCGGGCAAACGGTGATATCTTGCGTCCGCGGCGGAGTTCGTCATCACCGGCGGGCGCTCCACGTCACCCGCATTGAGTTTTGGTGAGTTTAGCGGGGCTCCCTCCGCGATCTACTCCGCTCCGGGAGACGTTCCCGCCGTAACCTTTCGTCGCCATTGTAAACACCGATTTACGCGGAATTCGCACGGAACTCTAGCGAATACGCTTGTAAAATCTTAATGCAATGCTTTCTAATCTGCAATATCTATCACCGCACAATACTTTTCACAATTGCGAAATCTCGCATTCTGAGACACGTCAGCATGTTATTTAATTTTTAACGCGAATCACCGTTCTGCCAGTTCAGTATCAATATTTTTAGACGTTTTCAATATAGTTGCTCGTGTTGCTTGAAATTTTCAAAAATTTCTGTACTTGAAACGAGGTAAAATATTTTGGGCATTGAAAAAAGAAAAAGTAAAGGTTCTAAATACAAGCAACGAATAGACCTAATTTAATTTTTCTAATTTTCGCGTATTTATATTTATAGTTACATCACTTTTATTTTCAGAGCGCCTGCCACGTCTCGTTGACAATGTCTAATCCTGAGGAAACAAACAGTTGCGTGCCAGACACGCAGGAGACCTATTACAAAGGTGCCAATGAAAGTTTCAAGGTTATCGGCGAGACCCAAACGATGAGTTTGAACGAGAGTCAAGATTTCCACCTCATCGATTCCGGGGGAGACGAGAGCTTGGTGGAAAGCGCGAAGCAAATACAGGATGAAGAAACTAATCCTCAGGAGTTGGTTGAGCGAATAGCTTCGCAACAGATCCCGGACGCCTCGGAAGTGGCAAATAAAGCGATAGCAACAAACGATAAAAAAGACGACATCACGCATGAAAAAAATAGAGAAAACGAGGCTATTGAGAGGAAGACAGACAGGAACGTCGCTAGTGAGCTGTGCGAGTCGGAGAAGAAAGATGAGCTTTTCGACGAAGACGAAGTCATTCAAGGCACGCCCCCTCAGAGTTACACGCCATCCAGAAAAGTGGGTAACGTCGACGTTACGAGTCTGAAGCGTAAAGCTAGAACTGTCGACGGAACACCTACTAAAATCGTTCGAACAGCGTCCACGGAGGATGCGATGAATGTTATGATTAAGAAACAGCTTGATGAGGAAGAATATCATCAATCGTGCGAATCTGACGATTCGTATCAGGACCTGTTCAAAAATGTCGACAAGAACGTTGTAATAGAGGAGACCCAAGATCCAACCAACCTAGAGTTTAATCAGAACTCGCTAAAGATTTCTAGCGAGCACGCGACAGAACCGACAGACGATGACAAAGCTCGAGATCATCGTACTGAGCACACAGATCAACAGCGGAACGAGGAATGCAATGTGGAGAAGGATGAAAATCTGAATGTTTCCGTGAAATTGACTGACACCAGCACCAACGATAGTATTGTTATCGATCTAAATTCCACAAATGAAAATGATTCTCAGCTGGAAGACGGCAATCTGTCGGTCGAAACGAAAGGAGATGTTACTTCCATAAACGTTGTAATAGCCGACGAGAAATCTGGGATTGGAACGTTGGACAAGACAGAATCTATAAGAGATACAGAAACGATGTCGGATGAAAATAATCAAATAATAAAGTCAAATTGCACTGAATCCGCCGAGAAAACGGTTGACGATAATGACGAGGAGATTCCACCTTCACAGACGAAATCGCGAATCAGCGTGGAATTGATATATGAGGGCGGAGGGAACCTAACTGTTGGCGATGGCGAGAGTAAATCGAAGCCGCAGATAGTGCAAATCGACGACGACGGCGAGAAGGTTGTACTGGACTCTGAGACATACGATGGTCAGAAAATAAAGACAAGGCTGGAAATTGTTCAGATCGATGACTCGCATGAGGATAACAAGAAGAATGTCCTGGATTCTTTAGGGAAAAATTCCGCGACCCATGTTATGGACAAGAGCAGTTACGAGAGCAAGAGCAGTACCGAATTTAGTTATAAATCCATGGAAAGCATGAAGGAGTCGTCCCTGGACTCGAAATTGACACCGGACAAGAGGCTGGTGAACGGCAGCACCGACTCCAAAAGGTGCGACACCGACGTCACCCTAAGCTTGGATTCTGATGTATTATCCGGATCTGAGGAGCAGGCTCTTTTGCCGGCTCTAACCGCCATGCACGATGTGAAGAAGACTGACAGCGCCAAGAGTAATTCCTTTGCTTCTAGGATTGCTTTGCTTAAGGATACGGACAATATGGAGCTCATCAACATAAGCGACAACGAAACGTCCAACGTGGAAGAGAAGAACAAGTCCGATTTGATCTATAATAGTACAGCTAAGACCGTGCAGGTGAGCGACAGATGACGACTTGTCTATTTCTTCTTCTTCTTCTTTCGATCCTTCAGTATAGTTAATCAGTGCGCTGTCTACTATAGACCAAACTCACGCTCACTTGTTTATTTATCGCGTATAAAAAAACATGAATTAATAAATTAGATATTAGTAAACATAGATACAAATATTTACTACATAAAAATTGCATGGTAAAATTTTCGTTCAAATACAAAAAATAATATTATTACAGGTAGAGCGGGAGATTGGGCTGTACGTGAAGTTCAAATGTTTGATGCACGTGGACGAGAGTACGAAGGAAACCGTGGGCAAAGAGCTGACGGGGGTGCAATGTGAGTCCGTGATAATCGAACCCATGATGGGCAGGCAGAAGAATGAAGACAGCCAGTCCTTGTTGGCAGACATTTCTGACAACAAGGATTCGTCACCCGGTTCCGTGAACAGCAATCCCCAGCTGTACCCGTTGAATCCGTCCCGATTGTCCATCATGTCGTCGATAAGCTCATCCAGCTCGGCGTCCAGCGCTGCTTCTTTGGCGACAAAGCTCGCCACAAAAGGAATCTTCCCGGTGCCGACCGGTCCGGCAAAGCACGCAAAGAAATCCTTCCAAGACGTGCTGTCGACGTGGGTGGACAAGCAGCCGTCGGACGAGTCCTACGATCGTCTGACGCGCGAATGGAAAAATCATCGCTTGCTCACAACAACGATCTTGCATTACGCGAATACCGAACTGGGCAATCTCACGACTACTACTACGATTACTACTCCCATTACAGCCACGACTTCCACGATGATTGATACTTTCGCGAACGTGAGCAACGAGCGGCTGGACGATCATCATCATTTGGAAAAGAATATGCGCTCGTCAACACCGTCGGATCAGCTCATGAATTTGAAAGTGGAATTACCTGACACGCCAAAGAATACGAACAAGAGCAAAGCCATAAAGAGACCGACAAGCAAAATGACCAAGTCGAACGCTGCGCAGATCAACTGCGAGAATGGTACCAACAATATTCCAAACGAACCGCACATATCCGCTACGGAGACAGATACACCGATCAGAAAGAAGAGCAAGATGGAGAACACGAAGGACAAGCTACTGATGAGCGACACGGACGTTCTGGCGAATTCGTCCCCGCGAAGCGATTCCCTAGCCGACAAACTGATCGGTAAGAACGTGTTCGCCAAATGGTCGGACAACAAATACTATCCCGGCACGGTGAGTGATCAGCTGAAAGGCAAGTACAAGGTGAACTTCTTCGACGGCCAGAGCAAGACGCTCATACCCGAATTCGTGATACCGATACCAAAGTTTCTGAGGAAGGGCCTGTCTGTGTTCGCAACCACAGATCAACCGGAGATCAACGGTTACGACGGTCTCTGCGGTATCATCGTCAACGTTGACACGTCGGAAAATGAAACATATTATACGGTGGAGACCGATGAGAGCGAGCCATTGCGCGTGCAAATGCAAAACATTTACTTGTCCGCCGATCAGGCGCAATATCTCAAGGAGGAAATGGACTCGACAGACAAGAGTTGCCTGCCGACCACGCCGAAGGCGCTCGGCCAGGTGACTCTGGACAATGTGGTTGACGGTAAGCGACGCTCCAAGAGAATTGGCACCCCGCTCTTTTCGACTCCCAAGTCTAGGAGCAACGTCGCCAGCACGAGCACTTCGACCAGTAAAACCAAATCGGAACCCTCGGGGTCCGGCATGTCCGCGAAGAAGCCAAAGAAGGAGAAGAGCGCGTCGGAGAACGACGGAATTGAGTCGAGCGACTCAAATGTTGAATCCACTCAGATACAAGACATACATGTTTTAAGAGGTGTGCAGAAGGAGATAATCAGCACGCCGTACGAGCACATGAAAGGACCGCAGAGTAGAATCAAAAGCAAGCCACGTAGCAAGAAGAAAATGGAAGATCCACATATGATTGCGACTCTTGGTCCGATTCCAACGAATTCCAACCTCTTCAAGGGCATGTCGTTCATCCTTACTTGCGCATCCTTAGAAACACTGCCCAGGTATCTTCTTCTTTTATTTACTTATTTATTTAATAATTGAATGAGATGCTCTTAATTTTAATAAATGTTAGAACTTAGAAAAACATTTAAAATATTAATATACAATTTACATATTAAATACAGTATAATAAATGAGAATGTTAATACAAAAATATCGAATTATAAAATAAAAAGATATAAATATTTCCTCAAAGCACGAAATTTTATCTGCATTTTTTTTCTTATTTGTTTGACAAGAGTCAAACAAATTTCATATTATTCATATCCTCATTTTGTATCATTTTAGGTATCTGGACATGAAGTCAGTTGCGTCGACCACGGAAACGGAAGCCACCGAAACGGACGAGACTGAAAACGAGGACGAATGGGGGGATCGACCTTTCTTGCGCGACAGACTGCGCGAACAGATCTTAGCAGGCAGTGGGAAAATATATGAAAATTTTAAACAAATACCAAAGGATGAATACAAGAACACAACGCTCATTACACACATACCAAACACCACGGAAAAGAGCATATTGTGCCTATCAGTCGGCATTCGCGTGTGCAATCATAAGTGGATCATAAGATGCTGTACAGAGGTAGCGCGACATTCCTTAATTTTTTAAACGTACTTAATGTTTTTTTTATATCTGTAAACGAAATGTGAATACCCAAATCACCTCATTATCCTTTTATTCCTAAATGCTCAACATTCCAACTTCTTATGAAATCAAAGTATACATGGAATGACAGTTGGAATTTAACTCGGGACTCACCAATCAAAAGACAATCGTTCTAGAGAATCATGTGTGTCATCCTGATATATATTCCAACCATATTTTAATAGTAAAGTAAATTTAACTCAAAATTTATTGTATATTTATATCTTTATATTATATATATATATTTTTTTCTTGTTCATAATCTTGTTTTTTATATTATATTTTATTTTACAATTTTTTTTAATTTCGCTATATTTATCATAGCCTTATTAGCATTTATTATTGTACTCGATAATAATAATAGTAATTTGGATCATGCGTAACGACTTACATTTGATCATGTATTTTTAGGAAAAGATCGTGAATCAGGCGGAATATGCTCTTCCAAACGGCTGGAGTTTTCAGAAAAAGGCCTACGTAGAAAGGTTCGAGACGAGTGGAAATAAACCGTTGTCAGAAGTCGTCGTGATAATTCCTCATCTGGTATACGACGAACAATTTGCCACATTCTGGCGGCAAGTTTGCGAGAACGCGGGCGCAGTAGTTTTAATCGCGGAGAACTCAGGTATTCATTTCATCGTCACCGATTCCTTTAAAGTAAATTTTGAACAACTATTAATATATAATATTAAGATAGAAAAACATATTAAAATTTATAAAAATTAAAATAAAATTTGTCCTCTCATTCGTGTGTTATCTCAAATAAATTACGATTTATAGAAAAGTTTACAAAATTCTTTTTTTCAGGAGCAATGGAAAAGATGGACTTTGATAGTAATGTAGTGGTCGTGTCTAATCCGAGATGTCCATCATGGGCAATAAACAGAGCGGCTCGGCTGCAAATTCCAGTGCTATCCACTGCGTGGGTGATTCAATGTTTAATCGAGGGCAAGCTCTGCCCGCAAGATCATCCACGTTATAAACATAGTTATATATCAAATTAGCGAGCTTTCGTTAATTGGAAACATGTTATTTTTACAATTGTGAGTACGTCGCCTATGATCAATGTGGCTACTAGAATACATATATATATTTTGTTTTCTAAATCTTTTTCCAATTTTTTTTTTGTCTTCCATATCATTTTACAGAGAAGACAGAATAATTTTAAGAGAAAATGGAATAATTTTATAATCATGAACCTTGAAACTTTTCTTTCTTTTTTTTTTTTATAACATTCTACTGTACTTGATACATCAACACGATGGGTTTGTTTCGTTTCTATTGTTTTCTCAAGACAAGTTCCCAAATTGTTCTTTTACGTTTGCACGTTTGTTATGACTGATAACGTAATTAATGCATTTTGATATAATGATTTATTCTCGTGAGGTCGCTACGCATACGCAACGATCTCAACATTTGTTTTACATGCCGCTTTTCGCGCAGTGATACGTGCATAACGATTTACACTTTTGTAAGATTTTGTAGAAAAACGGACGTGCTTCAGTACCGCATATCAATTTTATACACGAACATCTTTGTCGTATGTGAAGCGGTGTCTAAGAAATCCGATATTTTTGCGATAACTCAATCCTGCCGCAGCAACTCGTTTATACTTTCATAAGAGACTCAAGATTTATTTTAGCCAATGCGACTGATACATTCAAAGAAATGATGAGGTTTTATATCAACAAAAATTCTTGCTCTGTTTTCGATCGATTTTTTATAAATAGAATAGATATGTCACTGTAATCGTTTGCCATCAAATCTAACCAATTTAACGACATTAAGGCTCCTATCTTCTCATTACATGAATGAATTTATCAGAAGCCAAAAATAACGGGAATTTGTCTCTTTGCAATGATTAGATTTTTAAATTAAAGATAAATTGAATTTTTCACATGCATTCAATAATATATTCATCCCCTCGGGAAATGTAATAAATTTTTGCACATAACAAGCAAGTATATATGAAAACTAATTTATTTCAAATATAAGAAGCTTATGACTACAGCGAGAGGAAACAGGAGCCTTAAGAGAATATTTTTATAAAAGGTACAGAGCAAAGCGTACTTTGATGAACGCAATTGACATTAGTACGCAGTTGGCAAAACTTGAAGTTTTATCAAAATAAATTACCGAGCGGTTTTTGTACGTGCATATGTGCGGAGATGCAATGTATATAAGTAAATATATACTATACAAATTTTATTATACATATATATATATATATAGTAAGTTATAGCTATTATGTACAATAATGTCAGGGGATAAAATATAGCGACATATTTTGGCAAATGTTCTCCCTTTCTTTTCCGACATTCTGACGTCTCTTTCATTCTTACGAAAGTTAGAATTATCGCAAATTGGTACGATTCGTAAAATTCAATAATTTTTAACAATTAGAAATGTGTTTTTACGAATCGCACTCAATGTCTCCTGTAAATGTTTATCGACTTCCTCGTTCGCATCTTAAAGTACGATTAGAAATCCTTATGGATTATACCAATCGAGGAACAACAGCGTGAAGGACATCACCAAAAGAAAGAAAAGAATCCACACTCTGACAGTGGCGTTCCGCTGAATCGCTTGTCGAATCTGTTCGTTTGCCTCCTTCACGTTCTCCGTCGACCCGACTACCGTGGTCATCAGCCTGTCCAGATCCTTGTCCTGATCCAGAACCTTCTCCGTGAAGATCTCTTGAAGTTCGGCAATATGCACCACCTTACTTTCAATCTGCTTAACCTCCTCCGTCATGGAGTTGAGTTCGTTGTAAAGCTGGTCGTTCTCCGACTCGAACATTTGAATATCCTCGGCCGACAGCTCTTCCTCGTACGCCAGCGTGTTGACGTCGCCGTTGATCTCCTGAATCTTCATCGGACTCGACTTGTTGGAGCCGCTCCTGGCCTCGTGATCATCCGCGTTCGACGCCGACTTCGTCGCCAATGGCTGGTCGGGCGATTTGGGATCCTGTGACTGCAGTCGGGCGATCCTCCGCATCTCCATGGTTCGCTTCACGCGCATCGCCTTCTGCTCCGAGTATATCTTGCAGACGTTCTTCAGGTAGTCCTCTATCAGCAGCAACATGATCTCGCGGTGCTCGACGTTCTGCTGACTGATCTCCGTGGCCGCCGCGACCTCGCGCTTCAGGTCCTTGACCAGCTGCGAGCAGGTGCTCATTATCCGCTGGGCACCCAGGTCGATCTCGTCCCGCTCCTCGTCAGTCATGTGCGCCGCCGACGACAGATAATTGGAGAAGTTCAAGTAGGCCTTGCGGTTCTCCAGCAGAAACTCGCGCAGCTTCGAGATCTGCACGACCACCGCGTACGCCTTCGCGCAAAAGGTGCTCTTGCTCCTGGCCCGGCGCGGCTTGCACTCCGCCGGCCCGCCGAGGTCCTTGTTCCGCAGGTTCACCGCCTTCACACTCGCCTTGAACAACGCGCTCACGTCCATCCCTGCGCGAGTTCCTGATCTACTCTAGTCTTCTGAATCTATCGCAAACAGTCAAACTCTCCGCCGTGAACAGCAGTGGTCCTGCAAATATTCAAATGTATTCGAGGTGTCGACAACGAAAACCGTCCGTTTAGACCGTTTAGACGAAGCTGGAATGTTAAAACGAAATTTCTTTTAACTTACCTCGCTCTTTTCTCATCAGCGCCTCATTATGTTTATGAATGCGCTAATTATTAAGTATCGCGATGGCCGTGCGATCATTTGTAATTATACAACACGATGGTGTGCCTGTGTTTCCTTAGTAAATTAATAAAATAGCAAACGAATGCAATCATTAGTTTTGTAAACACCTGTCATCGAGCCGTTGAAAGCGAATTAAAGTGAGGTTAGGTACGAGTGTAAACGTATACTTGTTCAAAATGTTAAGTACGTACAATGCAACTTCAACGATAAAAAAAAAACATACGTTTTCCTTTCATTTTAAGAAAGAAATAATATTTTTCGTATTACATTCGATATTTTCAAAATATTCTTTTTTCAGAAATAATTATAATTATATAAATTATAATTATAATTATCCAGCTAGAGGAAAACTATGCTTCTTTTGTGATAATCATGATGTTATATAACTCGGTAATATTGCGATATATACAGCTATAATTATAAGAAATATATTAATAAAACCTTCATTATTAATTTTATCATTTTTTTATTAGACTTAACTAGTTTAAGAATTTGTTACATTAAAATATCATAAATATCGCTCGCGAATCAAGCCGTATCGGCTGGCTGGAGATCAGCTAGGAAGGAATTATAACGGTCCATGACGCTCAAATCCTCAAATTCATTGGATTTTTCGTCATATTGCGAACCGACCGTCCACAGGGTCTCCAAGTCGTAGTGCTCTCTAGCAGGATGCGAGAAGATATGTAGAGCGATATTTCCTGCAATATATAACGAGTGATCTTGTACACAATTAAAAATTATTACAATTTTATCAAATGATTTTTATAACGTGCTCCACGAAGTTTGAAGGTTTGTGGTTCTAATACAGAAACGGCGTTTACCTAAGTCTAGGGCAATCCAATCCTTCGACTTCTCCCCCTCAATTTTGGGTAGCAGGTCTGTCGAATATTTCTTCAATTTGTAAACTTTACGTACAAAGGTGGCCAAAGCAATCATGTGCTTCTGTGAACTTCCGGATACGATAACGATATAGTCCACATAAGCATATTTCTTGGGAACCGAAGCGACGAAGATGTTTTTCGCCTTGTCTCTTTCCAGCAGCTTAACAAGCTCCTCGATATCGAATACTCCAGTGACACCACCTATGATATACAATCTGATCATTATTACATGTGTTGTTCGTAATTAATTCGTAATTAATTTTATATGTTTAGATAAATCTATCATATATATATAAATATATATATAATATAAATTTTACTACAAAATAAATTATATAGTTAAATATATATATTTTCTTACACATTTTTCTTTAAGTCCAATAAATATAATATTAAATTTGCAATAAATATTCAATATATGATAAATGTAATCATTTAAAATTTATATTACATTTCATTAAATATCGCTTTTTAATAACACGACAAATTTACATCGTTTTACCGTCATTGCTCTACCTCTCTCCGTTTAGTAGATTTGTACTCACGGTTCAGATTTATGTCGGCATAAGGATCACGAATTTCCTCTTTCTTGTCCAGGTCCTCGAGGAGAATCTTTTGCTGTTCCTCGCTTACGTCGAGGATAACGTCCGCGTCTTTGTCGTGAAATATTTTGTACTTCGTATTTATAGCCGCCGCTAGGTTATAACCGGTATCCTTGCTCTCGTCGTCGTTCTCATCGTTGCTTTTGTTCTTTTTTACGTCGCTCGAGAACTTCCTTGTTAGCCTCAGTCGCGAGTACGTTAGCAACCGCGCTGCATAACCGCCGAAAGTTTCGTGCGACGGATACCGCGCGCGAAGCAGATTCCTCAGGATGCACGAACGCATGCCGATCTCGAAAAGCTAGGTTAAGTCGCGAGGCTATCAGAATATGGATCATTACATAATACGCACAATTACAATTTATATTTAATTATAATTATGTGACTACATAAGTAATTATATAATTAATGACCATATATAATCAAATATAAATTGTAATAATATATAATGAAATATGATTATATATCGAGCGCTCATTATTTATTAAAAATTAATGTGAACCAGCGTTACTTCTTAAATTTCCATTTTTCAATAAATAAAATTGTATTAATATATCTAGTGGTTCGATAATTTCGCCCACTGTTGTCATTAATTTTTACAATTATATATCTACATTACTTTTTTGGTTAAAGTTTGTAACTTTTAACACGTGCTCGCGTGTTCTCCTCATATTGTACATTTATACATAGATTTTTTTTATGTATTATGTACACTTCTAATGTATAAAATATGGGAAAAAATAGCTATATGTGTGCCTCAATTTATTTCAAAATGGAATCAGGGAAAAGTGGAGAAAACATGCCAACGAACGAAACAAAGCCTGTATTCTGTCTTGTAATAGTCGCTGTATTTAACCAAACAAGATTTGCATGTATAAAATGCTCTTGATGCGAAAAACGTGTCCATTGATTATTCATTTCCGTAAGATTCACAATCAGCTAGGAGCGTTTGTCGAACGGTGAAACGTCGCAGGTCCGTTCTTCCCACGGCTGAAATAATTCAGTAGTATAAGTATAAGAATATCAATGATGTAGCTCTACAATTATACTCGAATAAAATTCATACCTACAGAGGCTGTGGAAAGGAACCGCTTATTTGGACCTCGCACGCATCTTCCTCCTTTTGCGCTTTAGCCTACGCATCCTCTTCTTACGCCACTGCAAATTAAATATATCATTATTATCAGCTTCTACTGAAGCTTAAAATGTCTGGAGTTTAAGCACGCAGCTCGATAATGCACCACGTTAAGTTTGCTCCAGATGAGAGTTGAGGTTAGATTCAAATAAAACAAGTGGAGAAGAAAAATAAGGTGCACAAGTGCCGCTAAAAAATTATAACGAGTTTGAATTAATTATCAAACGCGTTACTAAAACGCCAAAACTACTCTCGCAGCTTCAGCGTCACGTCAATAAAATTATTCGCCATGTGCAAGCAAGGATTGTCACGTCGCGACAACTCGTGCATTTGACGCGATAAAATAATAACATATACTCAATAAACGCGATAATTCTTGATAACAATTGATGGTGACTTACCTTAGCTCTCATCTCCTTCGTTAGACGATTCTAGATCGCCCAGAAATCGCCGGATCACTTCGGATTTCGAATCAACCTTCTCCAACAGACTCTTGAAATAAAGTGAAAGATACTGAAGATACACGAAGAGATGATGCGCAATGCGTAGATCGCGCATGCAGCAACATGCATGATCCATACGACCGTCGGCGTGACGCGTCTGATTGGTTGTCCCAATGTAAAACTTTTAATGTTTATTTCTATTAACACAGTTTAACTTTAATCTCGGCTTGAGTTTATCTTTATTTTTGTTTAATTCTAAGAATTAGACATTAGTTAGAATTATTTTATAGATTCTCTAATTCAACATAATTGAATAACTTGGAAATTTTGTTTGATGATCATAACTCATTTACTATTCTATGCTTCCTATTTCAATATGTCAACATTTTGTTAACTATTTCAATAAATGTAAAAATATACAAATTATCAATATTTTATTAATCTAAGATATAATTGAAGAAATACAATTAATTTATTAAATACTTTAAATAATTTAGAATGCATGTATGAAAATTCCGCACAAAAATGAATATTTTTAAGTACATGTAATAAAATTATAATACACATAAGCTAATATTAAATTCTAAGGGTGCCTTCACATGCGCAACTTGCGTAAGCGTAACTTGCGCCAACCAATCATATTATCTGTAGCGTTCGCTGATATTCAAATAAGATGTTGTCATTGGTCGGCGCAAGTTGGCTTAAGCCTTGTGTCCACGATGCTAGAACTCTGTCCAAGATCTCGATCTGAGAAATTTATAGCCAATCAAAGTGTAGCTTTTAAGCCTTGTGTCCACGATCCGAGAACTCTGTCCGAGTTCTAGTTCCGAGAAACGTGTAGCCAATAAAATTGTCACTTTTCCGTAAAAGCTGCACTTTGATTGACTATAAATTTCTCGGATCGAGATCTCGGATCGAGTTCTAACATCGTGGACACAAGGCTTTACGGAAAAGTGACAATTTTATTGGCTACACATTTCTCGGACCGAATTCTAGCATCGTGGACACAAGGCTTTACGAAAGTTACACTCATGTGAAGGCACCCTAATAATCGTTATAACGAATTGACTAATTGAATATTAGGGTGCATCCCGATGGATAGAGAAATAGCGGAACGGAACAGTAACGGAAAAAAGACATGGTGGGAGATCAACCAATCAGAGTAATTCCGTTTTAATTCCGTTGCGTATTTTAGTGACTGAGTTCCCCATGGCAAACATTTTAACGGAACGGAACAAAAACGGAATCATTCTGATTGGTTAGCTCTCTAAATTACGAAATGACGAATCGGTATCTTTATTTTTGGTCACGTGACGCTGAAAACGAGCGTCGAGCGTCAGCGTGAAAAGATACCTTAAGAACAGACTCACTTTTCCGTTCCGCCAATTCGGAACGCCCGTCCCGGACTGGCGAGCGGCGCGCGGTCCGCGTTCCGCGCGGGCACCTTCCCGCCCGTTTAAAGCTCGTCCCGCCAAAAGTGCCGTCCTGCCGTCACAGCTGGAGCGCGCGCGGACGCGTTTGTTGCGCGGTAAACGACGTATCTTGTCAGAAATTCGGACAATTGTTAAATCGCTGACGTGGACGACGTCTCCGACGATTTGCTGACAAACGTTTCGTCCGGGAATTTTCGATAACTTTAATACGCGACGGTGGTTCGGCTCGTCCAAGTCGAGCCAGGTCGCGTGGCTGAGGAATTTCGAGGGTGCGCACACGTCTCGCCTGATCAGCAGTTTTTTTCACTCAGGAAAGGTTCGTCGACCCCGCGTCACGTCAGTTTCCGCGCTCGGCGAGAGTTTCGAGTGAAGAATCGCTGGCGGGAACGTGATGTCGGGCACGCAGACCACCATCCCTTTTCCCGTGCGGAAGAAATGCAACTTTTACGGCCGCAAGGACGAGGTGAAGGAGGATTTCACGAACGCGACGGTAAAGCACACGCCGTCGAGGTATGTTCCGGCCGTCAAGAAGATTGTCACTTTGACCAGCAGCGAGTCCGAGTCTGATTCCGACATCGAAAACACGACGGAAGAGCGCAGAGTTACGAGGGACAGGAGAATCGACAATGCGGGCAACACGCCAAGGCGACGAAAGTGCGACGAGTCGCATGGTAATATTATTTCACAAAACCTATATTTTTTATAATATAAAATTGCCAAGTCAACTTGTGCTTTATGTTATATAGAATTGTTAAACTTTAACTGACACTGAGAACCGTGTTTAACTTTCAAAGCCAATTTTATTGTTACTTTTTTGAAATTTGGATATGGAGAGTCTTCAGTTGATTAATCATTTATTTGAACATTTGTTTTACAGTATTTAAGAGCGATAGAAAAAAAATTATTTTAAAGATAGATTATTTCATATACCATAGCTTTCTTGTTTCTTGATAATTATATGGTATTTAATTCTGTTTTATATATTTATTTCTGTTTTTTATATTTCAATTATATTATGTTATGTTTTTATTTTACCTAAATTTGTTAGTGAGATATCGCAAATTGTTTTGTTTTAGATGAACATACTCCTAGTCCACCCAAACAGAAAAGAGACAAGCCACCACAGTCTTCCCTGACGCCGTCCACCCTTCTCAATAAATTAGTTCTCTCCCCTGAAAAAGAAGGCAAATTAGCTCCGAAACAATTATTTAATTCTCATCTCTCTGAAGAAGAAAGCGAATTAATTTCTAAGCCAGTATTAAGCTCCAACAAATACCAAAACGCGCGTAAATCGTTACATAGTTCTATAACGGAAGATCTACCCGGCAGGGAAGAGGAATTGGGTAGGCTGCAGAAATATCTCCTCGAACATCTGGAGCAAGAAACATCGGGCTCTCTGTACATTTCTGGTCCACCAGGCACTGGTAAAACCGCATGTTTGTTCAAAATTATGCAACAGTCGGATGTAAAATCGAAATTCAAAGTGGTCTACGTCAATTGCACCAGCATGAAGTCTGCGGCTGCTATTTATACGAAGATAATTCAGGAGCTGTCCATTCCTACCTCAAAAGGGAAGAATGGTAAAACCGTTATAGAGAAGTATTTATCGTCCAAACACAAGACACTGCTTCTGGTGCTGGACGAGATAGATCAGTTGGAGAGCAGGAAGCAGTCTGTGCTGTATTCCATATTCGAGTGGCCCTCCATACGGGATTCCAAGCTGATCCTTATCGGGATCGCCAACGCTCTGGACCTGACTGACAGAATATTGCCCCGACTGCAAGCCAGATGTGAACTGAAACCAATGTTGATGCACTTTGCCCCGTACACCAAGCAGCAGATATTTGACATAATATCTGCAAGATTGAGCGAGGCGAATGCGGCTAATGTGTTCACTCCACCCGCAATACAGTTCCTCGCGGGTAAGGTAGCTGCAATTTCTGGGGATATCAGGAGGGCTTTGGACATCAGCAGGAGAGTGATAGAGCTTGCCGAATCGCATCAAGTGGCACAGGTGCTGCGTCCGACAAATGATAACGGTAATTAATTTCCATATGATACAATATCAATAAAAAATACTAATATTATAAAAAATACTAATATTGTACGATGTATATATTAACGTAAATTATCAAAGTGAACATAAAATAATATGAATAATTATAAACAATCATGTGTGTACAACATTTGATTTTCTGCTTTTAATCTAGATACAAATATAGAGACCCTTATAAAGAAGGAAACAGTAGAGAAGCCGGTTGACTTGAAGGAAGTGGTCACAGTTTTAAATGGAGTCTATGGAGGTACACAGAATCTTAATGAAGAACAGGATACGTTTCCTCTTCAGCAAAAGTTGTTAATTTGCTCTCTATTACTTATCCTCAATAAAGGGAAGAACAAGGATATCACTGTCGGAATGGTAAGCTCGTCAGTCATGCATTACAGGCTGCGGTCGACTTGATGCTACAAATGCTTCCAAGTATTTTTCTTCACCTTTCTTTCAATCTATTCTTTCATTCTATCAAAGATAGAAGGAGAAGAAAAATGCTTCGAAGCTTTTGTAGCGTCAAGTCGACTGCAGCCATAATTTTAATTAAATGTATAAATATAAAATTGTAACAAATTGTAATTAATTACTAAACTAAATTTAATTGTAATATACAGTAAATCATATTATTGCGTTGCAACTTTCTTTTTTTAAATAGTGCTCTATTCATTTCAGTTGTACGAGGTGTACAGAAAGGTTTGCAAAAAGCGCAACATATCTGCCGTCGACAACTCCGACTTTGTAAATATGTGCTTGCTGATAGAGACTAGAGGTATTCTGCGAATCATAGGCAAGAAGGAAGCGCGTTTGTGCAAAGTAAACTTACAGTGGGATCAGGAGGAATTGGACGCGGCTTTGCAAGATAAGCAAATGATGGCCGATATAATTAACGATACAAATTGTTTGTAGAACAATTAGGGAAATCTTATCTCGTTATATCGTTTTGTTACGCGTAATTTATTATAATATAAAACGTGAGCATCTTGAGTGTTACCAATCGACTGTTACATCAGTTTTCTGCATTCTTTTTTAAAGATAGATTTTAACGTTAGCACGAATGTTTCGATACTATTATTGCATGAGACTGATTGTATTTACTGTGTATTTTATACTATATTGAACCTTGAAATTTATATGAAATATATTGAGGGCATTTGATGTTAGAAAGAAATATATTTTTGATAATTACAAATAAAATTTGTTCCAAGTATTGTATGTATTAAATAGACTAAAGTTTAATTTTTTTACTTATCTTTTTCTATACTCTTTTTTATACTGGATATATAGAAATATTAAAAAGATATACATAATTTTTGCAATAAAATTTGGAGAAAAGTATTAAAATTTTTTAAATAATATAATAAAAGATTAAAGATATAATTAAAAAAATATAAAAGATTAAAGAATATAATAAAAGAAGAGATAAAGAAATTGTTCCGTCCTCCAAGAAGAAATGTCCACCTAAAGGGGAACAGGCCCGTAATGTCCTTCGTACGATAGTGCGAAATTAGATTGAGGTTATGTTAGGTCAGCATTAAATTAGGTTAGGAATTCTCCGCATTGTTAACACGATGTATGGACAGCAAAAGAAGAATCGTTATCAGTGTTTTACGTATAAGATAAAGATTTGTACTTAAAAATTTTTGATGAATTTCGAAGATGTATGTCAGGACACTCCCCAGGATGTTTCTCAAAGTGGCCTTGGGTTTAATATTTATACTATTCTTCTGTGAATATCTCATATATTATGTGGTGCTTATACAGGTAAATTTTCGTGATAAATTCACTGACATGTTATGTAAAAGCTTACACTGCTTAGAAAAATCTCTATCCTTAACGAAAACTCAGAACTCACGATTTGATTCTTAGTGCAAATGGCCTACTCTGGACCCTCGAAAAGAGGATCCTGCTCTACATGGAGAAGCATCAGACAGACCTGTCAGAGCTATGTTTATAGCAGACACGCATTTATTAGGGTCCAGGGAAGGCCACTGGTTTGATAAACTGCGAAGGTTTGTACTCAAGACTGATAACAATTTTTCTTAGAATTTTTATACAAACACTGGAACACTTTTCAGAAATATTGAGAAAATCTACATTTTTTTCTTAGAATTTTTCATTTATGTAAATTCTGAAATATTTTCTCATTCTATAATTTCTAAAAAATACCTTAAACAGTTCAGATTTTATAAGATTTTATCAGACATTTTAGAATGAAAAAGCTTTGAAATCTTGGAATATTTTAGAATTTTTGAAAAGTATTTTTAAAAATTTGAAAAATTTTCTAAAAAGTTATAAAATTATACAAAAATTTTGTAAAATTAAAAGAAAAAGTCTGAGAAAAAATTTTACCAGAGATACTTTATGCATTTTAATTATATTCTTTTATGTAATGCATTTGCATATGTACTGAAAAGCCTGACATTGCAGGGAATGGCAGATGTATAGAGCGTTCCAAACCATGATGACGTTACATGAACCTGATGTAGTTTTCGTATTGGGTGAGTAATACGTATTATTTGCGACGTCTTTTAAAGAGTTTGTAGTTTTATTATATCACAATTATATTTTCAGGCGATGTATATGACGAGGGAAAATGGTGCAGCTCCAATGAATTCGAATATTATATAAAAAGATTCCATTCCCTGTTCTATGTTCCTAAGGACGCACGTATCTATGTCGTTGCTGGAAACCACGATATGGGATTTCATTATGGTATGGCGAAGTATATATGTATATCTTCTGTGAAGAATCTATCCCGGACAACGGCAAATCTTGTAATATAATTCCTGCTTTGTAAATTGAGCATAAATATATGTTTTAACAATATATTTTAATGACATTCGGCTTAACTCCCGGAATATACTTTCAGCGATCACGCCATATCGCAATCAGCGCTTCGTTAACGGCATGAAGGCCCCGAGCGTGCGACGGTTGAGTATAAGACACAATCACTTTGTGCTGATCAACAGCATGGCATTGGAAGGAGATGGCTGCTTCCTGTGCCGGCCGACCGAGATCGCAGTGAATAAGATAGCTAGTAAGCCAACATCTCTCATATGTCAAGATCTTTTCCTAATTGATTAATTGTTAAACCATTTGTACATGTATCGTATTGCAGAGGATTTGAAGTGTGCGAGAAAGATCGGCAATGATTGTCGCAACGCAAGCACCATTTCCAGATACAGTAGGCCTATATTGCTGCAAGTTAGTCTTCCTACTATATAAATCGTAAACAAAATATTCTCACAAATAATATAGAAACTAAAGATGTTAAAGAATCGTTAAATTAACTTTTAAACCGAAGAAAAATTCCGTTTGAAAGACTAGGGCCCGGTTTTTCATTCTGTGGTCAAGTCGTAACTTTAAGTTAAAGTGAAAATTCCACCAATAGAGAGACGCAATTTTCACTTTAACTTAAAGTTAAGATTAAACTACAGGTTAATCACAGAATGAAAAACCGGGCCTAACAGAAGCATCATTTCTTCTCCAGCATTATCCGATGTATCGAGAATCGGATGAGATTTGTAACGAATTGGATCAGGCTCCCGCAGAGTTGAAGGCCATCAAGTTCCGGGAGCGATGGGAATGCCTGTCGAAGGAAGCATCGGAGCAGGTACGTGATAATTTCACCGCACAGCACAGTCATATATTCGATATTAACGCGAAGCTCGACTTGTCCCGCAGCTTTTAGATATTTTAAGTCCGCGATTGATCGTCGCCGGTCATACACATCACGGTTGCAGAAGGATACATCGGGACGACGTTCTGGAATTCACGATCCCGTCTTTCAGCTGGCGCAATAAAATCAACCCATCCCTTTTGTTGGTAAATCTTAACTTAAAAGTTTTGACCTCTCAACGGCCAACGTTTCACTTTCGTTAATAACTTTAGCTACAAAATGAAAAAGTGAAAATAGAGTAGATAGAAAAACTCGCTAATAATTTAAAGAGTACTGTTTATTACTTGCTAAAAATAATATTGGATAAATTCCGCAAATTTTTCGACATCCAAGTATGAGATTCTTAATTATTTAATAATTCTGGTATTAAACTGGGATCTTTACAAGCTGAGAGCATAACATGTTTAACTGAAATTTATATTCTTAATATTATTATTATGGCTTTCTCAATGAGTTAATTATCTTCTGTTGGGACACAATATATCCGTGAATAATTTTTACCTTTTAGGGTACTTTCACTCCCAGCAATTACTCCGTCTCCAAGTGCTACATGCCCGTGGAATCTACTGTGATCGCTATTTATATATGTAGTCTCCTATACATATTGATATATTTGATTATAAAATTCAGGCCGAGGCGGCACGCGTGCTCGCGCTTCAAAATGCCTTTTCTAACTTTATTGTAACACGTTCAAACGCGAACGGGTGTATAATAATTCTATATACAATGCAATTTATGGAAGCTATAATTGTCGAAATTAGGACATATCTGTATACACTTCGTACACGCTATCCATCACGTATTATTTACAATAGTAATAGTATAAAATACCTTTGTGATATATCATAATTATAACGATGTTAATCTCGATGTACATAGAATTCTATTATGGAGAACTTGAGACACGTTTTACTAAAAGATTTTATATAAGTACCGATGTAATTTTACACAATACGTCATAAAAAAAAATTACAAGTCAAATCTCAACAGAACTGAACGCACAGAGATTTGCGATAATGACATCCGAAAGTTGAAAAATGAAAATATGTATGTACTTGTACGAACGTAAATACACAAAATTATATTATTAATCATATACAATTACTTACTGCGCTTATTGTTATTGTAATAAATGATCGGCCGAGACAGTTGCGAAACTGCATTGTTGTATTCTTACATTAAAGGAAACGGTAAACTTTAGACTGGCTCATTTTTATCGGCTATATAATACTTTCGCACATTGACTGTTACTAATATCACATTACTTGAATATTTTTACAGAGTCCCTTATTTTTCGATAAGGAACGTTATTGATATAGCCAACGTCCAACTGCTCGTGTTTCAGTTCGATTACTTTTTTCGTATATATGTATATATTATATGTCGTAAATCATAAGTACTCACTGAAGAAACCTTGCAACTAAGTATTATATAAATAAAATATATTTATTATACATTGGAGCTCCACATTCGCGTTTTTCTCATACGCATATTTTGTGGATATTCGCATTAAATTGTTCGCCATAAAAAATAATAAAAAATAAAATTGATTTAAAGGTTTCCTTTTGAAACAAAGATGTTGGAAAATTTTTTCCCTCTCTTCGCTGCGATATTTATCTCAAAATAAAAAAAAAATAAAAAAAAAGTATGAGGAAAGACAATAAATGCTTTTTAAAAAAGATATTAACCTTTCTATATATATAAAATCTCTTTTTCCTCATTATCTCTCAATCTTTATATTTGCAAATTTTTGCAAATCCTAAGCGATGCGGCGAACGTGGAGCTTACATTGTACTCATTATGATGGACGCTAGACACGTAGAAACCTTATGTTAATACATCAAATGTACGTACACATCAGTCACAAAATCCTGTGCAATGTTCGCAGTTCCGAAATTTCGTGGAAGATGAGATGCGTCCGCTTCTCTTTCACTTATTTCCTACACGATACGAAAACTTCGGCTCTCTGCCCGTTTCTCACTCTTTCTCTCGCTCGTTTCCTTTCTCTCTCGTTCTATCCCGCTCGGTTAAATTAAAAGTCTAAATTTATTTCGTTCACATTACTCTACTAGTGATAATTTTGACTAGTCTATCTTGACGGCCGCATATATCTTTCTGATGAAAGCGTACGCGGCGAAGAAACCGATCGTGCCGGTCAGCAGCCAGAATGTGAGGACCATCAATGCGGTATAGCCGAAATACATAAGAGTCGGCACTAGCTCGGTGATCTTCAATTTGGTGACAAAATAAAAGACGGAGTATGCCAGCACGTAGACCGCCGATCCGCCGCTCACGATGAAACTACGCCACCACCACCTGTAATCCTGAAATCAGAATAACAAAGTGAAAATAAGCGTATTAATAAGCGTAATAATAAAGTCTTCTCGTTGTACTTACTTCGCCGCATAACTGGAAATAGACCATGACTATTGATATTTGCGAGCACGAGATTACAAGGATACAAAAAACGAGGAATAGAAATCCGAAAAGATAATAAAACTGATTTTCCCAGAGTGCAGTCAAGATGAAGAAGAGTTCTATGAATACCGCGCCGAACGGTAAAATTCCTGCCATTAGAGTGCTGCAAACATTTTTTTATTGATAGTTAATAGTAAAAAAATTATTTGTATATAAACTTAAGTATAAATAAAATTATATAATATACTTTTATAATTGATATTAGTCGCGAAATAATAGAAAAAAAAAAATAGATAAAAATTCTCCTTAAAAACTTACCATAATATTGGATTCATATACCATAACTGATCAGGAACTTGTCTTGGAATTTGATTCGTTCTAACTGGATGCGTAAAGGGTTGCTTGCGATAGCCAAAGAAGTAACCGAGATAGACGAGAGGTAGCGAAATGCCGAACCAGAGGCACAGCAGAGCCACCATAGTAGTGAAGGGGACCGCTCCGGAGCTATGCTTCCCCCATATGAAGAAATTCAGAAAGAAGCATGTTGTGAAGACTATACCCGGATAGAATGTCGCCGTCTGCAACAATAAATCTTAGTTAACTTTTATATTATAAATTACGATACATTTTTTTAATTGTGAAAAATTATACAATTATACAGAAAAATATATTCACGTTATGAATAAAAATATTTTTTTACCAGTAAAGCGGCTCTTCTCCACTCTCGGCCTCGCATAGTTTTGTACAATCGAGCTGAAAAGTAGCCGGCGATCAAACCAGAGAACACGTACAAAAATATCGCACAAGTGCCCAAGGCTCCTCGACTTGCCGGCGATAGCATTCCCAGCATCGCGAAGACTGCAGGAATACAGACAGGTATAAACAAATATGCAGTCGCTGTACTTTACGTTGCATTACTAGGATTCAATGTATTCGTACATATCGTGATCAGAGCCATGAAAAATATCTGGATGCCGCTGCCGATTACGGCAGCGAATAAGCGCGAGTTGGTCGGCGGTCGAAATACATCTCCGTGGACAAGTTTCCAACCAGTTTCCTCAATGGTTTCATCCAGACCTGCCAGACTATCACTCTCGCCCGCGTTGTAACGAGCTATGTCCCTTCTGAGCGTTCTCACCATGATCATCGTGAGAATTCCTGTGACAAATACATAATCCAGAAATTAAAGAAAGTAATAAGTTCTTTATGGTTTATATTTTGAACAAGAGTTTCTCAAATACAAGATTCTAAAGTTTTGTCAAATATTGTAATCACTACTCATTCTCACCGGATAAGAAAAAAACGACAATGAGAGAATTGATGATCGAGAACCAGTGAATTTCGACGTCGCTCATGCCGAGGTACACGTCCCATCTGCTTGCCCAGCTAACGTCCGACTGTTTCCATTCCACCGAGTACAGGAAGAGAAGGCTCGTGCCTTTCGGATTGACAAACTGCGGACTGGCCTCGCTCGGTAGAATGCAAGTATTCCCGTTAAACTGTAACTGAGAGGTGTCGATGGATTGAGCTTCCACCTCAAATCCAACTACTCTAAACTCATTTCTGCAAAGACACAATAAAGACAAAATGATAATTTTTATCATGGTTTTCCTTTCTTTTAAGGATGTATAGATTAGATACTAACTCGCCGTGTTTGTGATAGCTTAACTTTAGCTTAAGATAATTATTGATGTACACTTGATCATTCATAATTCCACCGAGACGATATCCTTGATAAACCATCACGTTATTCGTTTCCTTATGTTTCTTCCTAGTAGCCGCTGGTAGATTATCTATCAATCTGAAAAAGACTCAAGTTAGAAGGAATAAAGAACGTATCTTCTTACACGGTATAAAAATGAAATTCTAACAAGTGCACGAAATATTCATGCTGGACCATCTGAATAACGTGCTGGGAATTTGCTTCGTCCCACGTCATCAGTAAGTTTGGCTTGTGACACAATAGCCTGCAGGTGATGTCTTCTGCCATTACAACTTCGTACGGAGTATTCACTATCCTGGAAAGTAGAGATAAAAACTATTATAAAACTATTGCAATGATCAGAAAAATTTGGAAATGTAAGATAAGATTAATAGAAAAAAATGTTCTATATATCAACAGTGTGCTTTCCTTACCTGTCGCCACGCAACACCTCTCCCAAATTCTCCGACTTGTAAATTAAGGTTCTATTCTTGGGTAAGCAAAATGGCAGAGAATAATATTCATACGGTAATTGTGTATGAGTGCTAGTCATTTTGACTGCTTTAACATCAATCTTCTGGCCCTTCTTGAACTCCACTGGAGCAACTCCAGGCACATAGAAGCCATTTGTCTCTATCAGGAGGCATATTACCACTAGCACGGCACCATTCCTCTGTAATCTTCCCTGCATCGAAAGATTCAATCGATTAGCACGAGATTACGATTAACAATGTTGCAAGACATTAAATTCGACTGACTTCTTTTTCAAAATGTATCGCTTTATCAATGACAATTGTGAAAGTGTTGAACTGACACTTGGGCAATTTATACACGGTAATAAAAGTTCTTTTTTTGTATATAGACAGATGAAAACATCGCCAATGACAAGTTGTCATTCTTTACGTTCAAATTTTACGACGGGCGAGAATCTGACACGCAATCGCGTTACTGTAAACACTTGGAGTGGAATGAATCATCCGATTCACTGTCAGTGACACGTACCACGCTGCGCGAGTTACGAATCGTAAACTGTCAATTTCGTTTCGAGAGCGCGGAAGATTTCTGTTCTGCGAGAAAACGCGCAAAAGAGGAGAGAGAGAGAGAACCTCGGCGAGGTCGTGTCATGCCCGGCCACGTAGCACGTCCGCTCGAGGAGTCCCTCCCGCGAGGGAAAGAGTCGCGGGAAAACGAGCGAGGACAAGTCGCACCTACCATTCTACACGATCGCTACGACTTTTCGATAAGAGCGCGCGCCACGCTGTCTTTCACAGTTTCGCCCTCGGTCTCGCCACCACCTCTCGCAAGTTCGCCCACCGACGACAGTGGACGACAGCCTGCCCCACGTCCAGAGTGAAGTTGCCGCCGCGTGCGCGCCCGTATGCTGAAGCTGGCCGCGCCGGCACGCCAACGTCGCGGCAAAAACTCCCTAGTAGCGCGCGTGCGAGAGAGCGAGCGAGCAGCGAGTCAAATTGCCGCCGCGCCATCTCGACGAGGACGACGCGGGCCCTTCCGCCCTCCTCAGGCGGAAACAGGCGGAAAGGGAAAGGGATGGAAAGTCGGTCGACTCGACGCCTAGGGATCCGTCCCCGGCACGTTCTTCGAGTCCATCGCGAGTCACGAAGATTCGGTTGCGCCGCGTACCGTGTCGGTCGTCGCGGCGATTCCGGATTTATCTTGAGAACGGAAAACTGCGTTTTAAAGATGGCGCCGCTCCTACCTCTCGTCGCCGAGGCGGAAGTGCCGCTTTGTTGAGACGCCAAGTGTACGTTTCTCGGGCGAGAAACGTCACGTTTCGCTGGCCACGGACGCGGAAAAATCGGGCAAAGTCTCGTGCCGGAGGGAAAAAACGACGGGGTGCGGGCGTCGACGGAGCCTAGGGACTTTTCGCGACGGTCGCTCGGCTGACCAGACTTTCCCGAGCGAAAAAATACACCCCCCCGAAAAGGAAAATATCGTCCCACGTGGGGACTCGTTTAATTACAAGTTACGTTGTTTGGATATGCGTCTGTCCGGCTGATTTTCGTCGCGGAAGCATGGTGCAGGTGAGTGACGCGCCGTGCGCGTGTTCGCGCCTCGTAATCCGGCCGCGCCGCGCGAATATCCGCCGCGTTTTTCCGCCCGTCGTCCGTCGGGAGTTTTTGACTTGTCTTTTTTTTTTCCTTCCCTCCGCGCTGTCATCCATTAGTAAATAGGAAAGATGGCAGCAGATTATTGCGCTTTTTTCCCCGCGCCTTCGCTCCCGGGCGGACATTTTTCCCGGGGCACCGCAGCGGCTCGGGGCGCGTTTCTCGCCGTAATTACCGTCGAAATTGCCCGCCGAGCGCGTTTCCGCGCACGGGATTCGCCGCGCCGTCCGTTTTTCTGAATGAAACGTCGCGCTCAGCGGGACGTACGCGTTAGCCGCCGCGCTCGGCCCCGCACGGGCCCGCCGACACTCGCCGCGAGCCGCTCGCGTGGGCGTTTCGCCAGGAGAACGCTTCCCCGCCGGGGAGCCTCCGCTTAACCTATGCGCGCGGGAACCCGCCGCATGCCGTAAATAAACCGCGCGACAGTGTCTCTCGGGAGAGAGAGAGCCGACGATGATCGTAAGACACGTATTAAGCATTATTATTACTTTTTTTTTTTCCATCGCTTCTCACACGTTATCTCCTCTCGCCAGGCTATCGACGAGATGGAGCAGAGGGACCTGCCGCAGGCGTTCCGCCTGCTGGGGGAGATGAACGCCAATGTCCTCCAGGTGAACCAGCTCGTGGATAATATGCTGGTGCGCGTGAAGAACGGCGAGATATCAACAGACAAGGGCCTCAGCTTCCTGGAGATGAAGTATCACATGCTGCTCTCGTATCTCATCAATCTGACCTACGTCGTCCTGAGAAAGTGCTCTGGCGAGCGTATCGAGGGTGACCCATCGATCGACCGTCTCATCGAGATCAGAACTGTCCTGGAGAAAATCCGACCAATAGACCACAAGCTTAAGTACCAAATAGATAAACTCGTCAAGACCGCGGTGACCGGCACCATCAACAGCGACGATCCCAGTAACTTCAGGGCGAATCCTGACGCACTGGTCGCCAAGCTCGACAGCGAGGACTCGGATAGCGAGCAGGAGGAAGACGCGGACGGCGTCAAATCGACCACGCAACAGTCCAGGAAGTCCGGCGTCTACGTTCCGCCGAAACTCGCTGCGGTGCATTACGGTTAGTGTTTTATTTTCTTGACACGAAATTTTTATATCTGTATCACATACAGAAGATTATTATATCGATTAATTTTTTTTTTAACCTCTTTACTCGTTAATAACGTCAAGTTGCAATTTTTCCAGATGGCGACGAAACCATGGCGGAGAAGATCCGCAAGGCCGGCGAGAGAGCCCGCAGACGCGTCGTGTCGAATACGGTGCTGCGGGAACTGAAGGAGGAGTATCTGGACGCGCCTGTGGAGGACAGCCAAGGTCTGGGCGAGAAGCGAGCGATTCTGGTGCGCGAGGACAAGCGAAAGACCGAGTACGAGGAGAACTACATGACGCGTCTGCCCGTCACCAAGCAGGAGAAGCACAGACGTCGTCAGATGACGACTCTGGGCACTCTCGGCGACGAGATCACCACTTTCGGAGAGTCATCCACCAAGACCGCTAAGAAGAGAAAAGCTCAGAGGAAGGGCAAGGCTAAAAAGAGTAAGAGACCCGTCTCTGCTAATTAACTTTGCGCAGGAACGTTTCGCGCAAGACATTGTGTTAAAGTCGACAATTCACGTTGCAGGTTTCAAGAAAAAACGGCATCATTAAGAGACATTATGAAGAGACGACTCTGGGACTTTAGACAAGACCCTGGGGTTTCATTCACAGCATTAACGATTAAGGTAAAAGGTAAAAAAAAAAAAAAGAAAAATAAATTTACTCGACTTCTTCTTCGAAACAAAAGCAGATGCCACTAATACTCGTTATTAAGTTAAGCTAAAAGTAACATCGTAACATCTAGTAATAAAAAGACAAGGAGACAACGTGTGTCGACGGTGGAGTAAAAATAGCACGATGGTAATTTATTACTGTATAAGACATACTAATGGTCGTGTAATTGATAATTCTAGTTAATAATGATTTTAATCTTTAACTGTTGTCTGAGAGATCAATTTTGATCTGTGGAGTTGAGAAACGAGATCCATCGAGAGAAACGGTATTCCACATGAGTGCGAATGCAAATGAGGAACAACGGTCGAGATAACGTTGGCACATACGAGCTTAAATGGAAATTATGTGTCGTAATAGCGTAATATTGTATTGTAATGTTGGATCGAGTAGCGGACTTAACGGCTCCAGGATTGAAAATTGTGAATTAAACGTAAAAGTTGAAAGCAGAACATTCCTCTGCTTTATTTTGAAATATTCTCCGGCTATATAGAGACGGACGAAGGGAGAAGGAAATCAGTAAGCTATAGCAGGAGAGACGATATTGAATTAATTGTTAACGAAAAGCGTAAAAATCACAAGACATTCACATAGCAAAAATCCGCGCAAGTCACAAAACTCGAGATTTAAAAAAGAAAGTGAGGGGAAAACCATTCTTTAGGAACTGCACGCGCTCGGCGCAATCTCTGAAAGCAAGCTTTTCGGAAAACCCTTAGGAAGAAAAAAAAATACAAGCGAAAAAGAGGAAAAGAAGCAAAAAACGATATTTCGTCAATATCGCATGTCTTAGGATTTTCTCGCTGTCTTAGAGTAGTGAAGTAGTTACTAGTTTTACTATATTATATGTATGTTTCGTTTGTGTTTTTCCCCTGGTGAAACTGTTGAGGCTATTATAAACATTTGAATGTGAGTCATGTTTTTACGTTAAGTCTCATTTGTCTTTTATTATTACAATGTGCTTGTGCATTGTATACTTGTTGTTTTTACGTTGGTTTTAAGTCGTTAAACTTATATTGATGGTAATATAAGGATAACACGAGCGTGTCAAAATTCAAAATTGTCGTCATGTTCTCAAATTTGATTTCGATTGACCGTTTGTTTGATTTCTCAGAGGGAGAGAGAGGGGGAGCTTGTCATATCATACACAGTAACGGATAGAAAGTGAGACGAACGAAGGAATAAACGAAAGAACGAACGAATGAACGAAGACTCCGAACGGGCGAAAATCACTTCTGCAAGCCTGATAAATAGGATATTTGTACAATCAAATCGTGCACGCGCGCGCGCTCGAGGAGAATTGGGAATCGCATTGTCGATTGTGATTTCCACTCCTCTTAAATAAGTTGCATTTTTTTAACATGTTGTTAGACGCGGGGCTTTGTCCTCGCGTGGAAATGTTCCTTTAAAGTAGCAAAGTTGAGCGACATATTGTTCTACGCAGAGAAATACGTACGTTAGATGTATGCGTTATATAGCCGCATTGCTCACTCCCTGCAGAAGTGATCCCACCCATCCCGGTTTGCCCCTCGCAAGAGGCAACTCAACTCGGTTCGCTGCGTATGCTGGCCAAGGGCTCAACCATCCATAGATATTATATTTTTTACAGAAGTGTTCATAGATTGAGCCAACTTGGCGCGGCACCGACGGCGATGTCACATGTCTCCCCCTCTCCTCACGATCTGAGAAGACGATTAATTAAAGGAGAAAAAAAAGAAGAAAAAAATGTGATAATGATTATTCATGAAATAATAGTTAAAGAGAAACTTAAACAAAATAGCACAATCGCTGGGCATTATTTACAAAGTGCTAGCAAGCCTAATGTCAGCAGCCTTGTCGTATTTGGTATTTAAAAAAAAAATGAAATTGAAAAATGCCGAATTGCGGACGGATTTTTCGCGGAACCATCCAACGCTTCTGAAGAGAAAGAGAGAGAGAGAGAGAAAAAGGAAAGAAAAAAATCGGAATCGAGACGGCAGTCTCGACAGAATTTGTCCGACGTTCGGCTTCCTCATACTCCATTTCATAGACGATAATTTTGTGAAACACACCTACGACCGGCGCGAACTGCGAACTCGGAAAGAGAGATATAGATATAAATAGATTTTTTATCTATCGATCAACGCACTTTCACGATCGCTCCGTCAGATTTCGATTACTACTGCCGATAACGATACTTTGCAATAGGCCTGTAACACTTTGCTCCACGAGTATACACTGGACTTTTTTATACGTATATTAAACTCCTACGCGGTTCCTCGGGCTCGCGGTCGCAAGTGTCGATAGGTGTGCGAAGGAGTATTCATACGATACAACATATCCACACACGCAACATATAGCAGCAAGGTAATAGGATTACATTGAATACACTACCTCAAATCAATAGTAATATGGATTTACAGTAATATGGGAAAAAAAAAAGAGAAAACTCCGCAGCGGTCGCGCTCGTCCCGTTGTTGTTACGAGCCTCGATTCTTTACACGATCGCCAAAGTTTTTTTACGGGACGTATTTCCACCGAACTTTGTTGAAGGATGTACGTACAGTGGATTTATTCGCCTTAATACTCTTGCCGATCTATATTAACCTTGGGAGATGCGTGTGTGTAGAGGCCAATAGAGAACCGTAAAATTTCTATTTCTTTGTATTTACTATTCGATCCTGCGATGATTGAAAATCCATTAAAAAAGATTTGTAAATGAGGATAGAATAGATTTCCCTTCCATTTCATTGATCTTCATTGTTTAAAATAGAGAGAGATTCAATTGATGTTTAAAATTTGTTTATCTATTCCAGATTTATTCAGCATAAAATGATTGAAACAGAATTAGATGTTTAATTAATCTCGAACATTTAGAGAATCCACATCCGTGTTTCCCAGAGTTATAAGGAAAGGACCTACAAATGTACAAATATATATAAATATATATATCTATATATTAGAGATATTGCAAGAGCGTTGCCGCTGCGGACTTTTAAAAGAGTAGTCCTTCAAATCCAACAACGCTGCCGAATGCCGAACTGAAAAAAAAAAAGAAAAAAGAAAGGAAGTAAAGAATCAAGAAGTATCTTTGCAGCAGAGACGGAATGATGATAGGGATGATTTATTGACTACATTCATAGTCTTTAAAGAGTAACGACTTTGATTTATATATTGGTGAATTTTTCTGTAAGTTTATGTACACTATGTACTAAATGACAATTCTCAACGTGTGAGCGAAAGAGATCGCGAGAACGGAAAGCGAGAGAGAAATAAAGGGTGAGACAGAGAGAGAGAGAGTTTACCTTGTACATTTACAAATTGTGGTTATTACGAATGAATTATTAATTATTATTATTATCACGGATTATACTATGATTATTATTATCATCATGTAGAATGCTTCTTACTGACTGAATAAAATGTTTTCAATGTCTAAGATTACCACCTTTTTAGAGCTATATATACACAACTCTTACATTTTTCTAATATATACATATTTCTTACATAATAGATACTTGATAATAAATCATGCATTTTGATTTATTAGATTAGAGAATTGAAAGAAAAAGATATAGTTTTGTATTAATTATTAGTTCTATTTTATATTTCAATTTCACCTCAAAATAGTCTTTATAGTGGCAATTTTTTTTTCTTTTCGGCAAATTTGTCGCTTTAACATTTATAATCTTTTGCGTACAGGTTCAAGCTCAGTATTATTCGCTTTCCTAATTGCTTCCATAAAATTCCATAAACTCGAAAAATTCATATTCCATATTATTTCATATTCTTTCAGAAATCGTTTTCTTGTCGCGAATTAGTTTCTGCGATAAGGAAGGCAAAGTGTTCGTTCCTTTGTCACATTTTAAAACTGCAAGAGTATCGCTTAAATTCTATACATATCGAATTATCCTCCTAATACCTACATCAATCAAAATGTAATATGCGAAGCTTGCAAATGGTAGTCTGCCATTCGAGATTACTTTTTCCTCTACTTTTGTAAGTTTAAAAATTTGGAGACATCTGACACAAGTAATATAATTTTATTAGACAAAGCTTATCTAAAAAAATCTTTATAATGCTTTATGATACAAATGACAGACTGTTGTTCGGAATTACTTTCTTTTATTTGTGTTTAAGAACTCGGGTAATGCTTGCACTGAAATAAATCAACATAATTATTTTATTAGCAACGTAATTATTAGATAAAGTCTATCCAAAAAAATCTTAAACTATATCAATAAAAAATAAAATTAATCTAAGGTAGAAAAAATTGGTAAAATAATATTTTCTTTCACCTGTTAAGTTTGTCTCCACGTTGTCACACATCTCTTCAAATATCTACAAGTATATGTATTGATTAAAATTATTATTTCTTTTTAATTTTAAAGTTTTTAAAAATTTCTGTTGCATCGTTGTTTTCATACTTTATTTTCAATATTTTCATGAAAAATGAAAACATACATGTGGAACAGCATTCTTTCTCAATCTCACGTACACCAAAGATGTACGGTCTATATATTCTTCCTTGAAATGGAGAGAACACAGGCGACTTCTCTTGTTAATATGTTTGTCCTCAAGTCCCAATATCCTTATCCATTCTGCTTTTCTGACAAGATCAGAAGGAAATCTGTAAAAAGCAGTATGATATTACTTGCTTGTATTCAATTATAGAATGTCTTTTAAAAAATGTAATTTACAAGAATTAAAAAAAGATAACTTCATTTTTCAAGTTATATTGATATAACCTCCTCACACTCACGTGTGAAACGTTATTTTCACTACTTTTTCCAATTCAATTTGCGCCGCAGATTTTCTTTTAACATCGAGAGTGTTTCTGCATCCGATAGCGGCGCAACGCATGGGCATCCTTTTCCTTCTGTAAAAAAGGCATTCGTGTAATCAATTTCTTTATTTTGTTTTGTTTACAATATACCGCCAGTCACTCTCGCGATCATGCCTGAAAAAACAAATTTACACGTTTAGTCTAGTTATCTCGTAAGTCTATGGCAGAATTGTGCATTCTCTAATAGCGTTTTCGATTTACCGACTCGACCCGACTCCGAGTTATATAAGTTCGATTTAGAATCGTCTGCTACGTACATACAATCGAACTTCTAATCTGACTTGACCCGACTCGGAGTCGGGTCGAGTCGATAAATCGAAAACGCTATAGGAGTTTTCACCAACTTTGATACTTTCAACCCTAGAAAACCAGCTTTTCTATTGGACATTGGTCCATTAGCATCATCTACAGGCTCTACAGATTCATTTTCGAACACAGACATTCCTTTCTACGATTCTCGTGGTCGACGGCCGTTTGCCACGCTTCTGAGAAATTGTTTACAGCTACTTATCGAATTAATTATTTAAGAAGTTGCGATTACAATTTTTATTAACACGAAATGATTAATGACAACTTTACGCGCAATCGGGCCGATAGTTGAATCGTTACGTTTTCCATTTATATCTTTCGCTGGGTTCCTGCGATTCTTGTTTTGCATCTTTTAATAGGTTTTATTGCGGTTGACATGTTGCCAAATAATGCATTTAGAAACCGCAATTTCGTGTCTCGCATTCTTCCGAAACAGACTTCCGTACACTTCGCATTATGGGTCGAAGTGTGAAGCGCGTCGCTTCCTTTAATCGATGGTGCAAGGTAAAATTGATCTACGAAATCTACTAGATACTGTTGACTCGTCTCTCGTGATAATTGTTGTATTGTAAAATTATTTGCTTTTAAGAGCACGCTATTGTCAAGAGCCGCTTGCTCATTGATAAACTGAGGAGAACGTGGGGAGAGGTCACTCGACATGGACCAGATCATCGACATGGACGATGTTGAAACTGGGATGCGCTCATCCAAGAGCTCGACGATACCCTTCGGCTGCATCAGCTCTAACTCGATATGCTACGTCGCTATCACGATTGCGACCCTGGCCTTCCTCGGTACCATCGTTTTCATCTGCCGGGACTACATAAAGCTGCTCCTCTACTGGATCGAGCACCAGAACGCCTGGATCATCGCCGTGATCTTCATTGGGCTGTTCACGGTTGTGTCGTTTCCGATCGTGATCGGCTATCTCTTTCTCATCGTCGCCAGCGGCTACCTGTTTGGCATGGTACGCGGCCTGGCGATCGTCATCCTCTCTGCCAATCTTGGCATCGCGATCGCCCACGTCACGCTGGGCCTGCTGTCCACCAGGCTGCCCATCGGCGCCCTCCTGCAAAGCGACACAGCCAGGGCGATACTACGCGTGATATCCGGGCCGCAGGCCTTCAAGATCGTCCTGTTTGCGCGGCTCACTCCGATTCCCTTTGGCCTTCAGAACACTATTTTTGCAGTACGTACCTCGGCGCGTTTTTCACGTACAAAAGTGTACGATATTCTCACACGCAGTTCGCGATAATGTATATTTATACATGTGTATGATTAGGTCAGTAACATTGGTGGTTTTCATTACCACGTAGCCAGCGCGATAGGTTTGCTGCCCGCCCAGCTGGTCAACGTTTACCTGGGCAGTAGTCTGAGATCGATGCAGGATGTGCTGGAGGATAGATCCACAGCGGCGACTGGCTATGTAGTATTTTGCTTCCAGGTGCGTCGTATGTTTCTTCAAAGCTTTCACAGGAAGAAGTAATAATTTTTTTCTGTTCTGCTGTTGTAGATATTGGTAGGAGTCTCGCTGATGGTTTATATTGTACAGAAAGCGCGAAAGGAGCTTCAGTTGACATTATTCGAGGCCGATCTCGCGTCCATGTCGAATTCTCCGCATTACATTCTCGACGGTCTACCAGAATCCAAGATAATCTTGACGAATCTTATTGCGTAATTTTTTTTTAACTGAATATTATAAGCATTTTGGACAAGTTCGTAATTTTATTGCGAACAACAGTCGACTTCTTGATAATTATTATATTTCTAATACTATTTCTTCTGTGTATCTTCCAGAAATGTATTTCGCTAAGACTTATCGATGGTGCTTTTGGAAATTTAGGCTTTTGAATACGTTATATAGGAACCAGTTGTCGAAAATAATGCGTATTTAAGTCTTACCAAAGCTAACGTAATTTTAGTACCAAACAAAGCTCATGGAGTATGTGATGCGTGCATGTATATTTTGATAATATATAAAAAGAAATGGCACAAGAGTGTGACACGAAAGTGCGGATGTACAAGTCCAATGTATATAAAGGAAATGCTTCCTTGCAATATAATTTATACATTGCTCATATATATTATGTATCTAAGATTAATGATAGAGACTGAAACTTTATATCTTTTGCAATGTTGAAATTATTATAGTTTCTCTCAGTTCTTTACAATCCGAAATTTGTTGTTAAGAATTAATGTGCATTTGTCCGTTGTTCTTTCTCATGCAATACATATTCCACTTGTTTATTATTATATTATAAAGAGATACAATTATGTCTGTATGATATAATCTTTAAGAAGGAGAATGCGTCCCGGTGATAGAAAAGAAAGAAACAAAATGTAATAAATTTGTCATTCTTGATCCGAACTTGCATGTGTAAATAAATTCCAAACTCTTACTTCTCTCTGTACAGTGTATTTTGTAAACATTTATTTATCTGACTAGAACTCCGGATGTAATATCGTTTCGCTCGCGTCCCGTAAAGCTCGAAGAATTTGTATGTATGTATTCTCGAGTTCGTACAAACGATACCTGTTCTTCCAGCTTCAAGACATTTAATATATGTGATATATATATATAGGTATATTTAGAGGAATGGTGGCGGCGTCGTCTTGTTTTTATGCCTGCGTACATATCGTTATTCTTTATATATATATCTTTCTTTTTCTATGTATATCCTCCGTTCATTTTTCTCCCCCTTTTTTTTTACAATTCCGTTATCTAACTTAGCGTAACTGGAATCACATTATAAAAATCGTCTCGACGTTCCTTACATCGTATAATTGTATGCATATGTACAAAGATAATGAGTGATCGGACATTCTTAACGCCTATTTAACTTTTGCTTCTCTATGTTTCACAATATACATAAAATTGCATCGTTTTCGCATACGCCTCTCTCTCTCTCTCTTCGATAACGTTTTAAGCTCGCGAGAGGCTAATTACGTATGTATGTATGTACAAGATGCATTTCGGCCAACGAACAATAAAGTAAGCGCAGCGCACCGATAATTATGACACAGGAATAAATGACTGTCGTTGATAGATATTTACATGCTAGCGAAAACTTAATTTCTGAAGTTTACTCATGTATATATGTACGGATATTCTACTGTGGATCGATCGTTTAGAAGGGAGTTGAAAGCTCTTTTGGGGAAGTCGAAAATGTCAGTCGATTATTAACTCGCGTCGCAATAATACACTTTCAGATTTCACATCTCATCATTAGAAGGCATTTCCGGTGAATTAACTTATTTTTAGATTATGAACAAAAAACGCGGGATACGGAGCTGTTACCTACATCATTTTATAAGACAAAAATGGATCGACAAATGGGATATTTCATTCAACTCGACTATCCTGAAACATATCTGTTCACCTCTGACAACGCGGGAGATAGCGTAAGGAAGCAATTATTCAATTGGAAGGAATATTATGGCCGGTACATGAAACTTTCTGTATTTCATTAATTATTAATTAAATTAATTATTATTTAAATAACGAAATTTCCTCATTTAATTAATTATAATTCAAATCCTAATTAAATTAAGTACAACCGATTAAATTTAATTACAATTTAAGATTGTCATTAATTAAAGAAGGAAATTCTATATGTAATTGACCATAATATTTTCTTTCTTTGTCACTGCGTCTCTTAGAGCCAACAAGGCCTATTCTTGTATGTGTTTCGCTAAACTTCAGATTAAAAGCTATCATTTGTCGTGTTTAGCAAAGCTATGCAATATTTTCTTGGCTTACGTACATTTAGTAGAAAGTACTTAGTGTATATCGTGGCGATGTCAAGTTGCATGAAACATCTTGCGAGCGTTAAATAGTGACAATCTATTAGCAGCTTTTTTTTAATGCTCTCTATCATCTAACTTTATCTTCTTTCCGTTTCATCTGACGAATATATTATTTCAGCAAACATAATAACAACAATTTTATGGCCACATTATAAACACATAGCTATAGAATATAGTAGACATTACATATATAAAACCGATCTTTAGTTTACTTACGTATCAGCTAACCAGTCCGTTAGAAAGCTATCGATATCACAAAGTTCCGAGGGGGTCGATCTCAAAGTCGCACAAGTATAAATGATACGTGAAGTGCTTTGTCTTTATCGGAGAACTGTTTTCGGTTTATAAAAAACAAACTATAGTCAAGCGTATTATAACAAAGACGAAATAAATAAAGTTGCGAGACGGAGTTTTGTTAACGTTGAATTCGAGACGCGCTGCAACCAATTTCTTTCTCTCGTGATTAGTACAACAGTATTGAAAATAGAAAAAGAAACAAATCACACCACAAGCGTGGCGAGAAGCTCGTCGTAAATCTACAAAATTACAGATTACTTTGCAAATTGCAACAAAGACGTTATTGTTGAACGAACAAAATATATGTATATGTATATATATATATAGTGTGAACAGAGAACATTCCATTTCGTCGAGATCTCACGACCCACTCGTTGCGTCATTATAACGGCAGAAGATCGATCAGATTCGCCCGCGGCTGCGTCAACGATTCCGGGAAGAATTCCGCGAGTTTGTTGTAGAGCTCAGTTCGCAAGTTATGTACATCACGCGCGTTCACACACTGCTGCGTCGCCACGCCAGTCGTCAATTCGTTCAGGAGTGTTTTTGAATGGGAGGCATCCTCGAAATTACTCTGCTTTCGGAATAAGATCGACGTCAACAGTTGGAACTGCGAAGAAAAAATACCGATCGGAACTAACGATTAGCGAGTGAGGAAATATTACGATTTGGCGAATGAAGAATGGTACATATAAAAACATGTGATTGAAGAAATGCATATGGATATACCTCTTTCGTTTGTTGCGTGTCACTGTGGTCGATAATCTCAAAGATCTTTGTCTGTAGATATTCGAGGGCCTCTATACTGCTGCTTAGTGCGAGCTCTCTAAACTTGTGTTTCCTAATAATCAGTTTGCACCTTTTCAGAATCTGCTCGGCCGTGGGTCGGCGTAGTTCTAATTCCCAAAAGTCGTCGAGTCTCAAATTTGGAAGGCAAGATCTGCCTGGATTGCCACCAAACAGAAAATGAACCTAACGAGGAAATAATTTGTGAATTGTTGAATCTATCATCACAGACGTATTTTATTTAATAACGGTAATAAAAAGGCACAATTAAAATTAATTAATTTATATGCCATTAAAGATTTGTCACAACGTACCTTTCTAGTGTGATCGTAAACAAGCTGATGCGCGAATCGCGGACACGGCTCGTAATCCTGCATTTTGCTCCAGTATTTTTCACCGACATTCTCGTTGCGATATATACAAGACCATTTACTGTTCTGAATATTATACACCCAAAAGGAATTTTGCACGTTGTCATCCCTTTTATCCTTGTCCTTGCTCAAACCCTAAAAAATATTATGTATATGTCAAATAATATAAATTATTTATAAATATAACAATTCATATAATTACGAAAAGATTCTTTGTTCTTACACAATAATTACAAGTTTCACATATTAATTTAAGTTAGGGATCATTACGCGAGATACAAACCGATAGAACATAAATTTCGCCGAGTTCAGGGTCAATGGTCGCTCTCTGCGTGAATCCGGCCGCAGGAACGTGATTGGACTCTTTCGTCGTGCCAAATTCATTGTAGCTTATATACTCGACATGCTGCGTATCAACTTCGTAAGTAAAGAAGTCGCTCAAATATTCCTTGCCTCTCTGTCCGGCGAATATATACAGTTTTCTAGACCGCTGTAACAAAATTTCGCTTTTCAAATATTTCGTCACGCGTTTGCGGATTTACTCATTACTATTTCTTTCATGTTAAAGAAATAAAATTGAGGCTAAAAATACCAACCGGATGAAACAACATGGAGTGGCCAGAGCGAGATCTGTAGATTGGCATGTCTCTCGAGCACGGTTTATCGGCGATATCACAGGCGAGTCTGATCCATGTGCCAGTCGGCACGTGATAAGAGTATAGTCCCGAGAAATGCAGCTCTGGTATTAAACCGTGTTCGTCGGCACTGTGCAAAATTGGGAGAATAATATTGGAGAAGGATGGAGAAAATATACAAGTTTCAAAATCATACATAAAAATAATATTGAAGGATAAAGCGGACAAAATTGTCACTTTCCTTTTTCTTTTCAACGTGAGACTTACCTACTCGGAGTCAGTACTCGTCCACCAAAAACATAGATGGTTCGCTTTTCCACGTCCATTGACATCTGATGATCGAATACGAGCGGTGGCCCACCCATTGTCCCTGTGTCTTCCGAAATTTGCGTCCACTTATTCGATTCGATATCGTAAACGTAAAAGTCACTCTTCAAATTCTCGCAAGTACGATATTGCGTGTCCAAGTACCTGCCCAACATAAAGAGCTGCCGTCTCTGCGGATCTAAGCACATTTTGTGGCATGAACGTGCGCTCGGTCCCCCCTAGGAATTATAGGTTATGATAGACATACGAAAATAAACGAAAATAAAATAGGTAGACATCGTGATCTGACAATTTGTAGACAAAACATTTTAAATTAAGTTTAATCTAAACATTATTTATGCAAAGTTGCAACGAGAAAATTGTTGAAAGACTCGCATCATTGCAAAATTTATTTTAAATCTCTTATATTTTATAATATTTAACTATGTAGTTTATATTTTACAATTGTATTTCAAAAATTCATTTTCGTTATAAAGAGACATTAATGATTCTTTATCTTTCCTCAAATATTATTCGACATTTTCAACAGAGAAGAAACATTGAATAAACGATTATCAAGCGCGTTGTTTATACATTGTCTGGACGAGATATGTGTGCAATGTAGTGGAGAGATAAATCATTAGCGTATTATTCTGATATGTCAGAGCACGTCGTAGCGTTAAATTGAATGTATCAATACCAACCACCGCTTCGGTATCCTTGCATATGAGCGTCCACTTGCCAGCCTCTATGTCGTACGACCACAGATCGGAGAGATCCTGATTACCATCCCATCCACCGAAGAGATACAGTACCTCAGCCGTGGGATCGAGCACCATCTGATGGCCGCCCCGCATCCCAGGCTTGGGCTCGCTGGACGATAACTTTGTCCAAATTGCTCTATAAGTTTGAGCATTGATATAATCGTTTAAGAGTCCCACTAAAAAGCGGATTCAACAATGTATAAGCGTCACGGTTGTATAAAATGGGCACGAATCAAAGAGGAAATCAATGTAATTACTTGTGAGCGCATTGCTGATGAAACGCTCCGCCTGCAAATGATCGCCTTTGGTGACCAAAAGATCGTAGAGCGTCGACAATCGTGGATCCTCCAGAGGAACTCCGGTGACCCTCTGCAGGGTCTCGACAATTTCGGGCTGCTCCATTTGCCGAAAGTGTTTCATGCACAGTCTTATTATCTCCTTCTGCCGATACTGCAATACAAATATATTCCACTAGTTTCATGTCAAAAGGCTTTGTAAGTTTTGCTCAATGGCGCCATTACCATATTGAACCACTCAAGGCAGGGCTTTACAATCTTAGGATCCGTGATGCCAGTTAATCTAATATGCCATATGGAAAAGTTGAAGCTGGGACCCCACGACTGGAGCGGAAGAACCTTTATGTATCTGATAGGAAAGTAATTTCTTTCGTTTCCCAGAACATGCTTGAGATCAAACGTTTCTGGGATGGAATCGTTCCTCAGTCCACTGAAACAAATAAAACATTTTGATTAGATAACAGATTACAAAACAATTGGAAAATAAAGAGAGTACGTGGCGAACCTTTCAAGGAGTTCCATCATATTCTCGGGCTCCATTCCACCGAATATCTTAAACTTCTTTATATTACACACGTGGGTCTTCTCATATTTGCCGAAAGTGATGTACTTGACGACGGAGGGGCTCTGGAGCTTGAGGATGAGATACTGAAACCGTGCACAGGTCGGTGAGCGGCTTGGAGGGCGCGACGAAGGGGGAGGGGGCGGCATGCGAGATACGTACCTGCGGGTGATTGTCGATGTCGGAGGACCATCGCGAGGACTGATCCGACGGTATATCGACGATAATGTTTCTGAAAAAAACATTCGCGCGTGGCGTGAGTGGCGACAAAGTATCCCTGCTCGCGATTCTAACGCGCGCGTATCGCTCGGCTGTCGAGGAACTCGCTTTTAGGTTAGAGAATCGTGGTCGCCCGACGACGGGCTCGCCGACCGTTTTTCGACGATACGAACGAACTTACGAATATCGGGGGCACTCACTCGGGTATGTAACAGGAAGAATAACTGGAGCACTTGTAAATCCGATACTCCAACACCTTTTGAAAATCACCACTCTCGCTCGACGCCATGTTACACAAGTGACATAACCTTCAACCTTCACCCTGCGCCGCGGCCGCTCTCGCGAGCTCGAGTTATCGAACTCTCGATTACTCGACCTCGAGTTGAGATTTGTTCCTCTTATCCTAACCTAACCTCCGCGCCGTTCCGCTTTTCTCTTTTTCTTACCAACGTAAAGAGAAAAAGAGAGAAGATGAACAGTGTGTAAAAAGTTTAGCTTGAAAGAACAGACCTTAAGCCTGTATTGCGATTAATCAATTAAAATAAAACTAATTAAAATTAAACTCATCCGCGCGATCGAGTTCTACTCTTCAGTTTGCAATTTTCAATCTTTAATGCACAATTTGACACGAGTTTTAGTGATGAAATTTCAAAAACGTTGATTGGTCGTCAAGGTTATCTTTCTCGCTGCTAGAGAAAGAGATGCACGTTATATTTTCTGTTCCTCTCGCTCTCTTTCTCGCATTTCCCCCGCGTCGTCCCCGAAGCGACGCCGTGGGCGCGATTGTGTGACGGAGGGGAAATGTCTTCGCGGCCTTCGCGTGTCCCCGCGTCCTTTCACGTGTCGTCACTGTCGTCAGCTGTCTGCGAGAGTTCGCACACGAATGCGCACAGTCTGTATGAGAATACGATTCTGCACTGTCTGCAAGTTTTAATACGCTTTTGCGCGAACCTGTACCATTGACGTCCGCGGCGTCTCGGTCGTACACGTGCGCAGGTGGTCAATTAATAATGATCTAGGCATGGGAGAGGAGTTTTCCGGGATCTAGACGCTCGCTCCGGCACGGATTCGGCTGCGGGCTAAATCGCGCGATTGTGCCGAGGATCCACTCTGGTCATGGTACGTAGACGCGACGCGACGCGATGCGACACGGTGGTCCGCAGATCGATATGCTAATGTATTGTCATATTGTCACTTGCCGAGCAGGAGGTAGGCGAAGCGACGTGCAGAGACAACGCCGGGGAGACGATGGAGCCTGACCACTCGCGAGCGGCGCTCTGCGAGAGCGACGAGGTCGAGACTTCGGACGAGAGCAGCGAGAGCAGGCCGTCGGGGGAGCGGTGGGCCCCGGTCGGCGCCAACGACGGCGACGAGTTCGCGGACGAGTACAAATACGTCAACGCCAACGTGGACAAGTATGTTCACCAGGAGCTTGCCTCGTCCCTTCGTTCATCCCTGAGAATGCGCGACATCCAGCCCGGAATAAGCCATTCTCACGAGAACATATGCTTCGAAAGAATAACATGAATTTTATCTCATTTTATATCGCAATTACTTTACAACATTTGATCTATTATATTGTTATCATATTTTATCCATTATATCGCTGCATAAAGATTGTGTAAAAAGTAGATGGGATTGAATCAGAGCTATATTTGCACGAAGTGACGTTATAGAGGAGATAATTTTTGTGTCCGTAGCCTCGCGTACGATATGGAGAGGGTGAAGCTGCTGGAGGAAGAACAGGAAATGCTGAACTCGTCTTTGATAGCGTTAACCACCCATTTTGCTCAGGTAAGCTTGCACGTGCCACCTTTGTTCCTGTGCCTGCGTCACGTAATGGATCTCTGTGTGCAGGTCCAGTTTCGTCTCCGACAAATTGTGGACGCTCCAGCGAGCGAGAAGGAGACGCTGCTCAAGGAGTTGGAGGAGTTTGCATTTAGGGGAATACCGGACGTGCCGAATAGCTTGCTATTAGAGAGCAGATCCGTCACGCCGATTTCCCCCATGTCCTGTGATGTAAGCCACGCTAAAGAGCCAGCTTTCCGCAATTTTTTGGCATAAGCGAATTTTCGATAGTACTCTTGTTACTTTGTGACATCTTTGAGGTTTTTATGGCTTTGTTATAAACGTTTTGTTGCTTTCACATATTTTTTATCATTCGTCTTCTAGTCATTTTTTAAGACAGTTTTATATTTTATTCTTTTTTTTATATTCTATTTTATTTTATAATATATACCTTGTTGTGTTGTTTAAGATATAAGCTATATTTATGTTCTCTGCTCTTTTTATACTATCTTTGAATGTGCAATAAAAGTTTTTTCTTTCTCCACGTATTTTTTTCTCTATTCACCCATTTCATTTTAGTACCCTCACGCATCCAAATCCTTTGCTCCATTGTGGGATCCAATCTGGATAATGCTTACGTTTTTTGTTGCAATTTTTTCTAAACTTCTTTTCAGCTACGGTAAAGCAGCGATTATAGCAGGAGAACGTTTTTTCACAACTATTCATTTAATTTTAACAGCTGCTCGTTTTCTCGAAGCTAGTTCTTTAATCGCGTTGGATGTAACGTAACTGTAGGTGACTGGTGTAATTACTGACGCGGAGGTCGAATCCAAAATGGCATTGCAACGAACGAAACAGAGAGAACTGATAAGCCAGTTGAAATCTCAGTTGGAGGATCTGGAGAAGTATGCGTACGAGACGGGCGACGCCGATCTACCGCAGAGTGTTATTCTGGAAAGGCAAAATATTATAATCAGTAAGTGTTAAGAAATTAATAAGAAATCAGTAAGGGAACAAGGAAAATAAAACAATCGCATATCCGCAGGTCATCTAAAAGAAAAATTGAATTTTAACGTCGACGATCTGTGCAAATTACCAGCGGACGATCTTAGGTGGCAAGTCGATTACGCCATAAGTCAAGTATGTATGAAATGATCTCGAGATCTACACTTAGTCTTCAAACTATTGGATATCTCTTTGTTGATTTGAAATAAATTTTTTTAATGATAAATACATGTAATTTTTGAATAATTAACAATCAAAAATAAGAAATAAATTATGTTTCCTAATAATTAATATGTGATTGTAAGGATATCCGATATCTTTGAGATACGTTAACATGCTACGTACTGCCATTTGATGACCTTGATTGATATATCCATAATATGATAGATTGTCAGCCCATTGAAGATGAAGGAGCAACTAGTCTGCCAGCTCAAGACGCAGATCGCCGACCTGGAGCGTTTCATAAACTACCTTCAGGGCGAAGTCAGCACGGAGACTCTGGCATGCACGTGTGCGTGTCCGGTACACGCTAGTGGTTCTGGCACCTCATCGGCCTCCTACGGCTCGAAACGGCGCTTTGACCGTGGAAAACCCATTGAGGATGAAGCAGGTGCCGCCAATCGAACTAGGACCTTGAACACCGTGCGTAAGGTGGTCGCGCTTCTGCACATGTTCCTGATGTCACAGCTGGGTTGCGGCAGCGAACGGGTGCGACGGAACTTTGGCGGTAAGAATCCGGTGCACAATTGGCGTGATCTACGCACCAGACTGGATATCGCCGTGGAGCACGTGCTGGAGACGATCGCGGAGACGTCGTTGCAGCAACAGCAGCAGCAGCGTCATCCCGACGAGGAGGACGTCGACGACATCGACGATAATGATGACTACATGTCCGACTCGGACTCGACATCGCACGCAAACGCGAAGCTCACGTCCGCCGTGAGGAAGCATCTCGCCACCTCGATCAGGGATCTCATGCAGCACGGCCTGACCGCGGACGTGCTGCGTTCCGGATCTAGCGTGGTGCCGTTCGTCGGCTGCTTCCCGCAGCGCGGCGTCACGTCGGCGAACTTTATGCATGTCTGGGAGCTGATATTAAAGTACTACGAGATCAAGAACGGACGCCGATACAATTCCAGCCCCGCGCAGAAGCTGTCGCAGAGCTTCAATCTGGACCTCGCAGCCGGCAGAATGATCTCTTCGAAACAGGTAGACTATCCTCGCCTATACAGTTTCCTGCGTATTGAATGCTATTGTATTTTCGTAAGCTTTAATGCTTCTTCTTGTTTTGTTTATGTAGAGCTTACTGACTACTATAGGTAATATCATCGCTTCCCACAGTCCATACAAGCGAAGTTACGATTCGTATTTCAAGGCGTTCATATGCGCAGCTTTGAAGTAAGTAATAACGTGATTGCGTCGTAATAAAGCTTCAACTTGGCTATTCATTATATAGTTAACTGCTAATTATAAGTAACAACTAATTTATCGAATAACCGTTAAAATTTCAGCGCAAACAAACTCGTGATATGGCTAAAGTTGATCCTACAATGTCAGTATCTTCTAGAAAATTATTATCTCTCGTGGAGTTACGTTGTAAAGACAGGTATGTCATAATTGGAATAATTATGTGTCGCAAAGTGGAGTTGCATTCTTTATGACAAAATTTCTAGGTTTCCAAGACGCGTTTCACACCTTGGATCGCCTTACCAGTTACAAGTTCGATCTGCCGGTAGACTTGGCGGTGCGACAGTTTCAGAATATAAAGGATGCATTTTGATTGTACAATCTTGTCGTTATCGTTTCGTGCGAATGACAATGTAGGATGTAGAACGTACATGTACTTTCAGTATTTTCTGTAACACAACTCATAATACTGTACAAGTGAGCGATAACGGTACGCAAGTCGAGTCACTAGAAAAATAGAATACTTAATTAGCTCTCTTGGATTTAGAAACGCGCGAAGAAAAAGTGTGAAATGCAATTTAAATGAATGAACAAACGCTTGAATGTTGAGCTCTTTCAGAGTTATTAATCTTTCAAAGTCATTAATCTTTAATGAAATGACGTTTCTACTTAATGTAAATTGAATTTTTAAAAAATTATGTAATCCAAGAGAAATATTTAAGTGCTCGGATTTTAGAACGTTGTATACGAATGCGTACGAAATCGTTAGAAGTACCGATATCGCAAAAGTATTTCTTTTCTTAGAGTCCCTACGTGTTCACTATATCAAATGCATATAGAGTTGAATTGCAATAACTAAATAAGTATAATGATTATTTACTTTCTAAGACGTTATCAGTATTTGTATAGATCAGTTGTAAATGTATAAAAGTACTTTAATTTTTGCTTCTTAAACGATAGGTAATACGTATATATATATAGTTTGCAAATTTAAAAAAAATAATCGAAATCTACATATTGTATCGAGATATTTTCCACTGCAGACGTAAATGCAATGCATTGCCTGACGTTAGACACGCAAGAACTGAATCGAAGCTAGTCACTTCGAGAAAGAGCCATTCCATATTTTGCACATTTACGCCGAATATCAAGTATATTTACGATGCATTTATGAAAAGAGGAAGTGTATAAAGAAATATGTAATATTATACTACAACTAGAGACTTGCACTGAGCACTGTTTATATCGTAAGATATTTTATGTATATGTAAACACGTATTAGCGATAAGGAATAATATAATATGTATATATGAGATGTGCAAACCAAACCTGCTTTTTATAAAAAAAGTAATGAATTATTTTAGATTAGTTCTATAGGCAGATAGCAGAAAGATAGAGGAAAGCACATATGGTTGCAGAAAATATACTATGATGCAAGTAATGACGTAATCATGTATAATATCCCCAACTAGTTTCCGTATTAGAATAATTAATATATTACACGTTATATATACTTATACAATGCATGATTATATGTGAAATCTGAAATATTTTAAGATTTCTCATTCTATAATTTCTAAACTTTTTCATATTTTATAAGATTTTATCAGAAATTACAGAGTAAGAAATCTTGAAATATTTCAAAATTCACATATGTGAAGAATTTTAGAAGAGATGTTCCAATGAAAAAATTTTCTCAGTATTTCTAAAGTGTTTCAATTCGTACAAAAATTTTGAGAAATTTTCTAAAGTTATAAAATTATACAGAAATTCTGAAAAATGTTCACACAAAAAGATCTTTCATTAAATTAACCGTCACTACCATCTATTGTTACGGATTAAGGTATTCCTTTAATCCGTAACAATAGATTGAACTATGTCTTACCGTGTATATTCCAAACGCTCATATATACGTGCCTTCTCTTTGTGTATCCTCCCGTTCTTCGGCGAAACCACGTCCTTTCTGGCATCACTGCAATTCGTCGCCGAGATCGATACGCCTCAGGTATGCATCGTTACAATATAATGGATTCTGACAAGCGAAGAAAACTTTTGGAGAGACTCAACGGCATCGAGCCACCTGTTATCGTTCTCGTCAATGATAACATGGATGTGGATGTCGTAGCAAAGGACTTGAACAAGTTAAAAGTACGTAACTGAAATTCGAAAGTGATAAATGCAATCGTTTATAAATTCGCTGCGATTGCAACGGATCTTATTCCAATTTGTTATTCAGTTTTCTTAAACTTCTGAGATCTACTTTTGAAGATCTAATCTAGGCTTTCTGCCGTTCCGGTTTAGAGGCAATATCATACTCTATACAGTGGCCAAAGCGGGAGAGAGCTAATAAGCGCTGTAAAGGCTCTCGAGGAGGGAATAATGGACATTCTGGTGGCCGTTTACCCTGCAGGATATAATATCGATCTTAGCGATGTGTCGGTCATTGACTGTAAGTGTCTATGAACGAATATAAAAACAAATATACAGAATTAAAATATAATAAATGTACGCTAGTATTACAATAGATGTACAAGGCGATTTGTTGTAATTAAATAACACTTTTTTTTTTAAATGATTATTTTCTACTTAATTCAAATACTTGACCATTCGTCACTTGAAACAAATCATCTTGTGTATGTGTAAAATTAAAAATATCTTCAATATTAATAAAACATAATTTGAATAATTCACAATATACAGGATGTTCCGTCACGAAATCAGCAAACGTTGTTAGCTAGCTAGTTAGTTAGTTAGCTAGTGTTCAGATAGCTATTCTAGAAAAAAAAAGAAAAGTATTCATATTCATATACATCATAGGTCGATTCAATTTCATTTCAAGCTATGGACTGAAATGCCAATGCATCAGAGATGTGATGGAACATTCTGTGTGTGTATACATATATATGTATATAGAAAGAGAGAGAGAGAAATTTCGAGAAATAACATCTATGACACATATAAGCTTGAAAATCTGCCGTTTTACTTGGACATGTCGCTGATTCTTTCACTATTTCATTTCGACTTTTCGCTTGCTCGCGAGAATTTTCCGATCGACTCGGAAACAATCCGAATGTCTAATAAGACAATCCAGGAAAAAACAGAATTATTCCGATCGAAATACCAATCCAAATAGTTTTATAATAGGTATCCTGGTATTATGTAATACAATAGAAATATAGGTATATAAACGGTATTGTCAGCGGTACAGAGACTCGTGATAGAGACACATTATCGATTATTTACAAAAATCATTACACCGATTATTTCTGTATTATCTGCTGGAAGAATTCGCACGAGTTATGTTATGTCGTCGGGTTGCCGTCGTATTCACGTCAATCACCGAAGAATGGGGTTCGCGTCGATATCAGCAACGCTACTTATCAACCCAACAGGTATACATGGCAGTAAATTTTCTTGTTGGTCGCGGACGCATACGCGTCTGTTACATCGATAAGATGCTCCTGAGATTTTCACAAAAAAAAAAAAAGCATGTTTCAGAAAGTGTAGCGAATCTACTGAATCTAAGGCGTTCGTTTTTCTTTTCTCTTCTGTACAATCTGCTACATTAAGGCTCGGTTCTTCATTCTGTGATTAAGTCTTAACTTTAGATTAACCACAAAATGAAAAATTGGGCCTGAGACGAAAACGAATTCGTTAATTAAAGTACCGCTGGAGAGTCATTCGTTAAAGTAAAAAAATTATTGATATAAATCTATAAAAAAGAGCAAATTGTAAGCCCAAGAAGAGCGTGGCCATTAGAATAATTTTGCGTTTCATAATAGTGATGTTACATTTCTAGTTTTAGTATATAAAACGTTTGAATAAAATCAGCACACGATTGAAAAATTTTTGTATAAAGATGAAATGCATAAAACCCATAAAAATTATTTTTGGGCATAAGATCCCATTCGGTGATCGAAAATATCAATCTATATTTATTCTGTGTTGTATCGATCATCATTTGCTTATTAACATGCTCTTTTTCCTTTTTGTGAAAATCCCGAACATCCGCGTACGGTACTACTTACACAGAATACAAATATACAATATAAAAAGGCTTGTGTGTATGTTTACGTTGTGTATATACGTGTGGAAGATATTGATAATCAAGAGATTCGTCTCCAGAACTTCTTAATCTTGGAGCCTCTTTTGAATGTAAAAAAACCTAAAAAGTTTTATAATATTCTTCTTTGACGATACAGATCAGAAACGTTCTGGAAACGAGCTCTTCAATTTCGTCTTCGGCACGACGACACACGTCGTATTGAACGAAAAGGGGTCGCGATGGCAGTCTTCATCTCCGGTAGGAGCGAGAATATCTTACTTCCAAAATAACAGAAGCGTGCCGTATTTTTTCTCGCTTTCGGCATTAATATTACTCGCTGAAATAAAAGCAATGAAAACAAAGAGCTATTGCTATACGCGCAGTCTATATATATCCTTAAACACTGAATAGAAAATACTTAAAAAAAAAGAAGGAACGTTCGTTGTATATTTGCAGCGTGAACAATTCCTCGTAGCGTACGCTTTAACAATAGTGCTTCCTGGAATGTAATTGCGGCAGTGAAGAGGTGGCTATTCAGTCGGTGCGCTTCGCTAAAATCACAGCAGGTTGAACAAAACGGCGAATTATCTTCCTAACAAGGCAGTCAGCGAGTCAAAGGTCGCAAGCTACTAAATAAAAGACAACTAAACGGACGCGATTAATTCCTTCTGCGGGATATTCTCCCATATGCGCGGCACATTAACGCACGATCCATCTCCTTTGTATCCTCGAGATGCTATATTCACAAAATGTTTAATGCGTTAGGCATTGAACAATAGCATGTTCAAACAAGATCACGCGCGACGCAAACGCTAAGCATAATTTAAAGTTAAGCAAATTTGCAATAAATCCGGCTTGTGGCTCGATAGGAGAATATCGCGACGCGCCTTTGTCTTTTCTTAATTTACAACAAGTCCGTAGTATACATTCATTCAATGATTCGCTTTCGCTTAACATTGCTCATAATTCTTTTCTCATCAATCTCAGCACATTAAATATAGGTATTACTTATGCCTTTTTTTCTTTTTTTTTTTTGGTACAGCAAACGATCTAACAACCTAACACACGTCTAACAATCAAGGAGCCTCTAAATATAACGGCGCTGAATGCGCTTTATAGCCACACCGCTTTTATACTATTTGTACAGATTCGACAGTGTTTTACTCACAAAAAAGTTACTTGATTTCGGACGTGGTAATTAGGACTGCCACATTTCCGCATTATCTTAAAATTATGGAACAATATTAAAAAAATGATTCATAAAAAAAGTAAAACAATTTATAAATTAGATCACGTTTAAAATATAAATATAAAATAATTCGGATGTTTTAAAAAATATTACATATGTAGATCTTTATAAATTTATACTGATAAAAAGTGAGGATAAAAATGTCCAAAAAACCAGAAAAATGGCAATCCTAATTGAAGATAATCGAAAGCTAATTGACAAATAAATAAAAACAAGCGTGTAAAAACCTCTTCGAGCGGTATTCAAAGAGATCCGAGAAGGTATATCGGCAGTATTGTATCCCTATAGGGACGTCCGATTTTCCGAAGAAATAGAAGAAGTTAACATATATCGCGCCTCCATTTTATACATTGGTCCTTTTTTTACTTCTCACAACTGATAACAGATTCAGTATCGAAGCGGATCCAACTAAGAAGGCAGGCATTTCACATCACACTTATAATATACAATACAAAGTTATTTAGCTGGAAATGTAATCAAAGAGTAAGTAATAGGTACACACAAAGTGACGTGCCTCACTCTTAATTGATTATCGCGCAGAGTGAAATTTGTACCATCCAGAAGAACAGAAACATTCTGTCTGGTTGCATATCAACATAATGTGATTTCGTGTATGATATCAATTTCATGATTATTTATATAAAGTATCCACATATTTAACAAAAAAAAAAAAATTTCTTGCATAGAAACAAGCCAAAAATGTATAAATCTTTCTCGTAAAAAGCTTCGAGGAAAATAATAAAAACCTTCTACTTTCCTCTTTTCTTAAATTGCACAAATTTCATGCTGTGCGCCTCTGTGAAAGAGAAAGAGAGATCCATTATTATCAATTATTATTATTATTATTACGTTCATACGCGAATGCGTAGTGGGACGCTGTCCGACTTGCATTCCGCCTCCAACTCCTGCTTAATGCTATCGAGGGTCTGATAGATCGTGCGGAAGGTAGGCCGATCGGATGGCCGCCTGTTCCAACAGAGCTTCATCAGGTCATAAATCGACTGTGGCGTATTGTCCGGGCAGCGCAGCACGTTGCCCTCCTTGATGTACTTTACCACTTCCTCGTGCGTCATTCCATAATAGGGCTGCAGCGCAAAGCTAAAGATCTCCCAGAGACATACAGCGAACGCCCACACGTCCGACTCGACGGTGTACTTGTTGTAGAGAATACTCTCCAGCGGCATCCATCTGACGGGGATGGCGTCCTGCTCGTCCCCTGCATTATTAGAAATAAGAGTAACGTGATGATTACAAATTTCCAAAGTCAAAGTAACATTATGTGAATAGATATGAAATTTAAAAGATAATAATGATTATAAATTTTAAATGTGAAGAAAGTAAAGAGTATACTTAAAAACTGTCGAATAGTTTTCTAAGCTTTCTAAAAGCTCTTGATCACATTCTCTGTCACGAGATTTAGAAATAATATTCTAATGAAAATAAGGAGAAAAAGACCTTTGTAATAATCTTGTAAGTATATTTTCTGCGACAGTCCAAAGTCAGCGATTTTGACGACCATCTGGTCGTTTATCAGGCAGTTGCGCGTAGCTAGATCGCGATGAACGAACTTTCGATCGGACAGGTACACCATGCCGGATGCCACTTGCAGCGCAATGTTGATCAAATCCATGTGCGAGAGCCGCGAGGGCTCGCCCGCCGTCGGGCCGCCTTCGTCCGTGCTGGGCACGCGAACGACGTAGTTACTGGGCGAGCAAGAGCGCAGAAACTCATTGAGATCGCCGCGACCCATGTACTCGAACAACAGGCACATCGGCCGTCCAAGGGCACACACGCCCAGCAGCTTCACGATATTCGGATGATCAAACTCGGCGAGTAGGCACGCCTCCCGCTCAAAGTCTCGCAACAGATCGTCCGACGCCTCTTCCTTCAGCATCTTCACGGCGACGTTTGTGAACTCCTCGCCCGGGACCAGTCCCGGCGCCTTCGCCTGGAACACGCGACCAAACGCGCCCTGGCCCAAGTCCCGCATATAGATAATATTGTTCCGCGGAAACTCCAACTTCTCCAACTTGGGATTCAACTGCGCGCTCGTTTTATGATACGCCTCGTTGTTCGGCAATTTATCTAGATCGATGTTGACGTCCTGCGAAGAAGAAGAATCGTTAGAAAATCGTAACGAGAAAAAATTGGAACATCTGTTAAAAGATAAAATGTAAATATGAATTTAGTAAATATATTTGATAAAATAACTTTAAAACAATTAATTTTATATATAAAATTATTTAAAAAGAATTATTATTTAATTATACACAACTATATTGATTAGCTTATATCAAGTCGTTCTTAATAATTCTTTCAACTTGATAATTATAAAGATTATTTTTTTACGATTGTTGATGAATAACGTACTTGATTATCGGTCGGATTGTATCCTCGATGGCGTTTGTGCAGTCTTTGACTCAACAGAATGGATAATAACGCACCAGCTACAATTACGAAAGCCAACGCTGACAGGATAAGTACCAGTGTGTTATTAAATAGAGTGTCCATCATTATGTCTTTTGGTTCGATCTCCACTTTAGTTGTAACATTATCTGAACAAAAAACATGTGTTGTGTTTTAATTATATTTTTAAATTGTATAGATTAAATTTATATATTAAGAAGTTTTAGTACCCACCACATACAGGAATATCGCAATGTTGCCAGCGTATTAAAGGATCGGTTGTAAAACACCACGGCATCGGCTCCTCGCCACCTGCGTTCCTGCAGTAATTTTCACCTTGGCGAATTTGCGGGAAGACGTCGGGCGGTTTATCGTGACTGTGCGGCATCTGCGCGCTCCATGGTTGACAATCCAGACCGAATTTGGTCTTGTTGGCCTTTCCCATGTAAAATCTACCATTGCTCCTGATGCAATCATCTACAAAAATAAATCGACATTAATACCAAATTAATTCTGCAATTTAATTATGCATCTTGCATTCATCTTAAAAACATAACAACTTACAAGTGATGATTTCCTCGTTCATATCGGTCAGATGTACGTGCGAGCAAGTGGGCGTCTCCTTGTTCACTTTGGGCAAACTCTCGCATTCTGGTAGCACAAAATGACCACGTGAGCGAATGTAAATGTCTCTCTGTTTGTTGTCCTCGATGATTGCCCAGTCGTTGAAACAGAATTGCTGGCGTATCGCCATGCAGTCTTCGTAGCAGAGAGGTAGGCCCGTCGACTCGTGGCACAGTGGAAACGCATACATGCAGAGCATTTTCTGTACAAAAAATATAGGCAAAAATAATATTACTCCTCGTCAATTCTGATTCGCTTTCTTAAGGCTATTTCAAAGCTTCCTCCAAATTATTTTAAATTTTAAAACTATTTTAAAACTTTCTGATAATTTTACGAAATAAAATTAAAAGATTGGGATAAGTAGTATATATTTCTAAAAATTAAGATAGCTCTGAATATTTTAAAGCTTTTCTAAAGTTTGAAGAATCGTACCTCTGCAGCTGAGCGACATGGCTCCTCCAGGGTCTCTATCAGCTCTTCCCAGAGGTTTGTTGTGATCCTCTCGTTCAGCCATCCTCCAGGATTGTCATTGGAGTCATTAAACCACACCTTCCCAATCCCGCTGAGATACTTCTTGCATATCTTGCCACTGTACGGGGCGCAGTAACCTTGCGACTCTGGCTCTAGTATAAGACATAGAAAGATAACGATATCAAGCTTGAGTTACAAATTTACACTTTCACATTGATTATATATGATGATTACAATAACGCAGATATACGTACTTGCTTGGAGAGAACCAAAGCGCAGGAAGAACGCCAGCGAATAAACGACAGCCCAAAACACCATTATTTACAGTCATCTATATATACATACATATATATACCCACATACGCATATATTTATTTATATATATATATGTATATGCAGATTTCTTTCTCTCTCCGTGTATGTATGACGTTGTGATGTGAATCCAGAAGAAGGTTCACATGTTTGATAAGGAAACGGCGTTGATTGAAACGATACCCCCTTGGGTTTGCTTAACGGTTAACATCGAGCCATTATGACCGACCGACGGGGCTCTCGTCCTGTACGGCGGCGGCCGTAATTCTCGAGCAATGACGTATTATGCCATTCCATAACGAGCGACGTAAACAATCGTGCACACGAAGCTCGCGTATCCTCGGATATCGGTATCTCGGCGGCGCCGATCAGCGGGTCATGGCGGTAAACCGTCGATCCACTCGGTGAGGTGAGGTTACGACAGGTTACGATGGAGCTGCCTGCGCTTAGCGCACATATACACGTTCATATATCTATATGTATACATGCATATGTACGCGCAAATCATGAGAGTAAAAATTATCAAGTAAAAATAGATGTAAAAGAAATTGCTTATATATTGTATATACTTCGGACACACGTATATAATTTTACAAAATTTTTCGCAATTAAAAAATAGAGACGACAATGGCGAACTAATTAAATTGACGTTTGAATTTTCGCACGTTTTACAAAGCGTTTGTTTTTCCAAAGCGACATCAGATGGCGAATTTGTCGATTTAAAATTTATTAGTTTCCAAAATTGTCGCCAGGAGGCGCGAAATCTGCTAGATTCTAGTGATTAATTTCTGTAGTTCTCAAGACCGTCTCCAGATGACGGTATTTCTCATTTGTGTACAATTTTAAATATTTCAATCTTTAAACTCGGATTTGGTTACAAGCTTTGATGTGTATACATATGACAATTTGAGAGGAGCAAACGTAGCTTAATAAAAATAAATATCAACTTAAAATTTATGTTGTTTTAGAAGTATCATCTAAATGCGAATTAAAAATTCTGCGTGTCTCCTAGATAAAGAGTTGAAAAAGAGAAGTAAAAGGAAGAAAAGTTAAACAAGTTGAGTCGAGCATTATTACACGTGGTTCACATTGGAGGAAAATTAATTATTATTACAATATGGACGACGTAAATTCTACGGAGGGCAACGCGATTGTAAGTGCGGCAAAGTTGTCCGAGCCACCGACAAGTATGAGCAAGCGTCAATTAAAAAGATTACAGAGAAAGAACAAGTGGCTGGAGCGAAGGAGCGAGAAGAGGTTAGGAATTCTGTTGTCACGCGATAATTTCGTTGCAGCTTTTCATCTCGAATCATTTTTCAAATAAATCTATTCATAAAGAAAAATCCATATGCACGTTTTACGTTTTTGTGCTAGCTTATAATTTGTAAGAAAATAAATAATTCGTTATTTTAATAATTTTTACTTCACATGCTTCTTTACGCAAGAATATGTTGCTTTTCAATAATGTTTTTATATTAATGCGACATTTATTGATGCAGATTACGGGAGAGGATTAAAGCGAGGGAGAAGCGCGCCTACGCACGTGCGAATAACTTGAGCCTAGGTCCATCCAGGAAATTTTTGAAGAAAAGCACCATGGCAGCGAGTGCCTGCACGCTCACAGTAACCATTGACTTGTCATTCGATGAGCTAATGATAGATAAGGATATCGCGAAGCTAACGAAACAAATATTAAGGTGCTATACTTTGAATAGAAGAGCCACAGCACCCATGCAATTTTCTCTCACCAGTTTCAATGGCAAGTCGCGAACCAGCATGGAGAAGCACACGGGATACGAACACTGGGATGTATGTGATCGCAGCTAAAACACTTCTTACTTTTCATAATTAAAAAATAATGTGACAATGATCTAAATTTTATTGGATTTCAGGTGAGCTTTCATACAGAGTCGTACATAAATATTTATCCCAAAGATAAGATCATATATTTAACAAGTGAATCAAAAAATGTGATAGAACATCTGGAACACGATAGTGTATATGTCATTGGTGGCCTTGTTGATCATAATGCACATAAGGTAAAATATTTTGTGCTACGTGACTCTGCAAATTTTTTTTCTATCAAAAATTTAAATCATAGGGTATGTGCCACAACGTAGCAATAGAGGCAGGTGTCAAGCATGGCCGATTGCCATTAGACAAGTTCCTACAAATGAAAGCAAGAAAAGTGTTGACCATTGATCATGGTAAGTGTTGTCAGCTATTGAATTTTTTCAAAGCAATTGTAACACGTTCCTACGAACATTTCCAATCTTTGATTATTTTTACAAACAAGTGAAATTAAATATACTTTGACATTCTTGAGTGAATAGACACATATATTGCTTTTAATTAAATTTCACTAATATATGAGTTAGGCGTGAAGATTTATATTTTAAAGAAATATAGATTTACATTTTAAAAAATTGAACCTTTTCAGTCTTCGAGATACTCCTGAGAGTCTCGGAAGGCGATATTTGGCAAGATGCATTTCTAAAGGTGTTGCCAGAAAGGAAGAACGCAAGACTGATCGTTCCTGTGCAATCCAAAGAGTTGCAAGATTCGAAACCTGTTGTAAATAATGCAATGCCGATTGATATAAGTAATACAGTACAAGATGATGTAAATAATACAGTACCAACTGATGTAAATAATACAGTGTCAATTGACGTAAATAATACACTGACAATTGTAAAAGATGAAGTTTGCGATGGAAGCGATAGCAGACCTAAGTGCAATACGAATTCGACGGAATTTTAAACGAGAATTCGTATACAACATAAATTCACAAACAGTGGTGCAATTACTATATGTAAAAAGCATAAAAATTCGCGATGTGCAAAAGGGAATATTAAAATTTTTCAAAAAAAAATTTATATATTAATATATATATATATAAAAGAAATCAAAATATGGGACATTTAATCAAATTAGATTTTTAATCTGAAAATAAATTAATTTTAATAACATTTTCTAAAATGTCGATTTTGTTTAATCCATTTTGTCATTTCGCGAATACTACAGAGATCAAAGAGAGTCTATTTTATCAGTTTACTTTTAAGATTGCCAAAAATTTGCACGCCACCGCATACAAGGTAAGATGTATTTACATAATAATAACAGTATATATTTTTGTATCGTCTATTGTGTATTTTCAAATATACGAGATGCGTAGACAAGAGCAAGACGTCAAACATCAATTATAAACGGGCTACAAAAACGTGTCAGACTCGACAAACACTTCGTCAATATCTTCTCGCGCACCGTTTTTTTTTACACATCTCACAGACACATGTTACAATATAATACATTCTTATACGTCTAAAATGTTTGTTTGCGCTACTGGAGTGCAGCTTTTTATTGATCGTATTAGGTACCTTTCATGTCCTTACTGTCATACAGCGCCGTTGCAAATTGCTTGATCATAGCAATTAGTTCAAACGAAACTGACTCTTCGGATTAAAACGTTTGTACACAGGTGCATATTTATTACATTGCAAATGTACATACGCTTATTTATCATTCAAGACATTAAATACAGAATCCAGTGGTATCATATGGTACATGTACATATATGTATCTACAGTTGAGTCCCCTTATTCTCAAGTGTCCGCCTATCTACTCTTTGTTACTTCTTATACAATAAGTAACGCAAGATTAGAAGTAGCACAGACTGAAGAATACGGGTGTTCGACTGAATTCGTCTAAATAAATAAATTTTGTTTTCGTCTTCGCGACTAAGATCGATACTTTGTACGCATACAGGCATACAACGTTGCGATCGAGAAATAATATTGTAACTTAAACGATATACCTTATTTATTTCAATTTACCATCACATTCAGCCGAAAGACAATCGTGTTTCAAGCGAAGTCACTATTGTTTATCGTAGCTCAATTTAATTTTTTTATTTTATTCGCGGCCGATTGCAGAGATCAAAGATACTTTTCTTTCAGCTTTACATCATGTTTTAATTGTACGCGGTAATTAATTTTCTTACATCGATTAAGCTTTATCACATCTCTATCTTCGCTATTTCCTCCTTGTCGATTATCTCAAAGTCGCTATCGCCGTTGCTCTCGTCGCTGCTGGCCGCGATTTTGTTCGTATCGAAGACTTCCTCTTCGGAAGAAGACGAGGAGCTCTTCTCAAAGTGACCAGTCTGAAACTTTATGCCGTCCTCTTCGGCATCGTTCTCACCGACGCTAAGTTCCAACTCGGATAGCTCGACACCGTCGGTGCTACCCTCACCATGGTAGGGAATATTGAACGCTATCTCCTGGAGACCCTCTATAAAATCTTCATCGTAAAAAGAATCTGCAAGCAATGCGACGAGATATAACACAAAGGATCGCGCGGTGGAGGGGAGATCAAACGAGTTTATTTTGCTTTAAATTGTTGAGTGATAAATATGGAAAAATGCGGAATTAATTAGCTCTCTAAATTTTACCGACAAGTTGTCGAAAATACATAAACTCTAATATCTGAGCCGTGAATTGAATTTTATTGAATTTATATGGAAGTTATAAATAAGTTTGTCGCAATACCGTTCTGAGTGTCCGACTGCACACTCGTTGGCGTTGGTGAATGATCACCCGTCTCCCCCACTCGATTCAATACTTGCAGATTCGCCTCTGTCACCACAGGTAAAAATTCATCCTCGATTTCGCTGTCGCATTGCCATTCTGAAAAAAACAAGTGAAAGGAAGCATAAACATGTATCCTCATGAAAACATTATTTAGCAAGATATCATCGCGTTAAATTATAATATATAAAAAAGATTGAATAAAGATTCAAGGTTAATGTCACCAAAACTTTGAAAACAAAAGATATAAGACATCTTTCAACAAATTTAATTCTCTCAAGTTAAATAATTTAACTGCACCTCTCAATCAAATTTTTTTTATTTAAAAATCCAAATTGAATAATTATGTATTATATATACTTGTTAACTAACCCAAAAATTAAAGTTTATTAAATTAGATTTGAATTAAATTATTTACATTAATCTTTGATTCTGGAGTCTTTTTTTCTCAGAGAAATTCAAATACTTTCGCGTACCTCTGTGCGACATGAAATACTCCGATACTTTGTCAGAAAGTTTTAGGGGTAATCGCAGTATCAGAGATCCCAGCACAATGCCCCAATATATCGAGTAAAGGGTTGACGGATTAATGTCGCCGAGGAGCCATAGGCCGAAGGCCACGAGACAAAGAATGGCGCAATGCTGAAAAATTGAAAATAAAATTTTCAAAGCTTTTCTGTAAAATTTCCTCCTTACGAGACGACGAAGGAATTCTTACCAATCCTGGTTTCTCGCTCCGCAACTTTTGCAGGCTTTTCCACAGCCAGTGAAGCTTACTGCACACCTTTTGATGCTCCCTAGAACACGTTTATAAAAGATCAAGAGTGCCGTTTTTTTTTTTTATTTAAATCTTTTTCTATCGAGACCGAGATTGTTACGCACGGAATATGGAATTTTTTTTATTGGGTTTAATAGTTTTATTGTTAATAAACAAACGAGATAAAACATTAGACGTAATTTTATGACGGAAATAGCGCGCGTTATTCAGCAAATTATTCGACGAATTATTATTCCGCGAAATGTACGCAAATACAACAACAACGCAATAACGCGAGTAATAATTTTCTTTCGGCAACTTACGCTGCAGGGGCCAAGGTGTCCGTGAATCTGAAAGTGATTATTACTTGGGTAATAAAATACACGTTGAGAACTCTGAATGGTATCCGCGATGCCGGTATTCCCATCATGGTATAAATCCTGCAACAAGCAACAACGTGCCATAAGTTCCACGCAAACAATGGTAACGGTAAACGATGGGTACACTTTGTTCACTCCCCACAGAAAACGCGAAGGAGCTTTGAGATCTACGAGTACTGCGCTCATTTCACGCATAATAAAATTTTCAACAATTTAATTTACTAAAAGTTTATTGGTTCGAAAATGGAGACTTTCTCTTTCTTTGGAGACTCGAAAACTTTTGTACCTTGTAGTTGACACCCAATAGATTTGAAAAGTTTGTCATATGAAAGAAAACAGTAAATTCCTTTAGAAATCTTTATAAATACAAAATATGACAAATTCTAATTTAAAAACATTATGCGATATAAGAATTTTTTTTCTTAAGACAGGAAAAACAAAAAATTTATTTCCTTTTTCTTTTGCGTATTCTTTTTTTTAGATCGGAAAGAAACGAGCGTTGTCCTTTGACAGGATTTAACAAAGCCCTGATAAAAATTGATAAAAACTATCTTGAAAATTCGTAATACTCGCAAATAAGATATATCGCATGTAAAAAGATCCGAGGCACGCCAGCGAAAAATTCCGTGAAAAACGTGAAATCAATTCAGCGATCACTCGTGCAACAAGCTCGTGAACATCTGTTTTTATTTTATTATTTTACTTTGACTAGAAAAGGCGTCTCAGCGCCTTTCCTGCCAGACTTTGAATTATTTACACATGATCTTGTGTATTATGCATATGTTATATACTTGTTATAAAACCAGTTGTCGCCTGGCAATCTTCTCGCGGATCAACGCAACGAAATATTCGGCTTGTTTTTTCGAGGCGCAAAATAGCACGCCGCGTCTTCGTTTGTGCACGTTATTTAAATTTGTAAATCGTTCAACGTACAAGGCGAAACACGTCGCCACGTGTCGCTCATGATGATAATCACCAGCATTAATTGGTGTGTAATTTGAGATCTGCAAGACATCCTCTAATCAGTAATTGTGTTTTGTTCTGTACGCAAAGATTTTTCATACAAGTTTGAGACTCGAGTTCCAGAGGTTGCCTCTTCGCTGCCTCTCTCAGAAGATTAATGTGCCGCGCATGTGCAAAGAAACTCGATGAATATTCTAAGAAAAATATCTTCTTTTTATTTATAAATATACGATTTTTAATTGTAACATCCTACATATTACCTATTCATATAACGATCGATTGGAATATTCCGAAATTAAGAACGCACCGTCGCGCTTAATATAAAATATTTATAGAACACTGGGCTATATCTAAGAAGAAACACATGGACGAAGTCACGCCGTACCGGAAGGGAAGCGCGCGTGCGCGCGTACTAACGCGTAAACAGCGGACAAGAAGGATACGTCGGACGTTATCGCCGTTTGAGATAAGGTCGCGCATTTTACGCATTTCACTATAAATAATCTCGCGCGCGCTATTATGACAGACGTCGCGGGAACGTGTGCGGCGCGCACGTGTATGTACATATGTACGTGCGTGTCGGCGCGCGAGTCCCCACGGAGCGTCCGTTCGGAAAGGGGGCCTTGACCTAGAAGGCGAAGTTACTCTTGTGCACACGAAACGTAAAACAGCTGTAACGTTGCGCCGCGCGCCACCAGGTGACGTCACGGACAGCCGGAGGCGCGGCGGCGTCACCGCGAGCGGCAAAACACCCGCGTGCGAACCTCGGGAAAGACGTAGTGCGTGCGACGGAGACGAAAATCGTGGCGCAATAGCGCGACCGAGATAAGGACGCCATTGATCGCCGCCGACGCGGAGAAGAGAGTCGCGGCGCGAGAACGAGGGGGGGGGGCTTTAAATGCCTCAACATGCGAGAGAAGGGAAGGGCGATGTTTTTGTGTTCTGCGGAATTCCCCGAATCTCCCTTCCTTGACCTTTCAACGAGATAAATTAAAACATAATAAAAAGTCACGCTAGAACGAAATGAAAAGTTGTTTGATTCGTCCTCGAAAGGACAAAGAAGCAAGCTGAAGAGGGATCTTCAACGTGAACGTCGCAACGAGTGAAGGTCTCGAAAGATCGAAAGGTGAAGCGCGGGAGGCTCGAAAGAGCGATCTTTTTATTCTTTTTTTTTCTTCGTAACGCGGTCGAAGGAACCGAGAACAACAGGAGAAAACACGCGCGCGCGTGCGCGCGCACGAGGCGTCGACTTACCAGAATGTCGCGTTGAGCGCGATAATCAGGTAGAGGTTGACGAAGAAGGTGAAGTCCTCCCAGAGCAGCGTCTTCTCCGCGGCGCGACAAAGTCGGCACACCTCGCTCCGGCAGCCCGCGGTTCCGCCGCGGCACGCGGGCTCGCGGCCGCGCGACGACGACGACGACGACAACGACAACGACGTCATCGTCATCGTCGTCGTCGTCGTCGTCGTCTCGTCCTGGGACGGCTGCGACGATGCTGCCGCGACGCCGTCACCGTTATCGCGGCCGATCACAATCTCCATGACCCAACGGTGCATCGAGTAGCACACGTCCCACAGAAACCACTCGGTGGCCCGTATCACGAGCCGGCGACCGGCCAGGAGTCGGTCTCGTCGCCAGAATCGCTCCATAGTCACCGGAGTGGCGCGGCTCGCGCTCCTGCTCCCGTCCTCCCGTACCTCCGCAGGGCAGCGTGGCCTCCCGGTTGGCGCGTCTCCTTCAGGCAGTTACTCCGCACCGTCTATTTGCCGTGCATGGCAAACGCTCCCCGCCCCATCCGCGCTCGACAGACGATCGTAGAAGACTGGTAGAAGACTGTCGTGCGCCACGGAGGGGTATATTAATAGCGCGCGTGACAGTCTCTAGGGCGAGTGCGACGCGACGCGATGCGACGCGACGCGACGCGACGCCCCGCCGAGGGTCTTCCTCAGCTGCTGTCGCTAGTGCCGCTGCTACTGCTGTCGCCGTCGGGAGGAAGCGAGGAAAGAATGGAACGCAGAAGCGAGACGGAGAAGAACGGCTACAGCTGTTGGTCGAGAAGCAACACACCCCCGTCACCTGATGGCCCACCACGATACACCATTCGACGATTCTTTCCCTTTCTTTCTTTCTTTATTGTTAACACTCCGCGTAGCCGCACGCGATTCTAATTCTTTTTGTCCGCGCGCTCTGTCCCTCGAGGATGAGGTCGCGTCCCGACGACGACGTCGACTACGATCGCGAGGAGGACGGCAGCCGAGCGCGGATTTTGCGAGGAGGCTGCGAAACGATGTGCGCCTTGTGCGCCGTTCTACACGACTCGACGATGACGCGCGCGCGATGGAGGCCGACTGACGTATACGCTCTAGCATTATTTCGTTCGTATATATATATATATATATATATATATATATATATATATACATATACATATATATATATATATATGTATATGTATATATATGCTACGTCGCGTTCGCTCTACCGTCTAATTTCCGCCCTCCCACTCTCTTCTTCTCTCTCTCTCTCTTTTTTCCTCTCTCCCGTTACCGCTGCTCCGTGCGTACAAAACACGTGACACGTGCACGCGAGTTCCCGCTTATCACTACACTATACGCATCGCGTGATGTAGCGTCCGAATAGGAGGGAAGAATCGGAAAATTTTTTAAGAACCGATCAGAGCGTGCGTCAACTTGTTCTTTCTCTCTCCCTCTCGGGCGTATGTACGGGCAGGGTCGTTAGTGTCCTGTAACAGGTGACACTATCTACATATCGAAGCGAGTCTCTCGTTGTTCGAGAAGCGCCTACGTCTCGTGGAAGGCATAGGGTGCTTTCCAGCAACGACACTGTGTAACACGGTGAATCCGTTCATCTCTCTTTAGCGTTCAACAAACAAGAAATGCGACACCGTGTTAGTGTTGTCTGTGTACGTTGCTGGAAATCATCCATACGAGTGTATCGGACTTACCTTTCTTCGGTTGTACTTTTGTTTTAGCGCTCGCACGGAGTCAAAGGAACATCTCCCGGGTGAAAGACATTAACATAATAAACTCAACCTGGAACATTTTTCCCTCTCCTCTTCGTGCAAACACACCTGCGTAATATCGTTTGCTTCTTTGCAGTCGGCTCTTTTCTCGGTATTGTTTACTCATTCTCGAACATCATTATTAATTCCTGTATTGCGCGTTAGACTTGTTTATTAACGATTCTGGCACGTATTCAGGGTATTAAAAAATAAGCAACCTAGTTGGGAAAAAAACAGGTTTTTTAAAATATCAGTAAACCAGTTTTGCAGTTCTTTTCGTCGAGTTGAAATGTTTCTGAGCTGCGACAGGTTCTCCGGCACCGTTTCTGAAAGAACGTGTGTCGGTCACGTAATGCAAAATATTCCAACTAAAACTACACTGTAATTAGACCTACTCTGTCATCGTATATTGAAATGAGAGTGCGCGAAAAGCGACGACGGCCACGCCGCTGCTCTCGCCCGTCGCGTCCTCTCCGTGCGCTTTAAACTTTAAAAGGATACAGTGGTGTAGGTCAGGTTCCCTTCGATTCTTTATAGCGACTTGCTCCCCTCTTCTCCTTCTTTCTGACACACGGAGTTTCAGCTTGTTCATTATCTTCTTTCTTGATTTTATGATGCTTCACAGAAGGAATTTTTTCATCATCTAAGGCGTATATACGTAAGCCCTGTTTTTGTCCTTATTTTCATAATCTCTACCATGTTGTCGCTCGTAAGATTTTCCGCTAAAATTCCTGCGAAATTTTCTTATGATTTCGCAATGTAAATAATTAATTTTTCACAAGAACGTGCCGCGAGGAAACGTGGCGATACTCGCTGGTTCATTTAGCTTAACATTTAACGCCGCGCCAGGTAAAACTGGCCGGTCTAACTATTAATTTGCCGCCCTAGCGCTTACGAAATCGCCGTTAACTTTAATTGTACAAAAAGAGAGATAAAGCGTATACTTTCGCATGTTGCGTCGAAACACGTCGTCCGCGGCTTCGCAGTCGCATTAATGGAGAAAGAACGTAGTACAGATATCGAAGTAAATACATGAATCATCCAATTACGGCACATCGCTCTCTCTCTCTCTCTTTCTCTCAGATAAACAGATTTGATAAAGAGAAACATATGTGACGCGCAAATTATGTTTTTCATATCTCCGATATCTCTACGCCGCTCTCCTTGTGTTAACAAACATCTCTCCTCGATTCCTAAAAGTTTTCCGAGACTCGCAATCTACTCGAAATGATGCCATACGATTCCAAGCGGCGCGCACGCGGAATTCCTCGGGAAACCGGCGTGGTTTCCTGAAGTAGGGAAACAACCTCGACAACATTCGAGGGGAAAAGAATCACCCGTCCGCCGTACGTGAGATATCGCGGAGGCTTGGCCGCGATAAAAGAAGAGGCAGAGCGCCGACGAGATAATTCAATAACGCGTGTCTCTTTTTTTCTTTCTTCCTCGTTCTCCATGTGTCGCGACACGCACGACGACGCGAGCGCGGCCGCCGATGTAACGGACCAACGTCGGTCGGTCAATAGTCTCATTAATCTCGCCGTAAATCGATTTTTCGCGCCTTAGTGCCATGCCCTCCTGCCATTCTGACCTACAATGACCCGCCAACAGCTCCGACGGTTCCCAGGGCTACCGAGGAATCACCTGCGAATGAGGAACGGTCGTTTACTAACACATCGTCTTTATTAGTCCTCGCACAAGGTTTACATATGGTCTATCGAGTTTGCGAACTCGCGCACGTGGAGTAACATCGACTATAATTAATTCTCGTTCGAGTTATATAATGTATATGTATATATAAATATAAAAGAAAGACGGAGATTAAATGTCGCGAGGACGCGCGGTTAGCTGTACCGTAAAACGTAGCCGTTAAAAAAATCATAAAAAAAGAAGGGAGAGAGAGAGAGAGTAAAACGATTTAGACAAACAACACGATATAATTGTATATAACGGTCTCGCGCGGCGAGCTCGCGATTTCGCGTCTCCGCCGCGCTATTATTAGTCTCTTTTTCTTCCCGTGGCTCCACAATGGAGTGAGAGAAGGCCACGCTGCACCCCCAAGTCCTTCCGAATCGATCTGGCTCCTCGTGAGATTCACGAATAGAGAGAAGACTGAAATAAATAATTCAGTTGTCACGCACGCAACTGTTTACCTTCGGAATTATTTATACTTTGTGTATTCCGAAATCCGCGTGTATGTACGTACTCCTCCCTACGTTATTAGAAATCGTAACCGCGTGCGATTGACTACGTGACGTATGAGACAGCCCTTAATTGCATGTCAATTTATTCATGAAGGAAGAACTTACAGCCCGAGATGAGATGCGAAACATCTCACGTAGGTTAGTCAGGCTTTACAAATTGAAGAAATGTCCGCTTTCTGCAGCACGTGTTTCTCTTTCGGAAACTATTTGACAAGAATTAAAATCCGCGTCACGAAATTTAAAAATTTGATAAAACGACAAACTCTGGAAAATATAGAAGGCAAGCTAAATCCGACTCACGTTTCGCACTTCTCGAAATATTATTCGAGAGCGATGAACCAAACGGAAGTGACGTGCTCTGCGTGATTCTAACATTGTGAATTTAGCGCTTGAAATTTCAAATTGTAACTACGTTCAGCTCGATTCATTTCCAAATTATTCATAAACGCGTGTGATTTGAATTGAATTCACAGATCGCGCTACTTTTAAATATATTCTAATAACTTTGTCGATTTTTCAAGAGTGTGAAATACTCTTCAATTTTTTACTTGTCTTTGAAAAATTGTAGCGGAAATATGACACGCGTTTAATTTCTTTTTATTTTATTCAAAAAATTTTATCTGACATCTCTTCTTGCACTGGTTTGAGATTCTCTCCGTAAAGAATTGACATTTAATTAAGGAGCATTCTATATATACGTTCTATACATATGTATATATATATATATATATATATGTATATTTTTATATATATTTTTACGAAATAATACGCGAGTCATAATCATGCAATTATCATCATCGAGCTAACATTATAACACGGAGTAAACTTACTTCTACTCGGGTCGGATAGTACTTTATACATTTATACAATTTCCTATAAACACTTTCGAGTTCTCCTTAGTTGCGCAAAAATACATTCTAACGATTAAAACAATTACATTATAGGATGAAAAATTCGCAGGTAAATGCAAATTCGTCCAATTTCGCTGCATAAAAGTGTATCTTACATATTGCACTGGTAAATAGTGCTAAAAACTGATAAAAAAATCTTCGGTAGTTCGTCATTTTGAAAAATAAAAAGATGACAATGTTTCTTTTTCATGTATAGCAAATATAACATAGCACGAGATGTAATTTAATGTGTGAGATATATTTTGAAATGGATCTAGCGCTGGAAAATAAATAAAAAATTTACGTAAAGCACTTATTTCGCTTTATTCCGGAATTACAGCCGTTTTTGCATTTGAATAATTCTCAAGCTATTACATCTGCTTTGCGATTACCTCGAGAGTTTATAAATGCTCAAGTTTCATATCTGTTGTACAATTTTGCTGACTAAGACGACAACGTCCATAGCGTTTTATGAGTCATTCCAATTTATTCTTCTAAAAAGGACATTACGTTGCATTCGAAATTCTAGTAGTTTGTAATTTTCTAATATTTGCTGAGCGATTTTTTATCTGCAAAGTGATGACGGAAACTAATTCTACTACATATGAAGTACAATATAATACTAACGCACATATCAATAGCTGATAAAGCGAAATAAATCATATGTAGACTTATTTTTCTAAATTTTGAATTATATATCTCACACATCAAGTAACATCCGATACATCTTTACGTATATCGTAAAAAATGTAAAAGAAAATTAAAAGTTAATGCAAGCGTGGTAGTGATATTATCATGGTAATGACATTAAAGGCACTTGATTCTCAGAATTAGCCTAACTACTAGCATGGTTCTTAAACATGATCGCAATAAAATGTAACATTACGATTTCGTAAAGAAATATTGCGTTTTATGCGCACATCCAAAATGCAGTCTATGTTATATGGCAGTATTAAGTCATTCTTTACAAATATCTCAACAAAAAATAGAGTATACCGTATATATATATTTAAATATTAATTCCTTTAAATAATTATATAAGCTAAAACGCGTTAGCTTTAGATCTCATTATGTCATTGAGGTTCGTAATTTCGTAATTCAAATTCTTGCCAAGTTCGAGACAAGATCGAGACCGAATCGCGCGCGATCGGCATTCGCAATTGTTTACGAATTATTCGAAAGCGCGTCACCATGCAGTGACGATACGATTCTTTCTTAAAAATCTCACATTATCTTTTCTTCCGTTTCGAGACGCGTTATTTTCCGGCATAGGTCGGATTCTTGAATGTGGAAGTCGCTTGTTTATAGATCGGATTCTCTCCCTATAAAACGAGATAAAGAAAAATGTTATTGAAATAATTAGCATATAATAAATTCTATTCAAGATTTTGATTATTGAGCTTATTAAATTATTTTTTTATTAAATTATACTTTATTTCAAAAAATTAATTATTTGTCTTGGCACTCAAGATTTCTTTTTGTTTGCAAAAATTCAGACCGAAATTAATTAAAATATCAATCATAGTTTACAATACGAGAAATGTGAATCGTACCGTGTCCCACTTTGCCATCATCCTTTCTTTTTCGAATCGGGCGAATTCTCGTCTATCGTGTATAGTTGTCAATAGCTTCCACAGTAGAAGCAATGCAAGACCAATCAGAACCACTGCCGCGATTACGCCTAGCACGATGCCTAACATATAGACTTGCGGCGGGCATTCGCGCTCATTCTGAGCGCGTACCTGCAGGCAATTGGTCTCGTTGTAGTAGTAGACGAAATTGTACTTGCAATCGTCTTCATCCGTGCCGAAGCATGGTACTTCATCGTTGTCCACGTCGACGATCACCGTCTCCACGCTCTCCGGCACGAATTCTTTGCAGTTTCTCGCGCACTCTTCCGGATCGCTATAGTTTCCGGTGCCGTACATTTGGCACTGTACGCAGGGTTTCAGCTCTTCGCAACGACTCGGGCAGGTCGGGCACTTGTTGCAATGCTTGCCGGAATATCGAATGTTGCCCTCTTCATGACAGATACACTCTCCGCAAATACAGTCGCCCTTTATAAAGTAAAAAATGGGAGATGCGTTTTGGGAAAAATTTTCTAGTTTTTCCTACTTATAACTACATAATTCTCGTCTCCAATTAAAACAGTTGTATGTGAACATGTATGTTTAAATTATTATATTTAAATGTACTGTACTGTAAAATCATATCAGATTTAACAAAAAGATTAAATGATAAATTAAACGTAATCTTTTTGCTGTCGCACACTTACATGACCCGAACAGAGAACACCGTTCGTAGTTCCCGGCGCGATGCAGGAATCATTGGAAGACCTGCAATTGCAGGATGGGCCAGTCCAGCCGGAATTACAGATACACTGACCACATACGCAAGTGCCATGATCAGAGCAGAGCTTACCCTGATCACGATCGCAAGAAAAATTGTCGCACTCGCAAAAATCTCCCGATATTTTCTGTAAGAGTAAATAAATTCACAACGTAACAAACATTCTCCGTACGAATAGCACTTATTTACATCTGTTTAATTTCTATTTTTATCTCTTCCTTTTTTAATATTTGCTTATATCCTTTTTTATAGATATTTCATTGAGTGCATTATTATTTGAGATATTAATTAATAAAAAATAAATAAATTTTAAGACAATTATAGATGCGCAAGTTAAATTGAAAAAAAAGTTTGTCATACAGGAATGTGCTAGAAAATTTAAGAAATACCTCCTCTGGATTTTCCCGTTCATCACACTCGCACTGGCCGCAGTCACACGTGCCGCGACCAGAGCAATCCACAAGGGAGATGTTGTCAGGACGACATTGAAAGTGTTTCTCGAAACCGGTTAAATCCTGATGTGAATTACACTCGCACTCTTTGCCGAAGAATCCTTCATAGCATTCGCAGATGCCACATTTGAGCGTACCATTGCCATTGCACACGGGTGAAGATTCCTCGTACATATTGCCCTTATGCTCGCACTCGCAGTCGCACAACATTTCGAGATTCACCGTAAGAGTCTCGTTGATACCGACCTAGAGAAGAGTAACTCGATTAATATTTTATTGTAAGAAATATAAAAATAAAAAATTGATCTAAATATAAAAGAAAAAAAACAAACTGATATATTTTCGTCCGATTGGATACGCTTGCATAATAACGCGACTTACCGGATAAATGTCAAACTTCTGCTTCCACTCCGATCTGTTAGCCGGACAGCTGGTAACCTCAATCTCCGCGACAAACTCTACCTTCGTGCCGACTTTCAATCCGTCGCATTTCGATGTTTCAACCTCCGGTCCGGTACCCAAGCAACTCGAGAAGTACTTGACCTTGATTGCGCTGCTGGCCGTGTCTTTCATTTCCACCGAACTGGAGATAGCGTCGTATTGCTCGCGGATCAGTTCTACGACGTTGCTGGAATCGTCTGAGAGTTTGCCGGCGAAGGAACCTTCCACGTGCTTTGTCAGTCTTTTGTAAACGTTGATCTGTTCCTCGGTGACCGCCCATATGACGTTTATCGCGTTTTGCTTCACCTTCAAATTGATCTGCGAGATGCTCGGATAATCTTGCAGAGACGAATGAGTGTACGTACCACCGGTGTCCAGGTGGCAGAGACCATCATTTGGTTTGATGATACCACCCAGCTTGCCATCGCCTGCGTAGTGAAAACCGGCGTCTGTTGAAAAGACTAACAGTCGACGCGCCTTTTCGCGCCAACCGATCTGATTCCGACAAACTACCGCCTGCATAACTGCATCGAAACCACCTTCTGGCGCATCCAGATTGCCAGACACTGACGCGTTACTTACCAATCCCTGTAACAAAGAACGGTTTTTTTTTTGAAAAATCAAAGCCTTTTAGATTGCAGAATGTAGGCTTTACAATCTCAATGTATTAGTAATAAAATGTAAAATTAATATTGACTTGGAAATTTATTTTAGTTTCAAAATTAGATTTATACTTGATCTGAACGGAGTTACGTTTATCTATGAATATACCGTACCGCAAATTTGCTCGTGTCCTGAGAAAGTCTCATAATATTTCTGTACCCATAAGGCGCTGCACAACCATCGCATGGTTCGATAAGACTAAGATTAAAAATAGAAAAAAATGAGTAGTGGTGACAGCACGATTTACTTTCTGTGACGAAAAATCTTGAAACTCACGATTTTGGCACCGTATTGACATATGGCATCACGACTTTATCGACGAAGCTACCAAAACCCAAACGGAAATTACTCGTAATCTTACTCATACTTTCGACTAATAATTGGCCCAAGTCAGACAGTTTCTTTTTGTCGTCCTCCATAGACTTGCTCAAGTCCATGAGATAATAGAGATCGACGGGATAATCTTCCGCTTGAGAATAAGCGAATTGCATTCTGAAAGCTTCATCTGAAACAAATTTACGTATTAATAAAATGAAAAATTCACCATTTTAATGTTCGCTTTAAACAATACGACGAGCTTACTTATTCTGAGCTTTAGATTGACTTCTTGCGGCCACATTTGTACAGCTTCTTGTCTTCTGCTTCCGCCCCATGTACTACCCTCCTTGTGAGAATGTGAAGAAGACGAAAAGTTGGAGTATGAAGTCTCGATGCTACCATATCCCCCTCCACCACCAGCAGCAGCGTGACCACCCTTTGTCAACTCTCGATATCGCAACTTGTTAAAGATGATATCTGGGTTCCATGTGAAATCGGAAGGACACGTCGCAGATATTTTGGTATTGATATTTGGAAGGAAGCACCTCTTTTCTTTGAAATTCTACGAAAACAAGCAACACTTAAAAATTTTGATCACAAACGTTAAATTAATATCAAATATCATGTATCTGAAATTTTTCTCATCTTTCCATCAATAAAAATTTTCGCTAAAAGGAAAAAAATGACAAGTTTTGATCAAACTTACTGGCGCTGCGCACCAAGCGCAGTGTGGAGTCTGTATGCATTCGTGACATGTTTGTTTACTGATACAAGGATTCATGCCAGTCAATCTCTCTGGAGGAGGATGACGTTGTGCAAAGGAGACCACAAGGCTCGCCACTAGCACCCCCAACACAGGGATCCATCTTGAGCTGCCGAACATTCTGCAACCGTGCCAGGTGAGCCATGAAATATCTATTGATCTCGCAAGAAACATTCGCATAGACAATTAATTAAAGAATAGCGAAAAAAGAAGGAAACATAAGATTGGACTAAAAACACGCAATGCAATGTTAAAATAGAAAAAAGAAGTTGGCGAAAGAGTCAAGAGAAAAGTCTGTGTCGGATGAAAGAATTTTTAGCATTAGTGATGGGGTGGCGCGAGTCGGTGTACGTACGCGTTCGCTCCCATTTTCCGGGAGCCGTCTTACAACGCGAGAAACGGGAGGATCGCGATCAAGATCGAACGATCGACCGGGGACTGCTCAGTCGCACACCCTCCGTGCGAACACCGCCGCTTCGTCATACGACGGCGATGCCGTCATCTTTATATTTGCGGAGCATCATCACTCGGCGCGTGTAGACGATAAGCGGCGAGGGTTCGTACAGCGAGAGAGTGAGAGGGAGACAGAGAAAAACATGCCACGCGTCCTTACTTACTTCGTTGCGAGACGAAGCGTCTTTCCTCCTTCGTTGTTCTTCCTCTCTTGTATATTATTTTACAGCATCACAAGTGTAATGTTTGGTTGACGTTTCCCTCGTCGTCACACGGGATCACCATAAATGGCAATCCATCAAACGAACGCACCGACGCGCACGCACCACTCCGTAGGGAGCAGCAGGGAGCAGTAGGGAGTGTTCGCGTTCGCCTCTCTCTCGTTTCTCGCCTCGCCGCGCCGTTTGATTCGCTCGCTGCGAGTGCGGCAAAGTAGACGCGCGCCTCACGGATTGGTCTACCGCTCGTTGCGCGCGCGAGCGGCGTATTCGCGGCTTCGTTGTGAACGCGCCACGAACAAAATAATTAGGATTTACACTTTTTATTCTCACGTTGGCAACGTCAAAGCGATTTAAGATAAGAAAAAACGCTATGCTGTTTGAGATGATCAAACACTGATTAATTTAATTAGTACGTTACACACATTTCATGTCGAGTTTATCAACATGATGACCGGGTCCATTAACGGATAAAATTATAAGTACGATTAATTAAAGTGATGAAAAAAATCGTAAGATAGGCCGCTCAAAAATTTGTGATATATTAAACGTAATATATTTGGCATTTTCGCAGCTCTCGACGCTCGACAACCCTCGGCCGCGCTCGGCGGCGCTCGGCGGCGCTCGGCAGCGGTAGGCGGCTCGGCGCCCGGCCCTGCGCAGTGCGCGTCCCTGACTCGGCAGTTCTCGCGCAACAGTTATCCCGAGCGTTGACCGACCGTCGAGCATGCAGCGAGCGGAGCTCATGTCAGTGTATCGAAACGCGACCATCTTACGAACAAAAGTTATCGGTTGCCGCGAATAATTACGTCTTCCAAATAATTATCTCACAATCAGTGAAAGTGCCGTAACGTAATATATTCTCGTGCTATTCATCGTACGGCAACGCGGAGTGAAGTTACCAGCGCCATTTTCAAATCGGACGATCAATTGAGAAATGCCGCAAATACGGAACGAATCGAGCAATGTCGCGATACGTTTAATCCGTGTGATACATAGCCGTGATTACGATCGTGTGGCTCGAGATTCGTCGATGGCGCGATACAAATTCGGGATTCGCACCGCGGCGATCTTTCGGGATGTTACCCAGTACCGCTCGCGGGATTTATTTCATTGCGCGAGTTGCGCGGGAACGCGAAATGGCGGACATTTTCTCTTTCGACGTTTGTGCTCCCGCGGCCGCGGCCGTCTCATCGAGCTTTAGTTCGTCCGTTACAACACGAAATAAGTAATCGCGTAATCGTTCTTGAAATGCGAAAAGGATTTAAAAAATCAGTGCGTTGGATGAGTGCGAGTGATTCATTGTCGATCGTGATTTTCACGATACCGCGTCAAGTGCCGCGACTATTTCGAACGTGTGTGAGTGTGAGTTACGCGCTGTTTGTGAGTGCCATGAAGAAACGATAGCGAGGAACCTGAGAGGAGGAGGAGGCTCGGGGAGGCCGCGGGCAACGGCGAAGTAACCACGAGGTAAGCATATTGAAACAAATTTTCGTTGTCAAGATTTTGACTCGTTACATACATACTCGTTTGCTTACTCGTTTGTCTCAGAGTGCATGTTCGTATACGGTGCATAAAGTATCTTGGATTATATCGTGACACTTGAAACAATTAACAACGTAATATTTTCTCAACGCAATTAAGATTTATTATCATTTAATTAGGATTAAATTTTCATTTAATAAAATAAATCATTTACATATTTTCATTTCTTATAACTCATTGTTAGAATCTTCCTAGATAGTACAATAAATTCTGAAAATAATTCCACCCAATCAGCAAAACAATATCAAAAAATCATTTTGAAAAATATTTGAAAAAAAAATTGCGAAATTCAGTAATCATTCTTTGAAAGATATCATATTTTTGGGAACTCTACTCTAATCAGAATATACGTATTTCTGTTTCAGATTACGACAGACACAATTCCGCCGTTGCGTCGTATGTAAGTACGAATAATTATCTTGCATTTTAATTGACTCTTCAGATACGACAAGATCTGAGAAACATATGTCGTATGTAAAATTTTCATAAGAAAGCACAGCGCGCAGAGCGACCACTACAAAACGGTAAACAGTCCGCGCGAGGCCGCCGAGGCCGGTGTCAATGTCGTCGTGTAAACACACTTTTTGTAACATGTTTTTATAACGTATCGCCAAGTCGTAACGTCTCGTCGCAAGAAGTGTAGAAACGTGTAGAAATCACATTTTATTTCGGTGATTGTGCATCGCTCGTCATTTACTGACTTTTACGGACAGTTGCGCGAAACGCGGACGTTCGAACGAAGTGGCACGACGCATAAGCACGTCGGTTGAGGAGGTTATCTTCTCCGACTAGGGAGAAACGTTGCCCTCAGGTTTTCCTCATTTAATATTCTAGTTTTATTTTTGATCTCGTAACGCGCGCGTTGACAGACGGCACCTGCAATGTTATGTCGTCTCAAAATTGATGTTAATTATTTTACATTATGTTCTACATTATGGTTTATATTATTTCATATTGTAGCCGCTAGCTAAAATAGCTGAAAAGCTCTGAAACTCTACTAACTAATATAATTTTTAAGTGAAAACTTTAAGTTAAATGGAGATAAATAGTCGTACATTTTATATACTTTTTCATAATAATATTTCTTATACATATAATATTTTTCGCGAATTATAGAGCGCAAAATTAGAAATACTTTCGTCGATAAAGTAGCTAGTGTGTATGTTTATCATTCGAGAGATCGTTTTGGTTTCGATCGTCATCCCAGTGATGGCGCGACGATGCACTTTTTGATTGATCTATACGCTTATTCAATTCCCCAGAGTCGAGGTTTCCAAACCGGTTAGTTTTAGAAATGCTGATTTTTATCTATCGCGAAATTCGCGAAAGTCGTTTTTCATTTTAATATTATTAAAAAAAGACGTGCAACTTTGATTGATCGACGAGTTGATTACATTTTCGCCGCAGAACATCGCGAGCTTGCTACTACATTTAATTTCTGATTTTTCTCAATCTCGCACTTTTCGCAAAAATCGTCGAAACGGAGCAACCCCCATTTCGCTGAAATAACTTTTCGCGGCGTTCGAGTGAAAATATCACGAGGAGGATTATTTTAAATGAGTCTCAGAGGCGTGTAAATAAATGAAAAACAAACGGAGAATTCTGAGGATACAGTTTATTATCGTTAGCATTATTTGCGCGAGGTATATGCGTCGCGTCGCGTCGCGTCGCGCAATTCGTAACAGGACGTTTCCTTTCTCTCTTTTCTTCCCTCTTTTTTTGCTTCTCATTCGACGCGCCGCAATCGAACGAATCGAACCCGCAAAGGTGGTGGTGCACTTAATCGACGCGCAAAGGCGGGAGAAAAGGAAGCATCTCGGCAGGTTACGAATTAAGCATAAGGGGATCGCGTAATCCACAGGTGGGAGAGGAAGGGAGGGAAGCGAATACCGCGAAGCTCTGCGAGATATTCGTTGGCGTTAGTTAAATAAATAAGAAGCGACGCGTTTCTCTCGAAGAAACGGCTCGACGATTCATAAATAACGAAGAAACGCGGGATGCCTTCCTTCACTCCATTTTCTCTATCGATTCTCGCGAAATATACTTTTTAATACATTTACACACGCGCGGCGAATTGAAATAATAGCGAGTTAGTGGCAAACTGTATTGATACACTACATCGCATAAATCGTAGTAGGTACTTCGCTAGTCTCGAGGAAGGATTCGGCATGCGCGTTCCTTCAGCTTAGCTCAACTAAGAACCAAGTAACAATAATGGCGATAGTGGTAATAATAATAATATTAATAATAAATATAGGCGAGATGCCGTATCGACAGCTTTCGTATTCTAATTTGGATCGCGCGCGCGCGCGATCGAGCGCGCCCTTCGGTCGCCGCGTCATTTCGGATCCCGCGTGTGATACGTTGTGAAACATAAATCGCACGTCGCGCGCGACATTTCGTCCCTCTGTCGCTCACTTTCCTCACGAAATCTTGGCGCGTAGTCCATTAGATGCTAGATAAAGCTTTACATCGCAAGAGCGTCCGCGCAACGCAAGCGAAAAGGAGAGGATTTTTCTCGTACGTCGGCCCCTTTTTTTTCTATTTTTGACAATGCGTCTTCTGGTGCTACTTATCATTTCACCTATTAGGCGCGACTAAGAAAGTGGTGTCTATTAAATAATTGGCGCACAGTTGGCCAAATTCCTGTTTCTCTTCTCTTTCATCGATAACGGCGTGCAAATATTTACATATATCATCCAGCATAGCGAAAATCTTGTTCTCTTTCAACGATTTTTGAATGGCGCGACATTTCGCTCTATAGTTAAGAATGAAGCGAATCTCTCGCCTGCCATTCTGCGGAAAGATTTGAAAATATTTTTTATTAAGGATTTTGGAATTTGACACGATCTAAATCCATTTCCGTTCTTTTCGGGGATTTATTTTCAGGCAGGGGCAATACTTGGTGACTTGCTTTGCTGAATAATTTTTGCTAAAGATAGAGTTGTGACAGGGAAGAGAGCTCGGGACCACACAATCTATGACATTATTAGGAGTATTTTAACATTCGATAAACACACACAAACCATTTACTTTCGGCATAAATCGTATTTATTTTTATATTTCATAAAGTTTCTCAAATCTTTCTATTACAACAATATGTACTACTTCTCGCCAGAAAATAATACGTGCTTACTTAATCATCCAATTATTTAATTGACACCATTTTTTAAACGATCGATATGATTTTGCAAAAGAAAGAAAAAGCTATCTAACTACCCGCGTTTTGCCACGTGACGAGGTACTATTAAGGTAGATTTGGATTTTATTTATTAACGCGTAACGTCTTAATCAATTTAAGCGATTCGTCGTAGAAAATCCGTGAGCGCGGTTTTTCTCATTCGCATTTTTTTCTTTGTTTCCTTCCTGTTTTCTAAAGAGAAGCACGGGAGATTTTCCTCTCGAAAATCTACCGTGAGATCGAGATGTTCGTCTCTTAAATCGAATTATTGATCTTTGAAATTGAGCTCGAAATGATTTCCAAGTTCATCAGCCATGCGATATATTTTTTCGACCCTTTATATTTGGACTCACTAGGCATTCCGCTAGATCGCCGGTCACGTAATCGAGATATAGTATAACGTGCCTCGAAATATAATTGAAGATTAATAAATTATTAGCTTATACTTGGGAGTGTTTTTTCTCATGTGTTTTTCGCAATTTTTCCGTTCAGATTGAAATCAGCACGGTCGGGGAATCTTACGAACGACTCTTTTCACTTCACTTTTTCTATTTTTCTTCCTTTTAAAAAAATCATCGGCGGAATTATATTTGATACATAAGAAAGTAACGATAATATGGAATCTCGTTACTTTTAATATCAAGCTTCTAGAATTAACTGTAATCCTGTTGGAAATTCTCATTTCCGCGTTTCTACGCTATTATACTGAAATTTACAACATTGCTTAATATTTATTGCACGTGTGTGTTAAATTAATGTATTATATTTTGTTTAACGATTTTTCTCAAAATGTTTTATCGTAATTAATTGAAAACATATTTGAGAAAATGCTCCAAAAAAATATCATACCGGTATTTTTCGGTTTTTTACAACAACCGAAATAAAAATCGAGTGATGTACAGCGATATTACATCAACTAAATGTAACATATTTTCTATGTATATATCTCACGAAAAGATAATGAGTAGTTTTTTAATTAATTACAATTTTTTTATCATACACCGTAACTTATATGTATACGTCATTTCTTTCTTGTAATTTCTCTTGTGAAGAGAAATATACTACAATCCGGACAGTTTATTGTGACATTGACTCTCAATAATATAACCATGATATTATTGATAATATCAATTTATATACGGTATTATGAAAATTTCAATTCGATGTTTGCGTGCGATTTTTATTTTTATTAATTTTTCTCTGCATCTTGATTTTATAAGAATAGAAATATCGCGATGGTGTGCTGGTGTACAATCGAAATTATTTCGCTGTTCCCGCATCGCGCATCTCTCGTTTTCTCAGAATCGCGTGGTCCTTGCTTAATAATACCTCGTCGGTGGTTTTTCGATAGCTTCAGTAACTTGAGATAGCCGTAGTCGGGCAGTTCGCGCAGCTCTCGTCTGAACCAGTCGACGGTGTGCCTTCGTCCGGCGGCCGAGGACGGTTTTGACAATTCAAATGAAAAATATTTCATTTCCTTTTTTGTCAAATTTTTTTTCTGCACATGCACAATCGCGGTTGTTTCGCCCCGCAGTGTCTTGTCGTAATGGGAAGAGAGGGACTAATGAGGATCTCGACGTTTGTTAATGGAAGCGCTCGTCGAGCGGTCATATTGGCGCATCTAGCGATTCGCGTGATTCATTTTTCGCGCTGTAACTTGTCGCACATGGATCCAACGGGGCATGTGTATGTGTGTGTGTGTATGTGTGTGTGTAATACTGTGACAATCATTGTTCCGAAGAGATAGCAAAGAGAAGCGATAACTCTTTTTTGTTTAATTAACAGATAGTTTCTCTTGTCGCAACGTGCACATCTCTTCTTCATTCTTTTTCTGATTTTACCATGTTTTAAAAAAGAATGAATATTTTAATTTATACTTATTGCTATTGAATTCATACAGGAACGAGTTTTTAAGACAACTAGATTTTAGAGATGACAAACTTTCGATTTATTCTCTTGCTTCTTCTTCCTTTTTTTTTTTAAATAAAAACACCGTTCCAAAGAAAGAACTAAACCAGTTGACCGCTCGTCGTTGCTATCTTCCTCATTTCAATTTTCAATTGATCGTGACAAGCTGTGTTTTATTGATCTTTTACTTAATGTTTTCTTAAAGCACAATGAGGTCTCCTAGTTCCTCAACTCCTCGCCGCGTCCGCCGTCCGTTTCGAACTTCTCGCGACTGCCTTTTACGGAGATTTATTTCGATTGCCTCTTACGTCCCATGTTGCAGATCTTGAAGTGGCACAGGGACATGTCTGAAACATGAATCGCGTCTGTTACTCGCCGCTGCCGCATCGTGTTTATGCGCAGTTTTCATCTGTGTAGAATCTCTGTAATTTTTACATTTCTTAAGTTAATCGGGACATGGTCGATCACTCAAATCAAAATCTTCTTCGTGAAATCTTTTGCTTTTACACATCGTGTGAACCGTGTTGCCGAAATCAGAGCGCGGTTTCTTCGGTCGCATTTTTTTTCAAAATTAAAATACGGAAAGACGGCAATATTTAATAGACATTTTATCGACAGCCACCCATGTTTATTATCGTCTTTCGTGATTATATTGCTCGTTCTAGCGTGCCACGTGGCATATCGTATGGTAGGTCGTAGGTGCTTCAAACTGGCACTTCGAGGCCGCATTGAGGAAAATATTTGTACTTGAAATACTTTCTAAGATTAAAACTAAAAGTAGCGAAACACCTACTTGTTCACCTACTTACTACTAAATGAAAAGATTATTCAGAGCTGTACGTATCATCATGCGTATTAAATATATTAATATTTTCAAAGTTGATATTTAAATGGATACATTTAATTTTAAGACGATACGAAGCATCTCTGTGATAAATGAAAAGACAAGACAACGTGCACTCGTATTTAATGAAGGAACGTAATTGTCAAATGCCGCTTATTACCTAGTCTAAATGAAAAATTTATAATCGACCATCTCCCTTTCGAGCTCGAATCGAGGAATCAATTTCGAGGAATCAATCAAGAAAGAGAGAGCGAAAGACAAGTAATGCGTCACGCGCCAATTGCTCTAATCAATTGTCATCGATGATCGCCTTCGGTCGATCGAACGCAGCGCAGATTGCCATATATACATATATGTGTATGCACGACGCACGTCCGTCTCGCCGAGAAAAGTTTATTCGTAGGATTAGCCGAGATACGCTCTCTCTCTCTGATTTTCCGAGGTTTTCCCCCTAAACGCCCATCTTGAAATAAAGAAGAACATCGCCTTGATCGTCTTCCCTAAAAATGAAAAAGGATTCTCCGCAAAAGATTTCCCGCGAAACGTGCACGGCATAATCTCCCGATCCTCGGGATCCAGCCGACTAATCCCGGGAGAAATGATAACGGCCGGGTTTTGTTTAACGGCTCCGGTTCCGAGTCGTCCCACGTGACGACGGAAATCCGCGGGAAATACGCCGAGATGATTCTGAATGTTCCAAAAGGTATCTCCTTAAGAGATATCACCGTTATATCGCAATGGGCAATGTTACTAGAACGTTTTCATAAAATTCTTCTCTGCTCCTACTCGCTTTATTCTCGCATTTTATGTCTTTTCATTCTGCCCAACCATTTCGCGACACGGTACTCTTGATTCTTTTTTACTTTTTTTTTCTTATCATGAAACTTTATAAACCTTCTTGCAAACTGTTAATTTAAGTTAAAGCTTATCTACTCTATTTATCCGTTTCGCGATATCAATTTTAATTTGTACTGAATTTAACCGTCCATGTGATTTGTCGTTTCTTTACTTTTGAAATAGAGATTGTTATCACAAATAGGTCTTGTGCTTTATGCTTTATTCTTTTTCACGGGGGGGGGGGGGGATGTATCTCAGAGACGTTACGATATTTCAACGAGATTTCGCGAGATTTTTCTCGGAGCTCTCGACTCGCGATCCTGCATTATCTCTTCTTTACAAATTATTATAATAATGAAGAACATTGGGAGGGAATACTTACATGCATTCATGCCGTGTTGTCGTTTGCCCGGGTGTTGATCGTGGGATTGATCGTGGATCATAGCTGCGGGTACCGGCAGAGCTTCCGGTTCTGGTTCCCCGGCGACAGAGTAGTCCGGTTGTTCCATCGACATCGCGCGTTCCCGTTCCCGCGCTTTTGCTTCCAAGATCGCCTGGATCTCGATCTGCTCGTCGGTGATCTCGTGTTCTTGCTGGACCATTCGGTGCTTTTGCTCCATCAGCTGTTTCAGGCGGCTCACTAGCATCTGCACGCGATCGAGTGGAATGAGAAGAATCGAGGGAGTTACGGTTAAAAAATGACTAACTTGATAATTTTTTGTAATTTACACTATAATATTTTCTCCATGTATTTTCTTGTGTGCCTCAAACGATTTGAACCATTCGTTTAATACCCCCATCGTTTAATTTTTCATACTACGAATGTGCAAGAAACGCAATTTTATATCTAACGCATTTCATTTATCCGCGATTAAGACTTGTTCGCGCACGCGTTTCATATCAGTAAATATTTTCTAGTAAAGAATGTCCACGTGGACAATACATAATTAGCTTTCGAGACTTTAGAAATTCTTTATTGAACAGATAATTCTGTTGGATACAAGTGTCTACGTAATCTTTTTTTTTTTGTTGGAAAACTGAGTGTATTAACTCTGCGAAATTGCCGGCACTTATATACGTGCAGATTACGCTGTACTCACGACATTTTCCACTTCGTCCGCGGGATCGCCGAAGAAGCCCGGCGGTAGCGGTTCCGGTGCGGGAAGCGCGTGAGCCCTGTTGGTGCCGTTTGTGGCACAGGACAGCACGAGCGCCGCCAGCAGACACAAGCTTGTCTTAGCGACGGCTCGTCGACTACCTCTTTTCGTCATTCCCTCGTATCTCGTACTCTCTATGAAAACGAGAAGAAAAGTGCGCTCGTGTATAGAAAATAAGGATAATATACAGAATGTAGATATCATAAGAGTATTAATATTATGAAAATTATATTTCGCGTAATGAAAATTGTTGGAAAAATTATACGAAGGAGAAAAGATGATTTAGATAAGAATTATGAAAGAATTGCGAAACATTTACTATTTGAAATTACATGAAATTAAGAATGTTTTATCTAATTGAGTCACTTGAAAAATATTCTTGTTATTAAAAATAGGCAATGTAACAGGAATTCGTTTCGTCCTTATAATTGGATAATTTCTTTCTGAAATCTCTTTTATATTCTAAATATGATATCTCGCATTTGTTAATAATGCGAATTTTTGCGAGAGGGTGAAGAAGCTTTCTTCCTTTAATACACCTGCCACGTTTTTCTATTCTTTCTTTTCGATATTCTAACTCGCTTTCCGCAGATACGTTCGAAAGTTTTGACATTTCGTTCTATTCCGGAATCTTTGCGGAATCATAACAGAATCGATGACGGAGAGTTCACCCCGGCTCATAAATCGAAAGAAAAGCGAGAAAATCCTGTTGAGAATGGAACAGAAATTGTCTCTTTTTGAAAAAATTTTGCAATACGAACGATAGCGAGAGCCCTTTCTTCATGAAAGGCGAGCTTTCTGAGACCATGTAAAAAGCGAAATGGGGGCAAGTAATCGAATGCACGCGGAAGGAAGCACGCGTACGTTGCAGCCGCGTTGGTATACGCCAAACGGCGAAGATTGAGAAAATTCACAATTGTGGTGATGATATTATATATTATGTATCTCGTGACGTTGCTCTCGTCATCGCGACCGAGAGATAAAAAAGTTCTCGCAGGTCATCCTCGCGTTCGCGCTAAGCGCGCGCGGACGGGCCAGAATGCTGGGGGCAAAAGATGCTCGATGGTTTCGCGCTGGTTTAATTGATTTTTTGCCTCGTCACGGACGGGGCACCGAATCTCGAGGACGGGCGCGTTGTACGATCCGCGAGCGAGGGTCTCCCGGGGTCATCGCGGATTATCCTTTTGACCGATACGGCGTTATCGCGTGACGGACTGCGTGTCACGTGATAACCAAGTAAAATCGAGCGCGAGGGAGCGAGACTGCGGCTAAACTATCGGGGCACGAAACTGCGCGTTATCGCGCGTCACATACAATGCCGATAGTGGAAAACGATAGTGACAGATGCGCGGACCCGTCTCGCGTCACGCCGGTGATAATAACATTATAACGAGGAAAATAATAATAAATACCAGAAATCGGTGGCCAATGGAGCGATCACCGTCCGGTGAGAGATAGAGAGAGAGAGAGAGAGAGAGAGAGAGAATCGTGGCGCGCTGCGTTTTAACGATTATTTATAGATTCTAAATCAATTTCGCCATTATTTGCCGGCCGCGAGAAGCGCACCGCGACTGCTCGCCTTTGTCGCAAACAAAACGATTAGAAACCAATTCTCTCGTACGCGAATTCGCTCGCATTCGATTTGCAGAAGTTCGCCGCTGGTGATCCAATGATTTAGGGAAATTAATGGATTAGGAAGTAATGGCGATAGCACGTGACGAATTTTTTTTTTAACTCGACTCAACAAGGAAAGGTAGGAAAGGGATTTTGTCCGTCCGTTGGAATTTAATCTCTTCCGATTGAAATTTTCGTAAACTTGATCGGCAAGAAAAATAAAAAAGGAAATAAAATAAAATTACCGGAATTACCCGATAACTTATATTTAAATATATCCCGATAAAGATCGAAGATTAAACCCGTTTGATTTAAGCGAGTCAAGAAATGACGCGCGTAGAAATTCGGTGAGGACGATCCGGGATCGCGCGAACGTAACTTACTCTGGTCGAATCTCGTCGAGAACTCGCGCTCTCTTTCGTCGACGGTACGACACGCGGTGGTAGAGTGAGCAGCGAAGGGCTGTTGCACCCTCTATTATACCCGCGCGCAGGTATTCTCCTCCGCCCTCCACCATCCGGGCACGTCTCTCCTAACCGCCCTGTTACAGTAGGTGTCTGACGCGACACGGGAAAAGAAGTAGAGTTATTCGATCCCCTACCTCTCTCACCTCATCATTTTTTCGCCGAAACGCCTACCCTGCGCGCACATTTGTTGTTCACACGCGTCTCCTTGACCGCGCCGTTTAAGCCACCGCCATTCTTGGATTCTGTTTCGGAATCCAAGGAAAACCTGATATCGTGCAAACAGAATTAAAGGATGACATTCTTGCCGCGAGAGCTTTTTAATCTTCTTTCCATTGTCGAATCGCATCGGATTCGACACTTTCCCTTACGTCAAATAACTTGTATAATTTTACTCGCAGGGCAAATTTTAAAATACATGCCGAATGTCTAATAAACACCAATAACAAAATTATAAAGAAATAGTTTTAAGGCTGAAAATGATTTTTTTTTTTTCGATATAGATAATTTGCCTGCATTTCGTAAGTGAAACCATGTTTCTTCTTTTGCATAAATCGGTCGTCGACTTGAGTCGCTACGATTTTTTTATTTTATTTGTAAAATTCAAATTTGTCAATACGATATGATTCATCGTTCGCGGAATGAAGAGAGTCTTGGATGTGCGTATCATAGTTTTTTATTATTCCGAAGATTATTCGAATTCGCTTCTAATATCCCCGTCTGACGCGGCGCCGCGCGATTTAATTGCGACGCACTGATTACTATGACGATGACGAGGAAAATGACGCGCATTATACGGCTGCCGATAGTCTCGACGCGTAATGAAAACAAATCAACGTCAGGCGGCGGCGGCGGCGGCGGCGAGCTCGCCTTCGACGCGCACCGTTTCCTCCGAATTGTGTGAGAAATTTAGGCATCTAGATGTGGAAGGAAGGAGGTTGTGTTTTTGGATCGCGCTTTTGCGTCGATCGCAAGAAAACGCGCACGAAGAAAACGCGACTCTAATCATAAATCGTGTGTTGATGAGCGAATATTTATAATTAGACATTTAGCAATGTTCGGCCGATGTCGCGGGCGAATGGTGACACTCGAGATTGTTTCTTATCGCGACACAGAGAGAGAAAAGAGGATGGGGACACTCGCGCGATACGAAGAGGGAGACTATTATCGAGATTCAATATGAAGATTCCTCCCTCGTGCTGATCCTTCTTTTTCTACTTTTCTTTCTTCTCTTTCTCTTCGCGTCAAGTTGACCGAGTCTGACGAAATTGTTGGTTCTGTGAGTAAATAAATCCGAACATCCTCGATCTCGATCGACCTCGATGGATGATCGGGACCATCGGCAGATAAAACGCAGCGGGATCGTCCCACTTGATTTCCATTTCTCACTAGCGAAAGGAAGAGAGAGAGAGAGAGAGAGAGTGAAATGCTATTTAAAGCGCTCCTATGCTACTCCGTGGATTATTGTACTCGAATCTCTAGCTAATAAGAGCTTAATAACAGATTATTGATACACACACATGTTCTCGGCATTGCGAACTGCGTACAGCAGCTTTGTCTATGCAATTCGACATGTCCATCGCCTACATCTCGAGATTGACGCGTTTCTATAATGAATTACAAATTGACGGAAGACGAGATAAAGGATGTGGAAGGGATCTCAACCTCAGCTCGCGATGATATTTCGGTCGAGTAAATTCCATTTTAAAGGAGACAAATTGTTCCTCCTCGTCCTATCGATTTTTTTCCCTACATATCATCGGTTATGAATAAAGACCACTCTTAAATGCAAACTCAATCTTATATATTCACGAGCCTCAACAAAGAATCCCGCACCGTACGTCGGTTAATTACCTAATACTCAGTGCATGTGCACATTATTTGCGAATGTGTAGCGTGGCGGCTTGCGCAACTACACGCTCGCTTTATCCACTCTACCTTTACGAAGGAGCCGCTTAACTTGCACGCGAAATTAATGCAAAGCTAGCTAGGGCGTAGTAGCATATCCGCGATAGATCCGTAATTGATCCCTGGTTTCCCAGTTACGCGCGTTCGAATGTTGTAATGCTCAAAACAAAGGAAGGGAGAGGGGGGGAGAGAGAGAGAGAGAGAGAGAGAGAGAGAGAGAAAGCCACGCGCGGAAACCTTACGAGACGCTCGCGAGGTATTTGATACGACATACACATATGGTAATTTACACGCAGAGCGTTCTATAATTTGCGATGTAGGGAAAGCAACGAGTGTGAAGCAGTAAGAATAAACGTGTGGCTTTGTTTTCGAGAAGATTAATTTGTTTCTATATTTTGAATTATTCTTCTCGAAAACAAAGCCGCACGTGTCGTGACAGAGTAAAGTAATATCTTATTCTAATTTGATATATTTTCCCTTGTTTATATTATAAATAAATTCTTCACGGGCCGTCCATTAATAAATGAACGGCATGAATTATAGCGACTTGAGCCGACTGACGCATCATTTATCGAATTGAATTCAATTCTATTTGAACAAATTAATTTTTTTCCAGTCCGATATTCGCGTAACTTTTTTTATTTGTTTAAGAAAATTATTCTTCTTTCGTTTAGAAATAGTTTTTTCTCCGTCAATCGCATTATCCCTAAATTCCAACCGCGACGGACGACACATCGAACGTCATGTCGAGTGACGAAGAGACTCAACAGCAGGAAGAGGAAAAACCGTTCGCCGTGGAACGCGCGAAAACAGGTCGCGCGAAATGCAAGAGGTGCAAATGCACGATCGAAAAAGACGAGATACGGATCGCCAAGTACGTGTCGAGCTTCTTTTCCGACGGCAAACTGATGCCGGCCTGGCATCACGTCACGTGTCTGTTTGACGCGTTCGCGAAACAACGTGCTAGTACCAAACGAATCGACGACCCTGCAGAAGATGTGAAAGGTTGGGAGGAATTGTCCGACGACGACAAGAAGATTATTTTGGACAAGCTGGAGGCATTTGAAAAATCTAGTAATTATTCCATATTGAGAGAAGTCACTTTTTTTCTGATTTATTTGCGTCTATCCAGTTGCGAATACCTTTACATTCTCATGAAAAGTTTCATCGAATAGAAAACCTTTTAGAATTATTTTTGCCATTTATTTTTCAGCGACAAATCTTTTGGATTGTCGTTTTGTTGGGCGAAAGTGTCGGAAACGCAGACCATTCGACATCGTACTTTTTACATTACATTGTCTTTTATTTAACTTTCTATGATCTCAGATTAAGATCTCATTACAGTAAACTATAGAAACAATCAGCTGGAAAATATTCTGCTAAAATTTTGTTGTTTATTTGATTCCTTAAAATATAGTTAATGAAAAATTCTTTTTTGCTAATCCCCCACATATAAATCGTTGCATAGTTTTGTTAAAGAAAAATTAATTTCGAATTGACCAAGGAATGTACCATCAAAAGGACATCTGGTCTCTTTGGAGGAATGTTTATATGTCTACGCTCTGAAGCTCGAGCTTCATCAATTTATCTGTAGATCCGCCACTGCGTCTTTCTGCGTTCTCGGAATGAATAATTAACGTTCGCATCCTAGTCGATCGTATTCTCCGCCACATTATCTCGATGCGAAATCGTTCGATGTTACATAGAGAAATCATTCAAAGACTTTCCGGCTTTTCTCCTCGAAACTTTCGCGACACTTGTAATAGATTTTCTCCTTTACAATTGGAGCTTTACAACACAAAGTTGTAAGGAAGCGCGATGCGTATGAGAGAGATTGCTATTCTCGGGGGTGGAAAAGTTCATCGGTATTGAGATATAAGATCACAATATATTATGTTGCGCAAATTTCTACTGCGTAATTTCATCCTGTAATTGGAAATCTTTTTGCGGAGGTGGATACTATTCTCGATATAGGAAGGACGTGTAGGAAGGAGATTTCGTCGCAAAATTTCATTCCAAATTTTGACCCACTAATTATCGTCGACACGAAAATTTTTAATTCGCACTTTATTAATTTTATCATGATTAATATCATCATAGAAATAACTGTGTCAAATTTTTTTTCAAAATTAAAATTTCAAAAATATACATATGTCAAAATTTTATCACAAATATTAAAAACCATTAATCGTATCGTGCCGGAAAATAAAAAATAATAAGCGTAAAATAATATAGAATTAATAAATGAAAGCAGTTATGGCTTAGCCGACCTTTTTCATATTAAAATTATTGAAGTAAAATTATTAATTACCTCATATTACAAATTAATAGTCCTTATGCGTAATAGCTTTTAATTCCTGCTCCTAGCGCCGGCTAAGGTTTCGAAGAAGACCGCCGCGCCGCGTAAGGCGGCTTCGTCTTCTAATAATTCTTCTTCGACAAAAACAGCGAAGAAGAATTCAGATCAGAAGAAGGTCACAGCAGATGATAAAGGAAAAGAGAAAGAGAAAGATAAGGAGGGGAAGAGCAAAGTTCCGTCGAAGGATGATTCCTTTCGCGAATTTCGACGTATATGTAGCAACGTTGCTGACGTTGATGCTTACACCGACAAGACTGCGATTATTAAGAGGATGTTCACAAAGGGATCACTCGGAGGTAAATACCCATATCTGTCTTTCTCATTATACTAATAAGATATACGTGCGCGATGTGTGTCTCACATAAACACATAACATTTAAACGATCGACTGCTAAATTAAGGGAATCTGGTCGAATGTTTTCGACAAGAGAGAAATTGTGTATTATTTATGCATTACATTACTATATTATTACTGACCATCTAATTACTGACTTGTCTAATTGTATGCAATGAATATCATTATGTTCTCTGATGGATGATCTCCGAAAAAAGATGATTGCAATTGAGAATTTGATGACGACGTGTAGTCTTGCTAGACGGTTTTAAATATTACAAATTTTAAAAGATTTTCTGAGTATGGTCTAGATTATAAATTCTGAATTTTTGAAATTTTATTAAATTTTCGATTTATCATTGCGAGGAATTCTTTGCCCTTCTTTCGATTAATTGAATCATGATACTTCTGTAGGAGAAACAGAGATGAAAGTTTGTTCGAGAATTGATAAGTAAATAATATATTACCGATTGAGAGCACGTGATAAGAATGATCGAGGACGGACGTCAATTTAATCGAGTTTATCTACATGCATTTAATAATTAATTCGGCAAATTCGGTAAAAAATTGTGATAACTTTCGAGGTTAGAGATGTTTCGAATGACCTGATAAGGCGACAGTAGACTACAAATTGGCAAATTTCATTTCGTTTTCCTAGCGTTTCTCGAAATTTTGGCATCGTCTTTTACAACATCGCGATTGAATTATGAGAGAAAACCTGTGCTCATTGTCCGCTTATTGTACTTCTTTCTTAATCTCCTGAGGGGAGAATGAAAATATTCGAATCCGAAGAGTGCCTTATTAATCAAGAACCTTATAATATTTTCACGAGAGGGTATTGCGCAGGTGTTTATTAACGATTTCTTTTGCCATTCTCACGTTAAAGACAAATCTTCCCGCAGAGAGAAAGATTTCTGAAGAATTTATACTTCATTGTAATATAATGGATACATTGTAGTCAGATGAATAAAATTGTAGCGGATGAACAAAGTTTGTACGCAATTTTTTCTAAACTGATTTTAAACACGCAAATAAGGGATTGCAAAATTATCGGTTGTGAAATAATTTCACACGCAAACGAAGAATATATATCATTGCAAAATATGTTTGTATCGGTACATTGTTTTTATCTACATTGACATATATGGTAGTTCAAACTGAATGAAGTGTTTTCTTAGACTTAGAAATAATTAAATTTCTCTTTTAATTAATTTAAGTTTCATGCGGGTTTTTTTTTAATTTCGGTCTCTTCAACGCCTTTGTTTCTTTAACTATATGTTTTTTTATACAAGTCGATTCCCCCTTCGCTATTCTGCGTGCTAAGTGTTAAGATGAAGTTATCGAAAAGTCATAAAGTCATTTTGATACTTCGTGAGACATTTGATATCGTATTTTAAAATATTTTGATAAAAAATATTTCGTGAAATAATACATATTTTGTGTTAGACGAGAGAAATAAATATATTCCAAAAAGAATTTCGGCGATACATCAAATATAAAGATTCGAACAAGAATTCGAAAAGAATGAAATATTGAGCTTTATGTTTGTACTGCATGAAATTTGATAATAACTTGTTCTTCTTAATTAGACTTGTATTGAAATATTTCTATAAACTGTACATAGAGATGCAATTTTTCCAAGTTTTCCGTGAATTCTCCTCATGTCCCCGCAGCGTTAAACGAGGGTACCACTTTGCTGGCTCACGTTATTTATCGCGACTTGTCGTGAGATAATTTGTGACTTTGACCGGAAATGCGAGTTTACAGTTAAAGTGCGATCCGATAGCGGTATCGGATTTATTTTTGGGCAAAAAACGCGGATTTCTTTCGAAATTGGCCATGTGACATAAAACACACGATAGCGCCCTTTCCTCAGTCAGGCTACTCGTTACTCGAGAGAAAAGCAATTTGCCATCTTACGGTACTGTCTGTCGAAAGTAGTTTAGGCAATTAATTCAAGTATCTATTGTAAAATATTAAAGATATCTCGTAAGGAAAGAATAATAACAGTAAAGACTTGGGGCGATTTCGACATTTTTTAGATTTTTCTTTTTTCTCTTGTAACACTGATTTTTCTTTTTGAACGAAAAAAAAAAGAAATGACAATAAATAATCTAATATAAACTCTTTCATATTGAAATTTTATTTAATTAAAATATATATTGTGAAATTACCTACCGCGTTAATAAAATCTGATTAATTTATTATTAAATCATTGCTAAATTGTATTGAAAATATATTTATCAAAATATGCAATGGTAATTTGTATCAGAATTTATACTAAATGAAGCTTTTCGCAGCAATGTTGTGCGAAATATTTTTGCACAAATATTTTTCACGCTTATATTTTATTTTCATCTTTCCTTTCTCTCTACCATGTTTACGGTAGAGTCTCTATCATGCTAGGGGGTTGTTTTCCCCGTCAACGAGAAGATTAAAGATCAAAGCTTAAAAAGAAACGTTTGGTCTGGACTCGAATTCGATCCGTTACGCGAGCCGTTCTCCCTCGTTTTTTCTACTTTATCTAACGAATGGAGAGAAAGAGAGAGAGAGAGAGAGAGAGAGAGAGAGAAAGAGAGAGGACGAAGGCAGACGTGTGAAACAGAGGAATAAACCAGAATGAATCATGAGGCCTCGTACGTCGTAGGTCGCGTATTACGCGACGCGATGAAGATGAAGAAGAAGCAAAACGAGGGCGAAGCGAACGAGCGAGTGAAGCAATGTAGAATGTTTAATCGATTCCAGTCCCATCAATGGGACTGTGGCGACGAGTGTGGCGCGCTTTTCTCTCGTTTGCGTCACAAATGAAACATCACTTTGAAGTCTATCTTGTTGGCCGCCCCCGCCCCACTACCCTTGAAGCCGCAAAGCTCCCCCGCTTTTTGCGCTGTTTTATTTCTCATTCCATTGCGATCCTCTTCCCACGCTATCGCTCTTTCTCGCGAGAACTCGCCTTCTTTTCGCGCGGTTTCTCTCTCTCCCTCTCTCTCGTGCGCGCGCGCGCGCGCTCTCTTTCCCGCACACGCTTTTCTCAGAGGCGAAGGGGCGAGACCCGGAGCGGCGGTTAGTAAATATGATACCGGAATCGGATACAAGGAAACCATTAATCATCCAAGCGGGCACGAATGGGACTCGTACCGCGAGGCCCGCCAAGTGGAAGATTTTTACAGGGTTATCTGTGACCGGATGAAAAGAAGGGGGGATCGCGAAACCTCCCAAAGATCGTCAAAGTTGCGCGAGAAACTTTATACAAGCGTCATTCAAGTCACTCGTGCACGAACAGCTTTCTCCCTTTGGCACGGACGTGTCGCTCCCTTTTGGGACGCTTGTATCGCTTGTAAAGTCGAATGTTCTCTGCGAAAAGTGAAGTCGTGACACGCGCGATTAAACAAATTACGAGAGGAATGAAATGTTAACTGTGAATATAAAAATCACTTTTTATTTTAAATAAAGGCTTCGAATATTACATAATTTTAGATATTGATATAGATGTAAAAAGAAACATAATTTTGTTATCGTATTTGCGTATGAAATTTATTCAATTATCTCGAATGAGCGTTGCACCATTTTGCTCCAATAACTGAGTTAAATAATCATTGAATTATTCGGCTTGTTTATTAACGGTGATTAATAATGTAGGAAATGTTTTGTCAATGCGATTTTCACTAGAGATACTCACTGTCACACTCGCAAGGGTTGAGATGATTCTACAGGTAGCCAATCTCGGGTCTCGCTGAAATTGCTACTTCCCTCGAACTTCCCTGCTCGATGATCCGCTTACTACAGCACGCACAACGAAAGAACGGAAAGAAAGAATATAGCCTTGTATAAGTCTGTCTTTACAAAATATATATATATATTGTATATATATGTATACACGTCCGATTCGTAGGTGATTGCGATTACTTTAAGTCATCGCCGAGTCCACCGTTTGTTTGAATACTTTGGCGTATCTCTCTTTCTCTTTTTCTCAGCTCGCGTTTACGCCTTTTCGCGCTTCTCGAATGATCTTACTCGCCCCGCGGTTTTGCGAACTATCGATTCTCGGTCTCTTGTGGAGGGACCCTCTTATAAGCACTCGGATGTCCCCACCTCTAATCGCGCGCGGGCAGCCTCTTCCTCTCCGCGAGAAATGCGTTGAGCTCGCTGCGACGACGACGATGGCGAGCCCCTCTCGCGTTAGCCAGCTTGGCTCCAGACTATCGTCTTCTCTCTCTCTTTCTCTCTCTCACCCTCCGGTCCTCCTTCATCTCTTTCCTCCTTCTCCTGCTTCGGTTCCTTCGTCTCGCTCGCGAGCTTCTCTCGAAAGCCCGCGCGGGTTCTTTATCTCAATTCCGGCATTCTTCGCCGCCGTTGTCCGTCGGCGAAGCTGAATGGATCGCGTTTTTCACGCAATTACGATATTCATTCTCGATAGATATTACGACGCTACAATATCGTAACGCGATATTACGACATTTCCGGACACTACGTAGCTAGGCAAAGGAAGAAAGAGAGAGAGAACGAGAAAAGGGGAAAGTTTTTCCTATCACATGCATTATGCGAATTCTTTTATCGAACAACGAGGACTTTGATTTGTTTTAATTAACTTTGGAACGGTACACACTTGGCACGCTACTGTGCGTTATTTTTTTTCTGTTGTATGTATAATTCTCAGAGCTTGGGTATATTTTAAGAAGTTGAAACGAAAGAGTTACGTGTTCTAAGAAATTAAGAGTTTTTTACCAATACCTATATATACTGATGTCCAGTAAAATCTCGTACGATAAGGTAATCCCTCGTAAAATAATAATTTTTTTCAATAATATGTGAGAAAAATTATTATAATTTAATAAAGGGAAATTTATGTATTTAAAAAAAATGTATTAAGAAAACCGTCGCTACGTAAAAATTGGAATCTTTGATCTTCTTTTTGCATATAATATTTTGCCATGAAATAATTACAAAGTAATTTATAAAAGGGCAAAAAATTGTAAATGTAACATAATTTTCTAAAGCAAATTATAAAAAATATTTAAGAAACGATATAACGATACATAAAAGATCTTTGAAGGCATTGTTCTAAAATTCATTGTTATTCATTGTTGAAAATCTATAGCGTATACGTTACATGCATACAGATTTTCAGCGTTGGCAGTGAAATTGTAAATACACAGTTAGAAAAATAAGCGTGATACTTTTGGATATGTTTGTGATATTTACGTGATATTTTCAGAGCTTTTCCCGTGTTGCAACTTTGATGAAAGAAAGTGTCATTTCATTCACTATCACGTAGCTTATTTCTCTGTCAACGCTGAAAATCTGTAGTGCACGTATGCTTTGTTGGCAGTGAATTTTGAAACACAGCCAGAGAAAGAAGCTACGTGATATTTTCTAAGGTTTTTCCATATTGCAACTTTGATGAAAAGAAAATGTCATTTCACTCTGACAAAAAGCACGTGGTCCAAGAGTTAATTTTTCAACGACGTCAAAACGACGGAGAAGAGACGCGGATAGATTTATCTTCTGCTCTCTTTGGCGTATTCGTGCAGCGTATGGGTCATATGGGCCGACTTGACGCAATCGTGGAGGCAAAAAAATCATCGCGCGAGTGCGTGAGAGGGAAAGAGAAGTGCGACAGAGAGAGAGAGAGAGAGAGAGAGAGAGAAGAGAGCGGCTTTCGTATCATCTTTTCATCATATCATGTGTGGAACGCGTTTCGGAGCCGATGATTGCGCGAAGTAATAATGATGGGTGTCGGATCGCGGATACGGATTGATTAACCCGGTGGCGCCTACGTGATCGCGATCGTGATCGTCGCACTTTCTGATTGCGACCTGTCGCGTCAGTGGCGATATTTCACCCGGGGATCAAAGGAGATCTGAGGCCGCGGCGCGGCGAGCGGGATGAAACACGGTCCAGCGGAATGGCCGTCCGTGAGACGCGGAATTCGACGCTCCGCTCCGAATGGGTCGGCCCCTCTATTCTTAGGTACCATTATTTAGAAATTACGTGCTCGATCATCTCATCCGAATCGAGACCCATCGCGCTGTGCTGAGCGTGAGCAGCGGAATTTGCATTCCGCGGAGGAATTTACCATCGCGCGCTCGTCTCAAGGCACGAAGGATCCATCGGATCAACATCGGATAGCAGCACGTGGTAATGGATCTTGGAATCGCGTCGCGTCGCGTCGCCTCGCCTCGTGTGACGGCTTAAAAGCCGTTCGTGTTACTTTGTGCTCAAATCCCGCTGGCCGACGGCGGCCGCTCTATTTTCGCCGATGATGAGGGATTCCGCGGACGAGCGCGAATTCTAAACGCGTACTTCTCGCGTGCTTCGATCTCGCTCGATTTGTCCTCATTGAGGGGAAGGCAGTGCTTCGATGCCCCAACCGTCTGGTGTGAGTTTCTCGCGTACTTTTACGGTATTGACAGAGTATTGTACAATTATAATCATACTCGTGCAGGATGCAAATATTGCAACCTTTGCTTTTGTGGCAGTCTTGCTCTCGTCGCCAAGACTGACTGAATTACACACATATTACAAGTGTTATTTGAAAGAAAAAAAGGGAGAAAGAATTTTTCGTATTTTCACAATTCCGATAGAAGACTGTTATACAATTATTATTTTCATTGAATAATTATCATTTTTATATCAAACATTAGGAAGATGAAAAATAAGCCTATACAGTACATATGTTATACATGTACATATATATATATATATATATATATATATATATATATATTACTAAGTACATAGATTTTTATTATATTATTAAGTATTATTATTTATAAATTGTTACTATTACATTATCTCTTATCGAAGATAAGAAAGTAATAAGGCGGAATAATAATAACAACGATCCTACGATGGACGAGTAAGCTGCAAAATTATAAAATGACAAACAATTAATCATCCGCTTTCGCAATAATTATCGCTCGTGCTTATTAGGAAAATATTCGAGATAAAGTAGATGTTGATGGGGCAAAATTCGCAATTCAAATCAAATTCGCAATTTTTTAAATCACATTTTCGATTACGCAATTTTTATCTCTTTTTTTCTGAATGGTGTGCATGTGGATGAGAGTAATTGAGTTTTTCTTTATTGAATATCTAGTTGCTTCTTTTTAAGTTCATCAACTTTATTATCTTATATAGCATTTTTTTAATATAAAATTTTTATATACGCAGATAATAATCAAGTATATGTGAACGATAAACTGTTTTAAAATGTATGATTAATCGTCGAAAACCGATTTTAAATTAGGTGATAAAAATGCTGGTGTCTCGATTCTTTACGTAAAACTTTTAAAAAGATTGCTTTATATTTTCTCCCTTCTGATTGAAACATTTTTAAGAAAAAAAGATTATTCTATAAATGCTGTAAATTACATTAAAAAACATTAAATGAAACACTTAATAGTTTTTGTATCACTCTCTTCTAATTGTATGTTTTGTGTGAAATGTAAAAAAATTCGAACTGAAACGTGGAACGTTCCCAATTGTATGAAAAAAAAGAGATGATAAGAGTATTGAAACAGTCGTGGATATTAATTTTGAAGAAAGATGATAACAATGATATTTCTGAGCAATTTCTCTCTCTTTTTTTTATTTCGTTCATTCTATAGACGGTTTTAAGAGCGACATTGTGCTCTGGTGCAAACTACTGCTGCCCGGCGCCGTGAAAAGAATTTACAATCTGCAGAGCAAGCAGCTGATAAAATTGTTCGCACGATTGCTGCTCCAGGACGAGGACGCGATGCTGGAGCATCTGGAGCAAGGCGACGTGGCCGAGACGATCAGCGTGTTCTTTGAAAATAGCGCTGCCGTGTCGCCTTGCACCGCAAGCGTGTTGACGATCCAAGACGTAAGTCGGCGTAATTTCGCGAATTTCATAGGACGTGGAGCAATAATGAGAGACCGAAGAATTAAGTAAAAAAATGGAATTATTTGTCGGACTATTAAAATTAATTAATATTCTGACAATTTATTTAATTCCTTTGACATAATTTATTCGAAAAAACCTGTAAATAGGTATGCACAGAATGATTTATGAGAAAGTCTTATGTTTTTATTAATGAGATTTATTGGATAGGTTGATCTCTTTTTGGAAAACTTGTCGCGTTTGACCAAAGAAGAGGAACAGATCCAGCATTTTCGATCAATCCTTGATAAGTAAGTTCGTTGATCGGTCGTTCTTCTCGTTAACCTTCCAGCTGTGGCATGTGAAGAGGTCGTCTCGGAATATTTATCAACGTAACAAATATACAAACGCACCGCGATTACGTCGCGTAACTCCGACTTATCGTATCCATATCCACGTGGTATAAAATAATGATAAAACTATTTTGGCAATTAATGCATGGAGTCCCAATCTCTTGACATTTATCGTATTTCTTTACTTAATTAATATTGCTCCTTATTATCTCTTTCTCACAAGATTATATTCACTATAATTATCGCTCGATATGAAAGACACACAACGAAACGAAACATTGCAGCTGAACGGTTAAACGGTACTATGTGTTTTTATCTTTTTTTATTTTTATATTTATTCAAAGTCCTTACGAATGTATGGGTGTATGTATTACATACGACAAAAATTTTAGATGTACCGCCAACGATCTGAAGATGATCGTGCGTCTGATCAAGCACGATCTGAGGATTAACGCCGGACCGAAACATATGTGAGTACGCGTGCGTTTAGTTGATTTCTTTTCTATTAATTTTAAAATCGATTTGAAAATTAAAGCATATATTTGCGTTGCATACCCAGTCTCGAGGGAGTCCACGCGGATGTGTACAAGGCCTTCCAGATGTCGCGAGATCTGGAAGCAGTAATACGACGTTTTCTGCCAAACCTGGAGGAAAAACCGTGCGCTTCGAGCTCGTCTTTAAGCCGGAATAAAGTGGCCATCTCGCTGATGACGCCCGTTTTACCGATGCTGGTATATCGAAATAAATCCACGAAAATTATCTAGCCTTTTAATATAATAAAAAAAATATATATAATACATAAAATATATATATATATATATATATATATATATATATATATACACACGCTAGGAATGATATCAATCATTATTTACGTGTGAATTACATTCATAATATTTAGGAGTTGGGTAATTGCATTAGATTGTTTATTAATTCACTTGTCATTATTGCGAGACACTTGTTTTAATAATTAAGTTATCTTTACGGACGATATTTACAATATACTTTATAATTACGATATTATACAGCGTAATAAGTTGTTACGCATTCAGAGAATTAAATAATCGTACATTGTTATTAATTCATTATTAGCTAATTACTAGTTACAATTGACTAATGAGCCAGATAGATAATTAATTATTTAATAAAGGCAGAGGCGTGCACGTCTGTGGAAATGGCGATGCGAAAGTGCCCGAATGGGATGTTGTCGGAGGTCAAGTACGACGGCGAGCGCGTCCAGGTGCACAAGAGCGGAAACGACTTTCGATATTTCAGCAGATCTCTCAAGCCGGTCCTGCCGCACAAGGTAGAGATGATAATTCGTGGAAATGCGTAAACAATTTGCGAAAATATTGTCACTTTACGATTTAAAAGTTGAACGCGATGTTATATATATAATAGAAAACAATGCAGAAATAGAAAGAATCACATTAATATAAAAAATAATATAATTATTAATATCATCATGCAAAATTTTATGATGAGGTATCAAGCCAATTGATTTTTCGATTTTTCAATTTTCTGCTCCAAAATGATATTACGAAAATCACGCTGCAAAGAAGCGAGAAAAAAATATTGTTTAATTTTATAAATTATATATACACGTCACGCTTTCCGAAGAAACTCGATTTAAGGAAATTTTTGGGTTTAAAGTTCCGGCAGTGTTTTAATATAAAATATTTATTTTTCATTAAAACTGATTCAAGGTCGCTATTTTAATGATTGTCACGTTTTTAAGTCGGTTTTTTTTTAAGAAATCAGATACTTCATTTCCTTAGAAAATATTCGAAAGTTATTAATATATTTTTTACGTGACGATCTAATAGAATCGGAAAAATAATGAAATTTGAAACGTACAATGACAAAATGCAATCGCGCGATTTAATTCTTAGGCGGGCGACCAACAAATAGTCTATTTTTTCAGGTGAATCTCGTCAAAGATTACATAGTACAAGCATTTCCTGATGGCGACGATCTAATCCTCGATTCTGAGATTCTCATGGTCGACAACGAGACCGAACAACCTTTGCCTTTCGGCACCTTAGGAAAACACAAAGTAAGAGCGACAAACTTCGTCCCTCTTGTCGCAAATTTTCTATTCCTTTTTTCATTCAATTTCTCCGATGATTTCTGGATGTATAACATCTTTGTTTCTGTTTTATTTAATTTATCATTTTTAATTTTGCGATCGAAGTTTGTAATAATTTTATATAGTGATAAGCTTTAATATATATATGTGTGTGTGTGTGTGTGTGTGGGGGTGTGTGTGTGTGTGTGTGTGTGTGTGTGTGTGTGTGTGTGTATACACACACACACCCACACACACATAACGATATTTTAATATACGTGGTCGAGTTTATTTTCAGAAAGCCGAATTCAAAAACGCCAACGTGTGCCTTTTTGTCTTCGACTGCTTATACTACAACGGCGAGATACTTATAGACAAGTAAATATCGAATTTCCACAAAAGTATACAGTAATATATACTTATATTTACTATATACTTTATAATAATTATTCTGATGACAATGTTCAATCTTTTCTTCCTTCTCTTTCTCTGTCGTTGCGTTAGATCTATGTTGGAGCGCAGAAACATTTTGAAGGACAGGATGACCGAGATACGGAACAGAATAATGTTGTCGGAGGTTCACGAAGTGCATGTAATGAAATAAAATTAAAAAAGAGCGTTAATTTATTTACGGCGGCATCATATTACGAGATTCGTGTCTGGTTTCAGAATGCGCGGGATTTAACGGAAAGGATTGTTCACGTGTTGAAACTGGGTCTCGAGGGTTTGGTCCTGAAGGACATCGATGTACGTATCGATTTGTAGAAAGTGAAAACTTTCCTGTTACGGAGATCGTCACGTTATTGTTACATTTCTTCGATAATACTATCAATGTAATTAATTAAATAATCGCAGACATAATTATTTATCTGCTTCATTATTTATACAAATGTTTTTCTCATTTTATTCATCCGTAATTTTCGATGATAAAGTCGATAATTTTCGAAGATCTTCGTAACGTTCTTTTCGCGAAGTTTTTTTTTTCGCGGATCGTCAAGCAACTGGATTTTATTCTGTTTCAAAATCTCCGCGTTTCCAGAGCAAATACGAGCCGGGCAAAAGGCACTGGTTGAAGGTAAAAAAGGACTATCTATGCGGCGGTGCGATGGCTGATAGCGCAGATCTCGTCGTACTTGGTGCATGGTACGGCACAGGCAACAAAGGTCCGTATGGCTCGATCGTTTATCGTGGCGTGGTGCGAAAATGAAACTGTACATCAGAAATTATCATGGGATAATTTCTATTAAATAATCGCAATTGTTTAAATGCGACGAACAATTCTTATTGTTGCGTGCTGACAACTAAATAATCATCATCATAATTCCAATGCAGAATTTCTCTTAAAAAATTTAAGTTAAAGATAGTATATAATAAAGCAGAAATATATAAGCAAAGCGACGAAATCGATAAAATGGAACTTGTATATCTAAAGCGAAATTTATTTTAAACTGTATTTCGTAGAGAAATAATCGATTTTTCGCATCGACTCAATCTCGAAGTGTTTGACATTTCTAGGTGTTTTTCTTTTTAATTTGTTTCACAGGTGGAATAATGTCGGTCTTCTTAATGGGCTGCTACGACGAGAAGAGCGACAAGTGGTTAACTGTTACCAAAGTAAATAAAATGTTTAATAAATTTTAAATGTCAACTCGAATCAGAGTAGGAGATCATGTCTGTCATCATAGGTACACACAGGACACGATGATGCCACCTTGGCGACACTGCAAGATCAGTTGGACATGGTGAAGATCGGCAAGGACGCAGAGAAGTTACCGAGCTGGTTGCTCGCCAAGAAACCCATGGTGCCGGATTTCGTGGCGAAGGATCCTAAGGTAAACCAACGAATCGATCATCGGTCGACGACTAGCCTGTTGCTGGAACAGGAACTTTTCTTTCTTCGGCAATAAGCAATTTTACATTAAACTGTTCGAGATCTAATTTTTTTAATCTTTTTCGTAAATTATTTTATGATCCAAAATCGATATTATAAGATTTCCTCGTAAGCTCGAAAAACGATTTAACTTTTTACATTATAATTATCGTCTTTGAAGATTTAAAATATCTTATTTTTGTGTTTCTTTCTGAATAGCACTCTCTTCTCTACTTCGCTCTTTTCTCTAATTCCACATTTAGTCGATTGATTAATATAATCGTTAATCTTCCATAGTTCTCTTTTCGTTCGGGTCATTCGGTTCTCATTTTCAAGATAAACTATAGACTCTACCCCACTAGCAGATCTTGACGTCGATAATGGGGGAGGGGGGTTTAATAAAATTTTTTTATTTAATATTTTTTTTGGTTTCACGCTTAGCTTTTATTCTAAGATCAACGACGAGCACATCCTTATAATCCCATCTTGTTATTTAGTTTTTCTTTTTAAAATTTTTTAAATTGTTTAAAAAATTTTTAAACTTTTTAACTTTTTTATTTTTTATATATGTATATTTATATATATTTTATATATATTTATATTATTTTTTATATATTAATTAATTAATTAATTATTTAAATAAGTCCTCTCGAGGTTTTGGCTATTTTATTTAAAACATCTTCAATGGATTGCGTTAAATCCGTATAAAGATTCATGAGCATCTATCCATTTGAACGGTTCTTCGAAGTTGTACTTCGTAAATAGATTTTTAAACGTCGTAACATCGAAAACGCTCTTTCATTTTTGCAAATGGACACATTTTTAACGGACGTTTTAACAGAAATTTTTCAAATGGATCTAGTAAGACTAATTTCTTTTAACTTGGAAGGGGGGGGTTTTAACCCCAAAACCCCCCCCTAGAATCCGCCAGTGCCCTATTCTATATAATGCCGAGTTAATAATGCTCCGTCATTAATCCATCATAATCGCTAATCGTTTCGTTATTTCGACGGCGGGGGATCAACAGAAACAGCCGGTATGGGAGATAACGGGCGCCGAGTTTACGAATCAGGGAGTGCACACTGCAGACGGCATCAGCATCCGATTTCCACGTGTCACGCGGATCCGCCATGACAAGGACTGGTCGACGGCTACCACCCTGGACGAGCTGCGTATCCTCTTTCAAAGAAAACCCGAGTCCGTCGATTTCGACCGCCTACTCGGCACGTCGGCGGATGTCAAGGACGTTCCGAGGAAGAAACTATCCGATCCTGCGAAAACGTCGCCGAGAAAGATCGAAAGTACGGGAACAGGCTCGTGGAATGCGCCATCAACGAGTTCCAATGTCAAGGAGGAGCCGATAGATTGCGAGGAAGAAGTCGAGAGGATACCGCTTGCGGAAGGAGCCGTGAAAAGACGAAAGGAGGATGACGGCGACGATAAATCGTCCGACAAAGTCCCCTCGGAGAAGAAGGCGAAGATGAAACGCGAGACTAAGGAGGAAGCAAAGGATTTCTCGTCAACAAGACTCAAGAAGGACGGAAGATCGGATTCGGGGATAAAACGGCAAAAGGAGGATCGTTTTGTTGGCGAAACGGAAGGATCCACCGAATCCTCATTCGATGCGAGTGTCTCTGATTCGGACATCGAGGATGTCGTAAGTAATGATTACATGTATACTGCTTTTTTTCTTCAATAGTTAAAGAAATAATTTCTTAATCAATTTTTATAACCGTAAAATCTTCTAATAATATCGCGAATATCTTTCAACAAATGCTCCCATTTTTCTCTTCCTTGTGAATTTGTATTTGCATTAATTAATTTCGTTATTATAATCCTACTGCGTCCAAATAACATTAGCTGCGTCGCTCGTTAAACGCTCTGCGCACTGTTTATTCCGCTCCCTGTCTATGTTTGTGCTTGAAAACCATTTATTTATTTATGTTATGTAGTTTGCTATTATACGCACGGATGTGCATTAACGCCGTCCGGTGCGCGCGTATTCGGCGTTCTCTGTAATATTAACGGAACGAATCTTTTCATTATTAATTAATGATATGACTGAATTACTTTATGAAAGAACAAAGGAAATTGAGGAGATCGCGAAGTCTCTTTGTGAATGCAGTATTATGCGTCCAGAATGCGATACAGAATGTTTCACTTAACTATTTGAAATGTCCTCTTGTGAGGAAGAAGTTGTCTCGTTCAAAGAAGCAAAGATTATAATCGTCCTGATTTTCTTCTTAGAAGCATCTTTTCTCCTTCGACGATTACCTAACATCTTTTCATTGAGACAGATGACATTATCGTCCGGTAGATTTTTTTTTTCTATGTTTCCTTTGTGTTCTTAAATGACAGTGATGAATATATATACCTCTACCTCGCTGATTTCTCGTAATCTGTCACTACCAATGTGTCCTTTATCAGTGATCTTTCGTACAAACCCGTTCCCGTTGTTCGCAATTCAGTATCTCTATTTGCGACGCTGAAACATTGATCGAAGTCGGTCTTCTCATTTATCTTCTTGAAAGTTGTCTAATGTAACTGTTACTAGCTAAATGTATTTACTATAAGTTCGTCGCACACGTGTCTATCTTTAGCTTTGTGTGCCAAATGTTTCCGTTTATTCAATTTAACTCATTGTCAGTTTTATGATTATTGTATATATTATTCTGCACATTAAATTTATTTATATAATTATTACGTGCTATTACATAATAATTATATAAATGTGATAATTATGCATTATACATGTATTGCGATTATATTATAAACAATTTTTTAATTTTTATATACTTTTATATACTTACCATGTACATATCTATATTGATTTATACTATTTTATACTGCACTTTACCTTCTTTCCTCTTTATGTTACATTTGCTTTATTACTTGTGTTTTATTTGCACGCGTATCACTATTGCACTGTTTTATTTCTCTTAGTTACACAATGTATCTCTTCTTCTGTTTGTTTCTCCGCAAATTTTCTTTCAGAAATTCAATAATGTGCTGCAAGACGTGCGAGCGAGTCTCGCGCCTGGTTTCGATACAAGCAGGAGGAAGGTCGCACGGAGGATGCTTAAAACGTATCCTTTTTTTCATCATTATTTTGTTAATTCGTGCACCGCGGTATTCACTATAATTGCGTTATCTTTACACTTACATTACATTTGCAATTTCATAAAAGCTCGATGATTTTATGATGGTCGCGCTCGCCCTCGGTAATTTCATAAATTTTTACCGCCCCCGTTCTCCCTCTTGTCCTTTCTCTCTCTCGATCCTATAATCGATTTTCAAAGTAACGTAATGTCGGCCTCGTTAACGGGAAAGTTGCATTATCGGGACTTGTAACACGTGTTCTCTATCTATGCATTCGCAATGAGAGTTCCGTATTGACCATTACTCTTTTAAAAAATATATCACCGTGCATCATTCAAATTAATTTGTACATAAATGATTTGACAGAGAAGAGAAAAAATCGCGGGAGATTTAAGATACAATTTTCAGTAGAATTAGGGAGTCACTTCGAAATCGATGGTCAATTGACAAAGTATTCGCGTAACTTTGCGAAAAATAGATGCAAAGCTATATTTACAGAAAAGTACTTTAAAGTTTAAGTTAAGAAAGCCGCTTTCACACACAAATCTTGTCAAAGCTTTTGTCTGCTATTTGAAGCGGAACCATAGAAGCGCCGTAGAAGAATCTTTGATGTGGTTTCTGTAAGAGCAATTTTTAAGCTTTAAAATTCTTTTTCAAAAGTATTTCTATCTAAATCACTTTTTGCAAAGTGACATAAATTTCGCCACTGTTGCCACTTTAAAGTAGTCCTTAAATTTTATCGAAGGGCCTGCATATATTGTAATATATTATTGCGCGTCATATGCAATTTAATTACATGTATTAGTTACATATACGGGATATAATTTACCGCGTCGAGATTCGACACACAAAATACTTGACGGTACAGTGTGCAACGTGGTGCAATGTATTTAAATCAGATTCTCGATGGGTTACAATGGCCAGAGACGTTGCGTTGGCTCGCGTAGGATTCCTTATCCCCGAAGGGATCATCCGGTCGCCGTTTATCCCCTTGCTGGAATCGTGTCTGCGACATTTCCGCGGCACGACCCCAAACTCCACTTTTCTCGTTCTTTACTAAACAACCCTTCCCCCGGGGCGAGTTTGGAGCCGAGCATGCTGACGCGCACCCGAACTATGATCTTTCCTTGACAATGCTAAAACGTTAGACTTGGTGCCGCGATAGTTACGTCGGCGAATAGACACGACTCGACGACCCATGTTATCCACACACGCGCGGAAATTCCGTCCTCGGCCGTCCTCGGGGTAAGTTTGAACTAGTTAAACGGCATAATGCACACGTGTCTCTTTGAGATTGTAGTACGCGATTACGCGAATGGGTGCGAGTGGAGGGCCAGCTTAGGACCGATGGCAAGTAAAAAACTCAATTTTGAGCAGATTGGTTTCAAGAAAAATCTGTTGGGTAAACTCCACAAGGGTAGAGATATACCCTTTGCGAATGTTCATCTTTTGTATGCGTGAAAATTTGGAAATATTTGAGTTAAATAGCATGAAAAATGGCATTAATAGATAATATAAGCAGATAAATTTTATAACATACACAATTTTATAACATGTATGTATATATTATATATTTTCATTAATATATATTATGTTATGTATTGTTGTTATACTTATTATATATATATGTATATACATATATATAATTTACAAAATTGCATATAAATTAATTATATTTTTAGTAAAATTTATCCTCTAATGTAATCTTCTAATGTTTGCCGGAAATATTTTCAGCACAAGTTATACTTTTTCTTCCTTGGTCCCAAGTTGGCCGTTCTGCTCGCGATAATATCTTGCAGATTCGTTAGACCGTCAGACGGCCGTCGGGCGGCCTTACCGTTTTCATCGGCGAAAAATCGTGAGGGAAATCCGGCGATGCGGAAATTTAACGCGCGATCGTATGGCGGAGACGGGAAGAGACGCAGTAAAGAGCCTCGTAATAGGATTAACCGCGGTTAATATCGCAACCATTACCATATCCGACCTCGTTCAGCACTTTCCGCTATCCTGGAAGCAAGTTCCTGGGCTCGATTAATCGTCAGCCGATTACCGGCCGTCGCCATACGTTCACGCGTGCCAATAAATTTTCCGCCGTTCTTCCGCACGGCGGTTGCGGAAAAATATATATTTCCCTGTTGCGAACGGAACGTGACGTGAAGGATATATTCGCGTTATGAAATCTCGCGCTGTCGCCCCATAATTTCACATCAACCTCGATGAACTTTTTCTTTTATTTTGTGTCTCTTTTTTTTATTGAATCCTAGCACCTTGGTATAACTTGTACGGTGTTTGCGTCATCAGCGCTTATCGGATTTATCAGAAGGTTTATTCCTTCTTTCCTCATTTATTATAGCGTGAGAGCTGCGTGGGCGAAAACGAAGAAATTCTCCAGATCGACTTGAAAATATACCGTATTTTCTCAAATGATTTTCAAACACGCGCAATTTGCGCAACGTTAATAATAATTCTTCAAGACACTTGCTGTATCACTTAGAAAAGAATGTGAAATGGAGAGAAAGGATGTTCCTATAACCGAGGCATTACGTTGATTAAATTCATTCAAAGTCTATTTTTTATTTTCACTCTCGCCCCATGAAAAAAAAAAGGACAAATGAAGAAACTTTCGATAAGTCCGCGAATACTCGCGTAACGACACGATCGTAAAACGTCGCTCTTTCATTCGTAAGGACTTGGCAGACTTTCCACGGACCGCCAAGCACGTGAACATGTCCTGGCTGGAGGAAACTGCGGCGCATTCGAGAAGACAGGATGAGGTCCGGCACGCGGTCCAGCTGGTCGGCGATTATTGCGATTGTTTGTGCACGCATCGATAACGCAGCAAGTATATTCTCGCACGTACAATTTATATGCAAGTAATACTTTGCAAGTATCTTTCATAAGATTTATAAATTAATAATTAATGAAATTAATAAACAAAGTAAAGGCATTTTCTGATGAAAACAAAAAATTTTATGCTTTAGCATAAGGAAAAAGTGATAAGAAACTCTTGCTCGATAATCAAATTACCTTCTTAGTTTACTCCTAATTCTTTCCTTCTTATTTCAAGCAAATCTTTACACACATATATTAGATATAAAGATTAGGCATATACAAATCATACACACAATTTGCTTCGTAAATATCTTTAATAAAATATGTAAATTTGTAATAAAGCAAAATGTAAATGTCTCTTGATGAAATTAAAATAATAAGAGCACGCATGAGGCAAAGGAAAAAATGAAGGTTATTCTTGATAATGAAGTTACCTTCTCAGTTTATCCTTGATTCTTTCCTGTTTCTTTCAAGTCAATTTCTACATTTCGGATGATTGAGTATGTGTGTACAAAACATACATTTACACAACATATATGTTGTACACTAAGCAAGAGCAATGATAAATAATAAATGAAGGAAAATCATACATTATTCGTTCGCGGCGAACGAGTTGCTTCTGGAGGACAAAATAATTGGGATAATCCAATTGGGGATTAACGCACAAGGTAATAGTAAACAACTAACGAGTGTGCGGAGAACATCTCGCTCTCCGTACGATTAAGCGAATTATAAGCAGACCCAATTCGCTAAGTGGCATCTCGACGATTAAACTCGCGCAAGACCGCAAACAAGTAACGTCACGGTGAATTAAATTCACATGTCGCGACATTGCCAGTTTGGCGTTTTCGATGATCACGAGATCACGCGCGGCGGGTAGGAGGGTGAAATATTTTATGCGATCAAGGGGCCAATTACAATAGTTTAATCATTCATGGAACTCTGTGACGTGTACAGGCGAGACACATTGACCAGGCAAATGAAATTACGCATTAATTAAACATATATATTTCTATTTATATATATATATATATCGCGTGATGTTGCGAACAGCTTGATTAGTCGATGGCCGGTTTTTTTCAGTTTAGAGACGAAAGAAGAATTAGACTTGGCACGTGGTCTTCCGCGTGGTATCCTTTGATATGTATTTTGCGATTATACAATCCCTCCGCGTTACCGTTATTACTCGTCGTTGTAATTTCATCATCGCGATTCACCGCGATTTAAATTATTTTCGGATTATCTTTCCTTTTTGGTTTTTCATTTCGCTCGCTCACTGTCCTCTCTCGCGAAGGGCGGAAGCGATGCAGAGGGGTCCGGAAAGAATAGCCGAGACGGAAGTGACTCTTGCAGCTACTTTAAATCTTGAAAGCTCTAAGATCGAACAACTTGTGAGGGGATGAGAGGAAGGATTTTCTCTTTCTTCGTTTTGCCTTACGCGCCGGAAGGTTCGGGAACGCGCACCGCGGATAAAACGGTCGTCGCGCCGACAAATTTATAAGTTTACAAGTGTATAATATAATTTTGATTCTTTTATCCTTGCATCTTTTATTTCGTCACTTAATTTCAGACGATTTATCTCTACATTTCTGCAGTCTTTACCGTCGTATACCGTATCTCGTCTTTAAGAAAGAAATTTGCGCGCTCCTAACGTTGGTGTCTCTTTGGTGCTGCGGTCCACTTGATGCTGCAAATGCTTTGAACCATTCGTAGCTTTTCCTTCCTTTTAACAGAGAGAATGAAGAAGAAGAAAAATAGTCTCGAACCGTTTGTAGCATCAAGTGGATCGCAGTCTTTGATACTCCTAACGTCGCGCGCTTTTTACTCACGTCACTTATTTTCGCGATTAATTTGTTTCTCTGATATTTATGTTCTTTAGATTTAACAAACATTACGTCATATTACGTCAGGTACGTGTAAAGCTCGAGAGGGTCGATTTTTGGCGGATTTACTCAAATTGTGCTAGAATGCGCGGCGCAGTGATTAAAATTAATGAAATTTATTTATTGCATTATCAGAATCGGACCTTTCCAATCGCCAAACACGTTTCGGCATCACGAAGTCCCCCGCTAAACGGATTATTCGCGCTAAATACTTTATAATATATTTCCGAAGCGGAGTCAAAACGTATTCGAATTATGTATTTTTAACTACAATAAAATATTATTATTCTCATAACTTACGCACCAAAAACCATGTAACACTTTCAGTACCCTTTATTAATTCCATTTCGTTAAATACTTTATAGTCGGGGCTATTATTTTATATGTCGAATTATCTTGTTAAACGGATTATATCGCGTGCCGCGCTACCAGGGTACACGCATTTTGCTACGTATAATTTAACAGTGCCAAATCATAATTACTGTTATCGATAATAAATAATAACCGTTAATGAATCGCATTGCGTTTTCATTTCGCGGGCTGATTTGAGATTCCTTCTGCGGAATTCCTCGCGGGGGGTTCATGAACTTTCCGGCGATGATGCACGTAATGATCTTCTCTCGCGTCTTTCTCTCTTTCTCTCTCTCTCTCTCTCGCCCGGTTTTTCCTCCTGTCCTATCACGAGCTTATTTACCGAAGCAGGCCACCGCGTTCGTGGCGCACTGCTTCCAGAAGCTCCGTTTGTGTTCCAAATCGCCAATGTCCAGCTGGTTGCGAAGACGTTTCACGATCTGTTTGGTGAACAGGTAATTCATCAGGGCTGTCTCGATGCTGCCGTCGTCGTTCACCAGCTGGAACAATTAAAAGTCCGGCTACATTTTTTCCTTTTCGGCAAGCTAACACATTTTTCTGGTAAAGTAAGCCGGGACGAGTCGTAACTTAATTCATGCAGTTTCGAAAACCTTTCTGTGTAAATGTAGTAGCATAATTTACATTTGTTCTACAAATGTACACGAGAGTGGAAGAGCAATGCAAAAAGAAAAAATTTGAATGTAAACCAAAGACAAGTATCGCAATTCTAATTCATGTTTTTCTTCCTTGTATTACGCGAGAGAATATTTCCGGAAAGAATTAAATAAGTAATTTTTCTAAAGTACATCTCGCAGTAGCTTTTCATCGGTAATTTTACAATGAACAAATTTAAAAACAGACAACAATTCAGATGCGAACGGAACCGGCCACGTGCCACAGTCCGTAGTTTGATACGTCACCATTTTAACATCAGTTTCAACGAAAGAATGTACGTACATGAAAACACGATTATTCCTCGTTAATGTAATAATAAAAAGCGAGAAGCTCGCGGCACATTACAAGCGAGAGCGCTTTTTCGTTCGCGGGGCGTAATGGCACGTAAATTGTGTCGTCGAGGGTTGGGAGACGGGAGAAGGGGGGCAAACTGTTGTATTTATTGTCAATGGCTGCAGTCGTTTGTATACGTTGTTCGATTGACATTTATTTCAGCATTTCCCGTCATGGCGATAAAAAGCAGAGCGCTGCGTTTTGCCGTACAATTGCGCTTCTGCCTTCCGTGTATATAATTCGCGCGGACACGCGCGAGAAAGGCCAACCTTTAGCCGGGGGTTGATCAAGCGAAATGGAGAATTAACACGATAGCGAGACGCGGTTTCGCGCGTGAATTGGAAATACGTGTACACTTTGTCGCGACACATTGGCTGCGTTCAGCAGAAAAAGCTGCTTTGCAACTGTTGTAAAATTTGCGAATTTCATTGGTATATGCTCTTAGATTTTACCAAGAGCGGGAGAGCATACGTCAATCAGATTCACGATTTTTACAACAGTTGCAAAGCAGCTTTTTCTGCTGAACGCAACCAACGCAAAGATATATACATCGGCGGTGTGGCTGCGACTTCTTTGAATGATATTTTTCTCTCTAACTTTAACACTTTGTTTGCTACATCATCTGGTCGTCAATGTCAATAAGAGTCTCATCGTTTGTGGAATACAATATAAATTATATTAAATCATAAAAAAACAAAGTATTAAAATAATACGTTAGATTTATTAAAAATATACTTATTCATTTTTTATTTTTCTACTTATGTCTGTTTTTAGTTACAAAAAATCTATTCGATCTATGAGCAATAATTTCATTTCATTTATTCCATCTAAAATTATATTATCAAACATATAGTATAAATAATATATAACATATTTTACATTTATTTTTCAATATTACTTTCTAGTCTGACTGTGTATGTTTTATGAAATCTAAAATCGGATTATGAACACCACACCTTTTCGCGCAATGTCGATTGCTCGCTTGCAAAAACAGTCCGCCTGCAGTCCTTCTTTTGATTATTTAACGAGAAGAGCTCTTTTTTCGAAGTTTGATCGTACCTCGTGCCGCGAAAATAAAAGTTAATATACCGAAAAAGCTGGTTTCCGGAATATCTAAGCAATACACGAGAGAGTCGCGGCACGAGCACGAGAGCCAAGTCCCAATGGTAAATTGTAAGGTGGTGTATAAATTCGTGTAATTCATTTCATGTAATTTAATTTATAAAAAAACTTTCATGAGATCAATTGTTTGCACGCGCGCGTTCCTCGACATCTTCGGTTTAATGTCACAGAGTAATATTTTGCTTTCTTTTGAATTGTGTGATTGACACATGCCTCTGTGTTTCTATACAGTCTTTCATATTTCTCTTTTGATCTTTAATTCCATCCTTTCACTCCTTCTTTTTCCGTGAGCTTTTCCTAAATTGAATCTTTGAAAACTTCGAGATCGACGTTCCGCGCGCGAATTAGAATGCTGTAGATAAATCGAAGGGACGTTAAACTTCGCGCTTGTAGGTTTAACGGACTCAGGAAGAGCAAAAATCCGATTGTCGCATCGACAATTTATCGATTATCGGTTTGCGACCCGCGGATTTACTGACCGTCACCATGCTTTCTTGATCATCTACTTTTCTTTGCGTCTTCCCGCAAAGGTCTTGATTTACTTTTCCAGCTCGACGCAGTCGGTGACACGACATGATTCTCCTCATGAATGAAAACCGTAGCCTAACGTGACCTTAGAAAATTTCTTTATATTCTTTTCATTTTTTTCAATTCGATTGAAATAATTTAAAAATTTTTTTAAATATTCTTGAATCTACTTTCCTGCGGAATGTAATACCGCGGCGATATAAATATTCACAAACGCGCGATGTATTCAAATGTATATCGATAAAATCTTTTCTCTTTCTCCCTCTCTTCTTTTTCATATGACTTTGTTCCATCTCTAGCGGGAAGTGAAATGTGAATCTAAATTACGTCGAACGAGTTATTACTTTTTATAACCGCGCGCGCACGCGCGCATCGTAACGTTCGCCAGCTGAAAGACAGACAAGAGCGGCGGTTGTCCTTTTCCCTTTACCTTTTTCTTGTTCGATTTGTCGTTTAAACGAACATTCCTCATCGCCATCGGCGTAGCGTTTCTCAACCTATGTATCTCTCCACGTCCTTGTCTATCTCATTTGTAATTCAGGAACGCGACCGGCAGTTACGCAACGCGCAACGCAATTTCCCCGTACCGTTTATTCCGCGCATTGCAGATGGGAAGCTCGGAAAAAAGCATCAACATTTTCATAAAGCTTCCCTTCCGCCCCCTTATGTATACCGCATCGTCGTCTTGTAATGGAAACGGACGGCGAGACGCGTCGCGGGATGCTGCTGCGACGTGGAAATGCTTGCGAGTTGCGGGGAAACTCGTCGCGAAATCGAATAACAATGTTCAACATTTTGCCGAACGAGTACACGACAAAGCTGCGCCCGCTTTGACCGCCGACATTAAAGAACCTTCTTTCCATGTTTTTCTGTCCCTTTCTTCCTTTCATCTGCGCCATTCTCTCGTCCACGTTTCCGAGCGTATTTTTATTACCAGCGCGTGGAAGACTCGCAAAGTGGAATTTTTCAAATCAAACGTGGATCGCGCGAAGGAAACGAAGGAAACAAATTGCGCAATAACGACGCCGAGTCGTAGTTGCGGCTCTTACGAGAGAAAGGTGCGAGTTTTTCCTTTTTCTTTTTCTTCCTCCCCTTATTTCGCTTTTTCTTCCTCAAAGTCGCGCAAGAAAGTTCAGCACTTACGCAATGCTCGCCCGCATTTTTTAATCCCCCGCTTTAACAAGCGGGTCATCACGTTGAATGCCTCGTTTTTAACTTTGATGTTAATAACGTTGCCTCTGTCTGAGCAGTTTGGCGGTAACTTTTTTTTTTTTTAAGTTCCAAAGGGATAGCGTTAGCGTCAGCTACGATTGCTGGCTCGTCGTCTCGCAGGGGAGCTCTGGACCCCCGGGTCTTCGGCCTCGACGGGACGTCTCGATCTCGGAATCGCGACGAGAGGTCGTGGGAAATGTCGCGCAAACGTCGGCAACCCCCCGTGTTCAGACTCGTGTGGTGATATCCGTTTCCTGATCGTTTTTCGATCTCGCCTCGCTCGCGTGCGTGGCGACGGAGAAAGGAAGACGTTTCTGACAGCTGTCAAGCGGACTCCACGCCGCGTCCGTTTCGCTCGCCCCCGTCAATTCGGTCGGATAGGAAGTCCTTCGGATGGGGAAAAATCAGAACGAATTTGCTTTTTCCTCTCTCACCCGCCCCCCCCCCTTTTTTGTTTTATTTTTCGCGTGTCACTGGGATACGAGACTTTGACGAGCTCTCGAGCGGCTCAGATTTTTTTCCACTGTTTGGAAGGACGATGCTATGATCGCTCACAGGACCATCTAGGACCACCGCGAGTTTGCGATTTCGCGAATCCGGAAGCTTTGGCCCAATCGTGTCGATTCGTCAATGTCCCAGCTCTCTCGACTACAGAATTAATTTTCCGAATAGAAAGATCAATCCAAAGGTCTCTCGGGATTTTAAATGTCGTACGAGTGCTCGCGAATTTATTGTTTCATAAATTCAACAGTTTCAAGGTTTGCTTTGTTAATTAAATATTGGTTTATTCAGTTTTCGAGACACAATTCTAAAGACGATTGTTTCTTGAAAAAAAGATTACAAATGTCGTGTACAGTTTCACCAAGTTTTTTCAGCTCGCATTAATCTTTAGGATTGCAAGATGTTGTAACGTCTCGAAATCATATATGTATATATTGCATTTGAGTATATGTATTAAGTTTTTTTTTCTAGAGCAACATTTTCAAAAAATAATTTAAAAATAAAATCTTACAGTTTTCTAAAGGTTAACACAGAAATGTTCACGTGAATTTTCTCCTTTATACTTACATTCACATTGTTCAAAAATCTCTCTTTGTCTTTGTCGATCGCCGGCATCGCCTCCGAATATTCCACCAAGATGAAGAAGAGCAACAACGTCAAAGTAACCGCACTTCGTACGGACAGCATCGTTCCGAATCTGTAAATAAGCGTGAGAATAATCGACTATTAATTATTACATATCACACCATAATGATAACATAAATTAATATTTAATGATATATAAGTGTGAAAATGATTATGAAAAATCGTACAAATTTTCTTTTCGTATTTGTTCAAATTGGAAATTTGTTGAAAAATGAAATCACTCCTCGACAACTCTGGCAAATTTTACAAACAACAAATTATTTGATCGGCGGACGATGTTTTACGTTTTATACGCCTTGTCCCACATGTCGCATACATACTTGAAATAAAAAAGCACGTCGAACAGTAAACGATCTCGATTGCCACTAGCAATAAAATAATGGGCCGATTAATGGTTTGAAAATCAAATTCATAGATATATCTCTTTTTTTCCTCAATTTTCGATATCACGATGAAGTAGACCGGTTATTTATTATCGCCACGTTATTCACACATCCAAATTTTTATGAAATTACATAAATGATACGACGCTATTTGTTATCTTCCTATCGTGAAAAGTAAGGAATATTGTATATTTGCGAATTTCTCATTAAAAAATTCTTAGAAAGAATGGTGGAAGATTCGAAAGAATCTTGAAATATGTTGGCAAGAAACTATAGAGCGCATGCCGTTTGTTCCCAAGTGGTAAAATTTCGTTCATCAAGTTGGAAGAAGTTTCAAACCAGCGCACTGATCGGTATTTTAATTGAAGGGCTCCAAGAATGAAGCTAAATCGTGACGGAAATTGTTGGAATAAGACAGATGCAACAAGATCCTGTGTGCTTCGAAGGAGGTAATATTAATCTTTATTGAATTACATAAAATCTTTCAGAGCTTAAAATTTGCATTTTTACTCTTGTTTGAGCAAAAAATGGATAATTTATTGAAATTATTAATACGCACGATTTGTTCTTTTGTTTTTTATATTTCTAAATGTCCTTAAATGATTGACAACCACTAGAAAAAAACCTAAAAAGATATTGCGGCTGATTACGTCGATTTTTTGACGTCATCAGTGAAGATGTTAATTTAGATTGAGATAATTTAAGATTTAATTTGAATCTCGTTTACGGCGTCGATTGTGGTTACATATAATTAATTAATGAAAAAATGTAAGAGGTATAATTTAGAAAAAATAATGCATTAATTAAATAAATAACAAAATACATGATTTATTCGTCGTGTATTTAAACGAACTTTGTTTAAAAAGTTAATATACGACACGAGAGTAATGTCGGAAACACGAGTTCCTTCCGTCCACGGGACGAGCGTAATGAAAGATCAGTACGAGGGGTTGGGGGTATAAATACATCAGAGGCAGTAGTGGAGAAAGAGAGGTGAGAACTAAATGAAAAACGAAGCCCACACGGAACTCGCCGCCCGTGGTCCGTTACGCAATCCGCTAATTGGAGGGACAAACGATGCGCATTATTGGTCGCGCTGTGCACATCAGATAATTGTTGTGGCTGTCGCCGCCGCCGCCGCCGCTGCCGCCGCCGCGGTGAAGAGGAATATTCGAATCACAAAGCGCCGCGGCGACAACGCGGTTTGCGCGAATTTAATTCATTAATTAGAAAAGGTCATCGCGATAATTTGAATGCGAGATGCAACGCCGGCGGATACGCGTTTATCGGACACTGTCTTTTAATCCCGACAAAGCCGAAAACACGATTGACGAAACACGATACGAACGTTCGAGAGTCCGAGGAGAGAAAAGTAAAAAAATAAAAAATGGAATTTAAAGTTGGGCATGTTGAAAGTTAACTTTCAAGATCATGATGAACTGGAACGTGGACGGAATCGCCGGACGGGATCACTGGAGAATTTAAAAAATTCTCCATTCTAAATTTTTATCTGACGGTATTGTAAAACAAAGAAAAATTAGATTCGACACTAAATGTAACGGAATTACACAATTGTTGAGATGCTAAAGTCTTAATTTAAAAAATTTATTTTAATCAGATTTTTGTTACTTATCGCTTGTTCCTTGTTTTTCAATCCTTTTTTAAAACATGAGTTAGTAAATTTATTTTAAAAACGAAACGGAATTATCTGAATAGAAAACAGTACATGCATCGATTTTTAAGTAGTTTATTATAAATTATTATAATTAAATTTATTATAAAGAATTAGACTTTTTATAAAGAAAATTAATTTAGTTTTAATGTTAATTTACTTTCTTGCATTTAGACATTGTTACAAATTACCATAACATCAACGACTGATAGTAAAAGAATTTTTTAAATTCCGTTCCCAAATGTACTACATTCTCTCGACGAGGAGCGACGTCCGATTGTAAGTGGACCTTTACTACTGCTGCCGCGAGCACGAACGCGCGTTCCAATTTATAAATCCATTTATTTTATTACTTGTCATTATTTATTTTACGATATTATTATGTCATTTATTTAACGCTTCGTGATAAATCTCCTCAAAGGTAAAATATTGTAATATAAATCAATAACGATTTTAATGAGAATATACAGAAGAGAGATTTACAAGCATCGACGACAAAAGATTCGTTGGAAATATTTGTACCTCATTTGTATCTGCGCGGTTTTTTCTTCGCGAAGAGGAAAACCTCGTGTATAAGAAATGCCGGTGCGGGAAGTAAAAAAGTAACGAAAAAAGATCCAATTTGTCCCTTGTCTGTCCGCCTGCGACGCGGCGAATAGTCAAATTATATCGTGACTTGTAAACGAGGCTGGAAAAGTCGTGCGAGAATTCGAGAAGTTTACATCTTGAATGTGGATCGCCTGTCGTAAAACCCTCGTAAAACCCCCGAAGAGTGAAAAATATGCAACTAGCACTTGCGAATGTTCCCTCTTAATTTAATTTTAACTCAGCATCCTTCTAAACTTGTCGTAGGAACGACAAGTTCACAAGAATCTTTTCCTACTAACGTCCCGCGCGCATAAAAATGTGCGCTTCAATTAAAAAATTTATAGTTTACACTTATTTATTCGCTATTATTTATCTGCTGCTATTATTCATTTATGCCTCAATATATAATTGATATATAATAATTTAATTATCTAATTTATAGATAATAACATGCGTTCAGATTTATAAATTTGTTTACTCTGTTGCTGCATCCTAGCTAATTTATATATGATTTATTTCTGCATAATTGCCCTTTCTCGCGGCAAAAGTTCATAAAATTGATTTAATTTACATTTGTGTAATAATTACGTTTCTTCGCATTAGGAATCGAGTGATGGAGGAAACATCAATTCCAACAAATGTCACGCCGAAAAATTGCATGGAAATTCGACAACTCTCATTCATACAGATCATCTCATCTCTCGCTTGTCGCGATCTTGTCGTATTCTCAAATGATAAATAAATAATCGCGAAGAACCCCTATGATCTCAATTTTTAAAGATAATGGAATGAATGAGTAATCGTGGAGGGGAAACTTTTGAGCTCATTTTTCTACATCCCATGTTCTACCATACATGGTTATTGTAAAAGTGACATTGTATTACGAAAGTTTTTTCTACTAATGAACGCGAATCTTCGTTTTGATTTTTAAATCCAATTACTATCGGTACTTCTTCAGTCTTTTTTAACTAATTTATCTAGTCTACGTAATCATTCTTTTCCTGTAGAAAATTTAGAAAAAAATTTTACAATTGTATAATCGATCTAATTTATGTCTGAATAATTATTATTCTTTACGATAAAAATAGAAAATGCTTAAAAATTTAAAAAATTTAGTCGTATAGATTATCGCATATACAGTATTCTTTTCGTATTTTAGATGGGATAAATAGTAAAAAAATTCTTTTGAATCCCGATTTTAATTGAGTTTTCCCAGATTTCACGTTTTATTGAATATATGAACGCGCGGTCCGACCATAAAAGTCTTTTTCTACTGATGCGCGCGCGCGTTTGCATTATGATTTCTAAATTTTTTTCTTTTCACACTTTCTGTGATTCTTTTTTTTCGTCAAATTTACATCAACATAATTCAAGATTTATATCTGTATAAATGATGTATAAATGATGTATAAATGATGCACGCGTGATTGCCGTGAACGGACGGAAAGTTGCGCGGGATGTCTATGTCATAAACGCGAGTTTATACCTCGTGCAAAGTGATGTATCGCCTGGTTTTTCGCACCCTCGTTCTAGAAGAATGACACTCGTGAGTAAAGGCCTCGCTCTTGTTATCTTTTTCCCTCTTGATAGCGTCGCCTCGATGTCTCCACGACAGAGTGACCGCGCTTGCAGCATGCGACCACTTTATACCCCCTGCCGTGCCGTGCCGTTGGCGGACGGTGGTGGCGGTGGCGGTAGCGGAAAGCTACCCCACACGGAACCCACGCTCCCTCTCACCCTCTTGCTCGCGCTATACTTCACTAGTACCATCTGTACGTCTCGCCGTCTACGCCGAATACAACCAGCTAAAGTTTTAGTATTGAAGCTCTCTTCTGGAATTAAGAGTAATAGATTTCCCGGATGATGTACAGGTATTCTTGCGTAACAGCAGCGTTTTTCTAGGCGGTCCCGCGGACCGCTTTCTTCGTTCCTGGAATTGTGGAATGGCAAGGGGGAATCGGAGGGCAAATTAGGTCGGCAGACACGGCGAACGAAATTACGAGCGAAAATGAGAGAAGAGAAACCCGTTACTCAAGTAAGAAAAAGATAAGCGAGCTAATTACAAATATTATAAATCTAGCATAAATCTGATTTTTACTTCTCCCTTTGTCTCTCTCTTTCTTTTTGTAAGCGTATCGCGGATCTCATGACACGCTGATGAACACGCGCTAATCGTTGTCATTCTCTTGGGAATGATTGTGATTTGTAGTACCGCTTTACCGTTACTGCTTCTCTCTCTCTCTCTCTCTCTCTCTCTCTCTCTCTCTCTCTTTCTTTCTTTCTTTTTCCGTCTCTTCGTTTAAAAAACTCGATTGCTCGTATGACACGTGTTCCGACCCACGTATAAGTTATCTCGAGAGCTTCGGGTGTTCTTTTGATCGTAGCTTTTTCGATTTATGCTACGACGAGCTCTCCTCAGTGAGCGAAACTGTCGCGAAAAAAGGAACATGATACCAATTTTTAACATTGTCGTTCCACCACCGATTTTCGCTTGAAACTCTTCTTTCACTGAAACTTCCGCGATCATACTTATCTTCCTTAAATTTCTCTTCTTTCGAAAAACATATGGATGCTACAACGTATCGTTCTTTCTCTTCCCTTCCCTATTTAAAATTCTATTAATTCTCTCGCTTGTAATCAACATTATTATTGCATATGATACGTATATATGTAACATTTGGCACGAATTTTCGTTAAATTTTTATGCCAGGAGGACAAAATAGTCCGCCGCGAGCAAATATTCGTTGCCGATCGCATTCCCGATAGGTCGCATTCGAAAATTTATCCTTTTATTTATTTATTATTTATTGCGGCGCGTATTGTGCATGTAATTAATTTCCAAAAACCATTACGTATTAAAGATCGCAATTACGATATCAAAAACTAAAACGCGACTGTTTTCAGTTTTGAAAGGTCTCGGATATCAATATTGGAATATGATATTGAATTGTTAATATTAAAATTGTCATACACCGAGTTACCCGAGACAGTCAAAGAATTGCTTATTTGGACACGCGCGTGAGAACGATAGAAAATAAATGTCTGAGTTTCGAACATTTGCCTGCGTAATTTTAACACTTCAATTTTTTCATGTATCTTTAATTTTCGTTATACGGTACGTTTTCTAGTTGGCTCTGGCAATGTTCGTTTATTACTGACAGTTTTCACTGCCAGTACTGAAAATCTAATGTGCATGACATAAACTATAGATTTGCAGTACTGGCAGTGAACTGTCAGTAATAAACGAACATTGCCTCCGTGACGTAGAGAAACGTTTGAAGAACAATTCTCCGATCATTTATGTCCATTTCTACCAATGCAGATTAACTTTAACCTCGGTTTAATTTACTTTTCATCTTTTTCTAATTCTTAGGACTAAAAAAAGATAGAAAGTAAGTTAAACCGAGATTAAAGTTAATCTGCTTTGGTAGAAATAGACATTAGAGCGACGCTTGAATTGCATAGATCTTTTTTCTACGCAGCGGGATTTTCTTCAGACGCGGGATGTCGTGAGGGTGAGAATTAGGAGAAATTTAGGAGAGGAATCAGATGGTTATATGCGACGGACGAGGCGGCATCGAGCGCGCTTCTGCGAGAATCCACCCTTCCGTAGGATTCTTTGAGCATCTAACTGTGGAGGAACTGTGGCTGTGGTTGACCTTTGCCCGTGTCGCTTTACGAGATTGCTATCGCCATTGTGCGGTAACGGAAGAGAACTCACCTGCTGTCTGTCTTTCTCTTTCAGGAAGGAATGCGTCACGCAGAGTCGAGGACTTTGCAAGACAGCACACACGATATAAATTTAAATACTATATTTATTACAAAACATGATTATAAAAATTATTATCATTGATGTTAAAATTTGTTACGATTCCTTTTCCAAATCTTGTAAACCGGCAATCTTAGTATCGGGAAAAACAATAGTCAGAAGAGGAATAGAGACAATGAAGTTTATATTTAATTATCAGAACGTAACCAGTAAAACATAAAAATTATTTGCTAATTTTTTTGCTACTTTTTGCTTCTAAAACTAAACTTTTTGTTTTAGGTTTTAAAAAGTTACGAGAAGCTCGATAGTTCAATATTAAGGACGATTAAAATTGAAATAGAAATAGTGGAAGGCTTTAACTATAGATTAACACATTTTTATCGGATAAAAATTTTAGCTTAAAACGTAAAATTACGATTATAATTATAATATATTCGGTTTAAGTAGAAAAATTCAAAGTCTAGAAATATGTGTATTGTGACAATTTGGACAGTTCAGATTATCTAAAAACATTTTAAAAATTAATATTTTTTTTAATCTTAAATTTTAAATTGTGATAACAATGAAAAATAGCGCGCGTGAAGCACGCGTCCCACCACCACTTGTTATATATAAAAAGAGTGAGAGATTTCACTCGATATTTTACGACCGTATTGTCTTTGAAAGGTGTATGCCTGGAGTAACAATAGTAATGGATTATTGGGACTCGGAGAGTTCGTGGATGTGTACATATACGAGCCCACTCAACTGACTGTGTTGGCCATAGAACACATTGTTGACATCTCGTGCAGCACAAATTTTGCTCTCGGTCTCACCAAGAACGGGGGAGTAAGTGATGATTATACTTCGTACGGCAAAGATAATTATTGTCATGCCATGTTGGACGTTCAACATAGGTATACGCTTGGGGATGCGATGCGCTTTTTCTAGGAAGGGTTCCATCAATGCAAGTAAAACTCCACTTTAAGATAGGCCAGATTGCATATAAACATTTCGACATAGTAGTTAGCGAAGATGCCGTGAAAGTTATACTTGAAATAGAAATCAGATGAAAGTACAGCGCAACGAATTGCATTGCACATTGAAAAACGAATTACTTACCCTGTTTCCAGATAATACCAAAATAGATAATCAATTTGCTTAGAAATTGGCTTCTATACAATCGTGTTATAAATTCCATTCCTAAGAGAAACAGATTTATTTCATAACTAAAATAAAAATCAGTATAAAATGTGTATATATTTTATTAAATGGTCTAATCATAATATAAAAATTATGTTATCTAACTATTAAAAATGTTTATTATTGGCCTTCATAAATTTCTTCAAAATTTTCGTAGCACGGAGCGTCAAGATTCTGCTGCGAGAGTTGGAAGCCTAACTGTTTGAAGAAATTTGTAAAATTAAAGAGTGGACATTTTTAATAATTATTTTATATTACGATTGATCAATTCAATAAAATATGTATACATTTCACGTTGGTTACAAATTTAGATAAAGTTTAAAAGATAAGGAAAATACATATTATTAAAATTAATTTAATGGGTATTCGAATTAAACAATATAATAAATTAATGTGTTCATAATTATCTTTTTAATAATATCTACAAGTTTTTCAACGTTTTAAGGTATTTTATTTACATAACTTAGCAATATCTCATAAATACATACGTCTATTCTCACATACATTTGAAGGAAAGTAGCAGTCGTTGTGACAAAATCACATCACATGGCGAAACATATAAAACAATAAAAATATACATAATTTATACAATTGTAGGCCAAAGGTGGTAGGAAAAATCGAAAGCGAAAAAATATTCGTATGCGCTTCGACATACATTGTACACACATATACACACACCCACACACACATACAAACATCTCATATTATCGTTTTCTTTACAAACGGCGCATCGAATCATGATATCGATGATAATTTCTGTAGTAAATACTATTGCTTAGTGTATATGTAGTTGGCCCCTCCTGTTAATATTAATATTTTCGCCGCGTTTCTCCCCCGTGAGACAATTCTTGTATACAGAGTCCTAACACTAATTCACAGAAAATACAACGCAAAGTCCCCACGGGATGTTCTTCTCATTACACTTTATACGATATATATATAAAAGCTGAGCTTTACACACTTATTTACACATTTGGGTCAAACGGGAGTCAATAAAAGTGAAATTCTCTAACTGAGTTCAAAGCCCGCGCCGGCCTGTATCGCGTATAGGAGCTTCTCGCGCAGAGTTTTCTCATCCGGAAACTCGGGAAGTTTCAGCAAGTTCATACAGGTACTCGAAGTCGGTAAACGATCTACGGTACCGACATGTTGGATGCAGAATGGTGGATCGAGTTCCTGTAAATAAAAATACATCAAGTTGAAAAAATGACAATGAAACAAATACACAAGCGACATTATTATAAAGATTATTAATTGCTGCTGTTAACTAAATTCTGATATTTAGTTGGTACGCATATAAGTATAGCTCGCATATTTATGACATACCTTGAATCCTAGGAGAGGAGGGCGGCTGCAGCTGGTAACGAATTTCAATAGTTGGCCTTTCTGCTGATCGCTGAACTCGTTGACGACTTTCCAGAAGATAACGATGGTCGGGTGGTCGGGTGCGTATCCACCGGTGTAGTTGGTGTGTAACATCAAATCTGCCACGTCTACGGGGATCTGCGCGCCCGATATGAGTACCTGCAGCTCCTTATTGTTGAACATCTGCAGCCAGTCAAGCGGCACGACACTGCCGATTCCTTGCTTGAACGCAAAGCACTGCGCGCGTATCTGCTTGTTCAGCTTGTAATCGGCCATCAGATGAATGTACTCGATGCGATTATGATTCGTTACGGGAATGTTGGCACCGCTCGGCTTCAACTCGTCGATTCGTCTCTCGCCAAGCTCGTCGCTGAGCACGGTGAAGTCCAACCCGAGATCCGCCACATCGCCCTTGCAACTCTTCAGATAGAGCAGATTGCGATACATGATGGGATCGAGGGAAGCTAGATGGTGAACGTCCACATCTGACTGGCGTCCGACGATCTTCGATAAGAAGAACTCTGCGAACGGCAGCTCCACCAGCAGATTCTCATATAACGCCTTTCCCAAGATTCTACCGATGAAATAGTAATGTTTCGGAAAGTCGTCAACCAGCAACTGCACTGTGGGATTCGGGTATAACATATTGTCCTTAGTGAGTTTGAAAAAGCCGCGGTTGGGGTCAAAGCTAGTCTTCAGTAACTCGGATAAAAATTCTCGGAACAGTCCGCCGCCGTCGACACCGGCTTCCTCTAATCCCGCGGTGTTGACCAGCTGCACTCGCATCTTTAATCGCAGTTCCGGCTCGTTTTCCGGCGACAGCTTCTCGAAAGCGTCCTCGTAGAGGTAGTTTCGTCTTACGGAGATCTGTATCGACGGACCCTGCATGAAATGCGTGAGCTCGCCCTGCTGCTCCGCCTTGTCTTTGTAGATCAACGACTGGAACACTACTACGCGATTGTTGAACGGCACAACGAACGGTATCTCGCGCAATAGCGTCAACGTCCGCACCTCTGTCGCCGACAGTGGTGGTCCTTCCTCGAATTCCTCCCTCGTGAAGGCCCTAAGATTCTGAAAGGGCACGTATCCACGCAGCCGGCGTCTACGGAATGCAAAGTCTTGCGGTTTGTCGATTGGAATGACAACGTTGGACGCAATCCAATGGCCTTCCGGACAGAACTGTCGCCTGAGATCCCGCGTGTGTAATTGCCGCAGAAGACCCACTGTCACCTTTGATAAATTTATAATATATACTTGAGAAACAAATTTACAGTGAATTTGGTTTTTATAATAATACACAATATTATTTAATGTAACATTCTCAATTAATAACTACATAAAAATAATAACAACTTGAATGTTTTCGTTGAGAAAAAGTCAAATTGACCAGAGAATTTGTCATTAAAGATCAATATGATATAGAAAAAATGAAATTCTGCATAAAAGTTTTAACTAAGTCATAATAATTATTCTAATCAGATTCTAAAAATATTTCAGAGTAATATCAGAATTAAATTAAATGGGAAACCTTGAACAAATGGGTCCAGATCTGCGTGTCATGTCGGCCTTGAACAGCAGATGTAGGGCCCAGTACTGCATTTCTGTAATCGTCGCGCACCGTGGGCCGAGTGTCGGGAAATGCGAGCTCCACCAAGCCTAGACAGACGCCCTTCAAGTGACCCGAGAGCACTGCAAGTTCCGCGATAGTAAACGGCATTGCATGCTGCTGCCGGTTGTTGGACATATGTTCCACGGAGGCTTGCTCGAGAAAAAATTCGGTGTCGTGTAATGTCGCGATCAGCAGACTAAATAATGAGCAAAACACCGCCAATAACGGAACTATTCTGTCGGTGTCCTCGGTTGAGAGAGCAATTCCGCGCGATATAATTTGCAGAAGAGAAGTAGCAGCACCGCCACCGAACAGCGATGTCTGGCGAATTGACGCTAAGCTGGTCCACAAGTGTTTAAGAAACACTGGCTTAAACGCAAGCATGTAGAGCAGTTTGTACTTTTGAACAGCCAACTTATTTGTGATGAGTAAATGATGGCACAATCGGCACAGTGGTTGTAACAGCGCGGGTGGATCCGTTTGGCTCTGTTCAATTGCAGACAGGATGCCATTTACGCGCTGTTGTTCGTTTAACATCTCAATGCACTGTCGCAGGATGTCTGCCTGCTCCTGATCAGTTACGCTGCCTCCGGATTCGTTGTCTGAATCGTTATCACCCTGCTGTCGCTCCAAAATGCCTTGTTCGGCCATCAACGGCACAATGGTCGAACTCAAGGATGCGAGCACTTGCAGATAGTTTGTCAATGCATCCTCGGATTTACACCACGCTACGAAAAAAATTTCAACTATAAATTTGATTTTTAATATAGAATATTCAAAATATTATGTATATAAAAATAGAAATATAATCAATAGAATAGAATATGCATAATTTAACATTATTAAGGTTGAAAGACACCGTTTGTTTAACCCTCAGTTTTAAGATTAAAAGTCATAGTGTTAAGAGCTTTTTGTTTGTACTTACACAATTGCGTAGACGAATCTATGGATAACACACAATAGAGCAGGTTTATCGTAGGTTCCAACTGGAGCCGATTGATACAAGCAATTAACTGGATATACGGAAAGAGTTTGAATTCTGCCAATGCTGGCACAACAAACATACGAATCGGATCGGAGAGTCTAGGAGAGAATATGCTTCCGCACAATTTCTGCAGCACGAGCGTGGAAAAGTTCTCCCTGTGATTCATGTGAGAAATCAATGTCACAGGTCGTTTGATCATGTCCAATAAACACTTGGAGATCGGCGTAGGCGCGACCGACGTCACCTCCGCCATCGGTGGCACCTTCTCGTCCAGCAGCTTTCTCAGTTGCTCGAAGTAATTGTGTTGAATCAGGTAAACAAATATACTCTCCAGATTACGCGACGTATTGTCGCGTAGTGATCTCTCCGTGTCATCTCGCGTTGTAAACATCTCCAGAACTCGCAGTGGTATCGCCAACGAATATGCTCCATCCGGCAGCGTCTGCGTGTTGTAGCGCATACACATGCGAAGGATCCATCTGAACCAAATATGCCATACATTAATTTAAAATATGAGATGTATACGAGAACAGATTTCGCCGTACAGCTGAGATTTTAAATGTTTATATTAATAGTTTACCGCAATCTCCACAGCCATTGCGACGAACTTGCCGACTTTATTTTGATCTCCTTCTGATGCTTCAAAAAGTGTTGAAGGACCCATATCAATCTGTTAGCGTCCAAGGCATGGTCATAAAAAAATAGCAGCTTTCGTAGGTACGGCACCAGTTCCTCCAGGCTGAGATTCTTGCGTCCGGCAGCCTGCTGCGCTTCATCAAACTCCTTCCTCTTCTGCGCATATATCAGTCTCCTGGTAACAAAGCTACGTATGCGTCCCTGTATCTTCAACGCTGCGTCATGCTTCTTGCGTTGCTGTTCTCTTTTCAGCCTTTCTATCTGCGCGTGTTGCAGAAGTACAGCCCTCTCGTCTCGCCTGCTGGCACCCGCGAGATTTTGTTGCGGCTTGCGCCTGTAGTCACCCTCAAAGCTATACATGCTGATTCATGATCAGTTGCCCAACACCTTAAGTTTATCTCTGAAACATTTGGTAACGATTACATTAATACGTACAATAATTACATATTGAACTAAAATATAAATTGATGGCGCGATATAAATTCTCTTTTGTAGAAAACACAGATTTATATATCTGAAACAAAACTTATAAGGAAATATTTGTATTATATATCATATTGGTTGATTTCCTGAATAAATACGGTTTCTTTCCTAAATGATAATTTTGTCTCCAAAACACCGCATCTTTCTTGTAAATAAATTATATATAGTTATTATATTAAATATTTTTCTTGTTATATTAATATCACATTCAAAATATGTTTAACATTACGTATGATTATTATTATGTTAAATATATTACATCTTAAAGATTTCACAGTACGGCATCCTGCTTAATCATGCTTCCCAGACTTGGAACTTACCTTTGGCGCAAATCGAAGGTAATACAATCGTAACAACTATAGAGGTACGCGAGCACGTTTCATTCCCTTGGAAGAAACTGACGAGACTGTTTCCGTACGTAATGTACTCATGTTCTTCTCCCCACAGGAAAATTTCTCTCAGAGCACGTTGGAAAGTTTCGTCAATTTTCAAACTTTCGGCTGCCTCTCGAAGGTTAAGCGCGATGGAAGGTTCTCGACCAGGTTCGTGACCACGTCGACCTAACGGACGCCGCAACGACAAACACGCGCGACCATGCGATACTCGGTCGATCCTCGATAGTCTATCACCGGGAAGAGACACGGGCTCGCGAGGGGATCACGCGTACAGCACCACCGCACACCGTCTAGTCATCGAGACTCGCCATGTTTCGGCCCCTCGGCGAGACCCACCGACCCACGGCCGTCTGCTGGTCTGCTCGACCCCGATCCCCGATCACCGCGGCGCTCGTCTCGCAACTCGCAACACTCGCAAGTTCGTAACTGTCGTAACGTGGCGTGGTGTTCGCCGCTCCGGCTCGGCACGTAAGGCCCATTCTACAATAGCGTAAATGTAATTGTAAACGCAAGGCTGTAATAATTTGACCAATCATAGTCGATTATTCTTCTTATGACCGAAGAATAATCGACTATGATTGGTCGAATTCTTACAGCCTTAAGTTTACAACAATATTTACGCAATTGTAGAATAGCCTTAAAGCCCATTCTACAATTGCGTAAGCGTTGTTGTAAACGTGAGCCCTTATGGATTCAAAGCGTAGATTCCTCGTTGTGAGTATAGGATTTAAAAAGAAACGCATTTAGAGCGTCTCAAGATGAACGTTGTTCAATTTTTATTTTTTATTTGCAAAGTGGATAAGAAATAATTATTATTTACAAATGTGGACAGTCAAACATATCAATTTTGTAAAAATTGGCACTTGGGGGTGTCACGTTCACAGGCTTGACGATCTTGAATATAAGTGGGAAATAGGAGGAAATAGTCTCTTTTGCTTTGGTCATGTGAGTCTTGTCCACCTTTTGCGATCCGCCCCTGCGGTCCAGTCCTATCACAGCGAGAACCGGTGCGGCGCGGCCGGGCGACAGGTTGAGATGATTGGGTGACGCGGAGATTAAGGGGGCGTAGTTGCGCGTGGCGCATGTGCGAAAAAGGGAAGCCGATCCGTGCGCGGGGCGCGCGATCGCGGACGGCGTTGAGATCGTTGAGATCGTTGAGATTCGAGCCGTTCGAGCCGTTCGAGGGTGTCGGGGATCGCAACGCAACGCGACGCGACGCGCCGCGCCGCACCGGGCGAGGAAGCGAGGATGCGGGAAGATGGCGGCGGTGGAGTCGTGCGTAGTGAAGTGCGCCGACGTTCCGCGGGACGTTGAGACGGCGACGGCGGACGGAGCGGACGCGCCGCGCCGCCAGGCCGAGCTTTACCGATTTCGCGCCACCGACTTGCTGTACTACGCCTCCTCGGTCAGTTTCTTCGTCGCGGACGCAGCAACAGGTGAACAAAGAGTGCTACACATACACGCACACACCGGTGCACGCGGATGCGCGTGTGCGTGTGCGACATGGGGTGCCTGGCGATTTCCGATCCCGGTTGACAGGATGACAGGTCCTGTCGCGATCCACCGACGTCAAATGCCTTCAAGTTGCGATCGAATGAACAAGAGTCAATTTGAATTCAATTGCAACCGTCATAGTCAAACATTTTCGTAAATTCTATTTTATTAGGTGTACAACTTTGCTTCCGCCGCTTTTCCAATAGATGACTGTAGATTCAAAATGTCAGTTTACGAGCCAAATTCTCGTCATTTGCGGGAGGTTTTAATTTTTGATTTGCAAACGAGCAAAATTTGATTGGTAAAACTTTAATTTTTTATAGAGATAATATTACGAACTGCGAAAAATCGTGGCGAAAGTGAAATGTTCTATCGACATTTCGCAACGTCGCGAGATGTGACCAAGAGATCGCCGGACATCCCGTATATTTACGTCTTACAGCTTTGTTTATGTCAATGGCGCTGATAAAAAGTCGCGCGATCGCAACGTTGTATCTTTTTCAAATAACTTTCTTCTTTCTTAGAATCTTTCTAAAAATTTCATGTTTCGGTTACACGAGAAACAAACGATTCAAATCACGGCATATCTTTATTATATTTAATAGAATATTCTTTTCATACTCTTTACTGTAAAGTAAATGATAAAATAGTGTATAATAAAATGATCGCCTAATTATATGTTATGTAATTACAATTATACGTAATGCTCTGAATAATTCGGACAACGACGTGTGTAACGAAAATCGCGCGACTTTTCATTAGTACGTTCACGGTGCCTTTTGTACTTTTGTATTGTTTGTAAACGGTACCAAAATGTTGTCACATACGTGATAAACGTTGTTTTGCACACTCGCTCGAAGCATGCGCTGGAAAGCTTCTGTCTTCGTATACCAAACACCTTGTAAAATATTTTTCGCACACACAGACAGCATTGTATGTGTGGAATACCTTTTGCAAGGCCACTCAGCGTGGGGATGCTTTGCAATGGGTTTCACCGTCTTACCCGCTTGTGTTACCCAACTATTTAGTTTGAGGTGGCATCGCAGCGACGGTTCCCTGCGGACTATTCACTGGTTCCTGCACTTCCTGCTACTCGGTTTTTTGCACAGGTACTTGACGTTTTTTTTTTGCACATGCTCTTCCGCTAGATTCCGCGTCGACGACCCAGTAATTTAATATACGCTTATACGCTCTATTAATAATGAATCGTTATATCTATTTTCAGGTATTTGACTTTGCTTTACACTGCAATGCACTCTTTGAGAACGAAATCGAGCTTCAGCAAGGACAAGAATTGGGTGTCGCGGCAGGAAAGCGATATATGCATGTTGCACTTGTTCGAATCGTTTATGGGAGCCGCTCCGCAGCTGATATTGCAGCTGTATGTCATTGCGCGATTAAACCATGCACCACTTTGGACGAGTAAGTCGTCTCTTTACTATTCGTAAATATTATTTTATACTCTATATATTACAGGAAGCATGCGTTTGAATGTAAATATTCAAGTACAGTTATTCAAGTGCGATTTAAAAAAATTTTAAATTCAAGAAAATAAATACACATACACATTATATGTATATATTTAACATATATGTTAACAACGAAAATGTTATTTTGAAGAATTTGAAACAATGAAAACAATTTAAAAAGTTTTTACGTTATATCACGTTTAAAAGCAAACTTTCAAAGAGATTATTTATTTATTTTTGTCTGTCTATATGTCGTATAAAAATTGAGAGCTGCCTGCATAAATATAATCGACAAATATACACTAAATATACACTAATAGTATTAAACAGACGAATAGTTGAATAATTTATAATCGTTCTCGTAAATCTTGTAAACTTGATCGAGAAGCGATTGCGATATTCCTCGCGTGTACTCGTCGAGTACTTTCCTGGTGGTCGCGCCCAGGGGATTACGGTTCTCCGGGTACGTCCTCTCGTACAGGTATCTACTCAGATTGGCATCTTGGATGAAAAAATTCTGATCCCTGTCTAGAGTCTCGAATTTGAGAATATAGTCGTAGTGAATCGTGCAAGGTTGGCAGGTGCGCGAATACGGCATCCAATGCTCGTCAAAGTACTTCTCGCGGACTATAAATCGCAGAAATTCGGCAAACGTAGGTTCCAATCTCGTCATGTTACCGGATTGACGGTACTTGAGCACGATGCGTCGGCCGAAACGTTTGTAGTAATATTCGCGGTTCTGCATGTGCTCTAACTTGTCTCTGTACGCGGACAAGAGACGCTCCAGCGGATGCCGCACAATCAGGAACTTCTTCGTTTTATTCATTTTCTGAAAATGAAATAAAAATTGAATTCGCAATTTCGCTTGTCTGATTCCTTTTGCTCGTTTAAACTCACCACAAGGTTTGGAAATTTTGATTTTATCGAGGAACATTATTGCACATCTAATAATTTATTTTATTTTATTATTAGGAATGCTTACAAAATGATTTAGTCTCTCTATAATTTAAGACTTTTTTATTGCATTTTTTATGTATCTCTATTTTTATATGATGCTGAACTAATCAATCACGCAGATTTGAGAATTAAAGTACAGCCCTTACCTCGTAGGTTTTATTAAAATCCAAATCCTGTTGAAATTTTTGTCTCACGATATCGCTGACCTGCGTAAGATTGCGACGCACCAAGTCTATAGTAACGTCTGTCAGAGTGTCTTTCAAAACGGCAAAATAATTCATCCACGTGGAACTCGCCGCCTTGTATATAGGGCACCATGACACATTGTGCTCCCTTCAAATTAAAATTATAAAGAATTATTCAATTTTTATTATCCTTCAATTTTCTCATAATTTGACCTCAAAAAATTAGGTAAAAATATTGTAATTTTTTTCAATCTAAATTTCTATTTTATACACGATGAGATGTATTATTATTAAATATATATAATATGTATTAAATATATATAACATTTAAAACTTTTAAAGAACTTTTCAGCATCTTTGTTGCTTACGAGTCAATAATCATGTTCGTCAGTGTGGTGTCCAGGTGCGAATTCTTCGTGTCAATTATCTCACACACGCTTGCCACCCATCGCCTTCTTCTATCCACATCGTGCCTAACATCCTCCATCTGGTCCCGTGACATCGGGGCTCGCGGCATTATTCCAGACGTGACGGCATGTGCAATAGGAGCATATTTCGGCGATGCATACCTCAGTGATGCGGCCGGCTCTATGTTTGTCTCTGTGTGTGAGGTTTGCGCTAAATTCGTCAGTATCAGTAATGTAACAGTGCAAATTGTCGCTAACACTGCGATCGATTCTATCACCATGATTTGCCTCTATAAATTAAATAATATTTTTTTCCTTTGTATGAAGAATTGTAAAGAGAGAAATTATTTTGCGGAAAAATTATTTGAGAGATATATAATTGAAGGAAAAGAATATGGTGCTGATCTTGAGATATCTTTTGCTCCTACCTGCAGTAGTAGAAATAATTTTTTCGAGGAGTAACAAAAGCCGGCTTTCAGTAATCTCGGATAAATCGTTGAATTTTTATTCGCATTCGACGTTGATATGTCGATTGTTATTATTTTGTACGACGTCGACATTGTGCCTCCTATTTTGTCACTTGTATAATTGACTTGTATAATTGACTAAAACGCCACTCGACGAAATCGTTAAGGAACACCGCTGGAGATTATGGTTATACCATCGATGCTGAACTCGAGAATATGAATATCTGTGAATCCGCATAAACGACGAAGCGTATATTCATTTCCGTTTCCTCTCTCGTATCCCGCCTCCGCAGATAACAGGAAGGAATGTCGTTGGACAGTTTATCTGTTTCTCTCGAACAATGTGTGGACACAACGACACGACAAGTTCTACGAAGCGAGAGACTCGTTCACAGTTTTAAATATAAAAGCGACGAAACGCGAAGCGTAGCGAAGCGAAGTCGAAGCGTATTCAAAAATAGCCGAAAAGAAGGTAGAAGCTCGTCGCGGACAATAGCGGAAAAATATAGTAGTGCTTCAGCGTTTTATTTTTTTTATATCTAATTACGTTTTAATTTTATTTAAGGGAATAATAAATAATAAGGATAATTTTATATCCTTGACATATATTGGCAAAGAGATATCTAAATATTCTCAATATTTTTTTAGCATTATAAAGGATATATAAGATATAATAATTAAGATAATATGTTTATACCTTTGATATTCCTGATTTTCAAATTAAAAATATCTTATAATTTTATAATAATATTTTTTTATAATAATTATATATGTACGAGCTTGAGAGAGATATTGTTATTCCAATCGTATTAATGTGAAATTGTTATACAGGTGCCTCTGCCGTAGTTTCCTTCTGCTCCCTAACGTGGGCTGTGAGTACCTATGTGAGGGCTATGCACAATATTAATCGTGAACGCAGCAACGCGACTTGGGTCGCTCTCGCTCTTCAGGCTCTCTGGCGCGGCGGAATGTTGCTGTCCAGAATCGGAGTTCTGGTACTAGCGGCTGTCTTGATGAAAATGTGGTTCTTTTTGTTCCTAGGTAAGTTTTAGCGAAAAATAATGTTTCTCACTATAACACATATTTATAGGAAATAATTGTAATAGTTTGCTTTAAATAAAGAAAACGCAATTTCGATGGTAAAATAGATTTAATATGATCTGACTTTAAGCTAAAATACATATGTTGAACTGTTTATTTAGATATTTTAAAATAAAATACGCTGTTCTTTTAATTTTTAAGAAATCGCGTGTTGTTTTTCAGGAGTGCATTGGTTGTTCATGACGATCTGGGTGATTCTGCAAAAAACAGAATTTTGTCCTACCGTGTGGGAGGAGCGCATCTACAATTGCATTATCGGATTAATCTACTGCTTCGACTTTTTCAACCTGCGCGATGGCAGATCGCGCTACCGAGTGTTTGTCTTTTACTCGGTGATGACGGCGCAGAATCTGATCTTTCTGATTATGTATACGCTGCGTTTCAAGGATACTGTCGCGAGCGCGACGATGATCGCGATCGCGACCGTGATAGTTGGCTGTATGCTCGTCGGCCTAGCGAGCATGTCGCTATATTACGGCAAGTTTCATCCGTCGAAAACGATGATGAACATCTCCCGGAATATAAGCGAGCATTCTACAACTACGAAGGTTGACGCACCCAGGTCCTTCAAGCTGTTCCATCGCGGCTCGTTGGGGTCGTTGCATCACTCCATCGACATCTCGCCGAGGACCGAAGAGATGCCTACCGACAAGCAATCTTTGCTTACGAATATCGCGCAAATTTCCGACTGCGCGGAAGAGGGCATCGTCAATCGTAACTACAGCTCGGAGAACGAGTCTAACGCGAGCGCCGTGCGCGTCACCGCCGAGTGCGAGAGACCGCACAGTCGCGTCGGCGGCAAGCACAAGGAAGAGATCGCGTCGTCCAACGATACGCCGGACAACGCGCTTACTAGCAGCGCGCCATTGAGTTCCCTGTACCCGGGCTTGCCCGACATTGACTCGTCCCGAAAACGTCGCGGCATTTACGAGCATGACATCACGCCGCAATTGGATTGGCATGCGCCAGATATATTGAACATCGATCTGGACCAGTTTGGCAATCTCGACAACTCCGAGCGGAATAATTCTCTCACGCTGGACTCTTGCAGTAAAGTGATCGGCGCGTTGGACATTATCAAGAACAGAGGAAAACTGACGACCCCGACGCCGTTGGAAAGCAGCAGGATATTCGATATAGAGAAGGTGTCGAAGGACCTGCAGCAGCAGGTCTAAATATACATTAAAAATATGTTTAAAATTTAACTTGTCGCTTAAAATATTAATTTCTCGCTTGACTCGTTACTTTGAATTCATTCCTTTTTTACTTTATTATTCTGCTAAGTTACGCAGATATTCTTTATTACTCTGCTATGTTACGCTACTCAGGTTACTTTTCCTTCACGTATGTCGTTTTTCTTACAGCAGCGAGACGAAACGATGAGCTGCGTGACATCGATTCACGACTATGAGAACGTGTGCCCGCTAGGAATCGCTCGGCCGCCTTGGTGTATCCGAAGTTGGAAAGGCTACACAGACATCGAGACATATATTCACGATGACAGCGTGGTGCGCGATCGACGGCGGGACACTCTGACGAGCACGACCGGCACGACGTATAGCTCGGAATACTCCGACGGCATGATCTCGCGAGGGATATTAAAGCAGGACGATTACGCAGACGCCCTGACTTACGATCTGGTGGAATCTAAGGACAAGTCGTCTTATAGCGATAGCACATTCTCCGCGTCCACTGTGGATGAGCAGAATGCAAGTCTGTATGTAGCCAAACCGGTGGTGTTCGACGATCGAGGTGGGATGCTCGCGTTGGATACGATATTGGAGGAACGCGATGATTCTTCCGTATCGGACGAGAAGTTTCAGCATGGGATGGAATCGTCGCGCGATTCCGCAAGCACTCTAGTAAGCACGATAGATCAGATCAGGCGGTATACAGCGGAGAATTCGCCGCGACATATCTACCACACCACCGGGACTCAGTGGGAAGACCTGAATCCCAAGAATTTGATGGCGCGAGCGCGCTTTGCCAAAGTATTGTTCGACAATGATCTCAGAAACGCTTCGGCAACGACTGACTCGATCGATCTGACCGCACGGGACGTCGAAAAACGCGAGATAGACGCAATCAGGGAATTCGTTCGGTGTTGTGCGATAGAGTCCATCAAGAAGACGCCCCTGATAGATGCTATTTTGTCGGATTCGCCGATTCTGGGTAGCAGGGCAAGCAAGCTCGTGCGGCAGACGTTTGCAGACCGTAAGAACGATTTCGACGCAAACGAGAGCGAATTGTACGTTGAAATGAGTCCCCTGGTGTCCACGGAGAACGGCGAGAACTCGTGCCAGACTAGATCCGCCACGGTGAATACCGTCGAAGCGGAGAGCGTCGCCAAGAGAAGCAATCTTCTCACGGTGTCGAAAAAATCGCCAGACAAAGAAAATCTGTCACCGATTTTGTCAGATAATAATAGACAAATTGACAATATGTACGAGAATAGGGATGCAAATGATAGGCATGCTTGGACCATAGAAATAGACGAAAAAAATGACAAGTCGTTGTGCAACATGCGTTTCAATCTGAAGGAGAAAAGGCACTTATTTTTAGAGCAGGTTCTCTCGCCGGTTCCAAAACTTTGGAACAAACGTATCTCCTTTCATCCGAGCACCAAAAATTTATAGTTGAAACTCATTCTTTTAATTGAATATTTTGTAGTATTTACAATGAATTTTTACGTATTACAACGTACATGCAATGCATTCGATTCACGTTTTATTGTCTTTCAATGAGAATTGAATGGTAGCTCAGTTTTATCTTGCTCAAGTGTATTTTTCACTTATATAGGAACTTTAGAAATTAAAAAAAATTTTTTTCTCGTATAATGTAAGTCCAGCGAGACACGCAATAAAAACAATCAAAGGTATTGGATACCTTTTACGAAAGTTACAATCTTGCTGCAAACGATATTCAGTTACAAACAAAACGAGTTAACTACGGAAAAGATTAAGAAAAACCCCACAGTACAAATATTGCAATATATATATCATCACTCGTTAATTAGACACACATTTTAACTTTTATCCATGACTAAGCTGCGCCGCGTTTATTTTTGTAAGTGATATAAAATAAACGCGATGTAAGCGTGTGATACGCGCCGTCCGATTGTTATGAGCTGAAGCTATAATGACTCAAGTCTAGTATTGCGCTTTTGCGATTAATGTATATAAAATGACCTATTTTACATCTCGTACAGAGATTATTTTTGTATGCAATTTTTATTATATGTAAGTACACTATATACAATAAACTGTGTAATAAATCCGCAAACAGTGATCGATGAAGAGTATTATTATCATGACGCCGTGTAAATCGAGGAAGTTGTTTCTCGATTCTCTTTTTATAATTTGTTATTACGAAATTTGGAATTATAATTTTATGTGCATGTTCATATATCACGTAATGTAAAAACGCGTTTGTAGATTTAAAAAAATATGTATAATTTATGTATCTTATATATCTTACATGGCGCTTTGAATTTTTTAGTAATTTAAATGTGAGTTATATTATTGTTATCAAATTGACAATTTCAAGTACATACAAGCGATGAAAAGCGATGTAATATTAAAATTAAAAATTCGTGATATGTTGAACGTAATGTTTGGCGACGAAGCGAATTTGATGTAGCGGTTACAAAACAGACCAAGTGTCGTCATCTGGCGACACGCGTGGCGAACAAACGAGCGACACAAGATGAGGTTAAGTTAGGTTAGGCTGGGTGGAAGAATTTGGCGATCAGACCAGACCAGTCGCGAAGGAAGCGGTAGCGGAACGTCGCGAGGCGAGTACGGAGCCTGACGGCCCGACACAACTCAACGCAACTCGCGGGATCGCGGCGTCGTCGTACGCGCGTTGTTCTATCGCTCTGTACTACTTGGCCATGGCCGCGCAGGCTGCCGCGCGTAGCGTCCCGACGTCGCGATAGCGTGGGACATAAGGAGCGCAAAACACCGCGCGCGCGGACGCCGCCGTGCCAACCACCGAAGCACATGGATGCGACCAACGGGCAGAAGCCCCATGGTGAGAAAGCTGTCTCGTTCTCAGCCAGATTTTCCGAGAAGGCCGAATCCCCGCTTGGTTGTCGAAATCTTGAAAATCATTTTGCACGACGTGAAATTACGAATCGCTAATGGATTACGTGATTGGTGGAATTCGTGATGTGCCCTATTAATAGTGTAGTATTTAAAGACGTTTATAACTATACTGGAATTATATTTATATGTATACTTTTAATTTCTCTTATTTTTAAGAGAAATTAGATTTTTTAAATTTATTTTCAATCATTATGATAAAATACGTTATCTGTATCTATATAAGAAGAATTACATTGCAGTAAAGTAGGGTATTAGTATTAGTATTGATAATGGTCTTTTATATATAGAAAACTTGTTTTACAGTGGGGCAACCTTCGACCGGAGGTGGGACTGCCTCTGACAAGGGTAAGGAATGGCAAATGGAGTTGCTGATGGAAAAATTGCGCTCCAAGTCTTCTACATTTAAACCTTTAGTGGAGACTGCGAAAAACATACGCATAACCATGTTGGTGAGTGATTTCGGCTCACTTTTTTATTTCAAGACATACCAAGATGTAAATATGACTTCTCACAATATAGGACAAGCGATTCGCGATTGACAGCATAGAGAAGAATCAATTGCAGAAGTGTTTAGATACTCTGCAGCATTCTATCAAGGTTACTTCCTTCCAGTCTATGGTAGAACGTTTAGAAAGTTTAGCAAGACAGTTAGGGTGAGTAAAAAATTGTTTATTATAATAAATAAATGTAACATTTATTTATTATTTTATAAAATAAATTGAGCTCAAGTGTAAACCATTGTTTCATTATACAGATTAAAGTTCATGATGTCTGGTCCTCCAGGCACAGAAATATTCATATCCTCCGACATGTTCTTCTTGGAGGTCCTGTTAGAACCGTCAGGGCTTGTTAGAGATGTTAAAATTCACCATGAAGGAAAAAGTGAGCAGCAGGTAAAAACTAACAAACATAATTATTATGATTGTTGTTTTTTTTGTGTGTTACATGTCCTTATCATTAATCCTGCAAATCGGTGTTGCAGAGTTGCGAAGCACTAGCATCGGCTCTGTCGCGCGGTGACTTTGTTGATTTTACTACGCAACTGGAAGGATTGGCGTCGATATATCAGTTGAATGCCGATAAGAAAGTAAAGTGCAAAGCATTTAGTGGCTTGCAATCTCTCGAAGGTGATCTAGGTATTCTGGCCCAGCTACAAACGTTTATGAAAGAGACATTTAATCTGGTTCACAAGAGTCCCGTCGGTTAGCAATTCTTTACATATTATTTTTTAAATATTTATATTTTATGTTCAAGTGACTTTGAACATATATATGCATTACTGTTATATATTATATGCGACTTGAGTGTGCGTTATCGTTACGTAGGAATTCTGGAAAGAAGAAGAGGTGGTCACCCAATGAAATTGACATATTTCGTCTCGCCATATGATTTAATCGACGAAGAAAATCGAACCTATGACACTCTCAATCCTGATACTATCATTAAAAGAAAGATCGGACACTATGTGACCGTTTGTATGGAAGGTTCGACAGGTCACAAGCTGCCTACTTCTAGTATTATAACTGTAAACCGAAGTCCTACCGGCAAGAGGTATGTGAAATCAAATTTTTTCTTTTTATATTTTTCGCATGTAATTGTTTGAAAATCAAACAACTAACTTGCTGTGGCTACTTGCAAGAAAAGAATTTGTGCCTCTAACATTGTCTCTCTCTTTCTTCAGCACTCCTTCGTACGCTCCGTTGACCAGTACAAATTCCTCCATGTTGCCTGCCTGCTTCGTACTGAAACTCGGCAAGAAAATGCCCATCTGCATGGAGTTGGTGAAGAGGATACAGAAAATCACAGAACTGGAGTGCGGCGACATTTCTGCACCACATCCGCTTCTCAGTCTGATAATACAGCACGCAAGCGACGGCCAGCTGGATTGTCGAAACAACAGAGGCTTATATGTGGTAAGTGGCAAGATTTAAAAAAAAAATTGTCGCTCTCTACTCTGCGACTCATTGTGCAACTCTTGTTTGTCAGACCTTACCGGATCAGCAACATTGTTACTTTATGACGGAAAACAAAAACATGGAGGGCGTGCTGGTATGCAGCATCCCTTTCACCCATCCTGCGCACGTACCACAAATTCTGGTGTACCTGCGGCAGCAAGCGCTATTCAACTGCCTGATCGCGAGTTGCGTGCGGCCTATGGCACGCCAAGATCCGGAACATACGACCATACTCGAGGTAAGCGCCCTTTCGTGGCAGCACATCAGCGTGAGCGTGGAGCATCCGTACGAGGAGACAATGGCCACCGCAGAACTGGACCTGACAGACATATCGACGCTTAAATGCCGGTTGTACGGCGTGAGTATGACAACGAACGCGGAACAGACATCGGATCTCAGCGGTAGGGTGCTGCAACGATGCCTCAGCATCCCGTTGACCATGCGAATGCTGCTGAAAATCTGGGAGGGTCGCTCTCTGCCCGCGGTGATGAACAGTCTGACCAGTGGCAGCGGCAGCAGCAACGGTAGCTATAATCTCAATCTGGGATCCGGCGGTAAGGATCAGACTGGACAAAACGCATCCGGCACCGCATCTGGCATGTCGGATTTTACCAATGGCGAGACGAAAGTGAAGCAAGAACCCGGTTTGAATAACGGTAGTAACGGGTGTATGGGAGGCAGACAAACGCAGCAACAACAACAATCGTCGAATCAATTGCAGCAGCAGCAGCAACAACAACAACAACAACAACAGCAGCAGCAGCCTTTTTTAGATGCCGGAACGGAAAATAGTATCGGTTTTCCGTCGTATTCCGGCCAATCCGATACGACGACAATGACGATGAGCAGTTCTGGGACGAACAACGCCTCTGCCTCTATGCTAAACCCTTTGCAGCTTGGTGCGCTGCTAGGACAGGCAAAAAGCTCCCTGACGGGTAACTCAAACACGAATGAGCGCGGCAAAAAGACGCGGAAAAGAAAATCTGGCACGGACGGTCTTTGGCGTAGTCCAAAGCGAAAGAGCGACGGCGGAGACAGTAGCACCGCAACGGAAATCCTATTGGAAAGCTCAAGCTCGGAAAACTCGACACCACTGGGAACGCCCACGAGCGGTCGCGAGAATCTCGCATCGGAGACCAGAACGTCTACACCGACCTCGGCCACTAGTTTGACAAGCGGCATGGATTTTTCGAATTTGGACACTACCGATATTCTCGATAAGAGCGCCTCGGATTACGATCTCGACAATTCTGAAAGGGATAGTGAGATTATAGAAGTGCAGCACAGCAGCGCGGAACAGCAGCAGCAACAGCAGCAACCGCAGCAAGACGTGGAAGAGTTGATAAAAATACGTGAGTCCTCGTCAACACGCAAGTCGAAGAAAAATCGAGGCGGTGGCAGCGAAGAGAAAAAGTCGAGCCCGACAAATATATTCGTCGACGAAACATCGACGACGGGTAGTGGTAATAAAGGTCTGCCAGTGCCACCATCAGTAAGTATTACTCCGATCTCGTGCAGTAACTTAGATCAAGCGAGCACCACCAACTATAATTCCGTACTGACGGGCATGGGTTTGGAAAGGAGACCTGGCATCGAGATCATACCCATCGCCTCGTCGCCGTCGCAGACTAATTTGCCGAGCTCGATCACCATCACGCCGATTGCCGGTCCGGCACCAGTGCCGAAAACCAGCGGTGTGACGAGCGCGACGGAAGATCGGCAGCGAAGCGAACGGAAAAGTGGTGGTGGGAAGAGCAGCGGCAGCAGCAGTAGTAAGAGCAGCAGCTCCGAGGATAACAAGAGCAGCGGAAACAAGCTGGAGAAACGGCGTAAACGTAAACGAGAGGACAGCCCGATGGGTCCACCGGAACCCAAAGGGCAGCCGTCGAGCAGCAAACAGCAGCAAGATCCACTCTCGAAGCCAGTATCGGTAAGCATCAAACCGAGCACCGAGCAATCACCGCCGAGCGGTGCAGGTAGTACTGGCGTTGGTCTGAGTTGCTCATCCTCGCGGCCTACCTCGCCCGCGGCTGTGAGGAAGTTCAGTCCGTCGCCCACGCACTCGAGTTCGCTCGCCACACTCGTAGGTAAGTCCAGTCCTACCTTGAAGGCCGGTCAGACGGCAGCAGCAACTTGTGGCAAACCGGTGCAAAGTCCGAAACACTCGCCCGTCTACGGCAGCAGTCCGAAGCACAACGCGCCGGTGGTCCCCATGTCGGTTCCGATGTCGTTGTCTGTGTCGACGGTGCCCAACACAGTAGGCAACATGCCGTCCGTGGCAGTGTCCGTGCCGGTTCCAGTACCTGCTGGCGCGAGTCCGAAACATGGCAATACCTCGTCTCCAAAACACGGCAGCTCGGCTGCGAGCAGCGGCAAACCCAGCATGTCCGCCCTGAAATCGGCGGCCAACTCGCCGTCTAGTAAGAGCAGCGGCAGCAGCTCTTCCGACGCGACAACGACCCCGTCTAAAGTCAAGTCTTCCTCTTCGTCATCCGGTAAGGATTCCTCCAGTCGTGGGGATAAAGAAAGACGAACGTCGTCCGTCAGTTCATCCGGCAGTTCGAGCGGCGGCCATCAGAGTCCCAAGACCAAGTCTTCCAGCAGTAAGCTGAAGCAGCTGGAAATGATTCCTCCCACTGGCGTCGAAGCTACGCAGGTCTCCTCTCTGCAGGCTTCCGGCGGAAGCACTCCACCATCCGGCCAGATTGATGCAGCGAGCAAATCTGCGATCGCGGCCCAGCAGGCACGGAATCGCAAGAGCTCTCTCAATGCTGTGATCGATAAACTGAAGAACGCGCAGCATTGCACTGAAACCGATGCCTGCGGGAACGGTGGCAGTTCCGTGAAAGGAAGCGGATCCTCTAATCTCAGCGGCAGTAATACTGGCGGGATAAGCGGCACTGGACCGAAAGAGAAGAGTATCAGTGGTTCGTCATCATCGTCGTCGTCGTCATCGTCGTCGTCATCGTCGTCATCGTCGTCGTCGTCATCGTCGTCGTCAGCGTCGTCGTCGTCGTCGAGCGGAGGGAAAACTACCGTCGAGGGTGGCAAGTCCTCCTGTGTTACCAAAAATGCGTCCGTGGAGGCGAAAAATCCTGCCGAGTACATGGTGAAGCACAGCTCGGACGGAATCAAGATCACCATCAACAAGACTCGTACGAAGGATTCCAAGCAGTCGACCGCCAATATGAAGCTGTCGTCTTCGGGAACGATGACGGTTGCGGGTTCATCTTCGAGCTCGTTGTCATCCGTGGCTTCTTCATCGTCGTCATCGTCCAGCAACGTAATCGCCGGCAGCAACGGCTCGCCAAAGACGCATACGGGTCTCAAACCTGGTGTAAATTCCGGACCGGCATCGAAGAAACCGCAAACGTTGCAGTCTGCACAGAAATTGTTACCCGCGAAGATGATGCTGGCTGCTGCTGGTCTAAAGTCCGCCATCTCTTCGAGCGCAACGAATACCGGCGGTAGTACGAGCATTACGGGCGGGAATGCAACGGGAGGTATCGGGGGAAATCCCCTATCAAAGAGTAGCTCATCCTCCAAAGCTTCCGGCTCACCCAAGACGAGTTCTGGAGCGACTGATCTGAGTCGCGGCCGAGACAAGCCTAGAATCCCCAAGTCCGGCGACAAGGGAATATTCGCGTCGAAAGGTCTCGGTGATGCTAGGAAGTCGAGCCCGTCCGCTCTGCGGGAAGAGAGCGAAAGCGAGCGCGCGTTCAAGCTGTTGGCCGCGCACGCGTCTATTTCTAGCCTTCCACCAAGCCTGCCGCCCCAATTAATGATGGAGGGTTTGATGAAGCAGCTGGACACTAAATTTCAGATACCGAAGCTGTCGGCTCGCGCGAACGTCGCGGACACCGCCGATAAGAACAAATCGTCGGTGGACAAGCTGTCGATATTGTCCGATTCTGCCAAGCAGAATCTCGACGGACTAAAACAGGAGCACGGTAAGATCGCCGGTTTATCCGCTGTGACAGTATCCAAGTCGTCGCTACCAGACGACCAATCGAAACGAGACCATTCGCAGAATAAACCGGACAATCTGTCAATCGTTACGTCCGCCGCTGGCACGATGTCTCTGAATCTCGTCGGGGAGAACGCTGGATTGATGTTGCCTCCACAGTCGGCTGCTGATCCGGATGTACCTACGAATCTTTGTATTCAACCGCTGGTGGATAACGAGTCCTCCCGCGACTCCTGCAAAGATTTAGGATTGAGACAAACGTCGACTAGTCAACAGTTCCTCGGCAAGATGGACGACACGAGCGCCGGCGGGATTCTCTCCAAGGGCAGTGTTTCTGATCAGTTGGCTTCCTCAGGTACCAAGTCCTACGCAACGGTGACAGGTTCTAGCGCTTCAATCCCATCGAGCGGCACCGCCATTGTTGCCGAGAGCCTGAATCTGAGTACGAAGCCCGCCGACCAGGCAGCTCTGCAAACCAAATACAATAAAATTACGGTCGAGGAGAAGAAACAGCAGCAGATATCATCTTCGTCGTCATCATCGTCGTCGTCGTCGTCGTCGTCTTCCTCCGCTTCATCATCTTCATCCTCGTCAGCGTCGTCGATTTTCTCGTCGTTGGGTAGCGTCGCGACCACATCGGATAGTACGCCGAACGTCGTCATGACGTCTGACAGCGTCGGCGGTGGCGGCGGCAGTGGTAGTGGTGGCGGTGGCGGTGGTGGAGGTGGTGGTGGTGGTGGAGGTGGTGCTGGTGCTGGTGGTGGTGGTGGTGGTGGTGGTGGTGGAGGAGGTGGAGAACAGGAAGTAGCAGCGACTGCGGCTGCGGCAGAGATGCTGTTGGATTTCTCCGCGGCGACGAAAGATCCAATGACGAAGGGGACTCACGGTCTACCGGCGTCCTTGGCGCAGCATTTGACGACGATCCCTGAGCGGGCGATGACCCAGGCCGCGCCGACGGTGCGTCGGAACACACCGCCGCCACCGCCACCCCCGCCGCCGCTTCCGGCCCCGTTCCCGCCCGCTGCCAGTCCGTCCGTCAGCGTACATATTGTCAAGAGCCCGGCACCGAGTCCCCGGGTGATCCCACCCTCCCCTCATTCGTCCGCCTCGCCCTGCATCACCGACGATGAACTCATGGACGAAGCACTGGTCGGTATGGGTAAATGAAGATTACTCAAACTGTAAGACAAAGAATACTCGCCTCATTCTTCGACGTTCCAGATCAGGGAATAGGTCTCACTGGAAACGGGAACACTCGAATAAAATTTCGGGCTTTTTTTTTTCTTTCAAAATTGTACAAACTATATCCATCTTTTTCGAATTTAGGTATTATTCAAATGTTCTCTCTCTCTTTCTCTCCCTCTCTCTACTCTGGTGGACCACTCTATGTATGTTATTAACTAGATTTTTGATGTAGTCTCCGTATTGACCTGTTAAAGTTCGTCAATGATCGCATTTCGACAAATTCATTATTTTCGTTATGATCGACTCAGAAAGAGACTCGTCTATAAAGATATTCCTGAGACTGTCAAATCTATGTACTTGAAACTTGAATGCGAGATGAATGAAAATGTACAAATATGTATGTGTGTTACAGAAAAGTACGAGAGAAAAGTACGAAACTGGCAAGCACAGAAATTAGTCTTTATCGAGCAGAACTATAGGATTTTAATCATGTGACGATGATCGGTGCAAAATGGATCGATTCAGACTAAATTAATAAGAACGAATATGGATGAATGTAACGAAAGCTTTTTCTTTAGAAAGGGAAGAAGTAGAATATGTTAGTCGTAATTGATTTTCGACTCATTCGAATTTGTGGCACTGTCCGCATATATTCGTATTCCTTCACGTTCGTCTAAATCCACCTTGAAGTATCGAGTATCCTCGCGGTCTCTTTGGTGTCGTTCGCATCAAGTTGATTCACGTGATTGAAGATTACAGTGACGGTCTCATTACTCTTTGATATTCTTCGAGAGAACTTGAACAAGTGTGTTCAGCACTATTGTGTAGAATTATTGTTCAGCACAATTGTGTAGAATATAGAAGCGAAACCGGATCTTTTCTCATCGACGATGTGAACGCTCATTGCCAAAAGCAGATAGTTTATTTATATTTTAAAGATACGTTAATACACGTATCTACTTCAGCTCGAGTTTATTACAAAGACTGCATTAGAATTTTTTGAAAAATATAAAACAGCTAACAATTTCCAAGCTTTATTCCCAGTAAAATTCACAGCTTAAGGATATATCAAACAAAGTATGTATAGCTTTCTTAATTGAGTCACGGGATATATGTGTTTAACTAATGTTTTAAAAAAGTTGAAAGAAGCACCTGGAAGATTATTACTTGCAGTGTGAAAAGATCAGGATTGCAGATTTTCAATCTATGAAGATCATCGTAAATCTTCCTTTTTTTCAATGATATCCTTTCATCGTTCCAATGTCCTGTTTCATCTCCAATACTGCCAAGTGTATATAGATCATTTTTAAATTCTCCCAAGAAAGATTTCCGTTGTCTTTCCTTTTTCTGTGCTTTACGAGAGATGTTAAATTCTTCCAGCGTCATTCGCGACAGACTCTTCATTCCTTTTCTCAGATAATGTTCTAAAAAAGGATTTCGTTTCATTATCAATAATACGAATAAAAATACCAACTGTGCGATATGCATTTATGATGTTAATACGAGCAAGAGTGAAAAGGCTTAGAAAAAGATTGCGTATAAAGTTGAAGAAAGAATACAGAGAAGATATTGCGCATCTTTTCTTTCCTGTTTTCTACATCTTTTTTCTCCGAAATCCGGATACAAGTGTAGAGTGATTGGTAGGAGCACGTTTCACACGAAAAAAATTATTAGGCGCAAAAAATCCATTCTATATTGACACATCTCATTTACTTGATTGTTTATCGTGATGGTCATGGCTTACATGATTTGACATGAATTTTTAATATGAACTAATATTAAATATTCCCTATTACAGGCAAAAACAAGAAATAAAAACAAATTCCAAGGTAATAGGGTAAGATATTGCGTCCTTTGGAAGAATACAAAAAATACAGAATTACGATCCAGATGATTGAAAATTCAATGATAATAAAGAAATGTTCTTATGATAAGAGGAAAAAAGAGGAAAATATCTAAAAAATGATTGAGGGAAAGGAAGTAAATTATGATCCAAACGAGCAGGAGTAAGAATACCAAGTCTATTATACATATTTAATAGATAATTATGTAAAAAGACATCGATTAGTTTTGTTATTTTTCTGTATTTAAAAGTTATATTTTGGGAGGCAGTTCAGAATTAGCATATTCGCTGATTTCGAAGAGAAAAAGAGAAAATGAAGGAATAAATCGCATTAGATGATTAGATGATTAGATGATATATATGTATGTATGTGTATATATACATATATACATACACATATATAATATGTTTTCCTATATATTCTAGGTACAAAATTCATTCTTCCAGACAATCGTTTGCACGCTCGCATCGACGAAGTATCTCGTTAAAATAGCTCGTACTCTGCGAACGATATCGTTCAGCAAATAGATTCTTTCTATGAAACTGCTTACCTTATTCCAAGGTAAACTATCGGAGAGCAGGAGCTCATTGTTTTGATGATAGTTAATGAATTTTAGAACGGTGCTGTTGATAAACGTTGCGGTTCCGCGTTCGTTTTCGTCGCACATCTTTTTCCCGTAATAACAGTGCGAAGGTTTGACAATTCAAATTCGTTTTTTTGGACTATCGCATTGTTCGGAAATATCAGCGGAAAGAGCATTTTCCCTATTTCAAAATTTTCCTTCGGTTTCTATCCTTGTTTCAATAGCACGTAAGCAGAATGAAAACGTCTTTTCACCCTTCATCTCAGGCAAAAGTTTAAGTTTAGAAAGAGACAATTCAGTTAGGAAAGTCTAGAACGGAGGGTTGAATTTAGAGAAAAAAAAAACAGATCTGTAATTTTCAAGATTATCAATCATATTGCATCGCAATGTACTATACGACCGCCTGAGCGAACGAGCGCAAATTTAGGTACAAATGTTTATAAATAAGATGTGTACAACCCCATAAATAAGATATGGTCACCTCCTCTATTTTTCAATCTAGTAGAAACCGAAGAGAAAGAGAGAATAACAAAGATAAAGAGAAACAATGAGAGAAAGAACCGGCCGAATGTGCCGGCCAAAACGATTCTCGTATAGATTATTTTTGCGGATGACGAAGAAGTAGCTTCGTCGCAGCATCGGAATAGAAAACGGGAGTCAAAAGTCGTGTAAAGTTAGAGGAAATCAATGAACTGTGTATTATATGTACGCGTGGACGTGTACTTGTCTCCTATTTTTTCTTGTTGAATTTCATTCTTTGTAAGCGCGAGATAGAAAAAAAGAGGGAGAAAAAGGGAGGAAGCACGAGTTATGTAAATATATACATATATATTATAAAGTGAAAAAGGAAATAATTATATAAATTATGAAGAGGATTGTATATGCGTATCGACTGTATGACATAAATTAATTTGTATAGGGCGGAAGATATACGTACGTCTTCTTCGTTGCCATATGGAAATTGGGAGGCGTATGTAAAACTTCAATTATAAAAATTATCCCTTTTTGTATAAACTCGCGTGTATTGTATTTTTAATGACTCCATTCCTCTTATATATACAAACCAATTTAATTACAATTAGTTAGAAATTCAATGTATCGAGCATTATTATTAATTAACTCTAAGAGAACTCCATCTCTATCTCTCGTTTTATTTCTATCGATTAAAATAGTTTTAAATTATACAATTTGTACATAAATTATATAACATTGCGTAACAATTATCGAACAATGCTGCTTCCCATTCGGTAAGTTTTCATTTTTTTAAATTTTATATCATGTCATATCTATTATAGAAAACTAATATTTGTTCTTGGAAACAGCATTGGTTTTTCTTTCTAGTTTTTCTTTCTAGTTTCTCTGTGAATATCACGAATCCAATCGTAATATAAATTTAATAAAATAATCAGAAAAGCAACTAGAAACAAAGTTTGAAAATCCTTAGAGAAAGATATGAAAAAATAATAAATAAATGAATCGATCACAGTCTAGCATTTTTGAAAAAATAAGTTTGAGTTTTTTTCCGTACTTTATTATAATCTTTGTAAAATCAATTTTACTGAAGAACCCGAAAGAGCGATACATTACTGCTTCGCTTAGTATGATATAGTTTAAAAATCGTGCGACAAGAAGGTCATCAAGTATGACAACCAGGTGGGTTCCAGTAAATGTGCCAAAATCATTTTCGTTCATTTCGAATGTTCATCAATGGCTCGATGAAAAAGTTGCAGTTACTTTCATAATCCAAAAATGTTTCGAAAATTAAGACTGTGCAATTCCGTAGATGAATTATTGTTCATTGACAATTGGACCCCGATTAGTTCTCTTATTATTGCGATTCTCTGTCAACTACCTATTCTTCACTCTTTTCAGTTTAACATTAAATTAGTTACGCAAACTTGTACATAATAGTCTTCGTGAATAGTGTCTGATACCAGAGCACGAGGATACATTGAATCAACGAAAAAATTTCATATTTGCCAATGCGAATAGGCGAATCATGCGTCAAATTGACAGGTCCAGCTTCGCGGTATGAACAGATCCAGGTAGTAATTAGAATAAGGTGAACAGTTGCGTCGGGCGTAGAACTCCATCGAATACATACTGAACATGACGCCGTTGCCGAGGCACCAGCTCAGCCACATGAAAATGTTGCTGCTGACGATCTTGCGGACGAAGAACAAGGAGAAGCCTAGGCCGCCGAATAAAATAAACATCACTGGATAGAAGAAGCGGAAACTAAACGCGAGGATATACTCGTGGAAGATAGCGGAGACGAAAAATACAGTGGTGGCTGCCAGAGTCCGGTTGCGTGGCATCACGATCTCGTACATGTCCTTATAGATATACGTGAATAGCCAGTCATGCACCACCACATTCCATTTGCGATAATACGTATGGTAAGTCGTGGTGTTCCACCAGTCCTGTGACACAAGTGATAAAATAATTCATAAAATTACACTTTACAAAAGTCGACAACTTACGATAGCTTTTGAAAAATTATCATAAGTTGATTGGTACAATATCGCAAATTCTTTCGCATGAGAAAAATATTTGTCCCGTAACTACGCGCCTCTCATGAAATCGTTACGCCAATAAGTTTTGTAGAGATCAATTCTGGAGCTTTAAAATGTAGCTTGAGTTTGTATGTATTTTATGGGATCAAAGGGATTTTACAGGAACTTTTTCAAGTTATCGCGTACATTGAAGCTATCACATATAGTGATATCAATATAAGTGATAATCTTGTAAGAGATAATTGCACATTATATCTCTAATTTTGTGAACCAGATTAAGTACGAAAGGCAAATATATAATATAATATTCACCTTGTAAAACAATCGATCGGCAAACTGCAACATTTCTGCCCAAGCGTTAAGCCACGCATGCAGTAGGAGATATTGTCCGGTGATGAAGTAAAGAATGCCGGGGATAGTAGAATCGATGATATTCTTGACGAACCACTTCCGTTCCAGATGTTGCGAGCCGAATTCATGATAGATCGGTAACACGAAGCGCTCTGCGATAAGGGCGAGATAGAAGATTGCTAGGCCGACTTCAATGAAATTTCGAATCACTAACATCCATCGGATTTTTTTCGTCCTAAAAAGAGAAAATTAGTTGTATTCAAGTACACTTTCTTTTCCTCAACATCAATTTAATATCATCAATACTATTCATTTGTTTTTTAAATACTAGATAAATTTGAAATTTTAAATTATGCTATTGAATTACATTATCGAGGGATATATTAAGATACAGTTTTTGTGTTTGTACATTTTGCAAACAATCTTCAAAGTTTTCTTCAAAATTTTTTTAAGTCGTATGGACCATGTACTGCCAAAACAATAACAAATTTGATAATTATAATATATAATTAAAATTGTCTCTCTTATCAGAATTAAAAGATTAGATTGCGATATTCTCAAAGAAATCATGGAATATCAAGCTATCTTTACCTGGGATATTCGTCACGGTACACAAGAGTCGGTGCAAATAGGAAGTACAAATATTGTGAGAACTTGGGACCTCTCGGTCGTGGAGTTTCATTATGGGGCTTGTATGACAAAAACCTAGGTGCTACACTCCTGACGAAAGCATAACTCTTCATCATCATGCGTATCTAAAGAACCAAATATCATTTTGAATAGAAAGAATCCTTCAATCAATATCTCGACTATAGTCAATATTAAAATAAATATACAAGTTATTAAATTCTTTTATATAATATTATATGCGAATATTATTAAATACTAAGTCATTTAAATACAAATTTCGCGTTAAAAATCTCTTCTACTGAAAACTCTTCTTATTCCACTAAACACACGTACACGTACACTTTAATCTGCATACATAATATATTTATAGCGATTCATCAAACAGTTCTTATTAATTCGCGAATTAAAAAGACAGTTATTTTCGATGCGTTTTATCAATTTGTATTATCGAATGTACGTGATAGCAGAAGATGTGAGAAAATTGACTTGTTTCAACTTGTACTTTGCAAGAAGAATTCATACTTTTTCTAACGTCATAATTCAACACGGTTATAAACGTAAGTTTTTAAAAATGCGTACTTGTTCCATAAGAACAATGCAACTGCAACCTACGGAGAGATCCTCGTTGAGCAATACCTTGGCAGGATAAATGAGGAAGAGAACTTGATACAATATAAATGTCGATAGCCAGCCGTAATCCCAAAATTTTCGAATAGAGGCTGCAAAAAGAAAAATTTAATATAAATTAAGCACTTCTTTAATATAAATTAAACACATTTATCTCTCTTAACAATAAGTCTAAGTTGAAGAAATCGTTACATTTTGGTAAAAATTCGAGTCGTTGATATGCCCAGATGATGAAGGCCAGGTAAACATTAAGTGTCGAAGCCTGCATAAATGACCAAATATAGAGACACGTTGGGAATTTTGCGAAAAAACTCTGTATCGTAGCGGTACCAGCGTGAACCCTTTAACAATTAATAATTAAAAAGGAAAATTAGGCGGTATGAATAAAAAACTAACTGACAGAAAACTATATTTGCATGAACAACAAATATCTAAAATCTGACCAAGTTATTCGATAATTAAGTTATTCTATTTTATTATTAATTAAGTCTTTCTGTTTCCTTACGATTCACCGCACTTGGAATAAATATATAGATATTTTAATTATTGTCTCTTGTCGCGAGTAATTTTCCAGATGCAATAATAAAGTGACTGTGCCGTTTACTTCAACCTCGATAACTTGTCATATTTCAGATAAGAAGTGCACAGTTTTGATTGATGAAACAGTATAAAGTTACAATCCGCTGCATGACATTGCAAAATATCTTTCAGAAATTTATGACTACAAATATTTATTTAACTGACATTATACATAAGTAATTTTACATTTTTCTTTTTCCGTAAAATTGCAAGATCGATGATTTCGCGGGAAGGCCGAGTTACGTGTTCTCAACGTTCCAAACTTACGTTCCCGATTCCATGATATCAGCTGCGACGGTATGGAAAAGCAAAAGTATTAGAGTCACTATGAACAGATTATAAACTGTACAAATATGTGGGATCTCAAAGAGATCGGTCAGCAACGAATTCCTCTCGAAGAACTCCTTAACCGGCAACGCATCTTTTTTGCTGGATTCTCTGCAGAAATATTAGAAATGCAAATATAATCAGAAATATTAGAAATGCAAAAATTTATAACATGTTGTAAATATTCAATCATAATTTATCAATGACGTCTTATTTCTCAACAAGTTTACGTTCTTGTAACATTAATAAGTATTCTTTAAAAAAAAATACGGAAAAATACTCAACGCTAATACGACGCAATAATAATGAAATATTGCGGCAATCGTAAAAAATGCTCACTTAGGAATTCTTCTTTAATTCATCTCTATACTTAATTATTTTTCTTCATTCGTTTTCATTCGCAACTATCGATTAAATTAATAACAAATGAAATCTAGATAAGGCTGATTAGTTTGTTATACGCTTGAAACTACGGCTCGGATGTAACAAGGAAAAAAATACAATGTAAAAGAATTTCATCTGTCTCCTGTTTCTAATTCTAATATCTACTGTGTTCTATATTTTTGTAAGTATGCATTTTCTGATCAAAGTTGTCTCTCTTTCTCTCTCTCTCTCTCTTGACAAATCTAATTTAAACGTAATTCGAATATAAATGTAATTCCTTACCTTTTGTCACGATATTTATCTGTGCTATTCAAAAATTCTCTATTCTTCGCCGTTGGTACTTCTACCTTTTGCAGAATCTCGGACATCATGTCGTTAATGCGGCTGTTAACGTGTCCCAAAACATCCTCTCTTATTTCCTACAAAGAAATATGCCTTCAACAACAAAAAAACAATACGAGAGGTATGTTATCTCTCACGAAACCGTATCTTATCTCTTTAATCTTCTTAGCGATGGCTCTCGGTCATCGCCATGCTTTTTTGACCGAAACAATATTAGTTTGGTAAATTTAACGTGAAACTACTTTAATTCACATTCCATTAAATCCAATCATGAATCAAGTCAAGCTCAGCAGTATTCTTTCGCACCTGTATTCTTTTTCGCAATACATCAGTGGTCGCCTCGTGTACAATATCAATGAACGCGTTTCTGTTGGCCACTAAAAACAGAAATATACATATGCACATATACATATATATATATATATATATATATATATATATAGATAAAAAAGTGAATAATAAATATCGGATTGGCGCCAGAGTAGATTTGTATTTATCTGACGTTTATGTACATAACGGAATAACTGTTGTGAATCGACGTGTTTACGATTTTCTTGACTTCTTTCACCAGAGAACGAAGTCTCTTAATCTCTGAATTAAAAAGTATTGTAATAATAATTCTATCTAAAATGAGTTCTCGACCTATCCATTTTTCATTTAAGCGGTGAAATGTTTAAATTATTAAGCATTTTCAAAGAAAATAAATATACGCAATTAAGTCGTAACAACGCGACATGTATTAGTCTCAACGTTCAATTATCAACTTTGAAGTGTTATCACGATTATAGAGAGGTCTTCAACCAATAGATACAGAAGGTATAGTAAATACACAAACCTTCTTGTCGAACACTCGATCGTAAATATGTTTATAAATACGTTTGTATAAAATATGAAACATATACATAAGATTGTGAATAATAAACTCATTCGATGTAAACTTTCAGCAGAAATGAATCCAAAATAAACAGTTTTCTAAAACTATTTATAATAAAAAAAACAACTGAAATAAACAAGATTGTTTTTGTTACATAAATTTTAATTTAAAAAATTCTCTCCGATATTTAGTAAATATAAATTAATTTAATATTATTTATAATTAGAAATTAATAAATTTATATTAATAAATATATAATTAACTCTTCACAAATATGTATTGATAAAATTTTAAAAATATATTGATTTCTATTTGTGTATCTGTTTTAAATAGAAGATTAGAAAAACCTCCAAAGAATCAAAAAGAACAAAATATAAAAAAAGTATCTGTCATCCATCATAAAATATCTATCATAAAACTTCAAGTTAACTATCCCAATAAAATTTAATTATCCCGAAAATTAGGATTACATCTTACGATTAATAGAGTTATTTACTTACCACTACCTTTATTTTTCTCGTGAATGTCGCTTTCTTTAATGTTTATAGTTTCTACAACAGAGCTCATGATTAAATGAAGACGGTGAAGAGGATCTTATGAAAACTCTTCTCCGAGGACACTACACTCTGAGCACGTTCATCTCACGTTACTCTGAGAGATTTGCGATCCTGCTGCAAAGTCAACGGTTCCGTATCGTTTTATAAGGACAAATTGAAGCCTTTGGGATTCTCAAATAATCAAAGATCTCCGACCATAATACATCTGTAATCCGGCCGTCGCGCACAGTACGTTACTATTAATTTTTAATTAGCACGTGATTTTCTTTGAGAATTTCCACGATTTCCAGTATTTGGTGGTCGAAGTGTGACCAGTTCACTCGTGGTCTCGATCTCGATTGTGCACGCTCCGCTTCGTGCACGCCAACTATCTAAACGGATTCGAACATGCTTATCACCCCGCCATGAGTATCGTATATATACGCACTGATTTAGCTCGAGAGAACATGTGTACTTCGGCTGATAGATCCTCGAGAGAACGTGTACACACGTATAAATGCTTTTCGTGCTTTCGCACCGATTAATCCCTCCGACTCAATCCGTCCTTGAGTTTAAGAAAAACATGCGCTCATAAACATTGCTAATATTTCAAAATCTATATATTGGAAGAATTGAAATTTAAAAGAAAAAATAATTCTTGAAAGTAAAATTGAAACGCCGTTTGTGTATACTTATTAATTAAAATTCTGCTATAATTATAAATGTCAATTAAAAATTTTCCGTTTTATTTTTTAATTATATGCTTCTCAATTTTACGAAAGATATCCTGCTTTTCCATTGTATTATTTTTTCTTCGGCCGGCTTTGGCGTGGATTCTTTCTCTTTACGAATATATAGTGCCGCTTATCGTTGTCGAATAATAAATTTATTAAAGATATGACACTCTTGACGAATTTTATGAAATAAAAGATTACAAAATCATACCCTTCAATTAACTTGAAGCGGACTTTACTTCGAAATCTTAATTTGTTATTTTATTGCAAAGATATTGTAAAGATATGATAATAAAAGCGCGAAAGTTACGATAAACGTCTGATGCCCTCTGACATCTGTTTGATAAGAGAAATTTCGACGTCAAAGACTTTTCATCTCAAGACGAAACCATAGATTACCACAGAAACATGACAATCTAATTACTTTATTATTATATATTTCTCTTATCTTTATTCTCTTGACTTATTCTCAGATCTCGCGGACGAATATCTCATCGTCAGCTAATTCTTCGCAAAAAAATTTAAAGAACATGTAGGTCGCGGATATACTTCGCCCGTTACTACTTGGCTAATCCTTATAATTTGCTTGACCTTTAAACTTCCTCCGTGATACAATGCGTGCGTGTGTGATATATGCATGCACATGTTGTGATAAGCAATAAGGAATACATTTGATACAGGTTTTTCAAGTTTTTTTCTATCGTACCTATTCATTTTCTCGTAATTCCGTCGTCGACCAGTGATAAGAAGAAAAATGAAGTTTCTACCCTGAAAACTTACTTTATTGCGTATCATATCTATACGTGATTTTCTACATACATATGTACAATTACATATTTTTTATATATAATAATTATATTATATTTAATATAATTATATATAATTTATATACATATAAGATTTATATATTGTTATATTAATATCATTGAACCTAAAACACTAAATGGAATGCATGTATACTGAGTTTTTATTATTATAAATATTTACGAAAAAAATAAAGCAAAAACTATAATCGCTCGCATATATAAATCGGGATTTAGTCAAGATCTCTTTGAAGAGATAATTATTTTTCAATATTAAACTAAAGAATTAATCAATATAATTGCAAATTACAATAAATGCAAACATATAAAATTATTTTTAATTTTTAATTTAAAAATTATTTATTTTTAGATAGATTAGATATTTTAGATAAAATGAGTAAAGTAAAAAATGAGTAAAGTAAATAAAACTGTGAAATTAAATAAATTTAGTAAAATTTATATAATACCGAAAAAAATCACCATTGAAAACAAAATTAACACATGAAATATTGAAAAATTATTTATCACAATAAGTGATACTTTATTTGCATATAAAATTGCTCCTTTGCTACTAGCAATGTAGGCAGAAAATCTCAGTAATGAATTCCTTTTTTTGTTCAAAGAAAAATGATAATTCAATGACACTTTGAGGTCATAAAAATAAGTTTTTATTCAATATGTCGTTCTTTATCTTTTTTGAATAGATACTTTCAAAATTTAATAGCATTTTAAAGCCATCAATATAAATATTTTTAAAATTTATTTTTGTTATGATCGCATTATCAGATAAAACATAAATTCTTTTCAAAATATTTGGGAGAAAGAAATACTTGAAATGATTTAGCAGATTCTTTAATATAGATTCTTGGAGTTTATGCAATGAAATTATCGCGCGGAGTGCCATTACACATAAATAGATGTTGTTTTTGAAAAAATAATGACGCCTTATGAAAACGATGTTAGTCTAACATTGATGCAACATATCGTGAGATGCGTTATCTCATATTTACACTTAAATTTCCTATACAGAACTAAGATAAATCTAGAAAATTTATTAACACATATAAAATATATGTATAATGTGTGTCATTGTATGTGCGTGGAACTAATTTCCTTTTAATAATAGATGATCTTTCAAATGATAATCTCATTGTGATGTAGCGAGTTTGATTGGCGAACTCGGCCGTAATTCTTACTCAAGTCAGAAGTCAAGAGAATTCAAAGAATTAATGTGCCACCAATTATCTCTTCTCTATTATCAATGTCATTTATTCAATCAGCATCTATTCGATATTAACAAAAAAATTTTCCAAACAGTAATTTCCTAGAGGAGCGCTTTAATGTCTTGACTTGTAGACATAAATTAAAATACAATTACACTTAACGTCGAAACAACAAAATGTTGGAACACACGATCCTATGTAATATCGTTCATAATATCGAGATAATTAGAAACAATTAAAATAACCGAAACACATTTACGTAGTCAGTTTTTGCATCGAGCAGTACAGGTCTTTATTATTGTTCAACCATTCTGCCGCCACTTTGTGCTATAATATCTTAACAGCGCGAAGAGTGATCTGTGATTCTGATGATATAAATGCATACGTATACACACGCATAACATATGTTTGTATAGAGTGCCCCAGATCCGAGGGCGAATCAATTTTTATACACTCGTATGTATATGAATAGGATACTATTAAGTATATGTATGTGAAGATGATTCGTATTATATAGAAAAACTCGATTGACTTTAATGAAAACCTCATCTCAGGGACGCGACTTTCTACCAAGACAAAATTTGAAAGCAATTTCCGGATTATTATCGTTCGTCTTTGTTGAATACATTCTTATTGTTAATCTTAAATTTTGAAGTGACAGTCGAAGTAATTTGACGTCAAAGCTAAAACTACTATCGCTCGCAATCGGGATTTACAATTAGTCAAGACTTCTTCGAGGAGATAATTATTTTTCAATATTAAACTAAAATTAATCAATATAACTACAAATTATAATAAATGACAATATATATAAAATTAACTTTTTATTTTTAATGTAAAAATTATTTATTTTTAGATACGATAAAATAAGTGAAGTAAATAAAACTGAAATTAAATGTGAAATTAAACAAATTTAGTAAAATTTATAATACTGAAAAAAGTACGCGCTATTTAAAACAAGATTAACATGTGTAAACATTGAAAAATTACTTATCAGAATGATACATTATTTGCATGTAAAATTGCTTTTTGGCCACTAGCAATGCTTCTTTAAGAAAATGTCAAGAATGAACAGTTTATGTTCGAAGAAGAATAATTATTCAATAATACACTTTGAGATCGTGAAAACAAGTTTTTGTCCAATATGTCGTTTTTAATCTTTTCCGGATAGATACTTTCGAAATTTAATAGTTTTTCAAAGCTATCAATATAAATATTTTTTAATTTTTTCCCACGAGTTTATCAGATAAAACATAAAATTTTTTAAAAATATTTGAGAGAAAGAAAAAGAGAAATTAAGACATCAAACTTTTGTTATTTACGTACTAGATTTATAGTTTTAAAAACGAAAAAAATAATTAAGAAAGAATAGCAGCATTTGGAAAGGTAAAGCAGACATGAGATTATTTAAACACAGTGAAATTTTTTGCCAATGAAAGGAGTTTAAAAATAACTTATTTAACAGTATTTGACTGGATATCGACAGATGCTTTAGTATGCAATTACATGATAAAAATGTACGTCATTATGATTAGACTATGCAATTATACGATAAAACTATAAGTCACTGTAATTGAACTTCTAATAATAACCTCTAATAATAACTGGAATATTATTTTTTGTGTGTATGTACAGTTGAAAATTATTGAGAGTACTTTGCATTTATGAATACTAAATTAATTAGTATAAGAATATTAAAGTAAGTTCTTATATTAGAATCATACAGCAAAATATAAATTTAAATGTATCACAGATACTTTTGATAATTGTGCTATAATTATATATATTATTTTATTAATTTAGTATATAATTATTAACTATTACATAGATATTAGATTTATTATTATGTACGTATAAAATTTTTAGAATTAACCAACGTACTATAAACGTCGTTGTTTTATAAGAAACGTAAGATTTGGGCAAACCTCAAGATTATAATTTACTAAATAAAAAAATTCAATCTTCATATAAAGGAACTTGAAATTGCCAGATTTGATCGCCATGATTTAAAGAAATTCTATTTCGGGAAATGTTCATTCCATAAATGTCCACCTATCATCATCATCATCGCGCGAATAGCTTTGCAAGAAAACTTGTCACCTTGAAGACGACATATGCGACGCGAGCAATTATAATGTTTCACACTTTTCATGAATGAAGCATATTTCCGGAGACTCCGGAAGCTATACACGTACCGATCGTTCGCCTTGCGGATCGGCAAAACATTTTGCGTGATTGCGATACGCGTTGCCAATCCACAGGCAACATCCTACTTGGACATTCTAAGCGAGAGCTGGTATACGAGAAGAAACGGACATTCGACCCTGTCGACCAGTCTCGAGGAAAAGCCTCCGGTGCATCGAAAAGTGAAGGAAAGAATTGTTGTCGATTTTTCTACAAAACGCTTCAGACTCGCGACATTACGTTCCAAGACGCAGTGATACGCTGATGGGCCGCGAATTCGCGGTCCCTCGCGTTGAAATCTCTCACTTTTGCTTCGCCTTGGCTCTTGCCTCTCGCTCTCTACCTACTCTCTCGTGAAAGTACTCTGCCGATCGGCAGGCGGGGGAGAAACTGCCTCTGGTATCTTGGTAGACGATGCCACGGCAGTCGTTTGGCCGACGTTCACCTCGACTCCGCTTTCACCTGACCGATTCCGGTGATCTTGCGCGATCTCGTCGCCGTCGCCGCCGTCGCGTCACGTTCCGTCTCACCATCCGAAGTACCAAGTGACACCCACAGCTTCACGTTGCTCGCGATCGACGTAAACGGATATAGTACAAGTGCGAGAAGAGAGAAAGAGAGAAAAAGAGAGAGAGCGTGCGAAACTGTAGTGGAACGACCAGTCTCATCGGTCGACTCCTGGCATCCTAGGGAAGTGGATCCAGGAAGCGGATGTGACCCCAGGCGTGCACGACTATGACCGCGAGGATACCGAAAAGAAGGATTCAATAGGATAGAAAGCGGATCGTCCAATCAGCAAGTATGAAATCATTTATTGTCTTTCTTCTGACTTTTCAGCAATTACCGCATCACGAAGCGCCAGCTTCATGTTTACTAACATTTTAACGTCATCGACAATTAGCAGCTGTTACTTATTAACTCTTAGCGACCAACATTTCCTTTTTAGGAGAAATATTTTATTTTTCGAGTTCTCTATTCTGGATTACTTTTTATTGTTTTTAAATTTTCGTGCTTATTTATTATCATTATGATATTATTTGAGAACATTAATTTATCTTATTTATTTTATTAGAGATAAAATAATTTTAATTGCAAACCATTTTTCATTAAATTTATTCAAAATTAATATGTCTGATAATATTACAATGTTTTCTTTAAATAATTGCATTCAAAAGTTAGTTCAAGATTTTTAAAAGCATTTTTTTATGTACCTGAAATTCTCTAGATTGTTATAATTTTATTTCCTCTCAACGGCTTAAAACTTTTCAAAAATTTCTTAAAATTCCAAATATCCAAAATTCAAATTATCATCTACTTGATGCTTCTAGATGCTTGCAGATCCAAGAATTTTTTAGAAAGTAGAAACAGTCGTGATTTAATTAAAATCGCTTATATTATAATTATAATTACGGCTATCTATTTCAATGGATTGAAAGTCTTTCAACAATTCCTCAAGCTTTTAAATTTCTAAAATGATTAAATCGTGAACTTAAGAAAATATAGAATTGTGACTTAACCAAGATCCTTTATGCTATAATCACGGCTTTACTGGGTTAACTTCCTACTTATTAATCGCCGCGAGCAGAAATGAAAGTAGTTTTGTTGCGTGCCCTGTTTACGCTGTTACGCGAGAACTATGCGCCTGAGGTTTCCATACGGAAAACTTGGAATTCCGAAATTTCGGTATTTCCTTCAGAATCCCACAATCGGCAGAGTACAGTGGGAACAACTCGATATATAATATTTATGACATACTAAAATAGCGTGTCGTTCGTGTCGATGAATCAGGATCTAAAATCTTGGAACTTTGCACGCTAAATTGTGCCAGGAGACAAAGACGTAACGATATTGAGTAATTTGTAACGAAGTTGCCGAATGGAAAGGCGAAACGCGAGAATTACCATTACAATTATTGATATTATTAAAACGATGAAAATTTGTTTATTACAATTAAAATTTCGAGATTTTTCGGATTTTATAATGCAACACCGAGATAAGAAGAAGTGAGAATTTAATAAACAGAAAGATAAAAAAGAGTAAATGTAAAAAGATTTGGGATTAATTTAAAACAATTTAAAAGAATTTAAAATAATTGCCATTAAAATTATTAATAGTAAAACAAGGAGAAATTTATATCTTGTGTGATTAAAATTTCGAGTTTTTAACATCTCCTAATGTGATAACAAGCTGAGAAAAATATTGGGCAAACAAGATGAAAAAATAAAGGTAAAAGAAATGGAGACGAATGGAACATAATGAAGCGTGACGAAATGTAAATTAAGAATTATTATTATAATTATTAATCCACCGAGCGAACGGTATGGAGATTCCAAGATTTTAGGCTCTTCGCGCAACGCGGAGAGACACGAAGGGCTGAGGGCTCTGGTCACGGCCTAGAAGGCGCGAGTGGCGAAAGGACTCGGGGACGATACCGTAACGGGAACGTACAACGCGAACGCACCGTGACGAAACGGTCTCGCATTTACTCCCAGAGCTTCATTGATCGTCTTGCGAGATGAGTAAGGGGGCGGCGTGCGAATCCCCGTGACGAGAGACGGTGCCGCGACCGTGCGAGAGAGGGCCCGCGGCGGCCCCGGGGAGAGACGATACGTGCATATTTATGGAACGATGTGACCTTGCGCCCGTTACTTTCACTATCGCCGATCCGCGTGTAATTGCGCGTGGTGATCCCGCGATCCCGCCCGCGTTGGATCTCGCGGCCATGTCGGTGACAAAGACATGGACACGCTACGAGCGCATCCAGGAAGCGTCAAGTTCTCAATCGTAAATATTTCTTCGCGGTTGTCATCAAACGCGCGAGTTTTTTCGCGGATAAATTCATTGAAGTCATATGCGTCAACATTGTAATCTCCTTAATTGTCAACGATTGAGGAAGTAAACGAGATTATCAGGTGAATAGTCACGCCGATAAGTCTCTCCTGACTTTTCCCACACTTTACTTGCGGGAAGATACATTATCGCGACATGGAGGGTAGGCACTTGATCGCGCGCGATCGTGGAGGTCCCTCCTCCGCGACAGTTGCCGGAATCGCAATGCGGAAAATCATGAAGGCGGGTAACAGATAAGATTGGCAGGATTCTCGCGAGAGGAGAACGTCGCGGGAAAATACCTCCCTGCGTTTTCACTTCCTGCACTCTCGCGAATCCGAGACGATCGCATCGCATCGCATTGCGGGTGGATCGCGGGAGCTGTCTCCGGTCGCAGAAATAGATTTCATTACCGTTACCGCGGCGTGACACGCAGGGAAGAAGAGAAAGTAAGCGCGTTATGAGGCGGGCAACCGCCACCGTCAAGAGTTTCGCGGTGTACACAGAGTTGCGAACGAGCTGCGATTGCGATATAGTGAGGGGAATTTAGAAAATAGCGCAACGGACAAACTCCGTTTTGGCGAAAAATCCGTACTCCTCAGGGAATTCCTCAGATCGCCAACCTTTCGACAGATTGCGAGGTAAGCTACGTCCTTTCGCGTTATACTCGAACCAAACTCAATAATGCTAATAATTGAAACGAATAAAACTTGGAAAAATAAATCTGTACAATTTTTATTAATTTGCATCGTTAATGAAATCTGCATCGTTAATACTTTTAAAGTGAAATCTATCCGCCAAAAGAAAGAAAGAAAGTACAACAGGCCGAACGAAGACGTGCGACTGCAGGATTAGAGAATTTTAGAGAAAGATAAGTACAAATCAAGCGATCGAGTAATCGACGTTCGATACCGATCTACACTTTACGGCGCATCCTGTGTATATACGTAATCGGCGAGAAATCGTGGGTACGACTCACAACTCGGTACTCCCTAGGATCCTCTTGACTCGGCGAAGAAACACGACGCGGTTGTGCGATGAGGTAGACGGTCGGGAACGATCGAAAAAAAAGACGTTGCTTCACACGTACACATTAAGCCCACACGATCGAGGACGATGAACTGGATCCGGCTGCCGATCCTCGTCGCGTTAAAATCCATTCTCGAAATATATTCTCCGTGGCAAGGTCGTTCCTTTCCTCGTGACCTCGCGTTCCTCCGAGAACTCTGGCTCTCTTCTGCACATGTGACTCACGCTCACACTCACACTCGCGAAGCGAAATTCTTTGGCGATCCTCGTACCGGAGTCCGCTGCATATCCTGTCTCGTCGAAAGATGGAAGATGGACGAGAGATAAGTAAGCCTTTTGTCGAATTAATCTTTTTGATAGCCTCGACAAACGGTCTTTTCCATGCATCCTTTTCTAAACTCACCTTTGTTATATCCTGAAAATAAATAGATTTTTGTAGAGATAAATCTTTTCTTATTCTCGTTATGAAATAGATATTGTGTAGCTATTGTCCTCAACAAATTAAACTTTAAACTTTCTTGCCATCTTTGACAAAGGGATGTTTTGTTAAAAAAATGTTTCTCAACAAATTAGTCTCAACAAAGAAACACTTACGATTGATCATTCTTGAACCCAGCTTTTATCAGATGGATCTTTTGTTACGTTTCTTGACGATGAAAGCGCAAGAACACAATGTTTCTGTCGTAATTCATACAGAGTTAACTTATTATTAGAAATTTAGCTCTCCAGTGCCAGCTGTCTCCGATCAACCGCATTCCCTTTCGCAAGCACGAACAGTTCGTCGCACCCGATCGCGCGCGTGCATCGTCCCAGAAACTTATTATTCCGAATTGGTAGCTAACGGTACGCGACTTCCTCACAGTTTCAACTCGACTCGAAGAGAATTCTAAAAGAAAAATTTTTTTAAATCGGTCAGGAATTGAAACTTTCAGAATTAGAAGAGTATCTTCTTCATACTTTTTAAATGAGAAAAATCCAATTTGCGTCAATCCCGAAGAGTTGTCTTAATCTCTGATATTATTGTGTAAATTTAATGCTAATTACAAGATGAGAATATTTCCTCGTCATTCTGTAAATACAAATTTTGAAAAATTTAATATTGTCTGTATCTTTAAATTATTATTTATAAATTACTTTCCATAATTTTGCAATGTGTATGTGTGAGCGTATGTACAATCTTTATTTCATATATAACATATAATTTGAAACAATCTTGAGATAAATTTTTCACGTACATTTCTCTTACGATTTAAGAAAAGTAGAAATAGAGGGAAAAGAATTTTCTACAAAAAATTCACACTATTTTAAAAACTTATTAAACTAATCAATTAAAAAATTAAATTTATATTAACTGATAATAAATTAATATAAAAAATTTGATGAATAGTACAATAATCATTATACATAATGTTTAACTTATTCACTATCGTGTAATGTTTCATCAATTTAATTAATTATCAGTCAATGTAACCGCGAATTGAAACAAGCATCTCTCGCTTCATGGATCTTTCCTGCCTCATGAAACGCATTCCGCGGTTACATCGCGGCGACGCGTCGTCTCCTTATCGAGAAACGTAGACGAAAAAACGCGAGAACGAAGAGAAGAAGAAGAAGAAGAAGAAGAAGAAAAAGACGAGAGGAGGAGGAGGAGATGAAGAGTGCGAAAAAGAAAAGGCTAAGGGGGATGCGCATGTAGAAGCTAGCCAAGCGGCGCCGACGAATTTTTAGGAACGACGGACTAGTCCGGGGGATGTGTGCGGAGAGGAAGTTTTCAAGGGATATACCGCGGCGCGGCCTCGAGGGCGGCAACGGCCGCGGAATGACGGCGGAGCTGTCGAGTTACAGTGGACGTCCTTGCTACGTTATCTGCCACGTCGTTGGTTTCGTTTCCCTTTCACTTTCAGCCGTAGTCCAGGAACCAGAAACCCCGGATCTCTCTCTCCCGCGTCTCGCGGGCCTGCACCGAACAAAGATACTTACCCGGGCCGGGCCGGGCCGCGGTGCGGCAAGATCTTGCGGAGGGGGCGTGTGCCAGATTGAAAAGAGATAATTGCGCGAACGTGCGATGACGCCGTGATAAACTCCAAGTTCGTTAGGTCACCGTCTGCTGAAAATTACGAAGCTGAGCACGCGGATCACGGCGACTTGGATTGATCAATGATGGATAAGCGATTAATTAGCGCTCGCTGAATTGCGGTCACAGCTAATAACGCGTGAGCAAGGGAAAGAAAATGCTGCCGATTGTCAAAGTGAAATAATAAAATTGTCTTTGAGCACGAAAGTTTCGCTGATCGTAAACTCAAGGATAAAAGAAGTTGAAGGCTAACATAAGATAAATGGGGAACCACGATAAAAATAAAAAATAATCAACGTCACAGAAGAAATATTCTTAACTAAATTTCATTATCAATTTGCACTTTATTAATTTGATCTTGCATTCTTGTAAATCATTATTAATCTAGTTTTTCGATCATATAATAATTTAAATAAAAGATTGCAAAATTTATTATATAATTTTTAGAAATAATATAATGGAAAGTTTGGTTTTTATAATTAATAATTTTTCATTAAAAGAGAAAAAATATATCGATTTTACGTATTAAATATACTCTTTATGCCTTAATACACTCTTTGAGCTTTACTCATTTTACATAAATTTAGAAATATAATTTCAAACTTATGGTTTTTATTAAGTTATCTAGATGTTGAGGATTCAATTCCTTCGATTTTTATAGCCTCCAAAGCCTCGCAAACTGTTTTTTTATTATTTTTTTATTATTCCTAACACTCAATTATAACAATTGAATTAATTGAAAATAGAAAAAATTGGAAATAAGATTTAAATAAGTTACCAACTTGCAGAATGGCGAAGAACCAACATCAGAACGGCGTAATACCGGGAGGAGGCATGGTGACCGGCCCGGATGATTTTTCAGATGGTGAAAGCACTCCTCTGACTCAGGACTATGCCGGAAGGTATGATGATTTCATTATCATTAATAATTTCTACTCTGGGAACTAAGATTTCAAGGACGAAAGAAATTAGATAAGATTTAAATTAAATTTTAAGATTTTAAATTAAATTTAAATTAAAAGTAAGAGTTATTAAAATTAATTAGATGAAGATATATTATTTTAATTAAAGCTGAGAACAGATAATTTAGTTAGATTACTTTCAATTGTTCAAATTAAAAAAAACGAAAATCACTCACTCTCTTTCTCTTGAGAAGCTTTGAGTAAAAATATTATTAATATTGATTACATTTTTATTTGTTAACAATTTGATTAATAAATGACAAACTTTTTTAACTTAGCCAACGCACGATCGTCGAAACAAAAGGATGGGACGTATTCCGGAATCCGCCAATGAAGACCGACTCGAACTCGGGTTCCATGGCAAACCAGAAATGCTTGGAGAGGATGGTACAAGTAATCAAGGTCTTCGTTTACCTACTTGTTTTCGTCATAGTGTTGGGAAGCGGTGTGGTCGCCAAGGGTACGATTCTCTTCATGACGTCGCAACTCCGACAGGATAGAAAAATACTCTACTGCAACAGACAATTGGGTAAGATTGACGAAAAGTTTAATTCGACCCAATTCGATAAAATAAAATAAATTCAATTCTGATTAATTCGGACAGCAAAAATTGTGTATTATAAGTGAAATAATTTTATTTTTAAGTAAACGATTATCAAGAAATAAAAGAAAAGAAATCTCGTATTCAGAGTTGCTACATAACAATGTATTGATAATATCCGACAATTATTTACAAATTTCAATCCAGAATAAATATTATCGCGCGATATCCTTTTGTAGATCGAGAAAATCAATACATAGTGACATTGCCCGAGGAAGAGAGGATCGCGTGGATATGGTGCATAATAATCGCGTTCGCGGTGCCGGAGTTCGGCACATTAGTGCGCAGCATCCGCATGTGCATCTTCAAGTCGTGGAAGAAACCGCAGTCGACGCACTTTCTCGTGGTTTCCATCATGGAAACGTTTCACGTGGTGGGCTTGGCCTTGATGTTCCTGGCAGTGCTTCCGGAACTGGACGTCGTCAAGGGGGCGATGTTGACCAACTGCGTGTGCTTCGTTCCTGGACTGCTAGGTAATTTGACTCCAATTCAATTTTATTTCCAATTTCCAGTTCAATTTGATTTTATCCTACTTGAAGCTTCGAATATATAATGAATTATAATGTAGAATAAAATTAGAGAGAAAAGTGAAAAATGTATTTAAAAAGAAATTTGATATTATAGGGTTTAGCCAAGAAAATAAGAAAGAAAATAAAGTTAAAATATTAAGTGAAATAAAATTAAGTAATTAATGCAATTGCCCATGTTAATAAATCTAATTTGTTTTGTATAATATTAATTATACATACATTATGCGCATTAATATAATCGCATTTGCCAAACGATGCAATATTTTATATTAAATAAAAGATATGCAGACGGATATTTACTTTCAATCACGATTGCCCGACTTTCGCGTTCGATTTTTCTACGGTTCCGTTTTGCCGAGCGAATTTATGAAAGTAGCGATCGCGCGAGAATAGGCAAAGTGAAATACATGCTGCGTACATTCGCAGGCCTACTTTCCCGAAATAAAAGTAAAGACGAATCCAAACGATTCGTCCTCGTTCTCGTCGATATCGCTGCCCTAGCTGCCCAGACGACCAGCTTCGTCCTTTGGCCCTTCCTGGACAGTTCGAGACGATCCTTATGGCTGATTCCTGTCGCGCTACTTCTCGTTTCCTGTGGCTGGTGGGAAAACTATGTCTCCACGCAAAGTCGGATCGGTGAGTTTTCATTCCTTTTATAATCCAAATCTTTTAAATTAAAATTAAATTATAGAAGAAGTAAAGAAAAATTTTTAATCTTTTGTAAACTATTTATCTCGTATAGCGAATAAAACATATATATATTTATAGGTTTTAATTATAATTTTATTCATGTTTGATTTAATTACAATCATGAATTAATTAATTAATTAAATTCACGTCATCATGGTTAACTCAAAAAGATTTTAAATGATTTTCTTTACATCTTTTCCAATTTATTAATTCTTTCAGGTTTAATCAGATCACTCGGCAGAGTGAAAAAGGAAATGCGACTGACGCGTTACTTCACCTACATGCTGGTGTCCGTCTGGAAAATTGTGGCGTTTCTTATCAGTACAATATTAATACTACATCTCAAAGGAGAGAATGTCGGGCATCTCTTTACCATGTTCAGCAGCGCCTTCAGCGATCACAGAATCACTGTCACGTCTATCAAATCTGTAACTGCCGGCAGTTTGCCTGATCTCTCGGAGATTCTGACGGGCGACATCACCGAGGTCGTCAACGCCGACTTCAACACGCCCATCTACGTCCTTCTGCTGCAGATCGCCGGCGCTTACTTCGCCTACGTGTTTGGTAAGCGAATTATGCGAATTGAAACTAACTGGAGAAAGATTTAAGATTAATATTATTCATATGAAAGTAACAATAAAACTTTCGTTATACTATATATAATCATAGCTGTTGTGAAATAAGATATATTTTTATCGTTTTGGAGAAGGTATTTTTTTTTAATTAAATAAGAAATTCCAAGTCAAATTCTCAACTGAAAATATCTTCTAATTAATTAATTTCTCTGTTATTTATAGGTAAATTTGCGTGCAAGATCCTGATTCAAGGCTTCAGCTACGCGTTCCCGGTGAATCTCACAATACCGGTGTCGATCTCGCTGTTGATCGCCGCGTGCGGTCTTCGCAATAATGATCCGTGCTTCTTCCATGGCACCATACCGGATTACCTGTTTTACGAGTCGCCACTGCCAAATTTCCTCAACGACTTCGTGTCGAAGCAGTACGCCTGGGTATGGCTACTATGGCTGTTGTCGCAGACTTGGATCACCCTACACATCTGGACGCCCAAATGCGAGCGTCTTGCGTCCACGGAGAAGCTCTTCGTCGTGCCGATGTACGATTCTCTGCTGATAGACCAGTCGATGGGTCTTAACCGGAGAAGGGACGATCAGCCGGAAGTCAAGGTCGAAGTAAGTGTCTTCAGTCATATAGCTTTCTCTATAATTTGCAAAATAAAATAATATTAAGTTAATTAACTTAATTTCTCAGTTCCTAAACTAATTTATTATTCCAAATAAAATATGAAAACGTTAATATCCTGAGAATGTTGATTGTTAAATTATAATTGATATCGGTCGACAGGATCTGGCGGAAATAGAGAAGGAAAAAGGTGACGGCGATTACGAGACGATCTACGAGCAGACAGATGGATCGACCACACCTCCGTCCGCGGTGAAGAGCAGCGATCACGTAACCAGAATTTACGCTTGCGCTACCATGTGGCACGAGAACAAGGAAGAAATGATGGAGTTCCTGAAGAGTATCCTGCGCTTGGACGAGGATCAGTGCGCGCGACGCGTCGCCCAGAAGTACCTCAAAGTCGTCGATCCCGACTACTACGAATTCGAAAGTGAGTAAAGGTTGTGTTAGCAACCTAATAAATAGATCTATTCGTTGCTTCTCGCACGTGGGAATGTGCTTTTTCAGCTCACATATTCTTCGACGACGCGTTTGAACTGGCCGATCACGACGAGAACGAGTCGCAAGTAAACAGGTTCGTGAAATTGCTGGTCGGTACGGTAGACGAGGCTGCGTCGGATGTGCATAAGACAAGGATGCACGTGAGAGCGCCGAAAAAGTATCCGACTCCGTATGGTGGACGATTGGTTTGGACTCTTCCCGGAAAGACGAAGATGATCGCCCATTTGAAAGACAAGAGCAAGATCCGACACAGGAAGCGGTGGAGTCAGGTAATGTCCGTTCACAATAAAAATTTGGTTTAAGAGGAAGGAATTAGACTCGTTTGGTAAACGGATATTTATTTTTCGATTTAGGTAATGTACATGTATTACCTGCTGGGACATCGACTAATGGAACTACCGATTAGCGTCGATCGCAAAGAGGTCATCGCTGAAAATACGTTTCTGTTAACGCTCGACGGCGATATCGACTTTCAACCGGCGGCAGTGAAGCTTCTCGTGGATCTGATGAAGAAGAATAAGAACTTGGGCGCTGCTTGCGGTCGTATACATCCAGTTGGTTCCGGTAAGTCATGCAATTTACGAAACAAAAGTGATTGTAACGATATTTATTTAAATACTATCGATTATAAATAAAATGTTTTACAAATGTTCTAGGACCTATGGTATGGTATCAGAAGTTCGAGTATGCGATCGGGCACTGGCTGCAGAAGGCCACCGAGCATATGATCGGTTGCGTACTCTGCAGTCCCGGATGTTTCTCATTGTTCCGCGGCAAGGCATTGATGGACGACAACGTGATGAAGAAGTACACGACCAAGTCCGACGAGGCAAGACACTACGTGCAATACGATCAGGGAGAGGACCGTTGGCTGTGCACGTTGCTATTGCAACGAGGATACAGGGTACGCACCGATCTCGATATCGTTACGTAACAGTTATAGCCTAGCTGACATTATTACATTCGATTCATTGCATTATAATTTTTTACTATTAATTTACTATTGATACTTCAATGAAAATGTTTATTATATTATTGCAATTATATGTTTTATTTAAAGTTATTTTTTTCTTTTTTTTACGTTGTACTATAGGTGGAATATTCCGCAGCGAGTGATGCTTATACCCACGCACCGGAAGGATTTAACGAGTTTTACAATCAAAGACGCCGTTGGGTACCCTCTACCATTGCGAATATTATGGATCTGCTGATGGATGCAAAACGCACGATCAAAATCAACGACAATATCTCGCTGCCTTACATCTCATATCAAATTCTACTAATGGGCAAGTGCTTTTCTCAATTCACTTGGAGAATTGATTAAATTATAACAATTTATAGATTTGATTTGATTAAATAACAAGATCAAATTATAATTTAATTAAAATAAAATTACACATATATTTAAGAATTTAATGAAAAAGTATCAAATTATTGGAATATATCAAATATATTTTATATATTTTTATGTTTTGATTAAAACAGGTGGTACGATTCTGGGACCCGGCACGATCTTTCTCATGTTGGTGGGTGCCTTCGTGGCTGCCTTCAAAATCGACAACTGGACCAGCTTTTACTACAACATCATTCCCATCTTACTCTTCATGATCATCTGCTTCACGTGCAAAGCGAATTTACAAGTAAGTATTCTTCTTTTGGTTTGTCGTGTCTGTATATATGTATACGTATCCGCTCTTTCCGCGCATTGTGATTGTCTTGCTCGCGGAATTCACTTTCATCAGAACCAGAATTCTTAATTTTAATATCATATAATAATGTTCTCTCATGCGGCGTCAATTCTTTTTTCGCATAATATTCGCGACATTCTAACGTAGTACTCGAATTCGTTCCGAAAATGCTTTGAAGAGTTGAGAGGAGTTGAGAGGAGTTGAGAAGGACTGGGAGAAATTAAGAGTAAGTGGTTTTCAGCTTTTATGCGCCCAGATCCTGTCGACGGCGTATGCGATGATCATGATGGCGGTAATCGTAGGTACTGCCCTACAGCTTGGCGAGGACGGTATAGGTTCGCCCTCGGCGATCTTTTTAATATCATTGTCGAGTTCATTCTTCATAGCAGCCTGTCTACATCCGCAAGAATTCTGGTGCATCGTGCCCGGCATCATATACTTGTTGTCCATTCCGTCCATGTACTTGCTCCTCATATTGTACTCCATCATCAATCTTAATGTTGTATCCTGGGGCACCAGAGAAGTCCAAACGAAAAAAACTAAGAAGGTTCGTCAGGGTCGATCATTTTTATTTATTTTTTTATTTTTGGCACTGGTATAATTAAATGCGAGTGCATCTCTGGTGAACGGGGCTTTGGAAAGGTAAAGATTCAGGATCCTTTTGCTTTATTATTGCGATATTATTTCCTGGACGCCGTTAAATAATTAATATCTCATATCTTGAATTTTTTGCCATAAAATAACATTTTTATTTGCCAAATAAATGAAACACATTTCATGATTTCACATATCTAATCGCATGTTGAACTTAAATGTGTTCTCCAGTGCACGAATCGGATAAGGATGCGTTTCGATCAAACGATTCCACAATCATTCGCTTAGTCGTAAGAGCCCATGGCGTTTCAGCTTCAGTTTCGCTTAGCTCATTGTCAAAACAAAAGGTGACTAACGTACACGTAAACGAAGGTTGGCGGTCCTTGACGACAGGTGATAATAGCCGCCGTGATCAGTAGCTTGTATGCGATCGTGATGATCGCAGTGATCGTCGCATCTGCGATAAACATCGTGAAGGAGACCTCGATGTCGCCGAGTACGTGGTTCATGTTCCTCGTGGTGGGCGAGTTTGCGATCGCGGGCCTTCTGCACCCGTATGAGGTCAATTGCCTGCTGCACGGTCTGATTTATTACCTAGCGGTGCCCTCAATGTACGTGCTACTAATCATATACTCACTCTGCAATCTCAACAACATCTCATGGGGCACGCGGGAAGTTGAGCTGAGAAAGAGCTGCGTGGTAATTAATCTCGCCACTTTACTAACTCCAACTTATCTACACTGATTGAAATACCCCCCGCAAATGCTCGCGAATCTATTAGCAAATACATATGTAAGAACGTATTAGTTTTCGCAAATACATACGTAAGAACGTATTATAAAATATTTCTTAATTAATTCTGCTCATAATAAGATTTTTCTTAAAAACTGTTAGTGGGTCGTCGCTTTGGTCTATGAATTTCTATTCTATTGTACTATATGATTTATTTAACTAACTTAAACTCTCATAGGTACTTAACAAGAAATATATATGGGTAAATAAGGATTATATTTGCGTGTGTTTATCATAATCGTTGGTGCGCTTTAGGAACTCGAGCAAGAGAAGCGGGAAGCGGAAGAGGCGAAGCGTAAGGCCAAGCAGAAATCTCTGCTGGGCTTCCTACAGAACGGCGCGGGCACCAACGATGACGATCAGGGCTCTATCGAGATATCGCTGGCCGGTTTATTCAAATGCTTGCTATGTACTCACGGTAAGCCATCCGCCGAGAAGCAACAACTCGTGGCGATCGCCGAGTCACTCGAGCAGCTTGGCAAGAGGCTTGAGACCATCGAGAGGTAGGAAAAAATGGCGTATGATAACAAGTACCTGAAACGATAAAAGATGATCACAAATTATGTTTTTTACAGAGCGGTGGATCCTCACAGTCACGCTTCCGGCCGAAGGAGAGCCTCTTCTTTGGGCTCGCGCAACGCGGACCACCTGGGTGCTATCGGCGAGGATCCCGAGGATGAGGAAGGCAGCGAGACGGAGACGGTGACCAGTCAGAACACCGAGGGTAATCGCGACGGCAGCAATTTCCTCTCGCGACCATACTGGCTGAGTGATGAAGGTCTGAAGAAGGGCGAGGTAGATGTGATATCGCTGCAAGAGGAGCAATTTTGGAAGGATCTGTTAGACAAATATCTCTACCCGATCGATGAGGACAAGACGGAGAAGGTAACACGTCGAAACATTGGGGGCCTTATTCAATTTTTTCTTTAACTTATATGAAATAAATGAGAAAAATTTATTAGAATTTATTTCATAATATGATGTTTCTATTTTGCGGACTTTTAGTCAATTTTTATCAATTACTTTTTTTCCATATATAATTTTCCATTTATAAAAAAATTTTTATTTTGCACTTTAAATTAAAATTAAATTCTGTAAATTTTTATAGAGAAATTTAATTATTGACGTAATTAATTTTGAATACAATGGAATAAAATGTCGCAATCAGAACGACATTTCTCGCAATATAATCCGCGATATGTCTTTGTCACTGCAAGCTGTCGATCAAGGATGAAGAAACAAGATTTGCTTTTGTATTTATTTGTACCTTAATCAACTTATTTCAATATTACTTGTAGTTAGATCGAAGAAACGATCAACGAGATTGTTGAGAAATAAAAATCTCAAGAATCTATCTTTCGCTTTTCAATAATCGCGCAGCCAAATAGTTAACAATTAAATTAAATTGAAAATCATTCTCTGGCTTAAAATGATTAAAAAGGAGAGAACACTTGATACGATCAAAAATAATTTAAATAAAAATTAGGAAGAATTACGGATGGTTAAAATTTAAATTTAATTAAATTGAATCAAAGATTGAAGGCTTTTGTTCCTTGAAGTAAAAGTGATTTGTATACATCACAGAAAGTATTTATTGATTACGCATTTATCATATATTCGAATTAATATACGCCATGCTGCCCCGATCAGGCACGAGTCGCCAAAGATCTAAAGGACCTACGCGACCAGAGCGTCTTTGCATTTTTTATGATGAACGCCCTCTTCGTCCTGATCGTCTTTCTGCTGCAATTGAACAAAGACTTGTTGCACATCAAGTGGCCATTCGGCATCAAGACGAACGTCACGTATGACCATACCACCATGGAGGTAAAATTAACTCCGTCGGCCGCCTCGTATCCTCGATCATGGATTTATCTCGAGCGAAACGTTAACTATGAACTTGTACTCCAACTCGCTTGTTAAATCTGCGAGATGGACGATCAATCACGCAAATCGACCAAATCAATCAACTAAAAACAAGACGGATCGTTAACAAATCGCGAGATAACGAAAGATCGACGGATCGATGGACTGATCGACGGAGTTCTTTATACTTATTATTCTAATCTTGTGTTGTCTCTTTTTTTCTGTTTCTCTCGCATTTCCTACACGCACGCAACAGGCCCGCATCGCCGGCGATCTGATTGAGCTACGCAACAAGAGTGTGTTCGCGTTTCTAATGTTCAATGCGTTGTTCGTTCTGATCGTATTCTTGCTACAGCTGAACAAGGATCAGCTGCACGTTATCTGGCCGCTCGGCGTCAAGACCAACATCACCTACGTCGAGGAGACTTCGGAGGTATCCGACGAACAAGCATCAGGGGGAAAGGATTAAGTCGGTGCCATGGTGGTGTCCTGCACACGGTGTCTCGTTAAAATCACTCTCGATGCGCCGGAATGCTTATGGAAAATGTTCTGAAAATTCTCATTTTTCATTATTATTATTATGGACTTGTAGACCTTGTAAATAAGTCGGCAAAATTATTAAGTATTCGATAAGAGAATAATAAAAATTAATAAAGATTGGAATAATAATAATGATTTGAATAATAATAAAAATTATAACGTTTCCTAAAGTTTCCTTGAAACTTTATCGATTCTTTATTTTGGATTTTAGAAATTTGAATTTTTAATTTATTTTATTGAGATTATATCAATTTATCGGATTATCTGGGCATCCCAATGTGCGTCGGGGGTGAGCACTGTACTTTGGTGATAATATTGCACCGGATTCAATATGTACATATATTTTTATGTCATTAACCCAACTGATTCGTTTGACAGCACGTGGATGATCTCCGATTAATATTCTCACGCACAGGTGTCTCACCCTCACCCTAAGGGTCGAATGGAATGGAATGACGTGGGAGATGATTTTGATAAATAATGATTGAGATGAATAAAATTTTTCATCATTAAAAATTAAAACTAATATCCCAAACAATTAAAAATGTTATTAAAAAATTAACTGAATAGTACTGAAGAGAATAGATCCATCTCTTTATGTAAGAGCCTTGGGATCGCGGATTCTCAGATCCGAGGCTTTACAGATTTCCTAAAGATTTGTGAATCTTCGAATCTGCGTCTCTTCTCTCTTTTATTGTGTCTAACTTTGATTATGCACTATATTGCCAATTGAACGAGCACTACTAACGTATATAACGTGATGGTTGCTTTCAGTGTCTTCTCATCGAGAGTTCAGCCGAACTCATCTTACCGTTTATAAATGTGTATATATCATGTATATAAGTGTGTATGTTAATCTTAACGCGCACGAAAGCCACTGATGATTACATACTCTTAACCGCTAACGACCTATTTTTATACTTATTGTTAGTTGTTTTTAATAGATGCACATACGAAGGAATGATCTCCGATGACGACCACGATCGGAATATTACATTATCAGATATAACTTGAAATGAAATTTCTGTGAATCGCGAGAAAATAATTCAAAGTATAAAATCTATAGAAATAACTTAAAAAATTTAACTTACTAATTTAGTGCAATAGGAACTCGATACTTTAACGATTCAATAATTCAATAACAATTTGCATTAATTGAGGCTGATAATTTAAACTAATAAAATATTTAAAAATTTTTTAATAAAATTAAATGGACCCATGTCTATTTTCTCTAGATTTCGGTCGCTATCGGACGTTGCTTCTCAAAAATAATACTTGACCGTGTATTGCAACGTGTTCTATACACTGTGTGATTTTGCAGGTACACATCTCGAAGGAGTACTTACAACTCGAGCCGATCGGTCTCGTATTCGTCTTCTTCTTTGCGCTGATATTGGTCATACAATTCACCGCGATGCTGTTCCATCGATTCGGCACGCTGGCTCACATTCTGGCCAGCACCAGTTTAGACTGTTGCAAGAAGGTGCGCATAAGTCTCTTACAGAATTATATATCTTGTATTGTTGTAACATCTTGACACTTGACAATTTTTCGCAGACAAAGGATCTTTCCGAGGAAGCCCTACTGTCGAAACATGCAGTGGATATAGTGAGAGATCTTCAAAGACTAGACGGGATAGAAGGCGACTACGAGGAGGGCAGCGGTAGCGGGCCTGGTAGACGAAAAACGATCAGAAACCTGGAGAAGAGTCGCAGGAAGACGCAGGCAATCAACACGCTCGACGTGGCCTTCAGGCAACGTTTCTTCAGCATGAATGAAGGCGCAGGTAAGTAGGAGACTAAATATGATCTGTAAAATAAAGGTGTAAAATAAAGATAAATAGGATAAAAGGAAATTTCAAATATATAATATTCGATATCCTTAAAACTAAGCGATCGCTTTTCATTATATCGAATCCCCATATCTCAGGTCTGTCGAGGAACATGTCGACGCGACGCGAGGCGTTTAAGGCGTTTGAGGGTAGGCGCAACAGCATAATGGCGATGCGCCGAAAGTCGCAGATGCAGACTCTGGGTGCGAACAACATCTACGGCGTGGCGGGCAACCCTCTCGGGATCCAGGGCCGGCCGTCCCGTAGCAGTCAGATATCCGTGAAGGACGTGTTCGAGGGACATCCGGCTGCGTCGTCGGGAGTGGGGCACGTGAACGCTGGCTATGAAGGCGACGATAGCCCCGGAAATAGCTTGCGGTTGCAGAATCTCGGTAGCAATCAGGTCACGTGGCGAGAGGCGAACTCCAACGTGTGATGACCGTCTCTCCCAGCTCCTTGTTACAATAGATTAACGAAAAATTTATTTATCGAAGAGCTCATTTTCGAGTTAAATCTCTTTCAACTCAAAGTCTTCAAAAAATTGCGCAAAGAGGATCTCATCACGCTTTTCGCAATTTCCTCTAGGTTTTTTTCTCTTCAATCTCCGCAAAACGGCTTTAAAAAATGAGGACTCGAGATTATGTGAAACGCTTGTAAATGACGCTCCTTGTAAATATGAAAATTAAGATACAAGTTTTTTTTTTAATATATGTTTAAGACTCCTCGGAAATGAGTTCTTCAAATTAATAGCTAATCGCGAAGATCCGTGCGGTTTTTAATAGAAGTTACAATGTTCTAATATCTAAGATGTGTGCTCAGCTAACTATATTTACCAGGAAATAATTTCTATAAATACGAAAGAGAAAGAGCCGCACGAATTTAGCTAACAAAGCACGATTGCATTTCTTTTCACGTTTTCTTGCATACATTTCACTCATTTCTCTCTTACTTTTACATTTACATTCCACTTGTCATTATTATCGTATTTTTTATTGTTCGAGATCCATAAAGAAATACATCCTATATCATAACGATAAAAATAGGTATGTTACCTGTTCTTCTTTTAACTGCACTTTCTGTATAACTTTCTGCATTTTTCTTCCTTCTTCCAACTGTCTCGAGAATAGATTTAAATATATCTCCCTTTTATATTTCAAATGCAGAAAATATAATGTAACGCAGTTAAAAGAAGCAAACTTAATTTTCGTATTATCACCGTCAAATAATTGGTGGTGACCGCGATGATTACGCTTATTCGCTCCGTTCTTTTTTTGCATATGTGATAAGGTCGATATTTAAAATAGAAATTTGTATGAGTGCATGAATGCGTATGTATGTATATAAATTGCATGTGCATTGAGGATTGTATGCGTATAATGTAAGAACAATAATTAGTAAAGGAACAGTAATAATAATAGTATAATGATACCCCAGATGTTGCGAAAGATCTTGAATAAACTTCATTCAACAAATATTATATCTTTACATCTTTGAACCTGCTTAAGATATCTATATCATAAGATGTAGAAATATTTCTTCTGTCACAATCATATAATTTTCTTCGTATTGTATCTCTAGTATCTTTATAAATGTATTCTTTATATTTATTATGTTATAAAATTATATATGTATAAGTGTACATAATTTTGTAATATACACATCTCTTTTTATTTTATTATTACAGAGATGTGCAATATAAAAAGAAGCCACAAGCCAGCTCTATTTTTTTTAGATCGTATAATAAAATTTGGAACATAAAACATATAAATTGATAAAATAAATTAATTTATCAAAAGTTTTAACAATTTATCTTCCTAGGATAATTGATATCGTCAATTATCTTATTTTATTTAGAAGTATAAAATACAAGAAATCTCCTTGTACCTTATACTTTATACACACACTCCTCATTTTTTTGTATATATGTTAGATAATATGTCATCAACTTTTATATTCACGAATTAAATTAAATAGGATGATAAAAAACATGTATAGGAGAGACATCTGTAACCTGTTTTCTAAACTTTAGTCAATTACAGTGGTCCGTCAAAGTGTATGCTCTGCGTCTCGTTGTGATCACGTTTTAGGGAGCTTATGTCACGATAATCAGTCGATTGATGAAATTACCCACGACGTCGATGCGCCCTTTGCTACGTGCCTTCGTAAGTGTCTCATGAATCATCGTCAATATTTTCTGCAAGAGAATTTCGCATCACGATATGCATTGCGTTTGCGTCAGACTGCCGTCATATGCACTGTGATGCACTGCCACTACATGCGTTGCTAAACTCATTGTAGAGGGTCAAGGTACACGCGGAGTCAATGGCGGGAAATTTGAAATTGAAGATCACTTGTCTATCAACATATGCACATACAATTTATATTAATTTCTAACGATCTAACCTAATATAGACTACTCAGTGTATATCCTATATAAAAATCATGTTAAAAATATTTTTGTTTTAATTTTTAAGTCTATAGCGCCTAAACATCGTGTCGACATGATCACGTCCGCCCTGAAGCCCGAAGTTGTACTTTCGGAGAGTACGCGTAAGGCTTGCATAGAGAAATTCAAGTCCTTCCAGGTGCCAAAGGTGCGCAACGCAAAGGTGGCGGAGGCGGCCGTTTTGGTTCCGTTATGTTTGTATAAAGGAGAACTCGGTTTACTATACACGCTGCGGTCCATGAAGCTCACATCTAATCGAGGACAAGTTAGTTTAAATTCTTAATTGAAATAGTTTAAAAATATTTTAAAGATTACAATTTTACGTGAATAACGGTATGTTTTTGCTCTTTGGATTGTTCAAATATCAATTTGTAATAATAAGGTAATTGAATTTATTATAAAATGACAAATTTAATCTCGTTAAGGATATCTATTGTAGGTGTCCTTCCCCGGTGGCATGCGCGACGAGACTGATATCGACCTGCAAGAAACCGCGTTGCGAGAAACCTGGGAGGAGCTGAAGATCCCCAGGGAGAAGATTGACGTGTGGACTATGGGAAACCTCATTGGCAAGTCGGACGTCAACGTGATGCCGGTTCTGGCTTATATCGGCGAAGTGGACCCTGAAAAGCTAGAGATTAATCAGGATGAGGTGGAAGAAGCGTTCGTGGTTAGCTTGCAGAAATTGTGCGATCCCGAGCTAATTCGTTTCACAAGTTTTCGCAACCCAGTTGTGACCTTGCCGTGTTATTTGGGTGGAAAGTACCGCGTCTGGGGATTTACCGGTGGTATTACTCACATGGTACTCGAAGCCTTAGTGCCACAGGTCTATGAATACAAGTTCTTTTCACAAAATCCGATAGTGAAGAACTTTAGAGAAACTTATGACAAGACAAAATCTAAGCTGACGCATCCAAAGCTCTGAAGAGTAGAATAGGACAAAAAGATGAAATAGGAAGCAGCGGAATTTTAATGAATTCAAATTTCAATGCTGATAGATTTCCATGTTTCGACGCATGGACCACAATTCGCGACAATGGAAAATCAGTAATAGAAATATTTTTATTAAATTGAACATTAAATTCATTAAAATTACGCAGATTTTAAATTTTTGAATAGTTAATTCAGCAAAATTTGATTTGAAGTTGATTGTTCAACTCTACGTCCGTAAGTTTTGAACAGAATCGAGTATAAGTATTGATATATGACAAACTCGTTATAAAACTTGTTACAGATTTCGTACATACACTGTAATTTCAAGTTATTGTTATCGAAAAAAAATAAAGTATTAACATTTTTATCTTTTTAATGATTGACAAGAAATAAACTGATAAGAAAGAGATATGTATTTTTTCTCTTGCTCTTGACGAATAAATTAGAAACCGTGTTCACAACTTAGAGAACTTGTAGTACAAAATTAAATAGAATAAGAATGCTTTCAATCAAATGCAAGTCGATTTTATGAAGAAAAAAAAAAGAACATTTCATAATACCGACATTCTGCAAATATAACCTTCTTCTTATAAAAGTCGCACTCTGGTCCCTCGTTGAACGAGAGCACAATTTCGACAAAAAGGAAAACAAATGTACGGTGTAAGTGCGTCATACGTATGTATCAGTATGTATATATGTATGCGACAACGATAGCGTTCACAGAGAGAAACCTGAGAGCGGCCATCCCGGCCTTTTTCGTGGGACCGATCGTTGGCCTAGCATCCGCGCCAAACGTGGATGTAGAACTACGTGGCCACGTTCACTGTCGATAAATCGCTTCAATACATGGTGTATATCCGTGCTACCAAGATAGGGCGTTTACGCGTAAAATACGATTGTTTACCTCTACACATATATAAAAAGACATTTTAATCATAGTTTATGTAAACTATGATTAAAATGTATTTTACGCGTAAACGCCCTACAAAATGCCGTTCAAAATATGGCGGCAAAAACGTAAAAAATCGCAAAAAAATCAATTTCTTTTTCATTATATCGTATTAATGAAAATCAAAGCGTTGTCGGATCATTTTCATCGTTTGAATCTGGCGGCATAAATGTTTTCATTAAAAGAAAATTTAGTTTTGTTTATAAAGTCCAGTGTAATATACATTCCCATGTAATAAACAGACGTTTTTTGGTTGTGAAAACCTTTTTTTTTTTCAGATACATTTTGGCATGAAATTCTGTACATTTGTCCATAAACGAAAACTAATATTATTATAATTTATTGTTTAAACTCGAACGTACTAATTCCAAATCCTTCTATCAGCCTACAGTTACTATGCCACATTGGATTTGCCATTTTAAATTTATAAACGAAATTAATTTTTTCTTTTAGTAAAAACATTTGGGAACAAACCGACAACGTCTTAATGTTCAAAAATACGATTTAACGAAATAGAAATTGACTTTTTTAAGTTTTTGCCGCTATATTGGGAAAATGGCGAATGATAGCGAAAAACGAACAATCATAAAGAGCGGACAAAAATACAATAGGATACGGAATTTTTTAAATGATTCCTCGATTTTTTCTTTGAAAACTTACTACATGAAGAAAAGTCAAAATTTAGGTCGCTCCCGGACGAAACGGGTTAATGTTCCCACGGCCATGCATCACTTGACACGGTGTCTTACTTCGTAGATTGGGACATTGTACCAATTTCCTCTCAAAAGAGACGAGAAGGTACGGCGTGCTCTTAGCACCCAAAGCTCCTAGGAGCGAAGGGTGAGCCCCCTCACCACGACAAGGTGGCACGCAACGAGGGGGGCCCCGCGGGCGCTCCGGAGTTAGCCGCGAAAGTCGAAATCGTCGTGCTACACGACGTTCAACGACTTCCGCGGCCACCCCGGTTCCTGCCCGGCCCCGCAGGCGCGCCGGAGTTAGCCGCGAAAGTCGAAATCGTCGTGCTACACGACGTTCAACGACTTCCGCGGCCACCCCGGCTCCTGCTCGACCCCGCAGGCGCGCCGGACTTAGCCGCGAAAGTCGCAATCGTCGTGCTACACGACGTTCAACGACTTCCGCGGCCACCCCGGCTCCTGCTCGACCCCGCAGGCGCGCCGGACTTAGCCGCGAAAGTCGCAATCGTCGTGCTACACGACGTTCAACGACTTCCGCGGCCACCCCGGCTCCTGCTCGACCCCGCAGGCGCGCCGGACTTAGCCGCGAAAGTCGCAATCGTCGTGCTACACGACGTTCAACGACTTCCGCGGCCACCCCGGCTCCTGCTCGACCCCGGTTGTACCAATTCCCTCTCGAAAGAGACGAGAAGGTACGGCGTGCTCTTGGCACCCAAAGCTCCTAGGAGCGACGGGTGAGCCCCCTCACCACGACAAGGTGGCACGCAACGAGGGGGGCTACACGACGTTCAATGACTTCCGCGGCCATCTGTTACCACCCTTGCTTGATAGGTGCGCGTTGGGTTCCTGCACAGTACTGTCGTACTTGACGACGCGTCAGATCTCACATACGTACCACTGAAATAGAGAACGAACAAATTTATTTATTACAAAATTATTACAGAAAGTTAGAGCAAAATGTGTGTTGTTGAAAAATTCATGTTTGTATTCATACATATATATTGTAATTCTTTAAATATATCGAGATGTATTTAAACATGTATATAGATATTATGAATATGTACTAATTAAAGGGAGAGATAGAGAGAGAAAGAGAGTTGTTTGCAATCACCCCGGGGTAGCGACGCGAGATGAAGCAGTAATCTGAAAATTTTGATAGTACGCCATAATGTGTAATAAGTATGGTCAAATAATTTATAATAATTTATTAAATTTATTAAATTATCATAATCGCGCGTTATTTCCCACACGATTAGATCTAACGTTATAATTAGATATTAGGATTAATAACCGTGTTATTGTGACTAATATCTGTAAATCGTAATAAACTTAAACATATCGATATAAATATCTCAAAGATTTAAAAAAGGCGCGAAGGTTACAACACCTTGAATACGATCAGATCAGCGATTATTACACTTATTTCTTTTGATAATATATCAAAAAACGGACTTATCACACGATTTTTAAGAGGTATTTGTAAGGAAAACCCGTCAAGACCAAAGTATGTTACGACGGGAGATATCTCTCCAGTTCTTAGGTACTCTGAAAAGCTCTATCTTCTAAGTTTTATTCAATTAAAAGCCAAAGATGTAGCAGAAAAAAACAGCAACATTATTAGCATTAATGTCTGCGCATCGATTACAAACCTTAGCATTGATGTAATAATATATGCGAGTCTTTATAAACTTATATTAAGTATCGACATAAATAAATTTTTAATTTTTTCTTAAAATAATTTTTAACATAATATGTAAATATGTAATTATATATTTCTGCAAAATTAAATATTTGTACTGAAATTGACATTTTTTACAAATATATAAAAAGTTTTATAATTTTTTGACAAAATATTTACAATCTCGCGTCATTTATATGTATATCATAAAACCAATTTCTCTTAATCAAAAATAGATATGTAAATAGATATATAGGCTAGAAACAATTAAGTCAAAATCATTGCTTTGTTGAAATAAATTTTAATACTTAATAATCATTATTGAGTTTCCTAAAAAATGATTTTTTTTCAAAAAGAAAATTTTTCATATTTTCTTAATTCATGCTGATATTTATACATATTAAAATTTTCTAAATATCTCTAGATATAATTTCTTTGCAATGATTTATATGATATTTAATCTTGGAAAAATATGGGAAAGGATGAAGGAGAGGAATAGATAAATAAATAAAACACATCCTAACTAATGTATCATTTTTCTCTAACTACAGTTATTTATTTTTTTTAATAATACCTAATATAGTATTCTTATTCTTATCTCTTTTTTAAATAAATATAATTTCATAAAAAATAAATCTAAGGAAAAATTTTATATTAAAAAAATCTTTATTTTATATATACACACACATATATATATGTATATATATATATATATACATATATAATAGAATTATTTTACTTGTTTCTCAGTGTTTCTAAAATACACATTATAGAAGAATATGTAATTAATACAAGAAAAATTAATTTATATAATGCAATTTCGAATATTTAATTTACGCAAATTAAAAAAATTTCGCGAAATAAAACTCAGATTTCCATATTTTGTTAAATATTAATTTTATATATTTTATATAAAGTTTGTAACATTGATACACAATTATTTAGACGTGATATGATTTGACAAATAATTAGAATAATGGTAAATCAAACATTTGATAAACAATGAGCTCGATATTACGAGCTGTGTACGAAGTATGCGAGCATTTGCTCAAGCACAATCGCATAATACGTACTACATCGACAATATAGATAATACCAAGATTAAATATCTACCATAATTAATTCTAGCCCATCCATTTTAAGACAACGGATCTATAAAGTGCAATAATGCAATATTGTCATTTAAATATAATATTTTTCTATTATTATTTATTGTCGTCATCCGATTGTGTAAAACCAAAATATATTTACTCTATACTTAATTAATCATAGATCCGTTCCCCCAATAAAAAAAATTTGACTCACCGATCCGATGCGCAACGGGTGGAGTTATTTCAGCCACGTAGCTATGATGATAGAATATCTGTAACATACAAATATAAAATTCAAATTAAATAAAGTTCAAAATGACTAACATTTCGCAAGATAATTCTTACGTGCGTCTAATTTATGTTATTTCAATAAAAAAATATAATTATACAATTATCTATTTTCCGAAGATTTCATAATGATAAACTTTTATAATTTCAAAAAGTTTTCTTAGCGAAATAAAGGAATCAGAATAAATAAGAGAAAACTATTAATTTTATACAAATAAAAAATGATGCTTACCCCAAGGTTGCTCCGTCGGGGCCCGCGGTCTATCCTAGACCTCCTCCTCCTCCTCTCAGGACATCTGGGACTTGTCATCGGGCAACACACAAATATATAATTCACATTACGTGTGACGCTGCAACACACAAATATATAATTCACATTAAAGAGGCGTTCAAAATGATCAACGTTTAAAGAAATAATTCTTATGCGCATTTATAATAATGTTCACTATAATAATTGCTACATGAACGGATCGCGATACCGCTCAATCCATTCATCGTCGTGACACTTTTTCACTCCGCGTCCGATTCGAAAATAGCATTGCGAACTTCACTCCGACTCCGAATGATTACTCATTACACAAGATATTACTTTATAAGAATTACGAGACACTCTATCTTATCGCACATCGCAGTCCAATCAGTATTCGTCGCACCAACCAATAACTTACCTATTTCGTAAAATATTGCGTTTCGATAAACGAAGCTCTCGCTGCTGGCTCAACGGTCGGTCAACACTCGGGACAACGGTTACGCGGGAATGCGCGGAAATGCGCGGGAATGCGCGGGAATGCGCGGGAATGCGCGGGAACTGGCGGGAACTGCTAAGTAAGCGGCGCGCGAGGACGCCGAGTATTGCCGAGCGCCGCCGGGTAAAATATACGAGGATATATGAATATACGAGGCCGCTAACTTTGCGCGAGGATCGATTAGAAAATGTGCGCAGCATTCAAACTCGTAAATCTCGCTTATATAAAACTGCATTATTGTTATTTTGCAGTGTTGCGCGGGTTTCGAATACTACACGCTCGCGCATTTTTCGCGCTTTGTCCAACGAATGTCTGTTCTCTAAGTAATTAATTAAATAGTAGATGATTACTTTCTCGCGCGCGTATTACATTGTGAACGACTGAATATCAACAACTTAAAATCAAAGGTGGAGATTTCGCTAAACACGATATGCACAAGCTTCGTGACGATCGTCGCTGCCGTTCGTTCGCGCCAGGTTCTTTACCCAACTATTACCGCCTGATAGAAATTTACGTGCAACGCCATGCTTCTCCGGCTGCGCGGATCTCGAATATTATAAGATATAGGTGATGAAATACCTGTATCTTATGGCGGACGATGATTATGCTTGCTAATTAAATGCGTCGCCGCATTCAGCTCGAGATCGATCCATCTTGCGTCGCGGTCGCGTTTAGTTGCGCTAATGGCGACGGAAGCTCGGAAAGTAGCGGCAACTTTAGGTACGACGCGAGTCAAATCAATGTCTGATAGAGATCAATAACGATTACTCAAATCGCTGAAAATCTAAATTTTGAAGTCGACTCACTGCTGCTCGTATAATATATTTCAAAGACACAAATCCCGAAATACATATATTAATTATAATAAATAATTTTAATATTACCCAGTGAGAAATGGTTGGTCAAATCGATGTCGACGCGATATCGCGTCAATATCTTAAATTTTGCATCGAAAAGGCATCACGTCGATGTCGCATCGATCATCATTTTTCACTGGGTATAAATTTGTAAAACTTATATTAATTTAATTTTAATAAATAATCTGTATCTTACGATTGATATATTTTTTATCGACATGATCAAAAAGTGCAGGATTTAGCACACCATGAACGGAAGCGATTTATCGACAGTGAACGTGGCCACGTAGTTCTACATCCACGTTTGGCGTGGATGCTAGGCCAACGATCGGTTCCACGAAAAAGGCCGGGATGGCCGCTCTCAGGTTTCTCTCTGGCGTTAATAATAAATAATTAATAAGCGGCGCGCACCGAACGTGACCGTGGTTATAAATATAATATAAATATAATCAGATAACATCGGAACAAATCGGTTGAGTTGTCATCTTGTAGCAACTCTCCCTGATTGGCTGAATCCAACGGTATGAACCAATCACGTTTTCACGTGCGTACGCACCAATCACGATTCTCCTCCGCGCTGCAGCCAATGAGGAGATACAGCGGCGCGTCGTTTCCGGCCATTTCCGGCGGATTGCCGTAAAATCCTGGAAGGCCTCGAAGCAGGGTCTGTTCCCTCGTAACGGTCGTGGTGGTGTGCAACTGTGGATACCTTCGCGTCGATTACAGAGAGGAAATCCGGAGGCATCGTCGAGCGTTGCTTCAGCGAGAGCTCAATCGAGGTAAAATAATCGTCCTGATGATTGTCCGCTCTCGTAGCCGTTCTTATTTTCCTTCTTAACGATTCGTTTTGAATTAATTTCGGCGTAAGAACGCCGGACTGCGTCGTGTTGACGTCTTACCGTCGAGATACGTTTCTCGTTTCAGAGCATGGACTCTCGGAGGCGTTTGTCGAGAGCATAAGCCCTCCATTAATTCATCAATCGCGTGAAGAATCAACCAAGGATTAGAGAAAGGCAACGCGCTAGCTAGCCAAGATGTATCTGTACAATCTGACCCTCCAACGTGCCACGGGCATCACGCACGCGGTGCACGGCAATTTTTCCGGCAGCAAGATGCAGGAGATCCTCGTTTCCCGCGGTAAATCGTTGGAGCTGTTACGTCCTGATCCGAATACGGGGAAAGTTCACACTCTGCTGACCGTCGAAGTCTTCGGCATCATCCGGTCCCTTATGGCATTCAGACTCACCGGCGGGACAAAAGATTATATTGTCGTTGGATCGGATTCCGGGCGTATAGTGATACTGGAGTATATTCCTGCCAAGAACATCTTCGAAAAGGTGCATCAGGAGACTTTTGGCAAAAGTGGATGCAGGCGCATCGTTCCTGGCCAGTATCTTGCTATCGATCCAAAAGGAAGAGCAGTCATGATAGGTATTGAATATTTTTATCTCATTTTTGCCTTTGGCAAAACTTTATAAGACAATTTATATTGTTCTTGTCTGTAAGTACTGTGTGATTATGTTTTGTTCGTGTTTCAACTGATTAACATTGATTACATCTTTCTTCTTATGATGGTACTTTTGTGGTAATACATACATATACTTTGATACAACGCTGGTGTTATCGTTTGTTACCGTTGCTGTTACAGGTGCTATTGAAAAGCAGAAACTTGTGTACATTCTCAACAGAGATGCCGAGGCCCGTCTGACAATCTCTTCTCCATTGGAAGCTCATAAGAGCAATACCCTGGTATATCATACGGTTGGCGTCGACGTTGGTTTCGAAAACCCTATGTTTGCGTGTTTAGAGATCGATTATGAGGTAAACTTTGGAGGTGTAATTTTTCTACTACTTTTTGAATAACAGATATTTTTAAACGTAGTATCAGATGATTCGCATACCGTGTTTCAACTGAATAACATTGATTACATCTTTATTATTATTATGATGATGCTTCGACGATTATATTTGCAATTGTATGTTTATGTAAAGCGCCAGTATTTAATATATCATGCAAAAATGTTAATTCAGGAAGCGGACACCGATCCCACGGGCGATGCGGCGGTAAAAACGCAGCAGACGCTTACGCTGTACGAGCTTGATCTCGGCCTGAATCACGTAGTCCGGAAGTACAGCGAACCATTGGAGGAACACGCCAATTTCCTTGTGTCTGTGCCCGGTGGCAATGATGGCCCGAGCGGCGTGCTCATCTGTTCTGAAAACTATCTCACGTATAAGAACCTCGGGGATCAGCACGACATACGTTGCCCGATCCCGCGACGCCGTAACGACTTGGACGATCCCGAGAGAGGAATGATATTCGTGTGCTCGGCCACGCACAAGACGAAGAGCATGTTCTTCTTTTTGGCGCAGACGGAGCAGGGTGATATATTCAAAATCACTCTTGAAACGGACGAGGACATGGTCACTGAGATTAAGCTGAAATATTTCGACACGGTACCCGTAGCGGCGAGTATGTGCGTCCTGAAAACGGGATTCCTGTTCGTCGCTTCAGAATTCGGCAACCAGTTAGTATCGTAGACCGTACCACGGTTCTTGCGTATGCATCACGCACTTGCGCGTTCAAATTATTGCAAACAGCGCACGTATATTATTCTTTTTTAGTTATCTGTATCAAATAGCGCACCTCGGAGACGACGACGACGAGCCCGAATTTAGTTCGGCAATGCCATTGGAGGAAGGTGACACTTTCTTCTTCGCCCCTCGACCGCTGCGAAATCTAGTGTTGGTTGACGAAATGGATAGTCTCTCGCCCATAATGGCTTGTCAGGTGATACATTTATTTTGTAAAATAAGTTTTGTTCGACGAAGCACTTGAAGTAGGTGGGAGACGTTGCTCGTGCGTCTCTTTCCTGTGGGATACTGTGCGATAGCAAAATTCTCTTCGTCGCCTTTGGTTTGTTATTGCAAATTGAAGTGAATACTTGGAGAAACAAGCGTACATTTACAATGATATTTTTCTTTTCAGATATTTTACATTATGTATGAAAACGTTTATGAGAGCTTTTGATTGTATAGGTAGCAGATTTGGCGAACGAAGACACGCCACAATTGTATATCGCTTGCGGACGAGGACCGCGATCCACATTGCGGGTGTTACGCCACGGTCTCGAAGTTTCCGAGATGGCCGTGAGCGAGTTGCCTGGTAATCCAAATGCTGTGTGGACTGTGAAGAGAAGAATTGATGGTTAGTCAAAAGATACTTTCACATATCACGTGTCTGCATGTTTCCACTTGAATTGCTTATTCGACAATTGATAAGTTTTAGCTATCTTTCCGTTGAGAATTTACTTTCCACATGTCTCGTTTGTCTCTATTGAGACTTTTTAAGATCTTTACATACAAAGCAACGAGGAATATAGTATTTTATTCGGTCAGCATTAAAAGTTTTTTTTGTTTCTTTCATTTTTCCTTTTTTACGAAAGTGGATCGTAAGTGCTCAATAGCATAATTGAAGCAAATTTGCGTAAAGCTTTTGGGGTAAGAACACTAGTATTTAGTATAATTTGGAAAAGAAAACTAGTTTTGCTTTAAAAAGACGGCATCGATTTTGTAAAACGATATTAATGAACCTGGTGGCTTGATACACTCTTATCAAACACCAGTTCTCTCTTTCAGGATGCCAGCGCGCTATTGGTTGACCTACAGAACTCTGAATGACCGAAAGGTAAGGAATCACGGCGCAAAATTGGCACGAGTAAGAGTCGATTCGTTCGATAAAAATTTCAAAAAAGAAAGGCAAAAGTCGCATCGACTCTTTTCGTGCCCCACAAGAGCGTGCGCAGTTTCGAATGATCGAGGACACCAACATTTTATTTCTCTGTGCAAATTCAAATAGTCAATTTGACGATGCATTCTCCTACGTACTGAGAATGAGCTTTATAATTTTGATTGCAGAGGAATATGATGCATACATCATAGTGTCCTTCGTGAATGCCACACTCGTACTCAGTATCGGCGAGACTGTCGAGGAAGTGACGGATTCGGGTTTTCTCGGTACAACACCGACCTTGAGTTGCTCCGCCTTGGGCGAGGACGCGTTGGTGCAGGTATATTGCACATGGAAATTATATCATATGGTATTCCGTGGACCTCATGCGTGAACCTTGCATCCCATTGTGTTAAATTTGAGAATAATATAAAATTAAAGTAAGTAAAATTTTTGAAATAATGACGTGTTTGAAAATAATCACGTGTTTTTTTTAAATTATTATTTGGGACGGAATGGTATATGCATGGGATTGTAAAACTTTTTCACGTGCACTTGGTATCTCCGGCACCTGGTTGACCACGTGCCGGTCGTTAAAAGGTGCTAAAATATTCGGGCTCACGCATCGTTGGAACGTTCCGGATCTAATCGAAACTTTCCTGGTATTACAGGCCCAACAATTATTTTACAGAAATCTTAATTTTAACAATGATATAATCCAATATATTTTGTTTTATTATTATGAAATATATAATTTAATTATCTGAAATATCAAACGTTTTTCAGGTATATCCCGATGGTATACGTCACATCCGAGCGGATAAACGTGTCAATGAATGGAAAGCACCTGGCAAGAAGACGATCGTGAAATGCGCGGTTAATCAACGTCAAGTTGTGATCGCCCTCACTGGAGGGGAATTAGTCTACTTCGAGATGGATCCTGTATGTACTTGCAGTAATTCTTTCCAATAATTTTCTCCGCAATTATTCTAACGATCGCATTATTTGTTCTCTCTGAGGTGTCTAATCTTTGTTCTCAGAGATGTAGAGGATGCGAAGAGCATACCACTCATTTCATCTTGCGTGGCCAATCTAGCTGAGCCTATCGGCTTAGTGATTGGGACTGATGGAGAGTGAACAAGACACCCAAGTTTTTCATCAATAATGACCTATTAATTCATGAAATCTTTTCAGACCGGGCAATTGAACGAGTATACAGAAAGGAAGAAGATGCCCTCGGAAGTAATGTGTATGGCTCTCGGAAACGTCGCAGTGGGCGAGCAACGCTCGTGGTTCCTGGCCGTCGGTCTGCAAGACAATACTGTGAGGATAATATCGTTGGATCCCTCAGATTGTCTAGCGCCAAGAAGCATGCAGGCATTACCAGCAGCTGCAGAGAGTTTATGCATCGTGGAAATGGGTGCTAAAGAAGCCGACAATTCCGAGGATGCGGCGCCGCAGCAGTCCAGTTTATATCTGAATATAGGTAAATTATATCTTTAGATTTACAACTATATTTTTTCCTCGTGGTACAAGTTTACGTTTCTAAAAGAAATAATTTTGACGAATCCTCTTTAATACCTATTGTACATTACTATCGTCATTAATTTTGCAGGTTTGCAAAACGGTGTGCTGCTTAGAACTGTGTTAGATCCGATTTCCGGTGATCTCGCAGACACGAGAACACGTTATCTGGGCTCTCGTCCCGTGAAGCTCTTTAGAATACGAATGCAAGGAAATCAAGCGGTGCTGGCGATGAGCAGCCGATCTTGGCTGAGTTACTATCATCAGAATCGTTTCCATCTAACGCCTCTATCGTACGAGAGTCTTGAATTCGCATCGGGCTTTAGTTCCGAGCAGTGTCCGGAGGGTATTGTTGCCATATCGACAAACACGTTGAGGATCTTGGCGCTTGAGAAGCTCGGTGCCGTGTTCAATCAAGTGAGCTTCCCGCTAGAATACACACCGAGGAAGTTCGCGATTCACGCCGATTCCGCGCATCTAGTGGTCATCGAGACGGAGCATAACGCGTACACGGAGGAGACGAAGCAACAGCGAAGGTTGCAGATGGCAGAAGAGATGCAAGAAGCAGCCGGTGCCGAGGAGGCCGCGGTCGCTCGGGAATTAGCGGAAGCATTCCTCACAGAGGAACCAAACGAGGCGGTTTTCGGTGCTCCGCGGGCAGGCCCGGGACTGTGGGCCTCCATGCTAAGAATAATGGCACCAACCACCGGACAAACGTTCGAAGTGCATCGTTTTGAACAAAATCTAGCTGCGTTATGGTAAGTAAAAAAAGAATAATTAATCTTGATCAAAATCGTAGTTATTTTATATATTCAATATTACATATAGATCCTTTTTCTCCTTTATAGTCTTTGCCTTGTCAAGTTCGCCAATCAAGGTGACCAGCTGTTTCTCATCGTTGGAGTCGCGAAAGAATTTCAATTGAATCCTAGAGTTAGCAATGGCGGCTTTCTTTATACGTACAAGTAAGCTATCTCACTTTATTTTTCCAATACTTTAACCGATAATAAATTGGTGATGATTAAATTGGATGTCTGTATCTTGATGATAGAATCCTGCAGTGCTGATGTTTCTAATCATCTTTCAATGAATGTGTTATCTCTTGCGATGAAATAATCAAAAGTGATTGCTCTGTTTTAGAGTAAATGCGGAATGTACCAGTATCGAGCTGCTGCACAAATCTCCGTTAGATGAGGTACCGTTGGCCATTTGTCCGTATCAAGGTCGAGTACTGGTCGGCGTGGGTAGAATGTTACGGCTTTACGACATGGGTAAAAAGAAGTTACTGCGTAAATGCGAGAACAAGCATATACCCAACGCTGTCGTGTCGATCAACGCGATCGGTCAACGGATCTATGTCAGCGACGTGCAGGAATCCGTATACGCTGTGAGGTACAAGCGCCAGGAGAATCAATTGATCGTTTTCGCGGACGACACGCATCCCAGGTGGATCACGACAACCTGCGTGTTGGATTATGACACCGTCGCCACCGCGGATAAATTCGGAAACATAGCTGTGGTGAGTTCTTACGTCCCCTCTACTAGAAGTATACAGCATGTTTGTATGATAATTACGACTTGTTATATTCTCTTTTATGTCTCTTTTCAGATACGTTTGGCGACTGGTATTAATGATGATGTAGACGAAGATCCTACCGGTAACAAAGCATTATGGGATCGCGGACTGTTGAATGGCGCGAGCCAAAAAGCTGACACGGTGGCATGTTTCCACGTTGGCGAGACTGTAATGTCGCTACAGAAAGCAACTCTCATACCGGGCGGCTCCGAGAGTATGGTATATACCACTCTAAGCGGAACGGTAGGTGTACTCGTGCCGTTTACAAGCCACGAGGACCATGATTTCTTCCAGCATCTGGAGATGCACATGCGATCCGAACATCCACCTCTATGTGGCAGAGATCATTTGTCTTTCCGGTCATATTATTATCCTGTAAAAAATGTGATTGACGGTGATCTCTGCGAACAATTCAATTCGATCGAGCCCACTAAACAGAAGAGTATCTCCGGCGATCTTGAGAGAACGCCATCCGAAGTGTCGAAGAAATTGGAGGACATACGTACACGTTACGCTTTCTAAATTTTCCAGACGCAAGGACTACGTCCTTCGGCGTGCTGTTTTTCCAACATAGAACTCATATTTCTAATATATGGAATATATGATCTTGAAAAAAATCCACTACGAATTCTATTAATTTTTCATTAATCGATCATTCTTTTTGCATAATATTGGATTAATATAATGCATCCTTTCCGTCGATTCGATTGTGCAAAGTAAAAAAATTTTGTTATATACATCCATGCGTACAAAAGTTGAAAGTTATGTAAAAATTCAAGATTTTTTACATGTGTGATAGCTTTATTATGTAAACGTAATTTTTAGAATATATTTGTTAACGTCGAAACGTAATGTATATTCAATTTCTTTTAAGCAAACTGTCAGTAATGAAACAAAAATTAACAGTATTTTAATAGCTTTAGAGTGACTTGTGTAAGCTTTTTGTATTTCTGTAACAATTATGGACCGCATACAAATCACGAGACGTTGAGATTCGTAAGTGTGAAAGTTAAGGGTTTGACTCTATGAATAGGTTCTCATCATATTTATAGCACAAGTGTAGATACATTAATGTAATGACGTTCGTTCATCCCTATATATAACCTATGTAAACCGACCTAACGCCGTACCATTCGATTTGCATCAGTGACTAAGCAATTAATTTTCGCTTATTGTAATCTTACAAGTTGCACATTAAATCACCCACCGAATCTAACATCGATTCATTGTCTGATATTGATTTGTATATCCACCCAGCATGAATATCTTTGAATATATTTATTAAAGGAGAACGGCGCGCTCTTTGTCTTTTTCTACTTCAACAGATGCGGTAACGTTTCGATGACCAGGACGTGCACCGTTATTACATAATGCTACAGCTCCTGAAAAATCTTTAGTTCTTCAAAGAGTTTACTTTATTCCAATCGATTAAAATTTGCTCTTAGTTTCATTATAGTTGCAATTTTTACAGGAAAGTGATATAAGGCACATACTTTTTGAAGAAAATTTGTTATGAAGATATTTTTCTATCGTCGAAAGAAATCTTCTCTTCTCCATTTCAATCATTGAGGAAAACTCGCTAGTATCGAGAGATATGTGAAGAATAAAATCCGAAATCGTACTAATATTACATATATGTATAATAAAAAATTATTTTTTTAAATATATTTAAATATAGAATATAAAAAAGGAAAGAATGATCGGACTCGCGCGACGACGTATGTATTTCGAGCTACCTTCCGAATTCATATAAATTTTATATGAATTAAAATTTAAATGAAAATCACGAAACGTTATCGAATTCGCACTCGATTGGATCGAGTCACATTTTCACAAAAGAACAAGACTTGGATTTGCATTCTACAAATAGATATCGCTATTTAAGGCGATCCCAGCACTGAATTAGAACAGTGGAACGATGAATCTATCTACGTTATGCACCGTTATGGCATAACTAGGTGAGCATGCATCCCGGTGATGCATTCATCACTCAATTGCATCTCCCTTCCCTCTTCTTCCCCGATACTCATGCATGCACATGATTACGCACACGCACGAGACACACACAGTCTCCTCGAGGCATTCTATAACTTGACGCATGTCGGCACCGGCGTTAAATTTCGGAAAACGAAGCTTTATTACGGAAATAAAATTTAGAGATTCGATTTGACATTTAACATAAATTGTATTTGTTATTTAATATTTGTATAATTACTTTACAACACATTTGGCGTTATTTGGCAAAAACTAACGTACTCTCTCACATCTCTCGAAAATAAGAAAATAGAATTTAGTTGTATCACACATATTTCAAATAACATTAAAAAAATCTGCATTTATGTGAATTTTGTTATTTTTCGTAACACATGCTTGATGATTATATTCGACGAAAAATGACGCAAATTAAAATGGACTCAAGCTTGGCGCTCCCAAGGATACTTTTTACCTCTCGCACATCATGTTGTTCCAATATCGAGAGGTCAGCTCTTAAAATTTGAAATTGTAACTTATCGTAAGTATTTATTATTATTATATATTCTGGGTAGTTGTCCTAATACATGAATACAGTCGCTTCGTGGGGACATATGCAGATACGCTTCGATATGCGCGCAACATGATGCGTTAGACATTTATGACGCCGGGTGCATATCTTCCGCGTTATAATCTCCTGAGGGTGCGAAATTTCAATTAGATTACCTCTCGTCGAAATATGTTTCCCTGATAGCTTTGATGATTTCTCGAATGAGAAAATAATCCGACCTGCGTTCTCTTTTTTTCGTCTCGAGACGCGCAACAATGTTGCAACAATGTAGTTGAGATGTCATGTAGTTGAGAGACGCGACAAATATTATAATATATACGAAATAAATATATGTATGAAACTTTGAAAGGTTTGGACGTTGGCTGGTTTTCTCTCGCGCTAAAGTGGATTAGCTCGCGTCGGCCGAGGCGAGGTACCTCGTTCAATTATAGATGCGCGGCTATTTACCGCACGCTCGCACGTTCACACCGTTATCGGATTTACCCCGTGACCGCGTTTCGCGGGGATTAGATATTCTTAATTGGCACGTGCGGCGGCGTGCATTCGCGCCGGACGATGAACCGCCTTGTAATAAGCGGAGATAATGAGCGCGCGCCGCGCGCGAGATCGATAGCCGCTCGAAGGAGGAAAGGGAACACCGTCCCGCGTGACGAGGAGCCGCTCGAGGACCGTTGATGCTGGTAACGCGATAAAAGAGTTATCAACCCTCATCTTCCCTTTGTATGCCCTCTCCGGAACGAGAGAGAGAGAGAGAGAAAGAGAGAAAATGATAAAAAGAGGCAAAAGAAGAAAGAGATGGAAAAGGGTGTGCACCCGCGCTCGATATCTCCGTCGTCGTCGTCGTCGGGAGGACGAGGAGGCTGGGCGATGCACGCGCCGGTGGTTGCACATATGTATGTATTAGGAGCAACGAAACGTCGAACGACGACGATGACGTCCTCGACACGCTTCGACTCGGCGGATGCACGCGTCTCTCCGCAGTCTTCCTCTTCTCCGAGGAACTCGAGACCATCAAGGAGACCTCAAGAGCCGGGGGGGATGGTTGTGGTGCAGCCTGTAACGCGTCTCTACAGGGTGTTCCATCCATCTCGATCTCATCTGATTGTGAGACCATCCGCTTCCTCCTGTACGACGAACAAATTATATTGAAGGAAAGTCAAGACTGTAACAATATATAACTATTGCGTGCACAATTTTTTTTTGCTTTCAAACAAAGACGAAAATAGGCAAAAATGAAGCGACCGCCATGCTGTTCTTTTTCATTCTAAATTCTAAAAAGCGACTCTTTGTTTTTTCCTTTGGAAATAAATCTGAATTTTTTTGTTAACGTAGAATTTGATAAAGAGACCATGATAAAGAAAGAGAATCACCTCCTTCTCGCCAATCGATAACACGGTTCTTCGTTTGAAAGCAAATATGAATAATCTTCGACTCGGAGTGATTTTAGCACTCGTAATATTCGTCGCTTTGAACAAAATCATTTCAGAGAAGATACCTGAGAGAGCCAGGCTCGCAATAAGTGGAACGCTCTATATATACCGACGTCAAGAGTCTCGACAGTTGACGATCTCGTGGACAGCAGGGTGAAAAGAGGGACGCCGCGATGAAATCCGCTCCTGTGTATATACATATGTAGATAAATGGAAATGTTGGTGGAAAACACGATAGAAACATCTCTACGATAAATACATCACGTGTCGTTATCGTAGTATCAATAATCTCAGAAAAATTCATATAAAATTTTTAGTATATCCACCTTTCGATAAAAGTTCTAATCGAAATATAAATAATCATTACCAAAAATTACAAAAAAATCTATCGTTCTAATACAGATACATTATACAAGTCTCTCTCTCGCGAGGCTGCTCATTTGTATAATATATATACTTTTATATATGCATATTACACTTTTTAGTACGTTTTGTGTGTTTTAAAAGATTATATATGGTGTATATGTAGCAGTGGTATATATATTATTAAATATACTTTTATACATAGTATTTCATCTGACGCTATGAAAATAGGTACCCGTGTTTTCCATTTCCGCTTGAAAATCGGTTAACCGCCTCGAGCAATCGAGACGCGTCCTGATAAGGGATATTATGTAAATTCAGTTCGTTACATGTATCATTATTGGATTCGATCCGGAGGGAATAGCATATTTTCCTCGAGATACGATCGATGACGCTTAACCGAACCTGGAGGGCGGTTACTAGGGCGCAAAAATTCCAATAAGTGAAATCCGAGGAAACGCCGCAGCGAGATCACAGTCTGCGGACAGCGAACTGTCGCCCCGTAACCGTAACTCTCGGATACATTCACCCCCACAAATCTATATTTTCGAAAAGTCCTGTTTTATCCTTGACCAGCGCGAGCAGGAGCTCACTCTTGGTCAGGTCGTATTAGTTTTACAATCGTGCGATCCCAATTGATAGATCCCAGGGAGCCGCGCTAGATCCTGCAGCTTCTTCTTCTTCTTCTTTCCTCACGTTTCGGCGCCGTCGACTTTGGGCTTCAGGGCGTTATAGAAAGAGAGAGAGAGACGAGAGAGAAAACGAGAGCAGGCAGGAGAGGATGAGGACAAGCTAGAAAGAGAGAGAGAGAGAGAGGAGAGAAACCGATCGATGCATTGAGGCGCCTAGTGGCCAGGCAGGCAAGGCACCAGCTCTCTCCGCGCGAGCAGAGCTCAGCCCCCGTTCCGTTCACCCCTGCCCCGGTATATATGGCCTGCAGCGGCGGCGCGCGACGCGGCTGGCCTCCCTCTGGGGAAGGTACATGGTGGCGTGCAGTTGCGCATCGACCTCCGGGGCGTGCACAGCGAGTAGCGGCTGGCGGCGCTCCTCGGGAGTGCAACAACGACGACGGCGGCAGCGGCAGCGGTAGCGCGTAGGCGGGGTTCCCGTCGTCGCCCTCTCTTCTCTCGCAGCTGGAAGCTGAACCGTGGTCGTCGTCGTTCACCATCGGGCCGTCGGGGATGTCGTTGTCGGTGTCGACACGCACTGCCGATCGCGATTCGTAACTTTACTCCTCTTCTCCTTTCCGTTCTTCATCTCGTCGTCTCGAGCCAGTCATGCTGCCACCCGAAGCCAACATCCGAATCGCAACGTCGGAATTGTCACTGTGATATGCTCATTTCGCTGGCAAACTATTATGGTAAATCGACGATTCCTTCAACTTGTCTGACGTTGATTAGATCCTATGTTGGTAGTTGTATGAAAAACGCTCAATGGAATTGAATTGGCTTGGTGATCTTGCACACGTTTAGAGACATGTTTAGGACGCTCGTCGAAACAGGTGTTTACGATACGTCGCGGTGTCGCGCGTCACATCTTACACGGTATCCGGCCGATCGATTTAAATCTCTCCGACCCGCTTGAGATGCAGGCTGACGCTACGACGATTAGCCCGTGGTGCTCCGCGGAGTAGGACTTGCAACTTGCAGTTTTTGTACATTTTATATTATATCATTAAGAATTATTTTTAAAAGTTATTAAAATTGGCGGGCTCTTAAAATTCCGTGACGATTATTATGAATATTAAATTACAAATAGATAAACCCTTTCAAAGACATATATATTATATGTATATATCACAGATTGGTTTCTCACTAAGCAGGAGATAGCTGATGCTGGAGGAGGATCCGACAACAACAGTAGCAGACAACAGTATTTTTCATCACTGCATCGTCGTATCGGTATCGTCTCGCTGTTGCTGTTGCTGCTGCTGCTGCTGATCACTGACGCGTCGAACGGCGACGGCGTCGGGAGCGGCACAGCCAGTGGGGGTGGAAGCGGGGGTGGCGTCGGTGGCGGTATCAGCATCATCGGCAGCGGTGTTGGTAGTGGCACTTGCGGGTTGGCCGAGTTGACGTGTCGGGACGGCCGCTGCGTGCCGATCGACGCTTACTGTAACGGTGAAGATGACTGCGGCGATGGTAGCGACGAGCCGACGTTGTGCACGCCGTGCAACCGCACGTACCACGGCCGCGAAGGACACACGTACAAGCTGGACCTGCCGAGACCTGCCGAGGAACGCCTGCCATTTCTCTGCCACTTGACGTTCACCGCCGCCGGTCAGGGTTACGGCGAGTTGGTCCAATTGTTGTGGGATGCCTTTAGCGTCGGTCGCGTCGACGCAAATGCCGACAACTACTTCACCAGCTGCCCTGAAGGCTCACTTCAGCTCGCCGAACTCGGCAGACACTTCACCGGCGGCTCGTGGTGCGGCGTCAGCGAGGGTCGCGCGTCCTACTATAGGTATTCTCTCATTCTTAAGTGCATGTCACGTTTACACACGCAATTGTGCGAATCTTCAGCCTTTTCCTGGTTGAGGAAGGAAAAGGCGAACAATATCCTAAGAAGGCATGTCTTTCGTCGCTCGGTCTCAAATTCTACGAGTTCTGCAAATTTTACGAGCTTCTTATCATCATTAACAATAGTTGTTGGTAATTATCATTAATTATGATTTATTATTGTAGCGAGACCAGTACTGTCACTGCCTCTATTCGACTGTTCCACGCACCGTCCGCGGTGCCATTTGAGTTTCGTCTCCGTTACCGCTTCGTTGCGCGCAACGAGGCGGTCGCCCGACTGGGCAAACCAGAACTGCCGATCGAACGGGGATCCCCGGTACCAGGCACTTACTGCTCCCGCAACTTCTACGAGTGCCACCTGAAGCAATGCCGGCTGCAGAGTCCAAATTATCCGGGCGAGTATCCGCGAAACGCAAGCTGCCTGATTACCGTGCGCCAGAAGGAGGTACCCACGTGCAAGCACGCCATGATATCCGTCAAGAGCACATTCTCCGGTCCGGTCGGTCTCAGCTCCACCGTCAACACCAGCCTCAGCGTTTGGCAGGACTGTTCTCCCGAGAGGGACCGTCTGATCTTCCGTGACGGTGCGCGCACGGAGGATCCGGTCCTCCTGGTATACTGCGGCGGCCCGCTGCCGCAAGTGACCGCGCGCGGACCCGCCATGCAGGTGGAGTTCCGCAGCTCATCAGTCGCGATACCGTTGGGCGCGTCGTCGCTGCGACTGGAGCTTGAACTACGCGTCATCTACGTCGACTCGGACGGACTGGATTATGCCAAGGGCCCGCAGGGCTGTCACTTCTTCGTGAATGGCACCGGCGTCGGCAGCAAGCGGAGCGGCACAATCCGCGCACCTTTGCACGCCCTACCACCCGGCTCCAGCTGCACATGGAACATCAGAGGCGCAATTGGTGACCGCGTGTGGATATACTTCTCGTCATATTCGCAACGCGATTTCACCGGTAACAGCGAGAACAACGCGAGTGCCGGTCAATTGACCCCAGATATCTCCGCGGCGTCGGTATGCGCGGTCAAGCTCGTCTTCTGGGACGGTGCGCCAAACACGGGTCAGGCAATGGCCACGCTGTGCGACGACACGCCCAAGCTGTGCGCCCATGCGGCTCTTCGTAATGTCACCAGGAGCACGAGGCCGTGTACTAAAGATGAGAGTTACCTGACGACCGCGCCAAGTCTGACGCTGCGTATGGAAACTGTTCTGGGTACCGCTCTCCATCCGATTAACTTTCATGTGAGTATATGAGATGTTGCATCTATTTAGACCGCCTGAAATTTTCCCATTGCCTTTGATGGTTCAATTCAAATTACATTTTTCCTTATAAAAGAAAAAAAAAAGCTTTTCTTCTCCCAAATTTCAATAAAATTATTTACTTACACGTAGCAATCAATAGAAGCAGAGTCAACGTAATAATTCTTGTTCTCATTCCAGGCGCGATACGAGTTCATCTCCACTCTTCAGACCGGTGAACCCTGGGGCGACGGTATCTGCAGCCGAGTGTGGCGCAAGGTGCCAACTGGCGAAGTAATGTCACCGCGCGACGTACGTCTATTTGGCCGAGGTGGTGCCAGCAAACTGGATTGCAGGTAGAGACGGAATCCAATTTCTTGAATAACGATTGGTTTTGTAGTCGTTGGAAAAACAAAGATGGGACTTTTAAGCAAATACGAATCTAAGCATTGCAATATCTTTCTGCTTTACTTATGGATACTAGGTTTGTTTGACTGGAAATTACAAATGTATGTTGATCTTACTATTGTGCAGATATCGCGTGGAAGCTGGTAGTGGAGAGCGAGTTCGTTTGACGCTGCACAACGTCAGTCTCGGCGAGTCCACCATATGCACGAGCGATTCGGATCCACATACCGGGAAACCACGCTGCGTTCAGGAGGTGGGTTCTAGGGAGGCGCGTCTGGTCATTTACGAGGCGCCCTGGCGGGATGTGAAGCTACAACGGGCATGTCTGTGCGACAACACGTCACACTTGCCGCTTACGTACATCACCTCCGGCCGTGCGCTGGAAATAACTTTCCTGGTGGATCAACAAGCGCCGCACGAAGACTTTGAGACGCTTTTCTTCTACGCCAGCTTCGAGCTCATTCGTGTGCCAGAGTGTCCGAGAAAGCAGAGGATCCGTGGTGAGGGTGGCGAACTGAGATTCGTTAACCCTCCGCTATCGAGACCGGACATTTATTGCGAAGGTCTTCCGTGGCTGGTGGAAGCGCGCGAGAACCGGTCACTCTTCGTTCTGACCTGGGGCTGGTTTCTGCCATTGGAACCGCCGCCTCTGATCAGTCCCGAGACGTCCGGTGGCGTAAGCGGTGGTACTAGCGATCAGGTCAAGTGCCCAACTACCAATCGTATCCTCTTGTATTCTGGCTGGCCACCAAAGTTGCTGAAAGTAGTGTGCCCGGCGGAACCGGGCGCCCGCGAGTTCACCGTGCATGTGTTCTCTCAGGAATGGCTAGGCCCGACGGAAGAGGGCAAGTGGCCTGGTCCACCGAGACCGCCTGCATTATTGCTGGACTTTGTAGCGCGGGAATCCGGCCAGGCGGCTGCCTCATGGCTGGAGATCTCCAAGAGTCGTGCAGCACTACGCCGGCAGCTGCGTCTTCCGGAGAGGATCGCGGGCGGAATAATAGAGAATGAGACAAACGGCGTGCCGTCGTACATCGGCGACTGCCCGCACAAATGCCCCGAGCTGGGTGCATGTATCGCCGCTAGTCTCTGGTGCGATGGCCACGCGCACTGCCCATCCGGTCACGACGAAGCCAACTGCGGGAACGGTGCGCGATTACTTGGACTGCTCCCGCCCATCACATGGCTCGTCGTCGCCGGCGTCGCTGGAATTGTCACTGCCTTCGCGTGCCTATTCACTATTCTTATTAGCAGGTAACTTAAAATTTGAAAAGTGAAGACATTAATGTTAATTTATTTTATTCATAATTTTATTCATAGTTGTCATCAATGTACTTATTACTTATTACATAGTAATTGCAAGATAGACTTATTAAACTTTCCATTATGTTTTTCCAAATTGGAATTTGGTAGTCAATAAAATTATTATATAATTTATTTTTATATTTCACCTTTTATGCAACGTTGAAAACATATGAAAGCATTCAGACTTTAATCTTAGATTAGGTTACAATATAATTTTTTGAAACCAGTATCTTTATATGTTAACCAGCTAAAACACTTTCTCTTTTATCTTATTACTCTGTTTTAGATCCAAAGCTCGCACAAAGAGACTTCACTACAAGGGGCCGAAGAAGAGCAAGAAACCGCGACGTGCACCGACCGAGGAGACGCTTCTTGGAGCAGCGTCCTGACAACAGCCGCCCGGTTTCGTGGAGTACATTCACGTGGACCGGGAAACGACTGTCTAGCGACGCTAATTCTGTGCTTCACCGTCCAATGACTAATTCTACTCGACAGATCCTCTCCTGTGGTGGCATATGTATAATCACATGGCGGGTGGCGAGATTCCTCGGAACTTTGCCACTTGCTTCTTTCTTCCTTCATTCGTTTTTTGCTCTTCCGAGGACACGACCTCGCTCGGTCGCGTTTGTCCTCGTGTCTGCCTGCATCGGCTCGCGTCAAGTTGAGTCGAGTCAAAAATGATCTATCGAATGTCTTCTGTTGGCGGAATGTATTAGTGATGTATTTGTTTGTGATAGTCTTCTATATGTATTTAATTACAATTACGCGCTGTGTTACCTCTCTATATATATATATATATATATACACATTCACACACACATACACACACACACACACATACACATACAGGCATGCATGCGCGTATGCGAATCTCTCGATTTAGGTGTAGTTCTAAGCGTGTCTCGACGGATGGAAAGTAAATCCCGTGAAGCTACGTGGCACACGGGTGAAGTCTACCTTTCGAACGCTAATATTACCTGATGATATCCTAATTCGCGTGTTCTGATACATATAGTGATAATTATTTTAGAGACTAGAAGAGAAAGAGAGAGAGAGAGAGATGACGAACATGTATCTCTCGTGGATTATTCTAACAAAAGATAGATATATATATATAATAAATATATATATATATATAATATATAAATTAGAGCCAAGAACAAAAGTGCGAATAAGAACATATATTTCAAAATTATATGAATAACGAGACTAATTGAATGATGTTGAAGTATAAAGTGTGTAGCTACCGATGAAGATAACAGGTCAGGGTTTGTAGAATAGTATATGTATAGAACAAGAATGCTCCGCTACGCGAGAACCCGCGGTCTCGCGACGGAACTTAACAAATATACTGCCTTTTTCGCACGTGGGATTGTTCAGATGGAAATTGCATTAAAGTCTTTGCATTTTTTGATTCAAGCTCCAGCTATCGCGTACATAAATTTCATTTTACCTCCGTAACTTTCAAAAATATATACGTATCATTTTTGCAAACTCCTATAAAAATATATACATTATTTTTATATATTATTACAAAATATATTAACGTTATCGATTATTATTCGGTATTCAAATTGATTCACAATGATCTCCGACAGTCGCATTGAAAAGCACGTCATCCAGTCTTTAGATAAACATATTTATTTTATTATTTATTTAACATCTATATGAGCGATGTTTGTATAATATAGACTATAAGAAAGAAAGAGAAACGGCATGTAGGAGAAAAGTCTGAAGTCGCATTCGCGCACTGCAATGTCATATTCAGAAGCAATATTCTAAAGCGGTGAGAGAACAACGGCTCACGAGGTCAGATTTGATACCCTCTCCTCTGCCAATATTCTGAAATAACAAAATACTTATTGCGATACAGGTACTATAGAGATATTTAAATATATTATATTATATTACGATATCGGGAGAAAATGATCTCTAACTCGACGATCAGCTCGCTCATTTCGACTTTTACTCTGACTTTTTCCCAAGTAGTTTCTCGAGGAACCTTGTACATATATAGGTAATCTCCGATATGCGTACACATGTATATATTACAAAGGGTGTTTTAAAGCTTTATTGACAAGCTTCCAGAGCAGCGTGTCTCGTCGAGGGGAATGTTTCCTCGCCGCGCCTGCGTTTGCCATTATTTCTTACTTTTTACACATTCCACTCCCTCGTTCGTTACAGAAACCGCGAGCGGTTTTCGATACTCTGACGTTGTGGAAGCTTGCCAAGGAATTCTGAATATCTCGTATAATGTTAATTTTATACTATGTATACATAGCGCGACACATAATGGAGCGTAACGTATTACATATGCATATACATGATACGGAGTGGCTCGGACTGATCTCTTTAAGGGCGGCTTCGACCGAGATCCAATCGACTCGTTGGGCGATTACGTCAACCGGCAAAATTGTTTAAAGCATAAATTTCTGGTACATAATTCTTGTCTTTAAGCTATTTTTTACACGCCAAACAAGAAAATAAAAATTAATAATTCTACTCACAAAATAATAAGACATCGCTCGCCAAGTAAATAAGTTACGTGAGTTAATTGGAGTTTGGCCCAAGTCTCCCTGAACTGCTCTGTTGAACAAATAAATTTTCCCGGGGCGCTTCAGAGATTACCCCGTTCAGATTACACGTGTAAGAAGACTAGAGATTATAGTTGAATGAATCGGGACATAGCGGGCTAAGATGACAGATATCTGATTGGTAAAATTCTAATCTCTAGCTTGCTCTGCCCGATGCTAGTTGCAACGTCGATCAGCCGGCACTGAAACACGCCGAAGACTACTGTACATACATGCAGCTATTTAATGCCAAAGACCGAACGTAAACTTATTTACCGATGAAATGGACAATGTTGTATTTCTCGCGGAATATATATTGGATATTTTGCCGGGCAAAGTGCTCATATTACGTCTTTACGTGGATTTCTTCATATACAGAGGTTTTCGTAGCGTTTCAGAACAGACATTTGCTCTTTGTAGGTGAAGTCTTCTCATCTCTTCCCTCTCTTTTCTCTTTAACGTTCACGCACGTGTCTGTTTCATTTTAAATGCAGTATCCTAGTGAAAATAAAAGTCGAACGTAGAGGTGAGAATGATAGGAGCATGAACAAAATTTGTAGAAAGTGTAAATTGAGACAGCGGAACGTAAAAGAAACGTTTCAAGAAGAAAAACGACTCTTTTACGTTTCGCCGTTGCACGTTACGTTTCCCGAAAGTTTTACGTCTCTATCGTTTTTATTTTCGTCAGGGGAGATGTAACGTGGCATAAGCGCAGCAGCTACACCGGATAGACCTCAAGTTTCTTCCTCGTAGCTAAATCTTTTGTAACTTTTAGCTAGTCGGTTTTTATTGCAAGCATCTGATTATTTATGTATCTCATTTGAAATGTAAAAAACGTAACGTGGCACAGCTATAAAGAGCAAACTTGCTGTCATGCCTGCCGACGTCGCTAGGATACGAGGCTTTACGCGTACGCAAGTGTATATATGCATATACATAGTTAAGGTAGAGAATAGAAAAGAGAAGAGAGAGAGAGAGAGAACAGAACAGAGGGAGAGGGCAAACAAGTATGCACCGGACCAGTAGAGACAAGTAGAGAGCGGATTAGCGGAAGCGTCTCGACTCTCGAGGCGTAAAGTCGCTCAAACTCGCTAATTATTCCAAGATCGCAGAGTGTTGCGGTATTATGTAAAGCCACGTAAAAAAAGCACTGTGCCACTCGTGTATACACACCACGTTCAATAAAAGCGACAGCTCTTGTCTTGTAGGAAACATCCTCGTACGCGTAGCATCCATCTTTACTTCTTTTCGTACCGTACTTCAGTTCGTAGTCAAGTTCTAAGCGACGGCTAATTTCGATTCGATTCGGATCTATCGATATGATTTTTCTGTATCGAACGACTCTTAAAAAATTCTCTCTTATTCCACTTAAGTCTAGAAGCCAGTTCAGCTAAAAAGAACAGATCTTATATATCTATTGAATGTAGAACAATGAAGAAGGGAGAGAAACTTATGAGAAAAGAAAGAAAATGAGGGGATATAAAAGTAGGATTATCGTTGAAAGAAGGGGAAGAATGGAAGGGAAGAGTCCTCTGCGGGCCCTGCGCAACTTCGTGTTGTGCATCGGCAGCGAACCTAACCTCGTCTGATCTCGTTGTCGGTCGTCGGCAGCGGACGCCAGCGTCGCTCGCGAAGAGAACTGATAGAGAGAAAAGGAGTCGCTCCGACGCACCTAGAGTTTTTATCTCGAGCCGTCAATTCAAACAAAGAAATAAAGAAGAAGAATAAAAACTCGGATACGCAATGCGGTTTTCGCACACCTGTGCGAAACTAAATGAACAGAGTGCCGTCGCGCGTCTTGACGACGGCAGATTGTCGTAAGGGAGAAAAGGGGAGATACGCAGAACAGATGATGAACGAGAAGATGATGGACGCGCGAAGGCGCGAGAGAGAGCTGATAGGACTACGCGGAGTTGCCGAGGCTTGGAGCAGGTCCCCGACGCAAATTGAACAGTACGTACATACACATGTATCCATCAAATAGATATTTGACGATCGATTTGCGGCTCACTAAATGCTGTTGTAAACAACACGTAAACGTGGGTCGTCGATCCTAGCAGTCCTGACAAAAGCACTCGTCGAAAAAGAATTAACTCTGTGAACACGTACTTGTAGTTTGTGACTCGTGAGGTTAGGATTGGTCTTGTATGAATTAATTTATCAGTTTGGGATCTAAGAATTTCGTACAATTTATACGTTTTACATGAGTAAGATATATAAATATAGGACGTATAATCTATTAGCAATTCGTATTCGTTCAAATATATTTGAATTCTGGCAAAAAGACCTGCATCAATCTTCGTATAGTACGTGCTCAAGTCTCGGGTTTTTTTCCCATCTACAGTAGCTCAGGCGAAGAGGATGAAGACGTTGGTAAACACAAGGCGAACACTTCACCAAAGGACCGCAAAAGAAAGAGGCACGATGTTAAAAAGAAGGTATTAAATTAACCGCAACCACGATTAATGCATTCATATATACATATATATGAAACAAATGTTAATAATGATTGATATGAACATTTAGAAAAGCAAGAAATTGAAGAAGGAAAAGAAGGCGAAGAAGGAGAGGAAGAGGGAGAAAAAGGCGAAGAAAGAAGCAAGGCGAGAGAAGAGGAAGAAGAAGAAAGCAAAGAAAGAAACTGACAGCAGTAGTTCCGACGATAGCGACAGCAACACGAGCAGCGACGAGGAGGTCTGGGTGGAGAAAACGGCGGTCACCGAGAAGCCGAAACCGAAGAAGGGCTCGAGTTCGGACGACAGTGGAGACGACGGGATGGTTGGACCCGCTCCAAAACCGCACGTGACTCTCTCGGCCAAGGATTTCGGCAAGGCGCTCTTGCCAGGCGAAGGTGCGGCAATGGCCGCTTACGTTGCCGAAGGGAAGCGCATACCCAGGAGAGGTGAGATCGGCCTCACGTCGGAGGAGATCGCGTCGTACGAATCTGTCGGTTACGTCATGAGTGGCAGCAGGTAAACCAAATATATACATATAATTATCACGGTTCACTATCTCAATTATTATTTCTTCGAGTTCTCAATAATCTCGAACATTTAATGAACTCTACGATCATCATTGATTTAAATACGAAATGTCTTTAACGGCATGCTTGTCAGAGATACATACATCTTAAATGTATCATCTTTTTCTAAAGGCATCGTCGCATGGAAGCAGTTCGTATCCGAAAGGAGAACCAGATCTATTCTGCTGACGAAAAGCGTGCCTTGGCAATGTTCAGTAAAGAAGAACGCCAGAAGAGGGAAAATCTTATACTGGGACAATTTAGAGAGATGATTAACCACAAGAAAATGGCGCAGGAGAAGAAGAATTGATGATTTTATCGTGTCTTCTAATATTAACGCAGCCTCTTGTATAGATGTTATGTATAACTTTAAGCTTTTGTAAATTATGTGAGGATGATGTATATAGAGGATATCAATGTACATATATATTTGAATGAATAGTAACAGTTTATAAAATTTTCATACTACAGTTTTGGCAACAGTACGCGAAAAATAATGTCCATCCATGGCATCAAAATAAGACTTTTATATTTGCATAATGGAAAAAATCTCAAACGTGCTCTACATATATTAAAAATTAGTGTAAAAATGGTGAAAATATTCTATTAAAAACGTAATAGTAGCTTCATTTTTATATTCGACTACTTTTTCTTTTTTTCTTCACATTTGTTTTTCTTTACTTCCTTTTTTCAGTTTCTTCTTGCCAATTTAACCAGCCTCCAGTATAATTGTATGCTCTGTAAAATGAGTGAATATGAAATTCTCTGTTCAAAGTCTTACTACAAATTCCAAAAAATATCATACTGTGTATATCCTAATTCCTGGACTGTTTTTTGCACACTCGCACTTCTTCTGCCAGATCGGCAGCTAAATATGATTTTTGTGTCTTTAGTCGGTTTAACTTTGCCATATTTTTTCTGAAACTGTTCCTCCGAAACTGTTTCCAGTACGTTCCTAACTTCATCCACTAAAACAAATATATACTATGTATTCATCACATACATACTACAATACTATTACTATATTCGGTTCAAAAAACAAATAGAAACTTTCTTAAACTTTGGCAATAGAAAATTCTTACTTGGTATATGAATGCTTCCAGGTAATGCACCAGTCTCGCTAATCTCAGAGGGTTCTCTAACATCGACAATCAGGACATTAGGATCCTTTTGCGCCTCCAGCAACTGTTCATAGTTAATTTCGAGCACCATTCTGTTTTCGGAAAAGACTGCACTGTCCGTTTCCCGGTAAAGTATATTGGAACAATATAAAGTTCGTATCGCTAGAAGTTAGTATATCTATTACCACAAACCGCGATATTTCTCTCAAATATGACATTAATATTCTATTCTACTAATGAATTTCAGTCATTGTGAGTAAACAAAATAACAAATAAACTTGAAAGATAAAAAAATGGAAAAAGTTTCGAAAAATCAATATAGTATGTTTTCTATAAATCTCCAAATTCTCTCTTTACCACAGAACGAGAAGATACGTACGCGTGCTTGCACTCGGACGAGTAATTTCTAAAAGTCGTTGATAATTCGGAAACGGCGAACGAAATCGGTTTCGGTGAGAGCAAAACAACACGTATGCTTGGTAAAATCGACGAGAATGTCTAGCGTACATGATGTTAATTTTTTGTTGCTAAGAGACGATAAGAGATAACCTATAATCGCGCGGATACCGTGATGTACGATTGTTTATAACTTGACTATCGTCTTTCGTAGTATGTACATACATACCTACAAGTATAAACACCTACCTATCTATATATAGCATACGAACAGCTGAATAAAATGATAAAAATAAAATTGACAAAGGTGTCTCGCATTAGAAACAATCTACATTTTATTCGTTAAAGCTGAAGGAAGTCGGTTGCCCTTTTGAACATCGTAAAGGTCTATTCAGACAAATCTGGACGTAGGGCGGAACTCGTGGAGGTCTCAAGTACGGTCCTTGTCAAGATGTTAACTTCACATGCAAAGGTAAGGCTGTAACTGTGTTGAAGTAAATTTCTATAATTAAATCAAAATATCTTTAGCTAACATTTTAATTTTTTTTTTAATGACAGGGCCGACAGATACTGGCCTTGATAGGATTGGGAAAAACTACGGCATTTTTGTGACTTTTCACAGCTTACAAGAATCGAAGGCTGGAACTTGGAATTTATTTAATTAGCAAGGCAAATCAGGCTTTTATCGAATATGGGTCCTCAAGGTGGCAAAAGTTTTTTGGTGAGTGTAATAGAATTTTAGTAGAGATAATCTTTCTTAGATTTCGCTATGCAACGATATTTGCTCAACTCGAAAGTTTCAGCTTGAAATTCGGTCTCGAAGCGGGAATCATCGTGGGCTTGAGAACAAGCTTAAGAAATTGTGAACTGGCTGCATTCTGAAATTCACTGCCAGTACTGAAGAAAATCTACAATGTGCGTGACACAAACTATAGATTTGCAGTACTGGCAGTGAATATCGGGACGCAGCCGCTGTGAAAGACCGGTCTAAATAGATGATTGGCAGCGCAATCTGACGAGGAATGCGGCAATCGGCACTTTTTATTTCTCCTATACGGTCAAGTGGAGTGTACTAATTTATCGAAAATAATCACGGCGACAACTCGGCTCCGTTCCCGCAGTTTCATCCCGAGTGAGTAAATTGAGGACGGATCGAATCCTCTGGAGTTTCCCGTCACGTGCCGCGTTGAGACGACGGTGCATCCGCGTCTCGATTTCCGCAAGTGAGCGAGCGCACGTCCCCGCGCGGCCACTGCTTTGGCAGATACACCCCGATGACGACGACAACGACGATGACGACGACGACGACGACGGCGACGATGCGCCCCATTGTTTACTCATGCGATTTTCCCTCGCCGAGAAGAGCCGTGTAGACTCCTTTCGCCGAGTAGAATTCACTAGAGATCCCGCGACGACGGCACGACCCTCTGTTTTCCTCCTGTGCATCTCCGTCTTGCGCCCCTTGTTAGTGGACTCTCGAGTGTCGCCTGTCCTTTTGTTTTCAGACGTGACATACAATAATCCATATAAATGAGTTGAACCCCGCGGAAATGAGCTCGCTACAACAACTGCAGCAAGGAAATAGATTCCTGCCGTTCTCAAACAACAATTTACAAAGGAAACAATACTCCATGCAAGGACAATTGTCCATGCAAGGTACAACTTTGCATGTGTAACCGCCATGTGCCGGTGAAAGCCTTTCCACCTTAGCGAGACGTCTATTCGGTACGTTCTTTTCTTTCACAGGGGGCCTTCCTCAAAGTTTGAGTGGCAGCGAGACCGACGTTTCCACATCCAACGAGAATTTGAGCAATGAAGAGAGATACGTCATACGACACACAGCTCGGCAGGAGCCGCAAGGTCAGGAAAATCAGCAACAGAGTCCCTCCAGATCTTCCAGTCACAAGGAAAATATACCAAATATTCAGGTACTGGCCGAAACATTCGTGGAACTTGAAGATATATCAACAGACGGAATTGTATAAATATATTCTTTTAGTATCATCTTGTTATCTAAAGCTAATATACATTGTGATGATACAGGGCAACTTACATAACAGGAATAGTTTAAAGGAGAGCTTGAACGGATCCAACAGGAACAGTTTGAAAGAGAGCTTAAATGGCTCTAATCGGAACAGTCTGAAGGATAGCATCAACGGGTCCAATCGGAACAGTTTGAAGGATAACTTGAGCACGCGCACCAGTGGCTCCAACAGAAGTAGCCTGGACGTCTCGACGAGTTCTTACAACACGCTAATTATACACAATGCTAATGACGATAGCTCCTGGATACCATCTGGAAGGTAAGCATGTGTTTTTGATTAATAGTTTCAGAGATTTGCACCTTTGATCTGTGTCAACAGGCTGTCGGGCATAGTGAGAGAACACGGAGATATAGGTTACTTGTACTGCGATGGAAAGGGCCATTCCAACAGTCCCACGATACAGTCCTTGTCCACGCTGCCACACGAGGATTACGTCCACGAGCAATCTGGTGGTGGTGGTTGCCAAGAAATTACGGATATCCCGGATGATTATCTCAATCAGTCTCAGGTACGACGGTCTATCAAAAGGCACAATAATTAATTTATTAGATTAGTAATTTGTGTTGAATTACTTGTGAAGTAATATTTTTAATTGATAATTAATGTATTATTTTTAAAAAATTAAAGTCCTACGTATGCTCTTCGCAGGTCTTGAAACATCTAGCAAAGGAGGTAAAAGTGCCGCCGTATTCTAGTAACAGTGGCAGTCTAGACATGAGATTAGGAGAGATGCGAATAAGAGACGGCGATAGAGGGAAGCAAAACGACAGCGAATACGGAGGTAGATCAACACCGTGCTACGTATCCACGCTGTTCAAAAACAAACACAGGCTCTTCGGGCCAACGGAGAAGTTAACTGTATCGCGATCGCAGCCAGATCTATCCAGGATTAACAAGGCAGACATTGATAATTACAATCTTCGAGCAACATCGCCCCGGTAACGTAATAGCTTCTATTTGTGCCTTGCGCAAACGCTGCGCGATCTAGCTGACGATTAGCTCTTTACAGACCGCAGACTAAAGGACGGGAAGAGTTGGAAAGAGAGGCGGGCGAGGTGTGGCCATCCTCAGAAATGATTCAAATAGTAATCCAAGAGAACAGTGCACTGAAGCTCGAACTGGATCACTGCTACAACAAGGTTGCCAAGACGCAGAAGCTGGAGCAAGAGATAGCCAAGGTGCATCGTGTTCACGAGGAGCTCGCTGCGTCCTGTGAGCGACGTGAAAAATTGGAGCGCGCCGCCCGAATGAGGCTGCAAAATGAATGCCGTCGTTTGACCGAGCTGAATCGCGCGTTCAGAGACCAGATCGACCTGCTGTCCGCACGTACGGACAGCCCGCCGATCGTCGAGACAATGCGGAAAGAATTAACGCAGCGCGAGCTACTCATCGGACAGCTCATCACTCAAAGTATTTGTCACACGTTGTCCTGATCACACGCACGCAAAGATACGATTTCTTTCTCAATTTAATCTCTCATTTTTATTTTTTAGATAAAGAGTTAACTGCTGCGAAAGAGAGACAGGAGATTGAGCTGGCGGCCCAGCGAGCCACTTTGCAGGAGCAACGTACGCACATCGACATTCTAGATAATGCGCTAACGAACGCGCAAGGCAATGTCGTGCGACTGGAAGAAGAGGTAAATTGATTTATATTCATAAATTTGATAAATATAATGTAATTTAAGAAATGAGAGTAAAACAGTTTTCATATGTAATTAATCATATTGATCACAATTATCAATATTGATATTGATTATTACGATTATTTCTGTAATTGTTAAGTGTCGAAAGAAGCAAGTGTACGTGGAGAGAGTGGGCCAGCTTCAGCGAGCTTTGTCCTCGCTTCAAGCGTCTAGCGATAGACGAGAAGAGACCGAGAGACAATTGAGAGGTCAGTTGGAAAGAGAGTTGCGCGAGGGTGGTGGTGGTGGTGGCAGTGGTAACGGCAACGAGTCGACGTCGAACGGCGAGACGATCGCGGATCTGAAACGGCGATTACGCGAACGGGACGAAAAGATTATGTCGCTCGAGGGCGATGTTGCAAAGTGGGAACAACGCTACCTCGAGGAAAGCGCACTGAGGCAAGCGGCTATCGATGCTGCCAGTTTACCAAAGTCAGTAGAATCTCATTATATTTCTTTTTTCCCATCAATCTTCTTTCTTATGCTCGTTTATTTTTGTGATTAGAGATGCGAAAATCGCCGCACTAGAAAAGACCAGTCAGGACGCGGAGAAATTAATCGCCGAAGCTCGCTCGGAGAAGATGAGACATATGGACGAAGTGCACGCTGCACAAAAAAAATTAGCTGATCTCGAGTCTAGGTAAGAGGAATACATAACTGGCGCTTGAATCGCAGTGCTTGCTATACTCACGAATTAATCCATTGTGCAACGCGATTAAATGTTCTTGACTCTAACAGAATGAAGGATTTGGAATCCAAACTAGCCGAGAGAGACGCTATGATCAGGGTGCTGCAGAAACACACGTACGACAAAGCCGATAGCAGTAGTAGCAGTGGTGTAGGCAGTTATCCCGCCGCGCACTCGTCTCACTCAAGTACGTCGGCGGACCATCACACCGCGTTGACCAGCACGCCGGAACTTGGTAAAGAGAAACTTTGGTGGATGAGACATCGTTTAAGTTTAATCATTTGCGAGTTGTAGCCGTTGTAGTAATATCTTCCTTCTCACGTTTCTTTTTTTCGCACGAAAAGTGAGCAGTGTACTCGGCGGTGGCAGTGGTTACGGCAGCACCGGCTCTTACGGCGTTTCCGACAGTTACAAGTACAGGAAGCAAGGTAGCTTTGAGCAAACTAATAAGAGTCTCGATGATCAACTGAAAGAGCTAGATTCTCAGCTGCTTAGCAAGGTATGTTGAATAAGAAGTAGCGTTCCATCGGATTATCGGATTCTCAAAAACTTTCAAGTTTCAAATCGCAACACTTTTCATTACGTCGAATTTCACTTTGCTCCATTCCTGTCTCTCTCTATCTCGCGTTGTATATTTATCATAATCATATACGTTCGTGATCTGATACATTTACATTTTGCTCACATTATTATTTAACTGTTTTTTTTTCTTTCTCTTCACCAATAGAAGTACGTTAATTTACGGATGATCGTAATTCTTTAGCAACTCTTTTTAATAGTCGCCGCTGATCATGCAAATATTACAGGTCACTGGTTCGAAGGTATCCTTGTTTTGAAGTGTGGCTCTCTGAAGTACCTTTTGTTAGATCAATTGTATTTTCTTTTTCTTTTTTTTTTTCTTAATTAAGAACCTGTCGTGAGAATAGTCAGGGTGTACGTACGTGTAATAGGACAGAGGTGAAATCTCAAATCGACTAAATCGTTCTCTCAAAATGACAAATTCGAAAGAGTTACACTCTGGCTATTTTCTAGTTAGTTAGAGTTATTTTGAAATTAATTGCATAATGTGTGCTTTAACATAGTTTAAGATTTTATTTTATTTTTTGTTTTATATTCATCAAAAGAATCATGTATTACTTTTAATATCCTCCGAATAACTTGCTGCTTTTATACACAAATGCGTGCAATATTTTGTTTTATTTTTATTTATTTTGTTTCATCGAAAATATGTATATTAACCGTTTGTTAAAAAATTGTGCTCGAGTAGATGACCAAAATAGATGTCACATTTTACACAAATTAATCTTTCTTTCTTTTTCTTTTTATACGTACTCCACTAATTCCTCGTGTCCTCACCAAGTGTCCTCATCGTCTCTCCTGTCTATCCGTATCCTTGAATGTGCATGTGCGAGCGTTTTATGCGAGCACTAACCCCTTTTCCAGGTCCCGGCCTCCTGTCTGCAACCCGTGCGTTCTTTGTTCTTGTTTCAGCGGGCACTTTGCTGTTTTCCAGGATTCTCTAATCCAGGCACTGCGTCGCGAAAAGGAAAAATACCCAAGCCACTACTGGCGGGTGTAGATAGCACAGGTACCTCGAGCACCGCCTCGAGCAAGAGTCGATTGCTGGATGACTCGTCCGGGAGCGGCGGCGACGTGGTGTCGTCGAGCATAATCGAGTTCGCGAACGCGGCGGCCAGGCTCAAGGGCACGATCTCGCGACTCTCGGATGGCGCCGGCGGCAAGCCGACCGAGGACATGATGCTGCTCGAGAAGCAAGGCAGAAGCTCGCAGCGTCAGCGGATGGCCGCGGAGGTGGGCGGTGAGCCACGTCGCGCTGGTAGCCTGCCGCCCAGCTCGTTGCCGCGACCGCCGAGGGCACTCAAGGCGACCAGCGCCAACTCCCGTTACTGCCGTCTCAGCGATACGGAGACGCGCAAGAAGTCGGACCCTGGCCCGGGAATGTTGGACACGTCGGCCGCGACGAGCGGCGGAAGCGGCGTCGACGGCGCTGGTGGTGGTGGTAATGTGAAGATAACACGTGATTCCTCTGGCAACTGCAGCAGCATCGAGTACGGTAGATTCGATACCAGCGCCGCCGTCGCCGCCAAGACGTCGCGCAGCAGGAAGAAGACCTCCGTCGAGAGCTTCATGACCAGCAGTTCGCTGAAGAAATCATCGATCGGCGGCGGCGGCGGCAGCGGCGGTCACGAGTACGAGAGGCTGCACGCCGACACGATCAGCACGCGCAAAAAGTCAGTCGGCGGCGGGACCCCTTGCGCGTTGGAATCAACGGTGAGGCATCGGGAAATGCAGAACCGCTCATTCATCCCGCCGCCGCAGCCGTCGTCCCGCCCACGCATCGGTGAGTACGGCCGTCTGAGCGACGGCGAGTCCTCGGCAGTTCTCAAGGGCAGCGGTAACACCCTGAGAAAGCAGACGGGAGCGGGCAGTTCCTCCCGCGGTCAGAGCACCGGCAGCACCGTCAGCAGCAAGAGCGGCCGCGATTCCGGCGGGACTGCCAGCAGCGAAGCGTCGACGATCTCCCTGCCGCCGACCAGGGCGAGGTCGATACCGCGTCCCAGCAACTACCGCATCCAATTCTGAGTAGCCCGTATTTCGGCGCGACATTTAACAGCTTCGCCGAGAGGCCACGCTCGGCCGGAAACTGGTCTCGAAACGCGTGACGCGGTTCGACGGACGAATCTGAAGTCGCGTCGGTCGACGATTTTTAAAGATTTTAAAAGAATAAACGCCTCTAGCGGCATTTGTTTTTCCGACGATTGATCGGTTTGGATCAAAATTATTGAATTTGCAACGTAGTCTTGACGAATTTTCTCTCTCGATTTTATACGAGTATAATCACGATTCGAGAGAGAGAGAAAGAGAGTGAGATGATCTCGCTCTCGGCACTACACAACTTGACTACCTTGATTCTCGGATCAAAGCGCACGTACTGAACCGTTTCGCATATTTCGAGCTTACCACTTTCCGCGACCAGCCTCCTCGAGCGTGGTTTCGCGCTCCTGAAACAAGATAATGGCCATAAATGCGGATACGGTAGCCGTTTTAGTATGAGTTCGGCGCCGAGCGTCAAGTACAAGTTTTCGCGAGACACGATCGTTGACGTTTCTCGTTGACGAGACTCGTTGTAACGTAACGACGAGCTTACGAAGTACGTAAGCACGGCGATGCGAAGGACAGCCATAACTTGGGAAAGCGCCCAAGTTGGCGCGTCGCGCCATTACGATTACTATTCATTATTTAGTAAGCCAATCGCCAGGCCATAACGGACACGAACACACACCACGACCTATAACTAACATAGCGATGTAGAATATGACCTAGTCATTACCAAAGTAACTCTCTTGATAGAATAGGAAAGAAGAATTGTCTTCCCTGATCGCATCTCGCGTGTAACGATGGCCTTACAGGGGGCAAGGCACCCTCCCGGCTCCCGTGCAAAGTGCCTTTCTCGTGGATCGCCTCGCGCGCGCGCGCGCGCGCGATCCGCTTCTTTCTTGTAAAACGCGTCCCCGTTTTTCTTTTCTGCAAACGAAAAGGAAAGCAGGCGCGACGCGAGTTTTCTATTTCGAAGCATATTACTATTTTTCGACTCGATCTTGGATTTTGATAATTATATCTGGGCACCAGAACAAAGAGGCAGAAATCGAATCGCGAATGGGATGTTCCCACACTCGCGTGTTGTCTCCTTTCTTTTCTCGGTCTTGGTCGTACGGACCGCCGTACGGCGCACACGCCTTGTTCGATATATAGAGACGATACTTCTTTTCGCATAGCTTTCGCGTAATGTAACAAACCTGGAGATCATGTAGGTATAGAAAATTGGATATCTCATTTACCTAGCTGTTATTTTAACGTTTACTATTTTTTCAGGGCGCGCGACGATTTAAGGTAATCTCTCCGCGCTTAGAAGAAAAAACGAAGCGATAAACGAAGAACGCCAAAGTGTAAAACTTATATATATTATTTCTTGCGATATATTTATATATTACTACGTCTCTGTTCTATCAATATTTAGAATCAACCGTATCCTCGAAAGTATCGAAAGATGAAGCAAGAGAAAGATCTTATCTAAGGCTTGAACAGTTTGACGTGACTTTTGGATATGTTTTGAACGGCTCTTGTAATTTATTTATTAATCTCTTGAATTGATCTTCTTAATTTATCATCGCGCGAACAAATTATTAAAAAAATATCTATATATATCGCAGAGCAGATTATATATATTTGCATACATATATATATATTATACAAGATGATTCTTCGTTATATATTAATACTTTAGAGGGTGAACATTTTCTTCATCTTTTAATTGACATACATGCATAGTTTAAAAGCTTTATAAAAAATTGTGTTATAAAGATAAGAAAATAAGAAAAATGGTCGGGAAATGCTAAAAAATTTAAATAACCTACGTTTGTATTACACTTTTCTTATTTTGGCCTCTAAATTTACTCTCTGAAATATAGAATATTTAATTTAGAATCATGCTGTATATAATAAATATCTCCTAATATAATTCCCCGTATTTATTTACATGTGTTACATATTTTGGAATTAGTTATCTAATATATGCACGCGTACGCGCTTAACATATAGTTCTGTTTTCTCCTCGTTCCCGAGCGTTTTATGTAATGCGGCGCAATTGAACTAAATTTTTGTTCAAACTTGTAATATGGATACAGACCGATATTATGATATAGCGAAGCTACGATACGCGCTATTAAAATAGAGCTCTCTAACAAAAAAAAAAAGAAATAAGCATTATAAAGTAACTGGGAGACGTATCTTACAAAGTTTGGAGTAGCAGAAAAATGAAAAGCAGATACGTCGTCCCTTTTCGAGAGCGCGACATAAAACGACGAACGACGCGTGAGACAAGATCGCACATATATGCTATATGTCGTGAAGGTGGTGATGCTGATAATCTTGCATTTGACGACACGAAATTAATATTGATGTACGATCGGCTTCATTTTTTCATTGACTTTGTTTCCGGCGTTTCCCGTATGTCTCTCCCGTATGGGGAGAGACGAATAGGCGAAACAAAGGTCGCGCGAGAAACCACGGTGCGGTCTTCCTACATGCAAGAATGCCAAATTGCGACGTCACCAAAGAAACAAAGAGCGTCTTGCGAGAGCTTGCGAGCTGCGTAGCTCATTACCTGCGTGTCCACATAAATAATTTATCGTTCCTATAATATTCTTGCGCGTGCGTGCGCAAATTAAAGCGGAATTTGGACTTGAAAATGCGCGCGGAGCATTTTTTTTATGAGAGATTATGCTTTTTCTTAAATCAGACGGTGGTGTTTGATCGCCGCCAGATCGCTCTCTATTATTAGTACGGCCGTTCGCTCCGCGACAGTTCGTTCTGATCATTCATCATCGTATCACTCTATTATCATTGATATCACTCTTCGTCGAGACTACTTTGTCGAATGAATCTGTGGTTTCGATAGCTTTATCGTACGCGCTCTTACCAGTTGTAGAATCCGTAGAGCTTCCCGTGGCCTTACGACACGCGCCTTTATCCGTCTGCGAAAGAAAGTGCGTGCGTCGATTGGCGTCCCGTCTTTCGTGGGTCACGTATTAACGAATACCTTTTTCTCAATGTTTTGTACTCGAAAAAACGCAGGCAGTTTTGCTCGATGTAAAAAAAGAAACGTTTGAATTACAGCCCCTCTTGTAACTGTGCATTTATTCATTTTTATGTTACAATAGGAAAGAAATCGGCAACAAATTTCCATCTCCATTATCTTACACTCGAAGCTTCCCCCAATCTCTTTCTTCCTTTCATCGTTTTCTCTTATGTTTGTGCGATCTGTCTCTATGTCTCGTGTCATCATCCTCCGCGGACCTTTTTCTGTCATTATCACGATATCGACGTTCCCTATCGCCGTGCTCGTCCCTCTTGCCTCTTCTTTCCAATCTCTCTTCGCTCTGATCTCTTCTCCGATCGCTGTTTTCGTCTCTCTTGCTTCTCCTCTCCGATCTGTCTTCGCTGTGACCCCGCCTCTGATCGTTATTCCTATCTCGTCGTTCCTCTCTTCTTCTCCTATCTTTGCGCTCGCTATCATACTTGTTCCTCTCATAATGATCATCGTGTGGTCTGTCTTCCTTTCTTCTGTCTCTAGTATCTCTGTCTTCTCTCCGGCGCTCGTGCTTTCTGTATTCGGAGGCGCGATCTTTATCGCTCTCCCGTCTTCTTCCTTCCTCTCTATTTTTACCGTTGTCATGATCCCTATCGCGCGATGCCTCAGGTTTCCTCGAGGAAGAGTACGTCTCCTCGCGTTTCTTTGACTTGTCATCCTCGTCGAAGTACCGGATACCTTTTCCCTTGCCACGCCAACGCATCTTTGCGACCGATTGTGAGAAATCCACGTGTATCCTTCGATCGTCAATCAGAACGTTGTCCATCTTAAAGTACGCATCCTCGCAGCTCTTGCGGTCGGCAAATTCGATAAACGCGTACTGCAAAGAATCACCCGTTTGGTGATCTCTTATAACCTCGCAGCTGCAATAGTCAACGAACCATAATTTAATAAACGTGTAACGCATATATCACAATAAACTGATAGATATACATAAACCAAAATAATTAAGAAAATTAATTAATAACACAGACTATAATATATAACTACAAGCACAACGACGAAATGTAAAAATAAATGTTTACGTACCCAACAATTTTCCCGAAACGACTGAAGATAATTTCGAGATCATCGTCGTTCGTAACCGGGTTTAATTTGCAGACAAACAAGACGTTTTCCGGCGGAGCAATGTCCGCATCTGGGATATCACCCACAATCTCTAATATTGTAGCTCTCGCTTTCGCTTCCTTATTCTTCTGCATTTCTGTAATCTCTTCCCCAGTCATGCCGCCAGTGTCGTCGATTGCTTCATCCGCCCCAATTCTATCGCTCTAAACACGAGTAAATATACATAGAGATAATATACAAAGAGAATAAAAAGAGTGAAGCGATCTTAAACATGTCGAAACTTGTAAGCAAAATTAATACATGAAGTATTATATTAAAAAAAAAAGAAAAGAGAGGATCATTTTCTAAACGTGATATACCATTAAAGCTTCTTTTGTAGGTTCCGGACTTCTGTCGGGAATCACAAATCCCACAGGATCGTCAAACGGATCCTCCAAGATGACAGTGTGGGAGATCCTTATATCTTGGTATGGTCTTTGATCTCCATCGCAAATAGTTTCATTAAACTTGAGGATCACCTCCAGCCCCTCCGTGATCTCTCCGAACACACAGTGTTCGTTATCCAAGGAATGCAGCTCTGATCCCAGTGTGATGAAGAATTGGGAGCCCAGCATGTTGTTGCCGCAATTCACCATCGATAACAGACCTATACGGCTGTGTTTGATTTTTGGCATCTGCTCGGCCTCGTAGTAACGAGCCTTCTCGCCCAGGACGATTCCATACATACTCTCGCCGCCTTTCCCAGTGCCGGTGGGATCACCGGTCTGCGCGATAAAATTGGTCTGCACCGAGTGGAAGAGATTCCAGTTGTAGTACTTGAGCTTGCACAGCTTCAGAAAATTTCGCGTCGCTGAAAAAACAAAAGTAATTACTGCTTAAAATGGAATTAGTGTAAAACTGGATGTCAAAGAAAGAAAAAGAAGAAAGACGAGAGATACAAAAAGTTTCGAAAACAAATCTAAATACTTACAGAGATATAATGATATAAATTCATACAAGGTGCAGTATGTGTTTTAAATATTTAAATTCATAAATTGTAAATGCACGTCATTTTTTTCGTGTGACGCTAAAGATGCAATTTTACAAACGCAATACTTCTCATTTATAATTAACGGTGCACAACTGTGAGGAGAACTTTTTCGATCATCGTAGAAGGCGAAGTGCGGCGTATACTCACTTTGAGGACGCTCCTCGGTATACAGATCCACCGTGAAATCTCCTATGGTGGTTTCTACCACTACAGCCATGTTTTCTTCTCGGATTCTTCGAGTATCAGGCAATATTTTCAATTTTTCTTACAAGAGATAAAATTTCTACTTGTATCTCGATGCAGTCGAACACTCTGCAGTTTGCTGCCGCTACCCGCTATTCGCGATGCACTAACGCTCAACTAGATTAGGTTAGGGTTAGAAGATTAGGTTAGGTTACTTTAGACGAAATATAATTCATGAACTGGTATGCAGAGGTCGTCTATAAAAAAATCAGAAAAATGCGGCACGCAGTCCAACGCAGTCTTCCGTTCGTTGCATCTGTTTTTAATCGTTTACGAGTCTAAACTACAAATTAGGTTACGTTCAGTTCCTTTCAATACGTTTCAATTTGTTCGACGTACATCTTGTTTTGTTTTCTCCGGAAAATTCTTTTCGAGACATTACGCGAGAATTAACGAAACTGAGATTGAAGAGGTTCCCCCCCTCCTCCCTCTCACTCTCCTGTAACGAGGTTAGAAAAACTTGAATATTCTATTTTTTACAGTGTCTCGTAGCCGTAAATGCCTCTGGTGGCAGGCTAGTGGCACATTAAATACCACAAAAAAAAAAGAATATTCTATTTTCCTGCAAGGATGACTGATTTGCATAGTCATTTGGGCTTAGCGGAAAAAAACCCACGGACCTGATTACACTACAGAGATTTACATACAATTACTCAATATATACACATCCAAGTATGTACATGTTTGTAGAAATGAAAGCGAAAAAAATATAAGAATAGAGTGACAAATAGTCGGTGATTAAGTTCGGCTGACGGCCAATTAAGTACCCCCCTCTCCCAAAAAAAAGGGAATATTCTATTTTTTTTATACTGTACTTAAGCATACTCGATATATTAGTATTGTCATATTAATTATATAAGAAATTATACTGATTGTAAAATTCAATACAACGATAACATATTTAATAAATTGTATATTTTAGATCTAATATTATATCATAGGAAATGAAATGTATTATATATTCAAACTATTATATGGGAATTATATTTTTATTACGTAAAAGTAATTTATATATAATATAATATTGTACTATTAATATTATCCCAAGAAACAGAACGCTGCAGTAACATTACAACCGTGTCCTGCGTCGTGGTTGCTGCACGATTCTGCATTTGCTAGGGTAGTATTTCATCAGTATATTCTGTGTATATTTATCATTGAATTGAACATCTTTTTGTTCAGTAAATTCTTTTAATTTGTGCTTTATTTACGCACTCGCGTGCTTTCACGTGACTCATTGTCAAACCCGGAGAGAGTACTTAAATGAGAACGAAATTACAAATAAATCGCGAGTTTACGTTTTGAATTAATATCCACTGGCGACTCGTAATAGTTTCTATCTTTGAATTCTCGAGTTTAGATATCAGATATCTCGCGCACTTGGAAGGTCAATTAATAATATACAAAAGTGAAACACAACTATATTCTACTTGAATTCAAGATTTTACAACGCTCTCGCTATTGTTTGCGCACAAACGTAGTATAAACGTAGTATCTTTCTCGTTTTTTTTAAGAAGTGAATCCAGGATTCCTTTAGAATGAGGACTTCTGAATCTTCATGAGCAACGTAACGGACCGCAAAATTGAGATTCACTCGCGACCGCGAAAATCAACGTGATACGTTAAGGAAGCGTTAAGAGTGTGCTCTCGTAAAAAATGTAAAGCAGTAGAAACAATTATTTGAGATTATTCTCGGCCAAGATTTTTCCGATTTTGTAATTTACGCTAATGTGCGTCGGAGCAATGCGATACGTGTACCGTGGGGATGAGCCTGATAAGACTTAATGACCTTTATCTTCACAGTGACAAACAAGACGCGTCGTGTTCTTATCAATTCTATAAATACGGGAGTACATCTCGTCGAACGTGCACTCTAATCTGATAACGTTGCCGGTACCTCACCTCACGTGCGTTTTCTGTGCTAAGAATATGCTATCGGCGGAAAAGTCTGAGATAGATATGCGCAAAGTGGAGGCTACGAGGAACGTTATCGTCGATTGCGATGCTGGTATCGACGACGCTTTGGCCTTAATCGTTCTCCTGGCCGGTCATACGGACAAGAGTATCAACATTAAAGCCATCACATGTGTTAATGGTAACACTAAAGTGGACAATGTGGTGAGAAACGTGTTCAGAACGCTGCACGTCTGCGACTGCACGGATGTAAGTTCGCTTATACATCTATTCCTATCCCTTTGCTTGAGAAGGCGAGATTAAAAGAGAAGATTTGATTTTCTTACGCTTTCACTTCTCTCGTCGTCGAGAGAAACAATTCTACAGTCTTAAATAACATTGTTTTTCATTGTCGAAGCATTTGTAATTTAATTTTACAATGGTTACGTTGTTGAGCCTAAAAAATGATATAAAACGGTGTATAAATTATAAATCTCTGCATCACGTGCATTCTTGTGAAGGGCTTAAAGCGCTATATATAAAATTGTTTCCAGATACCCGTTTATCGAGGGGCTTCGTCACCGCTGTTGGATACACTAAATGCTAAAGAAACGGCATCGGAGCAGTATCACGGAACCGATGGATTCGGAGATGCGTTTACCGATATTCCGGACACGAGTAAACTTGAAAAAGAGCATGCCGCGTGCGCGCTACACAGAATCACGTCGGAGGATCCAGGTACAGACCATACAGCCTTCCGTACTTACACATGTTTAATATATATATATATATATATATATATATATATATATATATATATATATATATATATAAACTTTATTCAGCTTTACATTGCTTTAGCTTGCCAAGAAGCGGGATTTGGTTTACAATACTGTCTTACCACACTCCGTCATTCCTCATTCCACATACTTATTCTAGCTATTGACCTAAGTTGATTAAGACCAACTTAAATACTTAAATACTTAAGTACCTATTGACTAGCTCTACAATTGCTTTGTATTTAAGGTAACGTTTCTGTGGTCTGCTTGGGTCCCCTGACGAATGTAGCGATGGCAATGAAACTGTATCCAGAGTTTGCAGACAACGTGAAGGAATTTTTTGTGATGGGTGGAAATTCAACTGGTAAAATATGAAACTATTTGTATTAATTGTATTAATTCGTAGTAAAACTTAAATTCTGTCGGTAAATCTTTAAACAATACAAAATTAAGAAGATCCGACAAGCTTGCATGCATTGTTAATTAATTAATGAGATAATGTAACTGACAGCATTGATTTGTACATAGGTAGTATTTGCATTACATGAATGAAATGTTTAGAAAAATTACAGTGTAATTGCATTATTTTAAATAGAAATGAGTATTTGTGATATTTTTAACAAACTGACAACATTAGATATAACTGAACGGTTCGTGTATCGGTTGAATTAAATGATTCAGATCATATAATAGAGATAAGAGAAATGTCTGCAATCAATAAGAACAAAAATGCTATTCATATGTAAAGCCATGTACAAACAGAAGTACAGTGTAGAGTAACAACAATAAAATATATTTAAAGCACAGGGTAACATAACTGCACAGGCAGAATTTAATTTCTACGCAGACCCGGAAAGCGTGCACATCGTACTCAACAGCAACAACAAGCCTCTATGGTTGTTACCGTGGGAATCCTGTTTAGAGACCAGAATTACACATGTACGTATAATTTTATTTGCACGTCATGTCAATTATTGAAAAAGCATCATAAAATAAGTATTATATCTTAAATATAATAATTAATTGTTTGATTCAAGCTCTATTATTAACTCAAGCATGAAACAATAGTAATTTCTGAAATAAATTTTTCAGGAATGGCGAAGGGACGTGTTAGGCAAAATAGACAAACCCTGCGTGCACATGATGAACGCAATCGAGGATAGCAGACGCTCACAGGGGAAAAAGCAATTTCCTTATTATACTATGTGCGATGCTTTCTTAGCCGGAATCGTGTTGATACCTCATATGGCTAAGAATGTAGTCGCATGGCACGCAGACATCGAATTGAGCGGCAACAGAACTCGGGGCCAAGTTGTCCTCGATCATCTGTTGTCGAACAAACCGAATGTGAATTTGATACATAGTTTCGATTCGGAGATTTTTAAGAAGATATTGTTGGATGCAGTGAACACGATTCATGATTCGCGGTGATTATCATTTTGTTAAATATAACTGTCCACCGTCAATAAAAGAATATAAAAAAACAAATATGGTTTCTATCTCATTTCTGATTTATTATTTAACTTGGTAATTTTTATTTTTAAATTATTAGCTTTTTTGCATTAGAAATAGAATACCCTAAGTCTTTCTTTAATGATTTCCATGTAATATTTAAAAATAAATTTTTTCTTTTAATTAATTATTTTTTTCTCTTTAATTAACAGGGAATAGTGAATGATCAAAAGAACATTCCTATTTAGGACATGTAGATGAGAAGAGACTAGAAAATTTATTTTCAAGATCACATTACTAAAGAGAACGGTATGGATTTGATGGCTCTTGTGCCTGATTTTACAACAGCACCAGTTATCCAGGTATGCGTTCATCATTCAGAAGAAATGCCACAAAGATAGAATTCTATTCATACTCGCTCAATAATACTTCCTCTTATGTAAGTTTATGATTTAAGAAGAAAATTATTTTAGTATTAAACTTAATTTAAAAAATATGTATATTATATTGCAATTTAATTTTTATTATTTTATTATTTTGAATTGCATTTAAAAATATCTGCGTTTATCTTTCTAAGTAAGTTTATCTTTCTTTTTCCTAGATAGAAAATTAAGTGAAAGTATGGTTTTTAATCAGAATCGGAACGTGTAGTTTTTAATATTAAAAATTAGCAAAGATTCGAAAAGGCTGATTCTCGAAATGTTCCACGTCCCGCTTAATTTTCTGATTACTTAAAAAAAAAATAAAGATAAGTTTATGAAAACATAGATATTTTGAAGTGTTATTCAAAGTAAAATAATATAAATAACATTTTTGACATAATAATTATGTATTCTTACATAATATAAAAAATTTGTTAATTATATAGAAATTGTAAAGAACTGAATTTATATTTTTATATGAATTTTTATATGAATTGGAATAAAAAAGAATATTTTAACATAATACAAAGCACTTCCTTAACATTTTACAATAATTTATAAATGTACAAGACGATTTTCAAGAAATATAGTAATATATGTAATTCGTTTTAAATTGGGTTATATCACTTTATTATTTATAATAACTGAGAGATCAAGAAAAATCGTAATAATTAAATATTAAAGTAAGCGAATATACAACAGGAGCCACGCGTGGAGCATGTTTGTCAAGTGCCACCAAAGGAAGATCCATTGATAAAGATAATACCCGGAAATTCTCCTTGGTTGAAGTTACGACGTTGGTTGCTTAGTCTACGGATAGCGTCGCGAAAGCATCCGTTCACGCGATATTGCCTGAAGAGCTCTCAGGCAATCGATTACGAGATTAATCGACACCTCAAGTCCCATCCCTACATGATTCATCTCTTCAGTTCCTTCAGGTCAGTTGCGATTTCTTCCAGAAATGACGAGTTGAATTAAATAATGAATTAACTAAATCTACTTTGTAACTCGAAGGAAAATTAAACGTCATAGTTTTTTATATAGAATATATTGGGAGTCTGCGATGATACTGTTTATTGTAGCAGCTTTACTGATCACTCCAGTCTTTCTCGCATTTTATTTTGGTGAATATGAAAAGTGGTATATCGCCAATCTTGCAATCGACGCTATATTTATATGCGATATTGTAATCTGGTTCTTCACCGGTTATTATGATTCTTATACACAATTGATGGTTTTGGATCCGAAAGTCGTAGCGAGGTAGGAATGTAGAAACATACTTGGCTTTAATTATTAAGATTAGTCTACAATGGAGAAACAATCCAAATTGTCTTGAATCCATATTTAAATAAAGGAATAAAGATTATGTTGCATAGCTTTTCTATTAAAATATAATTTTAATAGAAATCACTTGGTAACAAACTCTCCATAATTTGATTCTGCGAATTTGTCTGTATTAAAAAAAACTTACTATGCATTACGAAATCTCTCTTTACCTATATGATTTTTGATCTCTGTTTTAAAATTTGGATTCAAGAATTTGTTTGGAAAAGTGAGTTCTTCTATAATTTATAAGGCGACAATTATCGTAGCAAGTATCTACGGGGTTTCTTTGTCCTGGATGTGTTACCAGTGCTACCATTGGAATTCCTCATTCTGCTCTTCGAGTCGATGTGGTACTTGGCATCGTTGAATCTATTGAAAATACTGTGGATACGAACCGTTATCATTTATTCACGCAGACTCAATTACGTATCAGGATTCATGTTCCAATAATTTTTCCTCATTGCGTAATGGAATCGAAATCCCGCTCACTTAAATGCTTAATATGAAAATTCTAGGTATATCGAGTTAATTTCCATCTGTACAAGTTTGCGGAAATCAGCGTCATTATTGTTATATGTGTACACTGGGCCGCTTGTTTGGAGTATTATTTACCGTTGGCGGTTGCTGAGATAGTCGGGCAAAATGATGCGTTAGTAATCGATGGAATTTTATTTACGCATTGTGCTTTAATGATATAAAGGAAAAATTTAAACATATTTTCATTAATTTCTGCTTTGTTTCATTTTTTCCTTTCATTTTACTATTATTCATCTATGTTAGTTTCAATTTTTAAAAATTGTTTTTATTATTTATATAATACATGTAATGTATCAAAGAAATGTTTGTCGTAATAATTAAATAGAATGCGCAATCAAAAGTATAATGAAAGAATACAAAATTTGTAGATCATGGATTCGATCGCCTTATATGATGAAAAGGAAAACAAAATTTGCAATTTATTTAACATGTGTTAATAGAGCCTTAATCGCCTTAATCGGATCCACGCATTATTTGAATGTCAGCGCTCCAGAGGATATTATATTTAATATAATTCTCTCTGTTCTCGGATTGCTCGGATTTATTTATCTGCTAGGTACGTTTATCACGTTTAATTAGATTAATTTAAAAAGTTTTTGTTAAAATTAATAATTTAAATGAATAATTGTATCAATTTAAATACTAATTTAACATAGTATTAGACATATTTAGATAGAGAAGTCTGAAATATTTATTTGTATCTTTACCAATGTTACAACTTGATAAATTTCTTTCAGTGTGATTTTAAGCTATTCTTCCACAATGTGTCCAAATTAAATTTCTGAAATTCTTTCTCTTCTACTTTAATTTTCGCTATCTTTCTCTACGAGCTTATTTTAGCCAAAGATTAAGTACTGTGGTTTCACTAATCGATAATAAGTCTTTCTTCTTCTCGACACGCATCGTGCAGCACGACTCTCGCAATTAATAATGACGTTTCATTCCACCCGCAAGAGGCATTTGAAATTAATTCAGCAGCTACAACAGTATATGAAATACAAAGAATTGCCATATTCATTGCAGCAACGATTGTTGAGCTATTACAATTATCGCAACAGAAAGGGATTCGAGAGAGACAAGATTATTACCAACCACGTATCGCCTTACTTGCGAGATGTACGTGATACTTTAAAAAATTTTCCTGAAGATTACAAAAGTAGTCCTCTTATACGATTACATGCTTCTGTCACTGATTATAAAACTATTGTAAAATCATAGAAATGATTTTGCGACAGCTTTTTTATTTCCACTATCGCATTCCACTGCCGCTTATGAATTTTTATCATTGTGTTTTGTAAAAAAGATAAGTGAGATACATTATATAATTTTTTGTTTTTATAAAATAAATTTTTTTTTTATAAAATTGTTCTTTATCATTTCAGAGACTTCTTCTATACAAATATCGCCCATTACTGAATGACGTAGAGTTATTCAGATATCTGCCAGAAACAATAGTGACAGGATTATTCAGCGCCGTACGCTCCGAGATTTTTATGTCAAACGACGTGCTGGTCAAAGCCAATTCACGCGGCAATGCTTTGTATTTTGTTGCCTCTGGCACCATGGCCGTCTACAATAATATAGGGAAAGAGGTAAAAGAGTTAGAATTAAAAAATCTGTCTCACAATCAGATTGGGCTTCAAACTATCATATTCAATTAATAATCCTTGGTGTGTCAAAGTCTTGAAAAATCACACTCCGATTTAAACACATGCACGAATCCTTATCGAGGCTCGACTGATCCAATCCGTCATGCGTTCTCGTAGATTTGTCACTTGGAGGATGGAGCATACTTCGGCGAGCTGGCCTTACTAATGGAAGATGAGCGCTGGATCGCCAGCGTCATTGCTACGGAGAACTGCGAGGTTTATGTACTGTCGCGTGTCGATTTTCAATACGTCCTGACGCCGTATCCCGATCTCCTTGCACATCTGCAGAATATCATACTCGCGCGACCGGAGCAGACGCCGCTGCTCGAGAAAATCCGCGATCTGAACTCGTCAAGGACGATGTCCGGAAACATCAATATCAGCAGCATAAAAGTCAAGAAGTGGAATTAATGGTGAATGTCGTGAAAGCGCATAAAAAATATTTGTTTTTTTTATCTTATTTATTTATCTTAACTTTATTATTATATTATGTTCATTTTTATATTCGTAACTTTTCAATAATTTTATATTTTACTACTGGTAATTACAACGGTAACATTTTATTACGCTACAGAAAGTAGCCTACTGAAAGTTAATTATTTAACGATCGAAACTTGAACAAAATATTATCAAATTCTTCTCACTATTGGAACGAATCAACAATTAACAATACGTGCTCGGCACAGAAATCTCATTAATTCTTTAACAGATCTCGAAGGAGATCTGCATTTAATTTTTCGCTTATGAAACACAGATGTCGTGTCACCGCCTTTGTCCGGATTATCTCTGGTCTGATCAGAAGTGGCGAGCTCTTCGTTTTTGTGGATTTCTGTACGACTGCTGGTACACAGACATGAGCCGCCAGTGCTCGGGGTAATCGGCGTCCCGGCAGCCGTTCACCACGCTGAATGGCGGCGCCAAAGTGTCGATGCAGAAGGCGCGCCTCGCGAACGGAGTTCTCGGCCGCGGTACCGTCATCCTCATCGGTGGCAATCCGTTTCTGCGCGCCACATCATCGCCCGGTGTCGGCCAGCGTTTTTCCTCGAGACCGAGCGCGACACCCACTGCAGACCGGATCAGTCTCGGATCTCTTCTTCGTCGCTCAAGTTCCGCTTCCGTTTCGCCGTCCCGGCAAGCCGCGCACTTACGCTCCGTGATGCGTGGCACGGAATTCGACCTCGACGGCTTCTCGCATCGCAGAGTTCTACCGCGGAGTTCTACGATAAAATTTATTATTATTATTTAACTTTTCACTTGAGACGTATATAAAATGCTTCCCTACATTTCAGCATTAAAATATATATATAAAATATATATAAATAACGTATTGAATTATAATAAATATATGAGTTATAATAAATTAATAAATTCAATATTAACAACAGTGCTAAGAATAAAAATATATTTATTATTACGTAATAATAGTTTAATTTCTAATGAATATAATAAATAATTTAATTTTATGGAAAATCAAATTATAAGTTAAATAAAAGTAGGTAAAACGACAGAAAGAACAAAATATATAAATGACATAAATTTCTAAACAGCAAATTAAATACTATTTGAATCGATTACTTGCAGTTAAATATTCTCTTTCTCCAAAGTCCTTGAATGCTTGATTACGATCGATCGATTTGCTTGCCGTTTTTAAACCTTTTCTTTTCTATTACTACATTATTCCTCACCTTTGCAGGAATGAGCGCAGCAGCATTGATTCTTCTTCATTGAGTTTTTCTCTGCCTGATCCTGCCTCGCGCAATTACACTTGTCCTGCTGTTCGCTACGAGAGAGAAGCTCACGATTCTTTGGCACAGGTATGTGCTGGATCATGGCAAAAATCGCCGGAGCCGTGCCGCCCTCGGAACCGTCGATGTGCGTCGGTCTGCGCGGCTCGTACACCGGGTCTATCGGCGTCTCCCAGCAGATTGCCAGGTCCATTCGAGTTTCCGGCTTCTTGCAACCGAGCGCGGGTCCGAGCAAGCGGTTCTCCGCTCTCATTGTCGTGGAGTTCGCACGATCTGGATCCCATTTTGTGTCCCGTTCGCAGCTGGGTGAACAAACGCGACATTCTTTCCTAAAGACGGAATCGTCCACCCGATCCGGAAGCGGCTGGTGCTGCAGATTCTCCGTGTGCATCCTCTTCGCCAAGGCGAATTTGTCAACGCAAGAGTCAATCTCTGAAACAAAAGAAGGTCTTTTTATATTAGAATTACGTGAAAAAAGTTATAAATTTTTGTGAATATTTATCTATATCATTTATCTAGATCATTTAATTCTTGATTAATTAATTATATTTAATTGTAGTAACTCTGAGTCTTGCCAAAAATTTAAACAAACCCTGAACGTTTTAGTCTCGTTTAAATTGTCTTCTGAGAAAACTCTCAAGAGAAAAAGAAGAAGGCATCTGTTATACATCACCATTTTTTCGTTCGTCTTCCTTGGAAGTCCTGTGGAATTTGAGACATTCAGGCGTATGTCTTCTTGAAGAGTAGGTCGTCTTCTTTTCCAAGGCGTGTTCGGATCGGCAACGTTCGCGGAGGTCGTCGCTCTTACGGATCGATTTAGCGCGACAGCCAGCGCAACGCTCGCGCGATTCCATATTCACTCGCTAGTCTATTACTTTATTCACCGTTTTACATAATAGACACGCGAGTCATTATTAACGAACAGTTGAGAGGGACAGACGCGCGTCCCCGTGACATATCTTCCAGCGAAAAAAGCTCGGAGGGAAGTTCGACGGGAGTCGCCGCTGCCGCTTACCGTTCTTCTCCATTCTTGGTCACCGGCCGGAGAATACCTGAGCACCACCATAGGAATGTCTCGATCGTAGAATACCTTACTCCCACTCTATCGACGTCGGTTTCCCTGACGACATGATAATTCGATAGCAACCTCGCTACAGGTACTACCGAATGCTTGCATGTATTTATAATTATTATCCTTATCATTATTGTCATTATATAATCTTTCGCCATATTATATCCTATTAATACCTCATAGATAGGATTTACGGATGAGAGGCATGATTGAAGCATTTGCCGAAGCGGAAAGCTTTATTCTGACGAGAGACAAATGAGATTAAAAGAGAGCAACTATAGAGGAAGGTCGCGATGACTTCAGGGATTTCGTCATCTTTCCGTCGGGCTCACTCGAAATCATTCGCTCTTGTCTGTTCAAGATCACGCTCACTGTTCGCACGCGAATTTACGTCATATATACGTAACACGGAAAGTCGAGAAGTCTTGGGAAACACCCGATGACGCCTTCTCCAGGTTATTCGTATTTCGTATTTCTAGATCGGTGGAAAATATGCGAACGATCGCCGGAGTACTTGTAGACCGAGGATGCGGAAATAAAAAGCATCTCATGAATATTATGAATATCATTATCACGCGACGCATATTCTGCAAAAAAAGCGTCGCTTGTTCGATTGTAGCGATTAAAACGAGAGGAGTACGGAAGGCCAGACGTGGGGAACAATATGTTTGTATTTATAGCGGCGAATCCGTGAACGCCTCTTCCTGGATCATTGCCATTCTCCCTTCCATTCCGTTTCGCCGGACGAAAACCTTGAAGTGCAACTCGAAATTGCGGCCAGCACATAGCTAGCGCACACGACAGTCACAAACTAATGTCCGTCCGATTCTCTTCCGTTTCTCTATATTACTGATAAAGTATTCGCCAAGTCACGTGAGGTAGGCGAAACAGTAGCGAGACGCAACGTTTAAATGTCAAGTGTATCTTGCTGAAAATTTACTCAGTTTCATTAAATCATTTCCTCTTTCAAGGAAAAACAATTTTAATGTCTGTATTATGTATTATATTTATTATTACTGCGAGAATTATAATTGAAATTACGGCATTTAATATCTTAATAATAAAAATAGTAAGTGCATTCTAATAATTAGAATTAACATGTTTGTTTTTTTAGGATTAAAATTGTGCTCATTAATATGAAAAACAACTTTTCCCATTATTCCATTAATCCTGAGAGATTGCAGCTCAGAGAAAGATTCCAAGAGGAGATAGGAAGAATTCGCCGTGAGTGCTAATGGTTGGTCGGAATGAGAGCGTGCGTAGCTTTAATTACAGTAACGATCATATATTTTCCTACAAAACAGGGCCCATTGGGGAACCACGCGGCCGTGATACGTTCTCGGTATAAACGTAGTGGCGATCGTGACGCGAGGAAGGATGAATCAGTTGCGCGCGACCACTAGCGAGACCACTAGTAAATCGGAGAACGCCGTGTTACTCGCGTCGGACAGTCCGCATCGCGAATCCTTTGTTCGTTCCCTGAAGACAGAGAGGACACCCAGGTGTTTTAAATTGCGGTGAGTAAGTGATATTAAACAACAAACTTTTTAACTTTTAATTTGACTACTTAAGGATGAGCGAGTGACAGCGTTCGATCACATTCTTTAAGACACTTGTTGATCAACGGTAGTGGAAAAAAGAATGGTACATGCGTTAATTACAAAGTATAATTACAAGGAACGTAATTATAAAGAATGTAAGCTAGAGGAAAATGAGAACATTTACAAAGCGAAAAAAAACGATATCCAATAAAAAGAATGAATGTTTGTACATCTTGGATTTAAAAGAGACGCGAGTAAAGGAGTTTTATTTTTGACAATCAGTTGCGATTAATGGTAACAGATGTCAGAAATAAATGTGGTAATGCGTGAAATGTTCAATCGATTTAAAGTCAATTCGCGGACCTCTGATTGCGATAACAAAGACATTCTCGGATATAAAACGGTTCTCTTTCGAGCAATGCGAATGAAATTACACGCTATTCCGTAGGTGATCTCTTCAACCGGTCTCTCTTACGGTTCGCCAATATGAACGGAAAAAGGAACAACGGCGATGAGATACTGTATCTAGACGAGGTTTCGAAACCTTTGACATCCACCGAGTCGGAGGTAGCTCCGTCCATTGGTCTGCGCGCCGGCTTCGCCTCGGAGACTGACGGAGATCTCGCGAACACGTCGCGTCAGTCATTCACCGAAACAGAAATCGACGAGCATAATAGGCAGGTGGACAAACAACCGCCGATCGGCTTCAACAACAGAAATGGTCCGAATTTACCGGCCTCGGAACCGCAATCCGGCTGGCTCAACAGATTCTTCCCGTCGCCTGCGCCACCCATGGAAGTCGTCACCCCCGACGTGAATGTCTATCAACACAAGAAGACTCTGGCCCAGGGTATGATGGATCTGGCGCTGTTGTCCGCAAACGCGAATCAAATGCGCTACGTTCTCCAGACGGACGGCCGGCACACGTACTTTTATCCGGCCCTCATCATGATCAGCATGAGCCTGTTTCTGCAAATCGCCGTGGGTATCGGTCTTATATGGAACAGCGTCTACAATGTCAAGCAGCATGAGGAAATGTGCAAGGCCAACAAGGCCAACAACTGGACGGTTATCGGCATCTTCCTCGTCACGATACTCAACGTCTTCATCTCGTCGTTCGGCGTTGTCGATCAAACAGTTGTCATCACAACATAACAATTGCTTATTTCTCTCTTTACCTTCAATGTACTATTTCTCTCTCTTCCTCTTAATGATACGTAATCATTATACGCAAAGTGAACGCAAAAGAACGCAAATGACGAGATAAAATATTTCCGTTGTTTTTAAAGTGATATCAACAAGTTTAATTTTCAATGCCTACAGAAATGTTAAAATGTGTATTTCTGTACTATTGTTACCTTAATGCATATTGCAGATGCAGATGCATTCGATACAAAAAAGATTTTTAAAAAATTTTATTTCTATTGAGGATTTTTACTGCAATCATATTGATTTATGTCAGAAGCGGAAAGCCAAGTGAATCTTGTTTACTCACACAATTGCTTCTTTAAATATTTTCTCATGATTAGCATGAAAAATGATGAAGATATTTTAGATCTGACGTTAAGTGGCTCAGTCTATACACTGGACGCTCACATCATTGTACATTCTACATTCATTTATTTATGTAAAACTCTTGTCGGATACATAAATAATTTATAGTAATATATAATTAATAATTTTTTTTAATTTTAAAATGATAAGACAATGAAATGTTTAATATGTAATAATAAGTATTTTATTATGTGATGTTATATGTTATATGTTATTATGTGATGTTATACGTTTATAATATAAAACGATATACATATAAAATATGTCATTAAATGTGAACGACAGATGGTATCAACCTCAACATTTCCTTCAATTCGTCGGCCACGCGCTTCCTGTTTTGTTGGAAATTTTCTTCCTCGTTATTTTGGTGCTGGTTCAAATCATCCAACCAACTCTGCGCCTCCGCGTTATTACATTGACTTCTGTGTGCGCGAGACGGGCAATTCAAGGACGAGTTTCTGGAACCGCTGCCGTCCACCATTTCCTCGGATGTAAAAACTCGAAGTTTGTCCCTAATTACGTGACGTAACAGGGAATTAAATGCGGTGAGTTCTCGCGTATGGATTCCTCTCGGATTAGATTCCACAGATCTTTTGTGCTCTTGAATCACTGTAGCCTGTAACGCATTGTTGCAGTCATGTCTCAATTAATATAGCGTTGTCAGAAACTTTGTGATTCGCTATTTGAGTTCATTCCTCAGATCGACTCGCGTCGAATTAGTTTAATCTAAGCGATTTTTATTTCTGTTTTTATAAAGAAAACTGGGAATGACTTTTACAAATATTCTTTTATGTTTTGAAGATAATTGATACTTTCAGTAATAACGATCTTTTTCTACAAACCGATTTAAAGCAAGTGCAAATATGAAAATTAAATATCTTTGTATTTTTTTTACCAAATAAAGTTAATAAACGAACAGGTAATGCAATTTTTTCTCACTCTTTTGTATTTTGTAAAAGGAAGAATAAAAGTTTATATCGCGATAAATACAATTTTCCTCAAGATTTACCATCCAGTCGAAGAATATATGACGTTTTCGCAGCCACTTGGCGCGCATATCAAGCAGATTCCCGACTTCGCGGAACTCTTGCAACTGTCGCCGATTCTTCTCGGAGTTCCCACCGTCTTTGTCATCTAGAACGCGCGTTTTCGCGAGGCGTTTCGTCAACGCCAATTCGGATACGCTCAAATGCGGCAGACCACTCACGTCGAGGCTCGCCGCATGTACCTTGGATATCACGTTAGCTCGTTCGCGGGCCAACTCGTTGATCTCTCGCAAGTTTAGATTCACCGTGGCGTTCAGATGCAGGAGACTGCCGAATTCGGCGCTTGTTGATAACGGCCGATCGTTTAGTACGTTAATTGACGACGAAGACTAAATAAAACAATTGGAAACAAAAGTTGAACGTAAAGAAAGATACCCTGATGATTAGATAAATGATTACATTCGGATAGTCATTATAAGAACGCACAAATATATTTATAATGAGTTAAAGATAGATTCAACTCAAGCTACAAAAATCGATACATGAAACGAAAATAAAAAAAAAAAAACGCGCAGAAAAATAGCAAGTTATTCATAAAATGATTTTATCATAATTGTATCATAATTTGCTGAAGGTTTCGATACTGACTTCCGGTGGATCTACGCGGGAGCATTCGGCGCCCAAGACTCCATCGGCTAGTTTCGCACGAAGAATGGCAGTTAAAACGTTTTGCGTTCCCAGCAGCCAAGCTAAGGCTATCAACGCGTCCCTCTTGTGTTGGTCGTCTTGCGACAAACCGTAAAATTCAATCACCGGGTATTGCAAGAATGCGAGATGCAACTTTACCGCCGACGGCGCGTCTGGAAATACAATGTGTGGTTTGTTACTTGTAAAAAGAGTGCACCCGTGCCAAGGCACCGCGTGCAAGTAAATATTGCATTACTAAAGTATAAATTTTTTTCAACAAAAAAAATATAAAAATTTAAAAAGTATTTTACATGCTATTTAAATTTATATAAGCTTGTTTTTTTTTAAATGTAATTTATATAAGCTTGTTGAAAAATCTATTTTTCTCTGCAAAGGCGATAATATAAAGGTGATAAAAATTATATGAATTAAATTAAAAATATTTCTCTCGTTAAAGTATTGTATTTAATATTTCTTTGCGCGCGGTTTTCCCACAGACGCGGCGGACCCTTTTCCTTTTCAAGTACTATACTCGTAATTCGTGCTAAACTAACAATAAGAGATCGTATATCTCCTCTCTCTTTCTTAAACGCTGACACGAAGAGCACATTTACTCCTTAATTATAGCAATTACACAATATACAGTCTGTTCATAAAAAAAAAACTGAAGCTAATAAACTTGTAAGGTGCATGTTTTTTTTTTTGTAAAAGTGAGCAAAACACAGATCTAGAATGCAATCTACGGTGTACAATCAGGATGCAATCTACGGTGTACAATCAGGATGCAAATCGGTCGAAACGAACCGTAATCTTGGAAATCTACGTCGCCTCGTTTCTCTCTCGCGGCGTGACAGCTCAGACGGCGCACTGTACTCCACAGCGTCTCGGCCTACGCACAAAACACATGGATCGCGCTTGTCAGGTCAGATGGCTTAGGTTAGGTTAGGTTAGCGCATTCGAATACTTGGAATCTCTGACTCACAGCATTTTTGTCCGGGGCGTTATACTTGGCCAGCCTCAGGTGCTCGGGCGTTAGATTTACGCTTATTAACGAATTAACGTATCCGCATAACGTCGGCAGCGCGTCTTTCGCGTCGGACATGACTGGACATGACGCTTCTCTCACGCCGCAGGCGCGAGGAAAGAATCGCGCGCCAAACTATCCTGCTCCATCTTAATTGGAAGATTGGAACTTGGAGCAGTTGGAGCGCCAGGCATGGCTGTAGTGAGTCCTCGCAAGGACCAGAAGTCATAAAGCTAAAGAAGAAGAAGAAGAAGAAGGAGCGACTAAGCTTGCCAGTTGAACAAAAATTGTACGTTACTTTTAGCGTTACTTTTAAATATAGCCAGTAAAGTACAAAGTTTCATTGCAGATACAATTCTTTCAAAAATGTAAAAAGAAAAAAGGAAGAGGAAGACATGCAAATAGGTTATACACCTCCACCTTCCCACTACGGCTCACAGGTCGCGGATCGTGGATCGCGGACGAAGAGCGATAAAAAACTTTAGGCCCAATATGTGCGTCTCGGTTTTCCGCGCGTCGCGGACGTGGTGAGACTTGGCGAGACTGATGAGTCGTCCTTCCCCACTTGCACTCTTACGAGCGCGAGCGCGCCGCGCCGGAAGCAAGTTTCTCGCCGTCTCTCTCTCTCTCTCTCTCCTTCGCCAAGCGCCTCTAGTCGCGACGGAGGCGGTCTTGGAGGATCTCCAGTCGTCCCGTACTGACCGCGCGCGCGGTCAGTAGCAGTCAGTATAGTCTGTAGAGTGCGAGCGGCCGCGCGTGCCGTGTAGTCAATCACGGGAATCTACGGGAATCTTCGTCTGTTCTTCAGGCCCGCGACGTTCAAGATGACGTCGAGCGACGCTCTTCCTTTCAAATGGCGCGTCTCCCTGGCGCTCGTTCTGGTGAGCAACTGTCTTCTCGGAAACTGTAACGACAGAAAAAAAAAAGTATCGGTCATTTCTACTTTTTAGATCACGATACCCTGTTTCTTGTGTAAGAGATTGAATTCTGAAGTTATACAACTTGTCGTCTTGGCCTACTGCCTTCCTGATTTTGCTCTATCTTTACATCATTCCTCTTATTTTGAAGCTATGCAATTTAAAAATTTCACACAAGAGGTCGTAGGTACGTAGAATCGTGATCGAAAAAGTAGTAGCGGTCAGAACGGACCGCTCGGTATTTCCAGGGCCCTCACGCCACCTTCGTCAACACAGGTGCGGAACGTACATTTATTTATTTATTACATTTTTCTCTTTCTCGGAATTTTTTAAGCCGTTCTAAATCAGTGTTCCTTGTTGTCGTCTTATTATATATGTCGATTTATAGGACATGTGCACGCGTGAAAGACGCAGAAACGTGTCCGCGGCCGTGCGAATACTACACGCACACTAACAGCGAGTGGAGAAGTTTACTGCGAAGATTAACACATCAACGCGGTCCTTACATTATCTCCATCTCAATACCATCGCGGACGACGCGAATCTTTTAGCTTTTTCCGTATAAGACACGAAAGACGCATTGCCGAGCGACGCTTCAGGCAATGAAAGTATTAATCAAGGATAACGAAAACAATCGTGCGCGCGTTGTCGCCTGCTCCTTTAAAAAGTTTTCTCTCTTTTCTCTATGAATACTTGTTCCCTAAATACTTCCTTCTTCCCTCTCCTAAACCGCGGTACCATCCATCATATTCCATTTCTTGTCTCTTTTACGAGTTCCTTTCTTCCTAGAATATAAATCGCTTTACGTTTTTTCCACTTACTTAATCCGATATACTACGTGGTTTCTCAACAATATACAGATTTGAATAACACGTTTCGGAAGCGCCGTGACACATGTATCGAATGCACGAGAGTGCGATAATGAAGCAATGATAGCTGGGTGGCAATACCTAGAAATCGCGCGAATCGCTTCGCTGGTGGGAGGAAGCGCGAATCACAAGATGCGGAAGATTCGTGGGGAGTACGTTGCAAAACTATGTTACAATCATTTTTCACATTTAGAAACGACATCTCTCTCACACACGTGCCTTTTGAGATTTTCAGATTTTTGGGATTCCCCTTCGTAAACGGGTATTTGCTAAATGAATCCATCACTTCCGCGAGTCATGAGTCGCCTCTCCCTCGCCGCTCGATCACGAAAAGACGCGGCGAGAGAAATTTTCAAAATATTTTCGTATCCTTGCGACGGATATTACAACGCATTATATAATCTCGTTGGCGGCTGGACTGGCGTGTAACGAGACATTTTATGCCGCCTCTCAGCCTCGATACAGAAATAAAATGATTTATCTTTCTCTTATCGCGCGCGCCATCCGTCTGCTCCCTCGCTCGCGAACGCACGGCGACAGCAGAACGGTTCTTTCCCAAGCGCATACGTACTTCGCGGAAAATGGCTTATTTTTAGAGGAGGAAAAGTCCCCGACTACACCACAATCCGACTCTGTTTTATTTCTTTTTCGCTCGACAGGTGTGCCAGACGGCGCGACTGATCGAAGGACATCCTCACGCTTCCTCGGGTCTCGCGGACGCTTCCGTCATCGAGACGTCCTCGGCACAGGACACGTGGATTTCAGAATTGATCGAGATGGCGTACAAGAATAACGAATTGCTACGACCGGAAGAATGGTCGCAGCAGATGACAAACCGCAATGACAGTGATAACAATAACAACAAGGACGACACCAACGACAACACGAACCATGACGACAACTCGGAGGATGACCACTTGGAGGATGACCACTTGGAGGATGACCACTCGGAGGATGACCACTCGGAGGACAACTCGGAGGAAGACAACTCGGAGGAAGACACCTCGAAGAAGCAGGAGTCTTCGAACGATAAAATAATGCAATACAGAAAGAGAAAGTTGCTGCAAGGCACGTTTACCTTGTATCAATATCGATTCTGATCGACATTCGTTTTTAGCAATTTTTTCAGGAAACGAATCATTCGTAATCCGATCGAGACTGATAGTTTTAACGCAATCTAACAATAAGATTTATTTAAAAGTGCCGTTTTTCTCTTCGTGCAAACGGCAAACGCTTGCGAAATAACGTCAACGCGTGTATGTACCATGAAATGCGGTGAAAAAATATTTCTTACTTATCTCCTAATAAATATTGCTGACGTACGTTTCTCTATTGCAGTGTTGACCACGACTACGTCGATGCATAGGAACTCAGACGAGAAGATCATTTTCCCGGACGGTAGGATCTCGTCAATGTCGCCGCAAATGCTGTCTCCGGCAACGGCCTGCCGCAAGAACACGTTCTGCGAAAATGTCACCGACTATCCCAGGCAACTGGTGAACGCGGCGATAGCGCGAAACGCCAGTTTGAGATTCTTGGAGAGCGTCGATCCGGTTAGAGATCATTTGTAGTCTGTCACACGAATAATCACTCTCGTATCGTTGTGTCGAAATCAACATTTTTTTTCTATTTTTCTATTCGACTTAATTGTCCAGCTGTGCATGTCAACAGAGAATAAAGAACGACGAATCGACACAATTGCGGCGAGTTACGTAAACCGCAGATATGCGAGACACGCGAGAAAGATATTAAAACATTCTGCCAACTCCATAGAAAAATTGCCATGATGATATTATTCAATACGACTGTACAATGAAGAGAGGAGCTTTAATTAAAATCAGTATCGTCACAAGTATAGATTATTTTTGAATGTCTCCAACATCGAGAGATCAATTAGATCAATCTATTAGATTGTATCAATTTTAATTCTATGACATGATAAACATTGTATCGTTCGTTTACTAAATTCTACAGTATCTCAATGAATCGTACATCTTTTCAGATGCCCGACATCGAACAGAGGATAGACGTGACGGACGAATCGATTTGCCGATTTCGCGTGAGTTGCTTTGGCTTATTTCTTACCATGTACTTCTTTAAAGAATTTTTCAATTTCTTTAGATTATCTCTACATTGTGCAATGAATATTATGAATAGAATTAGCAAGTATAATAATTAAATATCAATCTTTTAATTCGCAGGAACAAGTGGTATATCCGCAGAGCGCGCAGAACAAAGAAAAGCAATGGCTGTTTATCGTGAATCAGGACGACTTGAAGCAAGGGATACGCATCGAAGTTTGCTTGTAAGAGCGTGCACGTTCACTTGGAGAACAGTAATATGGAAATGAAATCTTTTAATCCATCTTCTTATTTCGATTTCGCAGGAACGACGGTCAGGAGTGCAACATGATCGACGGCTTTGCCGAGGGCTACAAAACCATCTGTAAACAAAAGTTTATCTATCGAGAATTGGCGGCGGTGGGAAGCGACGGTAATATCGTCAAGGACCAATTTCGCTTTCCGTCGAGCTGTTGTTGTCACATCAAGTTTATCGGCGATCCTGCCGTCAGGCTGGGATTAAGACTAGATCTGCCAACGAATCGAACACAATATAACAAATCGAATAGCTTCTCCACGCAAACGATGCCTTAAAAACCAAGACGAACGAGGAGAGAGCACGCTGGAGTAGCGCTCTCCCTCTCCCTCTCTCTCTCTCTGTCTCCGTCGTGCTCAGGTAGATATTCGTGGTACGTGGCATGTTCGCATAATAAGATGCTCGCGAAAATGACCAAACTCTAATTAATTTATCAGATAATGTCTATATACTAATTACGCCAACCACGTGTCGTTAATCATTAACAGTAAAATTATCTTTGTTTCGCACATAAAATAGAATTTCAAGAGATTAGGAGCAACAAATTATACAGTTGGAAAAATTTTGTGAATAATTCTGTCACGTGTCGAGCTTGTGAGTGGTCGGAGTCGCCAGCGGTTTTAGTTACCCTTTTTTTCTCTTGTCAGAGAGAAATAAAAACTACTTCCGGTCTTCGTTCAGGCCTCGCGCCTCATGCTCGGTCTATTTATATTCGCGTCTACGACGCGGAGGACCACCGCCGAGCCGGGAGTACGAAGAAGGAAGTTTGTACACAAAGAAGTTCGCAAGTCGAAAACACGCGGCACGCGGTTGATTAACAGGAAACGGAACGGGAGTTGAAGAAACTATGCATATTTTCATATAAATATCGCCAACGCTCTCTTGTTTATTATTAATACGCGAATAATATTTGACAATAGGATAAGAAAATTACGTGTATAGAATTATATTATGTGATATTATGTGATACGATTACTTATACGCTAATTACATTCTTACATTGTATTTTCTAAATCTTAACACATAATTTTACCAATAAAGCGACCTCGTCTTCCTATTCTTGTATACATTCTTTTTTTCCGCACGGAACGTCAGATCGCCGACAAAAAGGCACATGATTTTTTTAGAATATATATTTATAGAATATTTCAAAAAGTTTTAGACGCCACGCGTCTTCAGTCAAAAACATAGAGGTAAATTCGTAAATGATTATCTGTATACTGTATTATGATTATTTCTGGCAGTTTCCTGTGGAATGCACATCGGAAATTTGTTTAGTGTACATAACATTGCCTTACGTCTCTAATAGATCATCATATAAAATGCAATCTTGTCCATATGGAAGAACGGCGCTCGTCTATCGGACGAGTAAGGAACATGGATATCAAAAAGAAAACGTCTCACTTGTCCTTCCGCTGCGTCGCAAAACTCTCTCACGCTGTCTCCGTCGTCTCGCTGACTGTCTCGTTGCGCGACTGGTGAGGCGGTCCTCAGCATGCCTGCGACAGAAGAAGCAAAGTGATTTAATTGACCCTCTGGGAGATAAAAAGAGATTGTTACGCAGGAATGGAGGGGATAAAAAAAAACAAAGCTCGAGCGTACCTTGGCGCCAAAGTCGGCGTCGAATCCGCTCTTCCTCTGCATCTGCGCCTGCAGGTCGGCCAGCTGCGCGATCGACATGTCGATGTCGCCGCTGCTGATGTGCGCCGTGTGCCTAAAGTTCGTGGGCACGCCGATCATGCTGCGGTCTATCCTGAGCCTCTGGTGCGACCTACCGCTGTTTCGCCTGTTGTTCCTCGTCGCCCGTGGCGTCAGGCAGCACGTAAAACATTGTACCCAGAGCTCGTTGTTGCCGGCCATCTCTCTCTCTCTTTCTTGTACTTTGCCCCGTGGGATCGAGACGGTTCCTCGACAGGAAGGAAAGGAAGCTTGGAGTTTGAGAGTTTTAGTCGAGCAGCTCGATGAATCGACGATCCTCGCGACGTCCGCAGCGTTTCAGGTCTCAGGCTTGAACGTCGCGGCGGTAGAGGTTAGGTCACGACCTAAGGTAGTTAAGCCTTGGTCGCGCCGGTCTCAACGGCCGACGAGCCGAGCAAAATAAACATTTCCGTAGAACGCACGGCTCGCAGCAGCGAAGGACATCCCTGCGCTCCGTGCGAACACAAGCACCGAAGGACCAGCAGCAGCAGCGGCGGTGGAAACAAAGGCGAGTTCGGGCAGCTCCGGCAGCTCGGGGGGGGCCCGCTATCCCGCTATCCCGCTATTCCCGCTAACGCTGCCGCATTCGCGAGACTCCCGAGTCGCGACGCGCGCGATGCTTAAGACGCTCCAAGACACTCGAGCTCGCGACTGCTCGCGAGACCTGTCGAGAGTGGCGAGACAGTGGCTGACAGTGCTGTAGGCTGTCCGCCGCGCCGTGCGGCCCGTTTCACACGGTCGATTCGCGATTCGCCACGGATCCCTTTACTAACTTTACTTACATCTGCTTACATCCGTGTGCAGCGTGTATGTATTCTTCGTAGCTGCACTACGTTATACTTTCTGCACTGGATTCTGGAAATGCACGAGGTGCATAACTGGATGTTGGGAAGAAGAGATGAACAGTAAGTTCATCTACATTTACACAAAAGACCTTTCAGCCGCGAACAGGCTGTTTCTCACGTGCCGGAGAACTACTACTAGGCCTTTGACATTTCTAGTTCCTCGAGTCTTTTTAGCAATGTTTTTCAAACTATAATTTTCAATTCTATAAGTATAAACTTTATAACAGTTTGGAAAATTTCTCAGATTTTTTATACAAAGGTGGAATATTTTTCACCAGTGCTGAGAAAGTCTACATCTTTTCAACAATTTTTTATATGGGAATTTTTCAATGTTCTCATTCTGTAATTTTCGAAGAAAATTTGAAAAATCTGATATATTTCTGCTAAAAATTTTTATAAATTTAAAATATGAAAAATTCTCAAAAACATTACGAGCGGTCATTTCTTTCCATCAGAGTAGCTCTTTTAGATTTTTCTGAAAAAAAAAAAAAAATTGCATTAACGTTTGATATAGGTCACATAGCTTATTATTATTTCAATAAATATAAACTTGATACCAAAAGTACATGTATGTCGTGCGTGATGCGATTTTCCGGCTCGACCGACAGTTGTCCGTCGCGCGTATTGTTTGTAATCGTAAAGTGGGCTTCTTTAATGCCTTATCTTCATCTTCCTTGTCCTAACGGACGGCGACGGACGGTGTCTCGTGTGTCCAAAGAACAAGATATACAGTTAAACCGACCCACGCTGTATACACATAATGTTTTACAAATCAATACAACATATTCCTGGAAATCGAGTTTCAGGAAAGAGTGCGAGAGGGAAAATTGATTGCGAGCGTACCGTTACCGGTTAATAATAAATAAATAAATAAATATACCGTATTTTAATTAGTAAGCAAAATGTTAACAGAGTTAAAATGTTAGCGGCGTCGAAGAATGTTGTAGCATGTCGGCATCAACACGTCGCCGGCTTAAATTTCTATTTTACCAGTAAAACTTGCAGATGACTTAATTCCATAGCAGACTAGCTAGGAGAAACCAAGTAAACGGGTTTAGCCAACATTTTATAACCATTTAAATGTAATACATTATTCAAAGGATTACAAAATGCCAAGTTTTATTCGGTTATTTCAGTCTATCGTCCTATTCTGTTAACAGTTTTACATTTCTGTTGACTAGATTTATGTAACGGATACTCTCTGTAAAATCTACTTTTGACATAATTTTCATCTGGAATTTTTATTTCCGTGAAACGTGACATGATTTGACAACATATTATTAAAAAATTATATTTCTGCGAAATATCGAGATTAAATATTGAGTTATTAAATCAACGAAAATAATTTTAAAGAGAGCCGCTTAAATCTTAAAATATTGCACGGAACACTTTTGTAAGAAATGTAAAAAATTATTTGTGTACAAAGATTCGACGGCACGTCGTCAACGGTGAAATTCTGACAAGCTTCGACGAATGATGGATGGGCTAGAGGTATGTAAAATGCCAGCTAATACAGTTTATTTAAATAAATTATGTACAGGTGCATTTCGAAAATCGCAAATCGAGATGTTCGATTCTCTTTTTATCACTTAGAACATAAATTAAAGTGTTAAATTTCTTTTACGATAAATTGACTGCAAAGGCCTTCGCTCTCTCATGTTCTTTGATTCAATCATTATCCTGTCTCCCCCCTCCCCAGATCATCCCCTTTAGGTCTCTTTTCCAAACGAGTCTCTCCTCCATTCACGAGATGTGTTAATGCAGACGTTGTTAGAAATTATCACAGTCTGTCTATTTACAGCGTTAACATGATGTCCTAATCTAGAGAATTAATCTGCCTCCCTCTCACGCGTTTCGAATATTTCCTCCCGCACATTCGCTGGCGTTTTAACGTTGAAAAAAACTCTGAACCGCCATTAAAACGCGCTCACTCGTACATGCACGCGTCTCACACACATACACACAGACACACACCCACACACAACATGTGAAATCTACGAAACGGATAATACTTTAACTGTACGTGCGAATCTAAAGGAAATGCTTCTCACGAGAGCGAGCTCTATTAAAAAAGTAAACTTACGTATTAATCATACATCTATATATCGTACATGATGCATCTATCAATTCGGACAACTAACCGGTAAATTCATACAGTTAAGAACAACAATGCTGTCCGGTTCGGATATAGCCTGCCGTTACCGTAGACATAGCATAGAATAGAATTAAATAAGGTACTCATAGTCCGATTTTATATTCAAGAACGTCGAAACTCAAGAAACCATCTTGAGAAACTGTACAGTTCGTTCATTAAGTGTAATCTTAATTATTCAAGACGATTTTAAATACAAATCGGGCTATACCACTTATAGCATTGATTTCTTACAGAGAAATGCAATGCCCACGAACAGAGTGAGACTGCGCGAGGTGAAGTGATAAATACTTGTGAAAAAATATATTCGCGCTGGTCCTCATGCAATCGCGTACTACGCCGTGTTCCGTGTCATTCCTTTATAATATTAGTATGTCTATTATCGATAACTATGCGTAGTCCAAACGAACGTTTCTCCTTTCGAATTCTCCGTTATATCCGGCTATTCGTTGATTTCAGTTTGGCAAAGCTCTGTCCACTCGTACCAAGTCTATTGTTTGCATGTCTAACTTCAATCTCGCTACACCAAACGTGGATAGCATTTTTGCTCTCACACATACACATACATTGTACCATAAATTTCATTTCGCCATAGTGTATTTACATGTTTAACGTACTTAGATACAAAACGTCACATAGTAAAAATTTCCGGTGTAATCTCCTATGTATACAATACATGGTCATTTAGGAGAACGCAGTTGCAGTCCTCCAGAAATTTTAACAGCCCCGACGGTTTCGCGGGCTATTTTTCAGAAAATATAATTTGGGGAAAAAACCGTTAAGTATTACAAAAATATAATTATGACATAAAGTTAAAATAAAGAAACTTGTTAATCAAATGTAAATCAATCGAATGAATTGAATAGTTTATCTAAATTAAAACGGTCAAATTTTTCATTTTAATTTCTCTCGATTATGCAGGATAGAATCACGGTGGGAAGGAGAGAGAGAGAGAGAGAGAGAGAGGAATAGTGATTTTTGCTCAAGGACAGAAAAAATTTCTAATTATATATCATATCTTCGAATTTAGGCAATTCTACAGATTTCCTTTGGAGTAGTGGATCGTTGGATGACTACACTTGGCGTCGTTATATCTTCATATTTAAATTAGGCACTCTTGGATCGAATATATCGCATTTAAATATTCGTGCATTATGAGTAGAAAATTCGCTAAATTTATTTAATTAATTTAATATTACGTAAACTACTGTTTATCATTAAATGTCTAATTTAATTCTTTATATGCGTTCCAAGTTGTCATGAATATTTAGTTCAGAATCATGGATATCTAGAAACGTTCATCTTGCCTTTAGAGTTTCGTGATTTCAAATGACATGAAATGACTAATTTCATATGCAAAGACATAAATGACGCCGAATGTGCGATGCTCCAACTGGTATCTGCCTCCTAAACAGAATGCGGAAACTCGTTACCATAGTTAGCCCTTTCCTAATTGGATAAGCTGAGATTTGTTCAGATGGGCCAGTCGGCCCGATAATACGCTAAAGTAAAATAGATGGAAGGAAAGACCTTCTTTCTGCAATGTTTTGGGTCCATATTTAAAAAAATTAATATCAAGTATAGGAAGTACAAAAAATTAAAAAAATCTTTTCAATTAATTATAACTCCTGCAAAGTATTACTTATAATTTTCGATTAATTCCACAAGTGGACATTTGAATAAAATCTCTTAAACATTATTTTCTGTCAAAGATATGTAACATGAAAAATTGAAAAAATATTAAATAACGATTTTTCTATTCAACGATCTTCTTATTAACTACTCTTATTTTGATTTTAAAAAAATTTTTAACTTTCAAGTTTCCAGCTAATCGAAGAAACTGGTTAAAAGAATGCGTGGTAATTCTGTAAAATCTTATGTGAAAATTATTTGCACGTGTACTATCGGATGAACAACCGGGCTACCATGGCGTCTTTCTCGTGAATCTTCACAAACTTCCGCACTTGTTTTATATTTAAACGATAAATCAAAATATGATCAATCAGTCAGGATGGTTGATACTTTTCGTTTTGTTGAGTGTAAATTCTACAAATTTATTCCGGTTATAAATCAGAGATAAAAGTAATAAACTATCTACTAAATCAAAGATAATTTTTTTCAAGTCACGTAAGGTTCTCCTTAAGACAGACTAAAACTTTCGCGCTTGTAAATGACTTTAAGAGTTGAAATAAGAATTACAAGTTAAAAATTATTTCTCATTCATATAGTGCTGAGATAACTTGTCAATCATTATATCTTTAAAGTTATGATATAAAAATCAATTTTTATATTAGTGTTAAGATTCGCCAAGTCAATAACTGTCATCACGGATTTACGTAGGAATAAACATGTAGAAATGATTGGTACGAAACAAAAAAAAGTCTACCGACCATCTAGACGCTCGCGTATTACATAGGACGTGCAAATTGAGTGACAGAGCGATGCTCCTATCGAGCGAAGCCGAGAAAATCGGTGAGCCGATCATTCCAATCATGGAGCCAATGGGTGGGTCCGTGGTTGGCCTGACGTTGCTTGCACGGGTTGATCTCCTTTTCCGGCGGCATGTATTCCTCGCTGCGTATACAGAAGTAACTCTTGATCGGGCTACGGCACATGGGACAGCGGTCAAGTTTGCCGAAGCACGAGGCGCAAATGCAGGTGTGCCGGCATGGTAGCAGGGCGCGCGATAACGGGAAATATTGGCAGACGACGCAGAGTTGCTCGCCAGCGGTGTTCCAAAGCGAACCGCCTTCCTGATCGCCACTCTGGCCGGACGCCACCAAAGTGCCACGGCTACTGCCGCCGCCGCCACCGGTGCTGCTGGCGGTGTCGTTATTGTTGCACGGCTCGGCGAGTGCTAGAGCCGGTGAGCCCAGACCTGCCGACGACATCGCGTCGCTCTCATCGTAGTTGCTCGAGTTGCCCGTGGCCAGGTACAATTGCTGCGGAAAAAATCGCGACTTGTCACCGTGTGTCATTTGTCGACAAGTTTCGAGTCAAAATTTCCTTTGTAGCTGCCTCTCTTGGCGCGCGGTTTCTACCTTAATCATTTTTGAAATATAATTATAGCTAGTGCGAAGATAGGGATATATAAATGTCTCGCGTCTTCGACAGAGAGCTTAGGAAATTCAATGCCACGGATTAAGGATTTTCCTATTGAAATTTGCATTTACCTTTAAACAAGATAGTTGGCCGTTCGCTTGCTTCAAGTATTGCGCTAAAATCGAAGTCGGCAACGTGCACACGCTATCCTTAATGTGAACAACGTTCACTAGGGCCACCTGAAAGCAGAGATTGTTGTGGGAGATGATGAGTAGTAACAAAATCAGGGAGACAAGTTTCGGTTTCTTCTTCTTTAAAAAAAATGTACAAGATGTGGTAAAACAATTACTCACGGTTTCGTCAGGATGAGGATCCCGGTTATCTCTTCGAGTGAGGAAGATCACCAGAGGATAGCAGAGTCGCGGAGGGGTGCCGAGCTCCAGTTCTGGAGCTGGAAGTGACAATCTCAACGTTTCCTCACCGTGTGGTTGTCTACTGCTGTTTCGGTCAAGGAAAGGCACGTGAGAAAAGTATACGAGTAAAAAAACCGACGAAAAAACCAAGTAGCGAGCGACTATGACTAATCGTTGTTACATGCGTTCTTGAAGATCGAATAAATTAGATCGAGGAAAATACACGACTGAGAATGACCGTGATCAGTCGATTCATGACATTTTTCCCGCGTGTTCTCGGTTAACTGGTTTAACGCAAACAGTGCGCAATTATATAATTTTGTCGTTAAATCTTCGCTACGAGAGTTTACAAGCTAAAGCTGCCCAGACGTTTTCCAGATCACACGTGATCTAACTGGCTTGCTAGATTACTCGAAATTACACTTCCTGTTATTTCACGCCTCGGAAAATGCTCGCGTAAAATCGCGCGCGCACGCGCGTCTTGCGGTTAAAGCGGAGCAATTCGCGGAGTTTGGATTCTCAAAGGATACGTTTGCGGTGGCGTGAGGTATTGCGCGTGTCCTTGTAAAAGAGTCCCGTTCAGGGATGCGTCCCGTAACGTGCTCCAAGGCTTCCAGAGCGCCAGATGCAGCTCTCTTATGCTGACGCCCCAGATCGCCTGTAGCGAGTACTCCACTTGGCTGGACACCTCGCACTCCACCTCTACAACAGACGTTTTATCGATCTTGAGAGAATTGAAATTGAGTTCGACGTGTAACTCGTGTGACGGCCTACAAGCTTTTCTGCCCTCAAGTTTGCACAATTTATTAAGAAAGTATCGCTGTTTGAAATAATTACAAAGTATTTAAACCTGTTAAACCTGTTAAAATGCAAACTGATTAATTTAGTCAAGTAATCAAGTACACTTGATTCCGCCTCTATATGAGACGAGTATTATTTCGTTTACAACTCGAGAAGTTTAAGTAATTTCAAGTCGTTTTTCGTCGTTTTATATTAATGTTGAAAGCATCAGTCTCGTGTTACGTTGTACAAAAGTTGCGTTTCGCAAACAGTAAAAAAGAAGGAAAGGAGAATCATACGCCGACTAATTCGTCGCTCAATTACCAAGATAAGTATAGAAATGTCTTGGAATATTACGAACGACGTACAAGCTCGTGGAGATTTAAATGTCAAGATCAACATATAATGTTCTCGAGCTCGCACTGATACACGCGCGGATACACGCTCGCAGCCCGCGCGAGGGGGACACGGAGCGTTGATCGTAGCCATTAGGGTCGTTTCCTAATTACATTTTCGTCTCTCGTAGCGTCCGTTCATCCATCCGTTTGTTTAATCGACACGTATCGCTTTATGAGAGAAAAATAATAAGAGAGAAAAAAAGTGCGGATCGATTAGGCCAATCATTGATACATAATGCGGCTCATTAGCTCGATCGCTTCACGCCCCGTTTATGCTCGTGCAATAATTCGGCTCGTGGTGGATTGTAACAGTATGTGACGTAATCGAGATATACGAGGCAAAACGCACACACGCGTGAGACCTTAACGAGAGAGAGAAAGAGAGAGAGAGAGAGAGAGACCGGTATTACTACGACTACGAAATTTTAGTTTCTTTTCTCAGCGACGTCGGTCGAGACGCTCGGCGCTTAATTGCGCAAACGTGGAATTTTGCAATGTTCCGTAATTCACCATCCTGTAAGAGCCGCCGGTACTTTTTTCCGCCGCCCCGTCGATCGCCGCGCGGACGCGATCTTGCGAGCCCCTCTCAATTGCCTAATGGTAAATCGCAGTCAACGTGGGACGCCAAATTATGTACACAGAGCCATTTTAAGAATGCCTCTTTAGAGATGTCGTTGCATCATTCAGAATACATAGATAATATTCCGGAAATGTACGGATATAAAGCGAATAGAATATGGAATGGTAGAAATGTAAATAGATGCCTTAATTGTCTGGAAATTATGCGCTGAAATTAAAATAACGCCGATATTATATATGTGAAAAGTACCTAGCAATTACGAAGGCTAATGCAAGAGCCGTAACGAGCACAAATTCAAGTAGCAAATAGTTGTTCACTGTTAATTGACAGTTACTGGAATTTTTCCATTTTCAATAACTTTCCGTTCAGATCACACTTATGATTACGTTATACTTAAGAGCGAAAATACCAAACGATCCGAATGGAAAGTACAGCGTGGATTACGGGAGAACGCGTTAAATACTTGAGGGAGGAGGAGAAGAAGAAGAAGAAGTAAAGACAAAACTCCGTGAAAGGTTTCCAATTTTTAAAATTTTGATTTTAAAAAATTTCAAGTCTTTTCGATTTCGAAAAACTATACCTACTCTTTTTGACGAAAAGAGATAAAAGAAAAGAACCGTGTGCAAAGTTTACCGAATGGATGCATGCGTTTGACGGTAGTCTGACAGTATAGACTTGTAAAAGTGTGTTTGTCGTCCTCTAGACGCGACCCATTCAAGTATTTTTCCATTAATAATGATAAAACAAATTTAAATAGCTACGAAAGAGTATTGAATAAAAAAGACGCTCTTCCAAGTAGGCAATCCCAGGCAGCGTAAACGATTGCTTTTAATTCATACGTGTGCATACGAAATCGGACGCATACGCGTGACATTTTCGGACTTGCGAAAGGCCAAGCTAACCGTGGCTGCGCTGACCGCGCAGGTGTCTCGTCCTTAGACGAGCATCTCGGCGAGAGAGTTGGAGGCGAGACGGCGGGGCGACGGTGGTAGCGGCATTACGTTGTTATTTCACGGCTGGTTACTAAAAATTATTGCGTAAGAAACGCGCTTTCGACTTTTCTTTCTCTCTCTCTTCTATCGTCACGGTCTTGTTCCGAGAGATGTCCACCGCGTAAAGGAAAACAAGAGGGTTTCCAGGTCGCGTCACACTTTGCGCTCTCCTCTAATCATGTGACGATTTCACGAGAGGAAAAAAGCGACGGAAAGAAAGAGAGACGAACCGCCGAAACGTCGGATTGACGACCGTTAGTCTCACAAATGGGAGAAATTACATCTTTTAAATTCGATTTAGGCAAGACGAATTAGAGGTTGCGAGATTAGAGGAGAGCCTCCGCGACGTGACGCGAGTCGCGGGTCGCGAGCCGGTAGCTTTCACTTTCGTTCGCTTCTCGTCAAGTACCGCGAGATCTTAAACGTTCGCGCTTTAGATTTCCGTGGGCGCGAATCTCCGATCTGCTCTCATCTTCGTGTCCTTCGAGGAATTCAATCCTTTTAGAGAGAACCGAAAAATCGACGTGCACGGGGGGGTACGTTCACGCGTATTCATGATCGTGTAAAACCGGCTCGCAAGTCACTTGAAATCGTTTCTCACCTTCGCCTTATTTTTATCTGTTATTATATTTTATGTTTCTCTCCGTTCGACGATCGGTGAACACGCCTGTGTTTCCCAAGCAACAGATTCCGGTTTCCGAGGGGACGACAGCCGTGCGAATCTAGCACAATCTTTTTATATTTTCGCAAGAGGAGTGTGCTCTTTCGCAAAGCGATGCTAATTGCAAATTGGAATATCTACATTCAAAAATTTCATAATTCTCTTCTTCTTTCGCTTTCAACATTTTATTGAACGATGCTACTCCAAAATCTATGCTTTTTCCATCTTTCATAATATATACTTTGAATTATGCCAAGTACTTTTTTGTTTGTAATAATGTATCCGTACGCTCCACTCTTTTTTCTCCTTCTCTCCTAACTCGAGTTGTGATTGTATATAATCGACGTAACTATCCAAGATATACTCTATAATTATTTTTTATTTATTCTAATTGATTTATCATACCTTTTTGAAAAAAAGCTCTTTCCATTAACCGCGAAACTAACCGACTTAATGAGCATCTCCTAAAAAATTTTTTGCGATGCAGAAAGAAAAAAAAAAGTCTCCCGCCTGGTATACGTAACTGAGAAATGGTACCAAGTCGGTCGCCGGTAGTACTGATCAAGGTCGTTACGATAATCAGCAACTAGCCGAGAGCTGTTCTCCGATCGTTTATGCAACCTCTTTATACGTGATCTCTTTAAAGATGAATCCAGATCAAATGATGAATGCGAATGAACAATTTGAGTGCGACGGTGTCGCCGTACTAGCAATGTTTGCACTGATCGAAGAAAATTATTTATCCATGTTCGTTCGCGTTCCTTCGCTTCATCTAGATCCAACTAGATATATTCAATTTCGGGGGGAAAAAAAAACACTTTCTATAGTCTTCTACATTCAAATATTCGTAGTCGTTTGTCCTCGTTAGTTCGGTCTAAATCCATTTAAAGATTCGCTGTCCATGTTCGTTGAAACAAATTCGTTCGTTTCTGTCCGTTCGCGCTCGCTTGCTTTGTCTGGATCCGGTTATAAAGGCGTACGTGCAAAATCGCACGTTCCCTTCGCTGATCCAGTGCTCGTTAAGTCGATGTTTACGGCTTGGAATTATTTTTTTTAAATGACAAATATTTTTCTGATGATACAAGTTGATTGTCGCCTTGACGCTTTTAGCGTCAAATACGCACGTGGAGGAAAGTCACATGCTTATATACCGGCTATACATGTTTATATGTATATTTCTTTCTCCCTCGGGCAAAGTCGACATGAAATTTTTAAAATTTGCGAAAGTAGCAATAGCAAACTCCTTTTACTATTTACTTGGAGTCTTGGAGGAGAGATGAGGGAAGGGAAATATTCAAGTCTAAAGAACGGAGATAAAAGAGAAAAATGTAGAAAATTCATGAATAAAAATTGATGGAAAAAGGATAGAACAGGACAGAAACCGAATACACATTCAACCGTTATCTGAATTAATTTCGCTGTCAACCTGACTCGACAGCGTTCCTCCAAGTTTGACGGTTTCAACATCCTTCAGGATCGCTGATAAAAAGGAGAATCTGACGGAGAAACAAATTCCTTCCTTAATAATTTTCTGAGCTGATTGTGAGAGTCGGGCGCGGCGCAATTGGACTGGTTCGCAATTCCAACAACCGGCAACACGCGGGCAGACCGTCGCTGGCGCAACCGTCCGCGATTACGTAATGGAATTCGAAAATCGAGCGAGCCGACCTATCCGCGTCTATACGAACGTCTAGCGTCTATTTGACGATGACGACGATGACGATAGGTCAGTCTCTCACCGGTTTATCTCTCATAGGCCGCCACAGGTTTACCTCTCCCAGTCTCGAGGAAGGAACGCACGCGCTCTCTTCAGAGTTCGGTGTCGCGGAGAATCAAGAGAATCTCTCCTTTCGTGGAAGGGCTACGCGGCAGCATTTCCTTAACATTTCGACAATCTGCACGGAACTATGGCCGACTAGTGATCCTATCCTAGGCAGCTACACGCGTGCACGACGGTGCGCGAATTACACCAACTAGCCTTTCACCGACAGTCTCGCGGCGAACACACAGTAATGACGCTTCGAAATTTTCATACGCTGCGAAACTGGGTTAGATCCTTATCCTACATGTTGGGCGTTTTCGTAACTTTATTTGGACTCGAAACTCTATTGAGAGTCAGACTCCACCTGAAACTTGCCAAAGAATGCCATTTCATTCGAGCTGCCTTACTTCTTCAAACTTGATTCGCGAGAATTCTTCGCGAGCTATTCTTTTCCTTCTCGATTGGTCGAGAAAGAGCGAGCGAGAGAGAGAGAGAGAGAGAGAGGTAATTTGCATAAAATAATTATTTAATTTACGACCGACAAATGGTCGAGAAAGCCCAGAAAGGAGTACATCGAACAATTTTGCAGGTGGTCGTACAAGTGGCTGATAAATGGCATTCCCTCATTATCACGTTACCTCGGTTCTCTTACGAGCGCAGCTTACCGATCGCACACGCAGCTGAAGACGCGTGTATGTACCATCGCGTATACCGGGTGGGCGGCGCGGCGGCGCCGCGATTAAATGGGAGAGAACCGCGCGAGTTGGAGCGGGGCCCGGGGTCCGGGTCGCCCGACTGGATGGCCATGGAACATGAAAGTGCGTCCCACATTCGTCGTAATCCGCGATCTGATCTTTCGGGCGTGTGACATTTTCATCAAGCTTGTTTTTACGAGCGTGCGCGCGTTGTTGCACGTCGCATGTGCCACCCTCCTTTTCTCTCTACGTCGTCGTTCCCCGCGAGAACCTCCGTGGCTCCGAGATATCGAGGCACCGAGAGATCCGAATTCGGAGAGCAACAGGCGAAATTCAAACTCGATTACACGCGAATCGCGACCGCGATTCAACTTTCGACATCGGAACGATCATTGAATAAGTCGAATCATTGTTCGTGTAGCGAACCGCACGTTTCGCCTCCCGGCTCGCCAAAGAAAATTCAGACGAAAACTTTGAAGGAAGAATTAATTGAATCAACGCACCCAGTATCGACGGCGTAATTAAACTGGGCGAATAGGATGATTGCGAGTACCTCGAAATGTCACGTTTTGTAAGTTCCTTACTACTTTTCTTCTTTATTATAAACACGGATGAAAGATAAGTCTGATCGGTGCTGACGTCGCACAGCATACTTCGGAAGACTCGAGATAATTTAATAGCAATAATGCTTCTTGTTTTTCTCAGAACGCGAGGTGTAGTTCTATTTCCATTTCAAGGAAGTTTGAAGGCGGAAAAAGTTAAGAATCTCAGCAACACACGTTCATAAATCAAGTTCTCTTTCGCCTCAACACCCTCGTACCTCTTCTCACATCGAGTGCGACAATCTATTCGCACGTTCGCGGATTTTTTACGCTACGTACGTTTTTATCTGCATCACGCTGCATACCTGTCTTTAAAGTCACGATATCACAGAACGGGAAACACGCATGTTTTATCTGTTTGTGTGTGTGTGTGTGTGTGTGTGTGTGTGTGTGTATGTCGCCAATTTATTATGAAAATTTATAATATTTGAAAACTCGCAGACGTTTCCCAACCATCGAGGCGCATTTCTCTGTCAAATAATTATGTAATGTCGCTCAATATTAGCGGAAGCCGCGTTTGCTTTGCAAAAGTAAAATATTTCGGAATCGACGGGTAAATACGGATGTGCGATTTCCGATTTTACCCGTCGGTCCAATTGCGAAACCCCCGATACACGAACAACGAATACATTTTAATCATCCGTGTCTTTCTCTCCTATTGTTACGCATCTTCTTATGCATTACTATGCGAAAAGAACGAAATTGTGATTTCGCGTGAATTTCAATGTCGCTTCATCGCTGTGGTACATAGTTGAACTCAATCAGAGCCGTAAACCGCGAAAGGCATCGAGGTGCAAAAGCTCAAATTTTCTTCATTACGTTAATAACATCATTACGATAATAATATCATGGTCCGTTGGCGCGATCTGCTCGCTCGCTCTCTCTCTCTCTCCCTCTCTCTCTCTGCAGGAAATAAAGGAAAAAAAATTATTATAAAATAGCAATCATTTACGAGTTTTCGTGTCTCACGGAGACGGCTGAGACAGAGAACGGTAGAACTTTACGATCTATTAAACATGCCTCGTTAATCAGCCGAGGCCATTTATCACGAACGTCATTGAATGAGCCGATTTTACCGATCATATTGTTATCGTGAACCGACGAGGGAGCTGGAAGGAAAAATACTGTCGATCGCGATACCATTACAATCGCGATTGTTTTTTAAATAGACGCATTATTCCACACCCCTTCCACCATTCTTTTCCTTTCCTTTCCACATCAACGATGCAAGTAGACCAGATTACGCCATTGCGCTATAAATCTAGCTTTCCCAATTAAGCGTCAGTTAATTAGCGCGAGCAAATATGCACGTCGAATGAATGAAGAGCACAAGCAAGTATACGTGGAGTGATTGCACACAGGCGGGCGAGTTGTCAATCACGCAAATTTGATCCGCGAGTACTTGATCGCGATTCGTCTCCGCACGTTGCGCAAGAGTGGAAGAGACTTTAATGTCAATGTTAACGACGACACCGTATGTTTCACAAACAACGGCGACGGTTGCGGGCGCGAGCGACGAAATCGCAAATGACCGATCTCCCGCATCTTTCGGACCAAACCACCTGGCGGTTTCGCGCGAGAGGTACAGCTCGAGAAATATTCGCTCGTTCGCTCGTTCGTTCGTTTGTTCGCTCGTTCACTCGCGCAAATTGCGAAAGGCGGCAATCGCGATTGGATCACGCGGGCGCGCGCGAGAGAGATCATCTCGGGAGCCCGTATAGTTGCGACACGCGCGCACGCAATTACGCAACTTGCGTAACTTGCGCCGCGAGCGCCGAGCCAGCGTCGCCGCGACTCGCTCGAGGAACCCCACCGTATATTCGCCGTATCCGGAGAAACGTGGCCGCGTCTCTTTCAACAAGATAATATTAATAATTTTATTTGGAAAAATAAATATATTGATGCATTTGGCTGAGGCTTGATTATATGTACACTGTAAAAAAATTATGTAAAATTACACCTATTATAGTGGTTACTTTTGAGACCTACTCTAAATTGTAAATTTATGATTAAAAATTGTAAATTTTTGCGTGTTTATAACTCTACATATGAATTTTCTACAAAAATTTCCTAATTTGTTTTTTTTTTGCATACACTGTATGCATACACTGTAAACAAAATTTACAAATTATTAAAACATTATTTTTATTTATGTACTGCAAAATTAGAGAAACACGCAAAAATTTACACCTATTATAGTGGGTCTCAAAATTACATGTAATTTTACATAAATTTTTTTACAGTGTATGTTGACGTTCATGGCATAATTTCAAGCGAGACGGTTTGAGAAATACCGCGATTATATGTATATACCACATTTCTATCTTATGTCACACATATGTGTATATGTATTCAAAAAGTTTATGTAACAATGGAAATAAAAATTGATCAATATGATGGCGCGGCGCCAGGATGTGCATAATTTTTTAATAGCACCTATATATTATCACTATTACAAGTATTCAGAAAGCATTGACATTATCCTGTCAAACGGGTTTCTAATTTCATTGTTAATGCGTAGGTATCTTACACAGAAGACATCGCATATTGAACAAAAGTTATTTCTTTTCATGAAACATACATCAGGAATACTAACTATGAATCTATCTTATTTTATAACATTGATATTTAATGACATAATGGAAAAAATTGATGTAATCAAAAGGTTTATAGCATTTCATAATCAAAGCGCGGTTTTGTGATTTAAGAAAAAACGAAAATAAACACGATGCACAATCGCGAAATTATTTCCATTTTTACAAATCTCAGGACACTGACTCGGGCATACTGATTCCACGCGAAATCGATTACTTTATTTACCTATGAATCTATCAATGTTTGAATATTGAATGTCGCTGCTTCCACAGAATCGAGCTTCGTGCTATGAATCAAGGGCGATCGACGTTTTGAATTCCGCTCTCGTGGGTGGCCATGAGAGTTACGCCAAGTTTTTTCCTCGCCAGAATGTCAGGTTTTTTTTTTTTTTTTTTTAAGATTGCCACGTAATCTGATTCGAAACGTTACGTAATCCAATCTGACGAATGATAATATTATTAAATCCTAAATCGATGCAATTAATCTAAATTGTTTTCGTTTCTCAGAAGAAAAAGGACGGAAAAGAGAAAGGTAAAAATTGGATCTCTCTTTCGTCCTTCTTTTTCTTCTTTTTCATTGAAAAATCACTCGATTGACGCGGGCGATTAAATTTTGAGATGCACGTTTTACATATTGTACATACATACATGTATAAGCGCATGGCAGTGTCTTTTTGCCGGACTGTTCGAAACGTGGCTAAATCGCACGTGTCAAGGTATTGTCGACGCCGCGTGCGCAACAGGAGCTTCTTCTGCTCGAGCGCCGCAGCGGGGACAAGGAAAAAATCGGTCGGGCAGACGCGGCGGCAAAGGATGCGATTAATAACGGCTGCGAAAAGTCGCGAATTTGCAGTGACCTGACTGCGACAACGCGGTGCGGTCAAGGTGGCGGCGTTTCATAATTCAGCCGGTGCGCCTTCGCCGCTGCTATCACCTGGCATGCCAATTACACACGACGCTCTCGTCTCGCGCGCGCGAGCGCGCAAGATAACCCACTTCTTGTTGCGACTGGCCGTGTTCCGCCGCGTGGTCTCTTTCCTCTACGACCGATTCTCCCTTCAATTTACAGCCGGCGTCGCCGACCTTCACCCGTGCACGAGAGAATCAGCTCTTTTGCGCAAACCGAAAAATTTTCTAGGTTCTTATTGCCCAGCTAGAGAGTTGCGATTTTTTTATATTTTTAACGAACGTCCTGATTGCACTATGTGACGAAATCTTATAAGATATATTATTAGTGAATATTATTTGGAAACGCGTCACTCTGCCAGAACCCAGAACGGTTTCTCTCTTAACGCAGAATGCGGAACGAAGATTTCTTCATTTATTCGCCGACGACGCGCTCATAACTTTTGCCTGTTAAATTTTCTCTTAATATTTCCTTTAAAATGAAATAAAGATAAGTATGTAAAAAAAAAAAAAACGAAAAAAAGAGGACGACAGAAGAAAAAGGGAACGTGAGTTTCTCATCCGTTTGTCACATCTTTTTCACCACGTGTCAATCTTTGCATCTTTCTGCCACGTGTTCGCGCCTGTCGGTTTTCGCGGGACGTGAGTCTCCGTAACATTAAGAAAATAGTATAAAAAAAAAATCCGTTACGAGACACGAGGAGTCTTGCGACACGCCACGCTAAGCAAAGCAAACAGTTATAAATCACGGGCCTCGCCGCGGGGTTGACCCAACCAGCGTCAGACCTGACACGGAGCGACGTGTAGACGAAAGAACATAGAGACGCAGAGGACTTACCGGCGTACGTGCTCTTGAAGCTCTCGTGAAGCTTGAAGGTGAAGGGAATGTGGACCTTCATCATTTCCATTTGCGGGATGCGCGGCGAATGCGTTATCACTCCGCCGCCACCGCCGAACATCAGGTCGTCGCCGTGAACGCGTAGCACCATCATGTTTCTGCGACAGATAAAATGCGCCTTTCAAATCCAACCGACAAGCCGGGGAGATTGGTGATTTGCACGACCGAGTCTTTGCAACGCTAGGCAACGTAATTTCGCCATCCAATTTAAAGCTTTGCAATCCGAGAAATCGTTGAAAACGATCGATTTGATAACTCACAATCAGATTCGTCAGATAAATCCGAGAATGTACCAAGATTATTTGTTTCTTTCGCTATTTCTAGAATCTTTGACAAATCAATCCAAGCTTTCATCGTTTGATAAATTACACACACACATACACACAATATAATGCACCGATACTAATCTGTGCATTTTTTTCTCCAGAGTTTCAGGTACATTTATTTTATGTCGGTTCAAAGACATTACACGCGCGCGAAGAAGAAAACAAAATTATTATCAACAGTGTAAAACAGTGTTTTAATCAGACATAAGAAAAAGACTTTATTTCTGATTAAAAATGTGAAAAATTGGGAAAAGGCAAAAACGTGAAAAGTCCCGTAGAGTTAGCCCCCGGACAAGAGGTAAACCGCAAGGAATGGAAAAAAAAAGAATCAGTGTTTAATGTCGCGGAAATTGTAACGAAGAGAAACTGTCCCGGAGCAAATATGAAACGAATTGTTCACAGTTAAACGATATGTTTAACATGCAGGCGACCGAGTCGAGCTGTCAGTGACCTTGCGGCCTTGAGACGCGAAGGAGCACGTGCTCCGGTGTGACAAGAGTAATTCGGCAAAGCGGATCACAGAGAATCGCGCGAGGCTCGCGCGGCAGATTCTCCCAAACGCCTCGCCAACTTTGGAACCGCGAGTTGCGAAACCGCCTCCTCATCCCGTCATGACGGCGACGTGCCCGCGCAGATTGAATAAAATTCGAATAGTCTTCATCGCGAGATGCTGAGGATTTCGATTGAAGGGAAAAGGAGCCTTTTTTCAGCTTTCCAACTTTCAGTCGGACAGTAAAGTCTAGCAAAATCTTTTTCTCTCTCCGAACGATTCTCTGAATCTCTGTAAGCCTGTAAGCAAGTTACATTCGCGCACAGTTAAAGGTCGTCGCCGAAATTTTAATTTTTCATCGTATCTCCCTACACAAGTTTGCAACGCGGCGCGACGCGAGAGCGTGCCGAAGCTGTTTTCATAAAAGAATTGAGATGGTGCAAATTTAACACGTGATATATATAAAGTCGCCGGCACGTTTCCCCTTCTTACACCCGAAAACATATCGATGGCCTCACGATATTAATGACAAATACCAGTCCGATGAAGCAATTGCAACGCCAGGCGTTGCGACGTTGGCCGAAAATCACGGTAAGCGTCGAGTCGTAAAATTCGTTCGGGTTTAATGTGTCGGGTTTAATTCAAGTCAATGATCGTCAATGACGAAATGTGAAAAGAAAGCGGTGAAAAATAAGCGCTCGACTCGCAGGAGACGCAACGTTTATCGATTCAACATTGGCGATTCACGAAAGCCGGAAAGAGGAAGAGCGCGCGCGGAGATGACGGCGATAACGATGATAACGACGACGCGGCAACTCGCTGCTCGCGATTGCGACGAGTTTCACGATTTACAAATGGTACGGACTCGGCTTTCGAGACTCTTTCGTGCCTACTTTCGAGACCCCGGGCACGAAAGTGGCTGCGTCACTCGAGAAAATCAGAGATACTTTGCGCTCGTTGCGTCCGCGTCCGCGCGTCATCGTCATCGTCGCGCTCTCCAAGCGCGGAACTCTAAATCGCCGACCAGCAGCTCTCCAAACCTTTCCAAATCTCGGTAAGGAAGAGAAAGAAAATATAATACATGTAACTCACGCGCCGAAATACTGTTCCCTTTTCTTCTCTTTTTCGACACGTTTCCAAGCACTTGTGACAAACACAGCCAGGAATTGAGTTTCGCACGAACGAAATTTTGTTTCTATCACTGCGACGAGTTAGAATAGAATATAGAGGACGTACGACCGCGATCTACGCGATCTGACGACGTTTCTTCGCGTTCGCGTAGTTTTCGATCGCTCCGTCAGCACGTGACGCGACGTCACTGCTTCCAAGTTACACCTCATAGCCAAATCGTCTCCGCAATCACCGTTGGTGAATCAAGGCGAATCGAAGCTATATGACGTCATTTCGCGCTTCCGGAGTCGCCCAAGTGCGCGCGTAGGTGGCCGTTACGGGAGGTCCGTCGACCATTACAAAACTACAAAACAGAGTAACAGAACGGCCCGTAAAAACCTGTTTCGACAAACGAGCGCGCTCTTAACGGGTCTTGTTTACTATCCAGAGTTATACGAGCACAGTTTAACGGTATCTTTTTCCATCTTTATGGTAAATCGCGCGCGACGAACGTAATAAAATAAGAAATTCTCCTTTGTGATCTTTATCATACTCGAGCGACCTTGACGACCTTTTTCCCGACGGGTGCTTGGAATGTTAACGGCGCGCGTAATATTGTTACACGCGACGACGTACGTATGTACATACATAGAGAAATTCATATAAACAGTCGCGTCGCTCTCGTAATCTTTACTCGGGAAAACCGCGTCGTCGTCGTCGTCGTCGTCATCGTCGCGATCGAACGAAGCTCAAGGCCGCTCGAGTTTCGAAGACGTCGAATCCAACATGGTCCGGTCAACCGCGAAACTTGCAACCGAGGAATTTTCATGAAATCGAATCAAGTACACGTGACCACGCAAAAGATGCCAATTTCGCCAGGAGGCTCACGCGACGTGAAACGTTGACGTCTCTCTCTTTCTCTCTCTCTCTCTCGCTTTCTCGTCGATGGACAAGCGCGTGACGTCGCTCGTTGGACGAGAGACGTCACTTGGAAAATAGATCGAGAGGGAATCCTATCTCAGGCTCGGCCAACGGCGCGGCGCGCGGAAAAGGGGAGACGTACGTACCTCATGATAAAGAGGAAGACCCCGCAGAAGCATATCAGCACGGCGAGCACGGAGAATATGTTGGACAGCTCCGCCACGGAGACTAGGATCGCCGTCATCGTGTCGCACGACCGTGCGGACCGCCGTCGCCGTCGCGTGCTCCTCAGTCCCGGCTGGTCCGTCGCCCGTACCCGCGCACATGCACTCACCCACGCACACCACCACGACGACGGCGACGACGACGACGACGATGACGAGCTTGTCTCTCTCTCTCTCTCTCTCTCTCTCTCTCTGTCTGTCTCTCTCTTTCTCTCTTCTCTCGACTGTCACACACTTGTCAAGCACCACCACCGCGTCCGCCTTCGGCTCGACGCTTCGAGCGCGCCGTCGTCGACACCTCCTTCATCGACGTCCCGTGCCGCGCGACTACGCCGTGTAGCAATTACACGACGAGCTTACGCACGTTTTCCGCGGCAGACGACGCGATCGCCCTCACAGTCATAGCCGCCGTCGCGGCGGCTCGTAGTCAAGGGATTGTCACAATCTGACACGAGAGCGAAACGACCGACGACAGACGAACACGTGTGCAAACTACGTCCGACCCAACCAACGAGACTCACGAGACTGACTTGACTGCGCGGCCGGCGCGCGGCGCGCCACTTATACGCCAGCGCCGCCAGCGCCACCAGCGCCGCCAACGCGAAACGACAAAACGTACGCTCCTCTCCTGTCTCGCTTTATTCCCTCGACCTCGCCCTCGCGTTGTCGCCGCTGCCTCTTTGACATTTCTTTAGCAAGAAAAGCCCGTCGATTATATTATACATACATATATGTGCAAGAAAACTTTGCTCACATTTATACGGCGGTGGAAACGCGATGAAACCGAGATTATCTCTCTCTCTCTCTCTCTCTTTTTTTAAATAATCGCGAAATGAGAAGGCGCTTAATTAGGACGTAACGAACGACGTTGTAAATTAAACACACGTCTCCGCCAATTCCATGATGCTATGCGCGATCGCGAGTAAAAGATTAAAAACTTGGACTTGTAGCGCCCAATTTCCAATTGTGGTTCGTGATCTTTAATTTCTATTCATGTCAAGCAAATAGAATAATCTCGATCATCAATCAAGCCTTGGTCCTAGTCACGTCAAGTGACTCCTTCTCGCGTAGGCGTAGCTTCCTTCCGTAACTCTTGGAATTTGCCGATTCAGTGTCGCCGCAAGTTTGCCGCGTCGCTTATTTTCGGAACGTGTATGTATGAGTACCTACATATATTTTCGCGGCTAAACGTGGAAAACTAGCGACATCTCTGGAGCAAGCAGTCACAAGCAGTCTCTCGATCGACGGGCCTCAACGGGCTCAACGTCGAATGCATCGAATGATCGCGCTCGTCTTGCTCGCTTGTTTCGTGTTTCCCGTCAATTTGCCGCACGTGACAGGGGAGGGGACGAAAATGTCAAGGATGCTCGCGGTAGATTTCGAGGTCTTCGGCATTGTGCAAGGTAATGCTTGTAAAAACCTATATCGCGCGCCGGCGCGATAGATTCGTCTTGAATTACCATCGAGTCGTCGTCACCATCACATTATTAACCCTCGTACTTGTCGAAGGTGTCTTCTTCAGGAAGGTGAGTAAGTCCTGCGCCGCGCGCTCGTCCGAAGACTCGACGACGGTCTGACGGTCGTTTGAGCCTGCGAAACAGCGATCAACGGAGGCCTGCGGAGGCTCGAGAGAAGAGATTGCTCGAGGCTCGAGACGTTTGCCTCGCGACATCTCGCGTCTCTCGCGGGAGTTGGCTAATGACGCTTTCTGTCGCGTTCGCTCGTGCCAACGCGCACCGTCGTCCTCTTACCGACATCATCTCTTTGCTCGCTTACCGACGGTCAACTCGCGATGCGCGAAATCCACTTGAAAGTTTCTGCTTATACATGTACATACATGCAAGATATTTTCAATTTTATAATAAACACTTTACAAGATTAAGGGGATCCTAAAGTGACACTCGAACTTAATTGAGGTCGATAGGCCGGAATTCTAAGCTATAATATTATAAATTAACAAATTGGCTTTACAGAACACAAAATCCTTTTGCAAGATCAAAGTGCGCGCAAAAATGTATCATGTTAGTATCGACTTTATATCAAAAACAAAAAAAAATTAAAAATATTATCGAAATCTGAGGCACGTATGACTCGAAATTTTTGCGGCGCCGACAATTTTTTTTGCTTTATAAAACTAAAAAATTCTTGTAGAGATTTAAAGTTTACACTCAAGTAAAAGGGGCTCGATAGTTATTTTGCGCCTAAAAGCTCTAAAACTTTTATATGAAGCTAATGTATTTACAAGTTGACAGTTCCAACCTCAATGTTGTGTAGGTAAATAGACATGTTTTTATACTTTTTTTCGTTTTTAGCGTGAATTCTAGTCCAGCCCCCTCAGTTTGCGTATGTACTTTAATCCTGGAGAAGGATTTTTTATTCTATGAAGCCAAAAAAAATTGTCGGCGCAGCAAAAATTATTATATTTTTGACGGCTGACAGGACATTTTAGGATCCCCTTAATATATCTTTCTCGTACATGTACGCGGGAAATATTTTCTCAAAAAGTTTGTCAAAGAATAGTCCATTTGTACTAATGGAAGAACTATCGCAGAATAAGAGGGAAAGAGCTTCCGCTTTGCAAAAGGACCGTGTGTTTGACACTGAATTCGCGCAAAGATATACAATTTAAACTTTAGTCGTCCCGACGTGAATTTATTATTTATATTTATTTCACGCGTGCACGCGCGGTATGCACTTCCACCTGCTTTCGGAGATCGATTTCGTCACCGGGCTAAAATTTGGGCATCTTGTCTGCTTGCGGCGAACAGTACACGCAAAAACGCGGCAAGGAGCTGGGTCTGAAGGGGTGGTGCATGAACACGCCGAACGGTACTGTGGTCGGCCATCTGCAGGGAACGAAGGCGCAGGTCGAAGAGATGTAAGGATGCCTCGCACGTGCGACACGAACGAGCGATCGAGAAAGCCAAATCACTGCTCGCTTCCCTGTGTTTCGTTTCAGGAAGCAGTGGCTTCGCCACACCGGAAGCCCTCAGTCGCGGATCGACAAAGCCGAATTCCACAACGAGAAGGAAATCTCGCAGCCGTCCTTCTTCAACTTTGAAATCCGGAAGTAGGATGGATCGCGAGCGAGGACGACTGCCGTATGCCGTAGCGTTTAGTTTAAGCCTTCAAATTATTTCACTCGCGCGCGCGCTAATAAAACGTCATATTTAAATAAATAACAAGTAGTTTCTTTTTTCTCACGCATATCTCTGTTTACAGAATTTCAGAAATTCTTCTTCTCCAAATACCACGGTCGTGTGTCAAAGCTACAAGTTGTACCTTTCGAAAAGAATGTTGCCTTCTGGAAAAAAATAAGAGAGCGCCTTTATATACTTGACACATGGAAGGATGATTAGATACTCGGCTCGGACGAAAATCGTCGAGAAAAGAATTTGACTATATTGAAAGGATATCAAAAAGAAAATGTCACGATTTATTTCTGTTCAAAATGCCAAGGCCGCGTTCAGTTTTACAAATAAAACGTCAAGTTTCTTTTATCGTGGAAAAATTGAGTTCTCATCAGGCGCGCGAAAGTAACATGGAGAATGTTTGTGAAAACAGTTCGGCTTAATCGCTTCAAAATAGGAATATTCCCAGGCTATATATATATATATATATATACATATATATATATATATATATTTTTTTTTTGTAAAGACGGAGACTTTCGCCTATCTACCTACCTACCTACATCGCGAGAATGGAAACGATAGGCGGAAGCGACGCGGAGAAGCGACTTGCGCCAGCAATCAGCATCTCTCCGAACGAGTCGAGGCAAGTTCCTCTCGTTCCTCTCGTTAGTTGGCGATCGCGCGGCGAACGGCGCGGTGCTCGCGATCCCATCTTCCTTCTTAGAGTCTCGTAGCGCTAGTACGAGGATGCTCCTGGACTTGTCGCCTCAGTTCCACTCACTTTGTCTTGATCGTTGTAATCAGATCTCTCGGCTTCGTGATCGATCTCGATCGAGTTACGCGGACGGTGAGGTGGAGGACGATCGAATTCGCGAATAGCCGTCACGAGCGCGAATGCTATGATCGGTGGGGGAGAGGCGGCAAACGACGTTGGAGAAACGATCGGCATGAGGTGCTTCGAGAGCTTCTTCAAGCATACCTGGCGGCCGCAACAGGTGCATCAGGTGAGCGAAGAATAAACTCTGGCATTCTCTCTATTGTTGTTGTCGTCGCCATCGCCGTCGCGTAACCCGCGATGACCTCGATCCGGCTTTATCGTTCAGATATCCATGTTCATCGACCTCGTTCGATCGTCTATTTGGCGATTGCGTCCAACGACGTTGGTGCGCGCGCGCGCACGCCAGTAATCAAATCTTCAACCTATCGTTGCAGCAACGACATCATTTCTTTTATTGTGTAAAACTGCTTTAGAAAGGAAAAGAATTATTAGCATACCATTTCTACGTTAATTTCGTTTTTCTGCGGGAAAAAAGACGAGACCACGATCGTTGTCAGCTTTTTTGTGAAACGTTCCAAGTGGATATCCTTCTCTATCGCTGAAACTGAAAATACCGACTGAAATACCAACAAACGTCGTTGGAAATAGATGACAAAGGCATACGTTAAAAGTTCGTGTACACAAATTTACTAAAACGCGTAAACGTTTTGTAAGAATGCCTTGCCTACCGAAGCGTTCAGCACACTGTCCGAACACGTCATGTAATGGCTTTAATGATTTCCGCGTTTGGACAAGGCCTTTTTCGCATCTTTCGCCTCGATGTTCTTAATAAAAGAGATTTATAACAAAGAGACGATAAAATATTTCTAAATAATTTTCCGCGATATTGAAAGCGTTCACACGAATCTTGCTATCGTATCGTGATTCGTGCGTTTGCTCGAAACGTATCTAGCCACCTGCACGTTACTTTTTGCGCTCGATGAAAATTAAAAGTATTATTCACGTCGCGCTATGCACATATACGCTACGGTTTTTGTTACGATTCGCGCGCGATCGACGAAAAATTCACGCTCCAAAGTTTATCGCGTTTATTAACAATATTTTTCCCAATGGACAATTCGCGACTTGAACGCGTCCGCGATAAAGATCGATAAAAATTGGTCAAAATGGCCGGGACGAGGCGACGGACGATCGTAGTCGCGCGTCGCGTGGCTTATCAGTCGACGACCGACTTTTCGTCCGTAACGTGATTACAACGCGGTATCGTGACGAACCGCTGGAATAGATACACCTGGGCTGCCCAGACGAACGATGATCCTCGGAACATGACGCGATTTGCATAATCATACCTGGCCTCGTGGAAAATAACGGATGAGAGAGAGAGAGAGAGGGGAGAGTTAGGCAAGGTACGATTATATACGTATGATGCCTACAGGTGTCGCAATATTTCTACGGAGATATACAGAGGTATTTGCGTTCCGGACTTTCCTCCATTATTCTGTCGTCGAGCGACGTTGACTATGTAGCGTATAATGCTGCTGCGTAATTTGCGCCGCAACGGTGTGCGCGACCTCCCGTCGTCTTCCAGGTAGCTAAAAGCAATGATAGCGACTTGCAATTAGTGACAAGTACTCGAGAATATGTTTGCTACTTTAATTCAGCTTGTTTGCAGTTTGCGCAATACTTGTGTAATTTATTATGATCAAGTTTTCATTGCAAGTGCACGAAACCGGAAAGGAAGTAGGTGTCTCGGACGGCTGGGACTTTGAAAGATTTTCGACCGCAACTTCGGAAGAAGGGGGAGAGACGGGATGGTTGATTGGCCAGCTGGTCAGGGGTCGCGGTTGATAAGCGCTGATACGGTTTAAACTCTAGTCAGTTCCTACGGCGATTTGCGCGAGCGAGCTCGTGTGCGTCGATCGTATGTGTGCTTCGAAGGCGAACCGAGCTTCGGGCTACGGGTGCAAATCAATTTTCGAAAAATCCGGTTCGCGAGGGAACGGGTCTTTTCTGGGATGCGGAGGTGCCACCTCCGAGCGATGCGATAGCGAGGTATGAGCAACAACGATCGCTGCCTCAGCAAGTATGGCGACGCGTTCGGCACGGTGAGTACCGCGTGTCTAGAATAAAGTAATTATAAAAAATGAGAATACGGGAAAGAGACAAGCATATTGTGAAACTGACACAACAGAATTAATATTTCTCGGAATGATTCACAGAATATCTTTTTCCTTTTTTAACGAAGCCGATCGCAAGAGACGTCGTTAAAGTTCTGGGAATAGGAGGTAGTTACTTAATAATTACGATTTATTACTTTATTTATTATTAATTTGCTGTCTTTGCACTAATTCGTGAGTTAATTTTTTATGAAAACGAAAGAAACGATCTCTCTCTCTCTCTCTCTTTCCCTTTCTCTGAATAATGACGTTATCGGGACTCACCATTCCGACGATATTCGTCTGTTTTCCTAATTTAACAATGCCGCCATCGGTCGTCAATTACATCATGACAGCTACATTCGAGAAAGCGTTTAAATCCCTCGTAAAGGGACCTCATTAAAATCGACGTTGGCGAGCGACACGGTCGATCGCCTCTAATCGGGTCGTTGATCCTCCGACGAACGCGTTATGCGGTGAAAGTCGCGTAACAAGTAACGTTAACAAGTCCCTCTTCCGTGCTAAAAAAAGAAGAGATAAAATCACGAGCAGATCTCGAACGACAAAGAAGCGTTTATCAGTTATCTTAAAGACACGGCGCGTCGCGAGATCCATCGAGAGCATTTGAAAACGTGCAACACGTTATTTGGAAATGCCTTTCATCATTATTATATTATAACAGCGTTGTACCGTTGTAGCTTCCGTTTTCCTCTTCTTTTACCAACATAAACATTTATTATTTAAAACACTCGATCGCGACCAACTGCGTGATCAAATTGAGCTTTCACCGAATAGCACGAATAACATGTGTTGCCCTATATGTATACGTTCGCGAAAGTTGTTTATTAATATACAATATACATCAAGGATCGTGACAGATGACCGTGTCCGGATCCATATGGGATCGCCCCCTACTTCGAAAGGCCAGATTCCTAAAGCACACGTAACCGCCGCGCCGGCTTGTTTTGCTCCTTTCACTTTCCGATCCTCACAGCTTTGCATGTTATTGAGTTCATTTCGATTACTGTTGCGACGGCAAAGAATGAGAAAAAAAGATAATCTTTTCCAAGCTTTTATGTTACAGAATTCTGATTCGTGTAAGAGGTGCCCAAGTGCCGAGGGCTCTATAATGGAGAATTAATAAAAAGAAAATTAGAAAGTCTAAACGCAGTTGGAAGAAGATGCACATTTTATCAACAAACAATTGTAATAATTTTGAAGTTGTATTAATTTATTCTTATACGAATATATATCTTATATTTACTATAGAATTATTTTAAGATACAGGCGACGAGGTTTGCAAAATCCTCCAACAGCATTTAGACTTTAATTGGAATTTAGTTCGATCGTACCAAGTCTAATTTTTACCGTGTGATCTCGTTCTACGTTCATACGGTGTTGGGCCGAACTCGAATCCGGAAGTATGAAATCGTGTGTCAACCGGTTAGCTTCGTAGGATGTTTGAAACCGCTGACAGATTATTTTTATCTAGTATACGAAGTATCGGACGACCGCAAATGTTTTTGCTTTTGCAGTGTTTTTTTTTCTTCTATTTGAACGACGACCGCGTAAATGTATCTGGCTGCGAGTAATATTCGCCCTCTTGCACCGTTCATGTTCACTATGTTGTACTTTTCGCAACTTTCTCAACCGCGTAGCAAGATGAAACATTTTTTGAAGCTACCGAACAGAAAAAAATTACAACAATCCTTTTATTTCCTTGTATTTTTTTTTTAAATTGAATCGCGTTATTTATGACCGCGCGCGAATGACAACGAGTAACCGTTACCTCTTTCAGATGGATCCGCCGTCGAGATTCGAGTCGACGACGAAAAAGATGACGGAGGTGCTGCGTCCGGCCGCCGGCGAGACCACGGAGCTGGGCGAGATGAAGGTGACTGCGCCGAACACGAACGTTGCGACGTCGATACCGTCGACGGCGCACCCCAGCAGCAACGACGCGACGATGCCCTGCAAGAACGGCGGCTGCAAGGTCTGGAGGAGCAGCCGCGTCGTCGGTGTCGGCGTCGGCGGCGGTGAGTCGCGCACCGAGGGCCCCTGGCATTCGCTCAAGACCGTCTTCCTCATCTCCGTGATCGTGACGTTCCTCCTTTGGATCATTGTCTACACCCTGCTGGACCAATACCGGATCTTGTGACCGCAGCCACCCTCTCGCTTTCGGATCCTGCTGTGTTTTTTTCGCGCGAGCTATCATCGCGTCCTGTGATACACGTGACACTTTGTGTTCTTCTCAGTATAATCGCTAACGACGCCGGTGACTTGTACGTGATTTGATGATTGCGATCGGAGCTCGCAGTCCCCAGGTCCAACTTCACGGTTCTTGTTGATTTACTGCTGTCAGAGCCACTTTATACCTTTCGTCCGCGGATCCTGCATTTCTGACTTTGCAGAGCGTTGTCGTTATATCATAATCATACTTGTGTTGCGACGATCGTTCGACAAAGCGACATGAACAACGTTGTGGAGAAATTCGAAAGGAACGATGACCAAATGGACAGGGAGGATTCTTCTCGGCAGCTCGAGGCTTCCGTAAATCAGATTGTAACATTGTATATTTCGTACTGTTTTATAAATGTTTGATTCCTGTAAATATTCGAATAAAATACGATGTTAGACACAATACATCATTATTCAATCTCTTTATTATCATACTCGAGTAGACGGCGCGCCGAGTCAAATCTCGTGTTAAGTAAAAAAAAGTACGGCAAATCTTTACGCAGATTTTCTTGTAAATAATACTGAGAGAGACGCAATTCTTAAGAAAGATGTTTAAAAAATGCGCGGACTATAGTAAATCTAAAAATCGTTACAATCAATCAAAAGATTCGTTCGCCTTCTCTTACGTATGACATTACACTTGCGCTAATCAGAAAAAACGAAATGAACGAATGTTTTGATTAAAATAGCTTAATGATGCTCTCCGCGGGTTTTGGCCAGGATTGTTATAGGCGAGGATCTCAAAACGACCGTGATGTAGGAGAGAAGAGACGAAATTAGATCACGAGCAACATTATATACGGATACAATTATATAGACGCTTTACGTTTTAGAATTACAAAATTCTCTTTAATTATTTTTCTTCTCTTGCTCTCAAATCAATTCGCAAGTCCCCCTCTCCTCCATCGCGATGAACTTGTCGTTGGTAAAAAAAAAATATGACTGTGCAAGCACGATCGAGCGTGTATCTCGCGAGAGATCAACCACACGGCAACGGTCTCAGTGAATCGCGATCCACAATAGAAGAAGACGTTATCGACGCGGGAAGGAGCAGCGGTCTCAGTCTCAGCTGCAACCGCAATCTCAGTTGCACGTATACGTGCAATTGCAGCCACAGCCACAGTTGCAGTCGCAACGGCAGCTACCATCACTATCATCGCCGACGACGATGATAAAGATGAAGATGACGATGACGATGACAATGACGATGAGAACGAAGAGGAGCTATCAGACACGGTGTGCTCTATTTCTGTCCATTTTTCGTACGTACGCGTTTTCATCAAGTGAGAGAGCGAGTGATGATTGTGCGTGTTTCAGTTCTCCGCGACGACGACGGAACGACGTGCGCCGCCGAGGATGATGTTGGTCGGCTGGGATAACTTCCGCACGAGGTTGTTGCTATTCCTGATCGTGTGCTTTCTCGTCTGGGCGTGCGTCTTCTTTTCCTTACTCGGCACTTGAATCCTTGCTGCCTCCCCCTTTTCTCCTTCTATCTCTCTGTCTCTCTATCTCTCAGTCGCGAAACGATGAAATCGAATACACTTGATCGACGATTCGATGCGGCGACATTCAACACAATCTCACACACTTTACATACTTTCACACGCGTTTACATATTTCCATATTTTATATATATATATATATATATATATATAACTTTACATTTTTGGTATTCAATATTTACACGCTATATAAGTTTAATCATAAATATATTAATTTACGTAGTGGCCTTTGTGGAGAAGTAATTAAACCGCTCATCTGCGTCCCCCCTCTTAAATTAATTTACTTCTTTCTCTTTTTTTAAATAGAAATTGCATGCTCCGTACAAGGTCTCTCCATAGTTTAGTATCTCCACAATACAAAATTTTAATAGATAAAAAAAAAGTATCGATAAACGTGAGTTTAAGACGGCTTAAAAATGGCTCTTCGGTCGCGAGAGATACAGAAGAATTAAATGAATCTGTCTTTATCATTCCTGTTCAAGTCCCCGCAATATTTCTCCACATTACGCGCGTACTATCCTCCTTGGGATTGGCTGCACGATTCAAGGGCGTGCGGTTTAATCAATCGCACGCCCTTGAAAAATCCGCCACGCGTGCGATCTCCATCATTACGCTACTTTTATTTACGGAACACTTTCGTTGTGTAGCATGTCGTTATGTGTATGCCGTTGTTCTTTTCTTTTCTTATGTTGGTAAATATCTCTCGTTTTATAGTCATTTGCTCTAAATGAAAGTAATATCAAGTAGCGTCTTACATATGGTATAATTCCTATATACAGGGCGAGTCGATAGAAGAGGAGTCTTTTCAATAGTATCTCTATTGAATTCGAAGATAGGAAAAGAATATGTAAAAACATCATTTAAGCGATTCTGCCTCTAGATATTTTTCAACGTTACATTAAATTCATTTTAATGTTGAATATTTATCGGTCATAGTAATTAATTGTTTACAAAAATATAATAAAAAATAATATTCAAAATTTATTTATATATAATTAAATAAAACTCAATATCACTTGTTTCTTTTAACAATAAATTAGATACACTACACACCTTTTTTCAATATCTTTAAATCAAAAGGAGATTACTTTGTTCCATTTCTGTTGACTCATCCCGTAATCTTATCAACGACTTTCGTAACATATAGCGTGATAATATGACCATAACATTTCTATAATCGATGTCTTACAAGTATAACTTACATATACTACTAATTTGGCATGTATAACCGTGACGGTGCGTTTATAGGTTAGCAATTACGACCGTCGCGTTTCGACAAGGGAATTCGCGAAAATACTTGCAAGATCGAATCCTCCTTTCTACACGCAGTATCCCACACGATGTGTCTTTATTTATGAATTCTTCAGCAAAAAAATTTTGTATTAAAGATCCATTTGAATTTAAATTTGATGAGACCAAAGTGTCATCGTCCAACTACGTTCTTAAAGCTTGCCTCGCACGGCTTATTTTCGCATGGAATTCCAAAATATCCTGGCATTTTCTTTAAGGGGAAAAAAAAAACTGACTTTAAACTCTGCACAAAAAAATTCACAAGTCTGACACGTCGTGGAATATTCTGTTATGCTGTTAATCGCACGATAATGATCGATGGGATAAGTTTCCGAGTGTCTAAGACGCGTTTCTAATAGCTTGGAATAAATATAAATGGTGATGGATTCGTGGATTCGAAAAAATGCGCAATGTCTCGATGAACGAAATTATCGAGTATCGCAAATGCGGGAAAGATTCATTAAAATATCGCGGGGCAAGAGTAAATGCGTCTGGAATGCCACGATAATGGGTCTATTACGCGAGAGTAACCGGTTTTTAATTAAATCGGTACGTTTAACGGAATAAAATCAAGAGCTCGTGTATCCTCATGCAACTTTTCCTTCCTCCAGTGTAACTTAATTGATAATCCTGTTACACGGAAGAAGAAATGATAAAATTTCACGACTATCCTTTAAAACGACGAATAATGTACACTTGAACTATAATATGGCGAAAATAAATAAATCTTTATACGTATGTATATATACATATATACAGGGTGAATTTTAATGAATGTCCCAGCCTTTTATCACGAAAGCTGGGTTACCGACTCTACTATACACACACACATTTATATAATGACCGTTTGAGTCTAAATGCCCAAGTGTGATATAATTGAGTATACATGAGTATAAGTATAATAGAGTCGGTAACCCAGCTCTCGTGGTAAAAGGCTGTGACATCTATTAAAATTCACCCTTATACATACGTGTGCTGTCATATACGCAAAATTTTACGTAGGGAAGATATTCCGAGTTTAATATTCCTGAGCGTCAGAATAAAAAAAAATCGTGTATGTACGCAAACGAGATAAATCTGATATTTCCTAAACGTTACACGACATTAGGATAAAATCGTCCAGGTTTGTGACTACGTATGTAATAATATTTAGGGTAACAACAACGCGAAACGTATTTCACGCGAGAAAGATAATACCGTTTCGACATTCCTAAAAGCGTCGAGAGATTAATAATAAAATAAAAATTGTTTATATTCGCGGCTTGTACGTCAAAGTGACGTGAAACGTTTTCACATCCATTTCCGTGCAATCTTGCGGCCCAATGACACCGTCGCCGCTGGTACGCGATGGTACGCGCGTTTCCTTATTCACATGTTCCTCAAAGATCTCGTGGCTATTGTCCATCATCTTCTCAGTTGCCGACTGTTGTTGCTGATCCGCTGCCATTACGCGCACGATTTTCACGGTCTTAATCGTCTCGAGGGAACGCGACTTGGATGCTTCCGTCACCACCGCTGCCGCCGCTGCAGCTGTCGCCGCGCGGCCGGCTCCTTTAGTGCCGTTCTCCTTGTTGCGACGAGAAGAATTGCGATGCCAGCGTTGTTTCTCCCTGGAGGAAGTTCTCCGAAGACTTGGCCGCTTTACCGATTCCGCGCTAGCGCTCAAACCTGTAGCTACATTGAAAAGAATTTCAATGGAAAAAGTTAAACTCCCCGCCTCTCTCGTAAGGAGTCAATTTTCAATGATATTTAACAATGAAAATATAAACCAGAAAAGAAAAACGTTGATACAAATCAATTACAAATGACACACTACGATAAGAAAATTTCAAGTATATAATGTATACAAGTTTAAACTTTTTTATAAATAATTAAATTGTGACAATATCAGCAAAACTTGCAATAAAAATAATCTGATCAATACGCAAAAGTAAAGAAGTGTTAAGCTCGTATCAACTTTCTTTCTATCAAAGAAAGGAATTTCTAAAAGTATGCAATTATTTACCGATGTTGCCGGAGGAAGACCGATTGGAACCACGTAGAATGTGTATCGCCGTTGGATCACTGTCCGTGGTCACCAGGGGCGTGAGAAACCATTCAGATCTAGTTCGCATCCGTGCGGCTTGCCTTTCGTGAACCTTGCGCGAGCGAAACGACGGTACTTATCAGTTTAATATCAACTGCCTTGTTTGTCAGCATCATTGTTATCGCGGCACAATTGTCTTACCTGCGGCAGGTAGCTGAGGCTCTTGGTACTCTCGGCGTAGCGATTCACCGCGCGAAGCTCTTCCAGTGTCATGCCCGCTGTCACTCGCTTAGAATGTTGACTACCATTACTCGACGAACGACTGGGCGCCTGAAAATATAACAATGTAATCCGCTATGCTGTTTCATATGTTTTTTACGTTACGACAATCGTGCTCTCTTCGCGCACGGCAGATGATTTTATACCTGGAACAGGCCGTTCTCTTCTAGGCTAACCGAGAGACGCGTATAACTCTCGAGTAAGGTGTTCTCTGGGATCATGCCTAACGATGATGCCAGATTTACCGTCTCCGGCACATGGATCAACGCTGGAGTTGACTGCGATTCCTCTTGGTGAGACATACCTATTGAATGTGTATGTGAATTAGCAATTATTACAGTATTGTACAAAATGATGGCGATCAAAGTTGTTTCATTGCTGCAATATTGAATCGTGTTGTCAAAAGTAAAAATTTAGGTAAATCTCTTTTTCTCGCACTACATTGAGATACATTGATATAAATTGCTTTATTATTCTTAAAGAAAAGAAAGGTAAGAGAGAAAGAGTCTTTTTTTTTATTACAAGATGCACGGTGCAAAAAGTGATGAAAGACGTAAGAGCAGCGCAATTTTTCTAATATCGCAATTCAATATGATTACAGCGACGACCAAGCGGGACGCTTAATGCTCAATTCACGGAGATGTCAGATAAGAGACTTACATTCTAAATTAAACTTTAATCCCCACTTTTCGCACTCGTATTGCAACCACGATTTTTCGGCTTCCAGCGACAGCTGTCCTGAAATATTCGTACATTCAGGTCATATCCGTGCAATTGAATCATCACAATTAAAAATGCAGGCCGAAATACTTACTCGACACGAGAGTGTCCGGTGGATATCGGAAACTAAAGATCCAATCTTCCTCCACCTTTAATATCCGACCAGTTATGCGCGCGTAATACTCGTAATTATCCCTTCCGAATAGATTGGAAACGCCGAAATTATCTATCATGAACTTGGTGATGCGGGTGGCAATCTGAAAGCAGGTTGTCGTCCATTATTGATGTAATTTAAAAAATATTGAAATTCTCGACGGAACTTTCGACGGAGGATTTCTTTACAATATAAAATAACGGTCTCTCGAGCGTTGACTCGCGTCAAATACCTTAAATCTGAGAACATCCTCCATCTTGGCAGTCTTGCCATCGCTGACGCAACTATGAAAGAACGAGGGTGCCACAGACACTCCAAGAGCCTCGCTGGTCATCCCCGTGTGCGCTCGCTCGCAATTTACTGCTACTACCCTGAACGTTCCGAACAGCAATACCAGTAACCGTTGCGTGTATATCGGCATGGATGTAATTAATCTGCGTAGCATAATTTCCTTAGTGAAGCCGACAAAAGATTTCAACAGATTTCGAGACGACGTAAGGCGAGTCGCACGCGCGAGAGATGGTGCCTCACCTGTGTATCTGGTCCCGTTGTTGTTCTACACTATCTAGCTGGATTATGGCAAACAGTTGTTGCTCTACCTCTTTACCGAATATTCCACCGGGTATCTTGCGCAAAAACTTTTTCAGAACGCTTGCTATCGTGTAAACGCTAAAGTTATCCATATTGACCAAATGTCCAGTTTGCAGGAAGTGTACCAGTTTCTTCATGTTACCCTGATGGCCAGGTGCCCGAAAGATGTCTTTTCTGAGCGGGGCTTCCTTATTCAATTTCAATACAAGGACCTGGAATAAAGGAACACTATTGTTATATACGTATTCCAAGTGTTGAAAACGTGTTGCGCAAAACAAGAGGCGCTATTTCCATTTATTTACCAGCAATGGGCCAGGAATATCATTCTTGCACACTTCGTTCAAAGGTGCACCAAACTTGACTCTACAAAAGAAAAGCAGAACGTTGCAGATCGTACCGTCTCAAATGATGCAACGATGACGTTTCAAATTTAATTATTCTGACAAGACACGAGTGGACGACGTGGACGCCGAAACATTGGACGTAGTACTTATTGTTAGTAGTAGTACTAGTAGTATACCAAAGCGAGTTTCTCTAACAAGACGGGAGAGTACGCACGTTACGCCGTAGAGGCGTCACGGCGGTGCGTTTTACTGTTTGTGCGTTTGTTTGCGTTACACAAACGTGCGCTATGAAATATCACTATTCTGCGATTGCTAATTAGCTCCATGAGCCTTCGCGAAATCAGCACTATTATGGACGCGATGGATTTCTGAGAGTTGTCAACGTATTATCAGTTAGTAACATACGCGACACGGAATCCTCTCAAACTCTGCTTACACGTACTTGGAACTCTACCATGCCGCTCCTTAGAGCATCAAACATATAACGCGATATATCTTTAAATATCAATTTGCACATCTGTGAAAAAAGAATTTAAAAGACCTTAATTCGCACAGATACGTTCTCTCGCTGTGCTTCACCTATACTTGTATTATTACACCTATACACTTGATGACCGTCTGTAAGAAACTACTACGCGCCCAACTCGTGCAAACGTGGTTTCAATTTATAATTTACATAAATACAATTGTATACGTTATAAACAGACGCGTTGTGCTGTCTTGTATGTTTATAATATTACATGTGCCTACGGTAGACAACCGTTCATAAGAACGTGGCGTACGTCGTACTTAAGAAGACACGTTAATGTGATACATATTATATTACATTACACGGTCTAGGGTGATGGTGGAAGGTGTCGTGGAATCGTACAGCATCTCTTCTCGGGAGGAAAAAAAAAAGTATAAATTCACAAGTTCTCAACGCGTGAGTACAAATACAGAAAAGTTTGTCTGAAAATATAATATACGTTGTAAAGAATAAAAAAAAAAAAAAAAAAAAGAATGTACGACACGTAATTTTTTGACACAAGACGATACCAACTTTTCTAGGCGTCTTGGGTGCGGAGGCTCTGAGGAAGGATGCCCGCAGCTGGTTACAACGTTTCCTAAAGTAGCGGCGCGTCGATGCATTCTCTCTGTCCAGCTGCTCATTGTATAAAATCTAATGGCACGGGCATGCGAGCACTAAGACCGCTCTGAGTTCTTCTCCCAAACTCGAGTTCTCCGTGCCTCCTGATCCAGTCGCTGAAAGCACGTGGCAACATTTTTCTTCGTGCTTTCTCAATTTCAAATCTTTGGTGTGACGTGCAAACGTTACAACTTGGAAATTCATTTCCCTATCGTATTTTTTCTTTCTTTTTTTCATTACGCGCAAAGATTACGTACAGTTGGTACACGAGGTTGCACAAACACGACATGTATACGATTCGCTAATGGCGAAGGGAGAGCCTATCGACGTAGAGAGATACAATAATCACCGTGTTACGTTGTGCGCTGCGAAAAAAAAACGCTTGTGACACGAGAAAAAGCTTGTGCGATAAAATGCTTGTTTGATTAAACTTGAAGATAAAGTGTGTAAAAAAATCTCAAAAATATCAGTTAAACACTCGCAATCTCGATAATTTAATCTTGACGAGCATCGACGAGACGCTAAATGCAGACAGGACGGTGCGCGAAGATGGAAAAAAAAGTGCGGAAGCAAGAGGGGGAAAGAAAGAGAGAGAGAGAGAGAGAGAGATGCGCGCGCGAGCAAGCTTCTCGACGATCGAGACGGGGAGAAGCAACGGAGGAACGAAAGAGCGCTATTCTGACAGTCTGAGAGAGTGGTGTCAACGATACAAGGGTAACAAGGGTAACAAGGGACGAGAGCGTGAAGCGGGAAAGGAGAGGAAATCTCACCGAGGCGATCGTCGAGCGAGCGTCCCACGTTAAAGCTAACCTACATGCACGCGAGCGGGCGACATCGCGCGAAGCGGGAGGTGCTCGCTTCCGCACGCACCAGCAGCCGCGTCTACCGCGTCGTTTTCGTGCAACGGTTGCGGCCGCGGTGCCGAAGCGCCGACGGCCGCGTCGCGTTGCACCACTCTACTCCACTCCACTCCACTCCACTCTACTCCACTCCACTCCACTCCACTCCACTCCACTCCACTCCACTCCACTCCACTCCACTCCACACCACGCCTCGCCACGCCACGTTACGCCTACGTTACGGCACGCCACGACCCCGAGGAACACGACAGCCGACAGTCGCGTCCCTCTGCGTTACGCTGCGTCGACCGCGTCGACGACGAGCCAGAAGGAAGGCATTTTTTAATATTTTTTTTTATTTTTTCCCACTCACGTAACTCGCACGGCCCGCGCACCCGCGCACCACCACCCGTAGTCTGTAGCCCGAGGCAGTAGCGATCATCGTAAAAAATCAATATGGTTCCCCACCTGGACCCTGACGGGCCTGACGGCGGCGAGACCGACGCGCGTAAAGGCGTGTTCGCATGAAGGAGCAGACGCGGCGTCCGCGCTTGAGACATGTTTTTTTCCTCTACGACTACGTCACCGGTTGTATCTTGTTCTCTTTTCTTCGTCGTTACTTTGTTTTTCCTCTGATAAGTTTTCTTGATAGAGTAATTAACAAGATAAAATTCAACATTCTTGGATTGTTCGGATTGGGCGATTTTTAATCACGTGACTCTTTCATACTAAAAATAGAGCATTGAACGTCCGCATGAAAAGACGGACCTTACCTCGACGTAAGGTTTCAATCGTGGTAAACAACTTGGAGACTATAACCTCGAGATGGTTGTGCGAACGCGGACACAGGGTAGTGGAAGCGTCCCGAGCACGAGCACGAGCACGAGCACTGCTGCTCCTGCTGCTGCTGCTAGAGAGACTGAGAAACGTATTAAGGATTACGAGATCCTCTCTCTGTGCATTAAAGATTAATAGATCTGAAAGGGTAATGTAATTAACGCGAGATCGAAGGTGAGAAAGATTGCGTGCCGGTATATTAAATACTCCCAAAAATTCCTTGCAGGATGTACATACGTTGCACGCTCTTTAATATTCAGCGGCACGAATGTATGATGTACTACGTATGTAGAATGTACGCGACAACGATGATACCGTGTACCACATTACACAACGTATGAAACGTCTTTTATCAAAGTACATAAACGACGACATAAAAGAACATGATACGACGTACGTTGCACCGCGCTGCATAAATCGCATATGAAACTGGCATAGGAGCTGAATGCCGAATTTAAAAATTTGATGTGATTGCAAGCGTGTCAAGTGGATTTTTTTTACTATTATCTATGCCTATCTTTAAATATCTATGTAGAATCGTGTGAGTGTCAAGTTACAATTTTTCAAATTTAAAATTTCTTTTTAATTCATCCATTTTCTGAATTCACTTATCCTCTGATTTATTATGCATCTTTGGTTTTGTGTCGTGGACAGAGCCAAGTGAAATTACAAGTATTTTAAGTTGGAGAAACATTGTTTCGCTTGTATACCTTCTTGATGAGATGAATACAAGGAAAAAGGCGATGGAAGGTGACGATGGTGAAGCTCAGGGATTCAAAAGAGGATTGGAAGCGGATAAGATCCTTGGCTCGGCGGATGACAATGGAGAGTTGATGTACTTGATGCAATGGTGGGTAACACGTCCCGCTGTAAGATGTAACGGTATATTTGTTGACAAGTATAATTCACAAAAAATAGAATGCAAGATGAATAACTTACAAACGACGTGTGGCTGACAAACAGGGGTATCTTATTTGCGTAGGAAAGGGACAGATGCGGTCGACATGGTATCTGCCAAAGAAGCTAACGCCAAATGTCCCCAGATCGTTATCCGATTTTATGAAGACAGAATAACATGGAACAAGACAAAAGTAAAAGCATGAAACCACGGTGCTTCCGTAAAAAAAAATTCGCGACATAAGAAATTGATTTTTCGTGTAATCTAATTGTGTAATAAATATTTTTCAAGCGACGACTCCTCGTGTATTCTAAATAGGTGACAAGTGTTGTTTTTAAATAACTCTGTAGCGAAATATTACGTTCCTTTAATCTTTGATACACTCGATTCAATACTTTGATAATATACTATCTGTTCTTTTTAGCTGCTTGTATACATGTATGAATAGTGTAGCTAAAAAGAGCAAATTTTTATAGAATCCATGAATCCACAGCCTTGTTTCATCACTTTATTGCATTAGATAAAGTAAGGGCAAATACAGCGTAACGTTTATACACACGGCCTTACGTCTTGTTACTACCCTAGCGTATCTTTCTTAATTAGTGTATATATATGTATATTAAAAAAAAAGTACACATACATATGTATACACTAATTAATATAAATGTATATTATATACATAAATTTATCGTTTAATTTCTAATAAATCTACGTGTCATTTTATTTACAAAGATCCGCTGGCACTTAATTGCGTGTAATAGATGTTACGCGGAGATCAACAAGATCCTAGTGTCTACAACTCTCTCGAAACAATAGAAAGTTTTAGAAAATAGAGCTTCTACTTTTTGAAATATTGTTCAAAAGAAATCTTCATTTCAACTCATATCAGTAATTTTTTAAATAATTCTTTTCATAAAATAATATTGCAATTTTTTGAAAATTTTACTCAATATAATTTGCAAAATGTAATCTCACCCAAGGAATTCCTGATCTAATAAAATTGCCTTGGGAAAAAAAATCAAATCTTTCGATTTCTCGAAAAGTAATTTTCAAACGTAAATAGATGAGAGAGAGAGATATGTAAACATTGCAGCATTACTTGCTATTTACATTTAAGCTAATGTCTTATCGTAAAAGTGACGTCATCTCGGACTTTTATTATTTTGAAAAAGAAATAAAACGGATTAACAAACTCCGAGTGATGTTGGCGGTACGGATATAGTATTATACATGGTGCTCGCGTGCGAGAAAGATCAGAATTTCCTTGGTCGACCCCGTTTCCGAGGTGATGCAATTTTACGTGTGCTCGGCCGGGCGCGCAGCTTTCGCCGTAGCATCCTGGACGAGCTGCCAGAGTTACTCTGCGTATCGTTGTGCATTTTCAAGTGTTGCAGAAATAGCAATCTGGACCTGATGAGCTTCTTGCAGATGTGACACTTGCGTAGTTGTTCTAAAAGCAAAACAATAATGGAGCTAGAAAGATAAACTCTACATCTCTCTCTCGAATCGCTCGTCACCTGTAGACTGCAGTATTTCAATCATCAATTCAATATTTCATTCATCATTGGGATATTTAAGTAACTTATATCAATTTATATATTATTTATGTATTTATATATTAATTATGTATATATCCAATGTATATATCAATATATATGTATATTAATTTATATGTTTGAAATTTGAATTGTTAAATATATACCTGATTTCTTGGTGCCATGTTGCAAGCTATGAGCGTCTAGCAGAGCGGTACTGGGAAACCATCGGCCGCAGTCCATGCAATTGAGCTTCTTCGTCTCCAACGAGTAATTATTTCTTTGCTTCCGTTTTCTCTTCACTCTGGCGAGCATGCCGAGTTCTCTCTTTGTCGCGTTGTCGTCTTCGTCAATCGATTCCTCCTCTTCCGTTGAAGTTGTTTCTTTCCGTTGAACTGATCTCAAAGATTTGCTCGGTGTTCTGTCAATATTCAATAAATGATAAGAAATTTAAGGGAAGCTGGATGTTAGATTTATGTGGTAAATAACAAACAACAAAATCTACAATTAGAGAAAGAGAACGTATAACAAAAAATATTGATTTGCATACTTTGCTGGGGAGAGGCTCAACTTGTGCTTCTTCCTCTGCGAGTGCTCTGCGCGAGCGTGACGCGCCAAGGCAACAACTACGTCAAACTTCTCTTGGCAAATTTTGCAGGTAAACTGCTTTTTGACTTTCTGATTTTCTTTGCCCTTTGCTTTCCTCTTGTCGAGATTAAGAGCCTTCGTTGGCGATTTCTGGCACACCAAAAGATGCATTTTAAGAGTACGTCGGTATCGAAAGTTCCTAGAACAGTATTCGCAACGTATCACGCCATTGAGCTTCGTTAAATGTCCACCGTTGGCCTGCCATTCATTCTTCTTCTCTTCCTCTTCTTCTCTCTCGTCGTCGCTGTCATCGGAATCCGAATCTCTCACCATGATAATTTCGTTCTCTTTGTCGCTGGAATATTTGTCCTTGTCCAGAGTGATCTCCACCACGTTACGTGTCGTTTGCTGCTCTTCCTCATCGACATCTAGATCGATCACTTCCACGATCTGCGAATTTCGATACGACATTAGAAAGCTACGTTAAGGGCACGTTCGTGAAATTTAATAGTGTTTAAAAATGTTAACACATCTATCTGTTTCTCTTTTTGGTTCCTTGAAAAGCTTCAATGTCTAATTTTGCAACTGCGTCAATTGTATAATATGTGTAATCAATTGAAATTGGCCAAACGAAAATAAATCACAAATATCGAATGATTAAATGACAAAAATTGGGATTAAGGTTGCAAATTTGAAAGTAAGGTTGAAATTTTCCAAAGTAAGAACGTGACGATCCTAATTTGCTAATCACTTTTGTGCAAGACACTTACCTTCCGCCGTTTTGTTCGTTTAATTCGCTTTGTCCGCTTCATCCTCTTCGTCGTCATGGCGACACGTATCGACGACGATGACATGTGGCGTCGCCGAGAGTTGCGCTTCTTGCCGGTCAGCTCCTCATTCAACATCGATGCCGGCTGTATGATAATCTCTCCGTCATCCCGGTCCACCGAGATCAATTGCTGCTTGCGCGATCGTTTGACTTTGAGTGACGAATGCGGAACGGTCGCCACTGTTGACGATGACAAATCGGTTAATGTGTCGATCAATCGTTGTTGATCATTCTCCGAGATGGAAGTGCGGTTGATCGTCGACTGCGATGACACGTAAGATTCAAGTTCACCCTCAACGTCTTCGTTCAACGGTGATTTATCCCTCATCAAAGACGCACAATCTTTCTGAGTACTTGACTGATCGTCTTGCGCGTTGCCCATCTTTTTGCTGCTTGTTTCCAACAAAGATTTCTTACGGGAAATCTTTATATTCTGCAACGTCGCCTGGACCTCGTCGAACGTCAGCTCCGAGTCAGACTGATGATCCGCCTCTAAGAGGATGTATTGTACTGTCGAATGTTCCACCACGTCGTCCTCAAATTCAAGATTATCTCGACATTCATCCGGTTGCTCGGCTAAAAAGATGCGTTATTCAATTCTTATACATTTATGTAAAAAAAATATGTTGCAGTAAAAGTTTGTATCTTGTACAATAAAACCTAATAGTGTAGTTTTGCAAAATAATTTTTGTAAAATTAAACATATTTTACATTTTAGACGAGAAAAATAAATGTCTCATTGTATCATTGTGTGTGTGTATATACATATACAAAAGAATAAATATGATTTCTGCCAGTTGAGCGTTACGTGCATACACTTGTATTTACTCATATGTATTGATACCGTGGTATACATATACGATTTATATTGTCGCTTCAACGTGCTAGTAGCTTTAAAATTGCACAAACGATATTTTTTTCGGGCAACGAAAATTCTAGAACAAAATAAGCTGCGCACAATACTCAAATTTCAAAATAACTAACTTTTATTGAATGCTTTTATCCAATCTTATATACATACCGATATTCACAAAATTGTCATCCATCATGAGATATGTAATATCCGCGTGTTCATCGACAGTTGGTTGAACACTATCACTAGACTTTAAATTAATCTTAAAGTCGTTATAGTTTTGGTAAGTTTCATAACTGCGTTCTATTCCATTCTCTTCCTGCACAACGCTCTTCTTACTGTTGACTGTGGTGTCGCAGGTGAAAGTCTTGTCAGATTCCTCCTTGCGATAAAACATGGGCGGTTGGGCAGTAAATACTCGTTTCTTCATCTGCGATGGCTTTTTCACCGTCCGCACGGCACCCTCACCTATCAGACGTTCCACATCTGCTCTGTAATTACATCCGTGGCTGTAGTTTTGGCAAAGCGATACATAAAACCGAGTAAAAGGACAGGGACCGACTAAAATTGAGACCACGCCTTACATGAAACACAGTTTTTCGTTACTAAAAAGAAGTAGAATTCAATCAAAAGCTAAAGGCTAGGCGACATTGCTCTTTACCCTCGCGGACTTACTTCATGAGAAATTGAAAATTACTCGGAGGTTCGTCGGACTCGTCGTAAACAGCCACGGCAAATATCTCGTCCGAATCTTCCACAGCATAGAGAGCCAACTGTTGACCCGCCGCGGTGACAAAAGTGGCGATCGTCTCTTCGTCATCTTCCTCGGACTCGTTTCCCTGTACAACATATGTGTGTGTATATATATATGTATATGGTGCGTGTTATATTGACCAAACGGTCAAAACTGTCGTAATTGTATAAAAACACGTGCTAAAGTAACGTGTCACTTTGCAATTTAATGTAGTATCACACGACGTAAGAATCCGACGTTTGATTTACCTTCAAAACAGGCGCCTGAACGTTTTCAGAATCCCCGTTCTCAATGATTGACGAACCTGCCGACACGAGAACAGGATCTATGGATTCTTCAAATTTGGCTCGATCATCACTTTTTAAACTCTCCTCGAAATACATATTAGCGTCCATCTGGTGATTAACTTTGTCTGAGAACGGTCCATTCGTATTCACAATTTTCTCTTCTTTGACAATCTACGAATGATAGGAATTTTTTCAGTGTCAATAGTGCGATGACGCGACGCTACTCAATTCTTTACCTGACTTTCCTCGACGCTCTCTTGCCTCAACGGGCAAGAGAGAGTTGCGCCATGTTCCACGTCGCTCTCCATAAAGATAGACTTGATATGAATCTCTTGGGATCCCATTTCTTGGGCTCCACAACAATCCAGCTCGCTGGTAAACGACATGCTCAAAGCTAGTTCACGTCATTACTGTTGTCGAACAATCATGACTACTATCTGTGAAAATGTAGAAAAAATGGCACTGTTATCACATTAATTTTACTATTAGATTGTACAGGTAATTAAAAGCACACAGACTGTATTTTCTGTATATCTAAATATTAACATATGCACACACATATACACATGAATCAGCTTTGTAATTAATTACATCTGTTGTGCGCGATACTTGAGATTATTAATACAATCAAGCACACATGATGTGATAACTGACTTTAGCTAGCTATAAAAGAGGTGTTTGTGCCACGGTTGTGCGTAAATTAGCATCATAAGCTCGCGTAACGATCGACAGCCCTGACTGAAAGGCACAAGCGACGTTTATTGTCCTACCTATTACATTCCTATGTTCAAGTTTCATAGACTCGTGTGAGTCGCGAGCGTCGTTCCTGAGCGAGCGAATCCTCTCTGAGATTCAAGTGCGTTGCGTAAACCGCTCGGAGGAGGTTATGCTCGTCGGGCGATCGCTTAGATCGCTAGGCGAAATGCGGAACGCGGGGGAAAGTTGGGACAGCATCGAGATGGCATACTTGCTTTTGTATGTATGTATGTATGTAGGTACGTATGTACATACATACGTGCGTAAATATGCGCACGACCAACGCGTTCCTCCTCTCCGTATCTCTTTCGGATCGCGCGAACAAGTGCGGGGCGGCGTGTCGCGCGCGCGCGCGAGCAACCGGCGTATTTACATACATACAACATTCACCAAGCTCGCGATAGCAAACGACATAACATTGCACGCGATCGGTACATATAACAACGGCCCTAACCCGTGCGCGCGGCCGCGGCGCACAAGTCGCTGCAAGTCGCCACCGTCATGGAAGAATAAAATGACAGGAGGGAGAGCAGCGCTAATGGCGCGCCATGCAGCGCCATGTTGGCGTCAGAGCTCCGTCGTTCACGTCGTTTGCGCGCGCGCGATTCAAATCGAAATCTGGAGTCTTTTCTTTTCCCTTGATTCAGTTGGTACGCGCGCACGTGCTCCAGCAGTGTTGCGTGGCCTCGCATGATGCTTCCGCAGAAGCGCGATGTGTGTAACTTTGAGAGGTATACGTGAAGGTAACGGATTAGCGACGTTTCTCTCTCCATGTTTGTTGTATTTTTTTTTTTTTTAATACATTAAACTCAAAACTCTGAATTTTCAAGTGCTGCTAAAAAAGTGCTCTTTCCTGCATTTGGGGAACGTCACAGGCACAAGTAATCTCAAAATAGTTGTTGATTGACGAAACAACGTGAACAACGTCTTTGATGTTGAAATGTTTGATTGAGATTGAGGTAATACTGAAGGAGAGTGGTCCTCCTCACCGATTTTATTAAAACTTTTTTATTTTATGTATTTTCGTGCGTAGAATACGAATTCGGCAATAAAAAGTGTCGCTTTCGCCTGTGAAGCGAGATATTAATTGTTAAAGTTGACGTGTTTTAGGATTAGGATACCACTCTCCTTCAGTATTATCGAGATTGAACCACGCAGAAACTCCGTCTGTCCGTTTGTCGATTCAAACGGAACAGAGGCCTTCGTCTTGCTTGAATTTTCAGAGATACGTCTGTGATGGTTGCAGAGTGTCACGATAAGTTCGTCTTGGTAGAGACGTGATTTTTCCATGGTAGTAAAATGGACGTATTTAGGAGGATCACTCTCTTGAGCCTGTTTGCCCTGCTCTTCGTTACAATGGCGACAACGTCGGCGACCAGTAAAGGACAAAAGAAGAAAACGTGGCGCGACAAGGATATACGAGACATGACGGACGCTGATCTAGAACATCTGCTGGAACAGTGGGAAGTATGGTCGTTGTGTTAAATTTATGTTAAATTCTCAGATTGAAACGTCGTTTCTTGCTTTTCCGCGAGGGTTATATCGACGAAATGACGACGGTGCCCCAGTTTTTTTTATTAATCTAACTTTTCGTAATCCTAGAAAGACGACGAACCTCTGGAGCCAGATGAATTGCCAGAACACTTGCGACCCATTCCAAAGATGGATGTATCCAAGGTATGGCTCTGAATTACTTTGATCTATGTTCGAAAAATAGGGACAAGAGTGCAACGTGCGTCGCTTATCTTAAATAATTCATCCTGCAGCTAGACATAAAAAATCCAGAAACTTTGCTGAAATTGTCCAAGAAGGGGAAGAGCGTCATGATGTTCATAGACATGCAGTCGACGCTCTCGGAGGAGCAAGCTGATATCGCGACGCGGATCTGGCAAACTGGCCTACAAAACAATCATATCACTGTAGAAAGGTAGAGTATCATTAAATAAAAGAACTGAAATGTTGCACAGAATTTTATATCTTGGAACAAAGGATTGATTGTATCGTATGATTACCGGTGCAGATATCCAATAGAAAATAAACGGTATATATTCATGTTCCACGACGGCTCTCTGGCGCTCGAAGGTAAAGATTATTTGCTGCAGCATCCCGAGGTGGCTCAAGTCACTGTCGAAGGACAGACGTATTTTCCGCCGCCAAAAAAGGTAACGCGCGCGGACGTCGAACGTCCAGGTGTCGAAAGGCTTAAACAAATCCTGATCTAATTCCAGGAACAAAACTATATAGTTGAGGAGTCGTTGCTGAAGCAAAGTGCCAGGACGAAGGAGAAAGATTTGTAATCTTGCAGACTTGAGATGTGTCGTTTTGAAATATTTTCCGTGCTCGGTCTACCTTCGTACTATAAAAAGTATTTTTTTGAATCATTTTCATCGGTTCAAAGTTTCTATCAAGTGTTAAATTTATATGTATATTGTGCATACCGTACTTTGTTTAGAATAAATGAACGATATGTTCGTTATGTGCTATTTGACAACATTTATTGAATAACACGAGGTAACGTGTGTAGAGAGAGATGAGGGAAGGCAACAACACCGTTGTGTCATTTGCTCGCGCTAGTCTTGCTGGCGGAGGACTCGAGTTGCGCTTCGTTTATCGCCTTGACTTCTCGTTGAAGCTCCTTCACCACGGTCGCAAGAGCGTGTGGATTCACTCCGTTTTCGCACAGTCTGATGCAAATACTCAAAGTGGTCGGGTCGAGATTCGTGTTGAGCAGTTTTGAGATCTGGTATAGAGTCTGGAACGTCTTACGAGCGGCGTTCACCTGGTGATTCACAGGCTCCGGCATGCTGGCTCGCTTCCGGTCCTTTCTAGAAACAAACCAAGCATACTTGCGTTGCCACAGACTTGCGTTTCCTGCGTCGCCGTCCGCACAGGAGCAAGTTTTAGTACGCGTGGAAGTCTACGAATACAACGAACTCTCAAAAAAGTTATTAAATATATATTCAAAAGTTATAATGCAAAATTACATTTATATGCAGTATCATAGTAATTTTTGTAACCAAGTATTAAGAACACACATTTCTCAGTCAAGTGTCATGTTTCTAAATGATACTTTTTTTAGTTTGCCCTAAATAACTGCAACAGTTGACGTTCCAAAATTGTTGCCGATTTTAACAGTTTAGAGAATACGACATGACAAAGCTTTCTCATAATTTAACAAAAATAGACGAATGAAACATAACAAGTCGTAATCGAAATCGTTTGTTTTTCTTGGATTTTTCCAGAAACAACTGAAAACCGTTCATCTATTTGAACAAGACATTCGTTATTCTCTCGCTCTCTCTTTCCCTCGCGATTCAAATACTCACTCGTCGAGGTTGGACAGCTTTCTAACGAAAGATCACAAACATCCGTTGGAAAAAAGGGATTTTCGGTCTCGACTCGTTCTACGTCGTGCAGTTGCACGACACGGCGGACCTGTGCGGTAAACACAAACAAATACAGCACACGCACACGGCGACTTTCACAGCTTTGAGACGAAACACATCCGAACACGTTCGTTACCAGTTCGTGAATGTTGGTGAATGTTCGCAAATGCCCGCGCCGACGCGAGAGAGCGACAGCGTTTACCTTTAGGTGCGTTTCCAAAATTCATCGCTAGCAGCGCTGAAAATTTATATATATAAATAGGTACCTTTTCATGTGTCGCTTGACGCTCTCTCATTTTCAGCGTCAAATTCGTTATTAAGCCTTGCCAGCCTTGCCCATGAGAAACGTAAACAGTCGCAAAAAGTGGCAAACGTGTTCGGACGTGTTTCGTCCCAAAGAAAATTTTTGAAGGTTGCTGGTATAATCAACTGCTTTTATGCATCGCCTGGCCGTATCGAACTCGATGTTGAGGATCGGGAGCCATTAATCAAAGAAGAAGAGAAACGTAAACATTTGTATCAATTAACTTGTTATTTTTTGCGTATCTACGTATGTATGTACCAAACTTGTTCAGATTGAAACTGAACAAAACTGAAGCTCTCTCTCTCTCTCTCGTACTTGTTGTAGCGTAGTTTGAGAAGTCGGTTCTTAGCCGAGTGTGACCATTAAAATGGAGAAAAAAGACAGAACGAAGGAAGATGATAAAACGAAGGAAGGTGAACTTTTCTTTGGTAGCAAAGAGAACACGATTATGATATTGAACGCTCTCTTCCAACACGGACATCGGGATCTCTCGTATAACATTATCCCGGGCATGTCTATGAAGGAATACCATTCTAAAATGGACTCTGCGCTTAAGCTGTCAGAGTCTGCTGTTGAGAATAAACCCTCGATAATCGCATGGTTGCGCAGTGGTTTATTCGAGGACAACGACGATCATGTACCTTTGGCATTGTTGTTCATCGCATGGTACGAGCAGCGTCTGTCGCCCGATCAGGAAGATGTGGAATGCAACTTCAGGTACGACATCAGGAGAGCTGCGTCCAAACGTAGTTTTCTTCACAGATTTGTATTATACACATTACTTATCAGATATTTGAGTCTTTAAATCTGTAAAATTACTAAATAATCAATGTGACGTGATGCATTACAGAGAAATATACCATTTTCTTTACAAAGTGACGACGAATCAACCGGTACTCCATCTTTCACGTACGTCTGCCAACGTCTTGCACAGAGTATTCGTAGAACTAATAGAGGAAGTGTGGCCAAGTATGCAATCGAAACTTCTGCCATATCTAAGTAAAATAAACATCTACAGCAGATCGGCAGACAGGAAAACATATTCGAGAAAAAGTTAGAATTTTTGCTCATTTCTTTATATTATGTTCTAGATACTCCCCTTATATTTTCTCAGGTGGTTCAAATTAAAAAATTTTCTTTATATGCATAATTATTTCATTTTATTTAAATATAATGATGCAACGTTGTATTTAAATTTTCTTGCAACGTTTTGTAATATTATAATACCTGTAATATATACACTCGCTCGTGCTGATACAGCATGAGCGAGTGTAAAAATCTTCAAGAGTCCTTGCCGTTACATGGATACGACCGTTTTAAACACGGGTATCGCGCTTTAAGGATTATTTTTATAGGATTTATATGGCTGTCTAACCAACAGTTACCACATGTTTCAGGGAGAACAATGGGGCTGAATACAAAACCAACAGAAAACTCGTCGTCCTAGATATCCAAGGATTACATTAATTTTAGATTTGTAGATGACCTCAATATTTCCAAGTTCCTTGATTCCTGAAGACCTTTTGGAGTTTACATGTTTGAAACCTCAGAAAGGATTGTGAGACTGACAGATTATTATAGGTAATTATACGTTTCGTTTTATATCGAAGATATTGTTTATATTTACATTGAAATTAATATGTTAATAATAATTCGAATTTTTCACTTGTCACATTATAACATACTCGAGAAAATTATATCCTATTTTGTGAGGAAAATGGATTACTTGATAAGAAACACATCTCTCGTATAAGGGCATGTTCGTCGTCTTCTTTTTAATTCTCATAACACTCTTTAAAATTAACATATACCGATATCCTCATTCCCTAATTCGCACTAATGATACCAGAGTTAATTATTTAGTATTTCCCAGGCGTCGTCTTCTGCTTTCGAGTTCCAATTCTGTTGTGCTTTATTGTCCGTTTCAAAATTGATCAATGATTCTTCCTTCTTCTCCGCCTTAGGTTGCCTCTTCGAAGTTATCGCTTTGCCCGCGTGTTTCGCATCCGTGCCCCAGTCCCAATCGCAGATATTCGAGGTATTGGAGAAATCTCCAGCAGAAATGTTGCTTCTGAAGTGAGTGCAATGTTATTAATAAAACCGCGAAACCGCTATCTGATTAAAGTTCCTTTTTATTAAATATATCACGCTAGAAGCTTCCAAGTAACGTACTTTGAACTGGAGCTTCTCACGAGAGATGATTTTTCGTTGGAGCGCGTCGAGTGTATTGGATCGCTGTTTTGATACGTGTTGGAGGAATACTGGTATCGGTCCGTGGAATCGTATTGCCCTTGTTGTTCCGCTGAATTGGTCCCAGCAATGTCACCCCATCCTCCTCGTCTCGTTATATCCCCAACCTGCGCATTTTTCTTTCCTGAATTTCTCGACTCTTAATAGACTTGAAATTTGTGACTTGTGTAATTTTCGAAATTTTCATCTTAATGAGAACGAAACGATGACAGCGACAGAACGGAAAACAAACGAAAGAATTTATACCTTTGTAACCAAATGATTGACTTGGGCTCCTACGTCCTCTAACAATGTGCCATCACGAACCTATGAACGTAATAGAAAAAGGAAAAAACGAAATAAAAATGTTTTAAATTAAAAAATTAGAAATTTGATAGAAAAGAGAAATAAATGAAAATAAATTTCATACAATGAAAATAATAACAAAAAATGTAACCACGATGTCTCCCGTTTGTGGTCTTGGGTAAATTTGCATGTTTCTAACAATCGAAGGTAGATAAAACAAGTAATAAGCTGTAATCCTATTGTTCAATATTATTTAAGAAGGAAAAAAATGAAATTTCAAATCCCTAATTAGGTTGCGTTCAACATCCTTTCTCGAAATTTGCCTCCTTCTGCAAACTTGCCTTTTGCGTCGCGAATCCTCCAATCTTGATTGCATTTTCGGTAGCTTTGCTCGCTATTTTCGACGCCGAGGAAGAGAATATTGACCAGCCCTAACAGAGTAACAGTAAGATGTAACAGATTAATATGTTAATTGTAAATTACAAAAGTTTAGAAAACTCCAAAAATCGTACAGTCGCCAATGACGATACTGCAGTGTCGAACAATTCCTGGGACGAACTCTTGGGTGGTGGATCCATCTGATAACCGAAGCCACCGTATTTACCGCCTTGATTAGGTGGAATATTACTAGAAAGAAAATATAATTACAACTATACTTGTCTCATTTTGACTTTCTTACATATATCCATCACACAATTTTTGTTCCACAAAATTCTCGCACATTCTATATCTTATTTACTATATTTCATTTGTTCTTTACATCTTTATACTTTCCATTTGTTTACACACTCAAGACAGTAAGTATAGAAAGAGGGAAACTAGACTGTAGACTTACTCTGGACGAATGGCATTTTCATTCTGTTTCTTCACAAAGAAGGATTCTGTCTGTACCTTCAGGCTGTTTGAGTCCATATTTTGATATGAAGAGGACAAGTCGTTCTGCGACGAGTGCTCTTGCTTACTTTTGATGAACGTCGAAGGCTGGAAATCCTTGGCTGTTGAACTGTTTGGACTCCAAGGCTCTCCTCTCGCCAGTGTAGCGATCTAAGCGAGAAAGCTATACTGTTAAGCGACTCTTAATAGATGCTAAGACGAAAACGAGCATGCCAAGTCTCTCTCTACCTTGTCTCTGTACAGTGCCGCCGCCTTTGTATTATAACGCTGCGAGATGGACATGGCATCATCCCAGTCGGGTTGACTGTCAAAGAACTCACGAGCCGTTCTATTGCCACCGACCTTCATCTTTTCCAATTCTATGTCTTTCCACTTGTCCATTGAGACAGAGCGGACAAATGACAGGTGTACACCTAAACCACGATGTTTGCCAGAACATTCGAGGCATATCCAAATGCCATATGTCACGGATACCCATTGTGGATTGTGACTGCCACATTCGAAGCATTTCTACAAATAGTACAAATAGCAGTATATAAATTTCACAATCATACAACAAGTCGGTTGCAAAAGACTACATGGAAGCTTCTCTTTTACATTTCAACAAGGAAACATTAATGAAAAATCAATATGTCACCAATGTCACGGTTAGCCAAAAAGATGCTGAGATAAACAAAAAAGAAATTACATTTGCTGAAAATGGAAGAATTGAAATTCAAATTGGAGATTTTTAAATTAGATTAATAGATTGAACTCAAAATACCAAGTATACTATGGTACGTTCTATAAATTCATGTAAAAAGAGAGCGCGAAAGAGAAAGAGAGAGAGAAAGAGAGATGCTTTATATATACATATATCACTTTTGTATCCTGTTTTCGACGAGCACGAAGCTTACCGTGTTCTCATCTCTCGGCTTTAATTCATTCAGCACTCGTCGCGTTCGCGGACTGGCCATGGTTACATCAGTCAGTTGTCAAGAGTTCTGAAACACGAGGATTAAAGTATGTCAATTTACAAGTATCGATGACAAGGATTTCCCGACAATTTCTTTGCATCTATAGACGCGAGACGAGACGAATCGAAGCGTTGTGTGACAAGTCGAAAATTGAAGTAAAATCGCTCGAAACGGGCTCCGGCACGTCGAATTGGACGTTGGAGGTTGAAAGACGAAGACACGTAGAGCTCGCGGCTGCACTTGTGTCAGCGCACCGTGACGTATGAGACACAGAAAGCGATCGCAGCGGAAAAATCATTTCGGTATTCCGACAGCTCGAGTTTCAAAGTCAAGCCACCAAGAATTATCAACGAAACTTACGAGGCACGCAACAATCGGCCAAGACGTTCACCTCGGACGTTCAACTACGAAGCCATCGTCATATCGAACGGTTCTTTCTTCCGAGATGAACGGCAAGATCGGTTCCTACGTGGACATATTGTAAAAGTCGGACACAATTTTTGCGTCTGGGACGGTGAGAACTGGCGACTGGCGTTGCCGCGATTGACGTCACGCGAGGTACGGCGCGGTAGAGGTTAGGTCGTCGTGCGCGCGCGCACGCGCGCGAGAGCGAAAAATCGCCCGGGAAATTCACAATTGCACTCAACTGTTGGTTCTGATCTAATCTCCAGTTTTCCGCGCTTTACATAAAAGTTATTCATTCGCGTCACGCAAAGTCTGTCGGCCAACGACAGAGTACGGATATTACTTGACATGAACTATAACGTATGGCTCGAGTTCGCGTAGCTGGCAATTGAGCGACTTGTCAATTAATATCTGTACGTGTATGTATACATAAAATACTCTATTCTTCAGAGTTTGTTAATGGGGTAATTATAACTTTTGATTGCTCCACATTTAACATGTGGAGCAAAAGATTGAATTCGGAACGAGCTATTATGTGTATATTAAAAAATTTTGCTTGAAATGATTCGGTCGCATGAATTAATCACCGATATCGAGTTGTTTCAATTATTATTAATTAATTAATCGGAGTTGCTTTGAATTCCAACCACTATGTATCTGGTAGGTGCAGAATGTGACAGATGGCAGAGCGCGCGCAGAGCGTAGAGTGTAGCAAATGTAATTTGGGTTTTTTGATTCGTTAATATATCGATATATCTCGCGACTCTCGAAAAGATCGTACGCGACTCGCGAAACACGTCGCGACGTCGCTACGTTGCTGCATTCAGCTATATTCTCACTCTTGATCGCGCGTTGTCGAGAAAGTGCGCATCGACGTCTCTCGCAAGGGTCTCTCGCAGAAGCGTATAAAGTTGATTGCAACATTAACGTGCTTCTCATCGCGCCGTACGTCCAACGCCGCGCGTGCGCGCGCGCGCGCGCTTTCAACATGCTCGCTTCTCCCGGCTCATCTCGAGCGTTTGGCCTCTCCTTCGCTTTTTGCTTCTCTACGAGAGACGCGGTGCAATAAGCGTTCAAGTCGCTGCCAGGTACGTATGTACATACATACATAGATACCAGGTTGTGTCGTTCTCTGCCAGAGAAATCACGACGCGATCGTTTCCTGGGGCCGCGCCACTACGTATCCAGGCTATGGCAGATCCGTGCGATCGTAATCGTCCTATTCGCACTCGGCACGACGAATTTTAGAATTTGAGATTACGCGCCGTAATCTACACGCTCTCAGTGAATGGCAGTGAATGGAAGACTATTCTTAAAGCATTACTCTCCTGCATTTGTGTCTCCAATTATAATTGGAGATTTGTTTGAGTTGTCGTAAATAAATATGAGACGCAACATCTTCGGGAATGTTGATGAAGATATTTGGTATTATATGCAGAGAGAAATTATAGCACTCACCGTTTCAAGTTTTTAGACATAATTATTAGATATGACTCGATTGATTTCAAGCGCACTTGAATATTGCTGCGCGCTCGGTGAATAATGCAAGTTTTTGCAGCGTGTACAAAGGTAAGTATACATATATTAGACATGTGGAGAGAAAGAGGGACTTTGCGCGACGACGGACTACATTTCTGTTATTCGTGCGTTATAACTAATTAAATAATACTATCGCAACACAGGCACATATAAATATAACATAAATATAATAAATATAATATATATTTTAAAATACATACTACATATACAGGATATTATCGTAAATTAGAGGAAATATATTATAATCTTATGCGATAATATTCTATTGATTTTTAGATGTAGAATATGTAATAAAATTTAGTTACGTAAAACACGTAAAAAAAATGTCGTTATTTGCCGCGTGTTATACTACTGTATATGTATATTATAATGCATTTAATATATTTTTTATTTTCAAGTTGCAAAATTAACGTAGATCTAAAAACGCGACAATCATCTACCCATCATTTTACGCTTTAATTTTCCGTACGTTTTTTTTTCTTTTAGAGGAAAGAGTTTCCTACATAAAATCCATCAACTTAAAACTATCGAGACGTTCTACTTAATATTTTACGACTTGACGCGAAACACGAAATATAATTCACAGTTTATTTACACGTGTCGGTAGCCAAGGCGGACTAGAACAAAGCACATTAATAAAATAGCTATAGAATTTGAAAAGCTGCCGCACGCTCCGTTCGTCTTCCAGCAGACATCCAACTTGCAATTAGATGCTAGCTGGCCAAACTTGCCCTTGAGAAACTCCCAATCGCAAAGGCCCACTTGACAGCCGTCGTATCGTATTGGTTTCTCCGCCAGATAAAACATGACTTTATTCGTACTGTCGTTGCATCTGCAATATCAGAATATATATATTTTAATATTCATCGTTATACATAATATATACTTAGTTTCCGAATAATGAATCCAACTTATATGTATATAAAAGCTAATGCTATATATATATATATATATATATATATATATATATATATAGAGAGAGAGAGAGAGAGAGAGAGAGAGAGAGAGAGAGAGAGGGTATAAAGAATTGCGTTACTTGTAAAATACTGCGATGAGATTCGCAGCGAAAGACGCGATCAGTGACGTGCGCCATTGACGTCTAGCCATGTCTTTATAATTATATGCAGTCAGCCGCGTCTGATCCTCATTTATGCCCATTGTGGTCAGTAGATTTTGTAGACTAACGATATCGCTGAAGTAGAAGATGCCCGTCGGCTCGCCCGACATCTCGTCGCGTGCTATATTCCTGATTAAAACACACACATACACACTTTTAAATTCTTCTTTCACATCTTTTTTGTTCAAATGACGAAGCTGAGTCAAAGCTCTCTAAGCACTCGCCTTCGGCGATCCTTTCTTTCAAACTTGTAACTTGTGGCTTACAAAGCTAAATCCGTCCGTTAATTATTCAAAATTATGGAAAATTATGGAAAATTTCAATAGGGAAGGAATTTAACCGTAGCGGTACGTGACCAAGTTTTGAGAACGTAATAAAACAGACGTCGTGCATTATAATACCAAAAGTGTTGCATCATGTCGTGTAACACAGGACATCCCAAACGAGTGTTGATATCTCGTCCGTAACCGGCTTTGTAATAGTACTCGAGATCCTCCCTGTACTCGAGAACGTGGAGTTCCTCCTTGCTGAAGACGGCGCACCAAGGTGAAAGTTCAGTGACGGACCAGGCCTTCTGGTATCGACACGCGTCGTACATAGCATCGATCATATCTAAACATTTTCAAACATATTCAAACATTATTGCCGCGTATGCTTCTATTGTATACATGAATTGAATTATTTCGAATGAATATTCCAATTTTTCGTCCGTGAGAAAATTTCCAACAATTACGTGTGTATGTGTGTACAATACAACACGGAAGAAACCATTGTACAATGACTGTACGCAATGTACGAACCAGCGGAAATATTGTACAGAAACCCGAGTCGTCTGCTGACGTTCTTCAAAAGATTCTGAAATTCCGCTCCAGTATCGAATTTGCTGCGTTCCATATTCTCAAACGATCCCTCGTTACTCTCCTCGTTTTTCCACACCCCGCATGTTTTGTATGCCTGTAAGATTAATCAAATCAGGCAGACTGAGCGGGTAAATTCAAACCGATCAAACTTTGACAATCCTTCGACAAGATCAAATATCAGAAAATGAAACGAATCATCTTTCCTTATGATGATTCTTTAAAATTATTCAGTTTCTAAAAGTGAATCTGAAACTGACAATGAGATGAGACGAGCGTGGCCTTTCTAAATCGTACGGTACTCTACTTAACGTATCTCTAGAAATTAACATGTACTTACAGTAAGTAAAGTGTCGTTGAGAGAACTCTCTTCCGGAAATACGGTGTATCTGCTTCCGAACAGACCTTCCGTAAAGGATTTCATACTATCGCGAGCCTCGGTAGCATGGAACTGAAAAATCAATCGCCATTGAAAAATCGATCGCTTCGTAATTTGCTCGATATTTTGCGACCGTTGCTTCATCGAATCGAATCCAGTTGACGTGTAACGCTACTACTTTATATGATCTGTACATCGCGTTAGAATGTAAAATAAAAATCCTAATCTTATAATTACATACGCTATGGATTTTGTGCATATCTAAAACACATTTGAATAACTAGAAAAATTTAACCCAAGCAAAAAATAAATAATGAACGGCACATTAAATGTAATGCACATGAAATAAATTACAATCGAGTTTTATCCTGAAATCTGATGCGACGTATAGATCGTCCAAAGTAGATTTGAGTCCTACGGACACGTTTACGTAATGATCGCGATATAATACGTAGAGCGATTGTGAAGAAATACCTTGTAATTGTTGGGTGTAATGTTGTAAATATTGGGCTGCAACAGCTCTGGGAAATTGCTCTGCAACCTTCTCGCCAGTAGCTTCATGTCTTCTACCCCCTGTGGCGTTAGGATCTCCGCCCGTTGTGGCGACAAATATTCGTCCGGCTTCCATCTTCGCAGGTTCTCCAGATCTCGATTGCACATGTGACCCTCTGCACGAGAAACGACACCGTTCGAGAATCAGATGAGGAAAACGTTGTACGCGCAACGTGATAGTTTAAACGCGACGCGAAACGAACGGCCGTAGTATTTTGCGTAATTCTCGCAAGTTGTCGCAATTCTGCGAAAACAAACATTGAGTCGGTACCGTATGTGCGCGGCGTACCGAATTCCAAAAGTTTCAATTTAATCGAAATCATCAGTCTTATGAGTTTATACATATTCATAGATGTACATATATATAAATATAGATATTTACAGATATATAACATTCGATGTATATCGATGTATAATGTTGACACGATATATTAAATGAGAGAGACTAAAAAGAATTAATTTGTACACGGCGCGCGGTAAAAGAAGAAAAAGAGAAAGTTAACACTTTACGTAAGTCGTAAGAATTAAGTGTATGAAAAGTAGAGAGTAAAGTCGGGGAATAGAGAGAAAAAGAAGGAAAAAGGTTGTTTTACCTCTGCGCTCTTCGTGATTCTTGATGATCTGTTCTTTGAGATTAGTTAAAGAGAGGATCTTGTCGATCTCGTGCATGGTCGGGCAACGGGTACCGTGTGCCGCGAGCATCCAGATTTGCACCGGTCGGCAGTCTGTTGAACGGTAATATTTATCGTTACACGTTCATCTTCCATCGTGTGTCGCCGTGTGTAATCAAAGCAGAACCGTATTCTCGATGTGTTTGAAATGCTGCTGCTACTACACTACTACTACTACTACTACTATTACTACTACTATTAGGTCTACTACAAAATAGCAATGTAGCAATGAATTCTCTGATCGATGACCGTATTAGTACTAAAAGTTAATAGAAATATCTTTTATTTACGATCGATCCTTCGATACTTACTCGGCACTGTCTGGAAGCGAGTCTTGCCACCGTGAACAAAGTGGTACGCGGTCTTGGTGCCCATGTATAGATACGGGTCATCCTCGTCCGCGAAACAGAAATCGGCATCGCGGGCGAGCACGTGAACGCTCGGGGTGGCCAGGAGCGATGCGACCAACAACAGCAACACGGCGGACATTATGCAGCGAATAATCGACGCCGCTCCTGCGCGAGGAATATATAAAACAATAGGAGTGATAAGGGTGATTCTGTCACAACGGCGGGAACGGGAGTAGATGTGGCCACGTTTCTACATCTGTTGATGATGCGCGCGGATGAAAATCATCGCAGCGCTATCTATACAATATTCGTTATCTATTGTAACGTTGCAAGTTTTGAATTGTACAGTACGTATAGGTACATGTTTAGATAATAGCGCAAGTTTCACAGAATATGCGAGACGGTTAATTAATTAATTTCTCGCTGACTGCAATGTAGGATGGAGCGTGCAGCAGCGTGATTGGGCCTCCGCAGGTTTCTTGGCGGAAAAGCGCGTTTTCTTTCGCGCGTTTCGCGGACGCGCGTCGTAAACCTACATTTCGCTGCTGGCTGACGCTGGCTGACGACATCACGGAATGTGTTCACTTATTACCAACTCGAGGAGAGCTAGCGTAACGTGTAGCTCTGGCTGGATTACATAACCGGAAGCGTTTGCACTCGTCGTCTCGCTCGTTCGCGCCGAGACTACCGGCGCGAGGATTAACGCGCGAAATTAGCGGTAAGACGCGAACGGGTGAAACAGACCCTATGAGATATGGCTCGGCTTTAAATTTGATCAAAATTCTTTTTCATCTCTTTCATCTCCTAACCTGCGCCGGTTGACTCTTTTAAATCGCGTCAAACGCTGCAAACTTGTGACAAGAAGATCAGAGTTTGTGACTTTGAAAAGGAAAAGAAATCGAAAGATTCAAAAGATTCTCGGAGGATCCAACTTCTGTGATGTTAGAGGGTAATGTTATTTTATTGTATATATATATATATATATATATGTATATATATATATATATATGCAGGGGGGGGAGAGAGAGAGAGAGAGATATGAGACGCGAAGGCCAAGGCCGTCGTGAAAGAGAGGCGCGCGATAGTAAAATTACGTCGTGTGCGTCGCTTGCACAATGATGTACGTGCCAGAAGAAACCAGTTTCAGGGCCTCGACGAGAGAAGGAACTCCTTGGTACAACCGTCTTCGGGATCTTATGAGCCTTACTCGATCCAGAAATAGACTGGACGTAATAGTTGACGATAATGTAATTGGCAACGGCGCGATTAGCGGAGACTTCTTCTTTCGCTTCTTACGCGACTGCCATGTCGCATACTTGGCCTACTTATGCTTAATTTCTTCGTCGTTCGCAAGTACCATGCAAGTGCCATCACCGTCTCTGTCTCTCTCTCTGACATCGGCTGTAATCTCGTTTCAATGTGAAATCCATTACACGCCCGCTGCCTTGAGCATTGCTTAGGCGATAGCGCACGAGGAAAAATATTTGCCATTTATTACAAACAAGTTATTTCGAGGGAAATATATAATTAGGTCTAGTATTATAAGAGTGTGGATTACATTATACGTCTTATCATTGTGAAAGGAATTGTAAGAGACTTGTACTCGTGCGCGCAAAGTACTATTTTTTGCCTGTTCCTCGGCATCGTGAATTCTTCAATAATGCGGCGATTTCAACAGTTCAACCTTTGACTTTGAATCTTAAACAACAAGAGAAAAATTGCTACAGATTAGTCTAATGCCTGATTGATTGGGGAACATTTGACCAGTAATTTGGAATAAGATTAAAATTTAATGATTCGTTCATCGAATGAGATAAATTTTTTCAAGACGAAAAAATTGAAAATCGAAAAGAGAGGATTAAGATCATTATTGAGAATAAAACAAGAAGCCTCAAACGTTTGCTGAGAAAAGACTGAGAGAAGATAATCGAGCTCCAAAAAACGGATACTATGTATGAAAGATAAGAACTTTTAATGGCAAATCTTAATGTTTTTAAACTGCAATACGCATATATATACGGTATAATTTTATAATATATTAGAATATTATTGACGATTAAAATATTATTCTATCTCAAAAAGGCGCGTGGCTCAGATCGCGAAAATATGAATATTCCTATAGAAGATATTGCAGCCGCAATGGACAAATGATGACAGGAATGTGCAACGCAGATACAGCTGACGCGCGCGCGTGCGCGCGCGCGAGAGAGAGGACGTTTGCCACAATGACAGGAAAGAATTGTCAACTACGCGATGCGATTATTATGTCGCTTTATGAACAAACAGCAAATCGCCAATGCTCGTCCCTCATCAGCGTAACAATAAGAATCATCACGAGATAATCAAATGTCGCGTCGCGTCCATAAATACAAACAAGTTGATCAAGTTTATATGCATTCGAAAGATCTTTCATTAATTTTTTATTCATTGATCGATTTTGCATTATTCAATAGATTTTGCAAAGGATCGTCAAGGATCTCCTTGAGATTGTCTCTTACAATTACATGTACAATTTCGAAATCCTCAAATCGTTTTTTAAATTCCGGAAAATTATCAATTTATTGTCTTACTTTTCGAAGCTCTAGTTTACTCTAGTTATTCCTTTAGAATTATTCGCAAATTATTTTAATCTCTCTTGGCTTTCCGCCTCGTAAAATTTTATTCTGCGATTTCGTCGAGTGTTTTCCAGAGGGATTCCCTGCCGATTGCGGGACATCACGTACAGTACGAAATGTCGGAACGATAGACGGTGCGCATTCGCGACAATTGTTCACGAAAGTAGGACGACGACGCTGGTCACGCTCGACGGTTCTTGGAGCAGGAGTGTAACGGTAATTATTCGCATTTTGCGCGCGTGTTTATTCGTTTCCAGTGAAAACCGCTCGATATCGAAGCGGCAGCTTGATCGGCGATCCTTGAATTGCGCGACGTTGAAAGCAAACTCGCGGCGCACTTTCGCGCGCCAAGTTGCGAGGATCTGCGAGATCCTGATCACGCGCACACATGAGATATATATATATATATACACACACACGATTCATCACGCAATATTTAATCCGGCATGCGAATTAAATCATCATCTCTCGCATGCGTTGAAGCGTAATATGGTAATTTTATACGTTAAGTCTAAGGTCGAGTCGCGAATCGAGCGTTTCCGGATTAATTTCGCGCGTCTTGCCTGCGGATCTAAGAATTGTAGCGTTCGAAGAATTCTAATAAATTCTAATAAAATTTGAGATTTTGATCTCATTTTCATATACGCAATATTAAGTTACAATACTTGCGACTAGTTTATTAAGAATTTTCGATAGCTAATGATACTATTTAATTATTCCGAGTCACGCTTCTATCTTTGAATGTTAAATACCTGAGTTAAATTTTAGCCAACTGCCTGATTTGATCATTGGTAGTCATTATTTAAATAGTGTTAATATATCCGTTATTACTTTTATTTTAATTAAAAAACGCAATTAATAAAATGCAATTAGGACATTATTAACAAGCGAAGCGATCAATCAAATTGAGAATTCAGATTGATTGCATACGTACGAGATCCAGGAGTGCTTGTGACTTGTGATCACCGACAAGTTTCCAAGAAGAGTAGAGAGTTTCCGGAACGCTGAAGAGACAGAGGCTCAAGGACAATCAGATTTAAAAGAGTGATCTTTCTCGGGAACTGGAAAATTCGTGAAAAGCGGGGCGCGGTCGCGATCGACGCGGGCGACTTGACGACCCCTGTTTGGCAAAAGACTGTTTGGAACGACGTGCGACGTACGAGCGTATTGACCGGCAAGAGGATATAAACTGCCTTCGCGATAAACAATGTAAGTGTGCGCACCTTCGCGATCGTGACGGTAGCGTTCACGAAGCCGCCGTTCGTCGCAGCGCGGCGGTTCGTGTGGCACTGCCGCGCGAGGTCGTCGAGCCACTCGAGCCCTCGTTGCCTCCTAGGTAACCGGCAGCACCTAGAAACCTAGACTGGTGCCTGGAGTCTCGTGTTCAAACATGCGTCACGCGATCTTTTCGACCCGTCGCTCGTGTCAGTTAGCGCGACCCGGTTAAGGACCGCGGCAAAGTGGACTGTCGCCTCCTGCCCTTTCCTGGGAATTTTATCCCACTTAGCAGGTTAGATGGGCTTTTGCAAAATTAACAAGTAATTAAGGATCGCCTCGAAAAATTGCGTAGAGGAATACGCAATACGTGCGTAAAAGGACATGTCATTCAGCTCTTCAGAAAGAGCTCAGCTGGAAAGGCTGATTAATTAGAACAGATCTTTCATCTATATTATCTTTATTGATCAAACACAAGTGTTTATTGTACCGCGATACGATGTAGAACACGTGCACGTTTTAGTTTAACCTTCTTGTTTAAATTTAAGACAGATTGAAAGCGATTCGAAAGAGTTTCCTTTATTAGTTTGTTCTACTTGTATTAAAATACTTGTATTTTAAAGCGATTTGAAGCGAAGCCGAGAATTTGTAATGAAATCTCTATACAATTACTGTTTTTCTCATGTATCTCGCAACTTTTCAATTGTGTTCCTTTGCTGTAAAGTATCTAACAATAAGGTCTTGCATGAAAAGATAAAAAAAGAAAAATGAAAAGATCGTCACGTTGATTTACTCATTTTTTGTCACATCTTTTTCTGACAAACTTTCGCGTTGCACTCGGCTGCGATAGCACTCAGCTTCTTCTTCAGCTGCGCCCAATCACAAATTCCGTTCTCACAGCCTTCGAGGGTCAAGGGATTCTCATTTAAGTAGAAAGCAATCTTAGAGGAAGCGTCGCTCGAGTCGCATCTAACATGAAAATATTTCGAAATATATGTATATATGCTAGAAAGTGTATACATACATACATACGTACATGTTAAAATGATATAAAAACGGATAAAAAAATGGATAGAAAAAGAATATGTCCCGAGAGAAAACAATTAGACAGAGCTATTAGACTTGCGGAAACTGAAATTTTAAATCAGACCTGTCTAACATTTTATTCGCGACACCTAAACGCTTCTACCTCTCTTTCGTTTCATAAAATGAGAGAGAGAGAGAGAGAGAGAGAGAGAGAGAGAGAGAGAGAGACTTTATTCTTTTGTTTTCTCTCTGTCTCGCTCTCTAGACAGATACGACAGAAAAATGGAAACATCTAGTTCGCGAGCAAAATGTTGGACAGGTCTGTTTTAAATCGATATTAAAAGTGCTCGTCTCGATTGCCTCTGGATCCCTCACGGTATCTTGACTTGACTGTTACCTGTGAAAGACCGCCACGAAATTCGCGGCAAATGGCACTAATAGGGAAGACCTCCAATTTCTACGATCCATTTCTCGAAAGTTTGCAGCCGTAAGTGGCACAGAGTCCTTGCCGATTCCCATCGCGGTAAGAAACAGCATCATCATGTGTGAGTGCGTAAAGTAGAACACGCCCGTCGGCTCGTCCGTGCCATCAATCTCTAGTTTTCTGCAGAAATATTTTCTTTTATAAAAAATTGTTACAAAAAATAATATAGCTAAGAGAAAGTACTTGAATCTCTCGAAAGAAAAGCGGAAATAGAGGATTCACTTACGCGAAATGATCGAGCATGTCCCGAATAGCATAACACCCGAGCTTGCTATTGATCTCTTGCCCTGGACCGGTACGATAGTAATAATAGAGATCACTTTCGTATTCGAGAACCCGCATTTCGTCATCGGTAAACACGTCGCACCAGGGCGATGATTCGTTCAGATGCAAGGCTCTCTCGAAGCGACACGTATCGTAAAATAGAAATACATCCTCTAAAATCACGTTACTTATTGTTATATTACAAGGAGAACGTGCTATTGATAATTTGCAATTGATTATAACTGGGAGGATGATTGAACGCGGTTTTGAGAACCGCGATTGCTCGGTGACTGATTGTGAGTATTCACAATCACATATTCACAATCACATATTCACCTTTGGTGATGTTCGAGAGACCCAAACGCCAACTGACCGTGGTCCAGACTTTTGTCATTTCCGGGCCGTTAACAAACGCATCTACTTGCTTCTTAACGTTCATACTTTTCCAAGACTCGCAAGTATCGTACAGCTATTTTAAGCGGGTAATGTGAGAAACATTCGTACTGTCGTTTCCTAATTTAATTTAATTCGCGATGTGTTTTAGATATAACATAAAAAAAAGGAAATATTATATTAAAAATTAATCGAGAGTGTATTCCTGATCCTTAAGAATATTTTAGAGTACTTACGAATAGTCCTTTAAAATACTTACGTTTCTTACGTCGCACGGTACGTAAAATTACGAGTAGAATTTTAAAAACAACGTGTCAATACTTAAAGCGGATTTTTATGAAAGATGAAGCTTTGTTACCTTCAACAAAGTATCATTGGCACGCGGTACTATTTCAAGTTCAATTGACGCGTTACTGAAAGCTCCTTCCGAGGTCTTGACCATCACCGTTCGTTGTATGTCCATCGATTCAAACTACAAGATACACATCGATAAAAGTTTATCTGTGTTTATTTTGTCACGTAATATTCTTTGTGTTTCTTCTAGAGAGAACTTTTGATTAAAACTTTTAAACACTCGCGGACAATGATCCTCTGAATCATCACTTCACTCACTCTGTGTATTCTTAGAGACAATACAGCTTTCGGTTTGTTAATATTACCTGCGCCCAAGTATCGTTGACAATCGGCGCTATTTCGAGGCTAATGTCGAAAGCTCCTTTTATGAAGGCTCTCATGCTGGCGATGGTTCGTTGCGTTGCGGTCGATCTAAACTGAAACGATAAATATTAGGTTAATGAAAAGACCTATTAATTAATAATATTACAAGTATAACAATAATACAGTAACAGTAATATTATATTATTTGTTGAAAAATGACAATTTAATAACAATGGAGAGAAAATCTCTCAATTGTTTTATTAATCTTCTTCCAACGTTCCAGTACTGTAACGTCGTTGCACATGTCGTCTTAGAAAATAAATATCAATATGATATCAAATATCATATCACATGTATTGAAAAACTATAATCAGCATAAATATTTTGATTTCATGTATTTGCGCTCATAGAGTTGATTAAATTCAACAGAATCATTACGTTAAATTATGACATTTACAATGCTCTTGTATTAATAAGAGAAAAAAAGCAAACTAAAAATCGCGTTTCCTTCAGATCGGCGTTACCTTGAAACTCTTGGTCACGTTTCCGCCGAAGAGCAATGGCAATTTTGCTCTGAGTCTCTCGGCGAGCGATGCTAAATCCTTTTCACCCTGCATTGCCAAGTACTTTCCCTTACCCAGAACGAGCTCGGGGGAGGGCGTCCACGTCGTCAGATCTTTCTTTACGTACAAAGGCGCGCCTACAGATGTAGTCATTAAGAAACAATGACAGCATTTAGAAAATGTAAAAATAAAAGCTTGGAATTCTATCACTCACGAATGCAAGTTTCGTATCTGTCGTCGGTCATTAGTGTACGATTTCGAATGTGCGTGAGATTCAAGATCTGCGCGATCGTAAACTCGCACGGATATCGCGTCCCGTGTCTGCACAGCATCCATATCTGCGCCGGTTTACAGTCTGAAAATGGAACGTCCAATCCAGTCTAATGTAAAGCGGCAAATCTTTCATTTTCACACTGAGAGAAAAGTCCGATCATAATTGATCGGAAGATCCGTTCAAAAGGTAACAAACGGATATTACCGATCACTTTAATCGGAAAAAAAACCAATCAAAAATGTCTGATCAGAAAATATCCGATCTAAAATATTCGTTCGTTACTTTTTGAACGGAAAGTCCGATTACATTATATCCGATCAAAGATGTCTCGTGTCTCGTTCCTCGTATATCGTGCCTCGTGTATTACGTACCTCTGTACATCAAAGATGAACACATTAAGATTTGTTCTTGAAGAACTTAAGTGAATAAGAAGTCGAACAAGAAGTGATTGAAATTCTTATTGGTGAATAAGAAACGGATATTTTAGATCGGATATTTTCTGATTGAATCTAACTTAACCAATGAGAATTTCAATCACTTCTTGTTCGACATTAAGTTCTTTAAGAGCAGATCTTAATGTGTTCATCTTCGATGCACGGAGGCACATGATACACGAGGCACGATACATACACGAGGACCGAGACTGACCGAGACACGAGACACGAGACAACAAAACTCGTGTACATTTCCGACATGTTTTAATCGGATATAATATTACATTAGATCGGATATTATTAGATCGGATTTTTTCTGATCGGACATCTTTGATCGGTTTTTTTTTCCAATTAGGTGAATACTTTGATCGGATAAAATATATTATTTTTATCTGATCAAATGCAATGTCCGATCATATTGTATGTCAATTTGAACGGATAAATAACTTGCGGCTCATTATCCGTTCATATTTCATCGGACACTACATTTCATCGGATAAAAGCATCCATCACTTCATCGGATAGTCTTAGATTCATTCAAAATTGATTGGATAAGATGTTCGAACGGTTTTTACCGATTAGAACTGTCGGATATTTTTCTCAGTGCAAAGTGAAAAATTTAGGCACGGTACACATAGTTCCTATTGGTATAACGAGATGAACGTGATACTCACTCGTTGGAATCATGGCTCGTCCAGTATCATTATGAACGTAAGAATACGGTGTCTTGGTGCCGGTGTAAGGATAAGAAGAATTCCTGTTCGCGGAATGACAGGGCACGGGATTCCCTGATGTATCTTTTAACAGGCACATCGCCAAAATTAACAAGTAGAGTTTTCCACACATCCTGCGCATTACGCTATTCTCTAAAAGAAGAAGAGATTGAATGAGAGAGAGAGAGATAGAGAGAGACACAGAAATCACATTTGCTGGAGATACAATAATAATAAAATAATAGAGCCAGATTTTCAAAGGAATAAGTCTATTACGAGGAAGGAATGTCACATATGTAGATCTGAAACTAAATAATTGTTAGAAAAAAAAAAAAAATCTGAAGTAGGAACATCTGCTACAATAATTGTCATTTTTAAATGATGTGTCGCCTTAAAGATATATCACTTGCCTAGATCAGGACGTTTGGAATTTTCCTTTATATATATAATAAAAAAGAGCGTGACTACACTCGCATAAAGAAAAAGGCAAACTGATGATGGGTAGAGATATATCTTTCAATATTATTAGTGAACCATCTCCGTGTGAGATGTTGCATAAATGAAACCAGTTTTTCTGTGTACCTACAATAAACGATTACTCCGTATAGACGCGCGTGAATTATTTCATGTAATTCTATTGTATGGAGACGAACACTTCACTATCTATTCAACGTAATTAATTTTTCTTCCGTAATCGCGAATTTGTTGAGGAATTCCAAAACAGGCTGAACAGTACATTATTCGTAGTGAACACCGTACACGCTGCACTGAGCGTGAAAAGTACGCCCCTCGAAAGAGAAAACGGAGTATTTATCTTTCTCGCTGTCCCACAGAAAGCCGAGAGTCGTTTCCACGGACTGACTGGCCTTCTCGATTATTGTGACCGTGACGATAATTTTGTGTCTGGAAAGGAAGGATTTTTTTTGTATTTTATCCATGGCTATAATGAGTAGCTATATAATATTAGCTAAACTTTATCGACAGTTACATTCGACGAATTTTTTTAATATCCGGGATTTTTGACAAATCTCAATCTTATGTGCATTTAGAGTAACTAGATAAAATTATTATACATATAATATAATTATATAAACAACATAAACCGGTACAACAATGCAGCAGCGAGCATTTATTGTAAGTCAATTTGGATGTTGATTCGATCTCTTTGTGTAATATCTTTCGTTGATTGTATCTCTTATGTATCTTTATGTAACTCACTCAATGATATTCGCGGATGAAAACTCTTTTACATGTATTATAAGTGTGAAACGTTGAGAGGAATCTTCCTATCCCCCTCCCCTCGATCCCTCCTCCCCCGGAAATATCAGCTTTAAATGATCGGAGATGAAAAAAATCCATCACCTATCTAAGTTTAGCTTCTTTACGCGCCGTCGTATTTCCGCCGCGATGTCGCCGCATAATTTCGTGGCCTCCGTATCGTCATACGCTATCTCGTCCAAACGATTATTCATCACCGATTTCACAATCTTGTCCACCAGATCGGTCTTGAACGGATTCTGCGGCTCCATGCGATAAGTATTTTGATATTTCGGCTCCTGCTGCATTTTGCAACCACTTTAAAAGCGTCCCCGCTCTTTTTTTTTTTATTTTAGTTTCTAATCTTACCTTTACTCGATTATATACTTGTACATACATATGACTAAAAAACATTTTTTGTACTACTAGAATTGAAAACATTCCTCAAATCTAATATTTAAAAGTGCCATCAGTTGTCCCGTCGCATTTTGAATGACCTCCTCAGAATTCGAGAAACGTTGCCCCTTCAATTTCATTTTCCGGCCTCAGAAACAGATAAAAATCGGCTGGTGCGAGGTCGGGTGAGTACGGTGGCTTTTCAAGAGCGGTAACATTATTCTTGGCAAGGTAATTTTTATTGAGTTCAAGGAATGTTTTCAACAACTGTACGAACGTTGGAGCAAGTTGTGAAGACAGTGTAGCTTAAATTTGTATAACTTTAATAAATAAATTTTTAAAATTTCATTCCGGGAACTTTTTGACTCTAGTAGTATTATAAATATATTGTATTTAATTATATGTTATTAAATTTATTTTACATTTTATGCATTACACTGTATATATGTACATATAGATGCAACTTTTTGTTATGCTATATTATAAAATCTACTACGCACATCTACAGATTGTCGCCACATAATTTGCTACATTTTTAAAAGCGATTGATTTGAAATCTATTGAAGACGTGTTATCAAATTAAGATCTTGGCATTCTTCATACATCACGGTAATTTCCAGTAATGCAGCGTGATTCGAAAAAACATTTAATATCGATGTTTTTACCTCATTATCATCACAAGCTTTTTCACTTGGTTCGAGTTGGAGTGGCATAATATCGATTTCTGACAATGAATCGATCAAAATGAATCCCTTTAGTATTCTATGAAAAATTCTCCCACTTTTTCGTAACAACGAGCCGACTGACTAATTCTTACAAGAACGCGTGTATCTAAGGTAAACGACAATCAGTTACTTAGAAACGCTATGGAGATCGATCGACCGGAGCAGTAATAAATACATTTGCGATATAATAACGAAATGCTACAAGAAATTTAAGAAGAGTGCTTAAAATTAAGTCAGATCCATGAACGTCCCGTAAAAATGCAGGGAAAAAAGTATGGGCGACGCAAGAATATTAAATAATTCATTAAATTAATTAAACGAAAAATTTAATTTGTTTAAACTTATTTGAAAATGTGTTTTAGAAGAATACATTTATGTATAACATTTTCTGAGAATACAGAATATCTATGAAAATTGTTTTCACCGTCGCCCGTCGAGCATTTTTCTCTTCTCCCTTTTCCTCATTATCAACATTTTTATAGAATTTTTAAAATTACATTTTATTACGTATGTTTTTATAGGATTTAGAAAGTATTCTCGATTCCTCTTGTTAGATCGAGTCGATGGCAATGCTATTGTGCGTGGCCCTCTCTTTAAATTTATTTTATTACAGGCGTATAATGTGTTGTTATATATTACACAGGCAAACGTACTTAATAATCATCTTTATTTCATGGTACATTGTATTTAATATTTGTAATATTTCCATCAGTAATTTTCTCAATCGCAAACTTCAGAAAACATTGCATCTTAATATTATCTTTTAACGATTCCTTCTCTTTTTTTCTCTCTCTGTTAACATCTCGAGTACGGGCCTTAAGACATGCTCTTTGCACGTTGCGGCGGTAATCAACTTTTATGCTTATCAATGCTCGCGGAAAATATATTACGTCAGCACGACGTTGCCAGAGTCGAGGGAATATAAATATGTTTGCTTCGAAAAGGATTTGTGGACGCGATGTAGGCTGCAGCTTCTCGGATTCTTCTGAAATCTTTAGAGATACTTTGCAGATTTTTTTCCGAGAGAAACATTCCAATAATAATATTCCGTTGTTTCGAAGGATTTTCATCACGTAAACATGAAAATTTTGTTTCGAGACGTGCACATTCCTTCTGATTTTGAGTCGAGCCACTTTTCATCTATTTTTACAATAATGCGGTGAAAATATGTATTCTCTAAAATATACTGATATTATACATGTATTTATCGATACATCAATTCCATTCACAAATTCTAAAGCGATGCACGATGAACGCACGGTCATTATTTTCCAAAATTTCAACGTGCAAGATCGCAAGAGAAAGACAGTTTCGACAGTTGAACAGTTACTGAACTAAATTATCACTAGTCTCGGAAATAATACACATATGTACACATATTTATTATTTATAATTATAATATTTATAATTCTTACAATCATTTTCCTCTCGTCTACATAACGTGAATACTTGTAATTACAAGTGTTTATTAATTGAAACGCCCTTAATTGAACTTGAAGCAACGTTATTTAAATTAAAATTTGCAAAAAATCTGCTGGGAATGTTTACGTAGAATGAACAGTGATTAACGATTGTGCGTAAACAATTATATAAACTCTGATGTTTATGAAAAAACTGCGAAGAGAACGCGATATTTTAATATCCTTCCCTTCGGTCGGTCGGAAAAGATTTGCATTTAGTAGTTTTAGATTTCTGTAGAACCGGTGTCTGTGTGTGTGTGTGTGTGTGTGTGTGTGTGTGTGTGTGTGTGTGTGTCTGTGTGCGCGCGTGCGCGTGCGTGAGGTAGGCGTCTAAAATTTTTCGCACCATTGGCTCTTTGACAGAAACTCTCGGCGAGAACGGTTCCGGTGGATCGTACTCAAAGACGAGTCGAGTGCGTAAAGCGCGAACCGCGTTCAACGAAAGCAAAGCGTCGAAAGAGCATCTCTAAGACAGCATCTCCACCTCCGCTTGGATGTTCTGGCGCGCCTGCTCCTCCAGCTTGTCGCGAAATTCTACAGTGGCGAAGATATTCGGGATCTGCAGAAAGTTCTGCAACACCTGAGAAACATTATAGGTAGAGACATTTGTAAGAGAAACGTCATAATCACTCCTAATTGTCTAATCTACTTAATATTTTTAAATTCTTTCCTATTTCCAGATAATTTTTAAAAATTTAAAAGAAAAGAAAGATGTAACGTGTATATTATCACTTTGTTCCGCTGTCAATACTCTCACTTTCTCAATGTTTCTCTTCAAAGATTATGCATATGGATAAAAATGTCTTGTAGACAATTTTGAAAAACACCATAATTTTGTTTTATGTTAAAAAGCATTGAGTTCGTATTTTTTCGTAATTCGTCTGATTCAATTTTGTTAAGAGACGGTTTTTCTGCCGTTTCGACTTTAGGATCACCTTCAGTCGCAGTGCCGTGTACATGGGCTCGCTGAGAAAAGAATATTCCCCGCGTATTCGCTCTCTATACTCGGCGTAACTATCCGGCGGGGAACCGAGTACTGCCATATCCAGATCCAGGAAGTAATGAGCGTCCTCACTGCCAAAGGCACCGCCCACCTTGTGCGCCTCCGTACTGTGAGTCGCCGCTACTTTGAGCAGAGCACAAGTCTCTTCTCGGAGCTCCGCGTCCTGCAATTATTTCACGTATTCGGATCAATTTCGTAAATATATGATTGATATTAATAGAAATTGGGTTTTTTATCTCGGTTTTCGTCGACGCCAACATGTTGACAGATCTTGAGACGATTAAAATTGTCTTTTTTCTTTGCTTCTATTTTTCAATACTTATATATAATATTCCTTCTTCTATATTCTCTCTCTCTCTCTCTCTCTATTTATACTCTCAAATAATTTCAAATTTCATAATGCGAACAATTTGCCAAAAGATTCGCTGAAGATTAAAACCTGTAGTTGAACAATTAACAAAAACTCTCAATCGTTTACTCACCGACGAAATTTCGGCCTCATCTGCGAAAGCATTGAAATGCTCGAGATTTTTATCCTCGCTAAAGACTAAGGCTTTAGGATCGTACTCGAAGCTGCAACGAGAGATGTCATGGAGTGAATAGCTGCAGCATTAAACCCCAATAAGAGTAACAAGGATATAATATAATAACGATTCAATTCAAAAGCGAGAGACATGAATAACGGCAGCCTGTGCTGCCGTCAACATCTTCCTTCGATCGTTGCCTCACTCACTTTTGAAAGAATATGGCAAGCAGGACGGCTCGCGGATTTTTCAGATTGTTTTTGATTTCGTAATAGTGATTCAGCTTTTCCCTGAGTGAATCTAGATTATGGTACGTGCGTTTCTCCTCCGAATAGAGCTCCTGCAGGCGCGTGAACCAGGAGTCGCAGACTGCGGGATCCAGACCCTCCGTAGCTTCCTTCCAACTATCCTCCAGCGATGCCATTACCGCTGAAATTGTTCATTCCATTTAATCCTCGACTCGTGTTTTACAAGCATGAAAAAAAGATGTAAATTATTATTTATTACGTGGCAACATTTACTGCATATAAAGTAAAATTAAAATGACACACACATGTGTATATGACTCATCAAAGACTATATATAATTATAATACAATATACAGAATTCTAGTTGTTGTCTAGCGTGTTTCATGTGATTCGCATTTTTTCTGGATTAATATTGAAATGATTCAATAATTACTAGTAATATAATATTCAAAAATGAGATTTTTAAAAAATTTTAAGGAATATTAATTAAAATTCTCAAAACGTAGATTCCATTAACGTCGTTAATTGATCACGTAAACGTCGCTTGAAACTGATTTGCGACGTGATAGAAACGATTTCATAATCATTTTTGTACATTTGACAATTTAACGAAGACGTGCACGATAATTTCACACAAGAATGGAATACGTGGAGCGTTGAAGACGTTGAAGCATGTACATGTATCTACAGAGATTAATCAGAAGAATCAGAAGAATCTGAATAAAAGATTAATGTAAAACGACGTCAGTATGTAATGAGGTAGTAAAGCTCGCGGAGATCCGAGATGAAGAAAGTACGGATGGAGAACGGAGAATGGAGAGGCGCCTAGAGAGAAGCGTCCAGAAATATTCGAGAAGCTCGTGAGAAGAGACTAGGTAAGTAAGCACAAACACGTTTCGCGAATCGTAATACTCACTTGCACTCCTCGGATGAAAGCCGTCGCGAAAAGCCGCGGACACGGGGTTTCGGGAATTACCGAAGCATGATCCACGCGCGACAAAGCCTCGCTACTCGCCAGCTACGCAAGCAAGGCGCTGCCTCCGACAAAACAGTCCGCCTCCAATTATTGATCGGTGGAGACTTGTTCGAGCTTCTCTACAATATAATACAACGAAGGCTGGCCGCGCCTTCGTCGAAATCGTAGAAATCACGCCACTTCTCTTCTCAACCTCCACAGAGCAGATTTTTCTCTTCATCTCGCGCAATACACACACACACACACATACACACACACACACATGAAGAGACTTTCTTTCGTTTCATTCAATTTTGCCAACGAGAAGGCGAGTTTTCGTCGCGCGTTCACATTGAATTGAATTGAAATTACACAAATGCATTTAATTGTCGAATGCATGTAATCCACTTATCGTGCATTAAAAAAAATGTTGCATTTACACTGGTTCGTTCGTCGTTCGACATTTGTTTTACTTGTATCTATACATGTTAAACTTGTTCTTGCGTCTTTACTTTGGCAATGTTCGTTTATTATTGACAGTTCACTGCCAGTACTGCAAATCTATGTTTATGTCACGCACATTATAGATTTTCAGTACTGGCAGTGAACTGTCAGTAATAAATGAACATTGTTCCTGTACGAAGAAATATATCATACGGAAAAGGTTGTTAGCTGTGTACGTATGTACAATGTTCGCGACTTTTTTTTATTCAACTAATTTAATAAAAGCTCCATCACAGACAAATGACAACGTTAAATTCTAATTTGACCGTGATCGACGTTGAAGAGAGGACGGAAGACGGCAGAAATTTTTGAAATCTCTCGCGGGCCTAAAGGAACAGTCGAGAGTCGAGATATCGCACCTCGACCCTCGAATCGCGTGCGATCGATTGTCGCGCGAGTGTCGCGATGGCCGGCTACCTAACCTAACCTAACCTAACAATATCCTAGCTGTCCTCATGGTCCTCAGCTCTCAGCTGTTCTAGTGGTTCTAGTCGCAAGTGGCCGAGTCCTGGCAGCTGTCTGCCGAGACTATAATGTCTGGACAAAATTTCGTGTTATTTTACGTCTTGCTAATTGCACCGATTTCCATTGCTCTGTTCCTGCATGGTTTCTTCCCCCCTGTCGATCATCATGCCGCGATAATCGCCTCGCGATCAGATGTCCCGGAATACGTCGGTAACTTGAGGTAAAAATAAATTCATCTCTGCACATTTAAAGAACAAGCTTGGCAACGAATGCAGATCCAAGCACGTTAAGCCTCCAAAAAAAAAGCTTGGCAACGATGGCTGATTTACACACAGAGTAAATTATATTGTCACGTTTGCGTTGTTTTTCAGTGTAAGGAGACACGCGTTGTACAGGCCGATGGTAACGAAATTGATCGTCATGGTGATCGACGGGCTAAGATGGGATTTTGTCGCGGGTCCAACGGGGAAAGCCGACATGCCGTTGACGACGAATCTACTAGCAAACTCTCTCGGATGCCTGCTACGGGCCAAGTTACAATCGCCGACAGTAACGATGCCTAGAATAAAAGTAACGTTGCGCGAACTTTGCTAGCACGTTGTTTGAAAGTATCTCTGTCATTATAAAACTACTCGTTTGTATGAACCTTAAAACTTGTCGATACAGGCAATGATGACTGGTACAGTGCCAAACTTTATAGATATAGTACTGAATTTTGGGAGTAAACCTTTGCACAGCGACAATTTCGTGCTTCAAGCACATAAGCATGGGCACAGATTAGTGTTTTATGGAGACGACACTTGGCTTTCTCTGTTTCCTCGTATATTTCATCGTCACGATGGGACTACTTCATTTTTTGTTACCGACTTTACAGAGGTAATTCTATAGAGGTATATTCGATGATAAAATATAATGAGCTTTCTTTCCTTCTTTGTATTTCGTACCACTTATTTTTACAAGATAAGATTACTCTTGAGAGTAATACTGCGTGTTTAATGATTTTAAACAGGTAGATACGAATGTGACTCGACACATACGAGACGAGTTGAATCATGACGACTGGACTGTGATGATTCTCCATTATCTTGGACTAGATCACATTGGTCATGTCCAAGGTCCGTTTGGCGCTTCGATTAAACCCAAACTACAAGAAATGGACAAGATCGTCGCTCAAATAGCCCAAAGAATACAGGATTGGGTCAGTGTTTGAGAAACTGTCCTCATCTCTGTTTCCTAATCATTTCTTCTTTCAAAATATCCTTTATAATAATATCCTACATTTACTCTCTCTCTCTCCCCCCCTCCTCCCTCTCTCTCTCTCTCTCTCTCTCTGTATATATATATATATATATACATATGCATATATATATATATATATATATACATATGCATATGCATATATATATATATATATATATATATATATATATATATGTATATATATATATAGTAATGAAATTTAACGAGTATTAAAATCCCATTTTATTTGAAGAATTTAATAAAATTCTGCGCCGGTCATTCATATTCATTTGTAATTTATCATTTTTAGAATAATAATGGAATACCTGCGCTTTTCATCGTCTGTGGCGATCATGGAATGAAGGACTCGGGTGGCCATGGCGGCTCGACGCCACAAGAGACAACAGTGCCGTTTATTACAATAGGAGGAACTCGCTGTTCGCGTCAGGATGACGGTGGATCGATTGAAATCGAACAACTCGATGTTGCAGCGACGTTGTCGACCGTCCTCGGATTACCTATTCCTTCCACAAATCTCGGCTCTGTGTTCCTGGACAGTATCTATGATCTCGACGATGCTAAATGGCTCTTTCTCCTTTATTACAACTCGAGGCAGGTGTTTAACCGTTTCCGAAAACTCGCGCATCGCGAGTCGCAAATTGAATGTGAGCATTGGTCTTAAGAATTATTTACGGAATAATGTTAAAGGATATTTAGATATGCAGATGAAGATGGCGAGAAAATGACATACAAGTCCATTTTAGAATTTTAAAAATTTTTAAATCGAGGAAAAAGAAATTTAATGATACAAGAGTTCCAAGAATTCTGAAGAATCCAAAAATTTGAAAATCGAAAATATATTTAAAAGCATAAGTAGGAATATCCGATAGAATTTTTTTATATGTTTATTTATATTACTATATAGCTCTCTAAAAAGTCTTTGGAATTTACTCTTTTATTTACTTTTTGCGTCTTCTGGGTAACCAGTGTAATGGAGGATTAGCTCGTAGCTAAATATCATCATACTTTCCTTTTTATTATTTTATTACCTTGCAATGGCAGAAAATCATTACGTCTCGCTGAAACTTTTTAAAACTTTAACAAATTAAGAAAAATTACTTGTACATTATTATTTTACTATTATCTTTGTTTATATTTAACGCCGGGATTGCCGTTTTATTTACATTTCCTTTTACAAGTAGCGTCTTTCACCATCTTATATTTTGATTCATCTCTAGAATATCACGAATTAGCGGTGATAGAGAGAGATTCGATATTTTTCAGATGTACATCAAAAGTATTTGGACGCCGTGAACCTACATGCCGTCTGGTTAAATGCGAGCGAGACACAAAGTGGGACAGTCGAGAATATCGTCTCGTCTTATAATGCGATTCTTAAGGAAATGAAGAATACTCTAATCAGTAGCATAATCATGTACGACTTTTGTCCGATGGTCGTTGCCATGCTTTTACTGTGTCAAGTAAGTTAAACTCGGGATAATATAACCTCGAAAGATACAAGTATTTAAAAAAATTATATTCAAGTGTATTCATTTATATCAAAGTTAAGGTGTCGAACAAGTATAACACATGTTTTGTAAATAAATATAATCTCTTTTGTTCTAAATCAAGGAATTTGAAAATACTCTTTTTTACTCTATTCTTTTTTTTTCAGATACTCATCATCTTATTTTTCGTGCAAACCATTGTTTGGACTACATATAAAAAGACTGCATCGTTTTTCTTGGTGCGATTTTCCTTGTGTCTAGGAGTGTATTATTTTTACAGTTCTGAAAGCATGACCTCTTTCTACTCGACGAGTATGCTTAATACTCTATTGTTCCTCGTAATTATTAGCATTTTGTATATTAACTGTGATCTTTGTATAAATAGCGACTTGTCTTTGATGGAGGTGAGAATCAATAATTATTTAATTTTCCGCGAAAGATAATACAAATTTATTGTTAGTTTAAACAGAAGTATTTTTTGCGCGATAAATAACTACATAATCTCAAACAAATCAGAAATTTATACATTTTATATTTTTATATATTTTAAATTGAAACGGGAATGGTAGTAAATGTTTTAATATCCGAAGAGAATTATTCTTATAATTATTTCTGTAGACAAAATTTGTATTACATTTTAGGATTTTTTTAATTTGAATAAAGTTTCCTTCGAAATAAACATTATCCCCATTATGATAGTTTAATTTTCAATTGATTATAGTTCACAAAGAGACCAAAGATACGCGGACTGTTTCAAATTGGCACGTTATTGCACATAGCGAGCCTCGCTGGCAGCAGTTTCATTGAGGAGGAGCATCAGACGTGGTACTTTTTCTGGGCTAGTACGATCGCATACCTTCTCTATCGTTGTTCCACAAGATTGTTTGCACATCGTCGATCGTAAGTAGAATCTTTCTTTTTTACACTGATCTAAAGGTAATTCAAATCAAACACTGAACATAATATTTGTTTATCGAGAGGATCGGTAGTTGATTTTTCAGAAATTATACATATACTTTATCATACACATTTCATGTAGTAGGAACAAGCAGAAAATGATATATTAGTTATATACACGGTTTTAGATATCTCGAGAAAAATTACATTGTACTTTTAATATCTATAAATTTTAGATAAATGTGAAAATTGTAATAATGTGCTTATTAATTTATAAAATTGTAAATTTATAAAGAATAGAATATTGATAAAATTCAAGCCAGATTTGAACAATTCATTGCGTCGCGTTGAATCTCTTCTCCATCTAATAGTACGGTATATATAATAATAGCAATCTTAAAGCGAGCGTTAAGGTGCGAACAGAGACGAGTCCAAATTGCGGCGATACTAGGCATCACGTAGAACTTTGCGCTAAGCTATTGTTGCTACTGATAGGGCACAGAATTTTGCGAAAGCTAAACAGCACCGGCGACAAATGGGCCCACCTGCCCGACATAGCTCGCTGGTTGAAGGAAGACGACAGTAAAGTGGGAACGACATTCCTGCTTCTAACTGGTAAAATCTCCAAGTCTAAAGTTCTAAATTTGTCGATGAAAAATTTAATTTTCTCTCTCTCTCTCAACATAAATACTTTAATGATGATCTGTTAATTATAAACGATTGGGAAATGAATCGTTTCTTCGCGAAATATCCTCTACAAAATTTGAGCCAATATATAATTTATCATGTGTAATTTATTTTCAGCACTTATTCTTCTTATCTGGATCGTGTATGAATGCGAAGATAAAGAATACAGGCGGCAATCATTGTTCTTTAATACAGCTGTCGCGGTGTGTATATATCTTCGTCACATGTCCAACGGTGCCGTCGTAAAAATTTCCTTGTATCCCTCATCAAGGTAGATAATTGTATTATTTATATTCTATGTAAATGTCAATTTACCGCTCGCTTCGGCGAAGCGATTACAACGAATTGCACATTTAAAAAGCAACCGAGTTGTTCGTCATTTGTTACAGTGGAATATACGAGGTACAAATGTTTTGGGGGATAATAATGTTATCTCTGCTAAGCTACGGCTATCGGACTATATTAATAATCAAGTACGACAAACAGCGTTTTACAAGCACGATGCTGTTCTTCATCGTGAATACGTGGGTGAAAATCTCGGCGATGCTGCACCAACCACACAATGTGATCCTATTGCCGATGCAGATTGTTACAAGCTCGACACTCGACTCTATACTGAGAGAAAACGATTCGCTTGATCTCGGGATTCTCGTACATTTGTGGCTGGGCAATGTATTTTATTTCTATCAGGTAAGAATCTCTCTGGCTTTGAATTAGTTGAATTTTATTAATTTACACAAACCTAATAATAGTGGGTGCAGCCCACTCTGAACTCTGGGAAAGAACTTGATATTTCGATCAAATCTTTTCCTTCTTCTAGATCTAATTTTTCGAGAAACTTGAACGCATTGCTTTTTCAGTAGTATTCACTTGACAATATTTATTGAAATTTATCGGAATTTTTTTTCTGCTTGCATCGCTTTAAATATCATACCACTAATAGCATGTAAAAGTTTATTGAACTTTGAGTTCTCACAAAGTTTTTTCGACGAGAAATGATACAAAATTTTAATTTTGTTAGGATTAGTTTAATAATTCATAATCAAGATTGTTAAGAATTAAGATGGTTATTATTTAGCTCGCAATGTGCACGGTCAACATTTCAGGGAAACTCCAATAGCCTCGCAAGTATAGACGTCGCAGCGGGATATGTCGGTCTACGTTCCTACATGCCTCTTGTCACCGGTGTGTATTTAATTGTCAATACTTACTCCGCTCCTGTTTTGGCTTACTTTCTACTCATTTACTATCGGCAACTACATCAGACGTACTGGTGAGTGCTTCTGTATGCAAATTCTGTAATTCTTATCGTGCGATGAATTAGATCGGTACTAACGTTCGTTATCACGTCATGTCATTTGTAGTACGGACGTTGTCGCACGCACGAGCAGAACTTACATCGCGTGGAGGCTGCTGACGACAACCGTCTACATGATCATTGTCACCAGTCAACGTCATCATCTGTTCATATGGTCGGTGTTTTCGCCGAAATTGTTGTACGAGGTAACATATTCCGCGACAGTGTGTTGTAGCGCGCTGTTAGCACTGATCGTGATTACGGTGCAATGTGCAGCGATTCCTAATTATGTGGCGTGCGAGGATTACGGCTCGCGCAACGCCACGAAGAAACCGGTGCAAGAAATTGACACGCGGCATTTGTATACAAATGAATAACTTTATATCTCAACATTTCGAAAAATTAGATTTAATATAATTAAAGTCATACTTAATAGCGCCTAAATTTTGATGAAAATGACTGATAAAAGTAATTCCGCGGAGTAAAAAGTAATTTTGCCAAACTCGTAACACTTCCTACAGCATTAATTACAGTATTAAATTACCTTGTACAGTATTAAATTAAATACAACTAATGGTTATACGGACACTTGGCGATGAAAATTAATTCATCACAGAAGTAGTGTTTGAATGAAATATTTTATTTCCGTCTTAAAAAAAGATCCATTTTATTGCATAACTAGTATTGCAAATCTAGTATTAACAACATCGGGTGACATAATGTACTGTAACGAAAGTTTATTAGTAAAATAAAATAATTTGCTACGAGAGTGACGTATCATTTAACAAAGACTGTATACTCAAACCTTAATAAATAATGAATACCATCATACGCGCGTGCATGTTCGTTAGTCAAAATCGAACGGTGGAACGATAGCGTAAGGGAAGAAATTGTTTGCGGAGTTGCAAGTTGATTGCGGAGGTGTTTAGCTGTTCTGAAAATCATATTCTACCTGTTTAGTGAGAAATCAAAAAATCTAATCTAAATATGACCTGTCTCACAATCGGAGAAGAGCTGTCTCGTGCCAGCGAGACTCTTGTTGCTATAGCTCGAATTTAGTTCGATACGACTACCTATAATCTCGTAGAATACATTTAATTCGCTAAAGTCTCGGCTAATCTGTGATCACAACAAATAAATTATCGTTGCGCAAATATACTATCGTTGCATCCACTCTAAAAACGTCCGATTTCTCGACTTTCGGGTTCTACAACGAGCTCGCGAAATCGACGAAGATGTCAAAGTTATCAATAGGAACATCTTTATGTGTTTATGTGTGTGTGTGTGTGTGTGTGTGTGTGTGTGTAAATATATACAAATATTCTACATAAGAGTCAAATCGTCAAGATGTCTCAGATTTCTCAGGCACACTCATCCTCCTACTATGGCTACTAGAAAATTGAAACATCTTGTAATTTTGAAATTATTTACTGTTAAAGTAATCATCTCTCTTTTTCTTTAATAAAATTTAAGACGATACCTATGATGTGGGACATCTTGAATTATGACAAAATCAAGAACGAAAAAAGCGTATAGCGTACCTCAACAATTCTTGCGGCTTCCCGTAAGTGATTTGATGTCACCGATGGGAAACCGTGTTTTGATTGGAACGATTTGATCAAATGAGATAGAAATTCCGCAATCGGTCCGACGTATCGTGCGCAAGCTCATACGGCGCTCGTTCAAGCTCGTAACTGACGGCTCCGCGGCATCCGGCGTGGGCCATTGTTACATAATATAAATATGCATATCGCTATAGAAAAATATCGGTGCCTTGTTCGAATCTAAATAGTTTGGCAATATTTGACATTTGGCGTTGACGTAAGTACACAAAGCTCATTTTTAAAAATTATCGAGCTCTTTGGACCTCTCTTGAAGTTTGCAGCAACTGAATCATAAATACTTTCGATGACATACATTAATTTTATATATGTACATATACACCTAATGATGTACCCGTATATCATTTAAAACGCATTTGATATTTCGAAAAACATCAAATGGGTGCTACGAATTGAATTAAAATGGCGAATTCATTCCCAACTTCGTACCAAATTCTAAACGTGCCCTTTTCTGATACCTGACGTTTACTCTGAGAAAGAAAGGGAATAGAAACATTAATTAATTTCAGAAATTGCAGCGAACGTAACCTGTAGAAGAAGATGGACTTACTTGATCTCTTGCCACTTGATCAACTCATTAACCGCGAACGTCAGCGGAACAGAGAGTAGAAAGAACAACGGCACATGTATCGGGAAATTCTCAATCTTCTTACCTTCCTCTCGCCAAAATTTGCGGAACGCCACACCGGAGAACACCGCTTGCACGCACAGCCTACAACATTAAACGACTAATGTATTTCAGAATCTGCAATCCGACGACTCGAAAGAAACAAATTTTTTGCAGACTATTGTTCGATTAGACCTTTCACTTACACGATAAATACGCCGAGAAACCAGGTGCAATTACTCATAGGATTTTTCTTCCATATTGAATATTCCCTGTGCACAAAGCTGACGGATATCGTAACTGAAAGAAAAGATAATATATACATATATACTGATGCGATTTTTTAAAAAGGAAATTAGAAAATTAAAAAAAAAAGAGGAAAAAAGAAAAAGCAATAAACCTAAAGGCAAAACAAAGACTATTTCGATATCGATAAACTGAATTAAATTTTTTGCACGATATCGTCAAATACGGCAGAAAAATATCGTTGATTTGTCGAATTACCAAAGTGCAGGACTATGAGAGTGAGAGCGAAATGCTGCACGACCAGAACGACGATCGGCCTGCTGCCCCAGCCGCCCCAAATCTGGTCCCGCGGGCCCGGATATATATACAGGCACTTGGAGTTCTGCGACACGTAGACGGGGCAGAGCGTGAAGAACGAGATGCATTGTGAGAGGATCACCGTGATGACCGTCGGCAAGAATTTGCTGCCATAGCACCATAACACGAATAGCGTGACCTATAATATAATATAATACATTTATCGATGTTATTTCTGTTCCTTTTCTTTTTGAAATTTCATTACATTTCAATTAATGCTGATAAATAATAAATAATTAGTATGTGCCCTTCTCACCTCTCCGTTGACTACGCATTGATTCTTTCCGGTCGCGCGTTGCATTATCGTCGGATCGATCGGCGTGGCGATCATGGATGTCGATAGTATGGGAATTATCAAGCAACACAGCCAGAGTACTTGGTCGATGGAGAATAGTGGCGGCAGTAGTAGAAACGCCGACAGCATTTGCATAAATGAGAGCGTAACTAAACAGCATAGCCAAAACTGTATACAGTTCCATAGATTCTTCATATAATGTCGAGCCTGAAAAAAGAAACGTTTATCGTTGATCTTCGTTATCTTGTTCTCTTTTAATTTCCTTCCTATCATACCTCCATAATGAGATGAAAAATTGCTACGGGATCCTCGCGTTTCACGCTCAGTGAACACGCGACAGAGTTGAGTGCTCTGCTCAGGTCGACGGGAGAAATTCCTTGGTTCTCTGTGGTAGGTACCAACACGGGCACTTTTTGACATACCTGGGGATACAAGGGCTCTACCGCCACTCTACAAACGATTTACACAAGTGATCTTGAGAAATTTTCAATACCAATCACTTTCGCACTGAATGAGCGAGATCAGAACCAACCTATACATGAATCACGCTCCCTCTCTCTCTTTTTTTTCTCAAAACTTGTTTTTGTTGAAAATTTTTGAGATTTTGCTTGGAAATTTGAATGAAAATGGCTGGAGAATCAGGAATTTTCAAGATTCGAAGAAAAGTTGCGAAATTGAGAAGCTTGTTTTATCTTTGGGCTAGCCGTAGGCTCACTAGGCTGTGCTTGTACGCTGTGTATGTAACGTACGCTTGAAATTTTGCCTGCGATCTCTGATCTCACCGATTCGATCGATTTACAAGGATTAGAATTACCCTGCATCAGCCTGCATGAATATCGGCATGTTCTCAGCGTTGGCGGAGGATCCAAATACGCACACGACTTCGCCGTAGTCCTGCATAATGTGCAACATCTCGCGAGTCACTGTGATGTTGCAGTCGGTGAACAGGGATACGAGCAAAGGGACATTATCTATCAGTTCGATGTGCGGACGTATCTTATCTATGCCTCTCGGTAATTTAGCCTGCGCTTACAGAACAAATATGACAGTTACACAAATGTGAGCAACTAAGATTAAGTTTCTTCATTAACCGAGAAGCAAATCTATCCTACCCTGTTGGACAGATCAAAGTTGACCGGCGCGCTTTGTTCGGTGCTGTCGGTGAGGCAGCTCAAGGATCGCCAAGCCTCCTGGCCTGATCCCAGATCGACGCTCTGCACCAAGACGCTGTCCTCGCTTCTTACTGTGTCCTGCTCCCTGCTCGACAGTTTGTTATCTCTGTAGCATTATCAAACTTAACTTGTATATCATCGAATATCTTTTCTATTCTGCTTTAGATATCACAGCAACCTGTGGCTCATCGTGCTCTTGACCTGCGAAGTCCCCGTGTTGTTCCACTCGGTGGTCTCATCGTCGAATTTCACCGTCGTGAAGTCCGTGTTGATAGCGCTCGGCGCCGACATGCTCATCGCTCGGCTGTTGTTCAAGTTGGTGCTACAATGGGAAATGTTCTTTCTCTTAGAGAGTAGTACAGAGTCATACTACCAAGTCGCTAGTATTTCGCTAGTGATAATGGTGGATAATGATTAGAAACACATCCAATGCTAAGTCAAGAAGAATACGAGTTAGTTTGCCTCACGTAAAAGTCCTTTTGGACACGGCAAAGCTTCCGTGCCAAATTAATGAGATTTCTCTCGCGCGTCGCGCACTTATCACGATCAACCATGGAACGCGTAAGGGATTTTTAAGGATTCGCCTTTCGATCTCGTGAAGTTTCGATTAATACTCCATTTAGATTTCTTTTTCTTTTTTTTTTTTTCAAATTCATTTGTTCTCCTCTTGTAAATTCTTGTAATTTTTCTCATCTGAATATTTGTAAACTTTCGATAAGTGCTTGCACGTTCCACAGTTAATTAGTTTTGCTATCTTAACGCTTGTTTGTTTTTCTCTTTTGAAGCGGAAAGCGGAATTTTATAATTTTATATTGTACATAGTGAGTATATAGTGAGCTATTTCTGCATGTAATCGGCATGTAACGTACCGAGGTAAGACACGATTAAGCAAGTGGCTGGCCTCGTCCATGCAGGAGTAATTAGGCTGATGAGATTGGGCCGTGGGTGAGGGAGTGGGCGAGGACATGGCTGCTGCCTGGCTCACCCACCAACCCACTGGACTCTCGGACCTGACATTGTCATGTGTGTGTTAGTTACAGTAAAGTACATATGGGCGTGTGTATCTTCTTCGCGCGAGTAATCACGTATTTTCCCATGAGATCAAATCCTTGATGGGTGTCGATTCGCAATCGCAGAAACGAAACTGCTCTTTGTCAAGACATTTGTCAAGGAATATACGAATATTGAAGATGATTGCAAAGCATCATAAAAGAGATGCAAACAAGTGACAAATTTAAAAGTAAAATCATTAACTACGTTAATGTGCGACTCGATGCCCTGAATAAAGAATGAAATATTAGTATACATGTTAGATATTAGGACACTGCAGCCAAATGATCGCGACATTATCTTCAAGATTAGTGACACTGCCGAATGTCTCGGAGAAACACGTTTGAGATTCAATCTGACATTGATTTGACTGAAATCTGATCGATTCGATCCTCGATTCTCAGAATTTCTAAGCCTCTATTTGATCTATTATATTCACACATACTTTTCAAAATACGATATTACCTCTCTTGTCATTTTTCGCTTTCTAAAAAAAGAATCGCTCTTTTATTAATAATCCAATAGATCTTACAAACCATGTACATTTTTAATTAATTTGTATTCAAGTCAAGCATATTATTACTATATACAGATTGGATCTTGTAATATTTCTCGAAACTTTTCGCGTAACAATGCACGACGAACATGCAGATCAACATTAACTATAACAAGGGTAGAAAAAATGTATAGACAAACATATACGACGGGGGCATATGCGGATATCTTTCCAGCCATTGCTGTCTCCTGCAATATACATGGACATATTTTACATTCGAGCCTCATAACAGCTCGCTCTAACAAGAATAAGAGAATTAATGCGCCGTTAAAATGCATGCAACTTTTCCACGTGCGTATCTGATTCTATAATTAATCCTTTTGGAAACGTCTCTCTCAAATATATTTTTACACACATTTTAAATCTTTTCTTCATCCGTCTCCTTTCTCATAAAAGGAAACATGTAGTTTAAAAATAAAGAGATGACGAGGATGTCGAGAGCGTCGAATCAGAGACATCGATGATAAAAAAAAAGGTCGCGAATATGCCCCATAAGAATTCAGGAGACATTGAGAGAAAAATGGCGATGGCACATTACGTCTTTATAACACACGATACCTGGCCCCCTCGCTGAGTAATGAGATATGACAATTCCAGCCGCTTTCCAGACCCATTTTCTCTGAGAAAACACGCGAGCGCAGCTCGTTCTCTTTGCTAAAGTGAACGAATCTTATGCATGCCCTGTCCAGTTGCTCGATCAGTTGCACCTGCAGTCATTACATACACATACATCTCATCACGTTTGCAGAAAAAAAAAGGATCAACTATTGACCGTAATAGTATCGCCGTACCATGTCGGTTTGCGCCTGATATTGCATGGTGACCATTCCGATGAAGACTTGATTGCACTGTACCTCGAAGCAGCTCTCGATGTCGCTCACGTCATCATCCTTATTTTCGTTGCATAACAAGGAATCTGAAAGGGAAACCACGTTTTCTTTGCAGTTGAAATATTTGCAAAGCAAACAAAGACTAATTAATCGAAGAGAATTGACGTTAAAAAAAGGAAAAAAAAAGATAAAATACATTGAAATATAAAATCAAATAAGTGAAAAATGTCTAAATGCTAAAAGAAGATTATATAGAAATTAAAATCAAAGTTGGCACAAAGCAGAAAGTTAATACAATTACATTTAATTCGTTCTGCTATTGATACATTTTAAGAAAAAGTTGAAAGTTAAAGACAAAAATCCGTTGAATTAGCGAGTAGATGAACCTGTTGAATGAAATTGCCCCAGTATTCCTCGTACTCTGGGATCGAGAACGTTTCTAAAGTCCCATGGCAACGGGGTCGGGCTCCTATGAGGCGTGTATAAGTGTTTACTGTCAGCAGGCAGCTCCAGATATAGCTCAGACATCGTGTCGCTAATGGCGCGTGTCAGCGGTCGATAAGCGAAAGCGGTGCAGTACGAGGTCAAGCTCGTCCTCTGGTAAAAGTCCTGCACCTTTTTTCTACGGCAAAAGAGGAAATTATATTATTATCATCAAATCAATTAAAAGAATCAAAAGAGAGGATACTATTATTAAATGATACCATTATTAAGCCAGAATCATTACATGTATAATAACTGAACTTTATCAAACATTTTAAAAATATTTCATATAATAAGATAATTTGTTAAGACTGATGGAATCAAAATCATACGATATGTACCTGTCCGATGCGGAAAGAGGACAGAGATCGTGGCCGTCCCAGTACTCGATGCATGAGTCCAGAATTATGTCGGCTGTTCCTTGCGTCAACAATTGCAGACCGCCACCACTGCGCTCTTTCACGACCACGGCGACCATATGAGGAAACGGGAACTTCAATTTTGTCGCAATGCTCAGCGAACGCGCGAACTTTATGTCCCGCCTAACCATCTCCGGTTGCTACCAACGAAGGGCAGATTTATAATTGACTTTTCCAATTGATGACACGAATTTTATTCGCTTTTGTAATAAAAATAAAAATCATTCCCTTCTGAACGACATTTTCCTTCGAATGGCGAATCTTAAAGGAGGAAGGAACCTAACTTAAGATTTGTTTTCAAGAAGCTACTCAAACTGTAATTGAATAGTTTTTGCAGTTACAGGAACGCGCGAGCAAATTTCCAAAATTTTGACTAAGAGCGGTATCATTATATATTATGCGAGGATTATGAAGTGTGGATGAAAAAGGGAAAAGCATCCTCCTAAATTCTTACATGCAAGCAAATATCAGTAATACTTACTACATGTCTAAATGTACACAGTTGCTGCTCCAATTGAAAGATCTTCTGCGCTTGGTCCTGGAAGCCGATCTGCTTCGCCAGTTCGCACAGACATCTGCTGAATAAATGTTTATTTTTCGATTACTTGGAAATTGGGTGTTGCAGGGCAAAATCGATCGAGGAGAGGAAAAGAGAGGAGAGAAGGATCAAGGAGACGCGTACCGTCTGTTTGTCACTGGGACGAGATTCTCATTGTAGAGAGCCTCACAAGTGACGTGGCAACAAAATTGCATGTAGTGCTCCTGCGTGTCCATGTTGCACGTGTTGAGGAGGATCGCCAGGCCGAGTGGCTTAAGGGAGTTGAGATGCTGTCGCCAGGAGTGGTCGTCGAACTGCAGTCGGAACGGCAGGGCGTGATCGTGGGTTAGATCCAAGACCTCGGCGGTTGAGTGCGACATATCTGCGAAGCATCGAGAAACGTCATTACTCTCGTCTTACTCTTTCGGCTCTCGCTGTCTCCGACTCTCCGTGCTTTTACCGTGCTGTACGTAAGACGTTCTATTGGAGTTGACCTTGGTCTCCTCGGACTCCTGGTTCTTATCAGCCGTCTTGTCCATGCTGCCGGTACTGCAAAACAAACGGGACTGTAATCACGTCGATACGATCCCACTGAGTGATTTCACGTAAATTTAAGTTACGTTAACGTCCTCCATCTCAGGGGGAGAAATTGACAAATTCTTGGATTCTTTTAGATACTCGGATTCTTATATCCCCAACTGGGTCCGCGACTACCTAAGATGACTACCTCGAGCTCGGCGACAAAATATTGGCGTTACGTAGGAAAAATACTTTCTCCGCTGTAGGATTAGGCCACGAGAGAATTCCCTTCTTATCTACGCAGCACAGTGCCTACAAAAAAAAATATATATATATTATATGTTGTGCGATGATAAGTCGATGTCAATCAGTGGTCATTGATACACTGATACAATGTCACAAGTTGACAATCAATTTGCGTTATGATACTTACGGTTACAGAGCCCAGGACGTGTAAAATACTCGCTGATCGCGACATCATATGCTCACTGCCGAAAAGAATATTGAACAAGTATTCTTTCAATTCCAGCCAATTATACTCTACGTCCAGATGACTGGGACTATTGATATCTGCGTCTTCGAAAGGATCTACAAACTAAATTTATAGACACTATAAATCAATCTTTCTTTCTTTCATTAATTTCATATTTTTTTCAATTATGAGATTAATATTTCACACATATTGAGTATAATAAAATTTTAGTTTGTATTTCTCAAATGATACTGACCTGGAGCTTCTTCGCAGAAAGATAAAGCTTGAATAACGCTTTAAAGCGGGCCATGCCGAAACAGTTGAGAAATATCCAGCAGGCGGGGAAGACTAACGGCAACAATGGCAGACTCACGGCGATCGGTTGCAACAGGAACATCTCGCTCCAATGACCGGTACCAAAGTAGTCTGTCAGATAGAGATAACGGAGCAGATTGATCACGAGGATCACAATCACGAGTATCGGATAGGTCAAGTGCTCGATGCAGCAGATCATCAGCAAGTGGCGCTTGCGATTGTAATAGGTGACTGGTCGATCGAGGGCTTGATCTAGCGCCATTCGGAGATTTGTTAGATATGGCGTTTCCTGAAGTTTGTAGATTTTGCTCTTGAGAGGCGCACGGGCCTGCGGCGTGGAGAAGATGTCATTCGCGCTGTGCACCGGCGCACTGTAAGTCTCCCTCGCATGCAAAACAGGTCCTTCTAGATCCTGAACAAGGTTAACAAAATCTCTGTGTAACTTGAACATGTACAAGTCTGCGAGAGAGAGAGAGAAAGAGAGAGGGAGGGGGGAGAGGGAGAGGGGGAGAGAGAGAGAGAGTGTGTGATTGAAATCTAGAAAGAGTTCAAGTCACGTACGTCGTACGGCACGCAATATCCAGGTGCTTGTTGGCCTGGCTTCATCACGATTATGTCACCGGCCACTAATAAAGCCCATGGCAAGTTGACTACTTGACCATCACGATACGTCCACTGCAGGGTTAAGCAAGGGGACTGCGGACTGCACAGATGTGGATAGTTGTCGGATTTCCATTGACATGTCGAACGGGCAACTGCAAGTTTCAAGTACACATGTACATATAGCACACATACAACGATGACACACCTTTACTTAAATGCGTACCATTCAGTTGATCGAGAAGAATTTTCACTCTATGAGGAATTTCCTCATGTCGTAATTTGTTATCTGATACCACTAAGATAAAATTCAATACTACTAAACAACAAACTATCAGTCCTTCGTACGGCAGTGTCGAATACCTGCAATAACATTCGCAGCTGTTATTCGCCAGTAGCAAATAAGATGGATGAGAAACGGTCAAACCTGCTTGAGCTCCACTTACTCACTTACCATGTATATGTTTCACTGAGGATAAAAAACGCAACGATGAGAATAATAGCGTTGATTAGCAGGGCGATCGCAGAGGTCCAGCAGAGTGTTGTGTATTGGCTGCGATGGTGCAAGGCGTCCTTCAGCCAAGCTCTATACTTTCTGTGAATAGAAACGATTGTCGCGATATAAGTACAAGTATTCACTCACGAAATCACATGCACAATTACAATCACAAGTGCTGTATACAAGACGTTACTTCGTTCTCCTGCAATCCTCTTCATATTCCTGCAGAATACGTCTAACGTCGCGATGCAGAGTATCCAGAGCTACTGTGGTGGTTAAACCCAGATGGGTCTCCTTAGGTTTAGGTTTAGGTTTAGGATTAAATTTAGGTTTAGTCTTAGCCTCAGCCTCACTAACATCTCTCTTTGTCTCTCTGCCAGTTAGGCGTTCGCACTCCATTTTCTACAAAAAGCAATCGAATCAACAAGTCCGTTTTACAAATTGTTTAATTAGTAAGTAAACTGTCAGTATATTCTTAGCCTCGATATGCTTCGGTGTATCTACATACGATGACAATCATGAACGTCAATTCGATTCGAGCTTGAAATGATGTAAAGCAATCAAATGTATGCACTACATTAACATTAACGTGCTCGATTAAAGTAGACAAATTAAAATGCGATCGCATTCGTATTGCTAACGTCACCAAAAATTACAAGTAAACGATACAAGCAGTCGGGAGAAAAAAATCAATAGGGGGTTATAACTCGACGGACTCGCTCTCGCGCGTCAGGAAGGACGCGCTGCTCCTCCACTCGTGTAGGATTCGATTCGAGGTAGCGTTTGAGATGATCGCAGTTTATCTCCAGCGTAGCGGGAATCGCACACTCTTCCAACACCGTTCGCGAAATTGCGACGAACAAAACTCAAAACATACAAGCATCCTTCAAGCACTTTTATGCGATTCTCGGATATACACAGCTACTGAAAGGATGCAACATTTTTCTTTGATGGTTTTTGGAACGCGTCAAAATTTTGAGACGACTTTGAAAGTTTGAACCTAACCACCCTCATTCTACGTATGTTGTATATTGTTGTATATTTTTATGACTTAAGGCTTACTATTGTAAGTGTATTATACTACACCTACTACAAACAAACAATATCTACATACATCTCATAAACAGCCAGAGGATGAATACGGACATTCCACAAATATCCGTTTCGGACCAATTGGATGTATTTCGGATGTCTATTGGACATCCATATGCTACGTGGGTTTATACGTTTCAACGGATTTTCATTTTATAATTGTAATAAATACATAAATGAATAATTCGACTTTAATTTGTTCCGATACTTAAATTTAAGATCGCCCAATCAAATAAGAGGGACATCAAAATATATGTAACATGTACTGCAAAAAACCGATTAGATTATTCAAAGAGAAAATCCTTTCTCTTTTTCAATTATAAATTGTATTAAATTATCTTATCTCTTGTTTGAATAAAACAGATCAATAAGTGACATATATTTTCAAAGTCTTTGCATTAGCATATATAAAGTGCAAGAAATATATTTGTACACATTTCCCAGGAATAATTTTATATGAAGGATGATATAATTTTTTCTCTTTTGTACTTTACTGTTTACATTGAGAATCCATATGATGTTACATGTGATGTTTTATTTTTAATATTAGTTAATATAGTTAATATTATACCAAAATAACAAAGAATGAAACAAGAATATTATAAAAGAAGTAGTCTTTTCACAGTTCTGATTTTAATATTACTTTTATTGTCTCATTATTATAGAAATTATTATAGAAATATATTTAGTGCAAAACGAGCTTCGTTAAGAACTTTTAATTCTTGACGATGTTATCAATAAACGCTTTTTAAGTGCATTATTATATACTTGTATTATTCAATCGACTGAAATTGCAATTGTAGAAATGTTGATCAAACGATAATATGGCATGACGGAAAGATATTAGCGTAACAATTTTAATAAGTCTGCAAGCTTTATTGTTTTCAGAATGTTGTTGGCAATTTTCAGAAGGATTTGCTGAACTATGTCCACAACCTCCTTTTCGCTCAAAACTTTAGGTACTAGATTGGAAATCGCTTTGCTCACTATTTTGGAAGTTTCATCATCTTTAAGAAGGCCCGTTATGTGAAACTGTAAGCGATAAAGAAGAAAAATTTATTAGAAAAAGTAAAAATAATCAGTAATCAAAAATTAATTAATTATATTCCATACAATCGAATCTGATCAAGAAATGAAAGATATTATTTAAAAAGTGAAAATGACTTGAATCTATTATAGTTTCTATTGAGTCGTTACATACAAAAAGTTAAACTCCAATTTCAGCTATACATATATTTGCAATTTTTCAAATTAAAATAAATTTATTAAAATGAAAATTAAATCAGTTTTTACGGAAATGCTAAACTAACCGATTTTTTATAACCAACCCATTTTTTAAACTGAATTTAATCTTTTTATCATCATTTTTTAATATTATTATTTTAATATATGTATAAAGTGTCTGTTAAAAGTTTCTTAAAACTCAGTAATAATTTAAAAAAAAAGGAATTAAGAAAATTATTAAAAAAATTATATAAAAAAGTATAGCTTGATCACTTACATCTAACGCTTCCAAAGACATTTTTATTGACATTGTTTTAATTTGGACGTGCTCGTCCTTTATTACGAGATTAACGTTGGTCTGGAATCTGAGGTCATGCGCAGCTGCACTGAAAATTAAATACATATATCTTTACCATTTCCCTTTGTTTTGATTTTATTTAGCTTTAAATTCTGTATAATCTCAAATTTTTATTTTAAAAATTATTGATAGGAATGTAATTGTATAATTTTAAAAACAAGAATTTAATTATAAATAAACAGCATTTGCGTGTGTATGACAATAAAATAATTAATTATCTTAAACCTTAAATAAATGCCATAAAGATAACTGGATCTTTTTTCTTGATTTTAAGTATAAAAAAAATCGTTCAAAATTTGTCATTTATAATAATGAAATGCTGAATTTTAAATTCAGAAAAATTCCATATAAATTCCCATCAATGCAATGTCAATCAAGTTTCACATTTGCTAAATCTTGACCACCGTAAGAAACCTGAACGAGATCGGCGCGATCGCATGTTTCGTGCGAAGCATATAAATTCAGTCACGATTTAATAACGCGCTTTGTCGCAGTTCACGTCCCCTGGTAAAATCGTGAAAGCGCTGAATAAAAACGGCTAACTCATTGTCAATCATTCCAGCTCTCGTTTTTTCACGTGTATATCTCGACCATTGTAGTTAAATATAGATGAAACGAAATTAAAAACGAATGTTTATTATGAAGAAATATCTCTCAGCGATCTTTCTCACTATAACATAATTATGATAATAAATATCTTGCATTTTTAAAAATTACTTTATATATGTGATAAAAATATATTATTATAATAAGATGGTTGTAATAATTATTATAAAATTATAATAATTAATAGTGATTAAAATTAATAAAATTTCATTAAAATTCAGATTTAATTTTTTGTCTTTTATTGACGAATAAATAAAACAAAAAAATTGACGAAGAAATCTTTTTTTCACTGTAGATATATTGAAAGATCCTGAACTCATCGAAGTTGTATGGATAATTAGATTTTCTCGAAAGAAACAAATACTTACTCTATATTTCCTTGTTCGTAAACTTCCAAGCCAAAGGCGTTGCCTCCTGTGGAGTAATTAGTACTTCCTACTACCAACGGCCAGCTAAGGTTCAAATTGGCTCTCGAACCAATTAATTTTATGTCAGCGCTGTTGACATTATACGAAGACAAGCCCTCTATCCTGACGTTTGTCAAAAACGCCCTGAAGCTGAGAATATGATAGAAAGATGAAAAAATAATTGCCAGTCGTCATTAGATTTCATTTTTTTATGTTTAACAACGAAGTAGCATTAATAATACGTTGACTGTCACGTATACTTAACATGACACATGTTAAATTAAGATATGCCACCTATTTGTTTTTTAAAACACACTTCACTTTAGATACATATAATATATTCTATCAATAATATCGGTAATAAGTTGAAAGACAAACTAAAGACAAAAAAATATTAATTATAAAAGTATATGTATAATCGTGATGATTTCTTGTTGGCTAGAGGTGAGCATATTGATTTAACGCGTCAACGTGTTATTTCAAAAACCAAACTGGCACGCACTTTGTTAGATGCGATGCACTAATATTGATGGTTACATTATCCTCAGTGAACGGATCAAAAGACGGAATTCCAAGTTTGCTATCTCCATTTTGTATCGAAGACTTCAATCTTTCGAGAAAATCTTCTAACTTTGTTTTATGCGTCCCTATGCCTCTAGAAGTCCCTATAGCTAGAACTGAATATTTGCATTACATGTATAATAATGCATATAATTAAAATTACAAACATGTAAAAATTTTGTACTGATAATATTTATTGACTTGATAATATTCAATAATAGCGATACTAATATTCCCTAATATATCGTTAAAAAGAAAAAATTTTTTAAATAAAAAATGCGAATGATATCTGTAGAATCGCTGAAATTGATATTGATGAGGAATAAATCCGTACAAAGATAAACCATTCATAAATAGACTTATTCAAATATGTAATGTCTAAAATTTTTCTATCAAACATTCCTCCCCAAGAGAGGTATCGAAAATAGACAGCTGAAAAATAGAATGTTCAAAAATAGATAGCTTAAAAGTAAATCGTTCATAAATAGACAGAAATAAGTGTAATATAACTGTAAGAGGGGACGACATATTTCTGGAGAAATATTATTCGATATATTTCTAAAGAAATATTAGAGAAGAAGAAATACAGGTATCTACTTACAATTATGGTCTATCTCAATCGCCCAGGCATGGCAACAGATCAGAATAAGAAGACCGAACGCTACGAGATTCATTTTTCTGAACAAAGTAGAAAACAGTCGATTTAGTTGCTACTCCGAAAACGAAGGAGGTCAGGATATTTTCCTTAAAGCCAACGAATTTGCCATTGTCCCGAACAGTAAACGTTTTCGCGAATTAATGACGTGGAAACGCACCTGGATATTCTCGACGGAGAGAATGAGATTCTGATAAATTCAGACGTATCAAGCGAATATCGGCAAATCGTGGATTATTTGTACTCGACATTGCACGTTCGACACTATTTATAGATCCCTGCATTCGGCAGAAGTACATCGGTGATAATTACGCATGAATCGTTTGTAAGTTAAGTCGTTTGTAAGTGTCGCACAATTGCTCTTGTGCTTACGCCACACGTGCGTCGCGCGTGTGATAAGAGTTGCAAATGAGAAAACGACGCCACCCCGACCTTATAGTGTCAGTATCGGAGATCCGTGAGATCTCTTATCGATCATACGATCATATACGAATATCGCGCAACAATTCGATTGCTAGCTAATCAACATGAGAAACTTGGATTGCAGGCCCAACAAACGCTGCATGCATTTGCTTCGTTTTTTTTCTCTTTTGTTATCGTTGTTTTTTGTTTCGTTATCTTGTAACCGGTAATTTCAAAGGTAATTGATAGCATGTCATTTTTGTTCTTCCTAGTCTCTTGATGACTTATTTGCTGTGTGCTTGGAGTATCTGTACATTCGAACACAATTTATTGCCGTTCTGTTTTTAATGAGCTTTTGATTACTTTTTACTATAAATCTCACGTCTTTCTCTCTTCTCATTGAGTCGCGATAAAAGTAGACATTAGATTATGAAGCATCTTACCGTTGTAACCTATAACAATCCTTCGAAAACAATTCCCTGGTTCACCGAAATTAATCGTCTGTTTGTAACACGTGTACCGATTCGCAGATTATCGAATCGATTTTTTATGTTTTTATTAAATAGATCGGCGGTACGCTTTTCTTTGTACTGAAAAACGTCCAAGTAATTAAATTATCAGGGAAAATATCAAAGGGATGCGCCACAAGCGGTCTCTTTGTTTCTCTCTTTCGTTTTATTATTTTATTGTACAATTATTTAAATAATTTGTTATAACCAAAATTATCATAAAAATGTACTTATGACTTCTTATATACTTATCCCATAAATCAGATATTTAGCGAACACTTTTCTATTCATAATTCGAACCAGTTAGGACGTTTGCGAAAAAAGTCGAATAAACGCCGAAAAACTACCTCCTTCTTTAATTTTTTCTGGAGAAACTAATGCTCCTGCAAAGAAATGTTTCAGATATAATTTCCATAATTTTTCCTGTAGAATCAAATGACATTTTTAGATTTTGCAAAAAACAATAAATAAAAAAATTGTTTAAACAAAATAAAAGAGAAAATATGTTGATCTTATTTTAACCTTATGCTATGAATCCAATAGTTAGTTTATCGTTCTCTGTGCTGGCCATAGACCCTAATGGGTTAATATATTGATTTCTTTTGATAATAGCAGATAGCATGATAGCAGAAAAATATCTTATAACTGTAATGATATTAATTATACATATCTTTACGAGTTCTAAACTTTCCGCCGTCACGAATATCGACCATGATCATGATATTTTATAGTATATGTCACGTGAACTATAGGTTAGTAATAGAGCGACAATCGATTTATCAAAGAATTGGCTCGATAGGAAGATTTTGAATGTAGTCATATTGTCAGCACACTTAGAGGACTATATTAGCGAAATACTATGCTATTCTTTAACTATGCATAATTCAAAATATACAACCGAATAAAAAGTTAATTAACAAAAAATATATTGTAAGCAAATTGACCAATGACAGTCAAGAATTTGTAAGAAAAAACTTGATTGTGATTGGTCGATTTGCTTACGAATTTACTACTACGACTCATTGTAGACGAGGCTTAAAAATCGTTCCATTGTAAGTTTGTAAGAAAATGACCAATCATAGTCGAATATTCTTCTTACGATCCAAGAATAATCGACTATGATTGGTCAAATTCTTACAATCTTATGGCTCTTGCACACCAGCGTGATTAACGTCACGCGCAACGCGCGATATCCAATGAGAGTCGAGCTTTAATAAGAAAAGTCAATCGTCATTGGGTATCGCGCGTCGCGCGCGACGTTAATCGAGCTGATGTGCTGGAGCCATTACGTTTAAGCGGGGAGCACAGACTTTTGCATAACGCATAATACATAAAGCATAAGGAGATCAACCAATCAAAATTCTCCATTTCTCTCTCCAGGTAGAAAATAAAAAACTCTGATTGGTTAATTTCCTTATGCGTTATGCGAAAGTCTGTGTCGCGGCCTTTACAACATCGCTTAAGCCTTGTGTCCACGATCCGAGAACTGTGTCCGAGTTCTAGTTCCGAGAAATTTATAGCCAATCAAAGTGCAGCTTTTACGGAAAAGTGACAATTTTATTGGCTACACGTTTCTCGGAACTAGAACTCGGACACAGTTCTCGGATCGTGGACACAAGGCTTTACACAATTGTAGAATGGCCTTTATACGTAGGAAAAGTAGGAAACTACTCGCAGCGCCAAACTGCCAACCCTGACAAGCATAATGCACGAATGTTTAGATAGTTGCACGCGTATTCCGAAAGCCAGCCAATTTTGGATCTCCAGGCATTTATGACGCTCGGTCATTATATATCGCGTGCGGTGCGTTATCACGTTGATCCGCAAAAGCCATTAGAGAGTGTCGAGTTCCACGCTGGCGCGACCGACGAGGTTCGCCCTCTCTGTGCGATGTGATTCGTGGCGGTGCGTGTACTGTGCCGCTGACAATGAGCCGCGGCGGTGACTGTGATAAGTGATCCGTATAAACCCATCCTCATCGCGCTGAACGCGAGCAGTGGCAGTGGAGAAAGATCGCACGTCGGCCGCTATTAGAGCACACCTCTTGATGACTCGCGCTTTACGTGGGCCTCAGGCAAGCCGGAGTTCGCAATTATGTTCGATGTACCGCAGAAGTTCTACGAGCTGTGTCGCCTTTGTTTATCGCTGGACGGTGTCAAGTATTCCATATTCACGGAGGGGGGCACCCAGCAAAATTTCGCCGAGAAGATATCGGCGTGCCTGTCAATCACGGTGAGATGCTCCGCGATGCGCGATTATCCTTATTTTATCGGATGCCACCATCTGTGCTATCTCTCACGGCGCGGCCGTGTATGCGTCTCTCCGTCTGCGTCGTTCTTATCGTCGCTGCGCTATCGCCTTCTCTCTCTCTCTCTCTTGCGTCCTCCCTCCTCTCCCTTCTTATCTTTTCTCTCTCTTTCTCTCTCACAACTCTCGGCTTTAGAAGCGCTCTCGCGCGCGCTCTACCGCGAGATTCAGAGTCGCTCCTTACTCACCGCTTCTCTCTCTCTCTCTCTCTCTCTCTTTAGCACGCGCGCTCTCGCATTCGCGATCGTGCTCGCACTCGCGCATTCGAGCGACCGCGTCACCGCGCGGCTACGTATGTGTGTGTGTGCGCGCGCGCGTGTGTCTATGTGCGCGTGCCACAAGAGAAAGTTTGGCAAGAGATGTGTCCGCGAGATAAGCCGACGAGCAGCAACGGCATTTAAAATGGCAGTGATAAGCTCCGCGCGCGAGCGTGGCAAGCGGAACTACGGCCGCGCGCGGGGGGGCCGGGAGGGGGGGAGGCTGCGGCTCCGGCTCCTTATTTGGGTGGCTTGTTATCATGTTTCACACGCGTATTCCGTTGTCACGTAGCGCGTTATCCGTCGCGCTCTACTCACCTATCGCCGCTCCTTAATGTCCTTTTAAATTACCGGAGCTGTTCATTCCGGCCGCGATGCGCGAGCACAGGCGCGCTTCTCGCGCGTGTTTATAGGCTCAAGTTCTTGTTGCAAAACTTTACACGAGAAAGATCGTCTCCTCCTATTTGCGATTCTTACATAAGCGAAAACTAGAGATGTTGCACGGTATATCGAGAATACACTTTCCGTTCGACATTTTATTTGAATAGAATGCTGTCTTTAGATTATCTTACGTCAATCAGATCTTTGCTGATAAGACTTTATTATCAAACAGTAAACTTTTATTAAAGTTGTATGTCGGATGTTACTTTTATTAGAAATTTCATAACTAAAATATTGATTAGAAAATTAATAAGTATATTTCTATTAATTTTCAATTATTTTGTTTTATTTCTCTTCCAAGTTATGTCAATGTTATTAAATTAATTTTAAGAATATTATTCATATATTACTTATTTGCTGCAACAATGATTCAAGAAACAAATTTTTCGGAAAATGAGTAAATGTTTTGAATTGTTAAAATTTTGTAATATTTTCTAATGCAGTTTTGATGTATAGTATATACATATAAATGTTTCTGTATACGTATAATAATAATAATTGTTTATTAGACGAGAAAATAAAAGTTTCAAGCTGTATATTTGTTCTTTATTCAGTGTATTAAATTCTCACTATTCTCTTGCAAACAACAATAAAATAATTTCTTAGTTATCGTTGTAGTAAATGATGATGTTTCGTCAAAGTTCATCATTATGTTTATCATCTAATTTTGTTACATGATGTATTCTCAATAGGTAAAAGATGGTGATTCCTTACCACCAATTATCTGCCAGCGGTGTGTATATAAGTTGGACATGCTGGACAACTTTCGCGATGTGTCGCAAAAGTCTGACGTCTTACTCAAACAGTACCTGGATTTTACCAAGCAACAGTCGTCTCATGACGAGCAGGTATTGAATTTGAATTGTTTGAGATTAAGTAAACAAATATTACGCGCTATTTTGTTAAATTCATATTGAATCTATATCTGCAAGAAAAACCAATATGGTAAATTGTACATACGCCTTTTCTGTTTGTATTTTTAGAAAGAGTCTTTCTCCACTGCCAAAGTAGCGGGCGAGAGCCCTCTGCAAACGTTCCTCGAGTTGAATAGGTTATTGTTCAACGGGGAGCCTAACTCCGAGCCGGCCAGCATTAATCAAAACGTAATACCTCAAACTCAAACGCATCATCTAGAGTTGCAGAATAATGATATGCGAGAACACGATAATATTAAGTGCGAGCCAGACGATGACAACAGTTCCAACAGTTCTGATCCTGAACGACTGGAGATTGAAGATCGTGACGAACACGAAATCGAAGACGAGGAAAATGGTTACGATATGACTATCAGTAAGAGGATTCGAGTCGAGAGCAACTATGATGGTTCCGAGTCCAATACGGCAAACTGCAGTCCAGTTAATAGAATGGATACTCCAGAGAGCAACTGCTCCGACACTAATATCGATCAGGAAACGACAAAGCTATGGCAGGCATTAGCCAAGTAAGTAAACCAATTCACCACAAATCACTGTTGTTTGTTCGGCAAATATTTGCTTGCTAGATATCTAATCGGTGGTAGTTAAGATGCACAAATGTATTCCGTCTGAGTTAACAGCTAAGCTTACAGATAAGATAAGCAACACTGTGTATTTATTTTTTAGAGTCAATAGCGAAAGCATTGACCTATTATACTAATTCATTTTTACACTTTTTATATAATTACACTTTTAAATTACGTTTTACATTATGTTTATAATTACATGATACTTTCATGTTCTTACGTTATGTAAAATGATTAATTACTTAAATACCTGAATTAGTAAAATAACTTACCACTTTATTTTTATTGCTTAGCGAAATAGATTCTGTTGTCATTATTTATACACTGACAAATTTGTTTTTGATATATAAATTTTGTTTAATTATTTAATTATTTTCGTTTTTAATTATTTATTCCAAATCTCATTCAATTGCCTTATTATATTGCAAGCTATTTTGTCAATCTGGCGATAAAATTATGGTTGAGTATCGTCATAATAAATCATCTTGCATAGACTTTCTTTTGTGATCGCAAATTATAAATCAAACAGATAATAAGTATCGTGAGCTACCAAACTCACATTTGCAATCAGTAGAATACTAAAGTAGAATACTACACAATTACACACGTCTATTTGTATTTTATTAAGCAGCAATAGAAGCTTGGAAATTACGCGAACAAATGGTGATAAATTGAACAATGGATTCACCGGCGAAGCAACCAATCTGCTACGTTCTTTAATCAACAATAGGCAGATCGGTATTACTACCATTGATGCAGACAAGATGTCCCCCCAAATCAGATTCTACAGGGATACTCAGGGGACAGCTACCGAGCGTACATTGGCCGATTTCCCTGTACTCGGTAATCGTACCAATATAGGAAGCTTAGAAAATAAGGTAAGTAGATAAGAACGTAATAACAAAGTTAAATATTTCCATAAAAATAAAGATAAAAATCGAGATAGTAAATAAAAATAGAACGAGAAAGAAATTTATGAATACGCTTGAATTGGAGGGGGGGGGGGATAGATAAATAGAACAATCCGCGAATATGTTTGCATTTTTGTAAATCGTTTCTGTGACTTTTCCTCGTATAGCAGTAGTACCTTGTCCTGCTTCGTCCTAAGCAGACAAAACATTTCTCGAAAATATCTTGCCAAATGCGAACATCTGTACGTCTGGTAAATAGATAGAAGAGATCCAGGTATAATGGAGAGAAAAACTCAGGTCATCGGTTAAGCCGCCGGTCGGCCCATCGGCCGATCGGAAAATTCTTTTAAGTCTATTCAAGATATATTCCAGGTAGAATTCCGTAAATAATAGATAATCGGAAACTCTTAGGATTCTGTTCGCATTCTGTTAACGGATATCAAGCCATGAAATATATATGAAAGATTCCATCATATTGTAAGATAATTATTGTTAAAAATTATTTTTCCTTAATTTTGTTACTTTATTTTATATTTTTTCTTGAATAATCAAACATTGTTATAACAATCTTTTTTCTTCATATAACGATCTTTTTTTATGAATTATAAATTACAAATGTTTTTTATTAATTACAAGTTTATGATAAAGTAGATTATTTTTAAATAGATTATATTGATATTATTTAGACTAAAAAACGATTTATTTATTTCTTATTTCATATAAAGTGGCAAAATACCAGAATTATATAATTTATTATATATACATATACACATAGGACAAAATAAAGCGTGATGAATTTTTATCTCCAAAAATATTGTTTCTAGAGAAAAATGTTTCACACAAAAATTGTATGACTGACAAATAATGTTAAAATTAATTTTCGAAAAAATTGATTTTTTTCAAAGTCACATAAAAGTCATTGCCATTTTTTTAGTGGCATTATATGATTTATTTTACATAAGATGATTTTTCTATTTTTCTTTATATAAAAGTTAGAATTGTCGAAAAATCAATCATTTACGATTCATTTTATACTTTATTCTGGCACATTTTCATATAAAATATGAAATATCTTATAAGTTACTTTTTGGCTACTGTACTTAATATTTTATGCACAGAACAATCAGATGAATCAACTGAAAATACATAATAAAGAAAATACATAGTTGCTTTAAAAAATTATGCAATTTGCATTATATACAACTGTCTTTTTTTGAAAACAAACACGTGTCTTCTTTACACCACCAGTTGATTTATCTTATTATTTTATATAAAAGTATTAAGTACAGTTGCCAAAAAATAAATACTTTACGAGATATTTTAGACTTATATAAAAATAAATTAATAAATAACTCGTAAACTGTTAATCTTTCGACAATTGTAAAGCTTAATATTTTTATATATGCAGAATAATTAAAGGAACCATATTATTTTTTAAAAATCAAAAATTCCATTTGAAAAAAAAAAACGATGACTTTTATGTGACCTTGAAGAGAGAGAAGAATTAATTTTTTCAAAAATCAGTTTTAACATTATTTGTCCCTCTTTAAGCCATATAAATTTTGTTTGACGTTTTTCTTTACAATCAAAAATAAAAAAAATTTTGAAGGGTAAATTAAAATGGGACATCTTGCATATATATAAATTATAAATGTTTATTATAAATTATTTAATTGTAGTATTTATCAGTATTATTTATATATATGTATAGATATGTATTCAGTATTATCAACTCAAATGACACCTTTGATCTTGAGATACTTTATGGTATAGATACGCTTTTATTCTATCGAATTTTACGAACCAAGCTTCCACTATGCATTTGAGCTCTTTCCATAGTATGGTTTCTTTGTTCTGATAATAGTAAATCGTAAATTGACTTCATTTAAGTTCTTTTGAAAAATGACAATGCTTTGAGGTCAAAGACGTTCTTTTCACAATTTTTTACTACTAAAATCAAATATATTCTTTGAAATATTTCAATCAGTTTTTAAAAAATCAGTGCAAATACATATTAATTTTTTTCATCCATACGTTGAGTACCTCCGACTTCATTAAAATATTAATATTAATAGTTTCGGAAACTTTATTAAAATTATTTGTAACAGTTGAAATTATTTTATAAAAATATTTATTATTGTTTTATAAAAAATTGACTGAACTTCCATATTCGATTCCCCTCCGATTCTAGTGAAATTTTATAGGCACATAATATTTACTAAATATAATCAAATGCCACAAAAGCGAATGTACGCAAACAGTTAGTTTCCAAGATATTTAACTTTCAATTATATGCGGTTTTTACTTTTCCACGCAAAGCGAAGTCCACTCCTTTTTACTAAGGGCGAGTGGCGTTTGACTGTGTATATCTTGTTTGTTTTGATATTTTCAATGACATGCGGACGAATGTAGAAAACATTGTAAAGTTGTCAGTCAGTCACTTAATTAGCTTCGATTCAATAAGACTGATATCTTAATAAAGAGAAGAATTTAGTATTTAGTTTAAAGTGTAAATTAATTAAATTTTATCTTTGACTCTGTACATGGAAGACTAGGTTTGTTACGAAGTATACAAGGTATTCCAGACCTGACGTACCACTCGTTAGTATAGCAGATTCTTGAGATCATTTTGAAACGAAAATCCTAATACCAAAATGCCCAGGCTGTAATAGTTTTTAAATGAGAAGTGTTAGCCAATCCATTTGTCAGAAGTTCGCGCGTTAAGTCATATCGCATTGCACAGTAGTGAAGGTATCTCAGGGCATCAATTCTGTTTTCGAAACTAATATAATTTTACATACATATTGTCTACGTTGTTATAAAGATTTCTTATCTTTTGTGTGTGTGAATTATTAATTAACTGTAATAATAAAAAGACATGAATATTTATGATATATATCGAGCTCTCAAAATGGTTACATGAATTTTTTCATAAATGTATAACAACTCTTATACTAAAAAGTCTACAGATGAATATAAACTAATGAAAATTACTTTCCTTTTTTATAACAGAATAGAATTAAACATCGGTAATAATACCATTTAACCCTTATGTGCACACCCAACTTTTACCACGTTGTTACACACCCAAGGTACTCAGGTTTCCACCACTAGTTTTTCTTAATTTCTGAGTTTGCATATGAACGAAATTGTTTGGAATCAATTTATTTTATTAAATAAACATCAATAGAAACTATCTAAACCATTTTCAAGTCCGCTAGCTCGCTACAGCTTCCATGAAAAAAGATAGAATTAGGGTCTCCGAGCGCTGCAAGTCAAAACTGACCGCGGGCTACCTGCGCGGCGCTCGGAGACCCTAATTCTATGGGGATTCGGAGCCTCAAGTCGAGATTTCAATTTTTATTCAAGTTATAAGCAAAAATATGACGAGGTGGGCACCCGGGTACCTGGGTGTGCACATAAGGGTTAAAAACTATTATAACCTCGGCATTTTGATATTAGAATTTTCGTTTTAAAATGATCTCAGGTATCTGCTATTAACGGGTGGTATGTCAGGTTTGGAACAACCTTTTATAAATGAGTCAATAGGAGTTGGATATACAGTCTGTCAAGTAAGAGCGTGGTTGAGTTAATTTATAGAAAAATGTATTGTATTTAAAAAAATTTTCAAATACATATATGCATTGTACTCGATTTGAACAAAGATGTAATTATCAATAAGGCGTCCAATCAATAATTGCCTGGCATCTCCGAGGCATGCTTTTGACCAAAATGACGTCGTATACGTGTATATGCGTTTTTTACAAAGCTTGTGCTTAATATATCCCCACACATTTACGCTTTGAAGCAGTTATTTCGTGAGATTTGTCGGATTTGGAAATCTTTGTCGCTAGAATACGCCGTCAATTTGGTCGAAAGCATGCCTCGGAAAAGCCAGGAAATTATTGACACCGTTGTCACAGGCGACTGGACGCCTTATTAACACTTGCATCTTTGTTCAGATCGAGTACAAAGCGTATATGTATTTGAAAATTTTTAAAATACATTTTTCTATAAATTAACCCGACCACGCTCTTACTTGACAGACTGTATATGTATAAGTAGAGGATTTCGAAAATTATCATGTTTTACTTCAATTTAATTACATGCGTTTTTATTTTTTTACGCATTAATGAAGAAAAATGAAAGATTGAAACGTAATGTCAGTAATTTTTTCTCTTTGTGTAGGTGTCTTTACTAATGTTTATAAATTCATTTTTATTATACGGTACTCAACGAATGAAGGTGAAAGATTTAGAACCCACCCCTCCCTCTGCCTTCGCGGCGAAGCTAGGTCTACAATTGTACAGTTCCAATTGTGAGTTGCGACTTCCATTCCATCTCCTCCCAGCTTTCGGGGCGAAACTAAGGTCCACGATTGTACGGTTCTATGTGGGTTTGCGACTTCTACTGCACCCCTTCCCCTGCCTTCAGGGCGAAGCTAGATCCACGTGCGTGGGTTTGCGACTTTCCATGCGAAGCGACTTCCACCCTACCCCTCCTCTTGCTTTCACGGCGAAGCTCCACGATTATATGGCTCCACGTAGGTTTGCGACTTCCACGCCACCTTTCCCCCTGCTTTCAGGGCGAATGGAAATTTCATTTTTAAATATTTTAAAAATTAATTATCTGAAGAACTAGAAGTTTCCGTATATTTATTCTTGTAGCATTCGACTACATTTAGTAACTACTACATGCCAATAAAATTTTATTAAAGTCGGGAGGGGCTCGGCTAAGGAAGTCTTACCAAAAAATTTTATATGTTATTTATTTAAAAAAAACTTAGTTTTATTAGTTCATTTTTTTTTATGCGATAGATTACATATTACGATCAGTCCATATTAGATTAGATTATACTATAAGATATTGTAAGTCTGCAAGAAATTTTGAAAAAATTTAATTGCAAGTAAAATGTATGCAGTCTGTACAGAGTGCTTCAATAGACAGTAATCCATCTAGCCCTGCCAGCATTGGTCGTAAGGAAGTGGCGACAACGACAAAAGGTCGCAGGAAGCAGAGCTATCCCAGTAAAGCTCCAGCAAGTCCGGACATTGTAGTCAGTTACCAACACGAACACAACAATGAGGAGCAAGCGCATGATTTTACATGGTCGAGCAAGATAAAGAATAAGGTATTCCTCCCGTGCGAACGATCTGTTGTACATGCAGCGTTATCATTTGCTCGCAATAATCGATTGATTATTTTAGATGGAGCAGGATCAGAAGCAACAGTTTGATCAACAAAGCGGTAACGTGGCGAAAAAGGTTGATATGTCTTGTACAAATTGTGGCACCATGACAACAACCATTTGGAGAAGAAACATGAAGGGCGAGATGGTGTGCAACGCATGCGGGTTGTATTATAAGTTGCATGGTGTTAATCGTCCGGTTACTATGCGAAGGGATACTATACATACACGCAGACGCAGACCCAAAGGCGAGAAACCAACAAAGCATAGAAGTAAGAAAGGTTATTAGCGATTAGCTATTTAGTAAACAGTAGGGAAAGGACCCCGAATATGGGATAATACTTTTTGTTTAGAAAGTATAAAAGGCATTATTAAAACGCTGGAAAAGTTGTCTTTTTGTTTTACACACTTTCAAGTACAAAGTTTTTAATTATAAGCAAAACACCCTAAAACAATTAGTAAAAAAGGTTTTAAAAAGAACGAAAAGTTCGATTTTTGCTGTTTGGAAAATGAGTTACCTAAAATGGGTTACCATGTGTTCGTAATATGAAATAGTACTATATTTATCCTCTTGCTCCAAAACTTTTTATTTCTGATTGTAGAAAGAGATGTTTCAGACAAAAGTTGTACGGTTTGAAGTGGAACAAATAATGTAAAAATTAATTTTTGAAAATTCATTTTTTTAAGGTCTCCTAAAAAACGTTGCTATTTTTTAAATGGAATTATATGTTTATTTTTTACATAAGATGATTCTTCCAATTATTCTGCATATAAAAGTATTAAGGTTGAGTAAGTAAGAGTTGTCGAAAAATCAATTGTTTAGCTATTTTATACTTTATTCTGATACATTTTGACATCGAGTATTTTTTTTTAAAGTTACTATGTATTTTTTTTACTAGTTGATTTATCTTATTATTTTATGCATAAAAGTATTTAAACATGGTTACTAAAAAATAGTTTATGAGATATTTTATGTGAAAATATGCTAGAATAAATTATATAATGGGTTATAAACTATTAATTTTTCGACAATTCTACTTAATATCTTGTATGCAAAATAACTAAATGAATTATATTATTAATAAAAAATAATCATATAGTTTCATTTAAAAAAATGACAGTGACTTTCATGTGACCTGGAAAAATCAATTTTTTGGAAAATTAATTTTAACATTATTTGTCTCCCTTCAAATCATATAACTTTTTTTGGAACGTTTTTTCTACTATTAAAAATAAAAAAGTTTAGAGAGGATAAATTAAAATGGGACATTTTGTATATAAGGTGTTCATAAATGTCCGGGTAAATATTTTGCGATTATTTAAACTTAAAAGAAAGAACCTTATTGGAATTTGATAAAAAATATAGACAAAATTTTATGATTGTAATAGTTGCTACTCGTCAAGAAAATTAATAAATGATACAATACTCGTGATCGAAAACGTCTGATTATTCGGAAATTAGACCAAAAGTTTAAAAATTTTTAGTAATCATGTTTAAATACTTTTATACATAGAATAATAAGATAAATCAACTAGTAAAAAAAATACATAATAACTTTAAAAAAAATATTCGCGATCGAAAACGTCTGATTATTCGGAAATTAGACCAAAAGTTTAAAAATCCAAAAATTGATTTTTTAATTTTAGGATGAAAATGACTCAAATATAAAGTAAATTGATTCTATACTTATGTCACAATACAATTATCAAAATGTATTATCGAGTAGTTTCGGAGTTATTTCATTCTAAAAGCGTGATTTCAAAAGCTTGTTGTTTTCAATGCTAAGGCATTAACGCGAAAGAAATCAGTAATAAATGACACATTTATGGTAGAGTTTAAATTCTTTTTATTTTTTTATTATTGCATCTTAACAAATTTGTATTTGAGTCATTTCCAATCCAAAATTCAAAAAATCAATTTTTGGATTTTTGAATTTCCGGTCTAATTTTTTAACTGTCAAACAGATTTCCGATCTCGCAAGTATTATACTTTTTTTTAAATCTTGACAAGTAAAAACTATTGCAATTATAAAATTGCGTCTACATTTTTGAAAGAATTTCAATAAGACCCTTTAATAAAAGAAATTTCTATGGTTTTAGTAGCAACAGAATACATATAAAAAAATTATTTTGCTTGTGATTTTTTCAAATTATGAAGATTATTTTCTTTTTTTAATGGATATTTTTTTACATATTTATGTAATAGAAATTAAAATCATATTTAATGGAAAAATGCTATTATGCATCGTTTACAAGATAATTTCGATTTCAAGTATTAAAGTAGTAAACTGGATTGTAAGCAGTTTGGAATTTAACTCTTAAAAATGAAGATTTATAACAGATTACACTATCCGATACCATTTTTGGAACATGAATGAATAGTTTTTTTTTTTTACGTATTTTTGCTTCCTGAACACGAATACATTATCCAAATTTGGCTATTATGTCACTATTTTGAAAAAATTGGCGTTAAAGTGGCCAAAAATGACGATTTCTAGAGTATTCATGACGTTATAGCATCGGTACCAAATTTTTTTTTTTCAAATTTTGTTTATACCACTCGAAAGTGTCAACTTTCAGCTTTAAAATGCATTTTGTTTTATTTCGATGTAATTTTTCATTATCAAGATATTTCGAGTTTTGTGCAACAATCAGACTACACACGGAGCAGCATGATAGGATGAAGGATGCATTAGTTAGCGACGCACTTACGAAGAATTGAACAAGGACAAAATAATGCCGGTGTGCACCCGAGTGATGTTTCCGAACGCAGCTATGTCTAATAAATAGCACTTATCTTGCACATAATGCAATATTAAGATAGTATAAAATATTTTTTGCATGTGTCTTTCGTATGTAGGAAAAAGAGCTATTTTCAAATTATTTTAAAAAGGAGACATTATGTCGATAAAAGTTGATACTTTCGAATGGCATAAACAAACTTTGAAAAAAAAAAATTTAGTACCGGCGCTATAACGTCATGGAAACCCTCAAAATCGTCATTTTTTGTCACTTCAACGCCATTTTTCTCAAAATTATGACATGATAATCATGATAAATTTGAATAACGGATTTGTGTTCAGCAGGCAAAAATACGTTGAAAATGACTATTTACACTTGTGTTACAAAAAGATTGTTAAATTTTGTTGGACAGTGTTATTATTGTTAAAGGCATTATAGCAGAACTTCTATTAAAGATATTTATCCAGTGAGATATATAACTATTTATTATGTGACAAACACACATTTATATTGGATTAGTTATTTTGTCACTTTTTCCACATATCGCAGAAAAGAGATTATATTGTATCTTGACAAGTACTGAGTTTTTAACAGATTAAAAAAGAAATAATTTTTCAGTTTTAATTGATACTTTAATTTCTTTTTAAGGCATGTATCTGACACATTAAAAACAAATCTAATATGTCTTTAAATCTCGAAAATTGAATGATGTTTATTTAACAAATGATGGTAACAATTATTTGTAATTTCAAATGTCTGCATTGTTTTAGCGTTTTATAATTAAGAAATTAAGAATTATGTTTTTCAATTTCTTTGAAGAATACTAATCTCTTGTGATAAGAATAAAAATGATTCATTTTTACGAAATTAATACTTCTTTTTTCTTTAGAAAAAGGAGACGCAGTCTTAGCATCTCAATCGACAAGAGAACAAATGGATGCCGAGAGTGCGGACATGCTGAATGCTCTTCGACAACAAATTCATCCTCAGCTTATGATGCATGCAGCGTTGACACCTACGCGCATTCCTGGTGGCCATCCACCTCCACCAGTCGCTTATTCAATACCTTTATCTAATTACATGATTCATGTAAGATATTTTCTCTGTCATATACCTTGAATGTCGGAACAAGACGTATTCCTGTATTCTCTTAATGTGTCTAATGAGACTTGATTTAAGAAATTAATATTTTTTAAAGATAAAAAGACGTTGACAAAGACTCAATGAAAGAATTAAAAATGAAAAATAGCTTGAGAATCAAATTAGGTTTTTAGTGCTTAAACTTATCAAATTAATTTAAAATATTTTTTATATTTAACAAAATCTTTTTTAATTGAATATTTCCTCTATACTATATCTCTTTTTCGCTGCGAATCTGCTCTTATCAAGCAAAATTTATTGTATTTCTAGCAACACGTGAAAAACGAAGAACGTCTGCAACGGCATTTGTCCGTAGATGAGGAAGCAGACGAAGGCGACGAGGAGAACGTTTCCGATGTTCCCCTTAATCTGGTAGCGACTTCACTCTCGGAGGAAACGCATTAAGAAAAAATCTGGTTTGGCGCTTAGGTATGTTTTCTTGACAGCGTTTAGTCTGTTCGACGACATTTATCCTGGATGGGTATGTTTAAAATCCCTCCTGGCAGACTCTCTCAACGTCCCCCTCCCTCCCCCTCAAGAAATCATTCGCACCGGGGACTGTGACGACGTTCCGTGGAGAGCCATCGGACTCACACCGCGGCGTAATGCGCACGATGGAACGAGATGATATTAATTACTCAGTATTAATTATTCAAGATGTACATATATAAATATACACATACGGGAATACACACGTACATACATACACACGTACACAAAACACAAATAACTACACGTAAAAACACGCATATGAGAAAATATTTTTATACAAAATTTTATATGTGCTCGCCCGTTGTACATAAATGTGCCGCGGATCCAACCGTGGTGTCGCTCGGAAATGCTCGTCGTTGTTATCGTCATCGTCTTGTACGTATTTCAATTGATTATGTTTTGGTGACGGTGACAGCAACAGCAACCTTCAACGGCGTACCTGTAACGTCGTTATGGCTTTCGACATTCAATTGTGTTACGCTCCAAATTTTAAAGTCCTTTCAAAAACTTTTATACGTTGCGTGATGAATGTTGGATTTTTCACTTAATTTTAACAGAAGTGCAAAAGAAACGAACACTATTTAATACGTAATTCAAATATTACGAGTAAAACTCAAATAGTACATTTGGTAGACATAATCTCAGAAATGAAAAAAATTTTTATTTTTTTAAATTATATAATTATATTAATATTAATTGTATTATTTAAACTCATCAAATTTGAAAGTATCAAAATTGGAAACAGATTGATAATAAGTCATCATTTAATGTAATTAAATTAAATTATACTATAATTTTGTATCCTTTATAAAAATTTTATTGATCAAAATAGTATTTATTGCAATTTGGTGAATAACTTTGCTCATATGCTTGTTCATGATAATAAAATGATTATATGACAAATAAGAAAACTAAAAATTATCAAATGATGAAATAGACTATTATGTACTTTCAACAAATAGTAAGTAAACAAAGAGAGAAATTTGTTTCAGTCATTGGTACAAATATTGAGTAACCGTAAAAAAATTATTTAAGATAAATTATATTGTATGTTTATACTTATATTTATATATTTATATTATATAAAAATTTTTGATACAGATAAAATGGCGAATATTAACAGAATTAATTGCTAGTTGCATTTTACTGCAGTTAGATGTAATTGTATTGAATTATAAGTGTAACTTAAAACAAATTATGTTATTTTTACAAGTTATATTTCTATAACTTGTATAAATTGTAATGATTTTGTATGATAAGTGATTAATTTCGCGATATTATTTGTAATTTCTATTTTGTGAGAAAGGATTAGGAACACACAAGTGAAAAATTTCGCATTTCATACGCAACATTTTAACGGATTTGTCTAATGACGAAAAATTTGAGCGATTGACAATAAAAGATATTAGAAAAAGATTGGCGCAATAGGGGACACTTCGGGGCCTGAATAAAAAGCGGAATACTAGCAACTGTGTCACAATATGACGTGCCTCCTCTCTTCGAAGGTGGCACTCGCGGAGCCTTAAATTAGAGACCTGTAGATGTATATTGTATTACGAGACTGCTGGAACTGTGCGTGAAGATTAACGTTTCTAAATTTCCACCCTCTCGGAAAAGACTTGTACTTAATCTCGGACGAGATACTCGCACGCAATTATCTAAGATAAGACTCTGGAAGCAATAAGAAGCACGGCGTGATGTATATATACCGTCGTTGTCGTCATCGTTATTACGGATACTCACGGTTGCGCGCTCTCTCTTCCTTCTTTTCGATCTGTCTCGACGACGAACGAGAAACACGCGAGAACTTAAGAAAGTATGTATTACTTAGATAACGTTTACTCATACGCCGGATATACATATATTAAAAGTACACAAATTTTATGACTCCGCTGCTGCTGCTGCGTAATCAATTTAGAATCAGAATAAGGAGAGGCTTCGCTTTAATAGAATAATGAAAACCTAGTAGGGTTCTATATCTACCTCCTGTATACATACATTTACATGTCATTTATAATAAGTATAAATCTATTCATTTTTTAAAGTTGATGAGATGGGTTGATTTGAATATAAACTTAATTTCACATTTACGATGATATACAAGACGAAAACAATTGCACGCGATATATAGAGGCTATGGCTATTTTAAATAATTAAACATGCATTACCCATGCATTTTTCGATTGTCGTATTTTCCAAGATACCGGGTGTAGGTTCTAATTTCTCTTTTTCTCTTGTCTCAATCTGACAATGAGTCCGCGCGCGTAGTGAAATGACGGAAGCGTAATAGGCCGGGGTCTCCGCCGTCTCTCCAGAATTGTACAGATAACGTGTCGGAACGGGTGTTAAGCGACCTTACATAGCGCATAATACTATGGCCAGTGCATCTACTCATGGTATCGTAATATTTAACGTGTCGTATACCTAATCAACATTGCCAAAAATAGATTTAGTCTACGTACGTAGGATAGTTAAGCACGTACACAAAAAATTTAGCAGCCCTTACTCTATTCCCCGTCCCCCCCCCCCCCCCCCACACACACACTTCCCCAACACGCTCCTATCTTTATTATTTTTTCCCCCTTCTATTTTTTCCTTCGCCTTTCTCCATCTATACACATGTCTCCATCTTTCTTTTTTCTAAAATCTTCAGAACTTTGTTCGTATATTTTTATTCCCTTCCAATCCTTCCCCTCATTGCGGAGACCCTTGGAATATTCTCATGAAATTTCGAAAACAGCTCGCAGCAGCCCGCGGAGTATTTTAGCGTTAGTTGTTATCAAAGAAGCCTTATAAACAAATACTTTTTTTCACTTGGAACGCCATTCTTTTCTTAGCTATGAACCATTTCACCAATTTGAATCCGTTTTTTATTACAAAAATGTCTAATTTACAAGATGAGGAATGCAATCATTCAAAATACGAAATTTTTAAAACTTGATTAACAATTAAATAAATGTATTTAATTTAAAAAATCAGGAAGATACATTAAAGTATGTTAATGTTATTTTCTTTTTTTTCTTTTCCTTTGTTTTTTTCCCAAAGAAAGTAACTTTCAAAATAATAATTAGATGAAAGAACGGCGTTCAAGAAATATTCTGTGTATATACACATATATATATATATATATATGTATGTATGTATGTATATACATATATGTTGAGAGAGAGAGAGAGAGAGAGAGAGAAAGTAGAGCTTGGAATTCTTCTAAATATTTCACGAAAATTACTCTTAACATTGAATGTTTCCGTGCAAACTTCCGTAAACTTATTAATGTTAATATATTTTACACACTAGTTGTTGCAAATTACAAAATTGAAATTTTACTAAATTTTACTAATATAAATCGGCTTTGTGATATAAAAATATTTTATATACTAATAACATTGCTATAACTCTTGTCACATTTTTCTATGATTATATGTATCAAAAAGGACAAATGGGAGAGCAATTAAACTTATAAATAATTTATGGAGCACATTAATGGAACATGAATTTATTTAAAGCTTTAATTGCGAAGTATGTACACTTTTTACATAAATGTTTGAACTTATTTCAATTTTATTGCTTATACTTTACAAATAGAAGCAAAACTTTTAATTTATTGTTATTATATGTATAAATATTAATAGGATTTTTAAATAATATTGGTATTACTTTTACAACTTTGTGTTTTTAAATATATGACAGTATAATATTACAATATGTACACAACACCTAAATTGCACTATTCTAGTACTATATTTTGTGATATATAATTATATATATATATATATATATATATATATATATATATACAGGGTGTCCGAAAAATCGCCTACTCCACTTTGGGAGGTGATTCGGGACCCAAAAACAAGCAAAAAAGTTCATACAAACATAGGTCCGGAAATGAGCCGTTTCCGAGTTATAGCCACTTTTATGTTCAAAAATCGTAATTTAGAATCCGCTTGGCATCCCTCTTTCTTAATTATTTCTTAAATTAAAATTTTTTATTTTTTTTATTTTTATTTGTTATTTTTATTTAATTTTATGTTATTGTAATGTAATCGTATTAACAAATATTGAAAAATTGAAAAAAACTAAAAAAATTATAATTAACAAAATTTAAAAAAAATTAAAAAATAAAAATTGAAAATTAAAAATTAAATAAAAATAACAAATAAAAATAAAAAAATAGAAATTTTTAATTTAAGAAATAATTAAGAAAGAGGGATGCCAAGCGGATTCTAAATTACGATTTTTGAACTTAAAAGTGGCTATAACTCGGAAACGGTTCATTTCCGGACCTATGTTTGTATGAACTTTTTTGCTTGTTTTTGGGTCCCGAATCACCTCCCAAAGTGGAGTAGGCGATTTTTCGGACACCCTGTATATATAAAGTATTCTAGATCTACACGATCAAATTGAAGAAGTGAATTCCCATAGACGAGAAATTTTTTATAATATTTAGCACTTTGTCAAATCTCAAAAATAATGTTTTCTCAAATAATAAAAATGGAACATTGTTATTTTTTATATTCCAAATAAATAAATAAAAATCATTATTTAGACTATAAAAATTATATACATATAAAAAAAGAAAACAAAAACCTATAATATTTATTAATATTTTTAACACTTGAATTTGATAAAAATACCCATTTTTATTACATTTTGATTTGAAGAAGCGTTATTTTTAAGATTTGATGAAAATGCCAAATAAAAAAAATTCGAATTTTGGGATATTGAATTCATTTTCAATTTGATTATATAGATCTAGGACGTTCTATGTATCTATATATCTGTGTGTTATGTGTACACACACACACACACACACACACGCACACACACATGGAATGGTTATTTAAGTATTAACACATTTATATTTTAAACTATTAGAAATGCGATTTTTACTGAGTTAAATGAGATGAAAGAGCTACTAATTTATCGAATTTTAGCTTTTTGTAGAATTTTAATTTGCAGAGATTCTGGCTTTCACTTTGATTTTTTTAAATAGATCTATATATTTCTTTGTACAATACACAAAGATCATTGAAAGACAAATACAGATATAATATTTGTAATATTTGAAGAAATAATTGTCGCAAAAATAGCGATAGAAGGACATTTTTACCACGTGCCTGGAGATAAGTGTGTTAATACTTAAATGGACTACCCTATACATATTTTTTCTCGATCATTCATTTCATTGCTTTAAAATAATCATAATACATAAATGCATTATAATGCATTATAAAGAGGATTTACTGCGTAATTCAATTGTAACTTTAATGAAAAATATTTCAACACCCAGTGAAAACAAGTCATGAAGCTTATAAGATATAATGTCATTGTAACATAACAAGCTTAATTGATTTAATAATTTGACCGTATTAACATGGATTCTTGAATTGTACGGAAACATTCATTAAGACCGGCAGAATCATTTTCATGCTCCGCTGCCAAATTAAATGTATAAATATATACATCTATACTATATCAGGGTGCTTCAAGAAAATGTTAACTCGTTATGTGAAAATAACTTTTTTTAGAAAAACAACTGATAACACAAGATATCATAATAACAAATGTATTTTATCTTTAAAAAATCTATTCACTCATTATCATCATATTTTTACAATATTCTCCAGAATCAAGAGGAGAGCCTTTACATAAGTGGCTATCTTTTTTTAGGAGGGCAAAGCATTTTTTATCTCAATAAAATTTGACCTTTCTTTGGTTGTCTTACAACTTCAAATTATTATTGTGATATCTTGTATTAGCAGTTATTTTTCTAAAAAAATTACTTCCATATACTATAAGTATTAACATTTATTTTAAACATCCTGTATAAAATGATATGTATGTGTCCACACGCATATATATATATGTATACATATATATATATATATATATATATATATATATATATATGTGTGTGTATATGTATATGTATGTATACATATAGGGAGAAATATTTTCTATTATATGTCATTGAATGTACAGAGTATCTCATAACTCTTAATTAATATTTCAGGGAGTGAAAGAAGGTTAAATTTTGAACAAAAAGTTCTTTTTCCAATTTTGGCTCCAATTGGATCCGCTGTCTCGCCCGGTGATGACAGGGGCGAGGGGGAGTCCCTAATGGGGAGTGTTTGGCATGCCACAGACCTCCTTCGTGGCACACTCCCCGAACTCTGTGACGTCGGCGTGTCCGACCGTCTCTGCGTCGCAATATCATTATTTACCGAGTTATTAACAATTGTAGTTGACTAATCAGACAGCACGCGGCCAGAGTACCCAGAGACGTAGCATATCATGAAGCTTTTCGCGCTTACCGTACATTTCCTCAACAATTTATTTTGATAAAGTTTTTTTATCATTATTCTACTGAAATACCCATGGCAAACATCGAATAGCTCATATTTTACCATCAATGCTCAATTAGCCATGGGAATTAATGGGTTAAATAATTGAATTAATAAGTGGATAAATTAATAGATTAATAAGTGGATAAATAAAATGGAATATATAATTAAACAAATAAATAAAATAAATAAATAAATAACAAATAAGTATCAAAACCAATCAGAAATTGGATACATTTCTTATATTTATTCTTATTTATTTACTTACTTTTTTATCTGTCAATTTATTTATTAATAAGAAAAACTAAAATAGAATTTTAACCGAGGAAATATACAATAAGCACGAGGGAGCCCAATGGCATGCTGCGCTTCTGCATACTCCGGCCACGCGCTGTCTGATTGGTCAACTATAATTGTTAATAATTCGATAATTAATGGTTGTGTCAAAATTGGAAAAGAAACTTTTGATTCAAAATTCAACCCTCTTTGACCTCCTGAAATATTAATAAAGAGTTATAGGTCAGCCTGTATATGTACGCGTACATGATTGACAGATATAATAGTAGCACCATTGAATCACCACTAGTCGCAATAAATTCGCGGCTAGGCTAATATTGATGAAGCGTACAAAATAAAGGCAGTGGAGCCTCTGATCTCGAACATGTCGAACGGTCATTCTTTCATTTTGATCTCCCCCCCCCCCTCTCTTTCTTTCTCTCTCTTTTTATCGTCTTCAAATGAAACACGTCGAGGTCGCACAGCGTATCGAGATAGACGAGACAAATTAGTATGTAGCTTTAGTGTATTATCGCGTTAATCAAAGCTACCCGTAGCCTCCGGTTTTTCTACTTTTTCTACGAGACGCAAGCAAATTGTTTGGAAGTGCCGTAGTGTAACTTCTGGCGTAAAAAGCTTGAGCTTTATAATTATTTAATACTGTAAATATTAATAGCGGAGAAAGAAGTGGATGGTAAGCCGAAAGCTGCTGACGCTAGATCATCCGCGAGAAATTATGGAACCAGCGTAAAATATACGCTCTCGTTGACAATGGCTCGGTAAATTGATAAAGTTTGAAACGATAAGTGGAATGTTAAGGCGAAAAGGGGAAATGTCTATATTTATAAGTGACATCGTCGACGTGGTTCAGGCACCACCAACGCCTACATTTTGAACGTTTAACGTTTTGGGATTTTTTCTTTTGCCGGTTAGTGCCGAAAACAGATCACTGTGTGTAGATCGCGTAGCGAATATAGCGTCCGTCCAACATCTCGCGAGGGAAACACTACGCGAATTTAGTATTATATGTCAATAGTATTACTTCATTCGTACCCTCGGTCGGTCCCAGTCCCATCCTCTTGTTCCGGATGGAGGCAAACGAGCTTGCTTTGTTCGCGGGTGAGGGGGAGGGGGGGGGGGCAAGCGCGACGAATCAGCGAGCTTCATCTCCCCGCCGTCGATTTTCAAGACGTGTTAGTCGAGATCTACGCTGTAAAAAGTACCACTTTGTAAGATACAAAGAGAGGCGCGATATCGTTCGCAGGTATAACGTGAGAAACGATGTAATTTCGCTAAGTACTCTCTCTTCCCGTGATTGGCACGTTGTAGATTTTGAGGTCATTGATTTTACACATATACACGTATACACATACACGCATCTAGATATTATTATTATTAATTGAATAATTATTTACATCATCACTAAAGCATAGGCATAGGTTTGAGCTCTCTACTAAATGTGGAATTAGAGAATATTTTTTATAATCATTACGATCTGAATATTGCTATTATTATTATTATTAATTATTATTATTAATTATTATTAGCATTAATTATTATTATTATTATTATTATTATTATTATTATTATTATCATTGTCGGCGACGTTGGTTGAGTGTATCCGAGTCAATCGGCGACGCTGCCCTCCTCTTATCTTGTCTTTTGTTTTAATTCTCTCTCTTAAGATCTACTTTTTTTTCGAATATATGTACTTTACTTCGCGAGGAAGCGCCATGAGTTTGTTTCGACAATGATAAGGCCGAGGCTTTTTATATACGTGTTTTTTTATGTATCAGTATTCTACGCGTTTGATTTTTTTTTTTTTTTAGTGGATAAGCGACTTTGTTTAACCGACGCTACTTAAACCCCCGATACGCGACGGCGAGATTTACATTACTTAATTAATTAAATTATTGACTATACCTTTCCTCTTCTTCTTAACCATTCTCTTCTCTCCCTCGTTTTTTTGTACGTCTATTTGTTATAGTCTTTTTCCTTTTTCCACCTTTACCCTGCCCCTCCCTTCTCTTTTTCGCGACCCCTTTGGAATATTATTTAAACGCTAATTTATTATATTTCACACGTACATCTATACGTAATATACATGTACAGACGTACATACATATATACATACACACATACAGATTTATACATAGCATATTTTGTGCGATGAATTTTGGCGACGACTGGCTTAATAATTTATTACTTATTATTACACTGTATGAACGTGAGACACGACCGCATATATAACACGCAATGCAGATCCTTCTGTTTGTAACCCTTCCTTTCTCATATGTGGGCATGCGTTCAGCGCGCGTAGTGGCGTGCGATACGATAATTTCGACAATGAGAACGAAAGGGTTTGAGAAATTTAGTTTTTCTAATGATCAGGCACTCGTTATATACCTCCATGCTCGTTCATTCGCATACTGTATACTTGTATTCGCCTTAATTCGCGTTGAGAGCACATTGTCGGCGTGCCTTTATCGCCTTTTTGAACTAATTCACACGATGCCGAATAATATCTCTCTTTCTCTCTCTCTTTTTATTTTTCTCGACGGAAGAATAAATTTCATTGTCGAAATGATACGAAATTTTTGTAAGAGAGAATTTTTGTAATTTTTACACGTAGAAAGGAAGAGCTTGTAAAAAAAGTTACAGAGTCGGGTCAGTCCGAACTGAATGGATGATGGTTTGATTGGCATCTCATCGTTGATAGGATTAAGAAAATGTTTCAAGCATCTTCATTGTAAAGTGTCCACATCAACTTGATACAACACGAAGATCGATTTAAATGATTAAAATAACGTTTGTGAAAAATCGATCGATTTTCACGTGAACTGAAGAAATGAATGTGCGTTAGGGCTATTTTACAATTGCGTAAACGTAATTGTAAACGTAAGACTGTAAGAAAATGATCAATCATTGCTTCTTGCGAGCGAAGAATAATTGATTATGATTGGTCATTTTCTTATAAACTTACGTTTACAACCACGCTTACGCAATTGTAGAAATGGTCCTTAAATTGACAGCAGTATTGTATTACTCATGGACGTAACAGTCTTGAGTAATAATTATTTGTCGAGAAATGTAAAGGACAAGAAAGCTCGTAAAAATGCAACAAAGTATTAATCTTAGCTGGAGATTAATAATTAATCGTCGCGGTCGACGAACGATCGCATCGTGTAATAATCCATCCATCATCCTCTGTTCAGTTCAAGCTTCAGATTTAAGCTTCGACGCTATCGTGCTTGCGTAGCCACTTTGTCTCTTTGAATGCCCGCCAAAAAGCTCTTTCTTCCCGTTAAGCACGAGTATTAATCCCAATCCATTGACTGAATATTTTTTTATTGTGAGATGTAATACGATAAGACGGCGTGACAGACGGCAATGAAATTGCAAAGAAAAAAAAAAACTGCGCGAATGTATATTTTGCACAAGACGCGGCGGCAAATCGCGAGGCTTCGGTCAAACGAAAAATAACTTAATCCTATTGTAAACTTATAAAATCTATATCGCGATATTCTCGCGTGTCCCACGTGGAAAATGAATCATATTAATGTAACTGGAATACGCGGCCAGACTCAAATAATGTGCCAAAACAAAATAAATGAGAAGATTTTACCCAGATATCCTGTAGATACAAAGAGTTAGGATACGTGTTCGACTTGTTCTTCCCAACATGCATTCTATCATGAAATAATTGAATGTGTTAAATGAAAATATTTTAATCTCTTAATGCTCAGATTTTTACAAAAAAAAATAATCCAAAAAGTCTTTTTTATTCATTGAAATTAATAATTCATTCATTTGTTTAATTAATAATTAATTAAATTAAATTATGTATAATAACATCACTTTTAAGGACAAAAAAGCATAAATATTAGATGAATTTCTTTTTCCTCATTATCAGGTAATCGTAAATTGATCTAAACTTTTTAAATGCGTTCCTGATAACCCATTCGTCTGACACTTATACTCGTCAGATATGTATACATAAATAATTTTAGTGTAATTATTTTTTATGTCGGAGTTAACATGAGCGCGTGCATAAAATAAAGCTCTGCCCGAATTAACTCAGGCTTGTGCGTTAAGGGGTTAATGAACGATTTTGAATGTATTTCTTCTTTCTACACAATAGAAAATTTGTTTTGTTATTCTCATCAAGTGTTATGGTATATTTACTATTATATAATATAATAGCATTTTTTATATGCAATGCTTTATTTTCGAGAAAGAAATTTGAAAATCGGAAAATTAGTAACATTTTTTTATGTCCAACATAATAAAATCGTGCTGTGTTTTTCAAATAATTCGTTAATGACGTTCGAAATACTTAAAAATTCATAGTATCGAATTGTATCTTTTATTCATACTTAGTAGCGTTAAATAATTGATATCGAATTATTTGCGAGTTAAACCGCACAAATCTCGACATGACAAAATGAATTTTATTAATTTTTCGATTTTTCCAAAGCAGAATGCATAAGATAATTCTATTCTTTTAACTTATTTTCTTATCTAAAATTACCTTCTCCCAGTTGTACTGTTATAATAATAGAATACTCTGTAAATATTCGCACACGTGTCTATGGCACCACGACTCAATTCGCATATTTTAATTACATTACATCGATACGAGCGAAAAATGGGAATGGGTTTTTTTTACGATAATGATGATTGAAAGAGCGAATTATGGGACACGCGAGGATTTCGCGGCTCCGATTAAAAGATGAATCAGGAAAGCTGAGATGGAAGCGTACGAAACGTAGCAATAGCGAGAAATTACTTTTGTATTTATGATGTATGCGTAAGTTAATTCGGGCTAAGGCCAGCAGCTGTTGAGATTATTCAAGGTTGTGTGTATCATAAGTATTTTGAATTGTTGAATAGTAATAGTGTAAATGGACATTATAGGCGTTGCACGATGCGGCCGTGCCGAGAGTAGCGGAGGTAACTGCGAAAGTGCCGGTCGTTACTATTGGCGCGACTACTTCGTCTCCCGAATATTCGGATCCAGAATCCTTTCTCTCATCACAGTACTTCATTTTGTGTGTATGAAGAATTTTTTATTTTTACTTGCTCTGTGTTTCTGACAGATGTAACGCATACTGGTCTTTTTGCGCGGACACACGTCAGCCAGTCTGCAATGCGCGGATATACAGAATATATCCCGTAAAAGACGTATATCAGCAGCGCTAATCGAAAAGATTCCCGTTATCGGTATGCACCTTTTAGGGGGATTGCGTATGTGAGAACGTATGTAGGGCGAAGCTGAATTTTTCTTCAATAAACTTCCAAAAGCAATATTCACAAACTACTGCAAGATATAATATGGATGAATTTATATGGCTGATAGTTATTTGCTTCGAAATAAATTAAATGTATAATTCTAATTATTAATATTTGTAAATTTGTTATCCTATATTTCTTGAATAGTATCAGGAAAATATAAGTAATAGCGCGTTAAAAAAAATCAAGATAAGCGAACAAGATACACAAAGATCGAAGAGCTTATGTACCTGAAAGATTTAAAGTCTAAAATAAAAACAAAAAGATGTAAAGCTATGTCGATTCAAATTCTTTGTCGATGAGAAATTTTAGGCATGTTTGTGCTGTCATTTTGCGCGACTTTGTAAAATAATTCTCTCAAACATGCGAAAAATAATAAATAACTAAATAAAAGAGATTGCTGTCACTAAACAATTGTAAATAATAAATATTTTTATTCATTTGGGCTATCGCACCAACAGTATTTTTTATGTCACATAGAAATTTGCGAATTAGTTAAACTTCCGATATAAATGCCATTTGAACTCCTCATTGTAGAAGTTTGTCGTTTGAGTTCGGCTTCACCATACACGTGTGTATGTGTGTGCGTGCGTGTGTGTGTGTGCGTGTGCGTGCGTGCGTGCGTGCGTGTGTGTGTGTAACAACACACACACACACACACACACACACACACACTCACTCACTCACATACATTTATATTTTACACTGCATTGTAGACATTTGTTTAATTTATAAATATCCACAGCGCACTACGCGATCTCTCTTCCATGACAACTGTACCTAATTATTTACTTACGGATCATCAAATCGCGTTATTTCCTCCTTTGCTTCCTGCCTGTTTTTTTCCCTTTCTTCCTACCACCCTCTCTTTTACTTCTTCTCTTCTTTTTCTTCTTTCTTGTCTTATTATCTAGCTAATTCTTTAAACTAGCTAAAGTCTAGAGCGCATGATATATCTTTCTTTTTTCCTTCCTTCCTTTCTTTCTTCCATTTTTCCTTTCTTCTTAAATTTTATATATCGTAACGGTAGGTGATAACGCTGTTAGACGTTTTAAGGGATATTTATTGGGCTGCTATGTGATTTGTTGGAAATTATTTTGAGAGAACTTTTTCAATTCGGAGAGCGGAAGTGCCCGGAGGTGCAGCTGCAACGCCGGCGGCCTTAGGAATAATGCAATGCGATGCGATGCGATGCGATGCGATGCGATACAATACGATACGATGCGATATGATATGATATATGATATGATATAACATAACATGACATGACATGACATGACATGATTTGATGCGATTTGATGTTTATTGTGCACACGTGTTTGTATTTAAACGCGACTATTTTGCGAGATTAGATTTGTGCAACAGCGTGTGACAATAAACAGGAGCGATGGGCAAAGGACCAAAATATATAATTCGCATTCGTCGATCTAAAATTTTCTTCTTATGATTGGCGTTTTCACATCCATTTTTATATGCGACGCATTAATAAGTATCAGAGTCTCCTTTATCTGCGACCCGGATGGAACGACTCTCGAGGCATCTTGTACTTGCAAGGGCATTGTTGTGATACCACAGATGCAGCTTCATTGAAACTTGAATAAAAAAAGTAATGCGTTAACAAAACGGTGTTTATTTATTTTCAATTACTGTTTCAGCTATTCTTGTTGGGCTTTTGTATTACAGTCACGTGAATCACCTTCGTATTGATTTTTCATATTGTTGATTTACTATTGTGGGATACAATTCACGCATTCTTCGCGCTCACACTCAAAATGGAAGAATCATGTTTACTTTCTAACAGATAATTATTTCAAAATAGCAGGGTCTTTAGAAAATAATATCAAACTCCTTATTCATAAGTTTATTAAAACTCGCGCTTTTAATATTCGCAGAGTGAAAACTTGTAATCATTCTTTTTATTCGCGATCAGAAGATTCCGTATTCGCGGTTAAAATTTTTATTTCATTCTATTATAATTCTATTATATCTATTAATAAACAAAATTTTTGTGAATTCATGAAAATTGATCTCTCTCAATAGAGAGAAATCTGATTTTTAAAAGAAGAAGTAATTAGCTTGAATAAACTTGAATTTAGGAACCTACAAAATGTCACAAAACAAAAAACAAATTACCAAATATAAACCAATTTCTGATTCTGATCACTACTAATAATATTTAAATAATTATTGCAATAATATATCTTAGAAAATATCTTAGAAAATATTATATTGAATATTAGTTATGCGGTTGACATTATTATGCGGTTCGACGACGCGATTGAACCACAGCAATCCAGGAACACCAGTCTCTCATTCCCATATTGCTGCACTTAGTCCTAGTGGTACTACTGCTCAAAAGGATACTTCCTTCTATTTTCCTACCAATCAACAACCAAACGTGGACGGTATGTTTTGCCGAACACTACAATCCTGCCTTTTTTTTTAAATTAAAATATAATTATTAAAATATAATAAAATGTACTATTTCTAAACACACTCACGTGCACGCACGCGCGCGCGCGCGCGCGCACACACACAGACACAGACACACACACACACACACACACACACACACACATATATTGTAATAAAAATTATATTAGTCACAATTTACATTATTAAAATATAATAAAATGTACTATATTTTAATAATGTCTATTATTAATAATGTAAATTATGACTAATATAATTTTTATTACAATACACATGCGTGTTAATTTTTTTCTTTATAAATTTATGATCGTAAGCAAGCATCGTTTTAATGATAAAACAGGAATGAAAACTTAATGATAGTTTAGGTAATGACCGCGTTTGGTACTGGCGGCGCTGCAGATGTTGACAGACGCGTGAACAAAGCTGCTAGCAGTCCATAGTTCTATAGTCAAAGGACGTCACGTGACCAAAAATAAATATACCGATTCGTCATTTTTGGTCACGTGACGTCTTTTGACGCTAAAAATGAGCGTCGAGCGTCAGCGTGAAAAGGTACCTTAAATCGAACTTATATAATTCGGAATTGGGTCGAGTCGGTAAATCGAAAACGCTAAGGCTGAAATCATATGGTACGGAATAGAGCTGCGGAATAGAACGTGCGTCATAGTACCAACCAATCAAAGCTATTCTGCAGATTTTCTATTGGTTCTGATTGGTTGGTTCTATGACGCACGTTCTATTCCGCAGCTCTATTCCGTACCATGTGATTTCAGAGCCTAAGGCTGAAATCACATGGTACGGAATAAAGCTGCGGAATAGAACGTGCGTCATAGAACCAACCAATCAAAGCTATTCTGCAGATTTTCTATTGGTTCTGATTGGTTGGTTCTATGACGCACGTTCTATTCCGCAGCTTTATTCCGTACCATGTGATTTCAGCCTAATAGAAAAATGCGAAAAAGCGCTGATTGGCTGTTCGAATAACGCATCCGCTGTCCCGCACGCTAATTCTTGTATCGCCTGTATGTAATACCAGCCTCATAGTCACGCATGCGCATTGGTGTGCGGCCCGTTTGTCTACCATCTTCCATCTGGTACGGTTGTATAGAGTTTGCCGGTTACGCTGATCACGCAGCGGATGTTCCGCCATCGTCGTCACTTGGAGGGTCCGCCATTTTCCCTTTGTCGTTCGTATACTTGATTCAGTCGCAGTTTGGCGTGATCGTTTCGTTACAATTCGTCAACGGGATTTCCGCGCGTTCTACCACGAAGACCAAGGACGTGACATTCGGAAAGGAAAGATGAGTTACGGTAGACCGCCGCCCCGCATCGACGGGATGGTTTCCCTGAAGGTCGACAATCTTACGTACAGGACGACGCCAGAAGACCTCAGGCGTGTGTTCGAGCGATGCGGCGAGGTCGGCGACATTTACATCCCCAGGGATCGCTTCACGCGCGAGAGCCGTGGTTTCGCGTTCGTCAGGTAAGTCCTGCTGAGTAAGAGAGAGCCCTGCTACGTCGGCGATCGGATCCCGTCGCACAGCAAGGACGTGTAATTGACCAGTCTTTTATGGGCGATACCTTTGGATGCATCGATGCCAACGATCACGCTGACGTCACGACGCGAGCGCGCCAGTTCGTAGTATTCAGTATTTTCGCGTCTACAATGCTACCTCGATATCGTACGATACCGTCTTTTGCCACGATACATTTTTGGCATTTGTAACACGAAATAACGGTAGATCTTTAGTATGAAGGTGACGTCGCCAAATTTTTTTTTTTTTTTTTTTGGGGACACCCGCATATTTTATGTAGCGCGAGGCGTGGAAATGATTGAATCGTTCTGAAATTATTTCTGTACAACCCGACATGGAAATAAACTCTTTCACTTCACTGCGTTATAAAATAAGAAGATTGTTCTTTGCTTTGAAATATATAAGGCTGTGAAAATTCTTTATTTCTGCCTGAACACTAAGAAGCATATGTCGCTGAAAATTATTGTACAATACTGCTACGATATTTTATTTATAATACTTGAAGTTTCGACGAAAGTAAAGAATCATTGTTTTATAAGTTTTTAATTTATATACTAAGTGAATATCAAGCTTGTATTTGCAAAGTAATGTAAAAGAGTCAATAAACGAGTGAGAATATTACATCAAATAAAAGATAATTTATTATTTTTTAATGAAGAAAATTAATGGAATTTTTATATGTAATATTTTTAATATTTTTTAAAATTATTTAATATTATTTTTGAATAATAAAACAAGATTGCTTTCAAGTGCAATTACAAGCAATATGAAAAAGATTTTTTCGAGCAGTTTTATTTTTACATTTTAAATATATATATGTATATATATATATATATATATATATATGTACGCACATGAAATATGTATATATATATATATATTTTTTTCAAAAAATCTTATAATGTATAATCATTGCCATTGTTATAGATTTAGATCCGTATTCAGAACGCGTTTCTAAAGATGTTAGCGCATTTTTATGTTATTCTATCTTTATCATTCAGTAAACGTAAAACAAGGGTAGAATAACATAAAAACGCGCTAACACCTTCAGAAATGTGTTCTGAATATGGATCTTATAATATATAGATTATTACAATGTTATAATCTATATATTATAATAGTATAATAGTATAATATAATAGTATATAAAGTTATAGACCATTAGTGAGCTACTAAAATATTGTATTAAAGATTATTATAAAAAATTAAAACATGAAATGTTTTGACTTTATCGATTCTTCAGTTATAATATCAAATCCGATTGATAAAAAACATTTGCAATAATAGATTTGAAGAGCATAAAAAGGTGTAGTATAATAAATATAATAAATATAAATAAATAGATAAAAGAAGAATAAGATTTGTTAAAAAGGAAATATCAAATTGATATGCCAAATTATAAAAATAAAATTGTGTTGAAATTGAAAAGATTTTTTAGATTCTTATTGCAATGTTGTTTGAATAAAATTATTGAAATTACATTACATAAAAAAATGATTAAGCAACAATTTTTTCGAGTATATCCATATGTTTTAAAAAATATCTCAAAAATAAAAGTTTTAATAAAATTAGAATGGTTGTACTTATACTAAATTTACTGAAAAAAAATGTCTAATTTAAAGATGTTACGCATACATTCGTATGCGGTATATGAATAGATAAAGCTTTATCTTGCATAGAAATATATGTAAGTCAAACAAATGCTTCAAGAAAATGACATATTAAAGGAGAAGAAATGAAATGCTGAAAGTATTAACCCTTAACATACACACCTTCCTAAAGTTATACAACATATATATATGCGGTCCATCGGACCTCGATGTAAATTAAATGTTTGTCAAATTCATATAATTAATGATTAAAATTTGAAAAAATTTATAGTTAATCTTGAAGATGTTAGTGATAATCTGATATTATTACGAAGATGAAAAATATGTTTTAGTATGAAAAAAAATTCTTGAATAAAAAGTACCGTAAAAATCGACTAATTTTACTTAAAAATTCATGTTTTTAATTTGGAATATTTTTAATTAAAACTTATATACATACTCTTTAGACATGATACTTTTGAGAAAAAAATAGTTTTATTTGATACGTTGGGAAAAAATTTTTTTTTTTTTAAAGTATTCTGAAGATTGATAGTGACGAATTGTGAGAAAAAGCAATATGGTGTTATAATAAAGGAAGTTTTTTAATGACATTTTTAATATTATGATTTCTTTTTATATGGCGCACCAAGTCCCATTTTCAATGGTATTATAGAGAAACTTTCTCTGAAAGTTAACTCTGGGGTCCGTTTTGCCACGTGTGTATGTTGAGGGTTAAAGCCATAAATTGAGCACTTTAAATAAATAAATATATATGTATATTTCTTGGTAGGTTTTATGATAAGCGCGACGCGGAAGACGCATTAGATGCCATGGATGGACGGTTATTGGATGGTAGGGAACTCCGAGTCCAAATGGCACGATATGGACGCCCAACGTCTCCGCATCGCAGCCGTGGAAGTCGTCGTCGTGGAAGGTGAGTTAGTTTTCGTTGCTTTCTTTCATTTAGAACGTTAAAACATTAATTCTTAGGCCGATTGTACAATACGTCGTATGACGAGTCGTATCGTATGGTTGCAACCAATCATAGTCAAGCCTCATGAGGATGTTTTGATTACGTATTGTAGAACCGGCCTCAAAGGGCATACATCCGAAAAATTACGAGTACATGGGCTGTGAAACACTCCAGTGTCTTTAAGTGTGTGCTGTAATGACGTTCTTGAATATTTTATTGCATAAAAATTACTGAATAAAGTTATGTATTTTAAAGACAAGTTTCATAGCGACTTTTTAAAATTAACATTATTTAAAAAAATTGTCGAAAAAAACGAAAAGAATGACTTTCTTCGTTTAAAATTGAAAACTTTGGCATTTTTTAATATTTTGAAGTAAAAATTTAACTAGATACTCTTGAGATATGGTACTTATGAGAAAAAATTATTGCTATAGTGCGCGTTTCAAAAAAGGTATTTATTTAAAAAACTGAAAGTTTTTTTTTTTTAAACACGTCTTTGAACGGCTGCCACACGCATACTGATGCTTGGACGCTCCTGTTGGTCGAACATGAAGTTAATACTCCAATATACTACCTGATATCGCTGCAAGTTCAATTTTCTACATTTTAGTGGGAGCTATTAGAGCGCAAAGTTCGGAGTGGGGTGTCCGACACCTCATGTGCCCTTTAAGAGTTAATAGGACGAGAGAGATGGAACGAAAAGATTATCATTTTTCCACGACACAGACATTTCATTGATAAAATTTCAATTATTCGAACGTGTTCATAGATCACGAAGTAGAAGTAGAGATCGCAGACGTTCACGATCTCGATCTCGCAGTAGGTCGCGTAGCCGCGACAGAGATCGCAGGCGTTCCTACAGCCGCAGCCGTAGTCGCTCCCGTTCGGACAGCAAGAGCTCACGCGGCAAATCACGCTCGCGCAGCAAGTCTCAGGACAGACAGAAGGACAGTCGTTCCAAATCCAGGTGAGAATTATCTCGATTAATTTTAAAACTACAAAACGATTGAGTATCAAGCCGTTGTATCCACTTTTCTCTCATGATCAATTCACTATGTTTCCAGGGACTGAGCTGATTGAAGAGTGTGCGAGAGGATAAGAATGAGTGCGCGCGTATCCAACGAGTGCCGAATAATCTATGATTGAGATTGAAAGAAAAAAAAGGTATTCCATTACCCTCTATAGCAACACTCGCACGCTTCTTCACGTTCTTCTATCATTTAAGTATATACATGTTAACAGATATATATATATTTGAATCGACACTACGTATTTCGTCAATTTAAATACGTGATTAGTTTCTCTATAACATGAATATTCCTTTTTTTTTCTTATGTGCTTCTCCTTTATTCGCGCAATATAAATAATTTCATTATAACAGCAATTATCATTTTTTCACGAAACTGATTAATAAAAATCGATAGAATTTTGCTTCGTGTGACGAACTAGGTTTGGATTGTTCTTCATATTTCAATAAGGAATTCTAGTTGGTAAATTTTATGATGTAAGACTTTATGTATTATGTTTCATAAATTTACATGTATCATTTGCTATTTTTCATCGGCGGAGATTAATATTACGAACTGGAAGCAAAAGAATTCTTATAATGTTTTATTCTTCTACTTTCTAAATCGCATCTATTCTTTACCAGTATATTATAGTGTTATGCTGGTAAAACTTAGTACACACTTTCAAATAATATTGACAAACATTGTTTGCGTTAAAATTTACCCGAAAATTTTTGAACGAGTATTGTATATGATAAGTACATTTTATAACTAAATTTTTTTCAAGTAAGATTCAAAATTCAGAAAATGAAAGTAGAAGAGTTACGTAAACTTTGCAATTAATATTCAATAAAATTAATAATATTTTACTTTCGTTAATTTGATATATTTAGCATTGTCGTTTTGTTGATATCAATTCAGACAAACAATTGATTTAAAATGCAATGCAAAAAGTTTATAAATTTTTTTACATCTTTTTACAAAAAAGGTAAAAGATGTTCTATTTAAAATAAAATAAAGATATAATTTCTTAAAAGTTAAAATACAATAATTTTATGAAGAATTAGAAAAAAGTATTTCAATGATTTCTAATCTTCCATAATTCACAAATAATGTTTGTCAGCAATATCTTTAAGATGTGCGTACTAGGCTCAAGGAAAATCTTAATATCTGAGATTGGATATGAAATTTTAGGTTTGTTTTCACGCACGACAATACAGCTCTAGAAATAAGTTTTGCGTTGATAGGCAATCGTTCATGTAAGTTTGCACATCGTAGATTCATTTGTAATAAAGCGCAGTGATTTGCTGAGAAGACAAAACTGTCTACGTATCCCTTGTTTTTCCTTTGTGGATTTTAATGTGAGTGATCCGTCTAGGTTATCAAAACAATTTTTTAATTGTAATATAACTGTTAGGAAACGAAGTGTATTGTAAAGTAGCTCTTAATAGAATGCAAATCTTTCCCGAGCATTAAAATAGCTGCTGTTGCTTATTCAGCTTCATTAACAAGCAGAATAATCATATGAACTCTTATTAATCGCGCAAAGCGATTAGTTACCAAATATTTTCAGGTAAAACAAAAAGTAATTAAATCCTTTTTTATACTAGGCACAATTCATTGAGTGATATATAACGAAAAAGAAATGCTCTTTTTTCCATTAAATACGTACAATTTAATGTGTACATCTATAGTATGTAAACAAGAGATTAATGTAAAATGTTTAATATTTTTTCCTGAATACATGGCACAAATACACGTTTATACATGCATATATGAGATACAAATATATGTGTATGTATAATTATATTGTATACATGTAAGATTAGATACATATGTGTACAGTTATATATTTATATATATATATGTATATATATATATATATATATATATATGTTTGTATATATAGTATAAAATGATACTGTTACATACATATATACATGTATGTATGTACGTACGTATGCATGTATTATTTTACACTAGATACATATAAAAAATAAATATACACGTGTGTGTGTGTCTATATATATATATATGTATATATATATATATATATATATATGCATAAATACATATATGTATAGATTCGTATCATGTTATTTATTCGTAAATTGAAATAAATAAAAAAATATATATAGCAGAATGTACTTATAGAATCGATTGGTAATCCTACGGTTTTGAGAAAAAAACCGGAAGTGATTGAGATAATTTTCAAATAGGAGCATACTTATTGAATGATATAAATGTAATATTATTTGATAAATCTTTTTAAAATAAACAATTTTTATTTGAATCTCTTTTGATTATCTATTAATCGAGAAAAATTGAAAAAATAAAAATTGACGTAATCTAATATTTTGATAAAAAATGTTTCGAATAAAAGTTGTTTATTTTGAGGAGACTTATCGAATAATATCACACATTATTAAATGTATAGTTCAATATACATATATACTACTATTTGAAATTTGAAGTTATTTTCGATTTCAATCTCTTTCAGTTTTTTCTCTGGCAAACGTAATATCATTAATCGATTCTACATAGGATATAATTTCCTATAAAATTTTTTTACTCATCTCTGTATAAACTTCTTTTTTTTAAATAAAAGAGATGATGGTACGAATGGTACGAATTTGATACATTCTACGTATCTGCATATATGTACATATGTAACATACATACAAGTAGTTCAGAGTAATTTTCTCAAGAACGATTCAAAATAGAGAAAAATTATATAGTAGAAATCTGAATAGTTTTATAATACTTTCTATAATTCCATTTTTTGTTAATGCAATTATAAGATGCAGAAAGATTCCATATATCACTTTGTTATATTAAAATTAGGGGGTTTTATTTACAACTTTTTTACTTTGGACCGTCTAGCACACGCGTGGATATATATATATATATATATATATATATATATATATATATATATATATATATGTGTAAAAACACGCACACTATACATATATATTAGTATACTATTAAAGTACACTATTAAAGTGGGAATATAAATCTATTTGCTGGCGATTGGCCAGCTGTTGGAATTGTTGCATTTTTTGGAAATCTAGGAGGCACGAAGCTCTCTCTTGTAGATCCTTGGATTCAAAGGTGATTTACTGCGAGGTATTGAATTAGTCTCTCGCGAAGGATTTAATCGCGCATAATTTATGTAATAATTGTTACAATCAAAGTGTACCCATTTTATATCTTATAGTTATACATTTCAAATAATATACATGCTGTATACAACTAAAGTTTTTATTGAAATATATTTTTAATATAAATTGTAAAGAAAGTTTATACCCGCCAAATGATATTTACATGTATTTGAGCGCTGGTGTAACAATTTGAGATAAAAATTATATACACATGTGTACATATGCTAAATTTATATCCTATAGATTAACTGTTTATATGTGATTCTTTCTTGCCGAGATATTCCACGTTATAAACTGATACACAAGTCGATCTAATCGTTTTGATTACAATACAATAAAATTTAAAGATATATTATCAATTCATTTTGAGTGTAACAATATTACAACATTTCGTTCCTATTGGTCTATTCGCACTTATACCCCTACACCCTATCCCCATTAAAAAAAAAATAGAGAAAACTATTCACACACGGATATAATGTCCATATTCTCTGATAACTAAGTTGTGATTTTATGGTGCCACAGGCGGTGGAAAGGAGTGGCGTGGCGCGGGTGTAGCCGATGATGGGGTAGCTGAGAGTAAGCAGTAAGCCGAGTAGCAGGGGGCTGTAAGCAGTTTGCAGTAGCGAGAGAGAGCGGTGTTGACGGTGCGGTGCGATGCGGTACGATGCGGTGCGGTGCGGTGCGGTCTGTTCCGGTGCGATGGTCTGGTGATCCGGTGATTCGTTCAAGGCGGGTTTGCAAAAGATCAGGGCGAGAGCGAGAGAGAGAGAGAGAGAGAGAGCGAAAGAAAGGGGGAGATAGAGTGATATTGAGTGAGAGAAAGGTAGAAAGAAATAATAGATCATCTGCCAGTTCATCTGCAAGTTAAGAGCTATCGCGAATCCATCACCGACTTCCTCGGGTGTCATCGTGGGCGCGATGTCGGGTTCTAGGCATCGCGTGACATCACCAGACCTCGCAGAGAGGCGATTGATTCATAGAACGTCGTCTTCATCGATCGATCATCGATAAACGGAGTCACGTGTTCACGGTAAATTGTATGGTAGCTACTGCGTACTCTGTATGCGGAGTACGACAGTTCTAAAACAAGTAGAATTAGGGAAAAATATTTTATTCAGTTTAGTCTGATGTCATTTGAATGAAGATTATTATTGAATATTCAAACGAAGCGTTATTAAAAATATCTGAAAATTTGATGTTTCTCAGAGATCTTAACAGATTTTAGTGTCAATTTTTCCTTAACAAAATTGTCGAGTAAAACTCTTATTACTTATTCTTTTAAAATGAATTGTGATTTGAAATTGGAAACAATTATCAATTTGACTGTTTGAAATTTAGTTCGTGAAAAGTCTTTTATTTTCACTTTGCAAATGCAAAATTTTTGAGAAAATTGTTTCGACATTTCTGTTAAAAAAAAATCGAATCTGAATTTATTCAAGAAATCTGTTATAAAGAATTCGATGGCCTTGAGATATTCTAAAAAGAACAATGAACCTGTATATTCTTGAAAGTTTGAGATATTCTATATTGCGAATTCCCTTCGCGATACAATTTTTTATGAAAAATGTATATCTAATTTTTTATTACAATTATTTCTGTGTTAAATGCAACAACATCATCAATAATCAAGTTTGATAAATTGCTTTAAACAACCGGTAAGAAATTATGTGAAAGTTTTTCGAGAATCTTAGCTGATCTTTAATTTGACTCAACTTTCTCATCACAGAGTTGTCTCTGATCGTGCTTATCGCGCGTATCATGTGTAATCCATTTCCTCCACTATTTCATTTCCATAACATTCATTGAAGAAGGCCCTTCAGAATATTCATTTATTTTGATCGTTTGAAATGATTTTTGTTCAATGCCATTAAAATATTTTATCATCTCAAAAATTGTTCTTGAAAAATTACACGCGCGCATATATTTGAAAAATATACACATGCACTTTAAAGATTTTGTCATAGTCACATTAAATTACGATATCAAAAAGAATATAAAATTTTTGCAAATTTTTTTTCTGCGTAATATACATCGAGATAAATTAATTCTTTCATATCACTCGTGCTTTATAAATGTAGAGAATTAAAATATGCTAAAAAACTGCATTTGTATTGTTTTAACAAAATACATATTTTGATCGTATATTCTGATTTTAGTTTAATTTATATCTTTATTTTAATAATTATTTTTTTATTTACTTTGTGTGATTATATTATTTATTCTATTTAATATCAATCAACTTTCATTAAGTAAATATTTTAATCGGCAATAAATAAGAAATTGCAAACGATCAAAGCTAAATATATGTTATCGCATATACATCTTATAGAAGTCTTACGTTGCATTTCCGAATCTTTTAATCGTTAATTATCGCCAATGCATTTTATATAATGAACGGCGATGATAGAATATCAAATTTGGAAAGGCCCAAGGTATACGTAAAAGTAATTTCAAAACATTTAATTTAGAAGCCAAATTGGAATACAGAGTTCACTAGCGAGACATTGTTAGTTCATTTCTCAGTCTTGGACAATCGGCACACATCGGCTGACTGAGAAAAGTTTAATGCCCGGCGGCGCCACACATCAACCAAAAATAATTAAAACAGAGATGGGAGTTTTTGCAAAATTTCCTCCAATATTTTTTTCTATGTTTTTCTTTCAGGTGTAGATATTAACCTACTTGTATGTAGGTTACGAATTAATGTAAGTATTTCTCTATATAAAATATTTTATAATAATGACGTATAAAGTTTCATCCTATAGAGGTAACACGGATTGCGGAGATGTGCAAATATGTGCAAGTATGTGCAAAGGTATTTAATAAAATTTCATTTATCAAGTAGAGAAATAGACTTTTTATTGCTCTTATCATAATTTACATTTACATGTTGATAATCTACATGTTGATGTTACAATTCCTATCTTTTAAATTCTAATAATATTACGTAAAAAAGCGAATACAAGTTTTTTTCTTTTCTTTTTTTTTTTAAGAAGAGTTTTCTGCAAGTACGAAGGAGATACGCTTTTTGGACGTAACAATATGTGTGCGATGTTTTCCTTTCATAAAAAAAAATCTTGTAATAAATTCTAAGAGGGGGAGTGTATAAAGCATTAATTAACAAGTGGCACTTGGATTTGTACTTGCGATATCTTTCAACATCAACAGTCAACATCCGTATTTCAAGTAAAAAACAAACTTACTGGTCGCTATTTTGATTTCGCTTTATAAAAACTATACGGAGAACAATAAATTGTTTCGATTTGAAAACATCTTTCGAGACTCTAAAGCAGGGGTTCCTGGTCTGTTTAAAAAAAAAAAAAAAAAAAATGTTCTTATACTCTTTTAAAATCATAATATTTAATTATTTTTTTTTAAATTTCATTCTAAATCTTGAAAATAGTATATCTTGCATAAATAATGGACTCGAAAAAAATACAATTGCTATTCCAAATCATGCTTGTATAAGATTGTGTGATAGAATATACAAAGTAAAACATAAAAATTGCAAAATATCGTCAGAGATGTTATGGGAAAACTTGTTGTCTATTGTAGTAAAGTTTTATATATTTAGTGATAAATATCAAATTGTTGTTTGCCATAAATGTACAAGCAAATCCGGCAATTCTATGATTTAATTGATTAAATACCAAATTTCAATTAAAATATGATTATCATTTTGTGTGCCTATGTGTACACGTACACACAAGGTCTGACAGTAATGTTTCCAGACTGCAGCATAAAAAAAGTCTCATGTTTTTCAGCTTTGAGTACAGCGTGAACTCCTAAATAATATATTTATATACACAGGGTGTCTTCGAACTGATGAAATAAGCGGGAAAAGGAATGAATTTATATGAAAAACAAGCTGAAAATGTAGAATATTTTTTATACGAGGTTTTGTTTTCGAGAAAAACAACTTTGAATATTCGTTAGTTATACATATGTCTATGTCTGATCTCAATAGAGCTGTACCTTCACTCGCATTCGTGTTTACAAACATTATTAGCAGTATTAATTTACGGTAATAAATTTCTTTCGTATCAACCTTAGTAACTCATTTTTACCAATAATTTAACGAAATCAATCACCATGTCGATGAAATGAGTCAAATGAACCATATTCTACTATTGTTCATTCTGTTTGAATAATTTATAATTAAAAAAAATATATAGAGGGTGTCTCATTTTAATCAATGCAGTTAATCTCCGAAATTCATACAAGTTTCAGACGAAAGTTGTATAACTTGAAGGGGAACAAATAATATTAAAACTAATTTTTAAAGATGTATCGGAGGTACAATCTTAGATAAAAGTGCATGAAATTTGAAATACTTGAATATCTATGCCTTACGCATAATAAATCTAGATGTAAGGAACTATAATTGGAGTCTTATTTTTACCCCTAGAAAGGTTTTTATATTACAAATGTTTTTTCCAACATTATTTGTGGCACTGATAGCATATTTTTGTCAGTTTATAATTTATTTCTTTAAAACGATGTAGTGAAGAATTAAAGCTTAGTAGTTTCATCTATCCGTATACTAAATGTACAAAAAATTGAAAACTGATACCATTGCTTCAATATTTTTATCCTTCAAAACCATCTTCCATAAGAATACGTGTAAAATCAGTGAAAATTAAAATCGTTATTACTCAGCAACTATTCAGTGGATTCACTTAGTTTTTTGTAGGGAAGGCTAAAGACATCAGGAAGGCTAAAAGAACAATCTTCAAATTTTTATCGACTTGGTACTATTTGGAGGATAGCTCCGATCCTTAAAGAAATCGATTTTTTAAGGTCACATATAGATCATCGCCTTTTAAATAAAATATTTTTTTACTCAATATGGTTCTTCCAGTTATTCTACATATAAAAATATTAAGATACAGTTGTCGAAAAATCAATAGTTTACGAGATATTTAATTTCTTTGTGTCAAAATGTACTAAAGTATTATAATTATTATTATATATACATATATATATTTTTTTATACACATACACATAAGGTATATCACCAAAAATGGATACCTCTTTGATCTTTTAAACGAAAAGAGATAGACTGTAACAAATATATACAAAATTAAATGTAACTGAACTCAATTGTAAACATAAATGATTGCTTATAAAAATTATCTGTGTTAACGAAAATGCGTAATTTTTTTTGTAATGTGGCTATTTTAATACAATAAATGTAGCGTTATTTAAAATAATGATGTATAATTTAATGAAAATATTTTACATATTGCACGAGTTGTATTGATTTAAAGTTTTGCGGATAACTACCTTTTCATTTTCAGTCTTGTGATGTGTAAACTTCCAACTCTCGCATTAGCAATTCATACTGAATATTGTATGTAATTAGACGACAAGGTCAATTACATGTTAATTGTTAATACGAGAATAAAAAGTTGGTCACATCGCAAGACCAAAAATGAAAAGGTAGTTGTCTCCCGCGAATCTTTAAATCGATAAAATAGTATAAATAGAAAATGTTTACATTAAATCATACATCGTTATATTCGTTTTAAAGAATGCTATTATATTGAACCTTGCTATCTCTATTATATTGAAATTCATATTCTATAAAAAAATTACACATATGTCTCCATTTTTCCGAATAATAATAGATTCATTTTCATTAATTAATAATTTAAAAAATAGCTAAATCGAGAGATATCTGTTTTGACTGCTTTCATCATTGATATAGAACCTCTGCTTTAAAGCTTCATTAAAAAAAAAATTATTTCTTGTGTTCCTCCATTTGATGTCGTTTAAGAAAGTAAATTTTTAGGACTCGTAAGATCAAATAAGCCACAAGTCCTAGAATATGTCCGGAGAAGTATATACTTTTGTAGAAATGTATTATCTCCTGGAAGTGCAATAACTGGAAGGGCACGCCAAGATACGCCATGCATGTAAGTTTCGCCCACCACAGGAAGAATCCCCAAGCCTTCCTGCCCTGTATATCGTTATGAAAAAATATATAATATAAACAATGTTTAGTCAACATTCAAATAACGTGCAAATCAATATTTGTAAATGCAAGAACATTAGTGTTCAAAAATTGCATTTTATTTAGATATGTGTCTTTATTTTGAGATATTTATAAATTCAGTATAAATAAAAGAAATCAATATTAAATAAATCGGATTTATATATTAAATTTCTTCCACATTATATAGAAAATTTAAATTTTAAGATTGGCAAAATTTTTAGAACGACCAGTGATTATTTCAAAGAAAAAAATATGTCTTTCTAAGGCAGTAGTTCTTAACAGATGTTCTTTGGAACACTAGTGTTTCACGAACTTATTATAAGTGTTCAGTGAAATTATGAAAACGCGGTATATTAGCTAGGAAACTATGCTTGAACGAACTTTAGTGTAAATGCGTAATACATAGTTTATAACGCAGATAAAATACTACTTGCATTTTTAAGTAAACTACCTAAGCATTTCTATTACAGTCATTTATTGCCTCTGGTTTGACAAAATCAAATTTTTATGTATTTGGTTTGTGTATAAATATAATAATTAATAATTACATTAATAACATCTTTAGATCTTTTATACGTAAAACCAAGCAATATATTTTTAATTAATAACTAACTTCAATAATTATGTTGAAAAAAAAAAAAGAAAACTATAAAAGAAAAAAAAAAGCGAAAACTTGCTAATATAAATGAGAGGAAATGAGAATAGTTATAGTATGTACATACATATCATAGACCTAATATTGCTGAAATTTGGAAAAATCGACAAATTCAAGTATTGCTAAAATTGACTTAAAGAAGTTCTACTTTTATAAAAGTTATTTTAGTTACAGTTTTTTAAGAATATATTTTTTTAAATGAATGTTTCTTTTTTTATGTTATGTAATTTAAATAATTTTAAATAAAAATAATAAATAAAATATTTTATTGTTAGTGCATATTTCTATTATTAGTTTTGACCTTAGTAATTTTAGTGATCTACAAATTTCCCTTATAATCAAGAATATTCCATGATTTCGAAAAGGTTAAGAACCACTGTTTTAAAAGACAATGTTCTCTAATACATAATTTCAACTATTATACTAATATAATGGTCAAATAAAAAATACATGAAAAACGAATTCAAAACTTCGTATCTTTATATATATTCCCTTTTTTCATCATTTTTTTAATTTTTTATTTATTGAACACATTTTGATCGATATTTTTCTTCCAAGTTCTGAATTTTATGAAAAAAGTCGGTTTTTTGCAATTTTACCAGAAAAAATTATAATTAAAAAAATTTTTTTTGAACAATTATAGTTCATTTTTTAAATAAAGAAAATTATACAAAACACAAGAAAAAGAATACATGAAGGTATAAAAACTTAAAGAGCTCTTTAAAGATGCTATTTGATGTTATATCCAATGCAAATTAATTTTTTTTGTTTAAATTAAGTATAAGTACATTAAATAAGAATGCTAATAATAATAAATATTAGATAAAGTAAAATAAAAATTAATTGGTATTTTTTTGTCTAATTACACAGCCCCACAAAAAAAAAGTTGTCTGCCCGACGGACCAGTATATCCTTGTGTATTTTGATCCGTTGAATCCAAATCCGAAGTCAGAATTGTCAGACAGGCTTGTTTTTTCACCCCTACAATCTAACCTTTTTTAAGGTTAGGTTAATTAGGTGGTAGGAGTGAAAAAATTAGCCTCTCTGACAATTCTGATTTCGGATTCGGATTCAGCGGGTTAAAATACATAAGGATATATTGGTCTGGGTCCGTCGGACAGACCACTTTTTTGTGGGGCTGTGTTACTCAAGCATTGAAAGAATACAAACTTTTTTAGATATTTAGATATACCAAAAATTATTTTATATAATTTAAAATATGTAAGAAACAGTTTTATTTAAAAAAATTGATATTTCAATTATCTTCAAATAATCTTATTCTAACTTGATTGTATCTGTAATGAACTACTATATAATGAGATATAAAATATCTCTCCAATTTTTACTGTTGAATAATAGCAAAACGAATTTTACATTTTTATAGCATTAAATTTACATGGAAAACTTACAAATCCATTTTCTTCGCACTGATTGTAGAATTTAACTCCGATGTTCTCAAAAGGTAGATAAAACGGAACTTGGCAGATGCAAAAATAATAGCCTGCAGCATAACCGTGCCATAGGGCAGATAAAGTGAATGTGACGATGGTTCTCAAGCCTTTATAGGGAAATCTTTTATAAATGCACACAGCCATCCAATATTGTATGCATGTATTCCACACTTTCATAGTGTGTCTGACAAACGGAGACAATTCGACTTCCCACACGTTCATGTTATGTACTGTTTCGAAATCCTGCTCCTCTTTTTTTATCCTCTCATGATCAAACGACCTGGAAAATTATTTAAAATTTTGTTCACACATCTCCCACATTCATTGACTCTAGAAACATGTTATGTTAGGATATTTGAATGTCTGTATCAGTATCGAGGAATGATACAGGATGGATTTTAATCAATCCAGTGAAATAACTCTTTAGGAAAACATCTTAGAGAAAAATGTTTTATATGAAGGTTGTACGGTTTTGAGGGGGACATAAGATAGTGCTGTTGGTTTAACCTTGTATAATCATTTCAAGGTCATGTGAACGTTACCTTCAATTTTTGTAATGGAACCCTTATTTTATTGCATATATTTGTATCTTATCTTGATAGATTTCCAAAACACTATAATTAAATATATTTTCGTTAAGCACTTTTCGAGATATTTTAAATTTTGTCATGACACTTTTTAATATAAAATATGAAGTATTTCATAAAGTATTCACTTTTTTCGATGATTTTATCTTAATACTTTTAGATGTAGAATAATAAAAGGAATCGATTAATAGTATTAATTTTTAGATATGGAATTTTGCAAAATCCACCAATGCAATTAAAAAATGCAATAAAATTTTTAAACCTAATTCTTCGTGGTTTTTAAAATAAGAGATTTCTTTTATTATTCTACATCTAAAAATATTAAGGTAAAATCATCGAAAAGTGAATACTTTATGAGATACTTCATATTTTATATTAAAAACTGTCATGATAAAATTAAAAATATCTCAAAGTGCTTAATGAAAATACATTTTAGTGTTTTGGAAAGCTCTCGAGACAAGCTACAAGAATATGCAATAAAAAGTAGGAAATTCCATTCAAAAAATTGAAGGTAATCTTTACGTGACCTTCAAACGATCCAAGGTCCAATGACACTACCTTATATTCCTTTTAAAACCATACAACCTTCATATAAAACATTTTTTAAAAAATCCTTTCTTAAAGACTTATTTCATTGGATTGATTAAAATGGTCCAGCCTGTATATAAGAGTACATAGTCCCTAAATTGACTACATATGTATGTACACACACGCACAAACAATTTAATGACAAATTATTTGTAATATTTTAATATGAAATGTCGAGGCTATAATAGTATTCAAATGGAACATGTTTGAAATAACAGCTATAATTTTGCGCGTACAAAGATAGCAAAATGGTCAGTGATAAAGATGCTTTCATGAATCGAATGCCTTTGATAATATTTTTATCGTTCAGTCTTACCGTGAAGACTTATCGTACATATAAACCAAATAAATATGTGTTAGCTGTATCGATAAATAATAAACTATCAATCAAAACACATTGGGAACGTCCCAGATGCGCACAGTGTAAAACCTAATCGGCTAATAGAGAAATGGCCTGCTGAATTTGTTTATCTCAAAATGTAGGACGATGTGAGAAGAAATTATCTTACAATTTTTCAATAGTCTTATAATCGCGCGGACCTAGACCGGGTGTGGGTTGGCAAGAAATCGGGTAAGCTCCTAGTCCTGACATTTGGCAGACGCATTCGGCCAGCACCATGCCGATAAACATTCTCAATCGAAAACCAGTGAATGTTGGGTACATGTAGAAAAATTTATATAAGAAACAGTGCTCTTCGAATGCTGCCATTTGCGTGTACTGAAATCGGAAAAGGAAATGCGTTAGCAAAATGATTACACAGATCAGCGAGTATCAGGAAACAAACACCAAAGTAGTTATTTCCAACGTAGTTTTCGATGCTGAATCCAAATCCGGCCTCAGAATTGCCCCAGCATGTCAGGATTTCGAGATATCCTAACTTGAAAGTGCAAAAAACGCTGTTTTCGGGTATTTTCGACTATCCACAATCTCCACAGAATTTTCTAATCATCACACGCACTCATTTCATTAAAAAGTACTAACATTAAACTTTCGAATCGATTTTGGTTTGTCCCGATTACATTTTTTTTCTCTGAGATACAGCTAATTGAATTTTATACTTTATAAAGCCAATGTGGCAATCATATACTCCACGTTCATACTTTACATATAAACAAACATACATACATACACACAGCGTCATGAATGCCTACACCTCTGAAGTTGGCCGTAATCAGAGTTTATCCTTTTCCTTCTACTACCTTCCATATTGAAAAGAAAAAGATGTACATACAATTAAAGCGTATAACAATAAGTGCATTTCAAACAAAGAAATTAAGGTTCAAGATATTTGATATTTTTATTGAAGGTCCATGGTTTAACAATTTTGATCTCAGATGCGTGATGTTTGAAGTTATTAAAAGATACAAGGATTTTGGGACTTGAGGCTTTTAATTAAAGTTTAGGGTTTAAGAGTTTATAGATAAAACGGTTCGGATTTCAAGTAAACGTTTTCAAGTTGTTTCAATGATTTTTCAATGATTTAAAGTGTGAAAGTGGGGTATATGATTGCTACATTGGGTTTATAAAGCGTAAAATTCTATTAGTAGTGTCTTGGTGAAAAAAAATCTAATCGGGACAAACCAAAACCGAATAGAAAGTTCAATGTTAATACTTTTTAATGAAATGAGTGCATGTGGTGATTAGAAAATTCTGGCAAGATCGTGGATCGTCTAAAATACCCAAAAACAGCGTTTTTTTGCGCTTTTAGGTTAGGATATTTCGGAATTCTGACGTGCTAGGGAAATTCTGAGACCAGATTCGGATTCAGCATCGAGAACTACGTAAGAAATGACTATTTTTCTATCTGTTTCATTTTGAACCTCTTTTTTCGCAGATCTGTGTTATTAATTGTTCTGTTGTTTGCAATGGGAAAATGCAATTTTGGGAAATTTTTGATCGTTTTCGCTTTGCAATAACAAGATACGTGAAGCCTGAAAATATGGCTTAGTAACTATGGCTAATAACACAAAGAAACCCAAATTGTTTTCCGCAATTCCATTTTATCGTATGTTACGTTACGCGTTTGATTCTTTATGATGCAAGGTAATGAACATTACATTGCTGGGGAAAAGATGGTTTATCACTAGAAACAGCACGATGAATGCTGTAATCTGTTTGAGTTTGTGATAGGTAAGTGGCCACGGATCGACATAGTCGGAAAATGGTCTGTGCAGAGAATCCCAATATGTCCTATAACGATAATATGGACCTGCAAAAATCGAGATGCAACTCGTACATTGACTCTTTACACATTTATTATAATTATGTCTATCGATATTTATACGTCGTACCTTACCTGTTAGTACACCCATATAACCGAAGCTATAATGTATTACATCTATAAAATTAATTTTCTTGAGTGCATCAGAATTTGTCCCCTGAACGTCATCGGCTGGCGCCGTAGCTGCCGAGTTGATCTCGAATGCTAGTCCGGGTAACTTTAAGGTGAGAATCATTACGACAAGATTCGTGTGAGTCGGCGGGCTCGGTAAACCGAAATATTCGCCCAACCGAAAGATCACCAGTAAATAGAAAAAGGAGAAATACAGGCTGACCAGATGGCATTTTCTGCAAAATCAAATCATCTATCAAATTTATCCTTTGGTGAGCACATAATTTCACGGCACTCCGGATACATGGAAAAACTTGGATTCTCTGGTTTCCCATATTTTCTGAGAAATATTAATCTAAAAATTGTAAATTTGTAAAAACATGCTTGTACATTAAAAGTTTGGAGTAGTAAATGCGTAGTAATAATGCATTGACCACAGTTTTCCTTTACTCCGGATTACCATTTATTGTACTTACAATTAGTTGGATTAAACATACATTAAATATTGTGTTTTTTAATATATTTCACTGTAGAATTCTACTTGAATATGTATTTCAGAATTATTTCCAATATACTTAACGTGTTATAACATGATAACAATCTATGATGTGATTAATTGTATTAATTTGCCTACTGCAGATATTCTCAATAAAAATAAATTGATAATTTTTTCAAGTTAGTCATTAGATTGAAAATGAATAACTAAATTTTAATATATTCGTCAAAATTTGTTGTTATTTACGTCCAATACTAAAGTCAAAAATTCAGGATAAATGTTAAAAAACTCATAATTCAATAAATAATATTTATAAAGGAAATTTTTCTCTAACAAATTTTTTTCAAAATTTTACAATATAAAATACACTATCATTTAGAGGATTCGTTATATGTGCTGTATACAAGCCTATGTATGATAGTTCTATACGTGAAATCTCATTTTATATATTGTTATTTGTATATTCTAAACTGGAAAAAACTTAATATATTTCACTTTTTTATATTCTAGACTCCATATTATACTTTATTTTAACATACTTTGGAACTAATAAAAAACCGTAAATGTTCCCCTCCGATTTTGATGAGCTTTTAATATGTTGTTTTCTAGGATTTCAAAATAAGGAACAGAGGTATTTTTTATACATGTCTAATCTCTAAATGATAGTGTATTTTATATTGTAAAATTTTGAAAAAAATTTGTTAGAGATGTTTAGAGAGTGAATGATTTGCAAACTATGTATGAGCGATACGTGAGGCCTCCGCGTGAACATTTCAATATACGAATTACTTATGAAACGCTTGATACTACAATGTATGATGATATCACCATAAAAATTGCCTTTTTAAAAAAGGATAAAAAAAACCATCAAATATATCAGTCAAAATAACTATTGTTCCAAACAATATTATTTTAACCTATTTTTAGCAGCATCATTACATAGATATACATATATACAATAGATTAGCCCGTAAAGGGCAACAATTTGTTAGAGTTGAAAGATGTAAGGGACAGAATAGCGTTCTGGGGATCTGTCTTTCTTTTTCAATTGTGTGGTGGGGATTGATAAGGATGGGTGAAAACGAACCGAACATGGGTGTACGAGAGAGAAAGCAGCATGTTTGCTTCGTTTTTCCCACCTCTAACCGAATTGTTCCTGAAAATTGTTCCAAATTGTTACGTTTGTTTTTAGTTGAAATATGTAATTTGGTGTTCAGAAAATAATAACGATAGCTGTAAGCATAAAAATACTGTTTGGGCGCTTTATATTATTTTTTTATATCTTTTTAAATTCTTTATTTGAAGAATTAATATTTTGGAATAATGTTCGGAATAACTAGAACAATCTTGAAAAGTTCGATTTTTGAAAAATGAGATGCCAGATCCAAAATTTTTTTTTCAATTTTCTGTGAAAATTTTTATTATGGAAATTTCATCTTCTGGAACAATTTAGAATAAAGTCTGGAACAACCTGGAGCGACTTTTAGAATTTTAAAATTTGAAAAATGGGGTGCTAACTTCATCTACATGATGATTACTCAAATATGATTCTGGTAATATAAATTTCTAAATATATTTTTATTGTATATGTATAAAATAGAAATAAAATAGAAACTCTCGAATTTCCTACATTTTAATAACCGAAAAATACATCATAAACTGTTTTATTAGTTAGTATTTCTTATTAGGAATAGATTGGTATAGATTAGAAAACTTTTTGAATTTTGGTACTTTTGAATCATGATATTATTATTAATATACATTTTGTTACATTATTTTATTTTATAAATAAAATTGATTAATTTTGTTATTTTGATATCTTAATACAAACATTAATTAGAATTTTAAAATATTCCGTTATTTTATATAATTCGTTATATTAGATCTAGCATCCACTACCATTAGAATCTTTATTTTGACATAATTTCAGCAATCTAAAAAATTATATAATGTACAATTTTATTGGAATTTGAAAATGTTTTATTCTTTTCGCGGTTTTTAGAGCCAATTTATTCATTCATATTGCTGTTCATTTTATAAACAGCAAAGGACCCCACATTTTTATATGAAACATGTGTTGAGTTAATTTGCTTGAAAGTACCTACTTTTTCATGCTGACGCTCGACGGTCTATTTCAGCGATAAAAAAACATCACGTGTTCAAAATGTGATGCGATATTAAAAAGGTATCTTGAACTTGTAATATGTGTTTAATTATATATCAAATAGGGATAAGCGTTTAAAGATATCATCTACATGCAATACATATACCATGCATGCACAGCTTTTTCTTATGCATGCCGCCTTCTTAAAGCGAAGCCTTCTAATCGCTATTCTAATTCTTCTCTACTAAAGACGATTATCTTCTCTACTCTCACTCGTTAAGACAGTCAGAGACGGCACGTGTATGTGTATGTATATATATATATATATATATATATATATACTAAGGAAAGAGTTATGTATGCATAGTACATGTATTGCATGAGAAATTTTCAAATGCTTATAATTAAAAAACTAAATATAAACAATTTTTGTCTTTCGAAATTTTTAATTAGGAACATAAGAACTACAACGTAAGCTCAAATTGACTGCACATGTTTTCACATAAGAATCGTGCAGGAATCCTTTTGCAAGCAGAAAAACCTAACGAAAATATAGATATTAAATATACTAATGAAAATATAGACATTTTTTCTTATGCAAAATTTTAATTGAATTTGCTACTAACTGGTAAATATATTGTTATTTTGTTTAAAAAATGTTACTGATTCTCCAATTATCGATTATATTTCAGAGAGTCTCAAATGATAATTGTCTTAATCTTGCAATGACATTACTTTATTTTAAATTGGACTTATTAATGGACTTTGATACTCTGAAGATATTTATATCCAGCAAACATAAATGTAACAGTTACATAACATAGATATAATAATTACATTATATATAGTTTATTACATTATATATATAGATGTAATAGTTACATCTATATGTACATATAGATGTAATGTAACTATTACATCTGTTATGTAACTACTACATTTGTGTTTGCTGAGTAATTTCCAAGTTCCAACATGTATCTTGAATTTAATGGCAATTCCGCCACTTTAAGTGTTATTCATTTATTAAATACAAAAACACACATCTGTGTGTTTTTATATTTATAATTATAAGATATATATTTCATTAAATGCAATAAATTCTCTATAATATGAATATTAACATGAATAACGTTTTTAAAGTAGTATTAAAGGACACATGCATATGAGTCTATATACGTGTATACGTGTGGAATGCGTGCGCGCGCATACGTTGAAGATGTTGGGCATGAAAAAATACAGTGAAATTCCGCAGAAAAATAAAACAATAGACTAACATCGAGAATATAATTTGAATTAAAAGGGATAGGCTGCATAGGCAGACTTCGCGCTTCGAAATACTTGCGTAAAATTTCAACGGAGGAACGAGTGATACACCAAACGCAATTCATCGCACAACTTCATAGAAGGTTTTTACTTTGAATAAAGAAATATATAATTCGTACTTCCATGACAAGTTGGTTATAATAGCGGCGTTGACGAGAACGGTAATAATTGGGTGTACGACCGACAGTCCTGAAACACAGACCACTAACGCGAAGCCGAGGAGAGTCGCAGTCCATTGTTTCGCATGAGGCCCTTCTATTTTACGGTAGAACGGGCCAATCGCTATGGAGAGTAATAACAGCAGTACGTAAACGATGTCATTCCACAACATCGTTACCGAACGTGACAAACAGGAAGAAAACGCTCACTGATACTGATACCAGCATTGATTATGTACTATTGAAGACCGATAAACGCACACACACACACACACAACACACATATTTTTCCCTCTTTCTCTCTTTCGTGATGTTTGAGCAATTGGGAAAATTTGTCGCGCCCTCTTAGAAATATCGCCGAAATAACACCGTTTAAGGCCTGTACTCATAGGGCCGTATTCATAGCACAGACTTCGATACATACTAGATCGCTAACTCCTTATGTATAAAGCGTTCTCGATCTTATGTATGTACATACAAACAAATACATAAGCTATCTCTTTCTGCGCATGCGCTATGATGGATACACACATGCACATGTTGCATGTATGTATAAAGGAAAGATGTATGTACATGTGTTGACCATAGACATATGAATAGATGGGCAGAGCATTAGCTACCGATTAGGGTAAGAGGGGGCTTGAGATTCGCGGTGAAGGGATAGTCTATGAACTTCGGTCGAATTGGTATAGAAGTCTGTAATTCATAGTCGAATCTCAAGTCTGTTCTTAAGATGATCTTGGTCAAGATAGCTTTAAGGTACCTTTTCATATGCAGCATGCTGCAACAGTAAACAGTCACGTGATCAAAATTTACTAGTACATACACTCGCGCAAAAAGAAAACGGGACAAAATTTTGATCGAATTTTTAGGCAATTTTCAAATGTCATAACTTTGCGAAAAATCATCCAAATTGCATGAAATTTTTTTAAATTAAAGGTTAAAATCCCAGCTTTAAAATGGTGTATATGTGTATCCTTTTCTACGTGCGCCTTACCCCCACTCTTCAAATAAGGCCGAATGCTCGGTCTAGATATACTATGTCTATGGTTATGATACACGGAAATGCTTAGAAATTGCACGCGTTTTGGACGTGTTCCAAAACCCGTATAGCTCCGATATCCAGGCATTAATAACCCCGTCTGTACTTTCTCTCGTTCTAACTTATTGTAACCAATCAAAATCGAGGACATTATTTCGCGACTCTGATTAAAGGGTCTCTAGATTCCTGTATCGCATGTGATTTCACCCTAAGCGTTCTACATTATTCGCAAATAATCAGTTGCGACTTGCAACAGCCAATGACTGACGAGGTTTAACTAGAAACAAGGCACTCATTGGCTGTCGCTGCTTGTAATTAATGTAGAACGGGCTTAAAGGTACCTTTTCACGCTGACGTTCGACGCTCATTTTTAGCGTCAAAAGACGTCACGTGACCAAAAATGACGAATCGGTACATTTATTTTTGGTCACATGACGTCTTTTGACGCTGAAAACGAGCGTCAGCGTCAGCATGAAAAGGACCCTTTATGCGTTTCACGCGCAACTCGGAACGCATTCTATTCCTACACTCGAATTCGCTCTCGAATGTACATAACCTCGATTATTTCGCCGGTTAGGTTAGGTTTAGTACTATTGTTCACGTGTATTATTACATATTTTGTATTACGAATATAATCTAAATATTTGAAATAAAAATGGAGGAACAAAGAAAACGAGTTGAAGATCATATGACAAAAATGGTCGAAGAGATTGATAAAACGTATTTACGGAAAATGCAGGTACTTTTATTGAATTTCAGGTTATATATTGAATGCGTATGATTATGGTATGTGGGGAAAATATACATTTATAATAGGTTTTTTATGTTGCTCTCATTCATTCCTTGATTTACGTAATGTTTTTTGTAGGTGGTTATTTTTTTATACGGTAAATAATCTCTGCGATACTTTTTATTTGCGGTTTCAATTTTATGTGATTTACTCAAACTTTACGCGGTCAGAAAATATTTTTCTGTGGTATTTATTGAAATTATATGTATATAAGTGAATAAATAAAAGTTCTTATTAGATTGTACTTTATGTAATCATCATTCTAATCTTTTTTGATCAGATTGATTGCTTTAGAATATTGACAATGATAACGAATACAATTTAAATTTTTTAAAGTTTTTCGTGAACTTTTATTATTATTATGCTAATATGTAAGATACATATTTTTACATATACAGGCTTTTCTCTTACGTATTTTTTTGTACTAGCAAACTCCATTTATATGATTCTCAATCGCGTAAAAAAATTATAAGACAAATACTCCGTGTAAATCGAGATGATCGGATTAAATTTGTGTAAATTATCGTAATAAAGTTTGTCGTAATCTTTATAAAGTCAATCTGAATATGGCTTCTATATTGTGTTTGTCATTTATTTTTACTGAATAACAGGATTTATGTTTTTGTTAGCTTTTGTATTAATCATTAACATTTTAGTCTCACGAATATATACACTCGTTACTTTTTTACTTTACTTCGGAAATCACTCGTTAATCCTAATTTGTATTTCAGTTACTCACCTCTGTTTTAGCATATTACGAATAAAGTTATAATGTATCTCAAGTTCGGATTTCTAAATCATTCTGCTCTCGATTCAATCTTACATTCACTAGCTACTATAAGACATGAAAGTAGCAACAAATTTCATCATGCTGTAAATATAAGCTGGTAAATGACATTTCAAGAAATACGTATCATAATGTTTTTTCTTTCATATTTTCTTGTATAAAATATAAAAAAATATAATTAATAAAATCTTATCTGCATAAGCAGTACATTTACGCAAATATTAGTAAAAGCAAATCCATTCTCTCTGTACATGTAATCTTGATATCGATTGACAAAAATGATGGTTAGTTTTCATTTTTAGCACTGTTCATTTTACCACATCTGGGTGCGCGAAGTTTAGACTACTTCATTCGCAACTATAAATGCTTTTAATTTAAAAACTATTGGGGGTCGATTGTATATTTTTGGAGAAAGTGAAAATATGAAAAGTGAACAGCAATGTCGGCACTAATTGGTGTATACTTTTAGGGGATTAATGATATATGTATATATTATACATTATACACATACAGGATATAGATCTTGTTAAAAGACAGTAACAACCTTAAGGGAATCCTAAACTGACGGATGAACTCGTACGAAGTCGATAATGTAAAATCATTCACGTAAAACAAGCTAGCTCCCGCGCTAAAGTTAACATTAAAGAATAATACTGTGTTTTTAGAATTAATCTTAATGCTATAATAAAAGTCTCGTGGTTGTACAAATTTCGTATGTGAAAATTTTATATAGTTTGCATGCGAAATCCGTGGAAAGATAAAACATAGCAATAGATTCTAAAGTACTTTAATCCTGCAAAAGGATTTTGTATTTTGTAAAGCCAATTTGATAATTTATAATATTATAGCTTAAAATTCCGCTTTATATTATCGACCTCGATCAAGTTTGAGCGTCACTTTAGGATCTTCTAAACTCACACTGAGCGGTAAAACATTGTTACTGATCGAGCATGATTAATTTCAGATTGATTAATTTATTAATTACTCTTACAGATTTAAAAATCCTTTTTTCAAAATCAAAATACAGAAAATATAATGCGTACGTGAACTAATCTATTGTTATTTTATTTTTTCACCGATTTCGCATGCAAACACGAAATTTTCAGACATACGAAACTTTTTTATTAAAGTATCTAAACTCATTCTAAAAACAGTATTATTCTTTAATGTTAATTCTAAGGGAGAACTAAATTGTTTTACGTAAATGATTTCATGAGAAACAAAAAAAATTGTAAAATTATCGACTTCTCACGTTGTCAACGTGACTCGTAACAATATTTGCTTAAATAAAAGTTTTACACTTTGTACATGTAAGACAAGTACAGTCTTTTCTAGAGTTAATATTAAAGAATAATACTGTTTTTATAGAATGAGCTTAGATGCTTTAATAAAAAAGTTTAATTCATTTGAAAATTTTGTATGTGAACATTTTTGTTTGCACGCGAAATTGGTGGAAAGGTAAAACATAGCAGTAGATTAATTCACGTACACAGTGTGTTATTGTCTGTATTTTGATTCGGGAAAAGGATTTTTAAATCTGTAAAGCCAATTAAAAGATTTATGAATCTGAAATTAATCATGCTCGATCAGTAAAAAGTCACTTTAGGACTCCCTGAAAAGTCTAAGTCCAGTAGAGGCCAGTAAAGATATCACTTTCGGATCAATGCAGTTATCGTTATAAGAAAATAACATGAATTTTTAGTCAACAAAATATTTAAAAAATAATTTGTTAATGACAATATTGTTTAAACAATTTGAACACATCATTTCAGACTATTGAAACAGATTTCACTATCATCCATTTGTTTATTGCTAATTTTTCTATAAATAATACGTTTTATAGGATAACGCTATATTTCCGTCATGATTTTTTTCACATAATTCTAATCAGCAACCAGTTCTTGTAAACAATGACGTGTTCAAATTGTTTAAACAATATTGTCATTAACAAATTATTTCTTAAGTATTTTGTTGACTAAAAATTCATATTGTTCTCTTATAATCACATTGATTCGAAAATGATACCTCTGCTCGTCTGGCCTTAGGCTTTTAAGGGTTAATTATGATTATATATATATACATTTGAAGAGTTGAACCGACAAAACTGTCCATTTTTTGACATTTTGCCTGAGAAACTTTTTGTTCAGTGACCCAAAATGTATAACATATTTCAAATTTAGCCATTTTAACCGGGCCAATTTCACGCTGTTTAGTGCGGGGTCATTTGAGCAATCCGATTGGTCTTTTAAGTGTTTTTAAAGATAATTATTTAAAAAAAACTATTGTATTAATATTTGAGTATTAGGATTTTTGTCTCTAAATAATTTCAGGAATCTGCCATTAATAATAGAAAGAGTGATAGATTTGAGACATCCTGTATAGTTTTATATTGTGTACTCATAAAATTATATTTTGTTTTAGAGAGATATGCACAGGTGTGCTGCACAATGTTGTGAAAATGAAACATATAGTATACAAAAAGTACACAACTGTGTGGACAATTGTAGTTCCTCCTTAAATAAAGCACAACAATATGTTCAAGAAGAATTTGAAAGAGTACAGGTAATTAAACTTGTTAAATTTATTTCATTTCTATCATCTGACTGATTTGCATATTGTAACATTTCGTTTTGAAGACATGAAAGTAAAGAAATAATTATAGACACATATATGTGTATACATATATACAAACTATCTTGTATAAAAATATTACTATATGTATAATAATATATTTTACATAAATATATTAAAAATCTAAATTAAAGAATATTTTGGACAAAAAAAATTGCAATTTCAAATATATATATTTTCTTGATTTAATTTTAAAGTATGATGTTTTTCAGAATCGCTTACAAAGGTGTATAATGGAGTGCAATGATAATATAAAAGACAAAATGGGACTAAATCCGACTCAGCGTGAAGTAGATAGGTATAGCGAAGAATTTGAACAGTGTGCCACTAAGTGTGTAGACTCTTATTGCGAATTACTGCCGACCTTGGAAAAAACTATGAAGAAAGTACTCAGTAAAAATGAGTTGTCGTAATGTCTTTCGCAATTAAAAAATAAATGTTAACTCTGTATATCACTTTTAACATCTTTAATTAAAACCATAAAATATATTTTTTGGCTAATATTATATTATTAAAAAAGAATTTATTGGGTAAATGGAATTGAACAAAGTAAATGCAGTAGCATTTTAATCTGTTGTTCACATATATATAATTGTTATAAAAATTGTTTATAATCCCACCAAATTAAAACTCCTATTCACTCACTGTAGTGATCTTCAATGACATCCACAAATGAAAATTTATAAAAATTCTGGTAACGTAATATTAAAATAAAAATGATTTTCAATAAAAGTGTTTGTAATCGATAAACTAGACTTGTAGAATATACCAAAAATTTCCTTATAGTTTTAATCATATATCAAATTGCAAACAAGCTGTTTGATAGCTGCTGAATTGAAATAAATATTTGTTTTCATATTTTATGTTAAATTATAATAAAATGGGAATATCTTTGGTATATTTTAATTAATTACAACAATTATTTTAAATATAACACTATTATAACGAAAAAAAAAATGATACGATGTAGCAAGAATAATATAGCTTTTTGACGTCTTATTCTTCATATCTTGTAGTTTGCAATTTTGCAAGTGCGATGCTGTGTATTCTGTCAATGATTTGACAATCAAGCTAGCAGCAACTGTAATCGATTGCCAGGATAAGCTGGTACGCTAAAATATTGTACAGTAATTGTAAGAAATCTTGTTTATATATATATATATATATATATATATATATATATATATATATATATATATATATATATATAGTATAAACTAATTCACTCTTAATCTCAACCAAATTATTTTCATTGTTAGGTTTCCAAGCGGATTTAATTTTTTATTATTAGATTTATAAAGCTAACAAAATTCCGAGAAGTTAAAAAATTTTTCAATTTTTTACATGAGAATAGAATCAAAATATTTGACACACATACATCTACAGACCTATAGACATCAGGGTCTTTTGGTGAAGAATTGAAAAATATATCTCATCCTGTTTTTTACTTTATAAAAATTTGAAAATCATTATATATTTATATAAATTATATATTTAATATAAATTATATATTTATATAAATAATATTTATTAGCAGACAGAAAATACGATAAACGGATTGGACGCATTAATAATTTGTATTAAACAAAGTTTAATATATAACAATTATAATATTCTTTTAGATTGATCTCAATCGAAATAATATTTAATTATTTCGATATTATTAAGTCCTACAATTCTTTAATTACAGTGTACACTCACTGCATCCATTTGAGTAATTTATATTGCTCGATTTGGAGTACTTTGAATTTCTCGGAGCGAAAAAATTCCCTGCCTTATTTTTTTAGATTGTAATGTAGGCACGCGTTCCGGAGCTCGACGTAAATCGTATGGCCTTTCCCTACCTTGAATGTTGATATTGCGATACCTGCGCGAATATGATCCACGGTCGCTCAATAGCTGCCGGATCTCAGAACAAGCATTATATAAGTAATATCTATCGAGATTTTACGTTTGCTCTAGAAATTCATTTATTATCTTAAAATGTTTTTACTGTTTCTGTTTTAATTTTTCAATTTTTGTCTCATTGTTCGATCTGCAAGTATTGTGGTGTTTTGGTGTTTTAATATTAATATTTGAAAAAATGGAAAAGGTAAGAATTTATTCGTAAGGAATTTATTTATAAAGAAATTTTAATATATATATATATATATATACATTTTTAAAGATTTATAAAACATACGGATATATAAAAATGATATCGCAATCTATCATTTTTGTAAACATTTTTTATTCTGTATGTTAGCTGCATTAATTTTTCTGTATTTATGTATAAATCTATGTATATGTATACGAATCTTTTTAGTTCTGCAAATTTTGCAAAGTGTCTCTTATAAATTTGTCAGCAGAGCCAATAAAGATATAATAGAATTTGTTAACCAGAATATGATGATAGATGAATTGTAGAAATCTTGACATCGATTGATGAAATGCCATTTTGTAATCATTTAAATGTTTACGAAATGACAGACTCTGTTCGATTTGTGCAAATAATCTATCAATAAATTCTGCAATAGATAAGCTTAAATGTACGCGATTGATGCCGCTTTATCATAATAATACCGGGAATGTAGCAAACTAATGTATTGTAAACATATTGTGTATTGAATAATTTTCTTTAAAAGAAATTAAAATATTTCAAAAATTTAAAATGTGCGATAGTGAAGATAAATCTTTGTAAAATAAAGAAAAATAATTGATAAAATTAATAACGTCAAGTTGAAATGATGAAAGCACTGTAGTCGAAGCATGTAATGTTGGACATATTAATGTATGTAGAGCTATCCAAAAATTTTCAAAATTATTTTTTTTAATATTTAAAATATATTTACAGTTCTTAAACTTTAAGCTCCTTCAAAGTATTTCCTATATAATTTGATGTAACAGTTCTTGCACTTCAGAAAAGATTTAATAGGAAAATAATAAATTATTCCAGAATGTTGATTACCTGATAACTGCCAGTGATTCTTGTTAAATCTCATCATTAATGTCAATAAACTGCTTCCCTTTGAATTACTGCCCTATTTATCCAAACTCGTCCCTTGTGATTCTTTTTTATTCCCACGAATAAAACAACTTAAAAGGAGGTAATTTGCTTTGTGAGATTGACAAGGTTCGAAAAAAATTATTGGCAGCTCTTAACAGCATTTCATATGAAGAATTTAAAAAAGATTTGTTTCCTCAAATGAAAGAAGGATGGTTGTATTAAGTTACATGAAAAGTATTTCGAAGAGGATTAAAGTTTATCAGTCTTGTGTGTAATACTTTAAATATTTTTTAAAAAATAATTCTGGAAACTTTTAAGTATCCACTCATCTATTAAAGCTGTTGTACACTAATTTAATTAGAGTATAAAGTGAAATGCAAATATCTCAAATGATGAAATATACATTTTTCTAAACAACACAATAAAAGGATCTTAAGGATTTCGCGGTGTAACTTATTTTTATATTTATTTCAGATATATGGTAGATATTCAATATTTGAATTTTTTCCGTAAGGAAAGGTATCAAATTAATTCTCACACTTTAATATATCTGTATTCATTGAATATCGATTTAGCGATTGACCCCATAGCGTGATTTAATTCTTGTCTCTCAGAAAATGAGAGGTAAAATGAAAACGGAAGAGGAATGTTGAGAGTTTTAAATTGTAGAAGAGAAAAGAAAAAAAAAAGGAATCTCATATTCCTCTATATGTATATATATTTAATTATTATTCGAACGGTTCATGTAATATATTTTGTTTTTTACAGATGTTTAAGGCAGCTTTTAATCCTTCGTCTGAATGGGGTCCGAAAAGTCCTATGCGTATGGCATGTTGGTGCGAATTTAAAGAAATGAAGAGAAAGAAACGCGAAAAGCGCAACTGCTCGCGAATAAAGCAACTTGTTTATGTGATTTTCTGCTTGGAGCATAAGCTCGTGTGATATCATTTTAATAAATTTAGGTCTTCAGTTTAATCTGAAAACTTACGTCTAATTGTTACACAAAAACATAACGCGTAAAGAAAATAAAATAAAATAACGCAGGAAACTATAGAGTGCAACCATTGACTCACACATTAATACAGTATAGACATGGTGCATTAATAATGCACAATGCATTTGTACTCACAATCATGATTAGAGTGCACCGAGCATTCCTACCTATAAGCTTTGTTATATTTTTCTGTTTTTATTTATCAAGGCATTTCATAAAACTAGATATTATAGATATAACGAGGCATACGGAAAAGAACGCTCGATGTTTTTGTCCAGTCTATTTGTATCTATTTCTCTTAACCTTCTTGAGACGTAATCTGGAATTAAAGAAATATATCCTTTAGAATAAGGTTTATGTCGAATTGAATTGAAATAAACACAATCATTACTGAGAGTGAAAGAGAGACGAAAAAACAAGTCTCTGACAAAAAAAGAAGGAAAGAGAACATAATTTGAAATATTTTCTAATTTTATAGATTCGATATTTAATTTCGGAGGCAGGGAAATCAATTCCTAATAATTTATTTTACTACATTTATTTCTTACAGGGAAAGTTATTTATTTCGTAAGCCATCATACGGAGTTTGCGTATCACAGGGCATGGATAAAATTGAAGCTGCGCACGTATCGCGTATTTGAAATATAATATGTAAAATAAAAAATAGTTCTAAATTCGCATTACATATATACGTTTAAGCAATTTAACTGATCTCTTACAAATATAAATACTTTTTTGAAAGCATAATTCGCATAATTGTGAATAGAAATATCCTATGGATGGAATATCGTTTCTGATGACATAGTACTCATCTGTCGTGAAATTTGTCTCTAAAATATAATAAGGATAAGCAGGCCAATATAGAAAGTCGGTAATATTTATACGATAATATAGCATACTGCAAATATACAAACGAAAGGAACATTTTTTCTATTATTTTTAATAAAATAATTGACTTCGTATAAACTATATCATACTGATCTGTTCATCCTTATTTAGATTTTTCTCTAAAAAGCGAATCGAATTCTATTTTATTTATCTCTAAAATACACCTTTCATTTATATTATTTCCACTTATTTTGCAAGATATTTTCCAAACTATTTTCAACAAAATAAGCATGTTTCTCTCGTGTAATTTTGAAATCAGGCAATAGATAAAGCTATAAATATGTAGATACTAACACACAATGCGTCACAAACTCAGAATTTCTTTCCTTTTTTTATAAAAATATTGTTAAGACGAAGTTGTTAAGATATTAATCGCAAAATAAGTGGATTGCCTATTTTATATTTTTAAAAGACGATATTTATAAAATGATATTTTTTAAGGAACATAGCACAATAACAATAATGTTCCTTGTACAGGGTATTTCAAAATTAATCACTTTATTTCTATTGTAATTCTTAAACCAGATAAAAATACAGATTAGAATTTTGCAGAATAAGATTATTAATTGAAATTTGTTTTTTTGAGCGCTATGATGCACATGTTACAATATCAATTTAAATTTTAATCTTAATGATAAAATACAATTTAAATTTTAATCTTAATGATAAAAAATGCGGTTAAAAAATCAAAATCTGTTTCTTATTCCAAATTTCATTCCAATATTCCAAATTTCATTATAGGTATAAAGCTAAATAGTAACAATTAATATAGGTATAAAGTTAAATAGTAACAATTTAGAATTCGTGTTTTTGTTCACTAGTTCAAAAATTAAAATAAGTTGCAGAAATAAAACAATTAGTTTTGTGAAACCCTCTATATAAACCCTCTATATAAATTAATTGTAAGTATACTCAAATTTACTGTTTGCAAAATGTGCAAATGACTTATATCAAATATTTATTTCATATTATAAAAAATATAAATTTATGTATTATGGTCAGTATTGTTTTAAATAGATAACTTTTGAATGGACAAATAAGTAACTTCTTAAAATTGTTAAATAAATAATGCAACCAAAATAATGTTAATATATTGTTTTTAAAAACTGATGATTTATATTTCTTGCTAATAATAATGTTAAAAATAAATCGTTAACTAAGTTTTGTAATAAATTTAAGTACTTGTCACAAAAACACCAAACGTTTGTTAAAAATACTGATCATAATTTTAATTTTTTACAATACTTTTTTTTACAATACTAAGGAATAAATACGAATCTTAAAAATGTATTTTATTTTAATTGTAAGTACATATTTTAATCGGCCTGAGGCTTAATTAAATATATTATATTTTAATTGTCGTTTATAAGTACAATATTATTCGCTTACCTAGATTAATCAAATAATTTTAGAATTATATATATTCTCTTCAATATATTGAACTATTCAAATAATTTTAGAGTTTCTTTAATACAATAATGTCAATAATATAAAATCTTATTTTGTTTTTATTGACTAGATACAACAATACATATCTAGTAAAAATTATTGTATAGAAGATGTAATAGATTAATAGGCACATATGTGTTCTCCCTGCGAAGACACACATAGGCTGACATAGTTATTTTTGTTACCATAATCTTAATGATAAAGTTTGTTTTAGCTAAAATGGAAAAAATGGAGGCAGAACAGCTCTATTTTTAAAACCAGTTAGTGAAATGTCATGCTAAGCTTCATCAGAGTTGCGTAAGCCATCTATTCTATATTAATGAATATTGAGAACAAAGAGAAAATTCTGTTTATAACATATCTTTTATAACATATCTTTTATTCACGGATTAATAGATAGTTGTAAAATCTTGATCAACTATCGTGCATTTTCGCTGGAAATGTAGAATATGCGTTGATTGAGTTACATATAAGTTAATAATGAAAGCTATAAAGGCAATGAGAAAGAGAGTTTAGGCGTATTTAACCAATCTACACTATCGAACACGTGCGGTGGTATGTAAAAAAATAAATGTATATCAATACATAGTGCAAAAAAGTTTACATTATTTTTCATCTGATACAATAATCTTCTGACAATAAATGCGAATTAGGGACTTTAATATTTGCCTGTTCTTTGGGAAATCTCATCACAACACTTTAAGTACTCTATATAACTATAATTAGCGATTCATTTTTAATCAAAAACTTGATGATGGAATTTTAACATAAATAATTGATTTTTTTCTCAAATACAAGTAACAGATAAGCTTTTACATAAAAAAATTGGTTCGTTCAGAGCAAAACAACTTTTTTCCTTCACTATGGTAATGTAACTGATTAACACATTTATCGCTGTGACAGATGCCGGTGATCGTCATTGAACTTTCTGTTTATGCCTCGTTGGTCACCGGTTATTCGATAAATGTGTTAAGATACATATAATACGCAATTATTTACATTTACAAGAAAAAATAAAAAATAAATTTAAATAGCTGACATGAACGGAAAGTCACGTAAAATACATTCAGCGCTATATATGTTAATATTTATTTTATGTTCAGTCTGCATATTGATTTGTCATGCCAATTAATTGCTAATGATATAGTCAGCGATTTTAAATTCATCTCGCTATCTTGAAGACTGTTATAATATGAATGCGTAATATTAATTTTTCGCATTCGTAAATATTAAAGCGCTTTAGAGTATCCAAAATATTCCTGTTTGAAACTATGCTTTTGATACTACATATAAGAAAGATTCATTACGATATTAGGGCATAAAAGTAGTTGCCACTTTGTATTAAAATAGCCTCATGTAATACTTGATTTAACAATTTTCGAAAGAGAAAGAGAGGGAGGGGGAGGGAGAAGGGAAGAGAGCAAGAAAAAGAGAAGAAGAGAGAGGAAAGAAGACTACAGCTCTATTAGATCATAGTATGCATAACTTTTTTTCTTTTTTCCCCTTCCCCTTCTCTTTCTCGTATATTCCGCGAAGTATAATAAATTTTTCAAATATAATTAAATTACCTATTGATTGAATTATTACATCTGCATTGTTCTGTTGTGGCGGCATTGGAATATACTCGTGATGTAATATGCGGTAAAGATCCGAGAAGATTAGCGCCACGCAGATTGCCAGCGAAACCGCTTCTTCCCAAGAAACTGTGAGCGCACTTATAAAGACGTGTTTGTAGAATCAACACATCGTCGAGATCCTGTTCGCTATAATAAAATCATATTATATTATTAATTTACTGTGAAATCACAGAATACATTCTTGATTCACGTAATTTTTTCATATCTATCCTAAATCCTAAAAAATATAGTTAATGCTGTTTTGTACTTTAATAAAACGAAAGTAACAGTTTTCCTTTCGTGTAATTCTACATGGGTCAAAGAATGCTTTAATACTATTCAATGTATATGTATACCTTGCGGCAGTTAAAAATTTTTGGAAAAGTTTATTAGGAACAGTACGAGGCCGATCTACGGTATCTTCATAAAGATCTGTTTCTCTGTTATACAGATGCAAAAAGTCGGAGAGTTGCTTTGCGGTAATGGCAGCTCGATCCTTATCGCTTAATTTACTGCATGGTAACTGCAGAAAAAAGATAATTAATTTAAATAAATAATCTAATTAATAGTTTATAATATAAAATAATTATATTTTGACTGAGCATGGGATATAACGCTTTAAGGGGATCTTAAAGTCCTGTTTTACCGATCAAGTATAATTTCAAAGATACTTGTAAGGAAGGTATTTGTTTTACATATACAAGGTGTAAAACTTTTATATTAAGCAAATGTTGTTACGATCGTAATTCGAATCAACATCAGAAGCCGATATGTAATTTTTTTTGTTTCTCATGAAATCATTCACGTAAAACAAGTACCTTCCCCCCTAGAGTTAACATTAAAGAATAATACTGCGTTTTTAGAATGAGTCTAGATGCTTTAATAAAGAAGTTTCATGTGTCTGAAAATTTCATATGTGAAAATTTCGTGTGTTTCCATGTAAAATCGGTGGAAAAGTAAAACATAGCAGTAGATTAGTTCACGCATACGTTGTATTATTGCCTGTACTTTGATTCTGAAAAAGGATTTTTAAATCTGTAAAGGCAATTAAAAGATTAATGAATTAAAAACTAATCACATTGATCGGTAAAACAGGATAACTAAGCATTCCCTTTATAATGATAGTGGAATCAGTTTATATATAAATCATAAATTAAAGGGATATTGCTCAAAAGTATCCGAGTAGACAATCTTTGGGATTGATTTTTTCATAAATGAACAAATCTAGAAATTTGAAGTTTTGTATATCTATTAATTATTATTTTATTAGTGTTTCTATCACGTTTCATATAATAATATATATTTATTAAAGTGTAAGAGACAATGTACGATCGTAGCGAAATGTTCTTGATGGTTGCCAGTGATATCTCCAAAATTAATCAATCAATTAATTTCAAATTTTATATACATGTTCTAAACATATCTCTTTAGTCTGTATTAAAATTATAAAAATATCATTAGTATTTTTATTTCTTATAGCAATTTAAAAAATTTGATAAAAAATTTCTTTTTTAATATGTTGCTATTTTTTGCTTAGTCTTTTTTTATAAATTATTGAGAACTATCAAGACAAATAATGAAAATATATCTTAAATATCAATTTCAATACTAATGAAAATAACTTTAATTTTTTTTGCCATAATTAGAATAGGCTCAATCATGACAGTCATTGCAGACGAACATTTAAAAACGACTATACATTTTATTATATCTTAGTTTAATAAATATTAGTTATTTTCTAAAAAACGAGGTAGAAGTTATAATAAAATTGTAAAAAATAACATACAAAATTACAAGTTTCTAGGTTTTTTGTTTATGAGAAAAACCTCCCAAAAATTGTCTATTTTTCTAATACCTCTTGAAGCGAATACAATTTGAATTTAAAATTTAGACATACCACTGCTAAAATGTCTTAAATAATTTAAAAAAAATAGTTTTGTTCAATATATAGCAAGATATGTTACTTATATATACCGTAAATAAAAATGGTGTTCTCAAACTGCAAGAGGAATGTTGGAGAAACTTCATAACAAGATTGCAACATCCTGGATCTGCATTAGGCTGTGATATTTTTCGTAATATGTAACCTAGATATAAGCCAAAAGCTTTCCTTGCTTCGCCAGAACTAAAATAATATTTGTATGATATTTTCATATACCATGGAAAAAAAGAGAAATAGTGAAATATATAAATTAATCTAGCTATACACATAATACTTGAATAATTGACATTCTTCATACAAATTTTGATAACAAACCTAAGTTTATTGCCATCCTGCATTAATTGTATTATTTGACTTTTATATTTGTGCATATCTACATCTAAATTCTCTTTATTACTTCCTCTGTCCAAGCTTTGTTTGTGGCCTTTCACCAATGCTCTTTCATATCTTTCGTATCTATAATAAAATTATTAATAATTAATTTTTACAAGATCACAGTTATATTAAATAAAACTTGCTAGCAATGCATTATGATTTTATTTTTATAACATTCATATTCACTTTTTATTTTCTTTTTCATTGTACGTACATGATATGTAACTTCTAAATTTTTATATAATTTTGCCTATAAAAAATTTGAAAAAATACTCTATTTAATATATTTGTCTTCAACAACTTTGATATTATTCAAGATCATGATCTCAATAATATATGATTGAAGTCATCGGAGATCAGTGTATCATAAAAACTAACAAATTTGACTGTTTATACAAAAAATAATAATTGTAATGATAACCAAAATTTAGCAAACTGCAACTATAGTCACGTGAAATAAAAATTCATGATACAACATACCTAGACAATCTATCTAATGTCACTTCTGGAATAATATAGCCGGTAATGCGATTGGCTGTAGGAAACAATTGTTCATGCAACATCAGATTATGATTAGTATTAATATGTTGCGATAATCTTTTTGGGCCAAGCGGATCCGATATTATTGGTGCACCTGTATTTGGATCTAAAACATAGAATAGATAAGTCAACTTTTAGGAATATTACAGTTGGTTTCGAAAAATCCCTCGATACTTTGCTGCATTGAATTTACTACTAAAACAGAAAATTATATTTACCTAAGTATTGCGAGTAGAACTCCCAAGATTTCGGACTCGGAAATATTCTAACAAATCCGCCTCTTCTCTCAAATTGCGCTTTTGCAGACGCTACTATTCGTTGTTGTTCTGAACTTAAACCTGTTTTGTTTTTATTAATTCTATTTGTATTCTTCTTTCCTTGAGGCAACGTTTCCGCAGACTGCACTCTTCTGTACTAAAACAAGAAGAAAACCATTTGCTCGCAATTTACTAATTGTTCTTTATATTTAATGTTTTTGATAGTTTGTGAGCTCTATAACTTTTATATACAATTACAAGACACAGAAAAAACGTCGAACTTTAACATTAAATAATTATATTATTTACTTAATGTACATTCTTTTATTTGTTTCGAAACAAACATATTTATCTTTTATTTATTTCATGATCAAATAAAAATTTCCTCTTTTATTTTCTGTTAGAAATAGAAAGTTATTAATTTTTTAACATATCTACAATTTGAATGTATAAATATAATCCTAATAAAAAAATTAATATTTAATTAATATATTCTATCTGAGGGGAAGATAAAGAAATATGAATATATTTAAAGGAAATATAAAATAAGATAGCTTACACTAGTTATCTTTTTATTCGAATTCGCAGTAGCACGGTTTAAATTTTGTGAGCGTAGAATTGGATCAACAGCAATTATGCCGACGAGAGTAAATAGGTCCGCTATTAATGCTGACTTAAGTCTAACATCTAATGGCGAATCACATCCCAACGAAGGAGTTAAATTTACTTCCAGCAGCCATGGCTTCAGCGTATCATCAATCAGTATATCAAAACCAAATAGCTCTGAAATAAAAACGTATATATATGTAATATAAAATACTATTTCTACTTTTTATAATATTAGAATCAGATTTATAATAACAAATGCTTATCACAAAATAATCGTTTCTTTTCATCGATATTGATACATATTATGAATAATTTTCTTTTGATCATATTTATGTATATGAATGCACATTAATCATATTAACATTAAAAATGTTATTCAAGAGATATTATTACCGAAACACGTTTCAGGATGTTTCACAAATTGCTTTAGACCACTGACAATTCCAGATGCAGTGGCGAGAATTGACTTTATAATAATATCTTCTATTCGCTGCATAAGCGATTCCGTATCTTGACCCATTGACCGTAAATGTCTGAGTAATGCCGATAATGTCCATTTGTGTCCTACATCCTCCGCATCAGGATCTTCACTTCTATAAATATTTTTTAAATATTAAAGATTTTTATGTATAGTTTTTGTGATAATTTTTTTATTCAATACGCTTCCTAATTTTCCTGCTTTATCTTATTTTCCCCTCTCCTCTCCTTTAGTATTTATTTTGCTTTTCCGTTCTTTTTTTCTGTTCATTTGCATTTCTATTTAGCTAGAAAATATTACATAAATTGCAATATTTTCTTGATACGAAATAGCAAGCTTTCATTGCTATTATTTGCGTTATAACATAGAAATAATTTACAATTAAATAGAGAGAAATGCCTCTTTTAATCAGGCTGGATCTTTGTAGCTTTATAATATTTTTTATGTGAATTTATATACTCTTCCATTTTTAATAAACTGCGCGTCGATTATTTGTTGAAACACAAATCTCGTTGGAATAGTAAATTTACATAATTTACAATAGTTACAAAAATCCAATCCGACTGAAAATGGCATTTTTCTTCATTTAAATATTCAGAATTAAATAAAGAGAAGAACTCTTCTTTATTTAATAATAAGTTGTGGTAATCACATATTGGTCAAGTTTCACTTATTATTTATTATAATAATAAATTAATTATTTATTATTAATAAATAAGATAATCTTAATATATTAATTATTTTTATTATAACTTACTTTATGTAATCTACGTGGAACTTGTTTATACTATAGTTGCAAAGGTGCATGCAGGGATTCCAAATATATTGACTTCCACCGTCATATTTAACGGTTGCAAATCTCACTAAACCTTCTTCATATAAATAAATCAACAAAGGATCGTAATTCGTCACAGCCACGTAGAGGCGCAGATCGCATTTATGTCCGTCGACTAAAAGCGGATTATTTATGTATTGTGCCACAATCACCGATTCATCTGTAAGGATCTTCTCAGGCTACAACAATATAGTGAGAAATTGGATATGGATGACAGATAGTGTTATATACTTTGCAAAATTATCAATTTTAAATGTGAATTCATATTTAAGTAAACTGTGCAACAACAAACACTAGCTTATTGTAGCATAAGCATTAAGATCAAGAGACGCGAGAGCATCTCCCGTCAAGTATATGTTTTACACGGTTATTTTTACCTTGTCTATGATTATATTTATCTATAAGCTATTATCAGGGTTGGATAAGTTAATATTTTTTCGTAATTAAATTAAGTTAAAGTTAATGACTTAAAAAATTAATTAAGTTATGTTAAAAGTTATACAAACAAAAAATTAACTCAGTTAAGAGTTACGTTAATATCAAATTAATTTAAGTTAAAATAAAAGTTAATTTTAAAAAGCATTATTTTAATGTATAGATAAATTAGATTATTGTAATTTTTTTAAATTAGATTACTCTAAATTACTCTAATAAATAACTCTGAAATAGATCTCTAAATGGATCATTAAATAAATTTAAAATTTTATTTATAAATGTTTTTATAAAATAAAAAAATATCATTTTTTTATATAGGAATATATTTTGTCTTTTATATAATTAAAACTCAAACTAATAATAAAGTTTAGAAATGATATGAAGATAAATATAACAGTTTTATATAAGTACTTTATATTATAGTATAGTGATTAAAAAAATTAAATTTTAATTTATAAAAAATGCAAGTAACTTTGTACACTTATATGCCTTTTTATCTTTTTCTAATTCATAAAACTAAAAAAAAAAACAAGTAAATTAAACCGAGATTTTTTAAAGTTAATCTACATGGTGAAAATGGACATAAGATTGTGTTCGGAGCTTGAGCAAGCACGTTTTAATATTGTCATTGATCGAATTTTTAACTTGGGAAAAAGGTTAATAAGTTTAATTTTATGTATTTCAAAAATAACTAGTTGAAGTTAAAAGTTAACTCATTTTAAATTAATTAAGTTAAGTTAAGTGAAAGTTATTAACTTTTTAATTTTTAACTAATTAACTAGTTATTACCTAACCCTGGCTATTATACACTATTAGCTAATTGAAGCTTTTCAGAAATAATGTTACAAAAAATAATAGTAAATTCAGTAAATTTCTTGATTTAAATACTAAATATATTAAGCACGTAACATTCGTAATAAAATTGAAAAAAAAAAAAAAACATTCGTAGAAAATTCCCAGACAGCACAATGTCTAAAATTGGGTCATAAGACGTCTTAAAGGCGTCTTATGACCCGATTTTAGACATGTTTTAGACATTGTGCTGTATGGGTTGTTAAATATTCAACACCAACAAGTAATGCGACATTGGTCTTTAAAAAGATTCAATCATTATATAGGATACATAGTTGTGTTATAAGTAGTAAAATTAATAAAGATATAATGAATAATTTTGATTATGACATAATAATCTTACAAAACATACAGAAATTAAGAAGCATTATACAGGATGTCCTATTTTAATTTAGATACTATAATAACTCAAAAACATGTAGTAAAAAAGTTTTAAACAAAAGTTGTATGACTTAAAGAAAGATAGTAATTTTAAAAATAATTTTTAGAAAAAAATTGATTTTTCAAGATCACATAAAAGTAATCGTCATTTTTAAAATTGGAATTACATGATTTTTTTTACATAATAATATGTGATTCCTCTAGTTATTCTCTAGCATATAAAAGTATTAAAGTAGATTTGTCGAAAAATTAATAATTTACAAAATATTTTATACTTTATTCTGGTACATTTTGACATTAAATATAAAATATCTCATAAACTATTCATTTCTTGGCAACTATACCTTAATATTTTTATACACGGAATAATAAGATTAATTAATTAGTATAAAGAAGACACATGTTTTGATTTTCAAAACAGATACGTATTTGCATATTGCAAATTGCATAATTTTTTACGCAGTCAAAATAACTTTCTGATGTGTCATACCTTAAAATCACAAAGAGTAAAGACCTTATAAAACATTGAAGCGTGTCCTTACATTATTGACAATGTAAATGCCACGGCCTCGCGAACTGGCTTTAGGCTTGACGATCCATGGCCCCCTATATCTGAAATGCGCCGAAATCAATTCTCTGGCTTCAGTAGGCAGTAGAAATGTCTGAGGTATAAAATCGAGATTTCGAAGGCCCTTACTCCTCTGCATAGCCTCGATATTTTTGTAGAGCCGGTCTTTACGGGTAATTTCATATGACCTAAGAATAAAAGTTTTAAGGAGAACCGAGTCAATATCTGTTTATATTTTTAATTACACTCGACAAAGATTTAAATATCTTCAAATCGGTTCAAGAATTTACTTATTACTACCATTATTTCGCGATTTTTTTTAAAATCTATGAAGTATCATCTTCAATTACAAGAATTTGAAACTCGACAATGCGCTTCTCACCTAGGAAAATGATTTATTTTTTGATAAGGCATCAAATTCCGCAAAATATCCGGTTTCGGATGACTTCCCATCCATAATATATTAAAATCTGTCTCATTCATGGATACCTGAAAGCAAAGATATAATTAGCTGTTCTATTTGCAAAGATAAAACAAAGAAATGTTTCTCTTAAAGGTCGAGAATTGCTATAAAAATAAAAGAGTAAACAAAATTAATTACTTCGTTCTATCTTTCTTATTAAGATTATATCCTTTCTTACACTCAATTCTTTAAAATTTTTGAAAGAAACGATATTTTACAAATGTTATCAGATAAATGATTAGCTCAAATAATTTCGTAATCGTTCCACTTGTAATTCCTATTACCCTCATTCTTATTCCGAGCGATTGTTGGTTTCAGTAAATGATGTATATCTTATTTTCTTACATCAGCGACGAAGCATGAAAATATTAGTATTTAGTATTCAAGTTGTATCGCCTATCTTCACTAACCTTTCGATAGAATAATACGTGTATCTTTCTGCGTATAGGTCGATTACTGATTAATAAAACGTATCAGGTTTTTAAAAAAATGGTGTAAAATTGTAAAATTCTTTTCTAACTAGTGTATAAATTTTTAGTGTAATAAAATGTGCATTTTAATTTCTCAATAATAACATAAAAGACATTAAAATAATAATAGAGTATAACGAAAGAATAATAATAACTTAAGGGAATTTTACAAACTTTAATAAAATTTTAAATTATAAAATTATAATTTTTAATTATAAATTTAAATTATAATTAAATTATATTTATTATAATTTTTAATTATAAATTTTAAATAATAAAATTGTATTTTTCACGAAAAAAAATCAAGAAAATCCTATACTAATACACATAATCGAATTTTTCTCAATAAAACTAACAATTTTTATTAAATATTATCATTATAATGTGGAGAGTGGGCAAGAGATTTTTGAAGATACATACATTAGTATCGATATTATTTAAATTGATTATCAATTCAATTATAATGTACTAATGTATAAGGTATGTACTATTCTAATTTTTTTTTACTTTAAACTGTGTTTTAAATCCGAAATTTAAAAGTACGTAATTCTATTAAGTGTAAGTAAAAATTACATAAATTCACAGAAAAAAATATTATTAAGCACAAAAAATCCAATCTGACTATATTGGTATTTCTTCTACTTGTTAAAAAGAAAAAAATCGATTTCCATTTAAGAAGTGATGATTAATGTATTTTTCAAAAGTAACATCACCTGTAAACAAATTGTTATCGCTATCTTATATCATCTTTAAGGTCAAATAACTTTTATACAAAACATTTTTTGTAAAAGAAAAAAATATTTAGATAGGACCATTAAAATGGTTCACTTCATATCATTTATATCTATAAATTTTGTCAACAAATACATATATTACTGTAAATAAATGTTGTAAATGCTATAGATGAATTGATTATTTTAAATTATTTTTCGATAAAATATATTTGAATTTAAAAATTTACATTTCACAGATGATAATCGGATTTTAAAATCCATATTTTAAAAAGACTTTTTATCTCTATCTGTATAAAAAAAAGTTATTTGGTGATAGCATTAACAGAATTACAAATTTATGTACAGAAAATACATTATCCTACAACTTTAAGAATTAATCTGATTTCGTGTGAGTTTTATAACTTTAGTCGCAATTTTGCATGTGACTTTATAGATAATCAAGAAAACAAAATGTAATTAATATTCTCTGTCATTTTTATGGAAACATAATGACCAATGACGCGATGTAATAAAATCTATTGCTATCAATTCAAAAAATATGTGACAGAAAAATCCATTGTGGTTAATGTCAATGGTAATGGCAAGATTTGAGCGATTCTCTTTTTGCATTATTTCGTCTAAATAGATAACATCAATCAGTTTTTTTATTGTTTTCTTCCGGAATTGCTGTCACTTCTCTCCTAAAATGTATGAAGGAACACACGACATACATATACACACACACACACACACACACACACACACACACACACACACACACACACACACATAATGTGCAAAATCTGACCAGCAATTTCCATGTAATACACATTAGATAATGCAAATGTCGACGGTAAACTTCATTTTTCAAAAAATATATAATTAATTTCAACATTATATAACCCGGTCAAAACAATAGTAAGAAAAGAATGTTTTATAAGTAAAATGTACTTTTGTAGCATTTTACATGTTACATGTTGTGGGAAAATTTTTTTATTGAGATATAGTGTTAAAAGCATGTAATTTTAAAGAATATAAAACAATGTGTTCCTAAACACAAAATAAGGGAAATAAAAAAAATAATAAACTACCGAAAAAAATGAATACTTGCGATAACGCCAAATTAAAATTGAAACTATAAAATGCTTTTAATTTTTTGTTTGTGATTTTTCAATAAGTTTGAATATTTAGCCAATTTTTAATCTATGACAAATGTTCTTTATTTTTCTTTTAGTAGTATATTTATATATATTTACATAAAAAAATGTTTATCAAGTATATTTGTATTAATAATAATCAATATAAATTACTATTAAATATTATTCATCTTTAAGATTAAGTAAATATATTTTTTAATACATATTTTATTTAATGTTTATTTGTATATAATGAGTTGAAATTTGTATGTACATTTCTTTATGAACACTTTTTCTTTTATTTAATTTTTCTTTTGATTATGAGCATTATATTTTTCTTCTAAAATTGTGAAATTATCAAAATGTTTTTGCCTGAAACATGGACAGTATATTTTAAATCGTAGACCCGTCATCTAATAAATGCGCAAGTGCGTGTACATACTTGACGTGAGACACAATTGTGTCTTTTGATAATCATTCTTTTTACAAGCTATCCTTTCGGAAGAGTGTATCTGTTATGTTACTAAAATAAGCGAAACCTGGCTTGATTCAGCGCAAGCGAGATACTAAAATGGTAAAACTGATAATCTGAAATTCTAATAGAATGGTTAAACCGTAGGAGGAAGTCACATTGATTCGACTACGTGCATTTATACCACAGAACGTGAGTAACATACTGCATTGGCGATGAAGGATAACAAGTGAGTAGTAAGAAGGCCAAATGGAATACTTTCGAACATGCGTAGAATTAAGAATTTTCAGACTCAATACTGTCAATTAAAATATTATAATATTAATATTGCGTTTGCAAATCCATACATTTACCTAATCTTACTCTCACTGTGGAGCTACCAAGTTCTTACTATAAAAATAATTTTAAAAATCTTAATACTTTTAAAAAAATACAATAATACAATAAATAAAAATACAAGTTTTATAGATATTCAATGTTTATTTTTATTATCACCCTTTTTTAAACATTAACTAATTTCTTTCTTTATTAAAATGCTTATATTTGACTTGTTTAATTAATTTAATGTCGCTATCTACTTATTACAAAATAGCAGCTATTTAGTTTTTGCAACTTTCAAATTGTCATCATATACAGAATATCCTATAAAAAATAGGACATTTAATTATCTCTTTACGTTTGACAATATGAAACAATATTTAAGACATAATTTGAATGGCTTTAAAAAGCGAGTATAAGGATATAAAAAAATTTTTTCTTTCCAAAATCATTTTTTTCTAACATTTTTAAATTATTTTTTTTATAAAAAAATGTAATTATTTCCATTTATGAGTTTCAATCTCAATAACTATTTAATTTTATAATTATAACAAAATTTTGTATAGTCTTCACTTTATTAATTCTAAACAATAGAAACAAATGCAAATTAAAAAATTAAAAGACTAAAATAAAGATAGATTTTGTTTTAAAATATATAATTTTTTTACTACAAACTTTATTTGGTTTGCAATGGAAAACCAATAATCCTTTAAGAATGTTTTCATTAATCTACGAATTTTGAAATACTTTATTCTTTTCTTTTTAATAAACGCACTAATTTAGATATTTCCATATTCATATAATCTACATTATACAAATATTGTACAAATCATTAATTTATCTCTTAACGTTTGGTGTTTAATATATTTCTTGCATGGTCTCGCTAAAACTGTACTGCCTATCTTAGGAATATAAATGCGAGACTATGAAATAATTAAAAAAAAATCGATTTTTAAATGAATCGATTTAAATGAATTGTAACAGAACAATGTTTTAAGAATATCTTGGCTGTTTGTTGAATTAAAAAAAGTACGATTAGCGAATTTCTTTTTTGCCTCTATTTGGACAATAAAGTTTTTTCTATTTCAGATTCAACCTATAAAAAATTCATTGAAATAAACAATGATATTTACACATTTCAAAATTTTGCAATAAACTCACCAAAATGTGACAAACCTAAAAAATAATGTTTTCTAACTAATCTTAATTATTTATTTCTTAATAAATAAGTGTTGTAATTCGACATGGTATTGTCTTTTTAAATGTACAGAGAAACTGTTATTAAGAAATAAATTCGTTCGTCATATAATTTGTGGCAACTGATTTACATACTCATTGTTTCTTACGCGCGCGCGTTCAAAAGTTTCACCTCTCCTTAAGTATGTGTATATCGATGCTTTGCCATTACTGTGCCACGCATGCGTGGAAACTGGAGCCCTGGAGTCTATAATCGTTGGCGGCGATGTTGCGTTATCTTATGTCAGTTTAGCGCGAGTCATTGCTTAGGAGACATCCTTGTGGGAGTTTCGCTTGTTCCAAGGTACGAACTTATCGCGTTTCTTTCATCTTTCTTTACGAAAGAGGAAATTTATTCGCCTTCTGTCCGATAAATAAAACAGTCAGGTATCATATGCGGCTCGCAAATAAAATCCGATATTAACGGCTGGTTTTTATAATAATAATTTAAACTCTGTTTAGACACATTTCATTGTTTTTAATACACAGATAATAAAAAAAACGAATATAGTATATAAAACTAGTTTTATGGATAAGAAATGTTTATTAAAGTGTAGTTTAAGTCATTATAAGAAACTTAAATAACATTATGGCCGATATTTCATAGTCAGATCTTATTTCAAGACCTCTTCAGTAATGTCTTAAGATGCTAATAAAGTTTTGTGATTGGTTTAGAGCATCTGAAGACTGTACTTAAGATAATCTTAAATATAAGAACTGACTATGAATACCGGTCTATGTAACACAAATTAATTGCTTTTTTTACATTCATCGATATCTATTTCGTTTTCTTTTTTCACATAAAGTTATACACATTTAAAATATACCGCGTTCTAATTCTTAGAACTAGAAAAAAATAAAAAGTAAGTTACTCTAAAATTAAAATAAAGTTAATCTACATTAGTAGAAATGGAGATGAGTATTCGTATATTGTAATTGTGTTGATCAAGATATAAATTTGTATTCTTATTAGTTAATTTAATACTGCTTGAGTTATCTCGTTTATTTTTTTACTTTATATTTATTCTTCCATATGTCTTAACTTTTTTTGGTTTAACTGTTTTCTAAAAAGAGAGATATATCTAACTTAAAAATTTTGTTGTTGAATACGAAAATGAGATCAAAAGTTGACAATAACATATCTAATATATGTATATAGGGTGTCCCATCCAGACCACCTAAGTATCAGCTAAATATCTGAAAAACTGAGCGCGGCAAATAAAAATGTTTCAGACAAAAGTTGTATGGTTTCAAGGGGGACATAAGATGGTGTTAATTTTTTTAAACATTAATTTGATCTTGAATAGTTACTTGAAGATCACGTGAAGATCACCTTCAATTTTTTAAATGGAACCCCTTATTTTTCATTACATATTCTTGTAGCGTATCTCGAGAGCTTTCCAAAACACTATAATTGAGTATATTTTCATTAAGTACTTTTCGAGATAGTTTAAATTTCGTCATGACACTTTTTAATGTAAAATATGAAATATCTCATGAAATATTCACTTTTCGATGACTTTACCTTAACTTTTAGATGTAGAATAATAAAACGAATCGGTTAATATAAAAAACACGAAGAATTAGGTTTAAAAATTATATTGTATTTTTTAATTGCATTGGTGGATTTTACAAAATTTTATATCTAAAAATTAATACTAGTAACCGATTCCTTTTATTATTCTGCATCTAAAAGTATTAAGGTAAAGTTATCGAAAAGTGAATATTTTATGAGATATTTCATATTTTATATCAAAAAGTGTCATGATGAAATTTAAAATATCTCGAAAAGTACTTGACAAAAATTATATATACTCAATTATAGTGTTTTGGAAAGCTCTCGAGATACGCTACAAGAATATGTAATGAAAAATAAGAGGTTCCATTTAAAAAATTGAAGGTGATCTTTACGTGATCTTCAAGTAACTATTCAAGGTTAAATTAATGACACCATCTTATGTCCCCCTTGAAACCATACAACTTTTGTCTAAAACATTTTTGTCTGCCGCGCTCAGTTTTTCAGATATTTAACTGATACGGATGGTCTGGGACACCCTGTATATACCATAGATATTAAAATAAAACATTTTCAAATTTTAATTTAAACTGAGTGTCATGCAATTTTTACGATCGTTAAATATGAAAATACATAAAGCCCAAAATGATAACATTAATATGTGGTGAATGCAAAAGACAAAATACGTAAGTTGTTTCAAAAGTTCATTGACTGAAGTACTAATTTGAGTTTGTCACTAGGAGGTTTAGTGTGAGTTTCCTTTTCGAAAAGTGGCCTTCATGCACACCTTATACACCGTTTTCAGCGGTGCACCAGCGTCTTGTGCACATTGCAGATCGTTTTCTGAAAGTCGGTGTAAGATAATGGATGTTGCGGCCTTCACTTCCTGGTCCGTGCTGAACTTCCTTCCTTTCAACTCTTTTAAGCAACTCGCAAGGAAAGATCAGAATTGGTTCATGAAGAATGGTTTCTCTTTTAAGGACGCCGGACTACATGTGGTCCGACAGGCTATGCAAAATTTGCAGAAAATTGGTGGCCATTCTCTAGACCATCTTCCGAACTCCCCAGACATCTCACCCTGCGATTTCTGGGCTTTTTCAACGCTCAAAAAAGAGTTGAAAGGAAAGAATTTTAGCACGGGCCAGGAATGGTTTGTAACATGTGTTTAAGAAGTTAGTGCACCGCTGGAAATTGTGTATAAAAGATCACTGTGAAGAATCGCTATTTCGAAAAGGAAACCCACGTCAAATCTCCTAGTAACTCAGACTCAGAGTAACTTCAATCTACAAACTTTCGGAACGGCCCACGTATTTTCAGATTTTAATGTAAAGTTTGTATTTTCAAAATTACTAAATACAGATTATACTTCTAAAACAAAATAAAGAAACAATGAAAGGTACGATAACGTACAGTAAAAATCACAAGTTTTCAATCTATATGATATACCTGCGAATATAAATCTATTACGGTTCTTTCGGGTACAGTATTTAATATTGTACTCCAAGTATTATCTACAAGGCACATTACTGAATAATTTGTTATTATATTATAACTAATTATGTTAATAACATATAGATGGCATTATTTCTGAAACACCTATTGGTGGAAAGAGTCAATAATTATTTAGATTGCTGCAACGTTAACATGGCATTTTAATCATACAAATATCTTTTGAAACAAATTAAGAAAAATTGTGAGCCAAAACAAGTGAATATATGATAGAGATGTTAAATAAAATTATTTATTTTTTAACAAAGAAAACTAAAGAAAATATGGAACAATGTACATACACAGAATTTTCTTCAGTCATAACAAATAATAATAGGTAATAATAAATAAATATATAATGCAAAAAAATCAAATTATAAAAATAAACATTACAAAATTGATATTTAAGAAACTAGAAACTATAACATTTAAGAAACTCCACGACAATTATGTATGCAGGACCACAAGAAGTTACATGTATATTTAACAGCATAGTAAAAATTAAATAGAAAAAATATTTCTATTAAAAGATTGAAATCATAGGAAACATAAGTAAGTTATGTGATGTCAAAGTTAAAGACCCATAAAAAATTCTTTATTCCGAGGTAAGAACTTAAATTAAATCGAAGTGGTAAAAGAACATAAAAATCAAAATTCATTAAAAGATTATATTATATGTATAGTCTGCAGTTCATTCTTAACCTTAGAAACCCGGAAGCTACTTTAATGGCTTTGAACTGTTTCAGTCAATTTTATATACAGTTTTCTGGTCTCAATTAACTTAATGTAAAATAAATTGATATAAAACAAATGATGCATTTTTTTATTACAAGCACATAAATTATGGTAAAAATGTTGTTTCCACACGAGTTATTTATTAGGGGGAACATATGACCCAGGATAAACGGAACAGAAAGGAACTTAATGTGATATAAAAACTGATGAACTCGCTATAATTTTGATATTGTTAATTCAATATTTCTTAAAACTGGAATACAGGTCAGGCATGTTAATAAAATATAGTACCATGTTTATATTGTAGTAGAGTATAATGGTGAAACGTAAAGTGTTAAGAATACAACCAAATGTTATTTAATTTAGTTATGCGTTGTATGTACTCTTATTTTAATTCTTTTGATTACTCTTCCTTTAGCGGGTTATACAACCTTACTGACTAGCATTGTAAATAGTATATATAACAATTAACGCGCTCCATCCTCCATATAGTTCCTATTTCGTTCCTTCTGACTATTACTTGTTTCGTCCACTCAAAGAAGCATCAATCGAAAACATTCTTTTCTCAGAGCGTAAGGAAATTTGTCAAACGGTGAATCAAGTGCGTTGAAAAGCAAGAAGACTATGTGAAAAATGAAGTTATAAGTTATTGTAAATTTTCTATGTGTATTGAAATAAAGTTTTTGATAGCTACATTGCGGATAATTATTAACTTATCTCGTACTCATATAGCGTTAAGTGAAACTAATAAACGTTTATTTTTGGGATATTCTAGCGAACAAAGGAAGATGCCTGAGCACCGTCAGCTTAATTCCTTAAAAGGTATTAGTTTGGGACGTGTGTGCCAGCAACTCGGCGAGATATGCCAACGTTTGCACGTTATCTCGCAACGATCTTCCACAGCGCAGATGTTAGTCCTTGCAAAACAGACGATTCGATCATACTATATGAATGAACTGCCAATTCATTTGCGCTCCCAGGTTATCGAGGGGACTTTGAGAATACTGAACAGCTCACCGGTTGTCGGTTTGACACTCATTTCCGCACCTGCAGCGATATATGTATTGGATCTTCTTCTCAATAATGATGTAAAACAACTGAAGATCAAACTTTGTTGCTATTATGGATGTAGTCACCAAACATCTCTCTTAAAGTTACTCGCTTTAGAAGGAATTGGACTGAAATCATTGGACTTGTCCCGATCCTCCTTGCTAAGCTTAGATTGCGAATTATTGCATTCGGCGCTATTAAATATGAAGAACTTGTCGAATCTGTCACTTCGAAACATAGCCAATGATGCCGTGCTCGGAGTCATAGGTAAGAGCTGTCCGAGACTCGTAATCCTGGACGTAGCTTGCTCTAAACAAGTAACAAACGTAGGATTGAAGCAGCTGCTTTTTCAAAAGGAATTACGGACTAAAGTACGCTCCATTTCGTCTCAAAAATATACTAGTTGGTCACGATTCAAGAGATTATTTAGTATATGGAAGTTGAAGAGTTTTGGATCAAAGAGATTTCATTCGGAAGAAATATTTCCATTTGTGGAACATCAAAATAGAAACCTATTATGCGACACACTGAGAGTACTGAATGTCGCTGATACTGCTGTTACTAGTGTAGGCGTGTTATTCGCTCTGATGCAAATTCCAAAGCTCGAATCCTTAGCGGAATATAACCACATGGAACACGTAGCAGAGATAACGCATCGAGTCATCGATTTCAAAGTCCCGTTCAACTTAACTGAAGCAAGAAGCTGTAAAACAACACCTTTTAATATAAAACTTTTAGCACAGGTATGTCCAAAAATTAAAAAATTACATATTTATGAACCATGCCATTCTCCTGACACATTATGTCTCTTCCCTTCCATTACTTCATTAAGCGTACATAATGTATTGCCAGAGAAGGAATGGTTAAATGGTTTTTACAATTACTTTCGGATAAATGGCCAAAGTTTAAGTGAACTTAATATTCAAATGAAAGAAAGTCAGAATTTTTTGGAGGTGGATTTAAAGGAAATTTTGAGCAATTGTCCTAATCTGCAAATACTCATTAAGACTGGATCAAATATAGTTTGGACAAAGGGACATGATCCTCCATCTTTTAAGTATTTAAAGCAAATCCAACTCGGACATACAGTGAAAGCATTGGTAATTACAAAAATACTTTTACTGGCTCCCGAATTAATGACACTGCACATCCATAGTTGTCTTGATTTGACGAATGAGCATTTAGAAGAGTTAATAAAACCATCTATTAAATACAGGAGTAATCAAGTATTAGATGACTACGACGATCATTTACAAAATTTAAGATGCTTTTATATTGCCAAGGCAAGTAAAGTATCAGCGACTGTTATGCTAAACATGCTCCATAATTACAAACGATTAAAGTGGCTTGGAAACTTGGCAAACTGGGACTTGGACAGCGAAGATGTCGAACTACTACAAACAACTATAAATCGTGAAAACACGAATATAGATTTATGCTCCGATTCGCATTGGTACTGGAATAATTGCATTCAATGGAATATGAAATTTAATACTTCGTGAAATGATATTTTATCTTACAAACAACTATCAAGCAGTCTGATTAATAATAATAATAATACTCTGACAATAAAGATATATCAGTATTAAAGATATATTATACATGAGACTTTTATAAAGTTTTATGAAGTTAAAATTTGAAAATTAAATTCCTTACATATGTAAAATGCATGCTTCTTTTATATATGTGTCACGAGAGCCTTAATTGTAATTTATATGATTAATAAAAATTAAAGAAACAATTCTCTCTTTCATTTATTTCTATTTATAATAGTCAATTTAAATATCCATTATTTTATAGACTGTTATTCACTTGTAATGCAGGAAATTAGCTTAATATCGTTCTACATTTATATTATTCTGTTGACGCCGCAATATAATAAATCAAGAAATATATTTTTAAAAATATGAATTTTTACTTTTTTTACGATTACTTAATTCCTTGATTTTATATTTATATATCGTGATAATATCTGATATTATACTAAAATTTTACCTCTATTAAGCCATGTGATTGCAGCACAAGATTGATGAGTCTAGTGTCAGTTTGAAAAATTTTGTAAGTCATGTGTAGTTGCTTCGCAGGTGGGTTTTCCGGTGGCATGGCTAAGGCAGAACATCTAAAAGAGAAATAAAATGCAATTATTCAAACATTTCTGTATTTTAAAAATAAAGATATAAATGGTAAATAAATTTTTACATCAACTTACTTGAAGCGTAGAACAGGCGTTTTGCTTCCACTTGATCCATTCAGTAACCATTCGTTGTTTAACGTATTTGCATTCGTTGTGCTATAAGTAAACATTAACAAAGTATTAGAAACATAATTTTTATCGTTATTATATTTTTATAAATAATTTAATCAGAATATTTCTATCATATAAAATTATATATTTCAGTGTACTGATGTATATGAAATTATTCATTTCTATCAATAAATTAAATTTAGAAATTTATACAATGTTGTGTTACATAGTAATTAGATTTATGATTCCTATATAAAATAAAAGAATCAAAAGACAAGGAGATATCTATTATATTTGCGAATTTTTTAATTAATCGTTTTAATACTACTGTAATAAAAAAAATATGATAAATATTATTAGTGATGTCATAGTGCTATCAATCAATAAAGCAGGAAAGTTCATTGAAACACTTAAATTTTTAACTCATTGTCAATGGTAAATTTCAACTCGTTCTATGCATTCAATTAGTTTGCAGTTATATTTTAAGGACTGGTTTTTTAATTTTGTTTAATTTTTAATTAATGAATCACGCATCAACATGAAATGTATTTTTTGCATTTTATTTTACATTTAACAAAAAGTGTTGAAGAAACATATGAATTGTTCGTGATGATGGCGAAATAGAATCAATAGCTTCATTCTCCATGAAAACGCTTCTTGTTACGGCAATTTTTATTAGATAAAAAAATCTTATGCATGTATTCTCCAATTCCCATATTCGCCCAGATTTGGCATTCTATAATTTTTCCCAAAAATCAAGATGTTATTGAAAGGGAAATATTTCGATTCAATTTCAGATATTAAAGCATCTACGACAGTAAAGTTCAGACAATTTTACGTCAGAAATGATTGCTCTGGAATTTTTTCAGCACCGATTTTGTAAGCCGCTGAATAAAACTACGAAAAAGCGTCTATTCAGGACTTAATGGATTAACGAACATGGGATAAAGATTATGACGACTGACAAATAGTATTGCGATAAATAAAAATGTAATTCTATACAATTCTATTCTATCAATTAGTTAAATTAGTGGGGTCATTATTCTCATTAAAATATTTATTCTGCAACTCAGTTTAAAAAAGGGGAAATAATAGATATAAGGCCGTTCATCAAAAGAAAGTCGAAAGAATAAAAAAAGACAATATTACATATTTAAAAAAAGATTCAAAAATGATAGAGAAGGATAACAGTGATACTACATAATTTAAAACATCATTGTCATGAGAAATATCGAGATGGATGATACATAGAATGATCGTAAAAAAATTCAAGAAGTTTAATAAACGTACAGCATACATAAGACAAGTAAACTCACTTTTCTGAATTATTAGATTTGTGTACTAAGGCCTCCAATGCTTCCTCGCTGCTGTTAGATAACTGTGACATACCAGAAAGACTGGTAGAGGACATGAGCTCTTTCGAGCGCTTCCCTTCTAATCTTTCTGTTACATTGGTATACTTTCTTTGAGACATCATGACTTATCTGAAACAGAACAAAAGATTATAAAATTACTGTATCATATGAGCAAAGAAATGACATGTAATAATACTTTATGAAGTATTGATATACATATATACTGCCGATCAAAAAAGTTTAAAACCATTTAACATATTGAAAATATATACTGTATGAAATAAAATGAAAGTATTATAGTTTAACATAACACTTTTTGTTATTTCATTCATTGTTTTATAATAAAATAAAAAATAATATAAAAGAAAATTTGAAAGTTCTGTAAAAAAATATTTTTACACGATGAAAAGTATATTAGACAGTAAAAAATGTTAGACACTTTTTTTCGTCAAAGTAAGTTTATATATACATATAATCAGTAATCAATAGTATATATACATATTTAAGGGGATCCTGTAGCCGTCCACGAAACTGAATTTTTATAAAATTTTGTAAAAAGATTTCTTCGTATTACTTTCATAGATTTGGAAATACTTTTACAAAAAGTACAGACATTAGTATGTATCCGCTCGGTAGTATTTATTCTGAAAACAAAAAAATTTTAATTAAAAATTAGTTCCGCGGACGGCTAACAGGATTCTCTTAATCATTTATTTTACTAATCCAAGTAATCTAGCTTATTCAAATTATTTATTTATTTTTATAGCAGATTCTTTCATCAACTTTCTAAAATAATCCACAGTTCATCTTTGGAAAAGAAGCTTAGACCGTAGTATTTTCTTGAAATACTAACAACACTACATTAATCACAATTATGCTATAATAAATATAATACATATTTATTTTTTAATTAGGAAAAATATTGAATAAGATATGATCGAACTTTAAAATAGTGTTTCACTGAAATATTTTTAAATTTCATAGTCTCAAATTTTTGACCGGCAGTGTTCAATTAATAAAATAATAATAATACCGATATACAAATTTCATTTTAATCTTAATATTAAATATCTAGAAATCTCTCTCTTTTTCTTGTAATTCGTTTTATAAAAAAATATGCTTAAAAAAATACATTACAAATTTGCTTATGTATGGCGTTTAATTAATTGTTATACAGGATGATTTTTCAATCCTAAAGTCTCAAATATCTGGATATCATATTTTAGAAAAAAAAAATATTTTAGACAAAAGTTATATGGTTTGAAGGGGGACAAATAATGTTATAATTCATTTTTGAAAAATTCGATCTTTTTCAAGATCGCATGAAGATCGTTGCCATTTTTTAAAATGGAATTATGTGATTTTTTTTACATAATATGATTCCTCTAGTTATTCTGTATATAAAAGTTAATTTAATTAAAATAAAATTGTTGAAAAATCAATAGTTTACGAGATATTTTATACTTTACACATTTTGATATAAAATATCCCGTAAATTATTGATTTTTCAACAATTTTATTTTAATACTTTTATATACAGAATAACTAGAGGAATCATTTATGTAAAAAAATCACAATTCCATTTTAAAAAATAGTAATGATCTTCACGTGACCTTGAAAAAAATCAAATTTTTCAAAAATTAATTATAACATTATTTATCTCCCTTCAAGCCATACAACTTTTGTGTGAAATATTTTTTTCTAAAACGCCGTGATATCCAAATATTTGAGACTTTAGGATTGAAATAAATCACCCTATACATATAACAATAATTAAACGTCATACATAAGCAGATTTGTATTTTTTGAAGTATATTTTTTTATAAAGAGAATTAGAAAAGAGAGATTAAGAGAATTAAGAAAAAGAGAGATAATGTATGCATATAAGTATAGAAAAATATAAATTCAGAATTTCTTATAATGTATCGTACATTATTTCATATACATAGTACTTTCTCTTGTAATTCCTTGTAATTCTTTTTGTAAGCCATATATAAGAAATGTACTATAAATTCTCTTATGAGTGTAAATTCTCTAATTTATTGCTACATAAAATTGATTTTCAGTTTCCAATACTCAATTTCGATTGCAAATCACGTAAGTTAGTTGTGTGGAGCATACTTAGTACGTATCGTATTTATCGTATATAGTCATCAATGTTTTCCACTTCCGGTTTAGTTCCACATCAAGAATGTCTAGACAATCCTGCTTGATTAGTTAAGAAATGTAAAAGTAAATTTTTATTGGTTGATTTGATGATTTAGTTTTTTGTTATCATCTCTTATTTACTTTCAAAACTATCAGTTTAATTTTTTTGAAGCATGCTAAACAGCTAAAGCTGTTACTAAACTGTAATCGTAATAATGTATAAAAAGTCTCGATTATGACGTACTGTATGCGTCCGACCTAGAAATGCCTAAATCGGAAATGGGAGGAATTAATGACACCGACGAGTGTATGTTCTTTCGCGATCGATCTCGTTGATGGCTCGAATGTTGAGCAACCATTAAGCTTTGCATTTTATCAATCAATCAAGAATACCGAATGCATTTCTTTTCCGAGATAATCCTTTACTCTCATATTCAAGGTTCTCCGACTTATGTCGTGCGCGCGAGCATTTGCGTTTGCGTGCCGTGTGTGTGTGTGTGTGTGTGTGTGTGTTGCGTGTATACAGAACGTCTAATAATAGGCGCGTTTGGTGAACAGATGAACACGAACATTCTTTATTACAAACGAAGTTTTAAAGCAATAAATCTAAATTTATTGGAAATTGCGAAGATGGAATTGAGATCGTTCCGAAATAAAAATTCAAAGTAGAACAATCTAGTTACTTTTGGAATAATTTCCGATATATTCTTATATTTTTAACGGTGTGCGTATCTCCATCTGGATCAATTTTGTTGGGTCAAAAAGAGTTTTCTTTTATTCTACAAAAAAAGAGGTTGAGGGAGAGTAATTAGGCTCTTTAGCCGGCACCTTGGATGCAATTTATTGCGTGCGCATAATAATTAACGTAACAGTAATACTTCATGTACTTTCTGTTTTAGTATAATTAAAATCAATATTATATTCTACGGAAAGTTGAATTCATTGAAACCTAAAAATAAACGAGGATCATTATTTCATTTAATTAAGTATCTTATCAACTTTTATATTCCCGCTACAAAGTTTTTTTTAATAGAAAAATGTAATTATGTATAAAATATATCTACAAATGTAACAAAAATAATCAGATAAATAATTGAAAAGTAATTAGTAAAGTAACTTTTACATTGTTTTTTTATAAAAAGCAAAATTGCAACTAATTTATACAATACTTTATATACAATTATTATGTTTATACATGATTATATAATTTTAATAATTATTATGTTTATGTATCACAATATATATAATTATATTACGTATCATATATGCTTGCATAAACAATTTTGCCTCATTTCCGCAAACTTCACTGTTTATAAAAAAACAATACAAAAATTATTTTTTAAATTATTGTTTATTTCTTATTATATTTTTTACACATATATGTACAATATACGAACAGAAATTTTAGCAGAGAGGGAAAATATGTACGGACATTTATTTAATATAAAATTATACATATTTATATTTATTTTTATATGAAAATATTTTTACCGGCATATTAATAACAATTATCATTGTATTATAAATATATTTTTTGCGGCTTATATCAAGGAAATCTTAAAACATTTTATAAAATATACATACATACATTTTCAATATTTGTATTCCGATGTGTTTATTTCTGTGCATTGTATTTGTCATCTACATGTAAGTTACGTTTATTATATCAAGTCGCAATGGATCAATGTGGCGTTAAATATAATTACAGTTGCAATAAATATTTGAACGTTAATAACTGAGCATAACTTTAATGATTTCTCTTTGATTTAAAGGTATCCTCCATGAAAGATAGCCGCCTCTCGGCTTTCACGCTTTCTGATTTCGAACTCAATTATGCAACGCATTAATCAACGACAAGAAAATTTCTTTCAAATTATGAATAAACTGAAATTATTTCTAGAAGAAAAATTTTTACGCTGCTCTTGAAATCTAATGCAGTCGAAAAAGGTTTTAAAAATACTTGGCACTATCGCACTGAAGGCATGTAGATACGATTGGATATTGGATATAAAACGGAAAACTAAAGAAGAGTATTTACTGTTATAAAATATATTCTTTGAGGCAATAACGAATATAAGTGGCGTTGATTTTCTAAATTAGAATTTACCTGTATGTGTGCCTCTCAAAAACGCGGATTAAAGTGAGAATTTTAAAAAAGAAATCAATGCGAGCGCATTATCTACGTTAACATCGTTCGCGTGTGAACCTCGAAAACTAAGTTAGGATTGGTGAAGATAAGGAAGAGTGTAACACGAGAACAAGTGGATTATTTTATCAATGAGAGAAACTCGGCAATAATATAAGTTTTCAATATATTAAACTATTTGTTTACGCGGCAGTTTCGACAAAAAGGATTGAAGGGTAAGCCGTTGTTAGAGTCTATACGTTATAGAATCCATTCTAATAAATAGTTATGTCATTCGAACAGTATCCGTTAGCAACACTATTGAATTGGAGAACAAGGCACCTGTCATATTGACGGGGCAAGGCTTGACACATCCGACGCGTGTCTGTCAAAAATATTGAATAATCAGCGAGTGATCGAGACTTACCGTAATTCGCTCAGGTTGTGACTTATTATCCATTGATTTTCTACCTGGTGAACTGACGATGCATCCCGATAATCACTCTACTTTACGATGCTCGCGGATACGAGTCGCGGCCGGCACTAACCGTAACCATAACGTGGAGGAGCGCAGCGAGTACTACCCACAATGACCACAGTACCCACCTCTGTCAATCGAATGCTAAATGCCCGCGTACAGTCTCTGACAAAAATACCGGCACGGTAATGTGACAAGTTGTCCATAGACTTAAAAGATAGACTGCGCGTTCTTATGGACCAGCTTCAAATCCGTCCGGATCAAAGGGTAGAGATAGTCTGTAAGTGTCTTGCTCTCTTTCTCGCACAACACAAAGAGTAGGGAAGAGTACGGAGACGTAAAGACTTATGCTAGAGACACTATAATCAGAGACTGGCCACGAAAAAGCCACTTTTGATTGGTCCGCCATCTTCCTGCTATTCCCGCTTATTTTTAAATTAATAACATTTAATCTTAAATTTTAACACATTTTTGAAAAAGTAAATGATTTAAAATTAATGAAATGTATACATTCACATAATTTTATTTTACATAATTATATTACTAATTTATTAATATATTTGGTATCCAGTTTTTAAGACCAACATTTTGAAGTCACTGACATTCTCGACATTCTTGATTTCGTGGAAAAATTTTCATAATATATCTCATTGTATATTATTTGATATTATACTTACCGCGTGTGCTTTCTACGCGTTTCAACGCACAATCACACGAGCAAAATAGATATAAGGTTATACACTTATGCCTGCGTTCGATATTCACTGCCAGTATCAAAAATCTATAGTGTATGTACGTATAGTGCAAACTATAGATTTTCAGTATTAGTAGTGAATATCGAACGCAAGCTATAGGTTAGGTAACCACTTATAAGTTAAAGTGAGATAGTATCGTATGTCTATGGATAGTTTATATTTCTTTCTCTCTCGTAGGATTTAGACAAAACATTGCGGAACAGCTTGTGGCCAGTTTCTGATTATAGTGTCTCTAACTTATGCTATTGCTCTCTCTTTCTAAAGGTGCGTTTTCACTCGTGGTGAAACATCATCGACATGGGTCCATTTAACGTTTCAAATAAGTTCATTTTTATAAAGTTATATTTATTAATAACATTTTAATAAACAATGAACGAGAACTAAAATTTTGTGTAACCTCTTGACTCAAGTTACTCAAAGCGATAACTTTGACAACTATACACTATCAGTCAAGTTTCCAGATACTCTTAAAATTAACAACTTATCTATATTAAGTAAAATAAATCTGTAACTGTAAAAAACTGTAAATGTAAAATGTATAACTATAATTAACGAACATTCAATTTATTTTAATAAAAATTAATTTAATAACGCGTTATTTAGGCGATTAAATTGAGACTTTTTCGTCAAAAGAATCACCTAATAAAACGAGTTGTATTAATCGCAGAATCTTTTTTATATTTTTTAAACTTTTTTGGGGCAATTTTTCAAATTGTGTCCAATGTTTTGTGCACCTGACATCGGTTTCCTTACAATTCATTTCACATCATAATTCAATAAACCAAGAGATTACGGTAGCCATTGCATAATTTTAACTTCTTCAGATGCTTCCATTTCTAACTGATGATTTTTGTCTGAATAACACTGTGTGTTAAGTTAATTTTTATTAAAATACAAAACTTTGTTTTCGTATTTTTAATTATACATTTATGTATATTACACATTCATTTTACTTATAGACAGATTGTTAATTTTGAATGTCCAGAAACTTTTGACCAGCAGTGTATATCAAAACGATCAAAACAAAGTCTTGCTCTCTTGTCAACAGTTACCAATTTTTTCGGGAAACAGATCGGAAAATGTAAAAAATATTTCATTTATATATACATGAAGTGTTAATTCAAATTGCAATTATCCATAATTGAAGAAATTTAAAAAAACTTTATTTGTATAAATCTACAATGATCAAAATTATTAAAAGAAATTATACAAAATGAACTTATTAATAAATCAAATCTAAATAATATATTTTTACAATATCGCTATTTTATCTTCTTGGTATATTTGTCTTCCAACTCGTATAATTTCAAATCAAGTTCTGCCATAGAATATGTCTAAAAAAATATATATACATATATAAATATATGAGATCTATTTTCTATAATTGTGTCATATTCATTTGACAAGTTTTATAAGTAAAATTTTAAAATATATATATTTATAATAATTAAAATAAAAAGATAAATAAAACTCTTGATATAATTATAAATTACTTGTAATGGATGAAATATTTAGTCATACTTACTCTTTTCTGAATAGATTTTGAATTACCTTCCAAATTATTGATGTTCTCTGTTATCTATAAAAAATATAAAATTATACATTTTGAACTATGTATAAAATTGTTAAAAAATTGATTTTAATTAATTAAAATATATATAATTACAGAATTTATAATTTATAACTGAACTAGAAATATATTTAAATAATTATATAAATACATATGATTAAACATACTTTACGTATATAATTATTTTCTAAGCACATGTGTGACATATTTGATAAAAATAAAAAACTCTATCTTTTATAATTATCAAATTTTGTCAAATATATAAATAGCCTTATTAAAGCACATATGACTACTAATGAATAAAAATAAACAATAAAATTGCTATACCCAAAATTCTTTATATTCCGGTGATACGCTTTCTAAACACAATATCCTGTCTTCAATATTTTTCAATCTTTCGTAAATATCTTTAGGTACAGGTTTGTTAATTCCAATCATATTTTCTGTCGCTGAAATTCTGTTATCCAATATAGGGAAGCAATCTGAAGCACTAGAGCTCGTATTATTCGTAACTGACTTGCGTAAAATTGATTGATCGATAGTTTGAGGTCCCCATACGTTTAATACTCTGTGAACTAAAAATAATTATATATTAAAATTAATCATTTAAACAGTCTTGTGTATTTCTTTAATGCAAAAAAATAAAAATTTAACAAAAGTAAATGCTGAATACATAAATATTCAAGATAAATAAAAATACAATTAATCAATTTAAGCAAGTTAATTGTTACACATAAAATTACAAATCTCAATATAGAATTTTCTTTATACACGAATAAAATAATATTTCAAACATATAATTTAAATTTACGAAGAAATATTGAAGCTAACATTATTTGTATTAATTATTAAGTTACAGCGTCAGAGCCAAATGAATTTTATATAAATAACTCTTGCAAAATCATCGTACGAAATATATTAATTCTATAAATCAGATTATAAAATATGCAGGGCGGGTCATTTTAATATCTTCACCTAAATATCTTTTTTCTACGCCTTTAAAAAGAAAAGTTTCAAAAGTTGTTTAACCGTAAGAGGGATATAAGACAGTAATACCAATTTGTTTACAGATGGCGCTATTTTCGAGAAATTTCACTAAAGTTTCTTAGAAATGAAAACTGATTTTTTTCTTTTTAACAAAAGTTGTAGAGGTTTTGTCAAGACAAATTCAATCATATGTATTAGAGTTAGTTCTTGATTTTTTTCATTATACAGTTTTTAATCATACATTTAATATTATATTTTAATCTTTTAATCTACAATTTTTTAATCTTAATTTTGAAAAGTAACGATTAGCAAATTTCTTGAAAAAAAAGAGTAATGTCATTTGAAAACAAATTGATATTGATGACTTATATCCCTCTTAAGATCAAACAACTTTTGTACAAAATATTTTTTGTAAAAGTATTTTTTTGCGTAGAAAGATATTTAGATAGGGATAAATAGCTTACCACGTACAAAAACTTATATAACAAATCAATATATGTATATGAAATCCGTTGAAATCCAAATAAAAAGAATGCGAAATATTGATAGAATAAAACATACAACAAACGAATATAAAATCGCGCGAGCAACAAAATATTAAATAGCATATTATTTTGTTACCTTTTACATGACTCTTGGAATCTTTGCGTCGAATAAGAATGGCATCTACTCTTGCACAAGAATATTCATTCTTATCACTTTTTTCACTGTGAATATATCATTTATAGAAATTAATTATAATAATCGCAATTTGTAATTATATTATGTGTAGATATTATATATATAATAAAAGCAATTGTTAATACAATCATACACACAAATACTTATGTCTCAATATTAATAATAAACTGACCTGTGGCGGCAAAATTCTTGTATATTCACTGTATTTATTTGCTGACGTTTTCTTTCAATAAATGATTCTATTCTATGATTCAGTTCTTCTGAACTCGCTCGAATTTGTACAAGATTTGGATCGATAGCATCTTTATTTAATACTTTTTCTCTTATATTTGCAGCTGTTTGAACGTCCTCTTTCTTCAAAACTATAAATTTAATATTTTTCATTTCTAATTTGTTATTGTTCTAATTTACATATTGTTAACTACATATATTAACTAAGTAAAGATATATTTTAATTTAATTTTGTGATTTCTTGTGTTAAATCTCATGTTTTGTAAATATACAGAATATAATGAACAGAAGTTATACTCTCGATTGAAATTTATATTCACTTACTGAAGATCAAGATATCAAGATATAAATCAAGATATTTTTAAAAAAATTATAAATATCCATATAAACAGATGTATAGATATTAAAAACGTATCATTCCAAATTAAGATTATTATTAGAAAAAGACGTTAAAAGTAAAAAATATTGTATAAGATTTATACAAAAAATAAGGAAAGATATTGAAAATTTATGGTAAACGATATTTAATAAGAAAAAAACTTATCAAGGAAGATTGAAAGAAATACAATTATCGCGTGATTTTGGGAAGATTGTATGCATTAAAAAAAGTTCATATAGTTTATAATTAAAAATATTATTTACTATTCGTCCATTTACACTCTTTGTTTTGTTTCCATTGTGGCTTTCCTGTTTCGTACACTTCTTTTTTCCAAATAGGCACTGATGCCTTTAACATATTAATAGCATATTCTACTGCTCTCATTGATTCCTCTCTATGGGGAGAGGAAACTGCTATTACAACACTTGCTTTGGATATCGGTACTTCTCCAATACGATGATACATAGCGATGCCTTCTACGTCCCATTGTGAACGGATTTTGTCACAGATATTTGTCATCTCTTTTAAAGCCATTGATTCGTAGGCTTCATATTCTAGTTTAATTACCTATAAAATTTCAATAATTAATCTTAAATTTACAAAATATTAATAACAAGAGCATTATTCACAAACATTTGTCTATTTTAAAAAAACAATTTTTTATTATTTTGCTGATTAAGCTTACAATACACAATGCTATCTAATGAGAAATAATAGTTGAAAAGACATCAACTCAATGTTGAATCGACATCGATTAGATTCTGAATGAATACGCATCGAATTATTTTTTCAAACAATTACTTCTCATTGGCGATTTTTCGTACTAGTATTGTTGATTGATTTGTTGCTCGCTACTTAGCGAGCAACCTGCGGCACACGAAGCTTTTTTCCCTACTGGATTGCTAGCTAGCTTGATCAAGATTCATTATTGTGCCGTTTTGTAAAAGAAAGAGGTAATTGGAATCCGCAAAAGGAATTTGAAAGAAAAAGTTTCAAGCTTCAAAATGGTTTTCAAATTTAGTCTCTGCGATGATTCAGCGATTTGAAAATAGCCCAAATTCTTAGCATACGAAAAGTGTTCGTTATATTTTTTTGAATAATACATTTAAAGAAAAAGAACTTGGATTTTAAGGCAATTTTATTATTAAATGATACTCTATCCGCAAGAACTACAAATAGATCACCACAATATAAAAGTAACATTTTCGCTTCCAAACGCAGCAACTTTGCTTCAACCCATGCAACAAGGAATAATTCAGACTTTTAAAATTTACTATATCAGGCAAATATTCAAAATAATTTTAGATAAGATGGAAAACGAACCTGCTATAAACATTAATAAATTTCAACATAACTACGTGTATTGTCTACATAAAAGAAGCATTACAACAGTTGAAACAGTCGGTTGAATGCGTGCTGGAAAAAATTATGGCTTGTTTAGCCCAAGAAAATAAAAATGACCATAGTGGCGTTCTGTCCAACGTCCAAGAAACGATCAAAAATACTGTTCAGAGAGCGAATAATATTGAACGAGATGGAGTTTCGAGTAATTGGAAACATCGGACATTCATAAGTTGCTTGAGTCACAAAATGAAGATCTTACTGAAGCTGATAGAAAAGATACTTACCTCTGAAATTTTAATTAAGGCTCCTGGGTACTGACCGTCATCTTGAAACGTGACGTCAGAAGCGAGAAATTTTACGGTGACAATTCCTGCAAACTACTGTAAGATAAAGAAATATTTCAATAAAAACACACTACAGATCGTTTTAACAAATTTGTAATTTGTACAGGAAACTAGATTACCACGGAATACACAACGTAGAGGACACAGTATCTATCTCTTTTCAGAGTTATCAAATCACGTGTGTGTTAGTATGTTTCGTTATGTACGTGATTACGCTCTGTATCATGTTCATTTTATATATAGTGTTTTTAAGAATAGTGTCCTATACATTTTACAAGTGTGCTACAGCGACCTACAGTGTGTTTTCATCAAAATATCTTTTTATTTAACAGTACGTTGCAATGTAATTTTCGTGTAATTTCTCGCTTCTGACGTCACGATTTCAATATAGTCAGCGAGGGACCAGGAGCCTTAAAGAAGATTCTAAGGAAGAATCGACACGCATGGAAAAATTGCACTTAAAAAACTTAAATAAAGGAATAAAACTTTCAAATAATCTTTGTTAATTCATAAAAATTGATCCCTCAATGGAGAGAAGTTCAATTTTTAAAAGAAAGATAGAAGAAGCAATGGCCGAATATAAGCTTGAGTTCAAGAACCTAAAAAGTGTCATAGAATAAGAAAAAAATTATAAAACTTTTTAAATTAATTTATCAATTTGTTAAGTGTCTAATAATATTTAAGTAATTTGTAACAGTTTTAATAATATATGGATCTCAAAAAATACAATAATATTAAGTAATAGTTTGATTGTTAAATAAAAAAATATTATCTTTCATAACATTTTTTCATTTTTAATTTTTTTTGGAACGTATCTCCTCTATTTCCATACATTTTACCATGTTCGCATTTTCTGTATTCATGGCATTTTTAACTTATTTCTCGCAAATAAGGAGCTTTGATTGTATTAGAAGGAACGGAAGATAGAAGAAAAATAAAAGCAAGAAAAACCAGCAAAGGAAAGAAAAGAGACGAGAAAAAAAAAGATTAAAAGAAAGAGAGATGCAGAATATATAAAAAGTGGTCATTTTTATGGGTCAGTAAAGAAAAACACATTGAAAAATGGAAGAATCGAAAGAGTTATTAGAAGCAAAAAGAAAAAGTAGGATATAGGCCTAAAAGAGTAAAAAGTATTTTCTAGAATTACCAGAGAGTACAGAAAGAAGAAAAGAATGAAGATTGATACAGGGGAAAAAAGGAAGAAAAAGGAGACAAGAAGAAAAAAAATTAGGATAAGAATAAATAGGATAAATAGGTAAATGAGAAAAACGAAAGTTTAGGGACATTCAGAATGTTAGACGAAGATTATTTTAGGAATATATGAAAGGATGAATGCAATGAAGGAATGTATAATTTTAAGATTTGATGTAAACTAAGTACCGCTTCTTGGTTATAAAAATGCTGAAGTAAATAAACTAATTTTTAAATAAATAACATAAACCTTGATCTTTTTATCCAAAACAAAATATGAATCTTATTCGTATATTTTATACTAACAAAAAATAAAAATTTATTTACCTTATACGTCAAATTTATATTCTTATATGTCAAATTTATATTCTTATTTCTTTCAAATTTAAAATTAAATTTTAAAGTGTCATGATTATGTTTCTAAGAACAGATCCCATTTTAACAATAATATAAATTATTTTTATGAATAAAAAGTAAGTAAAGAACTACTTTATTTCATTTCTTACAAAAGACTTTCAAATAAAAAAAATTAGTATTTTTTTATATCACTCTTTCTTCAATAAAATTGTTAAAACCTATTCTCAACATGCATATACGCATAGACATTAATACATATTATATCATAAAATTTCTATTAAATCAATATGTAAAATTAAGTAACAAGAATGAAGTAAGTACATACATTTCACTATCAACAAATCCAGCATTTACACATTGTATATTAAAATTTATAGATAACTTGTCAGACAAATATTTAGAATAGTATATTAATTTCTGTAATATATTCTTTACCTTCTTATTTTCAAAATTATCCCGGGTGATTCCAATAAAGTTAGATATTGCTCCACAGTTAGGAAATGTTACTAGCTCCATGATTTCTGTAACATTTAATTCCTCTTGCTGTAATTTGACAAAGTTCTTTGATTCCTTCTCCATGTTATCCTGAATAAATAATATATGATAATAATTTTATTATTTAACATATATTTTGATGATTAATATACATCAAATCCATAAGAAAATATTTTAGCGGCAATGTGTTTTACTTATGAGTAATAGAAAACAAGCAATATTACATCAATATAAATATATAACAATAATATAGATAGACAGCTTTCTTTATATTCGATTTGCTTTCCAGATTTAAGCTGTGTAAATTTTTCATTTGATTTCAATATTTCGTGAACATTTCAGTTTATTTCATCAGAAACAATTGATACTAAGCTGTTCCTTCACAGATCCCTTTATAAAGCGATTGATTAAGAAGGAAAAAGAGAAGACCTGGAAAGAGAGAAGGAGAGTTGTTGACCTATCAGATTTTTCAAGAAATCGGAAGATTTACTAAATTAGACTGATTTTCTCTCTGTTATCTCTATTGAAATTTTCGTTAACAATTTCTCCTCCCGATTTCTTGAAAAGTTTGATTGGCCTCCCTCCTCCTTCTTCTTCTCCTCTCAGGTTATTTCATCCTGATAAAATTAACTGAAATGTTCACGAAATGTCGTATCAAATCAAGAATTTACGCGATTTAAGCCTGGAAACCAAACTGAATATTCATGTACAGTGCGAAAGCGTCAAATTTAAAACCTTTTTTAAATTTAATTAATTTGTCATTGGACAAACCTCCGCTAAGTGGTGGAATAACTGCAATCTTGTCCTTCTCCGATAGTACAAGAATAGTGTTCGGATCGATAAATTCTTCGTTCACAGCTAGTATTATTTGGTTACGTATACTTTCTAACTGAAAAGTATGGATAATTTTGTCAAAGAGCTCAGTAGAGGATAATTTTTTTTTTACATAAAGCTCGTGTTCTTTACATCCGGTTATTTCACGTGCTTTTGCAAAAAATAAGACTGTCGTGTGAATTTGTGTATTATCGATCTCATCCATTACAAAGCACAAATAAGAACATATCTGAAATAATTTAGCAATATATACATTACATGTATTTATTTATTACATTATTTTAGCGGCAATGTGTTTACAATACAGATCGTGTTGCCCTTACAAACTTGATAGAATATAATTAAAAAGTTAACTATATATTTAATACAATAATATAATAATATAAGATTATAATGTAATATTGTTTTTCAAAAACAATTCTGAAAGCTTTTTGTAATATATATGTATAAACTTAATACACATTGTATATGTATGTAACAAGCAGGTATAATCTCATAAGTCTCTCCAGTGTCTACAATTATAATATTTCAGATTGTTTATATTATTATATAAACAATTCAATTTTTATCATCAATTGAAAAGAACTGTCTTATTTTCTATGTGTATCAACGTTAATTTACTGACAGTCTTATCAGTAATAAGTAAAATACTAATTTAAGTAAAATACTAACTAAAGTAATTACTATAATTACTATTAATAAGTTTATTTTAATTTTATCGAATAAAAGCACATGCTGTTTACTGTATCGAAAAAACATAATAGCTTTCAATTTTCTTTTGGCAAAAATAAGCAAAATATATACATACATTTTACATATAATAAGCAAATTATCAATGTATCAGCAGATTAATAATAATTCTAAATAAATTCAGATCAATTGAGACACATCAGCATTGAGGGAGGGAGCTAAACTGAATAATTACCGTTTCTTTTTTTTATAATTACACTGGATCGCATTAGAATTTATTTTCTCTTTTTCGCTAAATTTCGGGCATATTTTTCTCTACTACTTTAAGTACAAAGAGTTTACACTTCAGCTAATTAGTTAACAGTTATAAAAAGACAGACCAACAATGTCTCAAAACAAATTTATTGAAATTGAATAAAATTTTTAATAGATTTTGCTCAATTTCTGCTGCCAATGGATGCTGTAGTACTTGCAAATCCATCTAATCATTTGCCATCATATTTTAGTGCAAATAATCAAATTGCTATACTTTTGCCAGTATTTTGTCAATAGATATTGTGTATCATCTAAAATTTGCTTGCAAAAATTTCTAACCTTGCAATTTGTTTTTGACGGACTTTCTTGGAATAGTTGAGTACTTAAATATCTTTCTATTTTACTCTAATATCACAAATAGTAAGATTCTCCTTTTACTCTGACGTAAACTTATATTTCTTTCGTTTCGTCCAATTTTCTCTTCCTTGACGTCCTTGACACTTTCTACTCACATAACCAAGCTTGATAGACACGTCTGAATCGGTCTGAACGACGGAATACGGAATACGGAAAACGGAAGACGAAAGTATGAAACGTGAATAGTTAATTTTGCGCACGCGTAGAACTTTATTTTGATATTAGGCTTTGTTTGTTTATTAAGCCGGATTTATAGAGGCCAATAAACTATTAATTTATGCCGAAATGATAAAGCCCATTCTACAGCGTAAACGTAATTGTAAACGTAAGGCTGTAAGGAAATAACCAATCAGTCGAATATTCTTCTTGCGATTAAAAAGTAATCGACTATGATTAGTCATTTTCTTCCAACCTTACGTTTACAACTATGTTAACGCGCTATTGTAGAATGGGCTTTAAAGGCCATTCTACAATTGCGTAAGCGTGTTGTAAACATAAGGCCGGCTTCACACCTTGACAGAAAAGCAGAAGTCCAATCAGAACTCTCACTCATAGTAGACAGTATGTATTGGTATATACCACTACACTACTGCTTACTATGAGTGTTCTGATTGGACTTCTGTTTTTCTGCTAAGGTGTGAAGCCAGCCTAAGCCGATTTGTTGAGCAATATATGAGCACATATGAACAAATCGACTGCCAATGTTGTCATTTTGCATGTAGTTTGCTGGATAATAGTGACTTTTAATTAGAAAGTAAGAATCCATTAGATTATTCACGCAAGATAAACTTAAACGATTATTCCCGGATTAATAAAGCTTTTTACTCTCCCAGGAGCTCCTCGATTCCATCATCCTTGTCAGAACTGTCCTGCCGTTGCACCTTCATCTTATAACCCAATGCTTCTAAAAGATTTATATTAAAGTAATAAGTCAAATTGATTCCTGGCACTAAGCGTTTCAGTTCTTCGATGGTCGCCCAAGCTTTTTCAGTGTCTCCTATGTTGGCATAATGCTGTGTAATCGTTGCGAATAAATCACCACGGCGCACCGATTGTTCTAGATTAGATCCTTGAGAGTCTAGCAGATGACGTACTTGCTGCATCGCCGTCTCCGTCTCACCTCTATCGAACAATCTATTCAACGAGAAAAAAGAAATTTAAAAATATACAGAAATATACAGAATATGTCTATATGTATATGTATGTATGTATAATATATATATATATATATATATATATATATATATATATATATATATATATATATATATGTATATATATGTAAAATGCGATTAATAAAATAATCACAGGAAAAAATTTATAAGAACTTCCATTGTAGATAAATAAGAATAGTCATAATTCAACAATATAGACGTGCTTTGAAAATCTTTTTGAAATATTATTGATTAAATAGAACATGATTAAATAGAAGTATTTTTATTACAAAACATTTTTGGATATCTCGAAGTTTTTGAATTATAACGAAAAAAGTCAAAAATGACATATGTATATAAAAAGTGATTTCAAGATTTAAAAATCCTTTTCCAGAATCAAAAGACAATAATACAATATGTACAATACATGAACTAATCTACTGCTATGTGTTACCTTTCTACTGATTTCGGATGCAAACACACGAAATTTTTAGACATACGAAACTTTTTTTTAAAGCATTTAGACTCATTCTAAAAACATATTATTATTCTTTAATGTTAACTCTAGAGCGGAACTAACTTGTTTTACGTAAATGATTTCATGAGAAACGAAAAAAAGTTGTTACATATCGACGTCTGACGTTGATTCGAGTTACATTTCGTAACATTTGCTCAATATAAAAAATTTACACCTTGTACACGTAAAACAAGTTAATTCCGAACTAGAGTTAACATTAAAGAATAATACTGTGTTTTTAGAATGAACCTAGATGCTTTAGAAAAAAGTTTCGTATGTCTGAAAATTTTGTGTTTGCATGTGAAATCGATGGAAAGGTAAAACATAGCAGTAGATTAGTTCATGTACACATTGTATTATTGTCTGTACTTTGATTCTGGAAAAGAATTTTTAAATCTGTAAAGACAATTAAAAGATTAATGAATCGAAAATGAATCACACTTGATTAATAAAACAGGATATTTTAGGATCCCCTTAAGATTTTTTATCATGGATATTTCTGATAGATTAATATTTGTATTTTATTTATCCACTTAAAACTTTAACTTCTCGCAAACACTTTCACGTTATTAATGTTATTCAATTTTAATTAATCTTTCGGATGTACCTTTTAATATCCAAATAACGTTTAATCGCCGATATTCTATTATTCACCAACTCCACTGCCCGATTGTGAACATCAGGATCTCGCGGTGTCATCACCTTGGACAGACACCTGTTCGCTTGATTTAAAGCGTCCAACGCTTTCTCATAATTCTGAAACTCGTCAATCTCCACTTGCGCGCATGCTACATAAAAGTTAGCTAACAGATCCATGGCCTTGCCTTTGGAATAGAAATTAATTATGTTCTTCAGAATCTCCGGTTGATTTTGCCAATCCAAAGACTGCAAATAATTGCCCGCCATGATGTAGATCTCGCGGTTCCTTGAGACCTGCGCGAAGAAACAGATCTTTTCTGTGTCCCCGGACTTGAGCAACGCCTTCATGGCGCGTAGCTTGTTGCCAGCCTGCGTAAATTTCTTAGTCGCGAGATGGTAGTTCCCCTGATCGAAGGCAATCTCCGCGATTTTTTCAAGAGTAGAAATCCTTGTATGCTCGCGCTCTGCATTATCGTCGTTCCCCTTTTCAACTGTCAGCTTCTCCGCGAGTTCTTCGCTCAGCACGACGTTGTGTTGTTGAATCAGATCCAAAGCTGCCATATAATCTTTGCCAGTCGCGAGCAGATCCACCGCCTTGTCAATTTGGTCATTTTGCATGAAGTAATCGGCGCACTTGTGGATCAATGCCGGATCAGAATCTGCGTTCACATCCATGATAATCAATTGCAATGCACTGTATTGCCGTGTTTTGAATGCGACGTCCAAAGCCTTGTGCAAGAGACCAGCCTTATGATACAACAGTACAGCGCGATCTGGCTGATCATTATCCTCGTAAAATTTGGCGACGTCTATTTGTGAGTGCCGCGACGCCAGGATAGCCAGTGGCCATAATTCTTCCAGCATGTCATGTTCCTGCAGATAATAAATATCGTAAAAACTCATTAATTCTTACCACACAAATTAAAATAGGATTTTGATTATACGGCGTTACAAGTGGACAAGGCAAATTTTTTAACACAATTGAACACTTCACCTTGCACAGCCGTATTGCATTAGTATAAGCTTTGGCGACTGTGTAGAAATGAATCGCTTGTATCACGTTGTTTTTTGATTCGTAGTACGCAGCAAGATGATACGCCGCCGCGGCGTGATTCGTTCTAGTCACCAGCTCACATACTTCATCCTCTCTGCCGAAATAACAGAGCAACCTCGTCATCGACAGAGTATCCTTTGCTTGTTCGTAAAGATGTAGAGCAGTCTCCATATCGCCAGTCGACTCGGTATATTGAGCATGCCAATTTTTAATCTCTCTGTGACAATATCAATTCAACTGCATTGCACCTATTTTCTAATCGACACGTTCGTCAATTAATAAAGATAGATCGCATCACTTACGGTTCTTCAGAATTATTCAGATACGTGAGTAACTCTCGAGGTTTCGTCAAAAGCATCCTGGGTACTTCAAATCGATGGCAATCGGCTTTCGTGTACATATCAATAGCCTCCGCCACTTTACCTTGCTGCTCCAACGCGCGAGCGTAATTATAATAACTCGTTTTCTCGCGGATCCTGTTCTCGTTACTGGCCAATTCGATCGCCTCTTTAAACTTATTCTGCGCCTCGTACAGCCGTCCCAGCAGATCCAGACGTTTCGCTTCTCGGAACAGACGTTCAGCATCGATCTGCAATTTATAGCATCATACAGTCATGATATTTCGGATATCATGTCAGCGACACTCGTTGAAAGCATGCCTATGTATTTAAAAACTTACATGCAGGCCAAGCTCGACGGCCAAAATTCCTACTTGCGCTTCCAAGCTTAAAGTATCGTCCTGCATCGCTTCACGTAAAGCTCTCGCAGCATTCGCCTGCTTCATGTGACCCAGGCAAAGGAGAGCCATGTTCAACTGCTTCGTTTTCACGCACATTTTAGCCAGACTCTTCCAGACGGCTTCATTCTTTATAGATTTAATGGCTTTAAAGGCCTCCTCCATGTTCGCTACGCTAATATGATAACTAAAGTCCATCACCGCCTTCCTGGTAACGGAATCGCACTCTCCTAGTTCCTCAAAATCTCTCATTAATAACCGTATAATCTTACTGCTCCTATCCAAACTCTTTTCAGAATTTAGAATAATGATATACGGTGAGTGCACACCTAGCAATCGGCAATTCTCATCAGCAATCTGTTTCACGTCTTGTATGACGATACCGTGATCTGATGTCGCAAATAACGATACCAACACTACGGAGGCCTGTATAGTTTACAAAAAGGGAATACAATGATGTATTTTACATATATATTATCGGCCAAATCTGAAATGTATAGTTTATAATCTATTTTATTTTATAAAAATCTCTTAAGAAGTAATGTGTATTATCGTTTTAACGATTCATATATATATTCCGACGTTGTCCTTTAGCCGGGATTACATCAGTGAGTCGCATTTAATAGTATGCGTGACGAATTTAGCAACAAAACGCTTACGCACACTACCAGGCACATGACTCACTAACGTTCTTCCAGCTGAAGGATGATACTGATTGAATTGTTTTTACAAAATAATTACTGCTTTATTAAACGTAATAGAAAAAAATGGTTCAGAACTTTTCGACTCAATTTTTCACAAGGAATAACGCTATGTACTTAGTGAGCGGTCTTTTCTTAACACCCTGTATATATAAACTGTTTTCAGTTAAAACTAAATCTATATTTTTAACAGTCTAAGAAAATAAAAGCAAAATGCAAAAATTAAAACTTATTGTATTTATTGATAAGAAAAAGTGTAAGTAAACTTTATAAAAAATAAAATATTTTAATTATAATAGGTGGCTTTATATTGACATTTGTTTGTGATAAAAAAACGTAGGGTTCAATTCGTATCTAATTGTAGCTAAATTAACAGACATTACCTGATCATTATCCTTATTAAAGCCCTTAGAATCACGGCTTTCCAATCGTTGAGCTCGACATACCAATAACCTGGGATCTTCCACGTCCCAGCAGTGCGCTGTAACTAATCTTCCTTTGCATTGTGCAGCTCTAAAAGTAGTAAAACGTATCGATGTTATTGCCCTTGAACATTACACTATGCGCTAACATCGCATTAATGGAATATGCAATTGACTTTATAATATATATAAATAAACGCATGTATATTAAAAACGTACACAATCGATTAATGAAAAATATTAATAAATTCTGATTTGCGATTCGATTCATGGTTGCGTCAAACTCTCTCAGCTTATTTACTCACAACATGGAATCATCGTCAACAATATCGTCCGACTCTCCGAAGTCGAATTCATGGATCTGATCACTCTCAATGTCCCAGACATATAGAACCGAACTGGGCATGAGATTTGCCATAGCAACGGTGATCGAGACGCAATGGCAATCCGAATTACATCTAGCCTCGATGATCTCGGCAAAGTCACTAATCGCCTCGTACGTCGCCATAGCACGGGTATGTAGCTTAGCCTCGTGTTTGCCTAAATTCCAAATCTTCAGAATACCGTTCAACGATGCTACAGTTAAATAATGTCCTACAAATAATTGCGAGTAATATAAGTATAATAGGGATAGAGAAGTAATAGATACCTTACTGTTAGAGTTCCGGGTGATTAAAAAAAAAATTTTTTAACATATTGTTTCAATCGAGAATCTTTACCTGTTAATTCCATCGTGATCGGTTCGCCCTCTTCCGGTAAAGTGGGAAGTGTCTGAATTACGGAACCTTCTATAGATCGCAGCTGAATAATCGTTGGGGTTAACACAATCAACGTGTGTTCGTGGATCAACATCTTTTCCGTGTCACAGTTGAAGGTCGCCAATACATTCGTGTTAAGATTGGCACCTCTGCTGATACTATTGACGACAATTTGTCTACCGGAGGAGACGGCGATGTATTGCCGCGACACAGCAATGGCCTGCACCTGAATCTCCGTTTTTAGCGTATACGTTTGTTCGTCCATCTCGAGTAGAATCTGCGTCGGGGTGAGCTGGCTCGCGTAAACACCGTCGTTGTACACAGCGCACATTGGTTGTTGATGCAGAATGAACACATTGGTGATGCAGTTAACAGCCAGAAGGGGATTCCGTGATAAACTGATGCCCCACGTCAGCTGCTTCACCGTCCCGTGAATCGCGCAGGATTCTGGGACACTCGGCCAAGCATTTTCATCGCAGTCGGATACGCATTTTCGCTTCCACAAGTAGATCGTACCCAAGTTGGTGCCGACGGCCAAGGTGTCTGAGAATTACAGAACGTTATTTTCAAACTTGCCTTGGTAGACGTAATGTCAATAATTAAAATGTTATATTATACAATCAAAGTATTGATACATGTTAATGAAAAGAGATGTTAGTCCATACATTTAATCCGAACTTATCCATAAGCGATTCAGCTAAAATTTTAACAACACATATCTTACCATTGCCCTTGCAAAATGCCAAGCTAGTGCACATTTCCTGAGGAGTGGCGACGTTTCCATTGGATAATTCTGGAGGCGACAGGACGTATGTATCGCCTGTGTGAAGATTCCAGCAGCGTACGGCGAGCTCTCCCGTGAGCACGGCCAAAGTATTTCCGCTAATCCAGCACAAGGTGGTACCGGTGGTGCGCGACGCATCGCTTCTGCCACTTAATTTTACCTGAAATGATACGTAGCAACGTAGTATATTATTATTATATAATTACAATTACAATTAGGTTTACTATTTCAGTTAGTTATAGAAAATCTATATTTATATAATGTTATTATAACATTATTTGTTATATTATTTCTATAGAATTAAAGATTATGACACATATTATGTTTTGTGTCGCACATTCAATAACAATCAATGTTATTATTTCTTACATTTTTTCTTCTCAACGATTCAACCATCATTCAATATTAATCAATTATTATATTTCATGAACAAAAATTTTTTTTCTTTGAAAAAAATTGAACCTGTCAAGAACCAAAAATAAAAATACAATAAATAATTAACTCTACTGATTATTATTGTAAAACTGAAATATAATACGTCATTGATTTTAAATAGAAACAACGTGTAAGTATGATAAACAATGATAAAATTCAATAACGCAAACCTTTGTCAGCTCGGTGAGCTCTCCGCTGATCGGATCTGCTTGAAAGTGTCCGATGTTCAATCCTTCCGTCATAACAATAATAGAATCTCTGGTCTGATGATACAATAGGCATTGCAATGCTGCACCATCGGTGCTAAGAACTTCCTTGCACTGTCCTTGAGCATCAACAAAGTATATGATGCCATTTATAGTACCGATGTAGAACGCATGGTTATCCCGTTGTGGTGGAACTGCCGTTGGCGCAGCAGTTCTCGGACGCCACGAACTAAACAGATCCAAAGCTCTCTCATCACCAGCCACTGCCGCCTTCGCCAAACCACTGCAAATGACAAATTGTTCAGTCAGATATTTAATCAAATAATCGAGAATACCATCAAATGTTCATCTGCAACACTTTGACTTGAAATAGCCTCTTTGAGATTCGATACTTTTCATCATGTTAGGTTGCAATAATGGTAAAAAAATAGACTATATTATTATAAATACACAAGCTACTTTAATGTGTCTTTGTTACTGTGATTTACTCAGTTGACTATGTTATTATACCTAATATCAACAGCTGGTTTTAGTGGAATTGTCCTAAACGTAATTTGCGTAAAAGATTCCTTTAGTTCATGATGAAATGTCATAAAGAGCTGTCCCCTGGAGTCTATCTTCCAACCAACTATAGATCCACCAGTGTCTGCAGATACTAAACGGCCACCGTATTGACTCCATTGTAGAATCGTGATAGAATCTCGATGAGGGGTTACTACTATGTTGAATTCCTGAGTGCCTGTGTCTCCTGGCCACACCTGATAATAATTCAACATTTTTAAAAATCTTATGTTAATAGAAGAAACAAGTCGCTGCCCTTTGCAACCTAGTAACACTTTAACAATGTTGCAGAATAAGGATATGCGAGTTATATATTATTGCGCAGCTACTGATACAAAAAACCTGCATAATGATATATGTATAACAATATCATTACAGAATAAATCCTTTCAAATCATTTTGGTTTTGTTGTTTAGCATAAGTTAAACAAAGGCAAACGATGCAACTCTTGTGTATATGTAGGGGAAAATGGTCTAAATCGGCCATCTGTTCCAAATTGGCCACCCCCGATTATTTCATAAAAACCACAACACTTATCATCATGCCAATAGTGTAGTTAGGGACGCTATTGATTATAATCTATCCCCTAACTACACTATTGGCACGATGATTAGTGTTGTGGTTTTTATGAAATGGGGGGGGGGGGAGTAGCCGATTTAAAATAGGTGGCTGAGTTAGACCACTTTCCCCTATATATGGTAAAACTACGGTATAACGCTCTCACTTTTGATTTTGTTCTAATTTGGCAAGTCGGCTCCTTTTCCATCAAAAATAATTCCCTGAGAAGGAAATTGCCCGTTCGCATGTTTTTTTTTATTTTAATTTTTCTTTTTTTAATTTCGATAAGTAGGAAATTGATGCTACATGTCCTTTTTACTGTCTAAAGCAGAGAACATTTCTGCTTCAAATTGAATTTTTTTTCTTGAAATTTGTTTTCCAGAGATATAAATTTAATTAAAAGCACATATTCTCTGCTTTAGACAGAAAAAAAGGATATATATGTATATATAAACTTCATAGTATACAAGCAAAATATATTTTAATACTAACTCGTAATTCTCCATTCTCCCAACCTGCTGCCAGCCACGTCTTCTCGGGATGCCACCCGAGAGCAGTGACCTGTGCCACCGCGTGTCCCGGTGACTCGACGTCCTGCACGGGTTCGCCTTGATCATCGTAGATGGAAACGAAGCCGCCCTTGTCTTGAGAGTACGCAGCAACGGCCAACAGGGGATAATTGTTGTGCCAAGTCGTGAGAGTGCTTATCGAAGCACTTTCGGGATTTTGAACCCGTATGTCAAAATATAGTGCCATTGTTTAGCACATTACAATGCACATTGACATATACAGTAGTTAATTTTAATTTAACGTCATCATACAAATAAGCATATTTCATTAGTTTTTTTCAAAGTATACTCATCACCATTAAATCACAGTGTTTGATACCCAAATAAATGATTCTAAATGATTCCCCCTCACATTGATAGAGCATAATCTATTCTAATATCATATTAAAGGTATGTTGTTTAGCAAATGTTAAACAATAGGACGGAATAATGTTTATGAGCACCAAATGGAATACACTCTATGTTGACAATTATTACCAGTTGTCATGGAGACGCTAATGCTGCCATTTTTAATTCAGCTGAAGTTAGGTTAGGTGTAGAGAGAAAGAAAGAGAGAGAGAAGTCAATTTAAAAACGTTCAATCTAATCTATAAACTCTATGTATGTACATGCTAATAAAACGCTAATAAACGACGAACAGCTTTAAATAAAAAAGCCAAGAAGCAATAATATATCGTTTTATTAATATAACAATAATGTAGGATCACTGAGGTAAAATGTAATTTTACGTCTCATCACGTACATTTTGGTTCGACTCCGAACTTTCTCAAATGATACAATTCAGCTTCAAGTGCGGTTATTTTCTAAAAAAAACATGCATTAATTATCATAAACGGTAATTACTGATTGTTAAATAACTACTAATATTGATAAAATTACTAGTACTAATTATATGTATGAGGAAAAGGATATATTTTTTCTGTGTAAATTGCACCTAACTAAAAAAAATGAAGAAAAAGATATTTCTGATTGATTTATTATTGACTTGTAATATTAAAAGTTAGGAGCAACGAGAAATAAATAAATTTCACGTGTCAACCCATAAATAGAAATACCGTAGAGTGCTCTTGTCGCTGGCTTTCAAGAGCGGCTGTTAGGAGCGTCTTATACTTCTCTTCTAAAGATCCCATCAGGTTGTAAAGTTCGTTCTGTTTCTCCGAACATAAAAGGAAACACAATTCGCTCTTCTGTTCTTGAAATTGCAATTGCAAAATCTTGCTCTCGAGATTTTTATTCTGTAACATCATACAGATTAAAAGATTCGTCTCGTATAATCGTCAACTTGGAAAAAAACAATGATAATAATGGCGATGAAAAGCAATATAATGATACTTCAATGAAAAAATTAACATATATATTCGAGTTGAAGGGATTATGTTCAATAAAAGTTTCTAGGAGGAGAGAAGGCCTCTCTTTATATATATTCTTAGTACTCTGATAATGTGTTGCAACTTCTTTTTGTAAACATGCTTTATGGTGTCATTTAACTTCCTCAGTTTTGCGACGGTTTTCTTGAGTATTCGAACTTTCCGTACGAGGCTTCGAATCTGAGTTCGAGCTGTCAACTGTCTAACGCGATTCCGTAATCGAAATGCTTCGTCGTCCATCTCATTATTCTCTCGACATTTCGTCGTTAACTCTTGCTTCAATTGTTCGTTTTGAATCCGTACATTTTCGAGCATAGTGGTCAATATATCAATACGATATTTGCAAAGCTTCAGATGGTTAATTCCCTCTATCATATCATCGCTATGACGACGTGGAGCGTACACGTTCGAGCTCGAATTGAAGTCACGAAGCTTAGATTTATTTCGCAGGTGATTTCTTTGGTCTGATGTGGTCTGGCTTGAACAATTCTGATGATTTCTGCTCCAATCAGACAGCTCGCTCAAAGATGAGCTGACGCAAACCTAATGAAAAAAAATATAAAATATATACTATCAGTTTAATATAGAAATAGAAAACAGTTGATTATTTTAAGATAGATTAAGATATGTATTAAGATCACTGCACCAGTCAATGAACAAATAAGAAAGAACCCCCCCACTAACCATTGGGATTTTGGTTCCCGGCCAAATTGTCTGAAATTTTAGTATGTTGTACCGTTTGACCTCCCGATCAAAAGTCTCAATGGGACCTAGGTCTGAAAATCAATAGTTTTTGAGATACATATGGTTAAATGTCGGAAAATGACCATTTTTCCGACTTTTAATCATATGTATCTCAAAAAATATTGATTTTCAGACATAGGTCCCATTGAGACTTTTGATCGGGAGGTCAAACAGTACAACATACTAAAATTTCAGACAATTTGGCCAGGAACCAAAATCCCAATGGTTAGTGGGGGATCCTTCACGATGTATATTGTGAATTGTAACACGTGTATAAAACAGAAAAAATAACAAACAAGTGTTACGTGTTATCTTTAAAAAAAAAATTTTAAAAGTAATTTTTGATTAAGAAAAATAACCACAAAAAATACCAGTATATGACGGTATATATATATTTTTTTATTTAATGTAATTACATTTTCAAACAAAAAATTATACTTTAAACAAATCTAAATAAAAATTAAATCTAAAAAAATATCCATTAATTTGTTATTTATTATATCAAAGTTTTATTTTTTAATATTTTTCTTAAACGGTCGTTTACCGATGACTGTTCAGTGACTGGTGCAGTGACCCTATATGTATATATTTTCTCGTCTTTCACGATATTAAAAATTTTATTAAAATGTTACGTGTTATGTTAGGCTTTTTGAAATAATTTTTAAAACGCATACTTTCGTGAATGCATAATTTTATGTTGTTTCAGAAGGAACGTAAAGAATGAAAATAATAGTACCGCGTAACATGATGATGGCAACGGTGTTAAGGGGCTATTGGACGGTTCAGTTTTGAATATTCCTTCGAGTGTGCCTGCTTTTAACTGACGGGAGAGCTCCAATAGATATTCATTCCTCAAGTTACGTTGCGAATCGGTCAAGTTCAATTTATTGAGCCAGATTCTGCATAGATGAGCCTCTTCCACGGACTTTAGATTCAGTATGTATGTTCTGACGTGCGTCAAAGTTCGCTTAAAATGTTCATCCAATTTTAAAGCCTCTTGCTCGTCCCGTTCTTTTTCTTTTGACATGATATTACAAGTCGACAAACCGACATGTAAGTTACATGACTTTCACCATCCATGGGAAGAGGTATTCAGAATGCGCTTTTATCGAGAACTATATGCCAAATGCGCGCACTTCTCGTCGAGAAGTTTGGCTTCTAGTTCATGTTCATGTTACTTATACTATAGAATTTACTTAAGGAATAAATGCGCGCATTTATCTCGAAAAGCGCCTTCTGAATATAAGCTAGCCTATAGGTATGAATATGTTATCAAATCGCTCTATAAGCATAGAAGTACGTACATACATAAAAGATACATTGTATATGTATCATGATTAAATAATTATTTCTAGAGGATCAACTTACGAAAAAAATACATGTGCTATGCAATCTGATTTATTTTTCTCTTCTAAATATATATATATATATATATATATATATATATATATATATATACACACATATATACATATTACATTTATGTTAATTATTTTATATAATATGCTAAACAATTATTATAGATCAGTGACTACCGTTTATCACAAAAAATAGAGACATTATATACAAAATATGGATCATTGCATTAAACCTAATATAGTTGAAGATTCGCTTTCACTATTTACTATGACGAGATGTGAAAGACATTTATGCGGTACAACATAACGTTATAATCTAATATTGTTATCCAAGTGGATATATAAATTACATATTGCGCGTCTATTTACGTAAAAAAGGGCTGTAAACTATGTATATAAGCAAAAATGTATTATCTTTCACAGTACATGTATTTTTTTTATTTCAAGTCTATTAATCTCGCAATCTTACTAGTCTACGCTAGAAAAGAGACACTTGTTTATTAAAAATTGATATTTGCATGCATTTGAAATAAAATTAAGAGGTTAAATATTGATTTCTTCTTCATTATTAAATATTTTGTAATTTAACCATAGTTACCCTTTTCATAGCCAAGATATCACAGAGTATCTCGTATATATCAATAAAAGTTCTCTCGCTTTTTGTACGCAGTATTAAAATAAGTCATCTCTTCTTTAGAAAACTATATCTTCTTTTTTCAGTATTTCTTTTTTTTTTAAGAATAAGTTAACGTGAAAAGTAGTAGGACCATCTGACATTATATACATACATGTACGCGCACACGCACACACATACAGTAACTTACTATCAAAAATAATTTTATCCTACGTCCAAAAAATACTCAATTATTCAATCATTAGTAATCGTAATTGCTTTTCAAAATCGTATATTTTACATAAATTATACGTTTTGATCGCTGATGTTTCAAACGAAAAAGCTATTACACGCGATTATTTCAACTGATTCTCCGTGGTCTGTTTCAGCTCTATCAACTTAACTTTCAGCGGCTGAACATTGGTGCCTATCCATTCTTCGATCGTCGATGAAAAGAAAACCGCTTCCATTTGAACTCGTAGATAACCTTCCAAAGAAGATAATTCCAATAATAATCTAGAATGACAAAGCACATGTATCCGGAATTTGCGAGATGTAGTATATTTTCATATAGACGATCTTACTGTTAAAGTACTTACTCTGTAAAAGCAGGAACCAAGTTCTCCAGTTGCATGGGATTTGTGTAATTGTTTGCCACTTGCCATGGATTCATCCATGTCATAATCCTGTCATCGGAACAATTTACTTTATGAATACAATTGACACTCGACTTAATCTCTCAGCTTCTTCGGAGTTCTAGTTTTTAAGAGAAAAATCTTTCGTTTTTTATACAAAAGTCGGTAAAGTACAGCTATAAATATACCTTGTATATTTATAAAAATAATCATCCTATCTTGTATTTACATTCTTGTATGTAAATAGCATTCTTTCTCCAATTTAATTCAAAACAAATCAAGATAAATTTTGTACGAGTTGTATCTCAAAATAATAAATAATATTAAATCGTTGTTGTGCTTACTGATCGCTGGTGACGATGTTGTGAAATTTTGTCTTGAAGTTGAGAAACCACTCCATGCCCACAGCTATTTGCCATCCAGGAAAAAGCAAATTGTTGGGAATCGGGACTGGCCTGGGCTGTGGAGTTATGTGCAACGGATGATCGATGTATCCCAAGCTCTTTGTAACCTGCGTGTGCGTTTGCTCCGAATAGCCGTAGAGCCAAACTTTTAAGCATAAAGCTAACGACGGTATTGCCGTGGGCAACAATTCACACATTGTGGCATAATGATCGTATCTAAAATCATAATTGAGCAATGTGATCGAAGATCAGTAGATCGATCGATCGAAATAGAGCTTACGGAAATATTCTTCAACTTTCTCACCTTGACCAGCCGGTGAAAGCTGTACCACGAAATTCGTGCACTTTACTCACGTGAACTCCCAGTTCCTCCAGCCATTTTTCGTGATTGCTTATGTGATGTCGGATTATAGGTATGTGTTGCGCGGAGCCGGTAGCTCCTTTGAACGCGGTCGCCGTCCAGATATTGGGAAAGACCGCGCTGTACTTATCCCACATTCCTAATAATTTGATATAATCAATCGTAATCTAACAAATATCTTTAAATTTCTTGATTATAATACAGTAAAAACGAAGTTAAAAAAAAAACAGTACCATCAGGTAATGCAAAATTGTCTCTAGGATTGTAATGCCACACCATGGGTTCCACATATTTGCCGATGTAATGTTCTACAAGAAGAAGAGAGAAAGATTGGTCGCGTGAAGAGGTCTGCACGATCGAATAATTAAAGCAAAGAGGCTCTGTCTATCAAGATACCGTTCAAAATTTGTAACTCGATCGATCTCAGCATGTCATCCCAAATAATGATCTTTAAATATGGATAAGTTTCTTGAATGTATTGGGCTATCGCCAGAATGTGTTCCAGGTACAACGATGATTTGCCATATTTGCTGGCTGCGGCTCGTTTAGTGCAGACCGAGCAAAGGCCCAAGTGCCACACTTCGTCGGAACCTATATGCAGGTACTGTATGTCAGGGTGAAAGCTGACAATCTGGCGTATCAGTGATTTGACCACTGGAAGAGTTCTCGGATTCGACGGGCAGATGGAACTTGGAAAATGTTCCACCTCGCGCAGCGATCTCCATTCATCATGTTTCAAGATAAACTGGAATTTAAGAATAATCTCGTAAATTATGAAAATTCACAGATAGGAGAAACGTAAATGAAGATTGTAGAACAGACGAACAAACGTGAATTATCTCAATTTCACAAGTAACATAATTCAATGTAAAAATTGATAAAATAATTCTTGCTGTACCTCCATATGGCCGAAAGTTTGCACCAATGGGACAACAGCTAAGCCACAATCGCCTGCTATCTGCAAGATGTGTCTAGCCTCCTGCACCGTGTATCCACTCGCCAAACTGCTCGGACCATTGCTTCCTATCGGAGAGAGTTCCCGATTGTAGGGAAACGTGTCTTCCCATTCCAGCAACAATCCAGTAGCTCCCCATGATCGCAAAAGTGGAAAGAGCTGTAAATTTTCTATTGAGTCACAGGAATAAAAATAAGCGCAGACAGAGGATTGAAACTCTGCTGAGATCTACTTGAATTCAAAGAAAGGAGTGTCATGATTCATCTTGCTGTTGTCAGCTTTTAAATGATAACGCTACTTGTGTATTAGAATCGAAATATCGATTCTGATGTCTTGATATATTTTTTTAAATAAATATCTTTGTTTCAGGCAGAAGTAAAATATCTGCTTTTCGTGTGTATACATAACGAATATCAACTATAATCCAGTGAGCAAAATGCAGTATTCCAGTAAATAAACTGCTCATAATATGACAAGAGATTGTCCGCATTAAACTCATGTTTTACCAGAAGGCTGCGTATAATCCGACAGTGGATTGTCTGCAGAAATTGAATAGAATCTGTCATTTAATGTCTTCAACCGAAGTTGAATCTTCTGCCAAAGTTAACAGAAGACGCCTTGCATTGTCTTCGACTAATGTCCACTTCTACCAATGCAGATTAACTTTAATTTGTCAGTTTAACTTACTTTTTATATCTTTTTCTAGCTTTAGGAATTAGATGCAGATAAAAGGTGAGTATCTGCATTGGTGAAAAGGGGCTCAAGTAAGTTGTCAAGCTGTCAAGATGCAAGCTCCGACCTTCGATGACGTAGCCGTCCTTTATTTGCATAATTTCTCTCTCATTCCACCTCCCTCTCTCTCTCTCTCTCTCTCTCTGCATCGCCAAGCATAAACAAACGCCTCAGGCGCGCGATTGCGATACTCGAAGAAGCGCAATTGATATGCGAGAGAGCGCTCTCTCTTACATTACAGAGAGAGCGCTCGGGCGAGGAAAGGACACGTTTGCGCCCGTCGTATGGATTTTAAAGGGAAAGACGTGTGCGAGATACGTGTGAGTCCCGGGAGTCGAGAACCGGGGGATGCGTTGGCGCGAGAGACGAGGCTGTCAGCCCCGAGGGTTTACGAGCGGCGTGTGTACCTTTTCGAAGTAGCAGGTCCGCGGCGGTGCGCCCTTCAAGTCAAGATGGACCAGTCTGGAAAAGAAAGGGCGATTCGGCAGGTCGCGACACTCGGTTCGTCGAGAGATACGCGGGGATTTGCGTCGGTCGGTCCGTTACCTTACCTGTGCGAGCTCAACGTCAAGGCGTCCATCTTTCCTTCCATTCCACTCATCGGTCGGACGACATTGGTCGAGGGGAGAGCGGCGACTTTTGGCGCGGAACGAAGGCACGCGTCGACTCTCGCTCTCGCGCGGGGCCCTTTCGTCCTCGTTCAATCACGCTCACCTCTGAATCTCTCTCTCTCTCTCTCTCAATGACAAGAGCGAGACGAAAGATTGCGCAGACGAATTTTATTGTAATCCAACTCAGATTTCGAAAGTCTCCAATTCGGAATTCGATGTGGACATGCGTACGAGCGTCGAGTTCGAATGGATGGTTCGAACAAAGCTGATAGATCACTCGACCTGTTCAAGTTTGTCCTATATGGAAGGACTATGGTCGGTTCTCGTAACTCTGCTGGCCAAAAACGTTTCCGATTACATGTAAAATTTAAAAATGTAAAAAGTCTGATTCGCGCTTTACACAATATTTTTCTTTAATTTCAAAATAGACATTTATATTTGGCACAATTGCAATTGTGTTCGACATAGTTTAGATTCAAGAAAATTGTTTATAGTCAAAGTTTTTTTTTCTTTTCAAAATTGTACTATTTTAGATTTAGATCTAGATTATACAAGATAAGAAAGGGATTAAATGGTGACGAGAGAAAAAGTTTCTAATACTTTTTGTCGAACTTTAATTTTATTTATATGAAATAAGTTAAATTATAATGCATAAATTTGATTTCACTTTATAATGGAAATGTTTAATAAAATCTCGAACTTTTAGCCGGTTGTATATATTCAAGATCGATCTTAAATATGATCAGAGATTCTATACGGTCATTTGGTTGGATGGAATCAGTTAGGACCAAGCTTAAGGCAATCTTGATTATAAAATTGGAGTATGAATATTAGCTCTAGCAACGATCTTAAAATTCATATTTGATCATATGAAAATCCCGAGCACTACAGTTTTTCACGTATTTTTTTTCAGATTTCTATATAATTTTAGAACTTTTTAGAAAATTTCTCAAATTCTGTTTTTCGAACGATTTCGAACATTTTTCAGAAAGTTGATGTTTTGAATGGATTTCAATTGTTTTTTCATCCGGGTGTTTTTAACAAAAGTCGTTTAATTTGACCTGATCCATCATCCTTTCAAATTTATTGGAAATATCTTGTATATTTTCCGGAAACACTCTGTAGTGCTTATAGAAAATCTTTTGCTCTCCATTTACTTTTCGTTAACCCAAAGATGACTATGTAGAATTATTATTTATCATTTGTTTTATGACTTTATAAAAAAAATGTTTCTTATTCAATGATTGATGTTTGTTCGTTATTTTCTAATGACTTAGTCTGAAGAACTCTGTGTCAACAATTTCGATGAAATATAACTTTTATTTTTATTATGTATATGTATGTATGTATGTACTTTACTCTTATATAACGCTACAACCACATGTGTGGTATTATCATCTCCCAAATATATAACTTTATTCACGAAACCTGTTCCAAGCTCAATGTGTGGATCGACATGAACATTTTCAATTTTTATGAAAAGCGGAAACATGAACTTTGGCGTTACAGTCTTGATGAACACAATATGAAAGCCAACGGGCACAAAATAAAATTTTTGATGTATACCTACGGTGACCATATTTCTCTCTCTCTCTCTCTCTCTTTCTCTCTTTGAGAAAAATAAAGAACACCGCTACCTACCCATCTTTCACAAACAAATGCAATGTAAATTTATTATCATTGATATTTTTTCCCAGAATACCAGGTGTAGAAGTATGAAACCGGAATTTCCTTATAGATGGTGCTCGCTATCAGTTTAAAGACCGTAAGACCGCTTCTGTAGCGCCATCTTTTCCCTCTAACAGCTGACGAAGTTTGTCAACACACAATAACCTAAGTTTCATACACCAGTGTATTTTTCTATTACCTCAAACATGTCGAATTTTGTGCCTACGAACTATGATTTGCGGACAGCATTGGTTTTCTGCTATCATTTGAAGAAAACTGCTGCAGAATCGCATAGAATGCTTGTCGAAGCATACGGTGAACATGCTCTTGGCAAAACTCAGTGCTTCGAGTGGTTTAAAAAATTTAAAAGTGGTGATTTTGACGTGAGAAACGAGGAGCGTGGGAAACCACCGAAAAAGTTTGAAGACAAGGACTTGCAAGCCTTATTGGATGAAGACGATACTCAGACTCGCGGAACAATTAAATGTGACGCAGAAAGCAGTATCTCTTCGTCTGAAAGCTATGGGAAAGATTCAGAAAGTGGGAAAATGGGTCCCACATGAACTGAATGAAAGACAGCAAGAAAATCGAAAAACCACTTGTCAAATGCTGCTCGTCAGATATAAAAGAAAATCATTTCTCCATCGAATAGTGACAGGTGATGAAAAGTGGATATATTTTCAGAATCCTAAGCGTCGTAAATCATCGGTGAATCCAGGCGAACCATCAACATCCACTGCAAGACCAAATCGTTTTGGAAAGAAGACAATGCTCTGCGTTTGGTGGGATCAAAAGGGTGTTATATATTATGAGCTTTTAAAACCTGGCGAAACCGTTAACACTGATCGCTACCAACAACAAATGATCGATTTGAATCGAGCAATACGTGAAAAACGACCGGAATATGCAAAAAGGCAACATAAAGTCATTTTGCTTCATGATAATGCCCCCTCACACACAGCAAAACGGGTCACGGATACGATCGAGGCGTTCAATTGGGAAATACTAGTGCATGCGGCTTATTCTCCAGACTTGGCTCCGTCCGATTACCATCTGTTCGCATCATTGGGACATGCACTCGCCGAACAACACTTCGATTCGTATGAAAATGCACGGAAATGGCTCGACAACTGGTTCGCTTCAAAGGAAGAATTGTTTTTTTGGCGTAGCATTCATAACCTGCCGGAGAGGTGGGAAAAATGTATAAATTCCAATGGAGACTATTTTGAATAAAATATTTTTTATAATTTTCAAATAACAGACGTGTAATTTTTACAAAAAAATTCCGGTTTCATACTTCTACACCTGGTATATATTTATATGAAAAAAAGTAAAATTTTATAAACTAAAACAATTCTATATAAAAAAGGAAACCCATCTTTATTTAAACATTACACAAAATATACAAAGGTGATAAAGACTGAAATGTAGGACATTTTATAGGACTTTTCAGGAAAGTTCAGAAAGGACAAAAGTTCAAGAAAAAAATAAATCTAAAGGACACAGACCTAAAATAAAGGACTGTCTTCTGTAATAAAGGACGGATGGTCATCGTATGTATATCAGAAGAATGAGAAATTTGCACAATTTCTCATTTCTAGCGTCGCTAAGACAATATAATCACGTAATGATTGAAGAATAAAACATAAATTACAGTCATTTTTATTTCAACTTTCGGTATAAAGTTGTTATATCAGTGGATAGATTTTGTATTCACTAGTCAAAAATCCCTTTTGCAAGCGGAACATTATTTGTTATCAAAATAATCGGCTCGTGATTAAAAATTGGACAATTGTATTTCCAAATATTTGGTATCTCGTGTTCGTTCAATAATTTACAATACAAAAGAAGAGGATATACAAAGAAATTTAAAAGTAGAACGGGCAACCAGAGCAACAGTTTGTCGAGCAGCGATTTTTATTATACAAAGTCTAGTGAAAGAGTGCATCAAATCAATGTCTTTATACTTGTAACGTTATTTCATCTGTACGAAGTCGTCTGGCGATGGCCATTGTATCAGATAAATTATATCACTATATAAATCTATAGCATGCACGGAAAATTATCATTTTTTTTTACATGAATTCTACATACTAGTGAAACCAGTAAAACGTTATTCTCCGCAATATTGGGATTTATTCGCGTCTCTGAAATTTTATTCAAATCGGTAACGTTAATTATTTATAATTATACAGGGGTTTATAATTATACAGGAGTCTAATACCGTAAATATAGAAAATTATATAAACTCTCTTTCTCGCTCTTGTGAATTGATTCATAATACATTGAATATAAAGATGATCCGAGGTTCGTTAAATGGCAACTCGATACCATATACTTGCTCAGGTGCATTCTTTCAGAGATCGGATATTAACATTCTGCTGGCAAATGCAGAAATTAAGTGGGCGATATATTCGAGGCCCATCTCCGGTATAACATATACTTACAAGGTATTTGATAATGTATAATAGATGTAATATCAGCTATGGATAGAGTGGATTAAATGATAATTATTTATATTTTGAACGACCTCACATTCCAGTAATCTTAATATATATTATGAAGGATATAATATGAAGTAATTTTCAAAAAGTTTTAATTGTCACTCGTTTATCAAAAAGTTATTCACAAAAGAAATTTGAAGGAAATAGCATTTGAAATTAATACCTCCTTTTGCATGGAAAATTGAAAATTCTTGTGGAACTCTACAAGAAACGCGTGGGCGAAAGAGAAACTCTGTCTCTTCCCTTGCACCCCTTTTCGGAAAAAAAAAAAAAAAATAATAATTAATCGAAATCCTACACTATAATATACTATCAAATTCTATGCCTAATCTCAATTTTAAATTAGAAATAGGTTTGGATTAGGTTAGTTTGTAGAGTTCCTCCCTCGCCTATGCGTTTACTGGAAGTGAGTCCCAGATGCGCACAATGTAAAACGGACACCATCAATCAAATTATATAAATTTATTCTAATTCTATCTAAGCAATCTGATAGGAAACGGACACCATCAATCAAATTATATAAATTTATTCTAATTCTATCTAAGCAATCTGATAGGTGGTGTTTATTTTACATTGTGCGCATTTGAGACCCTTCGTTTCTCTTTCAAAATCCTTCGAAACATTTGTAACGTCAAATGGACCGCAGCTCACATCATATAGAACATTATTCCTCATGGATTTTCAATTTTTCACACGAAGCCAGGCTCGCTCCTTGCTTTCAATACGAAATGAAGTTTATCATTATTAATGAAATAGTCGCATAAATATTTCTCGCTATAGGATTTGAAAAAAATGTACATGGTGTCAGAAAATTATATTCTACTCATTAAATTTAATAACTTTTAATAGATGAGCAACGAGTAAAAACGTCCGTAAGTTATAGAGAGTCCTGGCCTTCATAATATACGTCAAGGTTGAAATCTGAGATAATAAGTATAATTACCGATTGAACTGAAAAGTTTCTCTGAACCATTTAGTAATTATGACAATGAGAAATTAACCGCGCCCATACCACTCGAGAGGAAAAAATCTTAGCATTTATCGTTGCTAAGCGCACAGCGAGACATTGGGAGGAGTGTTTTATAAATAATGATTATGTATTATTTGAGATGCATTTATATCGATAGAGCGTTCCTTCCTCTAGCAATGATAAACGCTGAGTTGTTTTTCTCGTCGAGTCCTGTGGATTATGCTGATTTGTGAATCTTTTTTAATTTCTCGTTATTGTTATAATCGCAAAACGATATAAGATTTCTATTCTTCAGTTTAACCTGTTCTATTTATCTACGACAGATATTACATCTATTTTCAAATACCCTGTATATACAAGGAGCACTAAAAGATACAATAAAACTTTAGGGTAACATTCTTCATACAGAGAATGAAAACATGTTGTATAAATATTATTATTATTATAAGTCTGAAAATGCTTCCTTGCGGAGTTATTTTGGAAACGGTTTCTATTGATGTTGTAATGTAAGAAACTTAGAGACTTATACATACATAGACTGAATGCTTCTAGGAGACTTATCAAAATAAGAAAGAGGGGGGAGGGGGGAGAAAATGCGTAAAGGCAATCAATCTTTGTTTTTCCTTATCTGTTATCCTTATCGCACTAAGGAAATTTATGCCCCCCTCCCCAAAACCCAATTTCTTGTGCACATGTTCTCTCTCTCCCGCCTCCTTTTTCCCCCCCTTTTTCTGATTTTGCATCTTCTATTGAAGCGTTCCATCTATGTGCATAAATTTAAATAAATCAAACATAAAAATGGAACGTTTGTAGTCTTCTGAGGTCTGAGTATAAGAAATGTTCAAACTGTCTATCGTCATCACGAATACAAGTTTTATCTCATCATTGCATGGACTTCCAAATACGCTGATATTTCCTCAGAATACTATGGATTGTCTCGCAGCCTTACAAAATACAATCACAAACGTCTTGCACTAAGGTTGCATAAGCCATTTTAAATGCCCTTACTTTCAATTCTTACATTATAACATCAATAAAAGCTGTCTCCAAAATGACTCTGCAAAAAAATATTTCAAACTTACATTTATAAATCATATTTTCATTTTCTGTATATTATACATATATAATGTTAATTATTAATAGAGTCCTTTTTAGGTATAAACTAGTGTAGATAAGCGCATCATTTCTACGCTTCATTGGTCTCTGAATTCGAATCTCAGAAAAGATTCAAATGAATTCATGTTCATCTATTACATCACACCCAAAAAGAATTCGATTAATGAGCACTGGCATACAGTAAAACTTTCCCCAAAGTTTTACTCTACCTTTTTATTATACTCTGTTTATATGTATTTTAGGGCAGAATATAACAATAGTCAGCAATATACAAAAATTTCGATCGGTAGATTTAAAAAAATTGAGCTAATCTTAATATCTATATGCTTATTTTATGTTCGTATAGATGTCGATCAAGCAAATTGGTCGACATACTTCATCGAACACAAAAGGCGCCGGCGGAAACCAAAAAGCGACGGTGACAATAATTTATATTTAGTAAACATAAAATATCACCGACGTCTAGCTTCAGCAGCGATTTTTTAAATTTTTTGTTAAATAAATTAATTACACAACTTGATTCACATCCTCCCTTCCTTTCAGACTTTATTATTTCAACCGTACTCCAAAATTTGCTTATGATAAAACAGGAGATACCTGGAATGCAAAAATTTTATTTAACAATGGAGAGAATAATTTGTATCTTCTTCTCCATGTATTCACTGAGAAATTCTAATGAATCCAGATAATTAATTTTCATCTGTTTTGAAGATTGTTAGAAATGGAAGAATTAATTTATCTTACCCTTCGCTGGTCAAGACATCCTTCAATTTGGCTCGCGTAATCAAATGATCATTGCATTTGAACCATTGATCTCTCTGTTGCCTGATGAAAGCAGTATAATGTCCAGTTTCTAAGGAACCCTCGTGATTTATTACGGCAAACAGAGAGTACCTATTATTAGCAATCGTATTTCAATTCATGTAGGTTTCTCTTAAAACGACATATGTATATAATACGTATGTACGCACATAATTTAAAGCGATATAAAAATTGTAAATTGAGATATCATTACCTATTGTCACTGAAACTCATATCCTCTCCGTTCTTTGACAAGCCATCCAGCATGGCACTATTGTTATTGCCATTTCGTTTATGTGACATGAACGGCGTCATATCTAATTGTTCCGGAAATGAAATAAATGTAGAGATTTTCTTCTTAAAAATCTTATCTTGGATTATAAAGTGCTCAAAACGCTTTAGATGAAAGATTGCTACGATCGGCAATTGCTTCATCGTTAATTGTTTTGTGCTCTCTTGATAAGTCTCACAGTTGCTACATTTGATCTTCGCACTAGAACCTAGATGTTCGGCTCTAGTGAACTTTTCCAGACAATCTAGCAAGGAAGTGGGTGGTCCAGGCGTATCAGAACCAGAGGCACCAGCTGCCGAAGTTAGATCCAAAGATATATCCCAAAATGGATCTATGGTGGTAGACACTCCACTGAAAAGGAAAATAAAGTGTAAAAGATAAGTTATGTTTATACAGTTAATATAGTAAAAATTAGACTATGTTAATATAGTAAAGATTCATATTGTAATGAATGAAATTTCTCAAATGCACTGTACAATCGAAGAAACATTTATATTATCTGGCTTAATAATTATTATTATTCCATCTTGCAAGTAGTAAATTTAAAGTAAGCTATACATTATATTATTTTATTTAATTGTTCTTTTGCATATCTAGATATTTTATAGATTCTTTTCTATCTATTAAATATATTTTTCTAGAGCGAAAGAAACATTATCGTACTTGCAAGCCTGACAAACGACATCGCTTTGAAGGCACCCAGTAAATATCTGATCGATAATACATTTGCAGTGATGAGGGTTGTCTTTGACCAGTATCGGAGCGGCTTCGCAGTGTCTATGAAGGACGTCCAATGTAGCAATGAAGAATTCGTGAGCATCCTGCTGCTCATAACCAGCCAAATGTCTGACGTGAGTCCATATCAGGTGGAGAAGTTTGTGAAGTGTCAACGGGGCTTTGTTGCCAGAATAGAACTCTTGGAACAAGTGGGATACCTCGCAGACCAGACAGCGACTCGGTTGCGGGCAGTGATGACGGTCAGCAAGGAAGTAATCTCGTAACAGTGGAGTGTGAATCAATGCCTGTACAATGCAGTTCACAAAACAGGTATTTCCAAGATTGATCAGTCCCCTTAAACCTGAAACCAAAGCAATGTGAATTCTTACATTATTACACAAGGAATGATAATATATTTGAATCATTATTATAACACTGCTCAATTATTCTTCTAAAAATAACATTGTATGCAATCAAATAAAAACTACTATTAGCGTTAAACAGGGCTGTGCAGATCTATAAACTAAACCAAACTTAAGAGCTTTTTCCATACCTATAGTGGAATTTTCTACAATGCGTCTTCGGCGCGGGTGCTTCCTGAGCAACTCCGCTTCTATCTGCGTGGGTTCCCACGTACGATAAAATTCTCCGAAGCTTAAGGATTTTGCCGACTCGCTCCATTGCGCTTTCGCCACTGTTAACAATTCTCTATCATATACGTAGTCGCCGCATTGGAAGCACAAAATATTCCCATAACACAAATCAACGGCTGGAATAACAAAACCAAAACAAATGAAACATGAAAACAGACATTTAATTAACTATAATTCTACCAAAATATAAAATTGGCATAATAACTTCATTGATAAGTATAATACTTTTAAGGAAATTTGAATATATACAATAGATCTAAACTGAAGAATATCTCATTACCTAGAAAATGTTTCTTCGTTTTCGCATGCTCTTGTATGTGACCTTTTACGTAGCAACCAAAAAATATGCAATGAAGACAAGAATGTAGGCGATCCTTATAAGTTTTACATGTATGACATAAACAGCTCACCGCCTGTAAAATAAAATAGCTACTATTAACAATTTTGTACAACTTTTTACATTTTATTTTATATGCAAATGTGTAACTCTGAAATTTAAATTTTAAATAAGATTTAAAGAAAATAAGATAAATAGGGGAAATTTGCGTATTATGGACTAGTGTATAATTCCAGTAGTGATTTCAATATAACCGTTATAGACAGCACCACTTCTGAGATCGTGATCGTCTTTTGTCTAGAGCCTGTTGTCACGTTACTCGAAAGAGAAAAGTCGAGTCAGGAAATACGAAAGTTGTTAGTGTATACCTTTCCATGTAATTTTATGATTAGTTTTAAAAGCGAATATTATTGCTTTATACAATTTATATCGCAAAACAATTTTACGTGCTCTTCCACAAAACCTTAAGATAAGATATTTTATAATTGTAGTGTAAATACTTTTTGATACTTTAGCGCTACTTATAAGTAATTCGTTGTAGACACTCTCGTGTAATTTGAATCATATAAGAATGTGCAAAGGAAAAAAAGAGAAATTCGTAAAACAAAAGCCAAGATCAATAAAAAGGAAGACATTTTGGAAGAGAACGAGACTTTATTGTCTCATATGTGGAGAAGATTATCAGGCAAACTAGATTCAATGCGAACAATGTAAAGGATAGTCGCACATGAAAACTGCGCTGAACTATCGATATGTATTATTATTGTAATTTTTGTTTTAATATTATTTTCTAATATAATATTAATATAATAATACGTTATTATTTGCACTAAGGCAAAAACAAAATTATTTTATATTTCGGTCCGAGTTACATGGACACTGTTCCAAATTTCAGTTAATTTTTGTAAAAAATTGTGGATAGATTAATTAAATTTGCTACTCATATTTGATGCCTCTTATTTAGTACTTTCCTTAAAAAAATTGTCTTCTTAATGTTCATCCTGATGAGATTTGTTTAATTTTATCCTTAGGTGGTCCAAAATACACGGACTTTCCCTATTATTTACTTCGATGTTAAACCAACAAGGAAAAATTGCGGACTCTTCACCGATTTTCATCTCCTTGCATATAGTGAATTTATATCGAAAAATATTTTTAAAAAATGTAATGTTCGTTTGGCAACATGAGTGTTTCATCCAATCTTGTAACAAAATTTTTTTTATATTTAGTAAAGGAGTGTATAAGTAATCAGTAGTGTAGGCTTGAGAGTTATAGAAAGACCTGTATATTACGACCAGTGCCATGTGACGTAGTAAAGAAACACGAGATTTGTAATAGTAGGAATCCCAAGAAACCTGTCAAATTTTATTTTTATTTCTTTTTAAATTATTTTATATGTAAGGGGTAATAAATATTATTTACTACGTACAAATAAATATTTAGATACGCATGTATTTTTTAATATATTTGCATAAAATAATAAAGTAAATGAAATATTTTTATTTTTGAAGTTTTATTTCTGAAACTTTCTTAATATTAGCATACGTTTTGTAAAGAAATTTCATTATTGAAAAATTTTTTTATATGTAAGAATAAAAGATTTTTGATATTCACGTTTTTGCTACCATCGAAGAATTAACAAAAAATTATAAAAACATTTATTATAGCATCCGAAAATCAAAATTCAGAAAATTAACAAAAGACCATTTCGAAAGTTTTATTAAAAATGTTTCTTAATTTTTATTAATTCTTGTTAACAACCATTTCTAATAAAAATTTTAAAATGGTCTTTTAATTAAATTTTTTTATTAATTTCGCAGATTTCGATACTGGATAAATATATTTCCATAATTTTTTGTTCGATAGTAATTTCTTCGATAGTAGCAAAAATGCGAGAACTAAAAGTTCTACCAAGTTCTTGCATAAAAAAGATTACTTTTGACAATGATTATCTTTACCAAACGTGTGCGTATTTTAATATTCTTTCGAAAATTTCGTAAAAATAATAAAATAAAACTTTAAAAATAAAAACATTTCTCTGTAAAAATACTTCATTTTATTATTTTATTAAGAAATATATGCGTATCTAAATATATGTCAAGTATTTATTTGTACGTAGTAAATAGTACTTTTTCACGTATATATAAAATAATTAAAAATTTTTTTAAACAAAATAAATACAATTTAAAAGTGCAGATCTCGATTATTACTTCCCGACTTTCCATTATTACGAGTCTCGCGTCACTTTGCTGCACTATATGTACCAAATGTACTATAACGAAAACACATCTTTCTTCACCTCTCATACCATACACCAATTGCTCTCCATATCAAATATAAAAAAATGTTACAGGGTACATTGAACAAAACGTTCGGTATAGATTCACTATATGCAAGGAGATCGAAATCGGTAAAGAGTTAACCGTGATCTTTTTTTGTAATTTTTATTTTCATAAACTTGCTTTTAAAACAGTCAATTTCCAATATTGTTTTTCTTACGAATGGAACCGTGCGTAATCCTAAATAGATTTCAAAACAGTAATTATTTTTTAAAATTTTTACTGAATTTCTGTAACTCAATCTTCGGTAATTTGAATCTTTTGTCTTGTACTATTGTTTTTCTTGCTTCTTATGATTATCAATAGGACTGGGAAGGACAGACAGAAAGATAGAAGGAAATGGGAAGAGAAGTAGGCTCTAGAGATAATTGAAAAATACAAACATTATCGACCACTTTGATCATCTGATATAAATGTCTTAATGTTTATAGTCTATATAATTAAACATACCATAAATTCTGCCCCCTCTTTTTTACTTGACCCATGTATACAATTATATAACTAAGCACATTTTTTATAATATAATAATATATGTATATTGTTGTATTCTTTGTATTGATTCTTGATTGTATTGATTCTTATCCTTGTGGATGATAATAATGATAGAGGTTTAAATAAAACAAAACACATTACATCATAAACACATACATATCAAACACCCATCCCATATGAGCGCACAAACATCTGTATAGTTATAAAGAATTCAAAATTTATACTGTATCATCCAAACAGTAGTCACGTAAAAACTAAAATCCATAAAACCGATTTTCACTACTTCATTTTTATAGTTTATCTCTAAATTTCGTTGTGCATTAACACATCTTTAAACATCCCGCCATCAATAATATACAATACTACTCTTAACATTTATAAATTTCATATGATAAATGCTATCGAAGGAGCAACGAAGAGGTTAAATGTATAATTGAGAGAGTAACTGACAATGAGTGAGAATTGAATTTCAGTGAATGAGAGAACAAACGTGCGTGTTTTTTGTTTATGTGTGCATGCGTGCGTACGTGTGTAGGTGCGCGCGCGCGCGCGCGCCCACGTGTGAGAAATATAAATAAACCAAGAGAAAAAACAAGAAAATATAACAGACATGAGCAAGTGAGATGCAAGGGATGATGTGGAGGATCCCATGGAAAAAAGTGTGATAAAAAACCTTGATAACGAATAGCACGCGAGAAGAAGACAGGCATACCTTCCTGATGCGCGCCTCGGTCGATGTACTGGTCACAAAATATGAGTGTATCACTTTGTATGGTTGGATACCTTTGGCTGCTTTAAAATTATTCAAATGTATGCAGCCATGGTCGCTCATCTCAGGCTGGCAGGAGCGATGCCGCCGACCTAGTCGCACGTCGTTCTCCTACTCCTCTGCCTCCTCCGCTGCAACTCCTGATATTCAGTGCCGTCGACAGCTCTCGTAGAGATCCCCCAGTGGCTCGAATGCAACGTGCACAATATCAATTTCTCAAGAATGACAATGACAGTGACAACGACGGCGACGGCGACGGCGGCGGCGGCGGCGGCGGCAACGACGTGGGGGGTGTAACTCGCTGCTGGCCTTGGTAAGAGCGTGCGTGTCATTGACATGGAAAAGAAGAGTGGGCCTTTGGGGAATATGAACGCAAGCAAGAGTAGGCCTCTTTCTTCCGGTCGCGTGCGAAAATGCGATCGGTCGATTGGAGTATAGGATTGCTGTCAACCGCAATGGAAGAGAGAGCAAGAAACACAGTGAGCAATGGCGAGAACGTAGAAATGGAAGGGGGAGGGAGAATGATACGACGTGACGCGGCGTGGCACGATCATCAATGCGTAGGGCGACACCATGTATGCGCTTTCTGCTCTCGCTTGCTCCTCGTCCAATCCTCGTCGCCTCGTCCTCGAGCGCTTGCCGCGCGTTCCCGCTTTTACTTCTATCCGACTACGGATACCAGCCGGTCACTGCGCCGACGACTGACGCCTCGTCAGCAGTGCTCCCAGATTTGAGACTCTGCCACATAGCCGTGGCTGTGGAGGGGATAAGATCGCGTCACGTGACGCCGACGTCACGTGACGCACACAATCCAAATGCCCCGTGTACATGTGCGCTCGACGCTCGGCCAGCCTCGGATACTACAGAGAGCAGACATACTATGCTCTTCCTCTTTCTCTCTTGAACCGGCGCGTCATCAGCCTCACAAACGAAATACGTATATTAGCGGCTTGACTCTCGCCGCTCGCGTGCCTCTTTCTACACTAGATACACTATCACATCGCTTAATGAACGATTAAAATTTAACAATTCAGTAATTAATATTATTAATTAAATTATATTTCTTCTGTATATAAAAAGTATAAAAGAAATAAAAAAAAAACAGAAAATAATAAAAATTTATTCTTGGTCAACTTATACGTTTTTTCTTTTTAAACCTTTCATCTATTAATAATTTAAAAGGATGATTTATATTACACAAACCTTACAGATATTTCATATAAAAATAAATTAATGTGCATTTTAATCACAATGATTAACTACATAAAAATTGTAAAGAGAATACGTAAAGAATGTAAATGTAAAATTAATGATTTAATCGTGGTAGACCCAATAGTATTTTGGAATATGTCGAAAATTAAGCATCCAAAATTCTCAGAAACTGCAATGAAATTAATACAATTATCAGGTCCATTAGCACAAACGAAAGACTTGTCCAACTGTTCATATGTTTATTCTTCCATAAGTATTAATTTTTGAACATTCAAAGAAGCTTCTTCATATTTATTATGTATTAAAAATTTTTGTTAAAAATGGAAATAATGAATATTGAAAAAAAAATTGTTTGTCACTTTACCAAAGATTTATTCAGTTTTTAATTTGTGTCCTTTATTTGATATAAAAATTTGTTTAATGAATTTACAGTACCGCTCAAAAGTTTGTTTTCTTAATTTCTTAATTTTTCAAAGATAAATTATAATATATCCGTAAGAAATGGTCGTACAAAAATTTAAAAACAAGAATTTTAAAGTATGCAGAAATAGCTTTCCAATCATGATGTTGAAAAATTTTTAAGATTTTTTTATCTCAATAAAAAATGAATTTGAAATATTAGATTTTTCAAGTTTTTAAAAATACGTTTTGTCGTCGATTTTTTAAATAATGACACTAAAATTTTTTTTGTATCTTATTTGAAAGTACTAAAAATGAAATTTTAATTGTTTGTTGCACAATTCTTTTACGATTTTTTTTCACTATGTTATTAGCTTCCAAAGTTGGTGAGGTTGTAAGTTTGTTCTGTCAAATGAAAACACTGAATTAAATAAAATATTCTTATTTATTACAATCGAAATAACTAAATAACATAACATATATAGAAATATATACATAGAATGACTATAGTATAATATACATATAATAATGCAAACTATTACATTTTATCTATGTATGTATGCATGCGCGTAATTGTAAATGCGTGAAATCAAAATACAATTAAATATTATGTATGTACACACATAAATTAACAAAATTTCCATATAAACGTTAACAAGTATTAGTCAACAAGTAAAGTGTAACAATATGATTCCAAAGCCATTCTCGACGGCAAAATCAATTTTCTTTATTATGAGAATTTTTTTCAAAACTATAAAAGTTATGAATTTTTAATAAAAATTAGATTTTTTCAATTTTTTACTTTAATTTAAATTTATAAAAAAATAAGTAAAATATAATACAGCTTCTGCAATGGTAAGAATTTTTTAAAACTTTCACAAACATATTAAATTTTTTTTTAGATTTTTATCATCCATGTTCTTTATGTTTTCTATAAATATTCTTTACATTTAAAAAAAATAAGTCATGTAAAGAATTAATTTATCATGTATAACGAATAACGTTAATTATAAGGCATATCACTGGCCTTGTTTATAACAAATGTGTTTAATACGCATCAAATAGAAAGTAAGTTAATTAGCCAATGACAAAATTCATTTCATAGGAAATAAACATTTCATACGTATTTAACATATTCAGTGTAAATTACGATGCGTCCGCATAGAAAACGTTTTGTTTACATAGGAAAAATTCGTAACCGCCCGTTGCGGCGCGTCGTGTACCCCACTTTTTCGATCGGGACAGTCGAGCTGACTTACTGCACTTGCTTTTGTTTTCCTGCCATCGTCACCGTTCATTGCGTTGTACCGATTTAGCTTTCCAAACCTCTTTACGGTTAGATATCATCATTCTTTTTCTATATTTTCAGTTTCTACTTATACTTTTAGTGCTTCTCTTCTTTCCTGTTCTATATTTAGTAGATTTCTGTTCTTTTTCTTGCTTCTTTTCGTCAATTTTCATTCTTTTCCTCAATCCTTTTGCTAGTTTCTTTCTATCTTTCTATCTTCTTATCTATCTTCTTCTATATATTGTGTAATATACATATTACACAATATTCATTATGGAAACTTGCGATAAATCGAAAAAAAACCCGAAACGAAAATTCTCAGAAGCTTGGCTTAGCGATGATCGCTACAAACATTGGATACGCCAAGTATTATCTGATGAATTTTCGTTTTATTGCGATATATGCAAAGAAAATAATCTTTTACATTTCCTACTGACGGAAGAGACCACCACCTTCTCGCGGTTTCTGTTGAGCAACAATGTGTACGTCGTCTATTAAAAAAAAATTTACATAACAGAAATATTTATTCTTTGTTTAATTATTTTTGCTTGATATTTTTCTTGATTTTACAAAAATCGAAAATTTTGTAATTTTATTATTTATTATAAATCATCTTTTTAAATTACTAACAGATGATTTTGTAAAAAAAAGACGTACACGTTGGCCAAGAGTGGATTTCATTTTCTTTTTCTATCCTTTACTTCTTTAATTTTAAGTAAATATTTTTTATATACATTAGAAATTATAATTTAATTAATAATATTAATTACTGAATTGTTAAATTTTAATCGCTCATTAAGCGATGTGATAGTGTATCTAGTGTAGAAAGAGGCACGCGAGCGGCGAGAGTCAAGCCGCTAATATACGTATTTCGTTTGTGAGGCTGATGACGCGCCGGTTCAAGAGAGAAAGAGGAAGAGCATAGTATGTCTGCTCTCTGTAGTATCCGAGGCTGGCCGAGCGTCGAGCGCACATGTACACGGGGCATTTGGATTGTGTGCGTCACGTGACGTCGGCGTCACGTGACGCGATCTTATCCCCTCCACAGCCACGGCTATGTGGCAGAGTCTCAAATCTGGGAGCACTGCTCGTCAGGCCTCGTGTCGCCGGCGAAGGGAGGCGTCATTGCGACGAGCACAGGAGCGACATCTGCCAAATGATACGATCAGCAATTTATTTCGAAATCAACAGTATTGAAAATTTTATGGACTATCATCACAAATTTCTCTATGGGTGCCCGTTTATACAGCGGTTAGCGCATCCACTGCGTTTCTCATCTGTTAGGGCTAGAGTCCTATAATCAGAGAAGTGACATTAGCGAACTCCTTTTGATTGGTCAATTGAGTCACGTGGTTTAGTCGCCATTTTGTGTACCACTGTCGAGCTTCATATACAACAAAATAGCGTGCTCCGTACTATTCAGTGCTAACATAAAGAGACAATGCAATTAGAAATTATAAGGTAAAATCTTATTTTATATAATATGTAATATTATTATATTATTATGAGTCTGTTTCTCCAATGTCAGTTAACTTTAACCTATATGATTGTTATGTGACTGTGTGCTCCAAACCCGCTTTGTGACGTCACCAGCTGTTACAAGCTCATGGACACTCACTCACACACTCACGGATCAGCTCCTAAGGTACACAAGATGGCGAACAAAAGTCATGGTGGGGGTAAATGTCGCTTCTCTGACTATAGGACTCTAGTTAGGGCCGTGGCACATAGAAAAACTTAAAGCCTCGTCTACAATGAGTCGTAGTCGTAAGATCGTAAGCAAATCGACCAACCACAATCTGATTTTCTTATATATTCTTGACTGTCGTTGGTCGATTTGCTATACAACCTTACCACTACGACTCATTGTAGACGGGCCATAAGCCATAAAGGCCGCGACACAGACTTTTGCATAACGCATAAGGAGATCAACCAATCAAAGTTCTCCATTGCTTTCTCCAGGTAGGAAATAAAGAACTCTGATTGGTTAATTTCCTTATGCGTTATATATTATGCGTTATGCAAAAGTCTATGTCGCGGCCTTAAGACTTAAGACTTAAGAATTTCATCCATACGAAATTCTCAGTGTCGCTTAAGTTTCAAAATGGCTACCTTACTGCTCGACTGTGATTGGTTGATTCGCTTATGTCTTAATTTCTAAGTTTTTCTATGTGTCACGGCCCTTAAGAACTACTATTATTAGATATCACGGTATTTTATTTAATAGTTTAATTAAAATTCAAAGTTTAAGTAAATAATGTATTAAAAATCTATATACAGGGTGTAATTCCTGAAATTCGAGGATAATAAAACTACAGCATGAAAGTTTACGAAAAATTAAGTAATGAAAGTGCATACCTTTTTTTTCTTATAAAATAGTTATTAAAATATAAATTTTCAAAATATAATTAATCATGAGCGTTTGTTAAAAAGTCATTTGTCTGTGTGTCGTGTATGTAATAGTATTAAATGTGAAACACCTCACAATAGCTGCTTTCCTTTTAGGGAACACAATCGACACAAGCATCATTCTGTCTTCGTTACTCATTGAATGTTAAAAAAAGATAGAATGATGCTTGTGTCGACTGTGTTCCCTAAAAGGAAAGCAGCCATTAATGTATGACACCTGGACAGATGATTTTTTAATAAACGCTCATAATTGATTATACTTTAAACCTTTATTGAAAAACTACTTTATAAGAAAAAAAAAAATGGTATGCACTCTCATTATTTAATTTTTCATGAACTTTTATGCTGCAATCTTAGGCCTGTTCTTTTTAATTGAACTGGTTGCACTATCATATACACTGCATACATTAGTAGATTACTCATAAGCAAGTAATGCAACTGTGACTTTGTGCCTTGCTAATAGTATTAGTTGATTTTAGGTTATTTCATATGCATATTTTATACACATGATACGTGTATCTGATACATGTGATTGTAATTATAAAGATAGTTTTTAACTGCATTGTTTTGTAGTAATGTAAGATACAAGAAGTGTTATCAAATTTATTTTAGTATTAGTATTATCTTTTGTTTCTTAAGCATATCGTTTTAGAATTGATATTTTTTTATTTAGAGATAAATATTTATAGAGAAAAGTGCACGCATAAAACCACTAAAATGATTAAGGAATTTGAAGCAAAAAAGAAAAAATTACTCGGTGATGTCATAAAAGAAAGTGCTGAAATTGACGAAAAAATCAGACATAAAAAATTGTGATTTTGACACTGATATTTAACTACTAGTCGGGAAGCAATAAATTAATTTTTAGTAGAAAATGTTTATTCAAATTTTTATTTTAAATGTTCATTTAATTTTAGTTAAAAAAAACAACTTGCTGTGATTAAAAAATATTAATAGCAACTTATTAATAACTTTAAATATCAACATATTAAATTTATTAATATAACATAAATAATATTGTTCGAAAATTTTATTGTAATTGTTTATTTACTTTTATTTAAAAAATTTTATTAAAAGTCTTGTGATATTAAATATCATTAAATATATTTCAATGTATTTAACATAAGTAAAAAAGTAGTTATTATTTGCTAGTCTAGTTATTAGTATCAGAAATTAACTATAAGTTTTACGTTGTAATAATTTGTATATTTTTATTGTATATATTCCATTATTGTATATATTCCATTATTGAAGTAAAATATACGAAGTATTAAGTACATCTACTAGTTAATATATCGAGAAAACTATTTTGAGTTAAGCAATTATTAGATATGTACATATATTATGAATAACTACGCATATTAAAAATGATAGTAAAGAGGGAAAAATTAATTCCTGGCTTAATTAAGTCCTGGAAAACCTGGAAAAGTCATGGGATTTTTTTACTAAATCTGTTGGACACCCTGTAAAATGTTGTCATCGATTTGTGATATTAGTCCGTCATTGCTCCGTAATTTTCACGTCATTATATAACATCACTTTTAATCGAAACTGACCAGATTGTGATGTTAAAATTACATGTGTTTGCTATCTGGAATGTTTTGTCCGATTTTGTTATCTGGGAAATTATGTCACCAAGTTTTGTTCGGTTTTTGCTAGTAATTTGCTATCACATTTTATTAGCAAGCTTGGATATATTTCTGCTAGCTATCTACATTGTCAAATAATAATCTTTTATGTATTATATTTGATGTTTTTCTGCTTACAAAATTGTAGCAAGCATTGTAAAATCTGCTTTGATTTGATATCTGGGATGTGTTTATTGTATATATTACAGTATTTTTAAATAATGTTAACTTATTCAGTAATTTTATTTGGGACGATCCTATTAGCACACATCCCAATAGCACATATTCATTCCTAACGGTTGATATGAAGGATTTTTTCGTAAACTATTAATCAGAAAATTTGATATTAATTGACCAATTGATGTTGTGAGCTATCGGATCCTTCCTTTATTTTATAACTTTTATGATTAATTATGAAATTTATTCTTATTAAGGTTTTTAATGAAGATTGATCCGATAACATAAAAATAAATGATTTATCATAACATAACATAAATTTTACAATATTTTTATGAACAAATTAGAAAATTTTTTGTGATATAGAACAAGTTTTATTTATATGTTGCTTTACTCTTTTGTGAGTAATGACTATATTTATATAGATTGACATTTTTTGCAATTGAATTCGCGTGATGTCATGAGGACATATCCGTTTACTTACGGAAATACTACATTATGTTCACGTATAATGTGTGTGAGTAGGGAGAAGTGCGTGTCGGGAGGCCGTGTTTTCCATAACGAGGTAATCGTGTGAATAGAAACGCCAAGGTGAAACACGTATGACACTAAACGCAAGTAGGTTATGCAATCCTCTCTCCTGAATCATGCTAAGCTTTTGACAAGCGCGTGATATTAAAAAAAAAATTTATCGTCCTAAGACTACACGCAAAATTGCCTCGTTTTTTTTTAATGTATTATCCGCTGCTGCAAAAGAAGCAAAATTGCTAAGAGTTTGTATACAATAAGAAAAACATGTAACAGTTTATATATATTACATCTCAGATGGGAACGCATGCAGAAATATTTTAGCATTATTTTAATTTTAAAATATAATGTATATTATATTGCATAATAATTCTAAATATCAATCGCATCAAGCATTTGTCTATTTTTATACGACTAGCATACACCGTAAATGGGAATTGAAAGAACTGAAGAGATGGTTTCCCACAATTGTCTTCGTAATGCGTGCACTGTTCCACTTTTCTGTGAGGATATGCACTCCGTATATACGCACGTATGAGACTGCTCTTTCATAGGCTCGAACTACTACCATTCAGAAAATAAAATTATAAAACTAGGAACATAGACCCCGTATCTACATTTAGATTTGACTCGCACAATGCGCTCATTAGTCAGATTTCGACGGAGATCTCGGACAAAATTTTCGTTCTGTGGAAAGTGTCGCTTATTAACGCTAGTAACGCACGCGGCCTTATTTACAATGAATTGAATCCCCTTGCGAGAAAAACGAGCCATGACTCATTTGATAAAAGCGCTTGAAACATTCCATCGGCGAGCAGCATCGCAATGCATGTTTATTTACTAACCACAACAGAATAAAACACAAGACATATTATGAAATAAATACTTTATTTGGAATTTTTTTTATTAATTTTTTATTAATAATAATAATCACAATAATATTAGGATAATAACAATGATAATAATGATTTTGTAATTTTAATAATATTAATAAATATTTTATATGCATATATGGAGATTTAATATAAATAATAAGTTGGCCAAATAAACTTTTTTTCAAATTGAGTCTAGAAGATATTAATAATATATTGAAATATATTATACACACACACACACAAAACACACACACACACACACACACACATAATATATATGAACACTAATATATAAATAGATTTATAACTTATAGATTTATAAATCTCTTTCATTTACGTTTTCATTAACATTTTTCTACTATAAGTATTTAATGATCTTGTATAAATGGGCATATAGTGTCAAATGAACAAAATAAGAATACGAATTTTCGCCGTTAAAGTTCAGCAGATGGATATACTGTGACGAACGCGAATAGAACGTTCGTCAACGTTCGTTAGAGATCGATTCGCGTTCGGACCAATTCGTTCTTAAAATGTTACATTAAGGAAAACCCGTTTACACACATATACCCCTCCCCCCCTACACATGTATATACACACACACACGCACAGACACACACACACACACACACACACACACACACACACAAAAAGTTAATGTAATGCATCCACTGTTCGCCTCTAAATTCATTTGTGATGTTATCAGCGATATCATTCATTATCGCATGTCTTTTTCTTTATTATTAAATTAGTAATTATAATAACTATAATAAAATTGCATTGTATTATAATAACATTGCATCCTTAGACATTTTTACATTCACTTTACGTTGATATTTATCTTATGCCAAATTTAATTAAAATATGAATGTTCAAAATAAACAGAAAAATGTACCAATAACGAAGACAAATACGAATGTCTGAGCACTTATTATTCATTCGCTCAATATATACCCATCTTACAATTTAATTAAACAGCAAATAGATGTGTAATTAAAATAAAACTATGTACTCAGTTTTCTAATATGTTTAGAAATTCGCATCTTTTAATCATTAAAAACGCGATATTTGGACGTGTTTTGACTAAAAGTTTGACTTAATACGAAGTTTTAAACAATTTACAGAAATCGTGTAAAAATCAAAAGCTCAAAAAATCGTCGATTAACTCTTAAGTGCGCAAGACACATAAATAAATTAATTAAAAGTTTGATTTTGAATATAAAATAACGGTCCTTGCCAATAAAATAATTATTTAATTGTAGAAATATTTCGAAAATAATTTTAAATATTACTTCAATATAATTAATTTTCTCAGCTGTTTAAGATACAATTCATTATACATTTCACAATACATTTGAATTTCATAGATCGTTACATTTTCAGACATTTTTTCTATTCTTTCGTCAATTTCTATTTTTATTTTAATGGAGCATGCATTAAATAATAGAATAATGTATATTCAATTAATTTAAAATATAAAAATGTAAGTAAAAAATAAGGTATTGTGTCTGTCGAATAATTATGTGATTATATAGGATTTGTATGATTGTGAGTAGATGGGAAAATAGAGTAGGAGAAGTTTAGCTTAGCGAGAATGATTCTCAGCAAGCAAACTGTCCATAACATATCAACAGATTGGGAGCAAATTCGAATAGAAATTGTTCTTAAATTGGCATCAACTGACGTTCACATTAAAGCTCCTGTTCACTCATTGCAGCTACTTTGAATTGATGGTAGAAGCGAGAAAATATGAAAAGTCTTACAATATTTATTTAAATAAAAATATTTTTTAAATAATAAAATATAATTTATATTTGATAGAATAGACTAGATAGAATAGTAAAATATACCAAATTCCATTTCATTTGGATAATTAATAAATGCTTTATATATGTCGAATTGAAAACAAATTGTTTTACAGCTGTCGAATTGAAATAAATATTTATTTTACATATTAAATTATAACAAAATTGAAATTTTCGATATATTTTAATCTAAATTTGTTATCTATCATCAATCTATCAATATATCATTTTATTAACAAGCTTTGCTATGTTTCTTTCAGCTTTCTGCCAATTTGATATACCACAACCTGTATTAAATCTACATTTTTCCGATAAACTGTAGCCGATACTGTATAAAATCTGTCTTCAAAAGCAGCACAATACTATATTAAGTGAATTAAGCATGGCATAGAAATGCCATTTTTTAAAGAAGTGTTTTAACGGCGTGTATGTTGCATACAGTGAGAGTAGGATACATTTTTTTTATTAATTCTAAATTGCATAAAAAATAACCAATCATTGAACTGTGCAGCATTGATTGATGCTATAATTTGCGATTCTTTGAATTAATGTCTTAATCTCAGTAATACAAGTACATTAATATATGTCTTGCAATTCTTGATCCTGAAATTCTCTCAATGACTTTTTTCTTTTATAATATGTATTTTTTTATTAAACGATACTTTGCGTGACTGCGTAAAAATGTATGTAGCAGTGGATAGTCAAATATAACTTTTTGAAAAAAAATTGAAAAGTTTTAAACAAATAAATAATAATCAGTGTATGAAGATGTGTAATATGGACAATATCTTTAAATTTAATATTATTATAAATTTAAATAATTAATTTAGATACATATTTAATATAATTTAGAAATAATAATTTAGAAACATAACAGAAAACAATTGTCAGAAAAAATATAAAAAATTATTTAATATTAACTTATTTGGTTATTTATTTATTTCAAATAATTTAGTCTAGCAATTGGTTATCTTTCTTTATTTCAAAATATTTTCTAAATTAATCTATTTTTTGTTTTTATAATTAATAATAAGATGAACTAAAGAAACTTCATGAATTTTTAAAATAGCTGAAAAATTCTTCCAATTTAAATATATGTTTTATTAATCAAGTGACTCAAATTGATATTTTTTATAGAATAACAAGTAAAACAATTTACAACACAAAAATAGAAGACATTAGAACATTATTCAGGATATGTTAATAATTAAATTTTCTTCATATGAATGCCGATTTAAATATTACACAGAAGTAATAACCCAGATAGCACATGTTGGCTTATATACGTTTTATATACATTTTCTAAACGTATTTAAAATATTAGAAACATTTTAGAAACGTATAAAAAACCAACACGTGTTTATTAGAGAAATAGCTTGATGCCGTCTATCTATCTTCATAGAATTGGCTCTGTGTGTGTGTGTGTGTGTGTGTGTGTGTGTGTGTATTAAACGAAAATTTAGACTTATAAAAATAATTCAAAAGAATAAAGGCATTCAATCCTTATTTAGTATATTTTTCAATGATTTCTAGTCTATCACATAAGACTGTGTAGTGTTATGCAACTCATATTTTAAGTATTTACAATTTCTATTTTTAAATGTTTTACAAACAATTTTCTCAAATAAATAACTTAAATTATAATATTCTAATAAACTTCAATTTCGTTATTTGTCTAAATTCATGATTCATTTATCTTTTTCATTCCTGAACTTTCAATCTATGACCAGCTACAAAGATTAATCGTATCCAAAAAATAGATCTTTGTACAATCTTTCTCTCTTTTCTTCTTTTAAGAAATCATGTCAATTACTATTTCCGATTACAGTATTTATATACTGTAATTACATATAGTTACGTAATTACATACAGTTACGTTATTTATTATTATTAAATATTATTTAAATAAAGTTTTATCTATTTTTTTTAAAAGAAGATTTCTTTTAAATTGTAAAAATAATTCTTAGTCGTTTTTTGAAGTAAATATACTTTTGACCTTATATGACTTGTTCTGTGCCAAATAAAGTTTTACAATTAGTAAGAAGATAGTTAGCTACTTTGTTCCATTAAAATATTATGTCGCGTCTCGCACATAACAGAAAGCGATTATTTTCATATCATTATCAAAATAAAAAATTTTTTATTATTTGAAAGATTATAAGATACGACATATAAAGATACGACACTTTTGTGCTATTATCTAATATAAAATTATATAGTCCCTATTAACAATTATTATTATCATACAATTGATATTTCCGATTTCTGATAATCATTTATTATAATAATTATAATTATTTAAAATTATACAAATCGATTGTTATAATTATTTTAATGTTTTCCATACTTTTTCCATACTTACTATTAAATTTTTAGAATGCTAAATACTAATTATAAATAGTAATTGTCATATTATTTTGATTTAGAATTAGTTGTTTTTAGCAGTTATTTTAATGATTAAAAAAAAATTTATTTATTAAAAATTTTTAATATAATTATTTGAGAAGTTTTACTTAAAACAACGGAAAGTTGTAATACAAGTTTAAATAAATAATTTATCAACATGTAGTATATCTAACAGGTAGTTAAAGGTACTTTGACAAATCGAATCTAGATCCTTTCGAAAGGAGAAGAAATCATTTTAATACTTCCAATACTAGCGAACACTACATTCAGTTCAAATCTTAATTCATGCTTATTCCTTTTCGATATTCTTGTAAGGATAACAGTGTGTTATTAAATGTTTATATTAGATGATAGTATAAAAATGTCTAATGAGATATTTCAACTCATAACATTTTTTTTATTTTGACAATGGTATAAAAATAATATTTGTTTACACATTTTTATGTGATAAACCATATTTTTCTTATAATATTTGATTGATATCGGATTCTGCATTCAATTGCTAAATAAGCTGTAAGAAAAAGCAATATGTTCAAGAGTTATAACTATATGATTATGACTGGTTTAACATGGATTCGTAAATTTGTGTACGTAACATACCTACCTTTAGCAGAATTTTTCTTACAAAGCGGTTATTTCGCGATAAGTATCAAAATGGTGGGCAATAACGTGACGAGTACAAATCTAACAGAATCAGCGCCGGCGGTAAAATCTGGCAATTCAGGTGCTGTGCCATTCTCATAATATTGATAATTTTTAACGCCTACGCGTGATCGAATGAGACGATAGTTGGGCACGTTAAGGTCAACGCGATTGTTTAAGAAGTTTTGCAGCATATTGGTGACGCACCAAAAATTGCCTTCTTCGTCAAAGGCGAAACTATCGGGCCATTGTGTCAGTACATGATCGCGCGATATAATTCGTTGACCGAGAGTGAAGGATGCTGTATTTTTGGTATCCCACATAGCGATGGCGTCGTCAGCCAGTAAACCGAAGTAAAGCACGCCAGTGGACGACATTGCCATGCCATCCGTTTGCGAAGTCTTCCGCCCAAGTTCTCTCACATATTGACCGATATTCATAGTGTTATTCTTAAGAGCGAAGGCCGGAACTGAATACAGATGGAAAGAAGACAAAGGTGAGTAATAGACTTGTCTGAAACAGATTTACAATATTGTTGTGCATTAGAAAATTTTACATAGATGTAAAATTTTGTTATAGAAAAATGCTAAATTTGAATAAACAATATCAGTTATAAACAGTTTTAATAATTTCAATTTTACTATGAAAAAAAATTTTTTTAGAAGACAAGATTTTATATATAGGGGAAGATCGGGTAAGATGGGGTAGCAAGGTAAGATGGGGACCCATGCTAACTTAAAATCTGAACACATCTTAATAAAACTACTAATGCCATTTAATGGCTTTACCGCAATACTTTTCAGTGCGCCGATTGCAAAAACCCGGGAGGTGCACGTTATGTTGCTATGAGTAAAAATCAATTTTTAAATTATTTTATTTTATTTTTTAGGTGTATTTCATGCGTGACTGAAAAATATATAAGTTCTCATTTGAAAAACATAATTTCGTCGTAAATTCTCTATTATCTACTTCATTTTAAGCAGTTTAAAGTTTCCACAGTCACGGTAATTTTATAACCTCAAAAAAATTTGTTTAAAAAGTTAGTTTGCCGTACCCCATCCCACACAGAATAATATATTCATAAAATATCTAGTAGATATTTACATATCTATTTGATGTCCATATCTATTATGGACTTATAGATGTCTAATACATGTATAACATATCTATATTTTCTGAATAACTAGTAAGGATATCTGCTGGATATTTACACATTATCCACATATTCATGCCTATCAAGTATCTACAAAACATAATCATTAAATATTCATAAATTATCCACATATCTATATCCATCAAATATCTACTAAGGATATCTGTTAAATATTTACGTATTATCCATATTTATGTCTACTAAATAGCTATCAAAAATATCTAGTGGATATTCACATATTATGTGAATATCCACTAGATATTTTTTCCATTTATTCATATTCATCAAGTATCTATCAAGGATCTCCAGTAGATATTTATATGTTATCCCTTCTAGTATTCTATTTTCTTATACAAGATTTTTGAAAAGTCTGGAAACGATCAAATATCTCAGAAACAGTGCATTTTAGAAAAAAATATTTTAGATAAAAGTTATAATGCTTAAAAAGATGCATATGATGACAATATGAACTTGATCATAAGTGGCATTGTCAAGGTCATGTAAAGATCAACTTAATTTTTTTAATAAAGCTTATATTTTTATTGCATATTTTTGTAGCTTATCTTGAGAGCTTTCCAAAACACTATAATTAAGTATATTTTCGTTGAAGATTTTTCAAGATATTTTAAATTTTGTTGTAACAGTTTTTAATATAAAATATAAAATATGTCATAAAGTATTTACTTTTCGATGATTTTACCTTAATGTGTACTTTTAGGTGTAAAATAATAAAAGGAATTGCTCAATAGTATTAATTTTTAGATTTGGAATTTTGCAAATCCGCTTGGAATTTGGCAAAATCAGCCAATGCAAATAAAAAATGCAATATAATTTTTATATCTAATTCTTCATGTTTTTTATATTAATAAATTCCTTTCATTATTTTACGTCTAAAAATATTAAGGTAAAGTCTTTAAAAAGTGAATATTTTATGAGATATTTTACATTAAAAAGTATCATGACAGAATTTAAAATATCTTGAAAAGTATTTAAGGAAAATATACTTAATTATAATGTTTTTGGAAAGCTCTCGAAATAAGCTACAAGAAATATGCAATAAAAAATAAGGATTCCATTTAAAAAAATGAAGTTGACCTTCATATGTCTTTGACAGCGCCATCTATGATCAAGTACAATATTGCTATCAAGTGCATCATTTAAGTATTATAACTTTTGTCTAAAACATTTTTCTCTAAAATGCACTGTTTCTGAGATATTTTATCAGTTCCAGACTTTTCGAAAACCCTGTATATATCCACAAACTTATATAAGTTCCGTTCACGCCGCTAGGAGTCGCAAGGATTATTCGTTTTCGCGTAAGTAAAATTATCGCGAAGATAAAATTCGTTTGGTTTGGTATATATATAAATGAGCTAAACGTTCATTTTTTAATCAAAGTACGAAGCTTGTTCGTGCATATGTATTAAATGTAACCACAACGAAGCATCTAATTTATGTGAAAATGATGTTCTCAATTCATAGAAATATTTTCGTGTGCTGTTAGGGGCATATCTACATATGCTGTTAGGGACATAGAATATCTACATAAATATCCATAGGATATTGATGTAGATGTTTAATGGATAATAATCTATATATCCTACGAATATTTATGAAAATTGCTTAGATGTGTAATAAACATATATAGAATATTGAACAAATATCCACAATATATGCAGTTGATATCTATATGAATATCCACAGAATACTGATTAGATATTCAATGGATATTGGTCTACGTATTCCATGGATATCTATGAGACCTTGTATAGCGGATATTTTGGATATTTAAAGTATGTGTAATGGTTGTTTCTTAGATATTCGTGGATATCTCTAACATCCATTAAAAATATCTTGTAGATATCTAATACAAATCGTGTTCTGTATGGGATCTTGCCCGATGGGTGGGGCAAGATGGGACAAAAGAGATGATTTTGTTATTTGATTATATTATGAGAAAGAATTTAAGTTTTGTTTTATGTTTGACTAAATTCTATTAGAGTAAAGACTGATTAAGTTTCTAATAAAAGTTCCTGATTTCTGTGATTAAAATTAATCTTTTTATTTAACTCCAAACCTTAAAGGTCCCGTCTTACCCTAAAAGAAGATAATGAAGAGAGAGAAATATGAATGAAAGTGAGAATGAAAAAAAAAAAACAGAATATTCTCTAAATATTGCTAATTTGTCACTTTTTTTTGAAAAATTTAAATATTCTTTATTTTATGAGAACACTGTATTGTCCTCATAAAGTGGTATTTTTCTGCTCTCTCTCTCTCTCTCTCTCTCGCTCTCTCTCTCTCTTTCTACTTATGTTTGTTACTTGATAATGAATGCATGCAACATTTTTACTTGTAAACGTGCTTTTAGAATAAGAACGGAAAATGAGCGAAAATTTCATAAAAAAAGGAACATTTGATTTGAATAATTTTGCAAAAGAAAATCGATAGTATTTTGTGCAAAAAAATTTTGTGCTGAGGATACCTGTCGCGCCTACTCGCTGGTGAAAGTGCTATACCGTCCACGTGTACTGGATTGATTACATGCGTCTTCGCTACCATGAATCCGACCGCCTCGGATTTTGCCTTCATAGAATCGTGTCGGACTTTCCAGGAGTTGTTATCTTTTAAAGAATACACAATGATGCCGGGATCAGTAGTGCCAGTGTCAGTGATGTATGCCATGCCGCCATCTTCGTGATCGAGAACAATGTCATTGAGGTATACGTTTGCGCGACGTGCCACGTGCTCAGGAAATTGATAAGAACGAAGAATCTTGCCGTTATCCTCAAGGTCGAGAATGACAAGACGCGGCGAGCAGTCAGCTTTAGATTCTCTAAGAGATGTGGGTCGACCAGTATCAAGTACCCACATACGACCCTTAGGATCAATCTCTATACTGTGAACCAATTGGAATGCCGCGCAGTCACCTAGTTTCTGCATGGCCCAACTGGGAAAAGCCGCCAATAAAGGCGCTGTTGTGCCGTTAATTGGTTTCGCCGACGTAACGCTTAGCGTTACTGGCACGCCGTCTTTCCATCGCGGTAATGTCAGATACATCTTGTCCTTCCAGAATTTCACAGTGGTGATGAAGTTATTTGCCGGTATGTACTCGCCGTGCGTTACAGCAAGAGTACGGTCCTCTTCCGAAGGCCACTGGAAGTCAATCGACTTCCATTCAAAGATAACTTGAAATGGCTCATGGCATAACGCTACGCTGGCTAGAAAAGCCAACAATATTAATCGCTCCATTATCATTGAACTCGAAGGTCTTTGAAAGTGCGAAGGTCACTAAAAAGTTATCTTCTTCCTCTTTTCTTCACAGATCTGATGTACCGCTCAGTTGTTTAAGTCTGTTTCTATGAATTGAATGAAATGTGACAGATATGTAGCGAGAAGGTAATATAATAAATATAATAAAAGATAATATAATATACATTTAAAGAAAAAAAAAAACGAATTTTAATAGTTGTTAATTCTCGAAATTTAAGAAAAATATAAGTTAAACAAAGCGACAACAAATAAATTTCTAGAATACTTTAAAAATTCTGTTGTTGCAAACTGTTTTTCATAATATACAGGATATTGTAGAATAATCTTGACACCGCTCGTGTGATGGTAGAACGGATTGAGATGAACAAAAAGGTTCTATACCATTTTGTGAAATTCGGATTAATAATCAAGATATTAAATATTAAAATTAGACGAATGATAGCGCGCGGAAATGGTGTGAAAGAAGCGATGGAGCGCTCAAGTTACAGCATACCCCAGTGTATTAAGCATTGGCTGCCGGCGCGCCCATTACTATTCCTTCTTTTCACCGCGCTACTCGGTAGCTTGATACATTGTGGATTGTGCCGCTGTGCTAGAGATCGAACAGCTTCATCACTTCTGTAAGATATTTAGAGTCGTTAGGCCATTCGAGATAAGACGTACGGAATTAAGCGTTAATAGTGGTGCCTAGCAGTGAGAGTGCTAACTTTTCGGAACGAAGGTTCCTGAGTTCGAATCCCGGTGCTTCTTAATTTTTCCGTCGTTTATACTTGTTTCATACTATCTCTGATTATTTGTCTGACATTTGTCTTAACATTTAATATCTCGATTATTATTATTATTATTGCGAATTTCGCAACACGGTAGAAGACTTTTTTATTCATCTCAATCCGTTCTACTGCCACACGAGCGATGTCTAAGTTACTTTGAGACACCCTGTATACACGAGGTATAAATAATCAATATTATTTTCACATGATCACACTTGATTATATTATAGTCCAAGTTAGAAGAACTGGTTCTTATGGATTTATATTTATATAAATCTTTCATTAATATGTGTACTTAGTCGCGTATCTTTCTATAGAAAATAAATTTTAATTCTAGCGTATAGAACATGATTTACAAATACATATAAAAATATTTCAGCAATTGAGTTTAAATATACTAAAATGATTGAGAGATGTTTTATAAATATAATTTTTCATTTCAGTTTAGAATTCCATTTGTTTTTTTTATATAAATCAATACTTAAAAAATAAACTCGGCTTTATATAAACAATCTTGGATAAATATTAGTTTATACAGAGATTAAGAATTAAATCATTACTTTATGTTTCGTAGATCTTTTCATGTATGGTTCTGTGAAAAAGATGTCGTCACAAAAAGCGCGTAACCATATCGCCAGTCTTCTCTTACTTCTCAATGTGGTTTATTTTCGTACACAGGTCGACCCGCGCGTGCCGAGATTTGTATATCAAGTTTAACGTGCTGAATGATCGCACAACGACGATCGCGATTTGACTGACGAGAAGCGTGTAACGCGGCCGTCGCCGCCACTACCGCCGACGATGCTTCGGGAGACGTCGATCTCCCACCCGTTCGTTTAAAGTGAATTTACACACGCGGAGATGAGGGGAAGATGTCGCCTATGCTACACCGAGTTTACGCAGATGACTAAGTGACGCAGAGATACGAATTGCCGCGCTCTGCTGAACCGCGCCATAAATTTTCGGTTCAATGATGTAATCCCATCGTGAAAATAGGCGATTCATTAATTCCGCTAATTTTTGGATAAATGATTGCATAATGAATCCCTTTATTATTATCCAGATATTGTACAATTCGTATGATGATTTACATTTATTATTACCGAGATCAGAACATTGAAAGATTGACAAAAATATTGAAAAGTTTTGATACACTGATAAAATTGAAAAAAAAAAAATGCAATTAAGTGCTCATCTTTAAGCGTACTCCATAACTTGAAATAGTGAGAAAATGAAACTTGTAACAACACTTATAAGATAAATGATAACTACAAAATGTATTTATAAAATTAATCAACGCAAATAAGTGAAATTTATAAAGATTTATGGCTGCGTAAATGTTTATACATGTTCCTTTCTCTTACTTTTAGAATACGATGTTTCCGTTAATTACCTTCGACGAAGAATCTAAAAATTGTACTATTACTGTTTTGAAATAAACGTTAGTAAAATTTCTACATCTTTTTAACAGTAGAATTACCAACGCAGTTGAAATGATTAGTTTGTAAATTTTTATCAAATTTACAACATATATTGTTTAAATTTTTTCGTGACTTTTATTTACTGAAATATTGTATATTAAACATATGGAGACATGCTTGCACTTAAATAGTAGAATATATTAATCTCATTAATAATATTAATATCGGTTTCTTTTCGGCTTTTTTAGAATATGTATCAGATTATAAATGCGCACGAAGAATATGAGTTTACGGTTTTTCCAACAGTAATCGGTGCGGGTGATTTAACTCCACCTTCTTGCTTGGAGCTATTCGTTTTAGAGAACTCTTGAAAACGAACGAACGCGTCTGTGTCGAAAATATTGCCTTGAGCCCCGTAGGCAACGTGATTCCGATACAAATTTACTTGCGCGCACATGATGCACATTAACACATGTATGCAATCTTCGTTGCTTATATCGTAGGTATTTTTGAATGTTACATCAACTCCACACAATGTTGCTACAGCATGGAACAACAGAGCCGTTACGCAAGATGATACGCTCTCTCCTCCCTCCCGCTTTTTCGCGACGCATCGTGAATCAGACATATGTACGCGATGCGTAGCATTGCATTTACATGCAATAACGATTTCTTTATATTATGATTCGCTGCAGTCAAGGACGAAACGAGGAAGTATTACAGTAGAAGAGTTAATATTATAGTAGATTTACATAGAATGAATTGCATTCGCACGTGCAACTCACAAACGTAATTTCAAGTATATCCAATTAATATATGAAGAATTTTTTTCCGAGATTAAATTCTATGTTTAATTATGAGACGAACAAAGAATATATGTATAGATATACAGGATGATTGCTGAGAGAAAATCACAATATTTGAAGAACGTTCAGGAGATCAAAATCGAAAAAAAAAGTCTTATAAACATAGATCAATTTAATTCTTAGTCGTTACAGAGATATTAATTGTAATCAGTTAACAATGTAAAGCAAACACAACATATCAGTGATGAAGAAATCTTTCGTTGCTAATGTAACATGACATAGTTGAAAGAAAAAATATTTCAATTGTGAAAATTTTCAAGCACTCTTCTGTTGGCAAAGCGTCGCTGATATGTATTCAGCAATTGCGCGATTAGCGCTTCGATTGCAGTAGCCATAAACGAAAATAATATTGACATATTGTCAAAATATTCTGCGTAAATGTCGTTGGCATTGCGAAAATACAAATAACTAAGCGATTTTAACAAATAAATGTAAAAACGAAACTAAATATTACAATTCGCAAACGTTCAGCAATTATCCATCTCCTGACCAATCATCCTATATAATATTACAAAATTGCTGGACGTCCTTATAATAATGAATGTTTTTTTACCAATTTAGAAGTTTTTCTCAACCAAAATGCCAAGAGAAATTATCACTTTTTACAGTTTATCAATCTTTTGTATTATATATCTTTATAATTATGTCTCAAAGAAAATTCAATTTCACTTAAAAATTAAATGAAAAATATAGCTTTATTTTAATTAGCTCTACAAAGCTTCATTTGCTTCTAAAAAATTAAAAGTTCTATCTTAATCGTTTCTTATCTCTAAAATTATTAACGCCTCAACATTTAAGACAAAATCAATTCCAACTGACCAAAGAATTTGTAATTGAAAAATCATCCGGTGATTTTTAAATATCCTGTACGTACACTGCCAGGGCTAAAAGTTAAAGACAATTAATAAAAAATATTTACTATATGGTATGAAATTAAATTTATAATTTAATATATTTTTATTATTTTATTAATTGTTTTATATAAAATAAAAAATATAAAATGAAAGTTCTGTAAAAAACATTTTTTGCAAGATGAACATTAGGTTGCAACAAAATATTAGACATTTTTTATTTTCTTATATTTTTCTTACATTTAATGAAGGGCTCAAACCAGAAGATTATTTCGATTCGGTTACGGTTATAATTTAATAAAATATCAAATTGTTCCAGTTTCAATTTCGGAAATTAGAAATCACTGATCTTGGCCAGTGAACAAAAAAATTTTTTTTTTGATTATATATATGAGGGTTGTTCAAAAATATATATGAAAGTTGTGCAATAGATAGAACTACTGTTGGTTGCTGGTTTTAGAAAATTAAAAATGATCGCGATCGATAATACAGGAAGAGCTCCTATTCGTTACTTCCTGAAATTTTAATTGTACCCAGCAATCAATCGTATTCTTGATGACTTCACAATTCCCATATACAGCAAACGTTTGTGAATATTTATCACAGTTTTCTTCGCCGCCACCAAGAATTCAATTACAGTTCATTATTTGCAAGCTCATTATTTGCATCATTTTAACGATTTATTATAGCTATCTGTCAAAAAGCTATGCAATTCCGTTCACGAATTTAACTTCAAATTTGTAGCATGTAAAATTTTACTTTTCCATTTTTATTACTGGCTAAAAAAAAAATACATTATTTTCTGAGCAACTCTTATAGTTATACGCATGGAAGGTAAGCGGTTTAAAATTTTTTTCTATATTTATTCTATTAAATTGTGTGTATGTAAAGAGACAATAAAAATATTTGAATAACAAAAATAAACATAAAAAAAAATTAAAATATATTATTTAATAGAATAAGAAAAATGTAAGAAAAATTGATTTATATATTTACATCAGAAGATAAAATTACAATTAAAATGATCGGATAATGTAAATTCTTTTATGTATACGTGTACATGTAGGCACAGACAGTCGCAATTGCGACAATGATGTGGGCGAGTAAACGAGAGAGAGAGGGGGGGAGGAGAGGGGGGAAGAGGGAAGGAGAGAAGAGGAGAAAAAAGAAGATGGAGTGACAGGGTGGGGAAGAGAGAGAGGGGGAGGAACGTTCGATTAGTTTTTTCGCCTTTCCAAGAAAATATTTTTTTTCTTTCTCTCTTTCTTAGTTGACGAAAAATCGTGGATATTCTCTTTTTACAATACTTGCTTTTCTATTGTCAGAATTAAAATATTTTTTAAAAATATCTTTAGAACTACGCATTTATTCGAATGATATAATTTTAATTTTTTTCTCTTTCATATGTGTTTTTCTAAAACATATTTAAATTACAAAATAAGAAAGAAGAAATTAATTTCAGTAATATCTAACAACAATCAAATAAAATAATTACATTAGAAGATTACATTATTACATATAAATAATTAATAAAAATATATTTTTTTATTTATTAACATTTTTTTAATTGCAAATTGTATTCTTTTAAAAATTTTATTGAAAATTTTCATATAAATTTTTATATCAAATTTATGTGATGATAAATGTTTATAATACACAAGATGTATATATTGTTTATACACAAGATGTATATACTATATATGTATATATATTGTAATTTTTTAAAGTTTCTTAAAAGTAATAAGTTATATTATAATAGATTAAGAATCGAAAAAATCATAAACTGAAAATAATTTTATATAAAATTGGTTGTGATTTTGTTATAAATTTTATAAAGTTTAGTGTTATTTATGATTTCAGTTTAACTAAGAATAGGGTTATAGAACAATTTTCAGTTTCAGAACAGTTTCAATTCCAGTTCGCTCTGAAGTCCTTGCATTTAATAATTTTTTTACTAATCTAGATAATCTATAGTTAAAAGTTTATTTATTTTTTTATAGGAGGCTCTTCTGGTTATCTTTTAAAACAGTCCATGACTAAGTTTTACAAAAAAACAACTTTATGCTCGTAATTAATTTTTTTGAAATTAATTACGATAATATAATATATTAATCACTTGTGTTAAATATAATTGTCTATTTGTTTTCAAATTAAGGAAAAGTATTAAGTAAAGTATGAATCGAACTTTTAAGTAGTGTTTCATTAGAATATTTTAAAATTTTACATGTAATTTCAAACTTTTTAGTTGACAGTATAAATCGAGATATACATAAAATAAAAACGTAGAAGAATTAGTTTTTGATAATATCGATATCAATGGAAAATTATAATTGTTATTGATGCGTCTTTGGCATATTATTAGGATTATTAATAAAATCACATAATTATCTATATGATCATAAAATAATAAATAAAATATATATAAGTTATTTTATCATAAGTTAAATGTATGGTTGAAAACGTACACGTAGTAAAATATTATTCTACAGACGAGAAAACCAATTATTTATTTCATTTTGTTTAAATACAACTCTGATTTTCAAATGAATAACTTGGTTGAAAAACCAATTTGAGGGTTTTATTATATATCTTTTCTAGTGTACAAAATAATTTTTTTATTTCGTTTAAACCACAAAATGGCGACTTCCTAGATCAATTACGGAAACATCTTTCATGAGACGTTGTGCACGATTTCGGCAGAACAGTCCAACCTATGCAAAAAAAAATGACATTATCTACACCGTTATGGTTATCGTGTGACGTAGGGATTTTAAAAAATATTTTGTAGTTTTTTAATCAACAATTAAAGGCGATTTTTAAAAATTGCAATTTTTCTTCAAATCATCGCCATTTCAAGAGAAATCAATATTTAAAAAAATCCCTACGTAAAACTCAAACAATAACCATAACGGTGTTGATAATGTCATTCTTTTTAGTTTGCCTAGGTTGGATCGTTATGCCGAAACCGTGCACCGTTTAAGCCCATCTCACGAAACGTGTTTTCGTAATTGGACCAGGAAGCCGCCATTTTGTGGTTTTTGTACTTATAGTAGTACACGGAAACATATATAACTCATATTACTATTATTTTGATCAGAAAATGGCACAACGTTCTGCAGAGGAAGTAGCACGAGTACTCCGTGAGGAACACCGAAACACTTTATGCTCAGTCTGTGTAAATAATTAATCATTTATTGTACCGTTTTCATTCAAATATGTGTACATGATACGTTATTTTCATTAAAAAAACATTTTTTACTTAAATATGTATTTATTTCTTACAAACGCCTATGATGACACTTCGAAAAAATCATATTATTAAGTTGAAAAATTAAGGTTTTAATGTTGTTAAATTGCAATATTTTTTTCTTAAAAAGTCTTAAGTTTTAATTTAAGCTTCGGTTCATTAAATTTTATTGTTTTTTCGTAAAGTTATGAATTTTTTAAAAAAAGTGAATTTTTTCAAGAATTTGTTTACTTATTGCTAAAATTTATTTATATAAATTTTATAAATATCATATTTTATAATTTTATAATAAAGTAGAAGGTTTAAGCATAATGCATGAATTTTTTTCAGATTTTTTAAACAATATTTACTATATTTTTAAAGCGCAAGATCAATTATACTCCCTTTCCATAAAGTGGTGCAAAAAAAAGCGTTTCAGTTCGGATCGGATTAAGACTGATTTTTGGGTGCCAAGTGTGGGGTCCTCCCCTTAAGTAATAATTTTCTTCAATAAAAAATTTTTTAATAACAGTTTAAGATATACTCGATACAAGAGTCAAGAATATGTTTTAAATAAATGTGATGCTTATGATGACTTTATGATAGATTTGTGGATATATAAACTTATCAAATATTTAGAACAATTTTATTAATTCGTAGGTAGTATATATTTTTCTGTCTTTATTAAACACATGCATAAGTTCTTAAATCGTATCATATTATTATTACATATTATAAATATTTTATCGTAAATTTATTATTTTTAAAAAAGGTATGTTTTTTTGGATTTAAAATATGATACGATTTAAAAAATTAGTTTTAATTGTACCTTTTGTATTAAAGGTACCACTTATGTATTAAAGAGGCTTATAATAAATTAATATCTTCTCAATAAAAATTAAACATATAATAATAGAGATTTTAAATATTTACAATTTCCAATATTAATATGCAAATTAATATCAAATGAAAACATAAAATACGTAAAAAGAACGATTTTGACAACAATTATCTTTCTTAATATTACATTTTACAATGTAGCAATCATATCACTAACACTCCATCGAATATTAATTTGTTTTGTTATTTATTAATTTGAATATCTTTTGTCGTGAGAACATTCTGAGCGTTATGAATACACAAACACGTACACATACATATAAATACAATACAGCTGATATATAAGTTGACCGGATAAATGGCAGAAAAAAGAAACCATAATAAAGAGAAATGAGTTGCTCGTTTTGATAATTAAGAAAATATACTCGGGAGGATACATTGTTCTCGAAGGACATACGTACAGCTGGATCGAGAGTTTCAACTTATATAGAAACTATCGCGAACGTGTATGTACATTTCGCGAAAAAGTTTGTAAAACTTAACCGAGTGTAGAATAAAATAAAAACAAAACAAAATTTTTTTCACTGGTCAAAATCAGTGGTTTCTAATTTTCAAAATTGAATCTGGAACAGTTCGATATTTTATTAAATTGTAACCAAAACTGAACTGAAATAATCTTTCGGTCTGAGTCCTTGATTAAATGTAAAGATAATTATTTGAATATAAAAAATATCTAATATTTCGTTCATCTTGTAAAATATATTTTATGTATTCTTGGTTAACTATTGCACTTGTTAAAAACATGCATTTTACGTAACAATTAAAATTGGAAATTTAAGTAGTACGTTCTGTTACTATTTATTCAGAGAGTCGCATTTGCTGGAAGCAATTCTTTCTATATGAGACATAATAAATAGCCATTAAACCAAGAAAAGATCAGCATTTGATTTATTCATTTAATATCGATCAGTTGCGATTTCCGGCTTTCGTCGATTTAGTCCAACATAACGTGTTCTTTTTATCTGCTTCTTTCGTTCTTGCCGCTATTCCTAATTCACTGGAGCGACTAGCTGATGCTTTTCAAATGGCGATGCTATTTCGAGCGACGTCGCGAGCATACATCGATTTTAGTAGGCCAGTGGGAAACGGAAGCAGAACCTTTGCCCTATATACACATGCCACATTTATGCCTGTTAAATCGGACTGATTTAGTCTAGTGACAGTAGGCTAGTCCATTCTAATCACGTCTTCGATTGCTCGTTCTAGAAAGAAATACGCGTTTCGCGATAACTATTTTCATCGCGATTTCTTGGAAAGATAATATTCATTTCTTTCAAGAGATAAAATTTACCAATCTAGGGTTACTGTTCATCAATTTGATTGATTTGCCTGACTCGACTGATTTGATTGCCGTTTGCGCCTTTCTTACGTCATAGGGACACACCTTGTATTGTTGATTCGTATTGATGATAAGACAAGAACTATAACTTCTTTAGCTTTTATCTAGCTTTTTGTCTAAATAATTAAGCATCCTACATTTTCATTAAAAGTAATATCATTAATTGAAAATTTTTTGTTTTTAATTAAATGAAATATTTTTATTTAATTTACAACATTTACGTGGATTAAAAATATACATATCTCAGAAATATACAGAAATAAAAATATACATATCTTAAGAAATATATTTATTTAACTGATTGATATCAATTAAATGAAATTAATTAAATTTAATTTAAATGTACTATACCATAGCCATTTCTAAGTAATTATCGACACTATCAATATAATGTTCTTCAGGCTAAAATATACAGGGTGTCCCAGACTTACCACTCGTTAATGGAAATAGATTCTTGAAGTCCTGATTTAGAGATGAAAATTCTAATGCCAAAATGTCGAGGCTATTATAGTTTTTGAATGAGAAAGGTTTAAAATTGGCCAATCAGCTTGTAAAAATTTCGCGCCCTCAGGGACATTGTATATCGAAAGAGCTTTTCTACAATATTATTTATTTAATAATATAAAAAATAATACTTAAAATTACATATACTTTATTTGTATATTTTTCGAAAGATTGAATATCATGTAACAATATTTAAATTGTAGTACGCGGTGTAAACGCGGTGCGCGTCGAATTGTCAAAGCCTTTGTGTGAAACATGCCGCGGACAAATGACATTTCTCATATGATGAGAGAAAATCAATACAATCAATACGAAGTAAGTCTATTGCACGAAATATGTCTATAAAAAATCAACGAGAAAAAGAAATACTAATTTTGGAAATATGCGTTTCCATACAATTTAAATATTGTTTTTACTACGATCTTGTGAAAAGTTTACAAAGAAAGTGAATAATAATTTCAAGTATTGTTATTTCAATCGAAATGTTGTTACAAAGAAAGTGAATAATAATTTCAAGTATTGTTATTTCAATCGAAATGTTGTTGAAGGATCTTGTCAACATGCGATATCCCGTGTGAAACTTGGACAAACTGATTAGCTAACTTTAACCCTCCGTCAGCAACCATGGGTTATTTATGACCTAGTTGATTTTTTAATTGTAAATTTTAAAGTAACTAATAGATGACTAATAGTGTTTCGATATCTTCTCCTAAAAAAACTTATCGATATTGAGATTATATACACTTAAGGGCGCCAAAGTGTAATTGTTTGTTCCGCGATTAGAACAATTTAAAATCGCGTTGAGTCTTTAACTTTCGGGGAACACACCTATTTTTTCAATCAAGAAGAACACGCAGAGTCAATTTAACCCTGTCCACATTTTAAGATGCTCTTATTTAACCCTTTCGTGCCTGAATTTTTCTAAGAATAGTTTACTTCAAACTCGCATACTACTAGAGGTTTTGGAAGTTGTTGATGACAAAAATTCAATTTAAATTTCAAAATCCAAAATGGCGGATTCAAGATAGTGGACCAAACCAAAATGTAAAGTTTGTTTACATTTGAATAAAAATCATTTACTAGAGGTTTCTGATAACGGATTGCTGATAACGAATCTGCAGTCAAAATGTTAAAATTCAAAATCGCAGATCTAATATGGTGAATCAAATTATAAAATTTGTTTGTCCTGCCATTTTGAAATGAGGTTTCATTTTTTTTATTTGGTCCTTATGTAAATTTTTAAAATGAGCCTAGAAAGAGCTCGATATCTTAATTTTTATGAAAATTATACATATTTTTAACTTTTATCTCATTTTATCAACATTTGAGAAAACATATAAACAAAAGGACAAAACTTACAAAAGTATTGATTTTTTTCCTTATTTTTCTCTTTCTTTCCCTATTCTTTATCCTTAAAATGAGCCTAAAAACATATCGTTATCTTTACTTTTGTAGAAGATATGAATTTTTAAGAACTGAGCCATATATGTCCCACCAGGCACGAAAGGGTTAAAATGCGCTTGTTTGATTGTCTTGAAAAAAGTTTTTGATAATATTTTAATATTTTAAATATTTTGAAATATGCCTAGATAGTTTATATGTGTTGTTAACATTACGAACATTGTAAAAAAATGTTGCAAAAATAACAATTTTGCAAAAGACGTTTTAAATAAAAAATCATATTTTTTCTCGTTTTCAATATTTTTGGCTAAAAATTTAAGGTTTAACCCGTTAACGTCCAAACGGACGATTTTTTTAAGACTTTTTCGCTCAAAGAATTCATCATGTTCTAGTTCTTCAAAAAATTCAATCCAAAGTTTTTCTTTCATAAAATTTCATGCTCTTTCAGAATCCGACGTCATTTTTTCGAAAAATCAATTCCAAAATTGTTACATACGACTTTTTCGAAAAAAAAAATGTAAATTTCCACTGACAGATTCTTTTCAATCAATGATATCACATTGAAACTGTTTGAGCTCAACCTTGGGGAGTAAATTTCTTGCGTTCATGGACTCCAAACTTCAAGATCAGTGACTGAGTTTTTCAAAATTCAACATGGCGCCGACCACAATGGCGCTCTAGAGCTAAAAAATTTAACCGATTTTTTTTTACGCGAGAAAAGGGAATAGTTGGATTAAAAATGTTTCGGTATCAATCGAATGATACTTTTACATGTTTTTTGGGTCGCTGATTACAAATCCGAGATCAGATTTGCAAAATTCAATCCAAGATGGCGGATCACATTTTGAAAAATGAAGATAAAATCAACTCAAAATGTCTATATAGGGGTTTTCAGGTTCGCTGATTACGAATCCGAGGTCAGATTTGTAAAATTCAATTTGTTGGTAAAATTAAAAATTGTAGACGCAGTGTTAAATATTTCCTGTTCAAAAACTATAATAGTCACGACAATGAAAAAATATTATTTCAAGTGCTCCTCGTAAAAATATTTATTAAAAATTTATAATAATTTATTATAAATTTGTAATAATAATATTACAAATATAATTCTATACTTATTATATACATATGTATACTATATAAAAATTTAGTATTTAAAAATTTTTTAAAGGTAACACTTCCCAAACATAAAATACATTAAAACAAGCAGTTTTATTATTTAAAATTTATTCGAATTTTACAAGATTAAAAAATAAAATATAAAAACAAATTTCTAACGAAAATTGAATTTGAGCTGGCGGCTCGACAGTCCACTACTGCAGCCGCTGCGCTGCGCCGGCTCGTCGAAAATAGGTGTTTACGAACCGATACATTACCCGCTCGCTTATTTTTAAAGTCGTTTTCCTCGAAAACGACTGAGAAATGAGTCCTATTGTTTCACCATATTAAACTATTGGTAAAGGACTTTCAGGAAACTAAGTTTCATTGAAATCCGGTCTTCACGCCCTCTCCTTGTAAGATGTATGTATGTACATACATACACTCATAGACAGATTGGTTGCAACACTTTTTTTTTATGATTTTTGGAACGCGTAAAAATTTTGAAAATGCGAACAACTTCTCTGGATAAATATCAAAAGCGATTATGATAGCTGTCAATGCACTACAGATTTGAGTTATACAAGGTAAAATCAAGAAATGTATTTGCGTTTTACAACAAATTCTTGTTTCGAATATTATAAGATGATAGTAAATATGATGCAAATTTTATAAATTTATTTGTATTTCCAAAATACCTTTTACATTACAAAAAATAATATTATTGACCTAGTAATATAACATATAACGAAATTGTGTAATATAGTGTAATATTTAAATTGTATAGTATTTATATTATGATAAATATAAATATTAAATATGAATATAATATTTATATTTATATACAGGGTGTTCCAGACCTGACGTACCACTCGTTAATAGCAGATTTCTGAGATCATTTTGAGACGAAAATCCTAGTACTAAAATGCCGAGGCTCTAATAGTTTTTAAATGAGAAGTGTTTAAAATTAGCCAATCCATTTGTCAGAAGTTTGCGCGATCAGTCGTGTCATATTGTATAGTAGTAAAGGTATCTTAGGGCATCAATTCTGTTTTCGAAACTAATACAATTTTACATACATATTACCTACGTTGTTATAAATATTTCTTATCTTTATTGCGGGTGAATTATTAATTAATTGTAATAATAAAAAGACATAAGTATTTATGATACGTATCGAACTTTCCAAATTGTCATATGAATTTTTTCATAAATGTACAACTCTGATGCTAAAAAATCTACAGATGAATATAAACTAATGAAAATTACTTTCCTTTTTTATAACAGAGTAGAATTAAACATCGATAATAACAGCAAAGATATTTTTATAACAATAATTCATCCAAAATCGAATTAAAGTAGTGGCATGTTTGAAAGATAAACTTTAAATAAATCTAATAATTTAACTAATAATAACTAATTAATGCTAATAATACTAGAACGTATATAAGTAATAGTAATAAATAGTAAGTAATAAAAATACATAATTTGAAATAAATTTATTAAATAATTTATTAAATAATTTGAAATAAATATTAATAGTACATTTTAATAACATAACTTTTATTAATACTAACATTATTTATTTTTATACTGAGTTAACTCATTTTAATATTGTGTATTAATTCAGTACGAACCTATTTTTGAGATTATATAGAGTGAGTAAAGTTATGTTATTATTAATTAAAGTGTATTATTAATATTTATTTTAAATTATTTCATAAATTTATTTCAAATTACATATTTTTACTCACTATTTATTAGTAATATTTATATGTTCTGTTATTATTAGCGAAACATTAACATGTTACGTTAATTACAATATAATTCCTCAAGAGATTTTTTTCAATAACAACAACTGCATATATTTGCAATATAAAAATATTAAATTGATTTAAAACTTCTGAGTGGTCATTGCGGCATTATGAGAAATTTGACACCAGAAGCGAGAAAATCGCACAAAAATTTATTTTTGCGTGCCATTTTCAAATAAGCAGATATCTGGATGAAAAAACACTTTAGATAATTTTAGCATGTTTGTAAAATATTCCCACCTTTTTTTCCCTTGATAGTCTTGAACAGCCGTATATGAATATAACGTATATGAATATAACTTATAATTGTAAGTTCTATTTATTTTACCGCTGTTTATTTACTCAAGGAAAAAAATAGTTGCATTAATAAAGTATTTTATAAGTATGTTAAAACTATTTAAAATATTTTTTCATTCTGATATATTTCTATTTAAAAATGGAACGGATGAATTTTTAATGTAAATGTAGCGTCAAGCGTAGTACGAGGCGCCGCCGCTAGTGTAGTCCCGCCTAGAGTTAACACTAAAGAATAATACTGTGTTTTTAGAATAAGCCTAGATGCTTTAATAAACAAGTATGTGAAAATTTTATGTGTTTGCATGCGAAATCGGTGAAAAGGTAAAGCATAGCAGTAAATTAATTCACATACACATTGTATTATTGTCTGTACTTTAATTCTGGGAAAGGATTTTTAAATATGTAAAGCCAATTAAAAGATTAATAAATCTGAAATTAATTATGCTCGATCGGTAACTATGTCACTTTAGGATCCCCTTAATAGTGATGTTTTTTTGACGTCAAGAAACCGTCAAATTTTGTAATCAAAAATCATCATCTTGACTTCTTTGGTGTAATCAAAATAAGACGTTATAATTACATTTTGATTGAAATGTGTTCCTTGGGTTGGGTATCAGTGGGCCATTTTGACGTCACGGTGATGAATAAATAATGATGTCATTTTGATGTTTTCGTGACTAGTTTGTTCTACTTAAAGGGATCCTGTAGCCTTCCGCGGTACTAACAATTTTTGTAAACAAATATTATATATCGTCGTATTGCTTTCATAGATTTGAAAATCCTTTTACAGAATGAAAGTATAGGCATTAATATGTGTATGCTCCGTAGTATTGATGCTGAAAACAACAAAAATTTTTTAATAAACTGTCAAGTCATGACAATATGTGCTTGACATAAGATCTCTGCAATCCGTATTTGCGAAATACCACCGAGTAAACACATAGATTACATTAACAAACAACATAGAATTTTGTAAATTTCATTTCGACACATAATTAAAAAGATTTGGGTTTACAAAAATTATGTGATGTATGGGTTAGGTTAGGTAAAGAGGAGCGAATATTTTTAATTTTTTTTCGTTTTTGATATGAAGTCGATACTCGTGTGGTTCATTTTTGCGTGTACTATAATCCTGCAAAAGGATTATTCTATAAAGCCAATTTGATAATTTATAATATTATATCTATTAGAATTCCACCTACATTATCGACCTCGATCAAGTTCGAGCGACGCTCTAGGATCTCTTTAAGGGAAATGCTTGATAAATAAATTGTAAAATTTATTAATATGATTTAGAAAAGTTTTATCTCGTGGTAACGAGATCGTGGTACAATTCAGGAAACGCGATTAATTTAAAAAAAATATATTAATTTAACTTTTATAATAATTATGTATATGTATAAGATAAATATAAAAAAAAGATATAACCTTGGATTTTTAGTTTATGTTTCTCGTTCAGTCTCATAATTTATTTAATTTATATCTTTTTCAATTAATATCGCTTATTTATATTATCGTATATTCAGTAAACAAAAACTTTAATAGAAGAATATGATTTAAGTAATCAATACATAGGGTAAGTGTGCCAATTATTGTGCCATTTTAGCTAAACCTTCATAATTTTTGTTAATTAAAACAATTTTACTACTTTTTTTACTTCTTACAGTATTAAAATTATAATTTAATATTTTTTACAATATTAGGAATTTTTTCATAAATAAAATATAAGAAAAACTTAAAAAATAATTAAAATAAATAAGAATAAAGTAAAAAATGATTTGAGCTAGTTATTGGATAAAGAAAAGTCATAAAAATAAGTTACTGTGCCTCATTTACTGTGCTCCCTTTCCAAATACGGTGCTTCAAATACTACGAAGCAATTCTGCATACTATGCCCTAAATACTATTAATTAGATTAAATATCACAGCATGAGAGGGCACTGTAACTGCCAAAAAATAACAAAAACTTATCCACTTACTGGATACAGTAATAGAAACAAGCACGGAATTCTTACCGATTACTGAATACATTAAAAATAAAAAATATATGTTTGGAACATTGCTTGAAGTATTGTTTTTTTCGTAATTTATATGAGTTTCTTTAATATATTATACACTTTATTATATTATTATATATATTTTATTTTTTATTATATTATTATTTTTTATTATATTATTATATATATTTATACACTGTATTTATCATATACAGTGGTATACGTTAATCTATTATATATTAATGTGTAAATGTTCACTGTTTCTTAAGCTTTTTGATAAGTTTAATATGAAAAAAAAGCTAAATTAGGTATAAAAAATTTTAAATATTATTTTCAGTATTTAAAAATTATAAGTATGTTAGACATTTAATTTTGATATGTAAATAAAAAATTGAACTTTGTAAAAAAAATTAAATATCCCGAATTTCATAATGCTAAATTTTATTATATGGAGAAATAAATTAAAAGCACAATAATCGGTCGATCCACAGTAATTGGCACATTTACCCCATTAAATGTAGTTTTTTTTATATCAGAGAACTTATATATCTGAAGATGCCTTGCTTAAAAAGAAATAGAGGACACATTGATATTTTAGAATAGATTTTGGACTTTCTGTCCTCCTATATTCCTGAAACAAGGCATTTTTAAATATATACAATTTCTACGTTACATATAAATAAAATTTATTAAAAAATAATTCTTTTTTCTTGTTTTTACAAATAAATTGATGTTATAAAAAATATAAAAATAATTCTTTAATTACAATGTGATAAGAATAAGTTCTGTTATAAAAGCATCACTTCGAAATATATAATCCAAGCTCATCAATTATTACAAAAACATTATTTAATTTTTTTTTACATATATATTTACATATATGAGTATGCTAGTATTAATATTAATAATAATTTACTAATATTATAATGGCAAAATGATTTTTTCAGCGAAGTTGAATATGCTCAGATATCGTTTATAATCGCTTATTAGAATTTTTTAAGAGACGTGTAGGAATGCCGGGTCACGGATAATGACCCTTCTTGTTGTTCCCTTTCCTCTCTTCCATCCTCCATTGAATATGATTTCACATTGCCTAATTATGCAGCACGCAAGGACGGTGACCCTAATTCACAAGGCGCGGCAATTCACGACTCGATAAATTTTCTACAATAAAGAAAACAACATTTAACGTTTTAGAAGTAACGAGGAGGAAATACGCGAATTTGTTAATAGGAATAATAATAATTCTAAATTAATCGCTGGATGACTGATGGATGAATGATTTTATTACAATGTATCGTTGTATTTTAAAAAATTTAATAATAAAAATATATAATGAATTTTTAAAAATATCTATATCGAATATAACTTGATATCTGGGTTGTTAGAATAAAATGTGATATCGAGTATAAAAGCATATCTAAGGTCTAAGATGTACACGGGCCAATTCTCGACGTTGGACATACGAATAATGTTTTATGTTAGTATGTCCATAGATATAGTACGTCCTATAGACGTCCATTTAGGGATATATATTTGATGGTCTAGCAAAGGATGTCCTTTGGATGTCCAAAATATACGGATATATTTTATAATATTTATATTTATTTATATTCAACTTTTGTGGACAAGTTATGTACATCCAATGTATGTCCTGATTGAGACATCCGTTGAATATATACCACAGGATTTGGCAAAACTTCCGAAAACGTCCATGTTCCGATTTGGAACGAAATTTTGAAAATAGGTGCTTTTTACATAAAAATAATATTTAGGAAAAGGATTTTTGGCGACTAAAAAATTAAAGCACTTTTCAAATATATGTATTAAAATTGAGGTTGCTCGATTAAGGTTAAGGGAGACCGGGGTTGAAAGTGAAAATAAAATTCTAAAAAAATATTGAAACATTTTTTAGTTTTTTTAAATAAAAAAGTCTGTGCTTTTCTTAGAGATTTAATATTTATTTATACGGTTAAGTTGAACATTCAAGACTAGTGTCAGATTGATGATATGTCATTAAATACATTGTTAAAAATGTTATAATCCTGCAAAATGATCGAGGCGAATTGTTACTTTTTACCTCAGTTTGGGGTTGAAAGTAACAGTACTGGGGTAAGTTGTACCACAAATACCTACAAGCTGAATAGTGCAAAATGAAAACTAAAAAATAATTAATAAATAATAATGAAAACTACACAGTAATATTAATTAATAATATTGATTGATAATATTAATCAACGTAACAAAAATTATCTATTCTTTAATTAACACAGCAAAATATTTCTTAATCAGAAATCAACATAACATAATATTATCTTCTTTTGAACAACATAATGTATTTTTTAATTATTAATTAATTAACGTAACATAAATTGTCTTTAATTAGCTTAACATAATATACTTTAATTATTATAATTAATTAACGTTTCTTTGGTAGATTCTCATTAAAATTCTAAAAAAATAAAAAACATAGTTACTAGTAGTTTATATTTCTTGTTGGAGCAAGTTGTTACATGTTATAATTAACCCCAATGGCATGCTATTTCTAACTCAAAAATAGAACACATCATAAAGTCAAGTATTTGTAGTAAAAACGTTTCAAATGTAATAAAACGCCAACATATTATTGTCTAGTGATTAATTATCAAGATTACGAAAACAAGCAATTGCTGATAAAGTGTAAAATTTAAAAATTTAAAAATTTAAAAGTCCAAAAAAATATTATCGAGAAATATTTACTCATGTTATGCGCAGTCATTGTTGCGGTCTCGATCTCATGGATTGCAGGGATGAAGAATAACACTTCTCGTTGCTTAGAGTAAACCTAAACTGTCTTTCTTGCTGATAAACGTACAATAAATGGGAAGGCTTGTAGAGACGACTTCGTCAATAACATGATAAAAAGAAAAGAGAGAGCGGCTAAGGCCCCGTCGTATATATATTTTTCTACGCGCACTCCTAGCGCCCAACGAATATTGCCAATTTTTTGGCATGAATTCTATGGTCACCTCATACACAATATTTTTCAATAGAGTGGCGCTAGATGCTAGGCGCCAAATCGTCGTGGAAGCAACGCAACAGTGGTAGGTCGGCATTCGACTTGTTTTGTTTTCATAGCGCTGTCTCTTTTCTTTACAAAATTATTAGCTGTGTTACAATTTACTCCTGTTACTTTCAACCTCGGTCTCTTCTACGCAACCTCTTCCCCTGGGGGGAGGGGGAGAGTACTCCATATTGTAGTGTTTGATGAGAGGAGTTCAGTAGTAGAACTCTTTTTTGTTTGACCTTCAGAACAAAAAATGTGATATATTCTAAAAATTTGATATTGTTATATTTTAATCTCCTTTTCTGAGGGAGGGAGGTTAGTACCCTACATTATAGTGTTTGATGAAAAGAGTTCAGTAATCGTACTGCTTTTCATTAACTCTCATTCGATTGACCTTGAGAACATAAAAAATATGATATACTTTAAAAAGTATGTTACAGTTGCGTAAAAAGTCGCAAACCCACATGAAACCGTATAACTGTGGACCTAGCTCCCCCTCGATCCCCGCTTAAAAAATTATAACATAACTAGAGAGCTCCTTACCTAACAACGTGGAAACGAACAGCGTGGACTTTGCATGAAAAGGAATTAGAAGAAAAAATGTTTAAAAAGTGCTTTAACTTTTGAGTCGTTGCAAAAATCTTTTTCCTGAACATCGTTTTTATGTAAAAGGAACCTATTTTTAAAATTTCGCATGGATTAGAGCATGGATGTTTTCAAAAGAACAGCCAAAAAAGAATTTATTCAGTAGGAGTTAACAAAAAAGATTTCTACCAATTTAAACAAATATTAATTACATATTAAAAACATTTATGTAAATATTAAAATAAATATTTATTAAATATTGAAAAATATTTTTTCAAATGTAAAATAAAAATTTTTTTCATGAGAAAAAAGGATTTTATCCCATTATTTTAATGTTTTTAAAATGTTTCGAAAAATGTTTTTCAAACATTTAAAAAAATATTTTTCAAATATCATTTGCTAATTGGGTAGTGCTATGTGGGTTATACTGATGTTATAACTATGAATTAAGTAAAGTTGAAAAAACTCCTATAATAATAATCAAATACATACAATGTTTATATAAATTAAACAAATTGTATTAATCTTTCTTACATAAAAAATTTTTAATATTCGAAATTTTTTCAATTTGCACTTTTAAGTGTTAATAACATAACATTAAAGCATTAACACATCAAATTTTTAATATGTCAAAATTTTCAATAGTTTATAATATTGAATTGTTCGATATATTTGTTTCCAAAAACAAGTATTTTTTAAAAATCAAATTTTATGTTTGATTAATGAATGGAAATATATTTTCAGTTATATTAAGAGAATAAAACTACTGCTTGGTCGTTTCATCTAACTTTTGTTCTTCTAGCTTTTTTATTTTTTTTGAACGTTCTCGTGCGATATGTTCCAAACTGTTATAAAACTCCGAATTTGCGGTGAAAAGACGTTTGAAATCACGACGATGCAAGCGAAGCAGTTCGCATGTTTCTAAGGCGATAACTGATTCTTCTCTGCGCTGATTTGGATAAATCAAGCTAGCTTCGCCAAAATAATCATTATCATGAAGATGACATATCTAAAAAATATCTTATTATTTAATATAATTGAAAAAAAGCATAAATTAATTTTTTTCTCTATGTAAATATTTTTAATTACTTCTTTTCCAGAGAATGTGATCAATGTGACAGTTCCGCTGGCTATAAAATACATGCAATCACCTTCAATGCCGGCTGTATAAATTATATCTTTCTCCAGATATATTACCATTTTCAATGAACCTATAATAAATTAATCTATCGTTAAAATAATAATCTAACCTAAAATTTTCGAAATAAGTGGAAAGAAAAACAAGTGCAAATGGAAAAAGTTAAGTATAATAGTAAATAGTAAATAATAAATAGCAATAGGTATAATAGTAAACCACATTAAGATAATATTATGATTAATGTTACATCCATCCTTTATTAGATTGCGTTAAAATAAATGTAATTATATATTGAATATTCATTAAAATTACCATCTACTAAACATCCTTGATGAATAGTATTCAGGATGTCCCTGTGTATTCCTTCTCTTTCAAAAACTAAGCATTTTAGAGAAAAATAATGTTTCAGACAAAAATTGTATGGTTTTGAGGGAAATATAAGATGTCATTGGTTTGATCTTAAATAGTTCTTTGAAGGTCACGTAAAAGTCAATTCAATTCAATTTCTTAAATGGAACCTCCTACTTTTCATTGCATATTCTTTTAGTTTATCGCAAGAGCTTTCCAAAATATTATAATTGACTATATTTTCGTTAAATACTTTTCAAGATATTTTAAATTTTGTCATGATATTTTTATCGAAAATGAAGTGGATGAGATATTTTATTTTTTCATAGGCGATACTCTTACGGGATGCGCAAACACATAACGAGCACGAGAGAGGGAGAGGGAGAGGGAGAGGGGGGAGAGAGAGAGAGAGAGAGAGGAAAATAAAGAAAGAAAAAGGAGATCAGAGAGAAAGGAGTGAACAGAGAGAAGAAGGAGGAAACAGGAAAATGGAAGAGACGCGGAGGATAAGAAGAAAGAGAAAGGAGGAAGGAGAGAAAAAGATAGAGAGGTTAGGAAAGAAGGGGAAAGGATAGTAGAAGAGAAAACAGAGAAAGAGGGGGGCGGAACAAGCAAGAGGCAGGGCAGGGAAGAGGAGAAGCAGTAAGAAAAGGAGACGATAGAGAAGGAGGAGAAGAAGGTGGAGGAGAGAATGGCAGAATGGTGGAGACTGGCGAAGGAAACAGAAAGATATATATATATATATACACATATAAATAGAGATTATTCAAAAGAAAGAAATTACATATATATTTTCTTATTATACATATATATAGTATATATTTTATATATGTATATTTTTATATAAAAAACTTTTTATGAGAAATAATATATATAACGAAAATAATGTAATTTATGTAATAATAATAGTAATAGTAATATTAACAATAGAGCAGTAATATAATAATAACATAATAGTAAATAGAAACAACAATAAATATTATATTGTCAATATAAGGAAAAAATAATTACTTATCAAATCACCAAGAACATTGCGGGGTAAATTATGAATCATGATATCTACCAATCTCTGGTTGCTGTGGAATAAAATTTCTTGATTTAAATGATCTAAAAAAGAAACATTGAAAAACATTTTAGAGAGAAATATATATTTTACCAGCTTATTTTTCTAATAGTTAGCTAATAACTTAATCTTTTTTTATTTAATTCTCATTGCTTTCAACTAACCCGAAAGAGTGTCAGATATAATATTTTCTTTGAAGAAATTGTCCTGATAACGATATTCGTAATAGAAAATCAATTTGTCTTGTAAATACAACGGAAGCTTAGTCTGACGAATGTATTCTTTTATTTCATGCATGATTTTTTGATATTTGATCTGTGGCTTTGCCGATGATTCCAAAAATTGCAGGATTATAACTGTAATCATAAGAACTCTTTTATCATTAATTCAACTTTTATTTTTATTTTATTTACATTTACATACAACAGCTGAGAAATAATAATTATTATAATAAAAATAAAGGAATTTACTATGAAATGTAATATTAAAATTTGAATATAACTAGAAATAACTTAATACCAATCAAATAAATTATATAGCCTTTCCCCAGGAGTAAAAGTATGCATCTTATTATTGTGTCCAAAATACCAAAACTTTCGAACTCCATAAAATTAGAACCAATCAGATTACTTATGCCAATATGCATAAATACTAAATAAATCTCCCAGTTAGACTTATTATAAAGTTTCGTCGAAATATAATATACATCTGAGTTCTGAAATTATACCACTGTATAAATACGAGGATAATGTATTACTATTTTCTATTTATTAATTTTTTATTTTAATATAAATTTGATAAAAAATTTTTCATAAAAATATAAAAATGAAATATAAAGGTATATATATTGTATATATATGTATATATTATTACATATAAAACATATACCTATATGTTTTCTTTGCTTTGTATAATTTATATGCATATGTGTGTATATGTACGTGTGCATGAATGCGTGTACGTGTATGCATGTGCGTGTGCGTAAAGTGTATCAGACCCTATCTATAGTATTTACATGTATATTTTTATTTAGAAACGGAATGTCATCCAGAAATGACTAAAAAATTTGTTGAAGTATAATATTGAATGATATTATGTTTGTATTCAGATTTGTTTCTATTTAAAATTTGAAGTTATCTTTGTGATATTTAAGATTTTGATCATTTTCAATTTTTTCCGAAAAACTGGCATCAAATTGATTCTACACATACTTATGGTTTTTTCAACAAATTTTTTTATTTATTTCAATCGGACATTTCATTTCCGAATAAAAATGGTAATACTAGGGATGTGCCGGATAGAAAATTTGCCGGATAACCAGATACCGAATAATTTAGCATTTATTATTACCGAATAACCGGATACCAGATATTATCTGGCAATGGCCGGATCACCGAATAAAACCAGATATATTATCCGTCAAAAAATCTGAAAACATTCAACTGTGTTTCTCGCCTTTTTAATCTAGTATTTCTTGTCTTGGTCATACTTTTAGGGTGCTATTACATGAAGCGCGGAAGACAAAATTTACTAGATTTCCGCGATCCGTTCCGTTCATTTAGTTACCTTATATCACAAGGAGCACAATTTGCATGGAAAAGCGGAATAGGGAATTATAAAATAAGAATGTTTAGCGGTATTTATTAATTAAAATGCTTGTATTCAATAAATAAGCTGAAAAGATAAACATACTAATATAAATTGCAATGAATTAAGTCAACACACATTTAATAAAGGATAAAGGATAAATATACAATATAAATGTCTAGTTACCACGTTATTGTCCCGCTTTTTCGCATAAATTGTGCTCCTGTAATATAAGGCAACCAAATGAACGGAACGGATCGTGGAAATCTAGTAAATTTTGTCTTCCACGCTTTCGCGTTTCCGCGTTTCCGCGCTTCATGTAATGGCACCCTTAGTTGTATATCCATAGAGTCCCTGTAATAAGAGTCTGACCATCAGATATCCACTTTTGATTGGTTCTCTAAATCTTGGCAACTCCCGCTCATATTCGAATTACACTAATCTTATTATTAACATAGACATAATATTTTAGCAACATAAATAAACAATAAACATTTTAGAAGAGTGCAATATCATTATTTTTTATATAAAACGTTAAAATAATATATATATATATATATATATATGAAATTCCTTACATTTATTCTTGACCATAAATGTCAGAAGAGGTTAGAGGCGCCTTAGGTTAGAGAAAGAGATAGTGAATGAAAGAGAAGTGAGATATTCACTTCTTTCTCTAACCTCACCTTCTCTCTCGCAGAATTTTGCCAAAACTGTCGAGTTGGCCAGACTCTTATTACAGGGACTCTACATATCCACAGATGATACTAAGCTTTGAATGCTACTCTGGGTGCATTCATTTTAGACGCTCACGCGCTGAAAGCGTCATTCTTTCTTTAGGTGCGTTCCGTGCATAATGCTCATGATGCATTTATCCTTTTTGTTCATCAAAAGATAAGCAAGGATAAATAATGCATTATGCGCATCATGCATTGAACAGAACGCACCTTTTGTTGTTCATTATATGTTGAAGAAAGATCAAATGGCGCTTTCAGCGCGTGAGCGTCCAAAGCAAATCTTAAGTTAATCTTACCTAGATTTTTCGAAAAATGGCCAAATAGGCCGGAGTGTAAAAAAGTAGCCAACTAGGCCGGATACCGGATAATTACCGGATATCCGGCACATCTCTAGGTAATACAGATGGTTTAATATACCCTATATGTAGAAAAAAAACATTAAGAATAATTAATAATAATTATAAAAATAACTTTTTCTACTGTTTTTTACGAAAAGTAAAATTGTAATTATACAATATTCTATAATTATATATAGGCATATTTTATATATGATTATTAATTATTTATATCTAATTACATATGAGCAATTTTTCCTCATTTTTCAAACTTTAAATTTGATAAAAATATTGTGAAAATTATCTCTCTCTTTAATTATTTAAAAAAAATTTTCTTAGTTTTTCTATATATACGAATAAAAATACAAACAAAAGAAAATTTACGATTTTAATATGAAAAATTGTTTACTGGGAAGTAATTTATAAACGGTTTTGAGAGACCAAACTAATTACAGAAATTACCTCTATTGGTTTTCCTTGTATATGCATGATGATGTAGGGAAAGATGTAACTTATACAGCTACACCAATGAAAAATTAATAATGTTAAAATAATGAGCCATATTGTTATCTGTAGAGCTTGAGGCATTCCAAAACTCTTTAAAAAAACAATTAATTTATTTATAAAAGTCAAATTATTTAATATTTGTATTTATATAATTATGAGTTACTGTATTGATTTGTTGAACATTTCGCCGCACTGTAGGTATGCGAATTAATTTTAAGATAGGTAGGAATTCGAAAATAAGTACTGCAGAATTCGAATTTGGACCAGGTGGTAAGATAATTGTCGGGTAAATCCACATATATGGTACCGAGCTAATAAGGTCAACGAAGAAGTATCCCTTCACATAATGTCTGTTTAGATACATACAGTTCTCACTTTTGTATATTTAGAAGAGAGAAAAAACGGTTAAGATAACCAGTGAGAATTTAATTTAATTTAATTCTTAATATTAAATTTAATTTGTATGTTATTATGACACAATCACCGTGCTACTAGAGTAATATCAAGAAAAATTTCATGTCCATCGGGCGATACAAATCCAGTAATAAAATTCAAGAATATGTCGATGATGAAAACGATGTAAGTTGGATATACAACATTCCAAGATTTGGGACTGCCACTCTTTCCAATTCTGTAGAAGCATATAATACGCGGAACTGCCACGAAAACATATAAATAAGTGACAGTCATTATCGTGTTCCAGTAGAACCTATGGTAACAGTTTTCTCTCTTACACTAGTGTTTGCAAAAAAAGTCAAAGCTGTTGCTCTTAATTTTCATACCTTAACATACTACATGGATGGATCATCCATCGATGAGGTGATTTTGAGTGTCTTCGCTTTTCGAAAGCAATGGCTGCTTGGCTGCGCAGAACCGAACGCGTTAAAGGATGTCGAGTAGAAACCAAAACGAACTTCTGAAGATTTCGTTTCCAACGACTGTAGAATCGTGCGTTTGGAGGTAATTTTGGCAGATTGCTGCCGGATGTCTTCGGTAAATCGCACACATGTGCGCGTAAATTCCCTTTTTTAATTAAGACGTTCGGATTTTGAATCGTCATACTGCGTTGATGCAATGTTGCACACGTCAATGGGCTTGTTCTTTTTCGCTGTACTGCTGCAGTGCACGAAGTTAGAACGAGAGAAAGTATGTTTGTTTCATTTTAACTTACTGCACTGGTGCAGCAGTGCAGCGAAAAAAAACAAACCTAATATTAGGTTCGTTCCGTTTCATGCATGATGCGCATAATGCATCATTCATCCTTTGATTAACAAGAAGGATAAATAAAGCATCATGTATAAAACGGAACGCACCTATTGTCAATGATTGCACGTAAGATATGACGATCACTTATAGATACAATCAAGTTTCAGGCTTAAGATTGCCATAGAAACAACAAATACTTTTAAACCTGGTTAAGCATTCTTAATATTTCTAAAAAAAATTATCTTTATGTAAAATTATCACAATAATGGAAAAAGAGCTCTCTTATAAGGGATTCTATCTTAACAAATACATTCCTGGTTTCTGCATTGGTGAATTTATTGATTTGTTGTATATGTAAAAAAATAACAATTAATTTCTCCGATATTAAAAATTATTATTCGTATAAAAAAAAAAATATATATATATATAAGAACACAATTGATGGTATTTTTTCATCTAATTGATGGTATCTCACATACAGATAACATATCAGAATACAAATTTGATCAAAATTTTTTTATTATTTTCTAAATATATATTATATTAGAATTGTACTAGAATAAACTTTTAAAAATATATACACTACGATTAATAGAACGCAAAAAATGATATATTATATGTATATAATACACGAGTAGAATTTCTACCAAAGAATATAATCATGACTCTTTCTATTTGCACAGATGATTCGAATCGGACAGCTCTATGTTTTAAAGAAATACTGACAATCTCTTTGAAAGATAATTTTGCAAATAATATCAAGCAAATAGGTGGATGCTGTATTCATGTAGAACCCATCGGTCCTCAAGATTGCAAGTTTCTCGTGCATATGCATTCTTCGATGACTATCGACGATTATTTTGGCGGAACAAAACTCGTCAGCTTGGTGATAGAAGAACTGCGATGCCTGAAAGAGAAACACACTGAGTATATTTTATGATTTTAATGGAGATTACATACTAGGATTCATTAATGTTTTAGCATTTGAATTTAAGATTTTTAAACATTATCGATTTAGCATATTACCTCTAGATATTCATGATTCTGAATTTTGACAATTTAGTATTTGAGTAAATATTTGATATATGTACGTAAAAAATTGAACACATAAGGAATTAAAAATACACAATAATTCAAGTAGTAATATCTTTAATGGAGATTATAAATAAAACAATGATATATAATTGAAAACAAGAGAAAAGTAGAAAAACCAAAGGATAAATGTCCATTTACAAAGACTATATCATTTTAAACAGTTTACTAAATATCTAAAAATAAGCATGACTAAATGCAGAAATGTTTCAGATAAAAATTGTATGTTCTGGATGGATACAAATAAAATTATATTTAAAGCATACTTTGACATACAATATAAAATATCTTGTAAACTATTAATTTTTTGACAATTGTAATAATATATTCGTCAACAAAATTATCATAGTAAAGTAAATTTATGTCAAAATTTTGCATAATTTCAAATAAATATAATACCGAAAAATCATTTTAATACCTCAAAAAATACTTTAAAGTTTGAGACTTCTTCTCTCAAATACATTTAAAATCATTTAAAAGAAAAAATTGCAAGTATAGCTTTCAGGGATAGGATCTCTCAAAAAATTTTAAATAGCAATAGGGACCAAATAATTATCATTTCAAAAGTAATTCTGATTTTCCTCACAACAAACTTTATTTTTTATAATTTGAGTGAAAATTTCTCGAAAAATCACATTTGGAAACTGCGAGTATAAAAAACTCAAAATTTACAATTTTGAGAAAGATTTAGTTTATTAAATTTTCAAAGTGCGGTGTCCATCAATTTCCATATTCTACACTGTATAAGTATTAACAGATAACATCGAATAATATATTTCAAAATATTCATAGCAAATAAACAAATTTTTGTCAAAATCAATTGATTATAGAATTAGTAGGTCAGAAAGTTTTCACTGGCGGATTCTACGCACGCACGCACTGTAATGTGACTAACTTCTGAGGGCGCGGTCCATGGACTAATATTTTCCGCGTAAAGGCCGCGACACAGACTTTTGCATAACGCATAATTCATAATGCATAAGGAAATCAACCAATCAGAGTTCTTTATTTCCTATCTGGAAAGAGAAATGGAGAACTTTGATTGGTTGATCTCCTTATGCTTATGTATTACGCGTTATGCAAAAGTTTGTGCTCCCCGCTTAACGCGTATCGCGTGTATATATTTATACGTGATATTCAGATCTCATCGTTTACATGGGTGAAAAATTTGCGTAGTAAATACTCGCGTATTCAATAAACTGTAAGGGTGACGTCCCATGGCACAGATTCTTCACGTAAACGTACTGCGTAACCAATTAGAAACGTTCCGCATTTTCTATTACGCAAGATTAAATTTCTTGTGTCACATGAAGAGTAAAAAGTCGGCGGCGTACCAAGTATAACCAATTGCAGTTTTATATTCTTCTAAGTTGTTCCAATAGAAATGCTAAACGTCGTTGTTCATTGGTTATGCCAATTTATAATACGCATCATGGGACATTAGGAAATTGAATTTGCGTACACAGCGCACACATACAGATAAAGATACACATATAATAAAAAGTACAGATTTTTAGTATTGTGAATATCGTACACTATAACTTGTTATGTCCAAAATAAATTCTGATCATTTACTATTACGTATGATAAAAATTTATAAAAATGCTACTTTTAAAAAAGTTAATCGAGCAGCATTAAACATAAAATTAAAAAAAATGGTTGCTCTATTTTTATTACAGAAGATGAAAAATTTTCATATATTTTTCATAAATTACATACATGAATAATTGATTATTTATTTCAAAATGCTATTTCACTTTTATAATTTTATTTAAAACATGACTTTATAATCAGTCATTTTTAATAAAAGTAAATAATTATACTTACATGTAATCCCTTTATAATAGGTTAATATCAAAGGTGAAATTATTTCTATCAAAATTATTGCGCCCTGGAAAATAATAAAAATTTGAAAGAAACTTATAAACAATTCCGAATAGAATCTATTCCGAAATTACATGATACATACCTCTGCTTAGAATTTCGTAGCACACATATACATAAAACGTATGAGAAAATGCGTAATACGCTACAATGAATGTGCGTAACAGAAAATGCGGAACGTTTCTGATTGGTTAAATAATATAATTATATATAAATTTTCTTATAAGATCTCATGTGACGTATCGTGCCAAAATCTCATATGAAATCTAAAATGCGATCTCACATGGGACTTGTATGGGATTTCGTATTCCACATAATACAATTCTTGTCAGGTGTGAAGAATTTATGTAGTTTACGGGCTGTGAGATAGGAAGGCTTAGGAGAGCCCGTTTGCTATAGAGAAAGTTACAATCAGTGGTTACGGTTAACAGCACCGAGCTGCAGAAAAGTCTAAGAATTCTGCTGGGGGTCCCCTTGTTACAGGGACCGTGAATGATTTTCACATGCGAGAAAGATTCGCCGCATAGCGGCGGCGGCAAGCGTAGTGCGAGATTCGCAGTTTTACTATATCATTGCTTCATTTAATTGCTTTATTATTTAATTTTTTATTCTCCGAATATATTATTGTGTTACGAGGTATTGCAATATTTTGAATTAAGTAGTTTGGCTCGTAACACAAGAAAATGCGCCAACCATAAAAATGGATAGTTACATAAATATACATAAATTATAACGCCTATTTTATACGCCTGCACACACGCACGCATTAAGAGAGGAAAGGTTAGACAATTAAGATATTAAATCTGTTTCGCAGTGCCAAGTATTTTGAATAAAATATTTCTTTTAATTTCATCTTCAAATGCCCTTTAAATAATCAATAAAATAATTAGTATCTGAAGATAATCAAGACAATCTTAGAGATAAGATCAAACTATAAACACTGCCCAAAGAGTAATAGTGAAGAAATAGAAATAGTTTATGTAACTATTTATTTTTATACTTTTTATATATATATTTTTATACTTTTATACTTTATATCAAATACATTATATTTTATATCAAAATATGTCGAAATAAATATCTTTTATGCAGAATGGAAAAATCATTTTGTGCAAAAATTTTGAAAATTAATATTTTATCATTTATCATCCTTCAAGCGTACACACAACTTTTGTCTGAAACATTTTTCCATATATTTTCTATATTTTTCGAGATATGTGGAGCAAAGTAAATTATATAAATATCCAATAAATAATTTGTTAGCAAATTGCTATCAAATTGATATCAAATTCGCTCAAAATTTAATACCAAATATTATATAACATATGTGTCCGTAGTTTGTATTTTGCTAGCAAATCTTGCGGACATAATTTTAGAGTAAATTAATGTCAAAAAGCAAGTAAAATCTGCATAATGCAGTTTGATATCAAATTGTCACCAAGAAACAAATAAGTATGCAACACAATCTAATAGCAAAATAAAAGTAAAAACCGAGCAAGGCTTGCAGTTCGGTCATAATGATATTTTCTTTATATTTGTTGTAATTTGATGTCAATGTTATGAAATAAAGTTTTACTTGGCTTCTAATGGCAATTTGCTATCACATTTTATTAACAAACTTGATTTTATTCCTATTACATATAGCGACATCATCAAACACGACAAACTTTGATATTTGGTGTCGTTTTGCTTACAAAATAGCAACCATTTAGTAAAATCTACTTTGACAGATTGAACTAGTTGGATATAATTATAATTTGAACAAAGTTCAAAATTAACAGAGAATATTGAAAATGATTGTATTTTACATTTTTATGTAATTTTCTTGATATAATAATTTTAACATATTATAATTACATATTTATGAATATTAATTAAAATTAAAATTAATACAGGATTTTTATAGATAAATTTTTAAGGAGAAAATACACTATTCAAAAAAATATAGGGAACACTTTTTGTATGCTGAGAATTTGGGCTATTTTCAAACCGCTGTAACTCGGCAAAGAATCATCGCAGAGACAAAATCCACAAAGCATTTTGAAGCTTGAATCTTCTTCTTTTAAATTCTTTTTGTCGATTTTAATTATCTCTTTCCTTTACAAAACGGCAGAATGATGAAGCTTGGTCCGTCAAAATAAAAATTTTTAACACGATTTTGCTGCATTACATCTGGCGTGCAAAAAATCGTAGAGAAATTCTGTTATCTGCGTCTTATAGCAGGATCTTCCCCCTTTAATTTGAATGGTTGCTGATCGCGGTGCGATATTTTTTGATCGAGTTGTTAAGTTTTGAAGATAAAATGGTCATTTTGACTTTGCTCGCTGATCTAATCTAAATTGTTGAAAACTAAAAGAATCGATCTACTTTACCATAGTATATAATAAAGAACGTCTCAAGAAATTAAATATGCATTTTTCAAGCTTTAAGTTTTAATTTTAACGCAATATCGATAGTTTTTTAGTTTTTAGCAATATAGACAATTTCAAGAGCAATGGACACATGGAATAAAAATGTTTTAATTGTTAACGTTATTATTTTTCATTCTGGCATACTTGAACTACAAAACTCTGCTTTAGTGATTTGATTGGATCTTTTTTCATGACAATATATTAAATTAAAGAAGAAACGTGAAATATGTGATTTTTTTATATGATATTTGAACTTAATTTTTTGCCAGAAAAAGTAAGGTTAAGAAGAAAACAATAATAGCGTTTGAAAGAGCTGACTTTCAGCTTTTTAATGCTTTTTCGCGAAGTACTATACGTTGATTTGTTCACGAGTAATAAGTGACCAAAGTCAAAATGATCATTTCTTCTTCAAACCTCGCTAACTTGGTCAAAAAAAATCGCACAACGATTAACAACCACTCGAATTAAAGGGGAGAGATCCCGCTATAAGACGCAGGAAACAGAAATTCCCTACGATTTTTTTGCATGTCAGATGTAACGCAGCAAAGTCGTGTTAAAAATTTTTATTTTGACGGACCGAGCTTTATCATTCTGCCGTTTTGTAAAGAAAGAAGATAATTAAAATCCGCAGAAATAATTTGAAAGAAGAAGTTTCAAGCTTTAAAACGCTTTTTTTATTTTGTACCTACGATAATTTTTCGCCAAGTTACAGCAGTTTGAAAACAACCCATTTTTTTAGCATGTGAAAAGCGGTCCTATTTTTTTTAGTAGTATATTTGAGATCTTCATTTTTAATAGATTCCTTTATAAGGAAAATGGTCTACATCAAAAGTCATTGTTCATGGGTCTTGAAGAAGATGCATATCATTTTGAAATTACACGTACTTGTCCTTGTAATACATCGCAATTACTAGAAAGCAAAGATTTGAAGCTATGTGAATACGAAAACTTAATCAACGAAGGAGCAAATATATTACTGATGCGATATCTTGCCATTACAAATTTTGATGGTTTTTTACGACTACAGAATATTACTATAAACGGAGAAATAGCTATCAGTGATTATGTAAGACAATATTTATTTTGTTAATTATGTAAGACAATTTTAAACGAATTTATTGTACAAGAAACTTTTTTAACGTCTTCAATTCTGACGAACTTTAGATATGTTATAGAATAGATTAAAATAAAAAATACGTTTTTATAATTCAATTTTCATCACATAATTTACAAGGAGCTAACAAGGGGAGGTCGCAGCTAACGACCCACCGATTTGGATCTTTTTTCACATAGTGAATCTATATTGTAGTATAGCGAACGACTATACAGGGGGTACCTCCGTTTATTTAGCAGACAAATTAAAAATTTTTTATTTTTTATTGTTGTAATCGTTTGGGAATCATTTGGGCAAGTTTAGGATAATATTATCATAATTTGGGAAATAATATTTTATTTATAATCGATAAAAATTAATTTAGCGTTAGTTAGCAGACATAATAAAGGAAAAAAAAATTTTTTTTAGCAATCAACTAGAAATTATTTGGGAAACATGTCTGAAAAGTTTCAATATTTAGGAAATAATAATTTCGTTGTAATAATTAAATTTAATATCTGAAAATCAGTTTCACCATTATGTGAAAATATTGGAACGTTCCAGCTGCGCACATTCCAATTGCGCATAGTCGTTTACAGTAACCTGGAGTTTTTTTGCTGGACTACCAATCAGAAACTTTTATACTAATTAGCCAACAAGCAAAGTGAGCATTGGAGATCCATCCTAAAAATTTTCTCCCTCCCACTAGGAAACATTCGATCGACCACTCTCATAAAATCATCTTTGATTCAATTCTATAATTAATTCGATCGACATTAATCGTAGTGTCATCGCTCTCCCGCCGCGTTTCCTCCGCGCTTTTTCAAACTGTCAGCCATGCACAAGCGGAACCGTCGTAACCGCCGATTCTATTTCACTAACTCCCGATGGGATCAATCCTGTTAGATTCCGCGGACACATACAACAATCTCGACCCGACCAAGTAATCTTCGTCTTTATCTCACTCGATACCCATCCTTATGTAGTCCTTGTTTCCCATTTTTATAATCTATTTCCCCCTTCCACGGCTTCACTCCAAGAAATATCCTAATTCCTTCCACACGTGAGCGTTTTTACATATTTATAATTATGTATACATACACACATACACACAGTCGAGATAACTTCATTGTACAGAGACGAGCAGTATTATGCGATTATAAGAATAGTAGATTAGTTTTCAATTAAAATTATACACATGTATCGATAAATTTATAACCATCTATTTTTGTGATTTTATAATAAATGTAGTTAAGTTAAAATTCCACATGTTATTAAATCTTAATCACCCTTAACTTCTCTCCGCTCCCGCTCGCTAAGAGTCGCACATGGCCCTATCCCTGAGTAAAAGAGATTAAATTCTCTGACTCGAAACAAGGACCCCGAACACATCGTTCCGATTTTGGCGTCATAGCGTCTGTTCCAGACGATGATTCAAATTCGGAATCACCAAAGTGTGTTCGAGTCGCCCGCACAGCGGGTGATATTACAAAGGTGTCCGTTGCGTCCTTCTATCCCCTCCATTCTCTCCCTCTCGGGAAGCCTTTCCTTCGCTTCCCTTTATTCTAAAAACTTTTCCGGAATCTGGAACAGTTTCTATTTATTCTTTTAGTGCTTTTCTTTACTTTTCTTTTTCTATATTTCGTAGAATTTCTGCTCTTTTTCTCATTTCTTGTGTAATATACATATTACACAATATTCAAAATGGAAATATGCGATAAACCGAAAAAGAACTCCAAACGAAAATTCTCAGAAGCTTGGCTTAGCGATGATCGCTATAAACATTGGATACGCCAAGTATTATCTGATGAATTTTCCTTTTATTGCAATATATGCAACAAAAACTTTTCATGTTCATCGCATATTTCCAGGCATGCGGATTCTGCGTGTCATAAAAATAAGGAGAAGGAAATAAAATCGTGCAGTAACGAAAATATACACACTTGTAATACATCCTCCAAAAAGACATTCCGGCAACAATGGCTTGATATTGAGGAATTCAAATTATGATTACGCGAAGTCCCAAATAACCCTCAGTTGTTTGAATGTAATATTTGCAAAAAGGCATTATTTGGCGTTTTGTCGGAGATATATAAGCATGCAGAATCCAACATGCATAAAAGTAAATGCAAAAAAAGCGATATACAAGCGAACAAATTGAACGAAAATTTGAATACGCAACCTGATGAATCTTTTCTAACGTTCGATAATTACAAAAAATCGTTTGAAATACGATTTTTTGCATTAATTGCAGAAAATAGTCTTTCATGTAAAACTGCAAAAAAGATTCTCGGGCTTTTTCGAGAGGCAGGGAAAAGAACAGATTTTCCGAAACTCTTGAAAAGTGTTACTATTGGTCGAACGAAATGCGGAAATGTTACTACGAATGTTCTGGGTCCAGTTGAGACGGAACGAGTAGTTAATAATATTCAAAATACAAAATTTTCCATTTTTGTTGACGAAACATCAGACACAACGAATAATAAATGGATGATGTTTTTTGTAAGATATGTAGATTCTGAAACCTTAGACGTTCGATCACAATTAGTAAAATTAATTGAAATTGATGCAAGAGATTGTAGTGCAGAGAAATTATTTAATGCATTTCAATCTGAAATGCATAAACTTCAAATTCCAGAGGAATCCAGCGTAGATCTGACAAGCGGCTTGTCAATGGACAACCGTCCTAGCAACCGTTGCTCGATGTCCGCGTCGGATCTCGCGAACTTCATGGCCCGGTCGATCGATGCTCCGATCGACCTGTCGTCTGACTCGCGCGGCCGGGAAATATACCGGGCGGTCGCAGCGCGCAACAATACTTATTGCTAAAAAATAAATACCGTTTAAAAATCTAGACACTTATGCAACTTTTTACCGAAGACACCATGGATTCTCTCTTATCCATATCTAGTTATGGCCAAAAACTGAAAATACATTTTATGGTTCCAAATCGGCCCCCCTGTTCTAAATCGGCCATCCCCATGGTCCAAATCGGCCGCTCCCATTTTTATCGCTTTTTTCAATTCAAATTTCAATTTTTTCAACACTATTTGTATTTTTTCAAGAAATAAAGAAAAACTAAGTAGTTTTTTGTACTAAATCTAAATTTTATTGAAACCTAATATACAGAGGAGACCAGGGTTATGTGTCTACAGAGATCATTTGTCCACAGTACTACTATCTCAGGTGTTAGGAAATAGAGGTCGTTATTTTAAGTTGTTAAAAAAACATTATGTAAGCGATTCTCAAAACTTTTGTTTTCCTATGATGCTTTTTGTCAGATATTATATGCGTTAAAAAAAAGATAAAAACATTTATTTACATTTTTCGATGATCAAAAAATTTATTGTGCGACAATAGTTTAATTCAAATTAAGGTAAATAATTTATAATATTACTAATTAATATTTAGTTATTAAATATCAAATTTTAATTCCGCATAATTTAAAATTCCCAACATGCCGAAGACTGAAAAATGTGGTTGGGGTCTATCTACATTAGCTTGAGATTATATATCCACACTTCAATGTTGATGGAGTGTTTTTTTATAGATAATGGTGCCCTCTTCCAAAAACACCACCACAAAAAACACCAAGAAAAAATCCTGCGTTGTAAGCATTGTGTTAACCTCAACAGCCTCCAGAAATGTTGCTGAGAAAAAAGCAAACATAAGAAAAAAAACACTCTGAAAAATATTCTTAATGCTTTGAAATTAAAAATAAAACAAAAAAGGGATGGCCAATTTGGAACCATTGATTGTTGGCCGATTTAGACCACCCTTTTATTTCTCATACCTACGTGAATTTCGTGAACACAACAAAAACTTTCAGGCAACTTTTTTCTTTTAATAGAAACACTTTGTAAGTGTCCATATAATTCTCAAATGCTCTTGATGAAAAAAATTTTTTCCAAGAAAAAACAAAATTTTTCTTAAAGTGATAAATGGAAATGAGAAACACTCAAAATATGTTCTGGTTCATACAGAAACAGAATGTCAACTGATAAACGTCAAACTAATGACAAATAATCAGCTATCAATAGTACCCCTAACTACACTATGGGTATGATGATAAATGTTGTTGTTTTTATGAAATGGGAGGTGGCCCATTTGGAACAGGTGGCCGATTTAGACCACTTTCCCCTACATAAACCTGACATTAAAACGGATGAAACTTGTTCTGTTAAAATGGTATTCATTCGGATACAGATTAATTACGTATTAAAATGGATTGACCGCTCGCGGATTCAAATCCCGTCACCGGATTCGGCAGATTAAAAACGCATTAATTTGGATTCAGTTTGAATCTTTTTTAATCCGTTTTAATCGGTCATTTTCAGCAGGGTTTAAACATATCAACTTTAATATTTAATTTCTGTTTTTAGAGTGATAAGCGATACGTTTTGTTTTTCAAATTTTTATTTTTATATAAAAATAAATTTATTAAATGTGTTTTTATCAAAATCTAATATAAACATTCTAAATATTTATTATAGTTAATTTTATAAACACTTTAATTTTTGTAACTTAAAAAATCTAAATCTTGATATTTTGTTGAATAATTATTCCAGATTAATTAACAAATAAATCTAAATTTCTTATATTTGAAATTCATTATTTCAGGTAACAAGCTGACGTTATTTGTCGTCATTTTGACATTGAAATAAAAACGTTATTTTAATGTCAAAATGATGACAAATAACATCAGTTTGCTACCTGGGTATATAATATTAAATAGAAAAAAGATGTAAAATTATTGAAATAATAAATAATATCATTAATGTAGGTTTGTACTGTATTACGAAATATAAAGCTACATGATAGTCATCAAGAAGTCTATACTATTAAACGCAAAATTTACAAAGAAGATAGACTTATGCAACAAGTCAAAATTCATCTAACATCACAAGGACGAGTACTAGTATATGACTGGTTAGATACACCTTATATGTTTGTACAAAAAAATCTTCTAATGCAGGATCAAATAAATGAAAGCGTGAACATGCAAATTCCATTTAAAAAACGGTGGATGCAAGATATTGAAATGCTCTCCAAGTATTTGGATATAAAAGTAATCTTTATTTGCTTGATTTCTTAACTTGATTAACTTTGTAAATAATAATTCTTTGTTAGTAATAATCCACATAGCACGTAATGTTACAGAAATATTGCGGCAATATTGCAATATATCAGAAATATTTCATTAATATTATAGTAAAATATTACAGAAATATTATTAACATACTACACGTTTATTAATAATATGAAATAGAAATACATTACATCAATATATCCTAAATAATATCCTAAATAACAAGATAAAGTTAACTGTTTTAATTAGATGCTTTAATATTTTATTGATGTTTAGAGATTTACGTTAAATAAGTGAGATTCTACAATTTTTCTTGATGACTTAAAGCTTATTACAGCTATTGTAAACCCAGAAGAACGCTTTAAAGCATTTGAAGCGTCAAGTGGACCGCAGCCTATATATGTGTATATATATGTATATAAGAATGAAACTTTTGATGAGATTGTACTAGAAAGAGACAGAAATACCACTTAGAACCCTCTTTGTCGGATCGCGACACTAACGTGCGCCTTCCAGTATTATTATATTTCAGTGGTATGTACATACATACATATATAGACACAATGTGTTGAAATAACCATATGTGTTGTTCGATATCTCGAAAGCTTGACATATCCAGGCCTTTAGTCCGATCGCGCGCATACGTATACAAATCCTCTTTATATTTTTTAAATAAGTTTTTCTTTTAACAGTCTTGTAATGTAGCTCAATACACGGACTACATAGCAGATCATTTTGAGATAAAGCAATTAATTATGGATTATGTTCAGACTCTTCTTGTTGGTAATTAAAAAAATGTATTCACTAGATAGACTTTGCACTCAATATAACAACAGTATTTAATTTTCTACTATCAATTTTTCATCAGTGAAACCTGTCGATGTCATAAACTTCACAATACAGCACTTCAAAGGATTTGCTCGAGAATCAAAGGTCTGGGATACCGTTGATATGATATGACAAAGCAATCTGATATTGATATTCAATAGATATGTATCTATTGAAAGATTAACCTGGCCCTATGACTTTTGCGAGATCTATATAAAGTACAAAATTTACAATTTTATAACTTATTGTCCAAATAATATGAATAAAGTTTCTAAATAAAAGATACCAACTTGATTCAATTTATTTACATACTCAAAGTATAGAAAATTTAATAGTCAAAATATTTTATTAATTTTTACTTCTTTTTCTTACAATCACACCTTTATATTAGTTTAAACCGTTAAATAGAAATGCATGATTCATAAATAAAATGTAATATTGTTATCTTTATTATGCAATGAGATTGTAAGAATTTTTAATTATTAGTTCACAAAAAGCTTTTTTGTTGTTTTGTATTTATAACTAAATGAATTATGACAACAAGAAAGAAAAATCATGAGTTTCTTTCTTGCATTATATGACCAAATAAATTAATTGCTTGTGTTATTACTTGTGTTGCATTATTACTTATTATGTTTGCATTTTATAATATTTAATACTAGAACTAATGATAAAGAAAACGAAAATAATGAGGTTTAGAAAAGGTGGAGGAAGGATAAGGAAAATAGATTGGAGATGGAGGGGGGGAAGGAGGTGAAGCAGTTCGTATACCTAGGGTACACACTACAGAGGAACGGAGGGCAAGAGGCACACATAAGGGATAGAGTTAGAAGAGCGGCTGTGGTGATCCCATCGTTTGTATCACAATGAGGACAAAATTAACCAAGGATAAGAGTAGAAGGAGGAGGAGAGGCAACACCAACGACGCCAATTCCTTGGAGGATCTGGAAAATGAATACAGGATGGCCAAAGCATCTCTGAAATATAAAATGAAGAAAGCCAGGAATGAGGCTTGGAAAGAGCTGGTTGCCTCGGTACAGGAGGACCCATGGAGGCTGCCCTATAAGATAGTCCTCAATAAATTAAGAAAGGCCACGCCTGCTCTCACCGAATCACTACTAGAAGATCAGGCTATCGAGCTGGTCGAGTCACTCTTTCCCGATGGACCGGACTTACCCCCAATCCTCCAATAACTGAGTACGATTAGGATCTGGAGGACGAAGTCACCACTGAAGAGGTGATAAGAGCGATAAATGAAAGGCAGAAGAGAGCCAGGAACAACAAAAAGGCCTCATGGCCGGGGACGTTTTCGCACGCGCCTTGGAGGACAAGGACACCTGGACTGCATTAAGGAGATTCGCCTCCAACATAATGGGCAAGAAATTTAAGGACGAGAGGGCTCAACACGAGTCCGACTCCGAGACACATGCTGCTTTTTCTTTTTCTAAAAGAAATCTTTCTTCTTGTTTTATTTTAAGAAAGAAAAAGTTTGTTACTAAAAATTCTGTGTGTCCTAGATGTATTTCTATTTCGAAGCAAACTTTACAAATTTAAAAAAACAAACAAATTTAATTGGACATTCACATAATAAAAATTATTTTATAATGTTATTTTGTTACCAAAGTGTATTTTTATTATATTATAAAAGACAGTCTTATTATATTATAAAAGAAGAAAAAAATTTTTAAACTGTTTAAATTTTCTTTTATATACTCGGGATGATGTTACTTGGAACTCTTTTTTGTTTGTTCCAGACGGAAATGTATGTATGTAAGGGAGGGAACGGGAGGAGGGATTACCCTCTTTTTTCTCCCCTCTCATCAGCAACTAAGAAGGAAGCTGTGAGGAAGGTCGCCAAAGCGAGCACAGCATGAAGAGGTCCGGAAGGGATATTCTTTGCTGGTTACTCGGATCTCTATCATTTTACTCCTCCGGGAGGCTGTAAGAGGAGGTGACAGGAAAGGGTTTTAGTGGTGTAGTTTGGGCCTTGCTCGTGGAAAGTGAGATTAGCCCTCTTTCCACAGGCCCGGGAGTCCCACACTCTCGCGCCAACGGCGGCGCGGGATCAGTGTGTAAATGCATTTCCCCCTACCTCAAAAAAAAAAGTTTAAATTTTTGTATAACGAAAATTGTAACCCCAAGGGGATCAATAAAGCATATCTATCTACTAAAAAAACTAATGTTATTTAATTCTAAAAATTTGTTTTTTAAATAATTTCAACCAATTTATTGTATAAAATTTTATTTATACAGTGATGCAATATAATCTTGGCTAAACCAAGAAGCTTGATTAAAATATGATACTAATCCATTTAGAGCTTTTAGATGTTATACATGTTGTATAATGAAGTACAACTTTATCTTTATCATTTTCTGCCAGGAGTCATCTCTTTCTGCGAATTGCATATCACACAATTTTCCTGAAAAATAAAAAGCACTCTAGTAATCCATCGATAATAAGATAAATTAATATGGAAAAAATATCATACGTACGACTAAATCAAAATTGGGTAGACAATCTTCGTGAAAACAATGCTTACAATAAAATACAACCATATTCCGCGATTCTAGAGAAATAGATTCAAAGATAAATTATAATCATATCAATCAATTAAAATTATGATTAATTAAAATTAATTATTTGTAAATACCTCTTACAATTATCTTCCTATGGCAAGCTCCACACATTTGATCATCTACAAAGAAAAAACGTTAATAATAATTTTACGTTATGTCGTACAAAGAATAGCTTACCAATCTTACATTTGTTACATATAGAAATTTATCCAAATATTTAATTTTTTTTAATGTTCTTAAGTCAGTTCTATAATTTTTTTTACTAATATATAATTATTTCGACATCAATGATTTTATAAAGCTGTATACCATCGATAAATATGCCCTTTTGGTGACAACGAACAAGTCGCTCGTGGAGATTGAAATAATCGTTAGACAATATTTTTTTGCAACCTTCCTGCACAGACACTTGCAGATTGTAGTCGCACATCATTTTAACCAATGCTTTCTTTAAGCCTGGGATTTCTAAAGTGGGTTCTATTCTTTGCACCATAAGCCTAGGATCAACATAAGTGCCAATTTTTTGGAGGAGAAAGGTAATAGCCGCTGAAATGTATGAAAACTATTGTTTGAATTATTTTTTAAATTTAAGCATCAAACATTTTTTAAAAACGATTCAATTTATACCAGGTTTGTCAAGAGAGTAATTAACTAGATCATTCCACAATTCTTCATCATCGTGTTCCTGACAGAATGCTATTGCACTTTCCATATCATTGAGTTCTCTCGTCATGAGCGCCAAGGCCTCCGAAGTATTTCCGATTCTACCTAACAAATACACCATTTCTGGATAAAATCGACGCTGGCTACAAATATCCAGAGCCTGTTGTATTGGATAATTATCAGAACGACGTAAAAGCGGTAGTAGCTTGTCTCTTGAATAATCGGCATACAATCGTACCAGAAGGCCATGGTATTTGCCTTTCGAATCCTTTGTGTCTTTCTTATCTAATGCATCTAGATACTAAAAAAGGAGGGGTAAAACAAGGTTATACAATTAAATTTAAAACTGAGTTTATCACATTTTAAAAAAATTTAAAAAATACGAATGCATGTTTGAATTACAATATAGCAAACACTTTTCATAAATATATGCATATTTCTCATGTAAAAATGTAAACATTGCATATCGATTCATTACCAAATATAAATAACGATGATTATGTTGTAACTTTTGTACAACCACATCAGATGGTACTCTGTCCTTCTCCAAAAAAAATTGTATGGCACGTTCTATGTCTAGATCCATCAAGCCTTCAATCATATCGTATACGGAATTATATAACTGATACTTTTGGATCAATTGAAAGACGTCTTTGTGCCGCAGCTTCAAGTACATAGCGAGCGCTTTATCGTATTTGCCATCGTGGATGTACAAAATGGCTAACGCTTCTAATAATACGTTCTGACATTGATTGTGAACTAGTAAATGCTCTAACACGCCGTTAACTACCGCTGCCACTGTATACAAATTCGGAGACCATTCCTTGACCAATTGTAAGAAACCATCGGGATCCATTTTTAGATATTCATATAGCACCATTTCATAGATTAATGGATCAAGAATAACGTCACCCCGAGGCAAATAGGACGAGATTGAACGAAGCTGATGCACTCTGGCAAATTTGTAAACCTTCGACAAGAAGGAACAGTTTACATTAACACGAAAAACTTTTATCGACACAAACATAAATGTAATCGCAAATAGCATTATTATTCGCAAAATGGATATTGAAAACAGATACTTTAATCAGTTTATAATGATGTTTTTCTCACCTCTTCCTCCCATAATTTTTTATTGCGTCCTAAAACTTTGAGACAAAGTTTTCCAGCTTCGTCGTATTTTTCGCATGTTAATAAATGATCCAAATAAATACGCCCCACATCTAATATGGTGTGCCTCTTACAATCCTTACCGTTGTTTGTTGTTACAGCTTCCAAAGCTTGTTCAAACTTTCCGTGATTTAGTAGCCATTCGATTCTATCGTCCGTATCATACAAACTGGCTACTACGATATCCTTCGGACTTACAATGAAAAATCTGTAAATAATTTTCTTACATGAGAATCAAGTAGCATCAAGATCTTAGAAATACTTAAAAAAAATATACATAATTAAATTTAAAAATATATTTCAAAAGTTCTAAAAATGAAAATTAAATTAAATTTGAAACTATTCTATTCGTTTCATATCCTAAACATCAAATTCATTTATAATTTATTACATATTAATATTTTCCAGAGAAATAATTATCTGTTAATTAGTTTTTAAAATATTTAGAAATTATCTAAAATTTTTTTCTTATCGTATACAAAAACCAATTTAACCAAGAAACTGTCAATGAATATAAATGGTCACAGCACATGTTTACATTAATTTTCATGTCTTATTAAAATATAAAATAAATTCTCGAAATAAATTATCATTCTCATTCAATATTCTTTCGCTCACAATTTTTAATTTTTTAATGTGTATAAAGACTTTCTTATAAAAGCGAGAAATACATGAGATAAGAATCAACAATTGAGTCCAGGAGGTTGATTATGTATCTTTTAAAAGAGTGAAAATGTGAAAAGTGAGAAAATTTATTAGATGTTAACCAATAAAATTACAAATATCCTAGTAAATCTACTTTTTATATTTTCACTTTTTTAAAAGATACATAATTGACCCCTAGAACCTAACTAGACTATGAATAAACTGTTTTCACACGAAGCTATACATTATCCTAAATTAATTTTAATACATCAATTTCATAATAATCATTTTATTACTTACCTATTTTCCTCCTTTAAACAATCCAAATGATAATCATTGCAGCTGTATTCCTTATAACCGCGTAAGGTAAGCGAATTTGCACATATTACTGAGAAATCCTGATATTTTGGTTCAACTACATGTAGAGTTGGACGTTGATTCTTTCCATCTTCATCCGGTTCCTTTAGGCATCCCAATAATACTAACTGATTTCTCAATGGTGCTATACCGGATATATAAAAATCTACTTGGAATGTTGACACTGAAAAGTAAAACTTAGTTGAATGATTCTTACATTTTAAACTACTTATAATCTTAATTGAATTGTAATTTACTCTAAATATGAATTCAGATTCATGAAATCTGATGAAGTTCTCCAGGAAATAAATATTCAGACGTAAAATATGGTGGTGGTAATATCATGATTTGGATTAATCTTGTTTTGAATGGTCTGGTGTTGGTAATTTAGTTCGAATTGAAGTACTATGACGGCAGAAAAATATATTGATATATTGTGGGAGAATTTAGAAGAATCCCTTCTAAAATTAAGTTTAGAAGATAACTTTATCTTCCAGCAAGGTAATAATCTAAAACATAAGGCGAAAAAATCATAGCCTTTTTAAAATCTAATAAGATAAAACTGCTCAAAGGCCACCACAATCGCCAGACCTAAACCTCATTGAAAATTTGTGGGCTTATTTGGACGAAAAGGTAGTTAAAACAAATGTAACTAATAAAACATCGTACTATCCAGAAGGCCTGGGAGTTAGAATATTTGATAGAGCGTACCCGATATACTTATCAAACTTTTAGGATTTTTTATCAAAAAAATTTATACATTATTAATGGCTGGCACGGGTAGTCTGATACATCCTGTGTAAACATATATATATATATATATATATATATATATATATATATACATAATGTATATACGTATATACTTATAAGGTGTTACCAAGTTATTAACAGTTATAGTTAACTACTGTACTTACAGTATCACATAGCGAGCGGCCTGCGTATGTAGGGGCGCAGCATGCTATGGACCTCTCGTGTTTACCGTAATAAATAAATTAATACATATGTAAATAAATAAAATAAGCATAAAAATAATCAGAAAGATACATTTCTTACATATATTCTTATTTTTTACTTATTTCTATTAATTTATTTATTTATCAATATGAAAAATTAAAATAAAATTTTAACCAAGGAAATGTACGGTAAACGAAAGAGCCCTAAGGCATACAGCAACCCTGCGTACTCCGGCTGCGCACTGATTAGTTAACTGTAATTGTTGACAACTCGGTAAATATTGGTCTGAGTCAAAAATAGAAAAGAAACTTTTTGTTCAAAATTTCACCCTCTTTCATCCCGTGAAGTATTAATTAATAGTAATGGGACATCCTGTATATATTGTATATACACATATTCATCTGTCATTCATAATCATTCGTACTTGTCTACTTAATCTGGATCCATCTTAATATTTCTACATTAGAATATATATTCAAAAAGAATATTTAATTACCTGGATCTACTACAAATTCGGGCAAATCTCGATTAATCATTTCTTGCAAGGTACGTTTCCTAATATGGCAGATACGCACAATGTCCACCCATCCAATTAATAGTGTCTTGTCATCCGACCACTGCAAATTGCATCGATAATGCTCTGGTGATGCCCTGCATAAAATTATGCATAAAAGCTACGTGAAATATATAAAATATGATAGAAAAATTTTAATTCTGAGTGAAATAGCTTTAAGTTTAGATCATTTACAATTCTTGTAAGACTTGTAGATAAATTATAAGTAGTTTCCAAAGTTTTGTTCCATTAAAAATTTTCTTAATATTAAAACTTGATTTGATCTTGCAACATGTATCCAATATTATATACTTGACTTTTTATCAGCACTTACTCTATAGTACAGGACCACTTGATGAGTCCTAGTGAACATCTAGCATCAAGATCATAGACTCTCACGCCAGTGTCAGAAGCCCATGCGACAAAGCGACTAGACCACGCGACGGATCTAACTCCACCCTCTGCTTCACAGAGTACTGTTGGCTTCATCCTGGCCAAAAAAGTCTTTTCGTAAAGTACTAGCTTGTCATCACCTACAATATATTGTAAATGTATATTAAATAAAAGCTAAAATTAACACTTCACAAATTAATTCTGTCATGAGCTCTAGCAAAGAATCATATCTATTAAAATTCAAGAAGTTAAACCTGTAATAAATCGTCTGCCATTGCCACTCTTATAATTCGGGTCAATCGCTATACTTTTGACTAGTCTGCCCATGCTCATATTATGATTGTTTTCTGTACTATACAGTCCATAAATGAAAACCTTTCCATCATCGCTGCAAGAGGCAATAAAGTCTCCATTATAATCTATGGATATCTGATTAACTGCTACTGTGTGTGCCTGTAACGTTTTAGATTTTATATTGTTTCCTTGGTGGTCTAGAAGATGGATCATTCCCCAATGTGATCCCAGACAGAGGAACTAGAGAAAAAAAAACTGTTACAAAATTTTCAATTTTTTAATTTTTTATTATATCCATGAATAAAACAACTTAATTAACTTTAAAATAAAAATTCCATTATCATTCGTAGATCATTTTCACCTTTGGATGTACAGCAATACAGCTAGCTGCATCATTTTGCAGGATATGTTCCAAATCGTTGCGTATCCTAACATATTTTAATCTAGGTTCTACCTCATCCATTTCCGAAGAATCCGAATCTTCCTGATTACTCTGTTCATCCTACGATTATACATTTCATTTGAAACCATCAATCATTCTACACATGTGATTAAATCACTACCTAATTGTTAGAAGATACATAAGTAACAATTTCGGTTCATAAATTCTAAGAAATTGTTGAAAATAATAATTTGTACGAAGAAATCATTCATCATTTAAAATATTTTAGGAAAGTATATCATATTCTACTAAAATATAAAATATAAAAATACAAATAATAAAAGTATAAGTGCTAAACATAATGCGATTATAAATATCATACGAGAATTAAAAGGAATTAATAAATCGCGATGATACTCCACTTTGCTAGATGTAGATTCCATTCTTTCTTCTCGAGTTTTGTAGACACAATATGATAAGTCAAGTAGTATTGTCAAAATTGTTTGAGGTTAAGTTGACCGATAAATTAGGTTAAGTAAATTCCATGATTTTTATATACTTTAAGAGGGAAACAAAGAAAAAACATAGGTATGCAATAAATTTCTTGCGAGCTTATTAAAAGAAAAGACATTTATAACAGAGAACACTTCATATTTTTATATTATAACAATTTTTAGCACAAACTTGGTATCACTTGTTCCTGTTTATAGAAGTTCGTTCTTATAGGCCGCCGCATATAGAAAAACTTAAGCTATAAAGGTGCCAACTCATGAAGCTGAAATTTCATGCGAGCGAAGAAAAGCTAGCGTTTACCCCCACTTCGCCGCATTACAATTTTAGCGTTGAAAAGCTAAAGCTATCGCCTCCTGCGTTTTCATGGAGCGTTTCTTCACGCATGCGCTATGGTATCTGCATTCTGCTTATGGCTTCTGCAATTTTATGTGCTTCCACCTTTATTGTGCTTTGGCCTATGATGATTCGAGCAGCGGTTCACGCAGAAGTCCGTTCGGCAAATTACGTCACGTGACAAGCAGATGAGAAACGCAGTGAATGCGCTAACCGTTGCATAAACGAATGCACCCAATGTGAATCCAGCATTACCGCGTCTGTGTGCAGAAGCCACAAATAGTTCATCAATAAAGAACAAACCTTTGGTACGTACTAAATACGTTCGGTGTAAACTAGGCCAGTGAATATCGGAACGCAGTCTAGGATTATGATTTCATTTCTCATCTTTATGTACCGAGGGTATTATTCAGTATTATTTCTTATCGGAAGAAATTGTTGAAGAAGCTTTAAACATTTTGTCAAAATGTTAAAAAGTAAAAATTTGGATTTCCCAAATTCCTCCAACGCAAGATCTTCCAAGGAACGTAAAACTTGCCTGAAACGTGCCTTGCAGCAAACATTAGTTTTGCGTAAGAAAAATTGTTTTATCTTCTTTTCCTTTTATCTTTTGCCTTACTTAAACACGTGATCAAATAATGAATAATTTTCAGAAGAAGTGATTAATAATTCTACGATAAATAAGTTAGATGAAGCAATAAACGAAGCTGATTATGTTACTTATGAAACAAGTATACAAGAAAAAGGTACCCAGAAATCTTTAAAGTTATGATTTTTTTATGTATATGTTATGGGCAAAGTCTGCATAGCAGGTAGTGTTGACATTGCCCGGGAAATGTCCGCGCAATGTCAGCATTGCACAACGCGACTGGGCAAAACTGTGTAAAGTGATTTATTAGCGGACATGATTTATAGTTTATTGGTGCATCAGAGAAATGCTATTAGCATGGGTCTACCTTTGTTCTATTTTTAGTAAGTAATGAAGATAAACTGATAGCGCTGATAGCGTCTTCCAGAACGTACCCTATGGGCGCGTTCAGGGAACGCGCTATTAGCTCTAACATGTTACTCCATCCTTTTTACTTATTAGATATACAACAAGGATAAAATGATGCATTAGTGCTGATAGCGCGCTCCCCAAACGCACTTTACGTGTGCATGTGTATATATATATATATATATATATATATATATATATATGTATGTATATATATCATATATATAAATGTTATATGTATATATATATATATGTATATATGTAACATTTATGTATACGAGTTCATATATAAAAATGATCCAAAATGCAAAATATAGTTCTACAGTTTGTTTTAAATTGTTTATGAACCAACACAAAAGAACATATACCAATAGACCTCTGTAATAAAATTGCATTATTTAATTGAATATAGCATGACTCACATGCAAACAGTCACAAGATATAATTTCAAGATTATGCATGTTTGACTGTTCCAATCATGCATTAAAACAAATAATATTGTAATTCGGAAAGTAAATTGAGCATGTATAATTTATTTTATTTATTATATTAATGTGTATTTTATTGATATTTTTAGTTTCTAATCAGCAAGAGGTGCTTATTGATTCACAAATGATGACGTCATCTTCCAAAGTTCTAAAAACTTGTACAGTCTCATTGACGAAAAGAATGCGTGATTATGATCACATTGACTTTTCACAAAAATTGGTAAATTTGCTAAAGATTGTAATTGTTTATCTATACTCATGTATTTGTATTGCTGAACAAAAATGTGAGACCAATAATTGAGAATGTCTACTATATGTCTATTAAAATGAAATCAAACATAAGTTTATAGTTTACATTATAATCTATTATTTTGTTGATATATATTTTATTTTGTTTGATATTTATTATTTTATTCATTGCTTAATGAAATAAAAAAATATGAAATGTTTACTCTCTATAATATTTTTCTAAGATAAAAAAAGTATTAGACACTTTAAGAGTAAAGAGTATTATTTATTTTTTTCATCAAAGTAGTCAGTCTTAAATTTAATCATTTTTTTATTAATCTAAGATCTAAGTAATACAATTACAATAGTAATACAATTTTTTTTCTGTCAAAAACTTCTATCTTTCAAAATAATTTCATAACTCAGTTTTGAAAAAAAGATTTTATAACTAGTTCATTTTTTAACTCATTGCCATGTTAATCATAATTATGACAAATATTATGCCTATTTACTTTCTAATTCCAAAAAAAATATTGAGTAAAACATGAATCAGATTCTTAAATCATGTTTTTTAATTTTATATACAGTGGCTCGTGTTCAGAACGCGTTTTTAAAGATGTTAGCGCGTTTTTATTCATTATTCTATCTTTATCATCCTGTAAACATAAAATAAGAATAGAAAGACATAAAAACACGTTTAACATATTTAGAAACGATTTCTGAATACGGGCCAGTTTCTTTTAATTTATATTATTAATTAGTTATAGTTTTACAGTTAACTTTTGACAGGCAATGTATATTAAAATTGGTTAACAAAATAGCGCATGAGCATTTGCATGTATATAACTATTTTTAAGTTTTTATTATTTTGTCTCATTATATAGTTATTATATGTTATCGTTATGTAGTTATCGTCTTATTATATAAGTATTTTTACAATATCTATATATTTTTTTATTTAGGTAAAACAATTGCAAGAATCATCAGGAAAATCACAATCTCCGAATTGGTCACTTTTAGAAAGACGGATAACAAAATTGTTCAAGAGAGTTGCTAATAGCAGTATACTATTAGGTTTGTTTTTAATTATTAGTATTAAAAACAAAAAGAATATACATATATAAGGTATTATTATTAGTTTTATGAATATGTAAATATATGTGTGTATATCTATGCGTGTGCACGTGCGTGCGTGCGTGTCGTAACCAGACAGATTACAAAATCTGTCTTTTTATAAAATGTCTAGGCATTTTATAAAGTGCAGCCTTATTCTCAAATCATGATTAAATATGAAATATATTACAATCTGGCTAAGAACTTTAGTTCTTTTATGAAACGCTAACAAGCGACCTGCCAAATTGTCAAACTAAATTTATTGTCAGCTAAAGAGTATTATTGTTTTAAAAAATTAAGAATTTTATTTATGTTATACTTTATAATACAATTACAATATGTTTAATATATTGAAATTAATTTCTTTTCTTTTGCTTTTACCATGCTTATTTTTTCATTATTTTTTAAAACATTTAAAAAATTTTATTTACGTAATTTTTTGTAAAACCTCAATTATAATAATTGTGTTTATACAAGTTTGACATTTTTTTAAATACACATAAACTTTCTATTTTTTAAATACACAAACTATATTTATAGAAAACTAGTTTTCTATAAATAAGTTCTACAACAGACAAATCATGAAACGACTGGATCCGCCAGAGTCATACAAATCGTTGCATTTGACAATTTGGTGAGTCGCATGTTAGCGTTTTATAGAACGATTAAAACTCTTAGATTATAAAATATTTTATATTTAACTATAATTTGAGAATATAGCCGCACCGTATAAAACGCCTAGACGCCTATATATATATATATAATAAAATTTGTTCCACAATTCTGGGACACCCTGTATATGTGTGTGTGTGTGTGTGTGTGTGTGTGTGTGTGTGTGTGTGTGTGTGTGTGTGTGTGTGTGTGTGTGTGTGTGTGTGTGTGTGTGTGTGTGTATATATATATATATACACATTGTATATGTACACATATACGATGTTCACCCAAAGGATCGAGGTAAACAAAACAGTGTTATACTATTGTACATACGATATTCGCAATAATTATCAAGTTATTAAATGTTTAAGTTAAACGAGTGATAGCTTGCACATCAAGAAGAAGAAGCAATGATGTAATCATGGACAACGGTGCGCTATCCTTCTCTTCATCGCGGACCGGCAGCCAATACTTGATACTTTGGGCCGAGTAACTCCATCGCTTATCTCTGCGCGCTATCATTCTCTCGTCTGACTTAAACATTTTAATAACTTGATAATCTCATTGGCATTGGATACTTATAGCGCTAAATAATGTTTCGGGATACCCTAATATACATATAATACATATGTATACAGTATAAGAACATTTCGGGCCAGACTTTGAGATCTGTAGGAAATTTAATTTTAAACAAAAAATTTTTTACGAACATGGGTCGAAAAATGCTTCCTTAAAAAGTTAGCACTAAAAAATTTTTGATAGCGATTTTGTAATATATTTTTACAAATATCTGAAAAAATATGTATTTTTTAACAAAAAGTAAATAGTAAAACAAAAGTTATAGAGAATGAAATTATCTGACAAGAATCAGATTATCTGAGATTGATAAAATGATTGTAACACATTCAATATTTTGAAATAATCAGTTTTAAATGTATAAAAAATTGATTTTTCGACTATCAATGATTGAGTTTTTTCAAAATACTTTTCATGACCGTAACTAATTTTTATGTTTATCTTACCTGTTAGTTATTCCACTAAAAAATTTTACTTTTCTGCACTGTTTATTTTACTATCAATAGCCGAAAAATCACTTTTTTTGTACATTTGAACGTGGTTAAGTATCTCAAAATCTTTGGAACGTAATATTTTGGTTTCATTTGAAAGATATTTTGATTCTCTATAACTTTTGTTTCAGTACTTTTGTTAAAATGCTTTAACATTTGCTTGCCCCAAATATTTGTAAAAATGTATTAAAAAGTCGTAATTTCAGAGATTTTTTTAACTTTTTAAGGAAGCATTTTTCGACCCAAATTTTTTGTTCAAAATTACTTATAATAACTTCCTAATCTTCCTATAAGATTTCAAAGTTAGGCCAGAAAGTTTGAACTTGTCTACACATGTATCTTGTATACACACACGCGAGCGCGCATATCTTTGAATATTTTTTTAGACATGTGAAATAATTTTCAGTTTATATCTACATATGTTCAATAACCTAATCAAATTTCTTGTAATTTTCATTTCAGGTACATTAGATCCTTTAGAGAAGAAGACAATAATTAGGAAGAAATCTGAGCAAAGAGTAGCACCACAAGCTGCAATGAAAATACCTGATAAATTAGTGCCATGTGCAAACACAAAGGATGAAGATAGTGTGGAACGTACTGTGAGAAAGATTAAAAAATTAATCACGTGTTACTGTAAAGAAACAGAAAAACCTCTCGATTTTTTTCAACTGATTTTGCATCCTCACGACTTCGGAAGGACTATCAGAAACATGTTGTACATATCGTTCCTTGTAAAAGATGGAGTGGTGAAATTAAAAAAAGGTATATTTTTATCTTTTCAACCGTAAATATAAATTTTTCTTCTTAACAAAATTTGATGATTATTATTATTTCAGATCATAGAAGTCTCGTTGTGGAACCATGTCGCAAAGAAATAAATTCACAAGAAAAACACTCTAACGATAGAATGGGTATTCAAAATGTTACATCATTAAATATGAAACAATGGAGAGTAAGTTGAAATCTTTAAAACCTTGACTATACAAACATTTATAAAATCGATTTTATAAATGTTTGTATAGGTAATAAAATTATCAGAATAAATTGAGGATCTATTGGGCACATATTGAAATTTGTAGGAAAACATATTGGAAATAAAAGTTATAAAAGTTAATAAAATTCTTTTTTTTCCAGGTATTAAAAGAAATCTATAGAGTGGAACAACCAATGATTGATTTTGACGAAGAAAAATAATTATAATCATTTTTTGCGCTTTCTTATCAAAAAAGGATATGTGATTTTATTTTAATTAACATTTATCGTATTGCTATTAAAATTTTTAATTATATATTGTATCAATTATTTTTTTAATTTCAACTAAAAATTATAAAAACAAGATATATAATAGACATTTTTGTACAATTTTTATTAATATTTAACATATACATTATAATTTTACGGTATATGTTGAATGGTAATAACATGATCATATCGAGTAGATGTGGAGAAAGTCTAGAAGTAGTATAATAATGTTCTGAACGCAATTCATGTCTCATTTTCTCATGAACGCCTTTGTAATGAAAAAAATAAAACACCTTTCAAGTTTAATAATTATAATAATTCGTTATATGTTGCAATAAGAATTTGGTGATATTTTTATTTTTGCGCTTATCTTTATACTTTTTTACTCAAAATTTTAGTACTTGTTCATTTAGATCTCAGCTAAGGAACTGTGATGAGATAAAGATTACAAGAGAATGCAAATTTTATTGGAAAGTTACTCTCGACAAATGAATGGTGATCGAATAAAGTTTTAACAATGCTTTTACATTGACTGTAAGTTAATTTATTGTTTGGCTAATGATTCTGCTTTCGCTACTACTTCCTCGATCGGACCGACCATGTAAAACGCTACTTCTGGTAAGTGATCTAATTCTCCACCCAAAATCTTCTGGAATCCTTTGATGGTTTCTTGTAGTGGTACTAGTTTGCCGGCATGACCGGTGAACACTTCAGCGACCTGGAATGACACGATCGACTTTTTAACGTATTGCATAATATTACGTAACGAGACAGAGTACTGAATTTAGCTTGAATAAAAGTCGCTTAACGAAAAAAAAACCTGATTTTAATTCTGGAATATTTTGCCACAAGAAATTTGAGTACAAATACATTCCAAAAAAACAAAAACAAAGATCGCAAATTTAAATAAATGTATTTATAATATTACATCCCTTGAAGAACATAAGTATAAAGAAAATGACAATAATATTATAAGTACATTTATTTAAATTTAAATATATATATATATATACATATATATATTTATTATAAATTATTTTGTCATTTTCTTTATATTTATGTTCTTCAATGGATGTAGTATTATAAGTACATTTATTTAAATTTAAATATATATATATATATATATATATATATATTTGATACAATTCCCTTAATACAATCTCTGATACAATCTAGAAATGGTTTTAATTCCTGAAACATTAGCGTTACTTTTTGTAAATTATCTTGTCATTTTGTGGGTGTATATATATATATACACACAGAGCACACAAAATACATACACATTAATGTTTACTCACCTGAAACGGTTGGGACAAGAACCTCTGAATTTTACGTGCGCGTGCAACCGTCAGTTTATCTTCTTCTGACAATTCGTCCATACCCAAGATTGCAATGATATCCTGTAGTGACTTATAATCCTGGAGAATCTTCTGTACACCACGGGCGATATTATAATGTTCCATGCCAATAATGTTAGGATCCATGATACGAGATGTAGAGTCGAGAGGATCAACAGCCGGATAAATACCTATATTCCCAATAAATATCGTGAAGGATTATGGAATATTGCGATAGATGCAATTCTCTAAATACATACCTAACTCAGCAATGGCACGTGACAATACGGTTGTAGCATCTAAATGAGCGAAGGTGGTAGCAGGAGCGGGATCTGTTAAATCATCAGCAGGCACATAAATAGCTTGAACGGAAGTGATGGATCCTTTCTTTGTCGTGGTGATACGTTCCTGCATGGTACCCATGTCGGTGGCTAACGTGGGTTGGTAACCTACAGCGGATGGAATACGACCCAACAAAGCAGATACCTAAAAAACACGCACACATTAAATGTTTAAGATATATTAACAGTCATTAAAAAGAGTTTAAAAATATTTAGTTGATTTATGGAACAAAGATTAACTTTGGTAGAAATAGAAATCTTTTTTTATTTTGAGTGATTCGTTTACATTCTTGCGTAGAATTATGTCTTTTTTTAATCAATTTCTTTCATATTATAAATAAAAATACAGATTGAAGGATAAATATTTTACAACAGATCTAAATTATTCGAAAAAATGCAAGGCTATGTAGCTTGCATGATCCCCGTTTACATTTAAAAATATATCATTCATATCATATGTATTTAGGTAAATATTAGCTCAATCGATAAAGAAATATATACACGCTTTTAATATTTTTACATAATTTCTAGAGTCAATTGCAATATGTACAAAAGTTATATATACATATATATATATATATATATGTGTGTATTTGTTTGATAAATTATATCTAATTACCTCAGAACCAGCCTGAGTAAATCTGAAGATATTATCAATGAACAGCAGTACATCCTGTCCTTCCTGATCACGGAAGTATTCAGCGACAGTGAGTCCAGTAAGAGCTACGCGGGCACGAGCGCCAGGCGGCTCATTCATCTGTCCGTACACTAGCGCTACTTTCGAGGTTTTATCCTTCAGAGAAATGACACCGGATTCGATCATCTCATGGTAAAGATCGTTACCCTCACGGGTTCTTTCACCCACACCGGCGAATACCGAATAACCACCGTGAGCCTTGGCCACATTGTTAATCAATTCCATGATAAGTACAGTTTTGCCGACACCAGCACCACCGAATAGGCCTACATGATATCGAAACGATTCGTAAATAACGAACATTAACGTGAATAATTGATAATTTCAATGTTATTAAAAAATCTGATTCTCTTTTTGTTTTTAATTTCCACAGTTCGAATTCTATTTCAATGTATGTCTTACCGATCTTTCCACCTTTGGCGTAAGGAGCCAGCAAGTCCACGACCTTGATGCCTGTGACTAGAATCTCTTGTTCGACAGACATTTCTACAAATTCAGGAGCATCTGCATGAATAGGAGCTAGCTTGTCCGTGGGAATGGGTCCACGCTCATCAATGGGTTCACCAATGACATTGATGATACGGCCCAAAGTCTCGGCTCCCACAGGAATACGAATAGGATATCCGGAATCTAACACATTCTGACCACGTACTAGGCCTTCCGTACCTACAAATACGAGAGAATGATCACTAAATCTGCTAAAAGTCCATTTTTATTTATTTGCAAATATATTATCTTTTAATAAAGCTTCCGTTAAATTAAATTCAATGCGCAGAAACTTGATTCGTGATTAAAAAGCACAAATCTCTTATATACTGCGTTTTATATCTAAAAAATATTACCATCCATAGCGATGGTGCGCACTGTATTTTCCCCAAGATGCTGAGCAACTTCAAGTACCAGCCTAGGTGTACGATTCTGCACTTCCAAAGCATTAAGAATAGGTGGAAGAGCATCGTCGAATTGTACATCAACAACAGCACCAATGACAGCAACTACTTTTCCTTGCGCACCACCCTTAGATGCAGCTGCAGCTTTGGCTGCATAGTTTTTTCCTATTTAAGATTATAAACTTTTTACAAATTTTAAGTTTTAGAAAATATATACATAACTAAAAAGTTGTCATACTACATCTAAAAGATAAAAAATATATAGTTTTATTAATTTTTCAAGTGTAACAAATGTTAATTAAGATTTAATGATTTGATCAATAGCCGTTTAAATGTTACACAATCATCTAACTACATGCTCAAAAGACAAGTGATTAAATGACTTTTCTTTGATAAAAGATGATTGTTTCAAATTATTTCTGGGCATTTTAAGATAAAAATTCCAAATATTCTAGAATACTTTCTGATAAAAACATTTTTGGAAAATTATTTCTTCAAATCTACCTATAAATCTAGATACAAGTCCATAAATGAATAGGGCTGCGGTCACTACATTGACACTACAAATGCTTCAAAGCATTTTTCTTCCTTTTCATCTTAATAAAGATAGAAGGAAAAGAATGCTTTGAAGCATTTGAAGCGTCAAGTGGATCACAGCCTAGATTAAATATTTTCATCTCGGTTGAAAAAAGTTAATTTCAAGGTACTACCAATTAAATCATTGCAATAAATTGAGCAAACTCGAGAAACATATTACATAACATAAAAATATATTTGTACATATAACATATTCAAACAAGTTTCTTTCGAAACTTCTGAATTCAATTTTGTTTTTTGAAACCAATTTTTCAAAATATCTGGACAGAGAAATATCGAAAGGGTAGAAGAATAAGTATCTGTATTGATTTATTACGTTAAACGCAAACTGTAAGACTAAACACTCTAAGCGTATTTTTTGTGCCCATTTACGTCCATTATTCCCATGAAACGCTTAATTGCACATTTATAATTGCATTTAATGCTTATCCACAGAATTTACATGAACATGATTTTAAGTCGCCATATTGGCAAGTGAAAGCTTATTCTAATCGACCACTGATTATATAATCGATGAATTATTCTTTTCGTTTGATTAATTTGTATGAAATCCAGAATATATCGATTATTGCAGCCAGATACTGTTTAAAATTGCCCGATTTCTCATGGAATTTGTCATTAAAGTAAAAAATACAGAACAGATGACAAATACGTCGACGATGTTACGTCTGCAGTGCAATCGGAGATTACTTCTATAGAGTTAAATCGCGTAATGTATACTTACTGTTGACGGCGAGGACGCCCAAAACCTTCGCTATTTCATTCTGCAAAAGAGAAGGTTTAGTGGCTCTTAAGGCGCCAGCAGTTGCTCTTGACACGGCGTTTAAAATCATGATCGGCCGATTAAGGTGAGACTGTTGGAACACGCGTTCAATGATAACTTCCCGTCTCTCGTCTAGAGACTGCGCGCGCGTACACACAAGACCACAAGGAAATCGAATGAGAAAACTACAAAGACTAGAGAAAGTAAAGCCAAAATATTGAGTGCATTCAGATGCATGAGCGTTCAGTGAGCTCTTGCATCTGATTGGTATATTCCTTTAGATCTAAAAATGTATACCAATCAGATGCAAAAGCTAACTAAGCGTTCAGTGAACGGTCGTGCTTCTGAGGCTGTGGTTACAGAGTAGAGAAATAGCGGAACGGAACAGTAACGGAATCACTCTGATTGGTTAGCTCTCCAAATTATGGAGGGCTAACCAATCAGAATGATTCCGTTACTGTTCCGTTCCGCTATTTCTCTATCCGTCAGGACGCAACCTGATGCGGGATGAGCGTCCGTCATAGCAACAACCAATTATTAAGGTACCTTTTCATGCTGACGCTTGACGCTCATTTTCAGCGGCAAAATGGTCACAACCACAATAGAGGCCAGCGTCAATTGAAGTTCATGAAAAGGAGAACAGCGTCAAAATTTCGGCGTCTTCGCGTTGCTTTGGCTTTAAAGGTACTTTTTCACGCTGACGCTCGACACTCGTTTTCAGCGTCAAAAAACGTCACGTGACCAAAAATAAAGATACCGATTTGTCATTTTTGGTCACGTGACGTCTTTTGATGCTGAAAACGAGCGTCGAGCGTCAGCGTGAAAAGGTACCTTAAAGGTACCTTAATGAGCGACGAGCGACACCATGAACACGTATTTTAATAAGCAGAATGCAGATACCATAGCGCGTGCGTATCTGAATTTCTACAATCTACATAAAATACATAAGCATAGCCACAAGCATAATTCATTGTAGGCATTCTACTTATGTTCTCGGAAAACAAATTTCCAGAGAAATAAATTTAATTTGAAGCATATATTCTTTGCTTTAGATAGTAAAAACTAAAAAAGACATATATTATCAATTTCCTACTTACCGACATTAAAAAAATAAAAAATAAAATTAAAAAAAAAGGAGATTCGAGCTGCCAATTTTCTTTTCAGAGAATCGCTTTCGCCTTTTTAAAAGAAAACTTACATCCAAGCTGTTCGTTTCCACGTTGTTAATGTGCAGTTCTCTAGTTACGTTATAAATTTTACGCTGGGCTGCAGGGGGAGGGCGAAGCCCTGCATCCTGCCCACGCGTTATTATTCAATATCACTACTTCCACATAGGTTTGTTATTATTCAATTTCACTACTTTCACATAGGTTTACAACTTCAATTTTGCGCGCTTTCTGTCACGGCACATGCCACGTCGCTACATGCATTCACGGCGCATGCTCAGTTCGCTACATAGCGTCGATAAGACAGGTATTATAACACTAAAACAGGACAATTTTAACAATTAATATCTCGCTTCGCAAGCGAGAGCGACAATTTTTTCTGGCAGATTCTTTCGTTTTGGGCAAAAACGCGTCGAATGAGCCTAATTTCATCAATTTTCGAGGTGAGGTAGCTAAACTTAATAATTACCAAAAGAACATCAATTTCCTACTTACCAAAATTAAAAAAAAAATTAAATTTAAAAAAAATGCGAGCGAACAATTTCCTTCTCAGGGAATTGTTTTTTTTTATGGAAAAGGAGCCGATTTGCCAAATTAGAACAAAATCAGAAGTGAAGGCGTTATACTGTAATTTTACTGTTTTGAGTAAAAACGTATCGACTGAGCCCAATTTCATCGATTTTCGAAGTGAGAGAGATAAACTGACTAATTACCTTATTTATTTATATTTTTGTCAGTTTGGTCAAATTTCATTGATCAGGGCCATATTCTGTATCTCTTGACGACGGTTGTCGGTGTCGTTGCGCAGCTTTTCTACTATATGTAATACCTGCGCAACGTGTATTACATATATTATTAAGTATTAAGAAAATATTGAAAAAAGACAAGATATTTTACAAAATAAAAGTGAGATATTTCTAATTAATCAAAGCCAACATAGTAAACGTAAGATATAATGTATTATTTAATTTGAACGTTTTTTAGTGTGTCACATGTAATCTTTCCGCCCGTTGAAGAGAGCAGTGGATTTCCGCACCAAGAAGCTACGCCGTCTTTATTCACCATAAAATCCACCTAAAAATATATTATCTTATTACAACGAATTTTTTAATATTACAAGAATGTTGACGTCTGAAGTTAGTTAACGAATTAAGTGATTGATTTTCAGATGTACCTGCAGCTTCTCCCATACTTTTTTTTTTGGATTTAACACATTATCCGCAACTCCGTCCTCGTATCCCTCGATAATAACTTTATCGCCGGGCATGCTGTCTATGGGAGGCTTTAAAGGTTCCACTTGCCTGGTTGGTTCTTCACTATAAAATATAAATTAAAAAAATATAATATATTGTTTATTGTGACTGAATTTTTTTATAGTCATCAATATTTATTTTTATTTATATATTTTGCCTGCACTTATTTTTTACTGAAGTAAATGAAGACAAAAGGCTAAAAGATTTCTTTTATGAAGGTTTCTAATAATAAAGAACACTTGTCATATGCTAAAAAATTAGACTATTTTTAAACCGTTGAAACTCGACGAAAAAATTGTAGATACAAAATTAAAACAGCGTTTTAAAACTTGAAATCTCTTTTCAAATGGTTCTTGCAAATTTTATTTTTTTTTTTACAACACGACAATGATGAAGCTTGGTCCGACCATATAACATTTTTAATACAAATTTGATGTAAAATCCATTCGTCAACTGTCACGTAGTGTAAACTAGATAACGCTAATGCTGGTGACGAACATCATTCTTGAGAAAAATGTAAGGTTTGCTCTACAGTCATGTTACTTGGTAAAAAAAAATTGTAGAAAAATTTTAAAGCATAGAATAAAAAAACAAGTTCAAAAAATCACAGTGTGTTTAAGTTCAAACTTCAAGTCTTAAATGCATCTTTCTTTTCTTGAGAAATTGTTTATTCATTTACTACGATAGAACAGATCAATTTTTTTAATTTTTAGCAATTTTGGCAATTTTAAGTATGATGAACACATGAAATAAAAATGTTTTAACTGATAAACGTTATTGTATATTACTGGGGTATATTCAAATTATTTTTCCTTCTCAACCCACAACTTTTGTCTAAAACATTTTTTTTCTAGAAACAATATTTTTGAGTATAAAAATTCGTCATGTTTTATTCTGTTTCCCTGTGCGTGCATTTTTATTTAATAATAAGCATATCACTGTATAAGGTAAAGCACTGTAGGTAAAGCAGATTAAACTAAGTAGAGAAATTTACTGTTTAGTGATTACGGCAAATGAAATAATTAATAAAGATTTATAAATCTGTAGCGTGTATCTACGCTATTCGACGAGAAAAGACAGCCCAGCGTTTATTTTCACTATTCATGACAAGACATTGGAAGGAGCGATTTGTTAATAACAGCAATACACGACACGTAACGATGAGCTTTTGGATAATAAAATACTTACACTGAAGCACAGAGAACCATTCCATGTGATGAGACTCCTCTGAGATTTGCTGGTTTCAGATTGGCAAGAACTATCACCATCCTATTTTCCATTTCATTTAAAGGTATAAAATTAACTAAGCCACTGACTATGGTACGTGGTCCATTTGATTCACCTAAATCTATTTTCTCGACGTACAGCGAGTCCGCATCAGGATGCCTTTTCACTTCAACTATTTTGCCTACTCGGATATCTAGCCTTGCGGGAGTAATTTCCGCCTCTGCAGCTTCTAAGTAATATCAAGAATTGCAATTACAGTTTAAGAGACTCTCATATACTTCTTAACGGCAACAAATAAATGATTTTGTTGTTAAATATACAAACATAAATTACTTTGTTTTTGTGCAGGGGGATATGCTTTGTTCGCAAGTAATTTCAGTTCTGAGTTTGCTTCGAATTCCTTTCTTATTGGATCGAGGAGTCTGTTGATGTACACTTCTACGGCATTTTTCAAATCACCAGGATGTATTTCTTGGTTCGCAAAGGCAGCTTCTAAATCATCATATTTAGAGAAGGATATATCACCACCTAAAAGCACGAAGATACAAAATTTATTAAAAGATATCTATCTTGTAAATTTGCCTTTATAGAGTAAATCACACACCAAATTCCGCAGTTCTTGATATATTGAAAACTTCAGTATCTTTGAATAATGGAAATATAACATATTTAGAGAATGCTAAAATTCCGTTATCTGTGATATTTCCAGGCTCACAAAACGCTTTCTTCAGTTTTTTTTTTATTGCTGTAGGATTGTCCAATAGATCAATCTTGGAATCCTCTTCGGATGAAGACATTTTAGCACCTGCCAAGCCAGGAACTGAACAGAAGGTGAATATGAAAAGGTTACGAATAATCATGTTTGAGCATGATACATGCAAAAAATTCAATTCTTTTCTCTTCTAATACTGACTCATCGGATTCATCAGATGAATACGTTTTTCATAACCCAGCATTGGTAGGTATTTTTCTGAGAAAGTAAAGATTTTTCTCTGATCAACACCACCAAATTGCGCATCCACTTTTAAATGATGTTCGTCAAGCGCTTGTAAGCTTGGATAGAGAAGACCTGACAGTAATGGATTAGACACTTGTTTAACAACTTCAGCACCTGCTTTCTTCGCATCATGTTCTGTCACCACTGAAGTCAGACGATATAAGTCTAATGTATATTCTCTAAAAAAAATTATTTTAATTCATCGCAATATCACGAATAATAAACATAGCATATAAGTATAAAAAAATATAACGCATAATGTTAAGTACATGATGATGTTAAGTATAAAAAGAAATCATTTAATTCTTACTTGGACAATTGGTAATCTGTGCCTTTGACAAATTTTAATTTATCTAATGGCACATCAATTGATTTCAACATCGCTTTGATCACAGCCTCATAATATTGAGTACGAAGCTCTAGAAGCTCCCAGGGTGCTTTCATATTATCTAAATATGCATGAAGATCTGCGAAGAGGATTGTGACTTCAGTTCTGGCCCGTAAGAAATCAGCTATTTTGGACATAGGGGCGAAGTAGCCAATATGAGGTTTTCCTGTTGTAGCTGTACCCCAATACAGCTTTAGATCACGTTCCTTCAAAATATTCTTAAGTTTTTCATCTCCCAGCCATTCCGCTAGATTTCTGGTAATGAGTTTATACTTGTCGGACCACATCATTATTACTCTTTTTTAACTATTCTTCACAGTTACCTGAATAAATTATAATGTATTGTAATAATTAAAAAATGATTTTATACTATTATATATACTTTATGATTAAAACATAAAATATTTTTACTTGAATAATCAGAATTTAAATTTTCTGAGTTTAAAATGAAATATAAAGAAAGGGCATTAAAAGTTAGTACAGTTCTTGGTGCAATTTCGAGCTATCTTCAGCAATATAAGATATTATATGCCTTAAAGGATATAAATAATGAAAAATTACTCGTCATGTTTTTTTATAACATCTTATATCACTAAAGATGGCTTGAAATTAAGCCTAAATGTTCGAATTTATTATAAATAAACTTTGTTTAAATATATTAATTGTAACATGTATTAATAAGAATCATAACTCTCAATGCTCCTCCTTTATATTTTATTATTCTTTTAACTTTCAAGAATCTTAATTTAATCTAATTTTTGGTTAAGATATAATAATATATATTATAAATAAAAATAATATATAAAGACATAACAATTCAAAGCATTCTGTAATATCAAATTGATATATGTTCATTATATAAACTGATAGATTTAATAAATTTTCTCATGTATCATTATTTTTTTCTATCAGATTTTACTCTTAGAAAAAAAGAAATATTTTCTCCTTTCGCATTTTGAAATATATATTTACATGAAAATTCGAAGAAAATAATATGTAAAGTCTATATTCAGGCTGTGTTCATTTTGGACGCTCATGCGCTGAAAATGTCATTATCTTTCTTCGATATATAGGGTGTATTCGTTTATGCAGTGGCTGCCGCAGATATAGCATGTCATCTTTGTTGTTCATTAAATGTTAAAAAGGATAACATGAAACATCTGCAGCAGCCACTGAATAAACGAATGCACTCATAATAAATACAAGAGATAAAATGATGCTTTCAGCACATGAGCGTCCAAAACGAAAGCAGCTTCAGTATATTATTTACAAATTAACATTTTTTTTTATATCAAACTTCTATCCAAATTTTTAGATAGAATTTTTTTTGTATATTTAACGTGCCACTAGCCTAGCAAAAGGGCTGTCATGGCTATTGAGCACCATTAGATGAAACTTATATATAAAGTAACCTAAAACGCCATATGTGAGACTTGTCATAATTTCTATTTATCATTTTCAATAATTTGTACAGTGTTAAAAGTTTAAATCAGATAGACTCAAAAACATGTTTTTACAAATAATTTTAAAACTTATTTCAGGATGTTCTTTATAACAATATAATAAAAACAACCTTTTCGACTTGTTCAAACCTGCTTCTCCTTGGACACGTTCAGCGGACACAGTGATCAGTGAGCAGTTAGTAATGATTGGTTGTTTCTGTTAGATCCCGAAATCTAGACCAATTACATTGAGGAATTACTCAACTGTTGTGCAACCGTTGTGTCCGCTGAACGTGCCCCTTCTATTAGGCCGGCTTCACACCTTAGCAGAAAAGCAGAAGCAGAAAAGCAGAAGCCCAATCAGAACTCTTAGGCCGGTTCCACAACCAGTCGTATGTCGGATGTCGTATCGCAAGACCGTGACGAATCAATTATAATCAAAGCATTCTCATGAGGCTTGACTATGATTGGTTGCAACCTTACGATACGACATCCGACAACGACTGATTGTGGAACCGGCCTTAGGCCTGATTGGTTAGCCTTTTATAATTTAGAGAGCTAACCAATCAGAATGATTCCGTTTTTGTTCCGTTCCGTTAAAATGTTTGCCATGGGGAACCCAGTCACTAAAATACAGAACGGAATTACTCTGATTGGTTTGATCTCCCACCATGTCTCTTTTCCGTTACTGTTCCGTTCCGCTATTTCTCTATCCATCGGGATGCACCCTTATGGGATCAGGAGCCATTAAATTAAAGAAGAAAAAAGTGTATCATGACTCATGATACACGAATGCTTAGAAATCGCACGCATTTCGGCTGTGTTCCAAAACCTGTCAACTTTATGATGTCCAGGCATTAATGACCCCGTCTGTACGTTGATTCCCGTACGTGTGATTTCACCCATTGAATTTCACTCCTACTTCACTTCTCCGATGAAAATAGTTACACAATTTGTTTCATTCCGGATTGAAACCAGGGGGTCGATTCTGTATCTTTTAAAAAAGTGAAAATGTCAAAAGTGAATAAATTTGCTCGGTGGAAACTAGACCAGTGACACGCAGTGTATATATGTACATATGTACATACATACGTACTACATACATATGACAGTTGTGGGATTGGCCTGAGCTCCAACTCCGCTCAAGGCTAATCGTAAAAAGATTAAAAACGCACATGTAGAGTGTGATCTCTGACACAGTCTCTGGTAAAAAAGTTTACAGATACTTGTATCTCTCGTGATATTTGATCATCAATTGCAACTCACGCCTACAATTTCGGACTACAATGCCGCGAGGTGAGTATTTTCACGAATATCTATTTCTGTTCTTTGTCTTTCCTCGAGATTTCATATCACGTTCTCTCGACGAAAAGGTGATGTCTATTGCTTTTTTTTTTGTTTACTGATAACTCTGTTTGTAGGAAAATTCGTGAATCATAAAGGCAGGAATCGGCACTTTACAAATCCAGAAGAATTAGAGGAGCAACGGCGTCAGGAAGAGAAGAAGCAACAATGGAGAGTTTGTATTTTTTAGGTTAACGAATACAGACAGCAGAGCTGTTTAATTAAAATATTCGGTTTTTTATGAATCTTGGATGCTTTAAATTTAACCTTTCTAGCCATTAATTAGTCAAAATGAAAAAGAAAAATCACTTTAATGAACACATATGAGGTTAACGAATTCGGCATGCATGCACCGACTTTGCTTTGATGCTGCCAGGACACAGTGCAAGTGCAGAATTTTTTTTTTTAACGAGAGGGAAATGTGACTAATCTTGTTGCAACATTAAATTAGTGCGACGCTGGGGCAAAGTAGTAATGCTAATATACTTCAGTGTAGTTCTTTAATTACAGTATATATTTTTTATTACATTATACAATATTTGTTATCATGTATGATCTCTTTGTTTTGAATATTCATTCACGATATTCACATAATCCTTGATTTTCTATTTTTTTCTTGTATTCTTGTATATACTTAACATTTCTATTTCATCATCGCTATTACTGGTTTTGAATAATTTATTTAGAATAATAAACCTTTTTCTTTCTTTAGCTTCTATTTTTTCTGCACTTGATGGATAATTTTCATTATTTCCCCTTGATTGTCTTCAAGTTTAGGACTTGTTGAAAACTAAATTAATTTAAAGTTAATTTATTTTTCAGAAAAACAAAGGACAGGAGAGTTCTAGTGAGGAAGAGGACGATGAAGAGCCTAAAGCAAGCGGGGCAAATAGGTCAAAGAACAGTGCTACGGATAGCGACAGTGAATCAGAATCAGAATCGGAAACAGAGGTATGCACATATGTATGTGTATGTACGAGATTAAAATCACATCTTTTCTATGTATTATAGTTATGCATTTCTTAAATAAAATGTTATATGTTCTAATTTTTTATTAATTATTACTCTGCTTTTTTGCAGGGAGGAAAAGCAAAAGGTGTAGAAAATTTAATTCAAGTAGAAAATCCAAACAGGGTACAAAAGAAAACTAAAAAATTGTCCCAATTGAATCAATCGTTAGATACTGAAAAACCGGAACTATCTCGAAGAGAACGGTACGTGTGCAATTGTTTTGATCATAAAATAGTTTTTTAATAATATGTCTTATATGAAGATACATTGCCGATCAGAAGTTCAAAACCATTAATTGAAAATATTTTTGTTGTATAAAATGAAATCAAACTTATGTTTTATAATTTTACATTTTGTTTATTGTTTATTCATTGCTTTATGAAATAAAAAATAATATACAATGTTTGAAAGTTCTATAAAATATATTTTTGACCAGATTAATAATATTTTATTATTATAATTAATAATAACGAACTAAAAATAGAGTGTCATATTTAGATATATTTTTCATCAAAATAATCCTTACATTGAATCACTTTTTCACTTTCTAAGTAAACTAGCTATATGTTTATTTTTTCTGACGGCAAAGGACCCCGCTACGGTCCTTATGGGTTTTGGGTTCCAAATTTAACAATAATGTAGTTCATAACATGCTGATAAAAAGTGTCCATGGGCACCAAGCCCAAAAATGAACAGTTTTTGAGATATGTATGGTTAAAAATCGAAAAAATGACCATTTCTCGACTTTTAACCATACATTTCTCAAAAACTGTCCATTTTTGGACTTTGTGACCATTATGGCTTTTGATTAGCATGGTAAGAACTAACTTTTCTGAAAGTTTCAGACGATTCGACCGAAATTCAATTTCTATAAGGGTCCAGGACCACACACACACACACACAACCTTTTGGAAGTTGAATTTTAGTCGAATTGTCTGAAACTTTCAGAAAAATTAGTTCTTACCATGCTAATCAAAAGCCATAATGGTCACAAAGTCCAAAAATGGACAGTTTTTGAGATATGTATGGTTAAAAGTCGAAAAATGGTCATTTTTCCGATTTTTAACCATACATATCTTAAAAACTGTCCATTTTTGGGCTTGGTGCCTATGGACACTTTTTATCAGCATGTTATGAACTACATTATCTTACATTATTATTAAATTTGACTGGCACCCAAAACCTATAAGGACCGTAGCGGGGTCCTTTTAAAATAATTCAGTTTTAAAACGTTCTATTACCATAGTTTATTTTCTTGACATTATGTTAATCACAACTGTGTTAAATTATACATATATTTATTTACTTTAAAATTGAAGAAGTATTGAATAAGGCATGAATTAAACTTTTAAGTAGTATTTTACAGAATATTTTTAAATTTTATATGCGATCTTAAAGAACCACGCACATTTTATATGAAAAAAGTAGCTTAGGTCAAATTGGCTGAAATTGAAATATATTGTAGTTTAGGTGGTCAAAAATTTCCTTAAACAAAAAGTCCGAAAATCAAAAATATAAAAGATACAATGATTTGAATTGAATACTATTGAAGTTCAAGAATGCTTGTTTTTGAACACAGATTAAGTTAATATGTAAATATTTGAAAAAATATATATGCTTTTATAGTATTTAAGGTGATGCTGTAGCCGTCCCGGTACTGAATTTTTGTAAAAGGATTTCTTCGTATTACTTTTATAGATTTGGATATTCTTTTTACAAAATGAAAGTATAGACATTAATATGTGTCTGCTAGGTAATATTTATGTTGAAAACAAAAAAATGTCGCTGTGTCTGAGCGCGCGACATCTCAGCTTTGTTATTTATGAAATATATTGGTTTCTCTTAAAAATTATTATAGCTTCGACATTTTTGTATTAGGATTTTTGTCTTGAAATGTTCTAAAGAGTCTGCTATTAAGAGGATATACGGTAGTTTTAGGACATAACTTAATCTATGTTCAAAAATGGGTATTTCTTAACCTTACAGGCATACATTTTTCTTCTGAACGGATTTTTATAAAAGATTGTACATGGGAGTTATTTGAGTCGCTGCTTACGAATATGAGGTCAGAATTTCAACATTCAGCTTAAAAATGGCGGACGAAAAATGTAAAATGTCGATAGAAATTGACTGAAAATATGTACTCGGGGATTTTCGTGGTCGCTGATTACGAAATTGACATAGAAATTTTTAATTTATGTATTCCAAGATAGCGGATTTGACTTGGTGAATCCAAAACATATAAAAACTCAGTACTTTAAATTCCAAATGGAATTGATAGTTCAAAAAGAAATATAGATTTAGTATATTATTTGATAATAAAATTTATGATCAGTGACCTCAAAATCCCTCGAAAATTTAATTTTCAACAATTTTTAAAAAAATTTTGCATTTTTGATCCATTTTTTCCACCATTTTGAATTTTGAAATTCTGACATCAGCCTTATATAGGAAATTTTAGGTAAAAATGTTCGTATGATTACTGAAAAATGAATTTTTCCTGAAAAAATAGGCATTTTTCACACTTTGTGTATTTATAACAATTTTGCAATTCATGGAACGTGGTTTTATATTTTTTTATGTTCTATCTTATGGACATCTAAAAAATGCAAAAAACCCGAACCAAATACGTAAAGTAGAAGATAATCCATGAAAATGTGAAAAAAGAAAGGTGGTAAGTATACTTACCGCTGTATCTATGCCGCTATGTGAGGGTTAAACTCCAAGCAGTCACTTCAAATCATCGTATTTTTTATATTTTTGACTTTCGGACTTTTTGCCTGAGGAAACTTTTAATCAGCACCACTTAAACTACAATATATTTCAATTTCAGCCAATTTGACCAAAGCCACCTTTTGCATATAAAATATGCGGGGTCTTTTTTGAGCCGGCAGTGTATATCCATCTTTAGGATTATATATTGTATCATTTGTCTTATCTTCATCTTTGATTAAAATTTATGTGATTTTTTAATTCAGAGAACAACTGGAAAAACAAAGAGCTTATGCAAATTATCAAAAATTACATGCTGCCGGTAAAACAGATGAAGCGCGAGCGGATCTAGCGCGATTAGCTATAATTAAGCAGCAACGAGAGGAGGCTGCCAAGCGACGGGAAGAAGAAAAGAAGCAAAAAGAAATGGCGCAACAGAGGAAGACCGAGCTAACACAGAAGGCGCTCGGGAAAAAATCCTAGAACGTTTCGATGATTAATTACATAATTGATCACTACAATATTAATTTGAAGATTTGTTTTGATTTTCAAATCTTGATGAAATTTGATAAACTGGTCCGTATGTTTGCTATACGGGTTTTACGATATGTTAATATCATTGTTTATATAAATATAATGAATTAAATGCAGTCTTTATAAAAGTCTGTCAGTTTTGTTAATTAACCTACTAAACAACTATCGTATTTTAGTTTTTAATATATTGGGATATTTCTTCTTCATGTGCTCTGCCCGGTCTCTTGGACGTTGGCGATCACTTTGGCTATAGTTATCTTATCCACAGTCACACGAAAGAGCTCTTCCGCGCTCCGTACTTCAGTTCAAGCTCTATTTCTCAGCCATGAGAGTTTCTTTCTTCCAATCCCACGCCGGCCTTCGATTCTTTCCTTTAGTATTAGTTGGAGAAGGCGATACTTCTCCCTTCTTAAGACATGATCGAGGTACTCGAATTTCCTGCATCTAACTATTGTTAATAATTTTCGTTGTGTACCTACTCGCTCCAAGATTGAGATATTTAGTAATGAGTAAAAAGATATGAGTAAATAGATTTTTAATATACATTTATTCTATATTATCCTATATAATTTTTATTTTATTAAATTAATCATATTAAAATATAACTTTTCAATATGGATACATACATGTACATATTGCATGTATGTATAAAGGAAAGAATTATACGTGTTGACTGCTGGTGTTGGTATGTGTGTGAAGTTAAGCCCCATTTTAAAAATTCAAAAAAAATTATGTGAATTCTGCATGTCCCCGCACAAGTTCTAGAGTTCTCAATAAATTTTAGAAAGAGTTCTGTCGTTTAAAGCCAGGAAAACATCATTTTAAAAACGGGGGGGGGGGGTAAACTTCACGACGCTCCCATTTTTAAAAAAATGGATTTTTCTTTGCAGATATCGAAAAATTTCGATGAGTTCTAGAGTTCCCTATAGATTTTAAAGAGTTCCGTTCAAATAAATTGCAAAAATCGACCGGAACTTTGAGCGGCTGTAACTCTGTCAGTTTTGGTTTTAGCGCTTCGGGCCTTAAGACTTTTTTATAGAACTCGTGCAGGGGCAAACAGAACTCTAAACAGAATTGAGGATTTCCCAAAAAAAGGTTCCAAAAATCCGGATATGAGAAAACGCACGATTTTTGGATTAAAAAATTTTTAAACAAGTAATAAATAACAATATTCATCGAAATTCTTCGGAAAGCGATTAAATACATTCGTACCTACTTGAAAAATATAATATTGTGATCAGAACTCTGAGATACCGTACAATGTCTCACCCACCCATGTAGCACTAATGTCTAATTGGTATCTATAAGTTATCGTTTTAAGGTTGCCCTAAAGGTTTTACTATAACTAATATATACCTTTAAATTGATATCTATTTTACTGTTGTCTTTTTTGTGTTATCTTAATAGTGAGAAAAACTGTTGTCCTAAAGTCATCATGTTATTAGATTCGATAGATGACTTTAAGATTTTTCTATAAGATAATATATACCTTTATATATATATATATATATATATATATATATATAGACTAATATATACCTTTAAATTGACAACTATTTTACTGTTGTCTTTAAGGTGTCTTTTTAATGAAGTCTTAATAGTGAAAAAAACTGTTGTCCTAAAGTCATCATGTTATTAGATCCAATAGATGATTATTATTAAGACATCGAAAAGTGCTCAGTTTCTTGTTATCTAAATTATTTGCATAAAAATTGCCGAAAAGATATCTTTTAGCAGCGTTATTTCTGCAGGTATACCGGGCAGCACGGTCTGCTGAACGTCATCACTGCAGCGTCTGCTTCCTTTCGGTTTTGAACTGTTTTGAACAGGTTTGTTATATTTGCGCGAGTTATTTTGAAAACTGACCATGGGGTATTGTAGAGGGGGACGTGGGCTACCACCCCCAACAAGCCATTTGTCGACCTTGCCCCCACCTCTCTAGTTATATCGACCCAAAGTATAAAGTGACTTTGGAGGATCGGGACTTGGGGCGATCGACGGGGCTAGGTCGGGGATCAGAAAAGGTCATGTGATCCACCCCTCTGGGAGAGGTAGTTTTCGAGAAAAAAATTATAAACTGAAAATTTTTGGAAATTTTTTTATCATTTCAAAAGTTAGTCTTTTTTACGATTCGAATTCTAGTGAAGGTCCCGTGTCGATATCATCTCCCTGGGCCGAGAAAATGGCCGTCAAAGGCCCCATTGATCCTGCTTCTCGGGGGTGAGTGGGAGAGGGTTGGTGTCTGAGGGAAAGTTGTTCCTCTCGAGGAGATCTTTTATCTCCCGTTTGTCCCGCCCCTCTATCGCTTTCCGTTCGGGCTCGGTATACTTGGAGTGAGGGGGTGGAAAAAATCGATTTTTCGAACATGGTCTCAATAGTTAGTCTTTTTCACGATTCGAATTCGGGAAAATTGGAAAAAAAATTGAGGTTTTGTAATTTCTAACAATTCCCTTGAGTTTCCGGCAATTTCCTTCAATTTCTCGCAATTTCTCTCAATTACTTGCAATTTCTTTCAATTTCTCTTAATTTCTCTCAATTTTTCTCAATTACTCTCAGTTTCTTTTAGTTTCTTTTAGTTTCTTTCAGTTTCTTTCAGTTTCTTTCAGTTTCTGTCAATTTCTTACAGTTTCTTTCAGTTTCTTTCAATCTCTTTCAGTTTCTTTCAGTTTCATTCAATTTCTTGCATTTTCTATCAATTTCTCTTAATTTCTTTCAATTTCTTACAGTTTCTTTCAATTGCTCCCAATTTCTCTTAATTTTTTTTAATTACTGGCAATATTTTTCAATTCCTCTGAATTTTTTTTTCAATATCATCCAATATCTCTTAATTTCTCGCAATTTCTTTCAATTTCTCCTAATTTTTCTCAATTTCTCGTAATTTCTTTCAATTTCTCTTAATTCCTTTCAATTTTTCACAATTACTTTCAGTTTCTTTTAATTTCTTTCAGTTTCTTTCAGTTTCTGTCAGTTTCTTTCAGTTTCTTGCAATTTCTATCAATTTCTCATAATTTCTTTCAATTACTAGCAATTTTTCCCAATTTCTCGCAATTTGTCTCAATTTCTTTCAATTTCTTGCAATTATTTTTAATTTATTGCAATTTCTCGGAATTTCTTTAATTCTTGAAGTTTCTTTATTTTCTTTAGGAGTTTCAAAAAATTTCTCGCAGTTTCTTTATTTTTTCGGAGTTTCTTTAAATTTCTCGGAGTTTCTTTATTTTTCTCGGAGAATCTTTAAATTTTTCGGAGTTTCTTTAAATTATTGAAGTTTCTTTATATTTCTCGGAATTTCCTTGAATTTGTCGAAGTTTCTCTAAATTTTACGCAGTTTCTTTCAATTTCTCGCAATTTCTCTCAATTTCTCTTTATTTCTTTCAATTACTAGCAAATTCATTCAATTTCTTGTAATTATTTTTAATTTTTCGCAATTTCATGGAATTTCTTTAAATTTCTCGGGGTTTCTTTAAATTTCTCGGAGTTTCTTTAATTTTTCGCAGTTTCTTTAAATTTCATGCGGTTTCTTTAAATTTTTCGCGGTTTCTTTAAATATTTCGCCGTTTCATTAAATTTCTCGCAGT